>CANTUQ010000028.1:3525000-4832500 GCA_947683425.1 Excoecaria cochinchinensis | reverse complement strand
TCCTGTCACCTACACGGGACAAGAACCCGTGCTAAGCGATAAAGCTTAGTGGGGAGGAACAAAAGACAAAAAGCACTATACAGAAAAGTCATGTAAATACATATATTTAAATAAGCACCCACAGACTGGAATCATCTTAAATAGTATAAGACAAAGGTACACGACACATAATAAAAATCTAAGCAATCATCAAACATTTAGATACACAATCCACGTATACAAACTGAAGTCACTCAAAGAGACACAATACTTCACAAGGCAAAACTCAAACCCCCAGAAATCGCCTGAATTTCATTCGCTGTGGATACGGGTACGCTTCGCGACAGGGGATACTAGAAATAGTATAAAAGTGAGAGACCGAGGCCTCAATCACACACTTCACTGAATTTTTACAAAAGTAACAGAGACCGAAGTCTCAAAACATTTTCGCTGCACGGAAGATGACCATCTCGGAGGTCGACCGCTTCGCCCAAACGGGGCGGACAGAACAGCTGTTCTCTGACCCTTTATAAGCATGCTTATCTATCCACTTCTATGACACTTCAGGCTCAACTCACTTACTCTGAACATAACTCTTGACAAGACCCACCCATAAGTCAAAACACTAATCATAGCAATAAATACTGCCAAAAGCACTAGAGCCAGAAATCAAAACTCTTAAAGGTCACAATCATTATACAGAATTAGAACGATCAACATACACTTATACAAGACGCAAGATATAATACAAGCAAGAGTGAGAAACCGTGCAAAGTATAACAAAAGAAACACATTCAGAAAACAGGGCAAGCAGGAAGGGCCTCTCTCGCGATCGCGACAGAGCACGGGGCACCTCCTCGCGAGCTCGCACCAGAAGGCCTGCTCGCGATGAAGCACGCTAGGTAGATTCGCATAACCGAGCTCTGTCGTGCTCGCGTCATCGTCGCGGTCACGATAGAGACCAGTTCTTTCCTCCTCGCATGCACGCTCGGCAGCATGCTTGCGCGGAGGACTCGGCTACAAAGCTCTCTGTCGCGGTCGAGACAACGTCGCGATCGCGACAGAGTGCTCTCCAAGAACAAGGGGCCAAATCCGCAATCTGTCGTGCTCGCGACAGCGTCGCGATCACGACAGAGCCCATATTCGCCCAAAATCTGCATTTTCCCTACTCCTTCACACACAACTTCCAAAACCACTTATTCACTCATGCATAAACACTTACCTTGGCATTCCCAAACATATAAAACATGTTCAAAATTCATAAACACTTAAATTTAAGCAAGAAATAATAATAATCATCAAGAACATACAAAGCACACTATACCCTAACACAACTATTTTACTCCAAATTAATATACCAATCAATACAACTAAATCATGCAACACTAGCACTCCAATGAAGCACATACATACTACCCAAAGCATTAGCATGCATTTCTAACAATTTACACATGCTAACTCATACATAAACTCAAACAAACATACAAGATTTCATCAACTCAACACAACACGAATACATGATCCGAAAGAGAAAGCAAGTAAACAGAACTCCCAAACCTCTCGTAGTCCAAAACCCAGCTGGTCTTCACTCTTGAACCTTCTCTATGCCTTTGCTCTTCTTATTGCCACTCGATTCTTGCTCAAATCCAACAAAAAACACACTAAGTCAAACCCAAAAATTCTTCCAAAATAGAACACAAATCAAAATAAAAGAAGATGAAGAACCCCAAGACAGACCCAAGCACTTACCGAAACCCAGCTCCAAACTCAAAATCCAATCTCAAGTCTTGAAGGAATCACACAAGGAAAGAGTTGGGAGCAGAAATTTGAGAAAGAAAAGAGAAGAGGAAACGACAAGAGTGAGGAAAGAGGGAGAGAGGCAGCTTCCACGGGAAACCAACAAAATCTGCACTCCCTCTCTCTTTCTTTCACTTCCCTTTCTTTTCCCCATTATTGCTCACCTACTACAAGCCACGTGTCACTCTCCAAGACCACCAAATGACCAAATCTTAGCTAACCCTTCATCAAGGCACCAAACCCACACACACACCCAATCATTCTTACATAAATATCACCAAGGCACCCTACACCCAAGCCACACTAGATTATCACAACCCAAAACACCCTACATCTATACACCACACGCACACCATAATTATTCCTTAAAAACCACTTACAACCAAGGCTCCATACACACAAGCACACTCAATAATTTCCCCTCTTAACATACTTAATTAAATTCCTTTGTACTAAAGTCCTTATTATCAAAATTTTTCTTTTACTCAAATTACGAAAATACCCTTAATTTACCGACTTACCATGCAAATTCCGACCAGGCCCTTTTTGGGTTGTTACAATCACTCCCCCTTAACAAATTTCGTCCTCGAAATTTCCCCGCTACTCACTTATATCCAAACAACCCAAAAACGAACAGAAACAGCAGTTCAACCAAGACAAACTTACCGGAGAGACCTGTAGACCCTTTCATCTCCTTCTCAATCATTTCAAAGCTCTTGCTAAGCCACCCGGAGTTCCCCGATCCTCAAGATCCACTGCTATCTTTCGGTCGGCTTCACTTTCCTCTCTTCTTGCTTGCAGAGCTAGGTTCTCTCTCTTCTTAGGGCAATCATCGAGCAAATGTTCCTTGCTGCCACACTTAAAATAAGCACCCGTGAGCCTCCGACACTCACCCCAATGCTGCTTATGACAGTGCTGACATATCGGTATATTCCGACCTTTCTTCCCTCCCGATATGTGATTACCAGAGAATTTTCTCTTTCGAGGCAGTTGCTGATCATGACCTTGAGAAGCCTGAGAAGCAGTCAATAGATCCACTAACTGTAGCAACCCTCGCACTAACTTCTCGTCATCAAGAATGCGACCAGAGTCTTCAATTGGGGGACACTCAGAAACATTCTGACCAACTCTGTCTGGGTTTACACTTTTCGTTATCTCACCTACATTCTCTCTCGGATCAGACTCCATCTAGACACTACACAAGACAAGACACATCTGCATTAGGCCATGACACAAAACCGACTCTCATGCAAGGACTCGACACAAGACAAACCAGGAGAACTAGAATCGCTTAAACCGACGCTCTTATACCAAAACTTATAACGCCCCCGCCGCCTCCCCTATTGGAAGGGCGCCGACGGACACGCTACCCGACGCTCACTCACACATACATACAGATATACATACACTGAGCGGAAGCATTCACTAATAATAATAACAAAAAACCAAAACTTATATAAGTAAAATTTCTTTATATACAACATCCAAAATATTACAACTTAAATCCTTCACAAAGCACTATACAGAAAAGTCATGTAAATACATATATTTAAATAAGCACCCAAAGACTGGAATCATCTTAAATAATATAAGACAAAGGTACACGACACATAATACAAATCTAAGCAATCATCAAACATTTAGATACACAATGCACGTATACAAACTGAAGTCACTCAAAGAGACACAATACTTCACAAGCCAAAACTCAAAACCCCAGAAATCGCTTGAATTTCATTCGCTGTGGATACGGGTGCGCTTCAGGGGATACTACAAACAGTATCAAAACTGAGAGACCGAGGCCTCAATCACACACTTCACTGAATTTTTTCAAAAGTAACGGAGACCGAAGTCTCAAAACATTTTCGCTGCACGGAAGATGACCATCTCGGAGGTCGACCACTTCCCCCAAATGGGGCGGATAGAACAGCTGTACTCAGACCCTTTATAAGCATGCTTATCTATCCACTACAATGACACTTCAGGCTCAACTCGCTGACTCCGAACATAACACTTGACAAGACCCACCCATAAGTCAAAACACTAATCATAGCAATAAATACTGCCAAAAGCATTAGAGCCAGAAATCAAAACTCTTACAGGTCACAATCATTATACAGAATTAGAACGATCAACATACACTTATACAAGATGCAAGATATAATCCAAGCAAGAGTGAGAAACCGTGCAACGTATAACAAAAGAAACACATTCAGAAAATAGGGCAAGTAGGAAGGGCCTCTGTCGCGATCGCGACAGTGTCGCGCTAGCGACAGAGCACGGGGCACCTCCTCACGAGCTCGTGCCAGAAGGCCTGCTCACGATGAAGCACGCTAGGTAGATTCGCATAACCGAGCTCTGTCGCGCTCGCGACAGAGACCAGTTCTTTCCTCCTCGCACGCACGCTCGGCAGCATGCTCGCGCGGAGGACTCGGCTACAAAGCTCTCTATCGCGGTTGCGACAACGTCGCGATCGCGACAGAGTGTTGTCCAAGAATAAGGGGCCAAATCCGCACTCTGTCGCGCTCGCGATAGAGCCCAGATTCGCCCAAAATCTGCACTTTTCCTACTCCTTCACACACAACTTCCAAAACCACTTATTCACTCATGCATAAACACTTGCCTTGGCATTCCCAAATATACAAAACATGTTCAAAATTCATAAACACTTAAATTTAAGCAAGAAATCATAATAATCATCAAGAACATACAAAGCACACTATACCCTAACACAACTATTTTACTCAAAATTAATATACCAATCAATACAACTAAATCATGCAACACTAGCACTCCAATGAATCACATACATACTACCCAAAGCATTAGCATGCATTTCTAACAATTTACACCTACTAACTCATACATAAACTCAAACAAACATACAGGATTTTATGAACTCAACACAACACGAATACATGATCCGAAAGAGAAAGCAAGTAAACAGAACTCCCAAACCTCTCATAGTCCAAAACCCAGCTGGTCTTCACTCTTGAACCTTCTCCTTGCCTTTGCTCTTCTTATTGCCACTCGATTCTTACTCAAATCCAACCAAAAACACACTAAGTCAAACACAGAAATTCTTCCAAAACAGAACACAAATCCAAATAAAAGAAGATGAAGAACCCAAGACAGACCCAAGCACTTACAGAAACCCAGCTCAAAACTCAAAATCCAATCTCAAGTCTTGAAAGAATCACACAAGGAAAGAGTTGGGAGCAGAAATTTGAGAAAGAAAAGAGAAGAGGGAACGGCAAGAGTGAGGAAAGAGGGAGAGAGGCAGCTTCCATGGGAAGCCATCAAAATCTGCACTCCCTCTCTCTTTCTTTCACTTCCCTTTCTTTTCCCCATTAATGCTCACCTACTACAAGCCATGTGTCACTCTCCAAGACCACCAAATGACCAAATCTTAGCTAACCCTTCATCAAGGTACCAAACCCACACAGACACCCAATCATTCTTACATAAATATCACCAAGGCACCCTACACCCAAGCCACACTAAATTATCACAACCCAAAACAACCTACATCCATACACCACATGCACACCATAATTATTCCTTAAAAACCACTTACAACCAAGGCTCCATACACACAAGCACACTCAATAATTTCCCCTCTTAACATACTTAATTAAATTCCTTTACATTAAAGTCCTTATTATCAAAATTTTTCTTTTACTCAAATTATGGAAATACCCTTAATTTACCGGCTTACCATGCAAATTCCGACCAGGCCCTTTTTGGGTTGTTACAACTTCGAATTCAATGTCTTTCCTTTTCAAGTACGCATAAAATTTCTGCCTGTCACTAGCAGCTTTCAATTATTTTTGAACTATCTTCTCTTTCTCTTCAGTATCCCTGACCAAATTTGGACTGATAACCTTGTGTTCACCCAATTATGTCCAACAAACCGGTGTACGACACTTTCTACCATATAACACTTCATACGACACCATTCCAACATTTGCTTGATAACTATTGTTATAAGCAAACTCCATTAATGGAATGTACTTATCTTAATTCTTAGAGAAATCTAGAACATAAGCTGGAGCAAATCCTCCAACACCTGAATAACTCTTTCTGACTGTCCATCAGTTTGAGGGTGGAAGGCTGTACTCAAATTTAGTCTTATTCCCAATGCAGCTTGTAAACCCTTCCAAAACTCAGAAGTAAATCTTGGATCTCTATATGACGAAATAGACAAAGGAATACCGTGTAGTTTGACATTCTTTTTCACATACAACTTAGCCAACCGATCCATGGTGTAATCCAGTCAAATCGGTATAAAGTGAGCTGACTTAGAAAATCGATCCACAATTACCCACACGAAATCATGTTGCTTTGATGCCAAAGGCAATCCAGAAACAAAATCCATGGTAATGTTGTCCAATTTCCACTGAGGAATGGAAAGAGGATTCAACAACCCATGTGGAACCTGATGTTCTGCCTTCACTTGCTGACAAGTGAAACACTTTGAAACATATCCCACAATATCCCTTTTCGTACCATACCACCAATAAAATTGCTTTAGATCCTAATACATCTTATTTCCACCAGGATGCATAATGAAAACTGTATTATGCGCTTCATACAAAAGCCTTTTTCTTAGTTCCTTGTCTTTGGCCACACACAACCGATTCTTATAAAATAGAACACCTTCTTCATTCAATGAATAGTCAGTCTTGTCTCCATTTTTAACTGACTGCAGAACCTATTGCAATCTGGAATCACCTCTCTGTGCATTTACTAGTTCATCTCTTAAAACAAGCCTTACTTTCAACTGAGTTAATAAAGCTCCATCTGAAGCAAACCTCCACTTAACTTGCCATAACAACAAAGACAAAACCGACTTCCCGCTCAAAGTTTCTGCTACTACATTGGCTTTACTCGGATTGTAATGCACAATATATTCATAATCTTTGAACAATTCAAGCCATCTATGCTGTCTCAGATTCAACTCTTTCTAAGTGAGCAAATATTTGAGACTTTTGTGATCAATGAGAATCTTACATTTCTCATCGTACAAGAGTGTCACCAAATCTTTAATGCAAACACCACTGCAGCCAACTCCAAATCATGAGTCAGGTAATTTTACTCATGATGCTTCAATTGTCTTGAAGCATATGCCACTACTTTTCCATCCTGCATCAACACACACCCCAATCAAATTCCAGAAGCATCACTATACAACACATATTCCTTACCAAAAATAGGTTGAGTCAAAATTGGTGCCTCAACAAACATTCTCTTCACTTATTCAAAACTTGCCTGACACTTATCTAACCATTCGAACTTAATTCCTTTATGAAGCAATCTAGTCAACGGAGAGGCAATCACTGAAAACCCTTTCACAAATCGCCTGTGGTACCCAACTAATCCCAATAAACTTCGGATCTCATGCATATTTCTTGGCGGTTTCCAATTCACAATTGCATTTATTTTAGCTGGATCCACCTTAATACCCTCAGAAGATACAACATGCCCTAGAAAGGACACTTCCTTGAGATAGAATTCACATCTACTGAATTTTGCATACAACTGATGCTCCCTCAAAGTCTGGAGTATTGTTCTCAGATGCTGCTCATGGTCTTCCTCATTTTTCGAGTATACCAATATATCATCAATTAACACCACAACAAACTGGTTCAAATACGGCTTGAACATTCTATTCATAAGATCCATGAATACTGCAGGCGCGTTAGTCAACCCGAATGGAGTTACTAAGAATTCCTAATGGCCATAATGAGTTCTAAATGTTGTCTTAGGTATATCCTCCTTCTTCACTTGCAAATGATAATAACCAGACCTCGGATATATCTTAGAAAACACACCTGCCCCCTTCCATTGATCAAACAAATCCTCAATTCTCGGTAGAGGATACCGGTTCTTCACTGTCACCTTATTCAGATGTCTATAGTCAATACACATTCTCATCATTCCGTCTTTCTTCTTTACTAACAGCACTAGTGCTCCCCACAGGGACACACTTGGCCTTATGAAACCCTGTCTAATAACTCTTGCAACTGAGTCTTCAATTCTCTCAACTCAGTAGGAGCCATTCGATATGCCACCTTAGATGTAAGTGTTGTACCTAGCACAATGTCAATAGATAACTCAACTTCTCTTTCTGGTGGTACACTAGCCAACTCTTCTAGGAACACATTAGGAAATTCCCTTAATATTGGTATATCTTGAATTCTCACTTGCTCTCTTTTTGAATCTAACACAAGGTCTAAGAAAGCCTCACATCCTTTCCTCAAACAACGGTAAGCTTGCATTGCAGACACCACATTAACGAAGGGATTTAAACATACACCCCTCACAGTCACTTTAAACCCTTTTGCATTATTAAGCACGACTATTTTCTTCCTACAGTCAACTACAGCTCGTTGCTTACTCGGTCAATCCATACCCATATTTAAATCAAACTCATCAAAAGGCAACTCAATTAGATCTATAGGGAACACATGACCTTGGACTATTAAAGGACAATCTCTATGCACTTTATTCACATTCACACTATTCCCCAATGGGCTAGTTACACATATATCATAATTTAAATAATCAGCAACAGACATCTAATCACATAATTTCTTAGAATAAATATAATAATGCGTAGATCCAGGGTCAATTAATGCAAGCATTTCTCTATTATAGGGTGGAAATGTACCTGCAATGACCTCTGGCGCATCCTGCTCCTCTCAAGCCTTCATCGTATATGCTCTCGCTGGTGCTGTTGGAGGTCTATCCATTGATTCTGACACTGTTCCACCTCAGGACTTGCCACCTCTACCACGTCCTCTTCCTCTTCCCCTATTAATTGGAGGCAAATTAGACCCGCCTCGACTAGTCTCTGGCTAATTCTCAGCCACTTTATATGCCTTTGGACAATTAGCTAGAAAATGTTCAGTACTTCCACATCTAAAACAAACACCAGTCAACTTCTAGCATTCACCTCTGTGTCACTTACAATAATGTGGACATTCAGGCACTTCACTTCGATTACCAATTGCACCCTTGCTAGTACCAAATATAAAAGATTACCCTTGTTTCCTGCCTCTGGTAGTTGGACTATTAACAGACTCTGCTGGAGTAGCCGCATGGGAATCTCTTACCTGAATGTGATCCACCTCGATTAGGATTCCTTCTTTGCATTCTCTCTTTTTGAATCTCCAATGACCTTTTAGGTCTCATAGCTGCTTATACTATCTAGAAGTAACTCATAGTCTGAGATGTAGTCATAGAGATCAATAATGCCTTAATTTACTCATTCAATCCATCCTCAAATTGCTGACATCTAAAATCCTCTTTTAGCACTCTTATAGGTGCATACTTACTTAACCTACAAAATTCTTTCTCACACTCTACTACTGTCATACCTCTTTGCTTCAAATTCAAGAACTGTTTCCAATTCGCTTCTCGGTATGCCTTAGTTATATAATTGTTATGAAACTCTTGTTCGAAGAATTCCAATGTAATTGGGGTCGAAAGCATTGGATGCCTTAGGACTAGCTTCCACCAATCATAGGAAGCACCTTGAAGCAGTGATACCACACATTCTACTTTCTGGTCAGGTCGGCACCTTATCTCCCCAAGATCCCTCTAGACCTTCTCAATCTAGTACTCTGCCTTTTCTGACTCATCAAGTCTAGTTCCATGAAATTCCTCTGCTCTATGCTTTCTCATAGATTCTAGTGGAGCCTTTGGTGTTGTCATTCGATCAACACCCTTACCATGTCCTAAGACATTTTTAGTAAGGCTTCCATTGGCACCATTGGAACTTCATCACCCATACTAGCTAGCCTATTTTAACCAGATTCAGATACTTCCAATTCTCGGGGATTCACACTCTCTGCAGTCTCTTCTCTCAAATTATGAGAAGGATCCATCGATCTAATACATAAATAAGGACGTCTGCATTACGTCGACACAACTATACACATCCTGATCTACCCAATTCCTAGAAAAGACTGAACCAAGGCTCTGATGCCACAACATATAACGCCCATTCATGACCACTCATTTAGCTTAGCTAAAGCAGTGGAGCCACACAAACAGTCTCATGCACTCACAATGTCTATGCACATGTACAAAACCTATACAAATAAATTTCTTTCTTACAATTCATTCATATGCAGCTGATAACTCATACTAAATGTAACACCACCCTACATCCCCATTGGAAGGATGCCGGAGAGCGCTACCGATGCTCACTCGCATACATGCACACATACACTAAGCGACAACATACATTCATACATAAAAACATACGGAGATACAACGGAAATTAAAACTTTAAGGAAACAATAGCCGAACATACATTAACTCACATACATACATATAATCATTCAGCGGAAGTGTAGACGAAAGATAAAATGGAGAAATAACTGAAAACTTAATTACAATAAGATCCTTACATATAACTACATATACAAAGGACTACAGAATTACAAAATCCCAAAATACAGAAGCTGAATAAAATACAAAACTTCTAACACCTATGTGGCCGACCTTGCAGATGCGTGACTTGAACGGAACCAAACCTGCCACCTGCTGACTCAGAATAGTGGATAACGAGTGAACTGACAGTACCTTACGGGTATGAACCGAATACTGACATCACCTTACGGGTGCGAATCAAATGCTGACATCACCATACGGGTGCGAATCGAATACATTAAAGGGTTCGCTAGGAACCAAATAGGGGACCTGATCAGGGTCCCAACGTAACCGAGGGCTGCAGCTAAGAGACTCTATTAGGTATGCCTAACTATCCACTTACTTGACTCTAGCAGGTCATGCGTCATTCAAATCATGTGTCAAATCAGACAGTATATAAATATCATCATACTTAATCCAGAGTATAGTAGACATATAAAGAAATTCATAATATCAGTCATGCATCATACCATTCGTATTACAAAGCATACAATATAATTCCATCAACATGCTTTAGCACTATTCAATATTCTAAAATTTATCAGAGTGAAATATGGAAACATTATCAGGCCAATCATTAACTTAACATTCAAACTTTACTTTTAACAACTAACCACTTATGATCACAACCAGATTGGTTGTCACCGTGACATACCAAAACTCTCGGCAGAATGCAATCTTGGGGTACCTCACGGTGGTAACCCATTAGGTTGTCACCGTGACATACCCAAACCCCAAAACAGAATGCTATTCCTCCCACATTATCATATCATTCATACCAACTATTTGTACATTTATATAAATACTTACTTACCCGATTTGCCACATTATGGGTCTCCATTTAAAAGAGGAATTCATAAGCTGAAAGCATTAGATCACATTTATCATTATCATATTATATAATCACTCAAATATCCACATGAACCATAATAGCATCATAGATATCTTGCATACTAATACATTCCAATAACATTTATTATCAATGCTTTTATCATAGAATATTGTTAGGCAATTACTTCAATCACACATTCACTGTTCATATCCCATATATATATATTTCATTAATCAAACTCATATCATTTGATGTCTTTTATGAGTATATAACTTAAATCTCAATTCATAACTATGCATATTTGTTCATATCATACACGTTTATAGAGATTGAAGTATTATAATGCTCAATAATGTCATTAAACTTGACTTGATTCTAATACTTACAATTACACATCATTACTTCATTAGTTTGCTATTAATCTTAATCCTATTCATGTTTATTTTCCAAGTGATAACTATTCTTATACTCATTTAATAGTCCTAAACATGCATCGGATGGATCCTAGAAAGTTTCGGTGTAAAACGGGTTCAATACGGGAAGAAAAACACATAAAATGGTCAAGACAGAAGGGGTCACGGTGGTAATGAATTTTGTTGCTATCATGAGGTCCAAACTAAGCATTCTGCCTAGCATATTCATATGTCATGGTGGTAATTAATTAGGTTGCCACCGTGACCTACAAAAAGTTTGCAAAACAGAAGCCAGGATTCAGGACTACTTCACAACTCCATTTTGTTCAGCGTAAACGGGCATCTAAACAACATTTTTAGGCAAAAATTTCTTCTTAAAATTTGTTCCCTAAGATGTAACTTTAAAATGCAACAAATTTCAGATCAATTAGATATCTATAGCTTGAGATATGATCTAAACAACCTATAGTGCTCCCCTGAACCCGGCCAGAGAAGATAGCTCTACTTCTTGACGACTTTTGGGACACTTAGAGTTAAAATTAGCTCAAACTTATTTGTAACACATTTCTAGGAATATATCTTAGCTTTCCAACTGTGCTAGTTGCATACTATTTGGAGTTCTACAACTCCCAATACAACTTAATAACCGAAGAAAGGTCAAGTGCATTCTAACCCAGTTTTTCACCCAAAATCCTATTCACATGCACAAATGAACAATTTAAACCAACACTCACTACCATCATCATATATCATCAACAACACATTCAAGAAACTTATATCACACATGAATATACTAAAATTCATATATATAATAGAGAGTTTCCCAAACCTCTATGAAGCACAACCCACTATCCTCTTCAAGCTTTAATCCTTCTTTTCCTTTGTCCAATCTCTTAACCGGAACTCTCAAAACCCATCTCTTAACTCAACAAAAACAACTTCAATCTCAAGGTTTACTCTAAGACAAAGTAAGTGAGAGTAAGAGTAAATGAAGAAGATGAAGGAGGAAGAGAGGGTAACGGGAACAAGAAGAAGAAAATCTGCTTTCCTCTCTCCTAAACCCAAATCACACTAAATGCTCCCACCTAACTCTCCACATGGCAAGCTCCCATTGGACAAACAAACCACTTTTGACTTTCATGCTCCAATGTACCATACACCACTCACACACTAAATGATCCCTTAAATCAATGCTTTGAAATATTTGGTACCAAAATACAACACACATCAAACAATTGCTCAAAAACACTTTACATCCTTGGGTACAATACACTCCCTTCACTAGATAATTGCCTTACATCCTTGTTACCAAATAACACACACACTAGATAAAACCACAACAAATACCCTACATCCATACACCACATGCACACCAAATAATTTCCCACACTAACTTATTTAATAATTACTTTGCAATTAAGTCCTTATTATCCAATCTTCCTCATGCATAAATTACTGAAATACCCTTAAATTCCCGACTTAGCATGCAAATTCTGACCAGGCCTGTTTCGAGTTGTGACAACTCTTCCCTCCTAACAGAATTTTGTCCTCGAAATTCACTTACACCAGAAAGAATTCCCAGCATTACATTCCATGTCACCAATAAACTCATACACTACACTCTTAAACTACTCACTCACTTACACTTATCGCCATCATTGTACTCTTAAATCACTTTCTTATATTCAAATCAAACACATTCATCAGAATAATCATTACTCAACTGCCCGACTGAAATCAAAGCCCAAACACTTTACACATAAACCAACTAACTTTTGCCGATTGCTACATAAATCCTTCAATACTTGAAAGATGTCCGTTATATCTACGTTTCTCCTTACCAATAACACCTCAGTCAAACTCCAAAATCCTATCATCAGAAATAGGACCAGAATCTTCAATTAGAGGACGCTCGGAAACATTCAGCACTAACTGGGTTCACACTTTCTGTTGTCTCGCCCACATTCTCACTAGGATCAGACTCCATCTAGACAAGATACAAAGCAAGACACATCTGCATTAGGCCACGACACGAAACTGACTCTCATGCAAAGACTCAACACATAACAAACAAGACAACCAGAACTGCCAAACCGGCGCTCTGATACCACTAAATGTAACACCCCCCTACGTCCCCATTGGAAGGACGCCGGAGAGCGCTACCGACGCTCACTCGCATACATGCACACATACACTAAGCGGAAGCATACATTCATACATAAAAACATACGGAGATACAGCGGAAATTAAAACTTTAAGGAAACAATAGCTGAACAAACATTAACTCACATACATACATATAATCATTCAGCGGAAGTGTAGATGAAAGATAAAACGGAGAAATAACTGAAAACTTAATTACAATAAGATCCTCACATATAACTACATATACAAAGGACTACAGAAGTACAAAATCCCAAAATACAAAAGATTAACAAAATACAAAACTTCTAACTCCTATGTGGCCGACCTTGCAGATGCGTGACTTGAACGGAACCAAACCTGCCACCCGCTGACTCAGAATAGTGGATAACGAGTGAACTGACAGTACCTTACGGGTACAAATTGAATACTGACATCACCTTACGGGTACGAATCGAATACTGACACCACCTTACGAGTGCGAATCGAATACTGACATCACATTACGGGTGCGAATCGAATACTGACATCACCTTACGGGTGCGAATCGAATACATTAAAGGGTTCGCGAGGAACCAAACAGGGGACCTGATCAGGATCCCAACGTAATTGAGGGCTGTAGCTAAGAGACTCTATTAGCCATGCCTAACTATCCACATACTTGACTCTAGCAGGTCATGCGTCATTCAAATCATGTGTCAAATCAGACAGTATATAAATATCATCATACTTAATCCAGAGTATAGTAGACATATAAAGAAATTCATAATATTAGTCATGCATCATACTATTCATATTACAAAGCATACAATATAATTCCATTAACATGCTTTAGCACTATTCAATATTCTAAAATTTATTAGAGTCAAATATGGAAACATTATCAGGCCAATCATTAACTTAACATTCAAACTTTACTTTTAACAACTAACCACTCTTTACAAAGACAGGGTAGGTCACGGTCACAACCGGATTGGTTGTCACCGTGACATACCAAAACTCTCGACAGAATGCAATCTTGGCATACCTCACGGTGGTAACCCATTAGGTTGTCACCGTGACATACCCAAACCCTAAAACATAATGCTATTCCTCCCACATTATCATATCATTCATACCAACTATTTGTACATTTATATAAATACTTACTTACCCGATTTGCCACATTATGGGTCTCCATTTAAAAGAGGAATTCATAAGCTAAAAGCATTAGATCACATTTTTCATTATCATATTATATAATCACTCGAATATCCATATGAACCATAATAGCATCATAGATATCTTGCATACTAATACATTCCAATAACATTTATTATCAATGCATGCATCATAGAATATTGTTAGGCAATCACTTCAATCACACATTCACTGTTCATATCCCATATATATATATTTCATTAATCAAACTCATATCATTTGATGTTTTTCATGAGTATATAACTTAAATCTCAATTTATAACTATGCATATTTGTTCATAACACGTTTATATAGATTGAAGTATTATAATGCTCAATAATGTCATTAAACTTGACTTGATTCTAATACTTACAATTACACATCATTACTTCATTAGGTTGCTATTAATCTTAATCCTATTCATGTTTATTTTCCAAGTGATAACTATTCTTATACTCATTTAATAGTCCTAAACATGCATCGGATGGATCCTAGAAAGTTTCGGTGTAAAGCGGGTTCAATTCGGGAAGAAAAACACATAAAATGGTCAAGACAGAAGGGGTCACAGTGGTAATGAATTTGGTTGCCACCGTGAGGTCCAAACTAAGCATTCTACCTAGCATTTTCATACGTCACGGCGGTAATGAATTTGTTGCCATTATGACCTACCAAAAGTTTGCAAAACAGAAGCCAGGATTCAGGACAGCTTCACAGCTCCTTTTTGTTCATCCTAAAAAGGCATCTAAACGACATTTGTAAGAAAAACTTCCTTCTTTCAAATGCAACAAAGTTCAGATCAAGTGGACATCTATAGCTTAAGATATGAACTAAACAACCTATAGTGCTCCCCTAAACCAGGAAGAGAAGATAGCTCTACTTCTTGACCACTTTTGGGACACTTAGATTTAAAATTAGCTCAAACTTATTTCTAACACATTTGTAGGAATATATCTTCGCTCTCCAAAGGTACTTGTTTCATACTATTTGGAGTTCTACAATGCGCAATACAGCTTAATAACCGAGGAAAGGTCAAGTGCATTCTAACCCAGTTTTTCACCCAAAATCCTATTCACATGCACAAATGAACAATTTAAACCAACACTCACTACCATCATCATATATCATCAACAACACATTCAAGAAACTCATATCACACATGAATGTACTAAAATTCGTATATATAATAGAGAGTTTCCCAAACCTCTATGAAGCACAACCCACAATACTCTTCAAGCTTTAATCCTTCTTTTCCTTTGTCCAATCTCTTAACCGGAACTCTCAAAACCCAGCTCTTAACTCAACAAAACCAACTTCAATCTCAAGGTTTACTCTAAGACAAAGCAAGTGAGAGTAAGAGTAAATGAAGAAGATGAAGGAGGAAGAGAGGGTAACGGGAATAAGAAGAAGAAAATCTGCTTTCCTCTCTCCTAAACCCAAATCACACTAAATGCTCCCACCTAACTCTCCACATGGCAAGCTCCCATTGGACAAACAAACCACTTTTGACTTTCATGCTCCAATGTACCATACACCACTCACACACTAAATGATCCCTTAAATCAATGCTTTGAAATATTTGGTACCAAAACACAACACACACCAAATAATTGCTCAAAAACACTTTACATCCTTGGGTATAATACACACCCTTCACTAGA
This sequence comes from Excoecaria cochinchinensis, assembly GCA_947683425.1. NCBI lineage: Eukaryota > Viridiplantae > Streptophyta > Magnoliopsida > Malpighiales > Euphorbiaceae > Excoecaria > Excoecaria cochinchinensis. The sequence goes on along the minus strand of CANTUQ010000028.1, from coordinate 4,816,057 downwards.
TAATTGCCTTACATCCTTATTACCAAACAACACACACACTAGATAAAACCACAACAAATACCCTACATTTATACACCACATGCACACCAAATAATTTCCCACACTAACTTATTTAATATTTACTTTGCAATTAAGTCCTTATTATCCAATCTTCCTCATGCATAAATTACTGAAATACCTTTAAATTTCCGACTTAGCATGCAAATTCCAACTAGGCCTATTTCGGGTTATGACACTAAACACATGCTAGAACACATATGCTTACATATGCATTTATATTTAAGATTACAAAGTTAGACAATTATTATAATACATACTTTAAGTTTTCCTAAAATGATTATTTACATGCCCATATTACAGTACACAAAACCACCAAAACCAATACTATCAGCAATCCTAGTGTTGACTGTTGCCAATGCGAGACCGTCCCTCGAATCACTTCACTTTAGAACCTACATGGATAAGAAAATCCATGCTAAGTGGTAACGCTTAGTGGGGAAACAATACACAATATACAATAACAAATATATATATATATATATATATATATATATATATATATATATCTATATCTATATATATATACATAGCAAATTATAGACTATAAGAACTATATATTAACTTTCATGCCTCATATTCAACATAAGCTTAAATTCAGTGAACATGGCATTTTAGGATAATCACATCTCAATTCACCATGTCACATAATCTTCGCATGCACATCACATTTATATCTATAGGTATACAACATAAGATTCAAATTATTAACTTATTAATAGAATTATTATAGCCTTGCCTGTAATTCAAATATGCGGATAACGGATATCGCATTAGAACCCAAAGGTACAGTAATTGCATTAGTATCCGTAGATACAACACTTTTGCATCAGTACCCTAAGGTACAGTAAACATCAATAATTATAAATATATTCACATAAGTGAGTCTAGTATGGTTTCATTTCGCATAGGTTATTCCAGAGGAATCAGATACTTTTGGCTGCAGCACTTAGACCCTATACGCATGCCAATCTATCCACTACTTGACTCGCAGGCTTAATTAATAGTCCAGTTATTATACATATTATCAAAAAGTATCATAATCAAAGCATTTTAAGAGAATCAACATTATACTATAGCTCACTTCATAATTCATCATTATGGCTAATAGATTCACATATACAATATCTATATATATTTATATTATATTCACCCATAGTACATCACAATTATAGTGTTCATACTCATCTTCATTTATTATGCTATCATATAGGTGTAATAGAAATAAATCAAGTCAACTAGAAAATTCTTAGAACCTTTAGAAGTGTCGTTCCCGCGATAGAACTGTCAATTAGCTTCTATTGAGATCAGAACACGAATCGCGGCCATGAAAGAACCTGGCTCTCACCTCTATTGCACTCACGACAGAAGCCAATAATCAATTTCATTTCCAATGGAGCATTCTATCATGCTTGCGACCCTTATCGGACTCGCGACAGAACTGAATTTGTTAAACAAAGCTGCACTTACACAACCCAATTTTATGCATTTTATCCAATCACAATTATAGTTTAAAATACCACATTACCAATCTTTACCCCCATGACATTCTATTTAAACACATATAATAAAGTCAATTTCACAATATTACAATTTCGATTATGTTGAGTCCCTAACCTAGCAATCGCAGCCAATAAAACCATACCTTCTTCAATAATTCATTTTTCTAATTTACTCAATTACATAGCACTTCCAAAATTTGTACACATAACCTAACATGCCATTGTCCCAATTTTAACAACAAATTACATGTCCCATATGCCATTTCAAGCCAACTTATAACATAGCTTTATTCACATTTTAGTTCATTAAGCAATTCTCATCAACCAGTCAATTTAGCTCAAATCATTATCAACACATACTCATTCAATTCGAACAAATTATTCATTAGGCATTTTCATCATTCATAATTTATTCAAAATCAACACAAGCTACGGTTTCCCAAACCTCTAAATCTTTTGCTCCTAATGCTCACTTTGCACTTGATTCAACAACTTTCTCCTTTCTAATTGCTACTTCTTAGTTCAATAGCTATAAACAACATCTAATTCTAAAATTGGAGTCAAAGATCAATTACCATTTCATTCTCAAATCGACTGCAAGAAGGGAGTAGAAAAAGAATAAAGTATTAGACCACTTGCCTTTAATACTAACACTTAACATGCAATGCTGAACTACTCAATCTCATGGCAGAATTTAGTGTGCTCTAACTAATGGAAAAGAAGAAAACAAGAAGAACATAAAGGAGAACACCCGATGAAGAACACCCAAGAGCAAAAAAAGGGAACTTTCTGTCTCCAAACTCATATATATTGCATGGATAAGATGGGTTGGCAAAGCCTAAGCTTGCCACCCGGAATTCCACTCAAAATCACTTAATCACACTTAGTTTAATTCCATCTCAATTAGTGTTAATAAATCCCCTCGTAACTTAAGCATGCATAAATCCAATTTGGCCACTTAATGTTATTTTGATTATTTAATTGAATCCTCAATTCAATTACACTTAAGTCCTTAATTAAGAAAAATTTAAATTAACTTTACCCAATTAACACAATTAGACCAATATGCTACTAGGGTGTAAATCGGGCCATTACAGCTGAAGCTTTAAGAAGAAAGATGATTTAAGCCTTATCACTGCAGCACAGTAAACGGAGGTTTACATCCATTGGAGCTCTAATAGCTCAATTGAAAGAAAAGCCTGACTTAAAGCAAATGATAGTCAAAGCATAAGATGTTGCTAAGTTGCAATAGATTGTGCAAGCAACAGAAGAAGGGAAACAAATTGATTTCATAGTGAAAGAGGATGGAGGTATTTGCTACAAGAACAAATTATGTGTACTTGCTGGTGATGAGTTAAAGAAGAAATTGCTCTATGAAGCTAATAATACAATGTTCACCATGCATCCAGAAGGTAATAAGATGTACTAGGATTTGAAGCAGTTTTACTGGTGGTTGGGAATGAAAAGAGATATGATCGATTATGTGTCTAAATATTTAATATGTTTACAGGTGAAAGTCGAGCATCAAGTCCCATTTGGTTCATTGAATCCCATTCCAATTCTACAGTGGAAATGGAATAATATTACCATAGACTTTGTTATAGGCCTTCCTCTCACACAAAAAAAGCATAATGCAGTTTGGGTAATAGTTGATAGGCTCACAAAATTAGCACACTTTTTATCGGTCCAACCTAATTACCATATGGATCAATTGGCTGAGTTATATTTGGCCAAGACTGTTCGACTGCATGGTGTGCCACTGTTCATTGTATCTAACTGAGAACCATAATTTACATCAAGATTTTGGAAAAGTTTACAAATAACCTTAGGTACTCGACTTAGCTTCAGCATAGCTTTTAACCTACAAATAGATAGACAGCCAGAGATAATTATACAAGTACTAGAGGATATTCTTCAAGGATGTGTCATGGAGTTTTTAGGAAGTTGGGATTGTAGGACCCCAATTTATACCTAAGTCATTTTTGACATAATTGGGGTATATTTGTTGGCAAATGAGAATAATCGAGTTATTGTGATAAGGACTTAATCGGTATTTATTTAATTGTGGAGGATAATTGGGTAATTTTTATATGTAAGGCTTAAATTGTGTAATTTAGGTGAGCTTGTGTGTTTAATTGCATAAATTAAATAAATGAGTATGGTAATGTATCATTATAGTAAACCAAGAGGTTAATGCATGAATTAATAAAAGAGAGGGATTAAATAGCAAAGTAAGAAAATATGCACAAATCAAATGAAGACACATACTCAAGTCTAGAGTTTGGAAGAGTCTTCATGGCTTATTTAAGCCATGAAGGTCAGCTGCCAAGGGGAAAAAGAAAGCCATCCGGCCTCTCTCACCAAGGTAGCTCCTTTTCCTCTTATTTTGCACCTAAAATTCAAGTAAACTTGCTTAAAGTTGGATTCTAGTTGAAAGATTGATAATTAAGTGTGGTTTATGCTTGATAAGGAGAGACAGTCAAAGGAGAAAGAAAAGAGGATGAAGATGAAAGGAAGCGAAAGTGCAGATAAAGGAAGCTATTTGAGGTTTGGGAAATTCTTCTCTCTCTATGTATTATCTTAAGTAATTTAGAGATGAATTAAAATGTTATTAATAGTTTGGAATAGGGTTTAAGACTAATTTTGGTAGAATTATTAACTGAGATAGTGTAATTGAAGTGGTCAAGGAGTTTAATGCTTCTTAAAATGAGTTTGGAGGATTATTGCATGAAGTATGTGTGTTGTGTTACAGGTTAATTTGGGAAAATTAGAAATAAAGCCTATTCACACGGTGGTCAAGACACTCTAACCACTGTGTGAACACATATACGGCTTGAAAATCTGGGTAATTTGTTGATCCACACGGTGGTCAAGGTTTTCTTCCCATAGTGTGGACATCCTCACGATGGTGAGGATGTCTTGGCTATCATGTGAAACCATTCTGTATGAGCAGTAATCAAACTTTGATACTTCACACTATGGTCAAGGCTATCAATGTAACACCCCCTACCCATACATAGACGAACCCATCCGCATCGGAGTGAGAAGCCGTAGGAGCAGGGGTGTTGTACCAAATAAAACGAGGCAAAACAAGCATTCAATCATCATAAGCATACGGAAATACAGCGAAAATTAAAACTTTTGAGAAACAACAACTGAACATACATTAATATAACAAAATCATTATAATAATATTCTGATCAATTGTCCAAACAAAAGAATTACATATCCAAAATAAATAGAGCAGAAGCTTACAAAATTACTGATACAATGAGAGTTCCATTTCAAAAAGAATCATCATAACTATTACAAAAATGGCCCTAACACTAATCCCTTCTGTGTTGGCTTGATTGGCGGCGACTCTCCCAAAGCAAAATGCCTACCACACCTGCACGGATAAACACCGTGCTAAGCGATAACGCTTAGTGGGGAAACACACACAAAGGAGTGGATGGCCATTCACAATGGTTGCCAAAGCAAATCACATGCGATATGACATATGCAGTTAATCATGTCAAATATATAATTATGCTTGCAGAATAAAGACATACATTCAAAAGCTCATATCCCTATTCATATACATATTGACTGATTTCTTAAATCATTATCATGCTCATTCAGATATCACATTCTGATAATCATATAGAAGTAAACTAAAGCAAATAGAACACCTACTGACTCACAATAGTGGATAACGAGTATACAGACAGTACTTTATAGGCACAAATCGAATACAGACAGTACCTTATGGGTACGAATCGAAAAACCATTTTTTTCTCACATTTAAAACAATTTTTCGGAGGGACCTTAAACAAGATCTAAAATTCATAAGGGTTAGACGGGGACCTGATCGGGGTCTAAACGGAACTGAAGTTGCAGCTAAAAGACTCTATTAGGCATGCCTAACTATCTAATAGACTGACTCTTGCAGGTCATGCATAATCCAAATCATGTTCTAAAACACAGCATATAATTTATCATGGATAACATGTTATTTGTCATGAAGAAATCATGATATTACACATATAAGCAAAATAATATAGCATACAACAGTGAAAAGCTAAGAAAAGACATTTAAAACCCATTTTAGAAAAATAGAGTACGTGAGAGAAAAGGGCATGCTGGAGTCACTATCGCGATCATGACAAAGTCGCACTCGTGACAGAATGGCTAGTAGGCATTGCTACGACTCACGAGCATTGGTCACGACTCGTGAGCAATGTGAGCATGGCTCACGACTCATGAGCATTCCTCACGACGCTCACAAGTTTTCAGCCTTCAGACGGGAGAGCTAGAAATTCTGTTCTATCGCACTTGCGACAACATCGCGATTTCCATTTCTCAACAAAAACGCAGGAAGCCCAGAAAATTCAAATCAAAACCATTTTCACCCAAATCGAACTTAAACTCCAACTTACCTCAAAATAGGACTTCCAAACACCATAACCAACATAAAACAACATATTTCTACAATTAATTACAATCAATTTATCAATTCACAAATTAATATCTCAATAATCACAAAACCATAAAACTCTGCAGCAAAGTTCAACCAACTTCACATTTGATTCAATAATTCAATAATTATGCACATAACTCATCAAAACTCAAAACCCATATCATATATACCAATATAAGCCTATTTACACATCATAAATTTCCAGAAGTTCATGCATATCTCAAAACCTACATATGAACATCAATTCAAAGAAAGTTCCCAAACCTGATACTTCTATGCTCTAATCTAATGAGCACCACTTCCCGATGCCTTCTCGTTCCCTTTAGGATCATGAGGAAGCTCAACTAACCAAACAAACCCACAAATCACACAAACAACAAACCCTAGATCAAAATCCAAACCAGAAACGTGAAGAGAAGATGAAGAACAAGATGAAGGAGATGAAGGAGATGATGAAAATGCAGAAAACTTACCAAAAAGAAGACTAAGAGATGATCAATTCCCACCACACCAACTTGGATCCAAGCTAGGGCTCTTTTGAGAAGAGGAAAGGCAGAAAAAGAGTAGGGAGAAGAGAGAAACGGGAATGAGGATACAATTCTGCTTTTCTCCCTTTTTCTCTTTCTTCCTCTTTTTCTTTTCCTAACCCTAGACATATGTCATTTCCTCATTAGTGGGATTTGATCACTCACACCAAACCACATGCTCTACAACACACACTAGACCTCCCTCACTAAAACACACCCTACTATCATATGCTCATGCACACACCATTACAACCCAAATTACTCACTTACATCCTACAACCATGTGAGCAACACACCCAAATATCATATATGCACCCACACACTAGCAAAACCCAAAAGCATGCAATTTACCCAAAATACCCTTGTCCCGTGCCAAGCACACACAATGAATGCACACATACAAATGACTCATACTACTAGGGGGCAAATGGGGTGTGACAATCTAACCACCATATGAAAGCATTTTGGATATGTAATAACGTGTGTTTGGCATTTCACACGGTGGGCAAGTAATACTGACCACAATGTGATCTCCCACACGGTGAGTAAGGATACTTAACCGCTATGTGAAAGCATTCTGGACACCAAGTAATTCAGTTTTGCTCACTTACACAGTGATTAGGAATCTGTGATCGTCTTGTGACCCCTGTTTTACAGAATATAAGTGTTACTATTATTGCCAAATGAAATGCAAATTAAACCACAATAATTATATGGTATGTTTAACAATGTTAAACGATATTAAGCAAGACTTTGTACTGTCAAGTATGCCTTTACATGAAAATGTTTAAAAGATTATCGTATCAATGTGTTAATAGATATATATATATACATAGATTTCTGTGTGTGTGTGTGTGTGTAAATGTAAGCTCATAAATTGACTATAATTTAGATACATGCTATTATGGCTACTTATAATCGGGTAGTGGATAGATAGGCATGCCTATAAGGATAATAATTGCTGCAAGTTCTATTCTGTTGTCCTCGTTTGGGTCTGGTTGGCCCCGTTTGGGTCACCTTTTGTCACATAAAGAACAGATAATTAAAATATATTGTATCTACGGATACCACTATTTAATATTCTCGTTATCCACTTCCTTAGGAATTGCAGGCAACTTAATGGTGGGTATCTGTTATTTAAATGTTTAGCAAATATACTTATGTAAGATTAACTAATTTTGTATATTATATCTATTTCATGTTTATTTATATGCATTCATCTTGTGTGTGTGAACTTTGACAATTACTGTGAGCGATCATCCATATATTGCTTTTTCCCCACTAAGCTATATGCTTAGCATGGATGTTTATCCATGTAAGTACTAAAGATAGAGAAAATGCCATGGACATTTCGTACTCACTAGGGCGAGCATAACCATATGAGCTATTTTGCATGTAGGCATTGTCTTTTGGTTTAAGCACTGTAAATGTAATCTTTTTGTTATCATTATGTATCTTAAGAATGTATGAAGACACGTATCTAATCAATCAACTTGTGTGTGTTAAAGATAATATAAATTTTTCTTTACATTATGTGAAAAGTATTTATGTAATGAAAGAAATTTTATAATTCAGATTTTATTAAATGTGTAATTGAGTGAATGTTATGAGTTGTAGGTCTAATTTTTGTAACACATTTCACTTGTACAATGAAACCTTTCATACTATGACATGGTTACCATGTACGAGTAAGGGATGTTATAGGTATAAGTATAATCCTTTATTAGAATTCGCCTATAACAACAGTTATCAATCCAGTATAGGCATGGCACATAATGAGGCTCTATATGGCAAGAATTGTAGAACTCCAGTATGTTGGACAGAGTTGAATAAGAACAAGGTAATTGGACATAGGATAGCTTAAGAAAAGTAAAAAAAGGTCAAGATTATCTAGTAGAGGTTAAAAGCTAAAGATAAATCTGATACTGATCTGAAGGGGAAGGATATTGTAACACCCCCTACCAATAAGTAGGGGAACCCATCCGCAATGGAGTGAGAACCCGTATGAGCAGGGGTGTCACCAAGCAATACGGTACAATAACATTCATCCACATAATATGAACATACATAAATACAGCGAAAATAAAACTTTAAAACCTAACTGATCATTCATTCATAGATGGACTAATAATATTCATTACAACTGTTCTTATATTACCAAAATAATTACATCTTTCAGAATTACAAACCGGAAGCTGAACAAAAGACTAAATACAATGAGAGTTTACTATTACAAAAAGAATCATAATACAAAAATCTAAGTCTTAACATCAATTCCCTCTGTGTTGGCTCGACTTGCGGTGACTCTCCCAAAAGCTATACACCTTCTGCACCTGTACAAATGAAACATCCGTGCTAAATGATAATGCTTCGTGGGGAAACAAACAACAATAATATGCCATTAACAATGCTCATCGAGTCATAACGCATACGTAATGGCATAAGCTGATAATCATAAGACATAATCGTAATTGAATCGCATTCGTAATCATTCAAAGGCTCATAATCACATTCATATATTAACTAATTCACATACGTATAACCATAGTCATTCGGATTCACATACTTATAAGCATAACAGAACAAAACACAACACCTGCTGACTCACAGTAGTGAATAACGAGTGAACGCATGGTAGTACCTTACAGGTACGAATCAAAAAGCAACATCACATTTTATCATTCAAAAACATTTTACGAAGGGGATCTTAAACAAGATCCAAGCACATTGAGGTTTGCAAGGAACCAAACGGGGACCTGATCAGGGTCCAAAATAGAACTGAGGGTTGCAGCTACTGAACTCTATTAGGCATGTCTAACTATCCACTTATTTGACTCTAGCATGTCATGCAGAATTCATCAAATCACATTTATATAATTCATAAAATTATCCATGCATAATTCTAAAAGCATCACAAGTTAAGAAATTAAACATCAAAAATCACAAAAGAAAACTCAAATTTAAGCCAGGGGTGTCGAGCTTGCGACAGAGGTGAAACTTGCCCCAAGTTGCGATCTCGACAGTCTTCACACTTGCGCGGAGACAGGAATAAGCGCGACATAAGCAGCAAACAAAGGTTATCGCGCTCGTGCACAGGCGCGCGCTCGCGATAGGAACTAGCCAAATCTGTTCGATAGCCGAGCGCTCTGTCGAGCTCGCGACAGGCATCGCACTCTCGACAGAGAGCTCTCGCTGCAGTGGCTCGGCAGCTCAAATCTGCTCAGCTGCATGCAAGGGCTGAATTCACCGAGCTCTATCGCAATCTCGTGACAGAGTCGTGATTTCCAGCTCTTATGCAAAAATCTGCCGAAAATCATACTCCCAAAATCACCCAAACCTTCAATTGACTTCAAAACTCAACCCCACACAAATTGATCATTACCCATATCATAAACAGCATAAAACACAACTTTAACATCAATTAACACAATCAAAATCATTAATTAACATAATCGAACTTCTCAAAAGTGACAAACCCAGAAAATTGCAATAAAGTTCAACAACTTAAAATTTGCTTCAATAATTCATCATTCATGCATCACAACTTAAATCAAAGCAAAACCCATAACATTTGCACTAACAAGAGCCTCATCAAACCTCAGATTTCCAGAAAATCAGCCAAACAAACCAAATCACAAAAATGCAACAAATTCAAATAAATTTCCAAACCTGAAAATTCCTATACTCCTAGTTGTAAGCTCCGCTCCCACTCACCTTCTCTTTTCCCTTAGGATCACGAGGAGGCTCTTCTAAACCCGAAAACCTAGGAACCATACAAACACACAAATTCTAGATTAAGAACACATCTAACAAATTAAGAAGATGAAGATGAAGAAGAAGAGAAAACCCACTAAAAAATTTCCAATCAATGCTTAAGAGATGAGTAATTTCCACAAAAACTACTTGGATCCAAGTTAGGGCACACTTGAAGAAGAGATAAAGAGAAGAGAAAGAAAACAGGAAATAAGCAGCAAAATGGTTGTCCCCTTTTTCTCTCTCCTTCTATTTATACCTACTTCCTAAAACCCTAGCCACATGTCACCCTAAGATTGGTGGAACTTGACCACTCACACCCAACTAACATGCATGACATAACACACACAAGACTAACTCCACTTATGCACACACTACTAACATACATGCACCCACACTCTAATAAAGCCCACAAAACATGCATATAACCCCAAAATACCATTAACACATGCCAAAATACTCACAAACACACATGCAATCATGGCTCAAACTACTAAGGGGAAAACAGGGCGTGACAACTCTCCCCTACTAACAAGAATTTTGTCCTCGAAATTCTCACCTGAACTGAACAATTGTGGATCCCGAATCCTCATCCTTGCCTCTAGTTCCCAAGTCGCTTCCTCAACTCCATGATGCATCAAAAGAACCTTGACTAGAGGAACTTGCTTACTTCTCAACTGTCTCACTTCCTGAGCTATAATGGCTTTCGGTTCCTCATCATAAGAATAATCCCACTAAATCCGAATGTCCTGAACTGACAACACATGCGACGGATCTTATCGGTACCGATAAAGCATGGAAACATGGAAAACATCATGCATCTTAGCCAACTCCATCGGTAAAGCCAACCTATAGGCTACTGGACCAACTTTCTCCAAAACCTCAAAAGGCCCAATGAACCGAGGACTAAGTTTACCTTTCTTGCCAAACTGCAATACTTTCCTCCAAGGCGATACCTTAAGGAAAACATTGTCCCCGATCTCAAACCGAATATCCTTTCTCTTCAAATTGGCATAAGATCTTTTTCTATCTTTAGCCACTTTCAGATTCCGCTGCATAACTCTGATCTTCTCCTCTGTATCTCTAATCATCTCTGGCCCAACAAAAGATCACTCGGTCAACTCTGTCCAACAAATCGGAGTCCTACATGATCGACCATACAAAGCTTCAAACGGTGACATCCCAATGCTCGACTGAAAGCTGTTGTTGTAGGCAAACTCCATAAGTCGCAAATACTTGTCCCAATTGCCAGAAAAATCCAAAGCACAAGCCCGAAGCATATCCTCCAAAATCTGGATAACCTGCTCGGACTGCCATCTGTCTGAGGATGAAATGTCGTGCTGAAATTCAACTTAGTACCCAAAGCTCTCTGCAATTCTTTCTAAAACATAGATGTAAACCTTGGGTCTCGATCTAATACTATGGACAACGGCACACCATGAAGTCGGACTACCACATCCACATAAACACTGGCCAACTTATCCATCGAGTAGTCCACTCTGACTGGCAGAAAATGTGCTGACTTGGTAAGCCGATCCACAATAACCCAAACGGAATCACGCTTCTACTGAGTCACTGGCAAACCCGACACAAAATCCATGGCAATATCATCCCATTTCCACATAGGAACGGATAAAGGAGTGAGCAATCTCGAAGGAACTTGATGCTCAGCCTTTACCTGCTGACAAGTCAAACACTTTGCCACGAATTTCACAATGTCTCTCTTCATCCCAGACCACCAGTAGAACTGCTTCATATCCCGATACATGTTCTCACTTGTTGGATGCATAGTAAAGACCGTATTGTGCGCCTTACTCAAAAGCTTCTTCCTTAACTCATCACTCTCGGGCACACATAAACGATTCCTATACATAAGCACCCCATCCAAAATCGAGAACTCAGACTGCTTACCCGATCGGACCTCTTGTAAAACCCGCTGTAATCTTATATTATCCTTCTGAGCATCCACAATCGACTATTTTAAGGACGGCTTCACTCTCAATTGGGCAACCAAAGCCCCATCTGAATCAAATCTCCACTTGAATTGTTGCAAAAACAAAGCCGAAACCGACTTCCTAATCAAAGCATCCACAACCACATTGTCTTTGCCTGGATGATAATCCACAATGCAGTCATAATCCTTAAATAACTCCAACCATCGGCACTGTCCCATGTTCAACTCTTTCTGTGTGAGGAGATACTTCAAACTTTTATGATCCATGAAAATCCTACACCTCTCCCCATATAGATAATGCCGCCAAATCTTCAAAGCAAAGAACACAACTGACAATTCCAAATCATGCATCGGATAGTTCTTCTCATGAGGCTTCAATTGACGAAATGCATAAGCCATAACTTTACCCGCTTGCATTAACACACACCCAAGTCCAACTCCTGAAGCATCACTGTACATTATAGACTCTTTACCCGAGATGGGCTGAGAAAGTACAGGAGCTTCAACTAACAATCTCTTCAACTTCTCAAAGCACACCTAGCACTTATCCGACCACTCAAATCTGACTCCTTTCCTCAATAATCTGTGTTGTGTTTCATCGTAATTAAATCACATTAAACGCAGCGGAAAATTCGAAACCCAAAACAGGATCCAAGTATTTTCGATTGATTCAAAAAGGAAGAGATTGAATTACTAACCTTTAGAACGAAATAACTCCTTTGAATGCGAACTGAAGACGCTGCCTTTACGCGAACGTCCTCTATTGGTATCCACACGCACGAACAAAAGATCAGAAATCGCAGGGGTGCTAGCTCCCTTGAATGCGAATGGATTTTCTTTACTTTCTTTCTCAAAGAATAACGATGGCTGTGTTTTTCTTTTTCTTTCTTTCTCAAGGATGAAAACTGGCTCTGTTTTCTTTTCTTTCGTTTTACAAGGAAAAACAACTGCAGCCACACTAATCCTTGTTGTTCTTAATAACGTGATTAGTGTTTCTATTAGGGTTAAACTCCTTTTTAACATATATCCCATATATAATTGTATATCTATTTCAAATCCTTTTCCTCTTAGGAAAAGATAAATGAGGATATTATCTCTTAATTCAAAATTAAGATATAATATATATATACATATATTTATATATATATATATATTTATTTATTTATTTATTATTCAAAATAATAAGAAATAATATATTAATACATATTATTATCTCATATTCAAAATAAGAGATATTTATATGTATAAATATATATATATAAATATGTAATTTCGAAATTAAATATAAATACCGATATTTATATTTTATTCCAAAATAACCCAATAAAATCCATTCTGTTCATTTTGCTCTTGGTGTGTGACCCAATAGGTTTATATTATGTTGGCAGTGGGCCTAATCCCATAAAAGCCCACAAGTCATAATTGGTCTCTAGCAAGACATTATGACTACCCAAATAATATAAATATCGTTAGTCCGATTTTAACCTTGCAATAGAACATGTTATTATCCTTTTGTCACACGATATCTTGTTCGAACATAAGTCATGGTCCATGTCAAACTTAAATTGTTCAAACATATAATTTCTCGATCACCAAGTAGACTGATAAATTCAAATGACATTGATCACACTATCAATTCATTTGAGCACGGCCATGCATTTTACAGTCCTACTTATCGAGGGGCCCAATAGATATCTCTTTCATAAGAGAGGGACAAATTCCATCTTGATTATTCACTTTCCTCCGCATAATTCTCATTATGTCCGATCATAAACTTTATAATTATCCGATTAAAGATAACGTTTGATTATGTCAAAACATAATGATCCTTATGTAGGAAACTATGATAACCTCAGGTCAAAGGATTCAATAATATATCTATTATAAGATCACTTATGACCTTAACCCATGAAGTGATCTTATAGTGGGTCTATCCAGTACTTTGTTCTCTAGCAAGTACATATAGATTTGATTTATATCAACATATATAATCATCCCATGATTATCAATGCAAATCTATACTAGTCTTAATTTATCTTTATGCCCTTTATTGATAAATGACTAGGGACAACATGAATAACGTTGTTATTCATAAACATTACAATAATGTAACATGCCAATAATATCAATACGAAGAAAACCATTATATAAATGAAAAAGTAATGATTACATCAAGGTCCAAATGTTTGGCCTAGGGCATAACCACTAACAATCTGGTCATAGGAGCAGCAATGACTAAAAAACCTTTCACAAACCTACAGTAATAGCCTTCCAAACCAAGAAAACTTCTCACCTCAGGAACATTCCTAAGTGCTTTCCAATTCACAATCGCCTCAATCTTAGTTGGATCCACTTGAATACCCTTAGGTAACACAATGTGACCCAAGAAGGACACCTTTCGAAGCGAAAAGTCTCACTTACTGAGCTTCGCAAACAAACAGTGCTCCCTCAACACTTGCAACACTAACCAAAGATGCTTTTCATGCTTACTCTCATCCTTCGAGTAAACAAAAATATCATAAATAAACACTACTACAAATCGGTTGAGATATGGCCTGAACACTCGGTTCATCAAATCCATAAAAGCTGCAGGTGCATTGGTTAAACTAAATGGCATCACAAGGAACTCGTAGTGGCCATATCGCGTCCGAAATGCAGTCTTAACCACATCTGTGTCCTTAACTCGAAGCTGATAATAACCTGACCGAAGATCAATCTTAGAGAAAATACCCGCACCTCTGGCTGATCAAATAAATCCTCAACTCTAGGCAAGGGATACTTGTTCTTCACTGTGACCTTATTAATTTGCCTATAGTCGATACACATCGTCAAGGTACCATTCTTCTTCTTAACAAACAACATCGTAGCTCCCATGGAGATATGTTGGGTCTAATAAGCCCCTTATCCAATAACTCTTGTAGCTGAGTTTTAAGTTCCCTCAACTCTATAGGAGCCATCTGATAAGGTGCTTTAGAAATGGGCGAAGTACTTGGCCTTATCTCTGTAACACCCCCATACCCCCGGTAAGGAATATCGGGGCGCTACGCGGACACTTACGTATACATGTACATGCATTAGCGGAAGCGATAGCATAAACACATCCATTTAAAAGTAATTAAATACTACACTAGGGCCCAACATGCATTTCATATCCACTATACATATGTACTTCTTTCTCTTTATACATGTTCATATTACACTCTGTTTTCATTTAACTTTACATATACATTTACATGTGATTCTTTAACTTTTATTACATAATGATGTTACTCAAAACATCACTAGCTCTGTATCTAATCTATACAAAAGACCTAAATAATACTCCCTAGTGGCCTTGAACTGCAGATGCTCGCTCACTGTTCCGAACCTGTAAACCTACACGGAAATAAACATCCATGCTAAGCGATAACGCTTAGTGGGGATGAAAACAATGCAAAGGACTTCTTTACGAAGTCACAAATAAATCACACAATTCATGTAACAAAATCAACTAGCTCATGCATATAGCTTTTATACATGTATGGGTTGCATGCTCAATTATCAAGTACTATGAATTCACGTGCATATAACATGTAGTCATTTACCTTTTTATATACACTACAACTTGTACATATCACGTATTCAAATGTGCGCTATCATGTGTCCATATACATGTAAACACGCTCATGTAATTATACACTTGTATACAAAGCTGTCATGTAATTAAACATTACTCTCATGTACTATGGCTTCATTCGAAGCAACACTATAATCATCTCAAGTTCACTGCACAACATTTAACAAAACAAGCCTGAGTTCCTCTCATGGTGGATACGGGACGCTCTATATAAAAACATTTTCGATAGACCGAAGTCACAAAACATTTTCATCTATCTCTATTAATGACCGTTCTCAGAGGTCGACCCGCTTTGCCCAAACGGGGCGGAACATAGGCAGCTGCACTCTCTAATCCCTTTATAAGCATGCTTATCTATCCACTATAACGGTAAGCAGGCTCAATACCAACTCACACACTATACACAGACATCAACTCATCAACTAAACTTCAAGTGCATTTATCAAATTCAGAGGCATGTAATTCATATACAATCTTGTTCAACAATTAAAAGCATGTAACATTTAAATTCATTTCATGAACATATAAATCATGCAAAGCAAGATAGAAGAAAACACTCTCTTCAAAATAAATAAAACAAGATGCGAAGAGGTTCACTGTCGCGATCGCGACAAGAAGTCGCGCTCGCGACAGAAGCTAAGTTCATTGTCGCGATCGCAACAAGAGGTCGCGCTCGCGACAAAAGCTAGATTACGAAAAGGCTCTATACTCTATACCAAATGCATTATATAACAATTCATATCACATGGCATCACATGGTCAACGCTAACTCTTAAGCCGTAGCATTGGTTACATAGATAACTAATCCTATAATCATTTGATAACCCTAAACATGTAGAGTATAAATCACGGAAACATTTCGGGTTAATACGGGTTCATTCCGGGGAGTAAAACATCAACAAAATATACAATTTAGTCAAGGGGAAGGGTCAGGGGTTGACCCGTGGCAACTAGGAGCTCAAAAAGGAGAAGAAAAAGCCTAAAATGAGGTGTTCTGTCGTGAGGTCGCGACATGTGTCGCGCTCGCGACAGAAGCTACGCTTTGGTGCCTCACAAGACTGCTTTTTACCCTAAACTTGTATCGTCTAAATGAATCTCTAAACGTCTTTTTTAGGAAAAATGTTCTTCTTAACAATTGTTATCTAGGATGTTATCTTTCAAATGGGATAAATTTTAGGTCGTTTGGACATCTATAACAAAAGATATGATCTAAACAACATATACTGTTCCAGTGAACCCACCAGAACAGGGTCACCTACGTTTTAATTACTTTTGGGATACTTGGGGCCAGAATTAGATCAAGAACCCTCTTAGACATTTTTAGACACAAATCTTATCTTTCATATGCAATTGGAAACAACACAATTGGAGTCCTATAGCTCTACTTATCACAAATACAATACACAGAGGTCTGATGACAAATAAGCAGAATTTCGCAAAAATCAAGCTCTATCATCAACACAAACGTTCAAATAATCAGGTTACATACTTTAAACATATATACACTTGTCATGAGCACTGTAGGCAATCAAAATGAACATCTTGAGCTAATTAAAGCTCATCAAGCATTTCTCTATTCAATCTTGTCTCTATTCAAACACAGGTAATGTAAACACATGCGAAAACCATAAGGTCGCACTCGATCCCTACCTCTAGGAAGCCCAATCTCTGCTCTTTGCTCACTTCTAACCTTCTCTCGCCTTTATCCAACTTCTTGTTTCCAGCTTCCACAAATCATACAAAGCAACCCATGAATTAATCCTTTTTCTTATTTAAAATCAAAACAGAAAACTAAATGGAAGAAGAATACCAACATACAAGTCTATATCTTACCTCTTCACAAGGACCAAGTCAAATCCCACTCTTACTCATCAAACCATTCAAATGATCCACTTAATAGCACCCAAATACAAGACAAGGAATGGAGCACGGCCAAACCCCAAAACAAAGAAGACAAAAGGAGAATAGAAGGCCAAATGCAGAAAAATGAAAGTGAAAATAGGAAAGTGGCCGGTCAAAACCAAATAAAAGCCAACAAGTCCTCACATTAATGCCACCCACTTCCATTTAATGCCAACCACTCTCATTAATCCATGTATATCTCTTTTCTTAACAAAATACATACATGTATTTTGACCAAACCAAATAATGTCTTATGCCACATGTCACATCCCTACAAAGCCATGTGTCACTCCCCTAGGACGCCACTTGTCAAACTCCTATGCCGCCATGTGTCACTCTCCTACAATGCCACTTGTCACTCTCATATGCCGCCACTTGTTACTCTTCTATGATGACACTTGTCACTCTTCTATGGTGACACTTGTCACTCTCCTATGACACCATGTGTCAGCTCACTACAACTCCAAGTCTCTTAGTCCCACTTATACAAGCATCTCACGAGAGGGTTCTGTCGCGCTCGCGACACTTCTCGCGCTCGCGACAGAACGCTCACGCCCGCACCAACCAGCTGAAGTTCAAAAACTGCTGGAGGGCTATGTCGCGCCCGCGACACTTGTCGCGCTCGCGACAGAACTCTCGCACATAAAATTTACCCTTTTCGAACCAATAACTCTGTAATTCTTCTAGGGCCATTTTGGGGTGTGACAAATCTCTCCCCCTTAAGAAATTTCGTCCTCGAAATTTCCTCGCTAATCACTTGTAGGTAAATCTTTAAACAAATCTCTGAATCGCTATCACTTATACCATACAGCTATCAAATCGAACACACTTTACACTTTCCTTAAGGCACTGCACTCTAATCCATATGCTTCTTCTATGCATCTAGCACTGAATGTATATCCCGTCAGCTTTTCTCAATGAAATGCATACAATGATGCTTTTTCACATACAAATGAGGGATGCGGAAGAAATGGTCATGTAATGATTCATGTATGCAGGATGATGCGAAAATGCAATGTAAGCTACTGTAATGCACTTTTCCCATCCCCATGTTTCACTATGCTTATGTCAAATGATTTCAAGGAGATAGCTGACAGGAATACAGAGTGTCACCTCGAACTCTTACCAATTCACATCTGCCGCTGTCTCTTCTACGCTCTCACGCGAGTCGGACTCCATCTATACTTGACACAAATGACATCTGCATTAGGCCATACTCTAGACAAACTCAAACATATGTACTATACTCTATCACCTTATAGTCCGGAATCAGTTAACCTAGAGCTCTGATACCACTAAATGTAACACCCCCATACCCCCGGTAAGGAATATCGGGGCGCTACGCGGACACTTACGTATACATGTACATGCATTAGCGGAAGCGATAGCATAAACACATCCATTTAAAAGTAATTAAATACTACACTAGGGCCCAACATGCATTTCATATCCACTATACATATGTACTTCTTTCTCTTTATACATGTTCATATTACACTCTGTTTTCATTTAACTTTACATATACATTTACATGTGATTCTTTAACTTTTATTACATAATGATGTTACTCAAAACATCACTAGCTCTGTATCTAATCTATACAAAAGACCTAAATAATACTCCCTAGTGGCCTTGAACTGCAGATGCTTGCTCACTGTTCCGAACCTGTAAACCTACACGGAAATAAACATCTGTGCTAAGCGATAACGCTTAGTGGGGATGAAAACAATGCAAAGGACTTCTTTACGAAGTCACAAATAAATCACACAATTCATGTAACAAAATCAACTAGCTCATGCATATAGCTTTTATAAATGTATGGGTTGCATGCTCAATTATCAAGTACTATGAATTCACGTGCATATAACATGTAGTCATTTACCTTTTTATATACACTACAACTTGTACATATCACGTATTCAAATGTGCGCTATCATGTGTCCATATACATGTAAACACGCTCATGTAATTATACACTTGTATACAAAGCTGTCACGTAATTAAACATTACTCTCATGTACTATGGCTTCATTCGAAGCAACACTATAATCATCTCAAGTTCACTGCACAACATTTAACAAAACAAGCCTGAGTTCCTCTCATGGTGGATACGGGACGCTCTATATAAAAACATTTTCGATAGACCGAAGTCACAAAACATTTTCATCTATCTCTATTAATGACCGTTCTCAGAGGTCGACCCGCTTCGCCCAAACGGGGCGGAACATAGGCAGCTGCACTCTCTAATCCCTTTATAAGCATGCTTATCTATCCACTATAACGGTAAGCAGGCTCAATACCAACTCACACACTATACACAGACATCAACTCATCAACTAAACTTCAAGTGCATTTATCAAATTCAGAGGCATGTAATTCATATACAATCTTGTTCAACAATTAAAAGCATGTAACATTTAAATTCATTTCATGAACATATAAATCATGCAAAGCAAGATAGAAGAAAACACTCTCTTCAAAATAAATAAAACAGGATGCGAAGAGGTTCACTGTCGCGATCGCGACAAGAAGTCGCGCTCGCGACAGAAGCTAAGTTCATTGTCGCGATCGCGACAAGAGGTCGCGCTCGCGACAGAAGCTAGATTACGAAAAGGCTCTATACTCTATACCAAATGCATTATATAACAATTCATATCACATGGCATCACATGGTCAACGCTAACTCTTAAGCCGTAGCATTGGTTACATAGATAACTAATCCTATAATCATTTGATAACCCTAAACATGTAGAGTATAAATCACGAAAACATTTCGGGTTAATACGGGTTCATTCCGGGGAGTAAAACATCAACAAAATATACAATTTAGTCAAGGGGAAGGGTCAGGGGTTGACCCGTGGCAACTAGGAGCTCAAAAAGGAGAAGAAAAAGCCTAAAATGAGGTGTTCTGTCGCGAGGTCACGACATGTGTCGCGCTTGCGACAGAAGCTACGCTTTGTTGCCTCACAAGACTGCTTTTTACCCTAAACTTGTATCGTCTAAATGAACCTCTAAACGTCTTTTTTAGGAAAAATGTTCTTCTTAACAATTGTTATCTAGGATGTTATCTTTCAAATGGGATAATTTTTGGGTCGTTTGGACATCTATAACAAAAGATATGATCTAAACAACATATACTGGTCCAGTGAACCCGCCAGAACAGGGTCACCTACGTTTTAATTACTTTTGGGATACTTGGGGCCAGAATTAGATCAAGAACCCTCTTAGAAATTTTTAGACACGAATCTTATCTTTCATATGCAATTGGAAACAACACAATTGGAGTCCTATAGCTCTACTTATCACAAATACAATACACAGAGGTCTGATGACAAATAAGCAGAATTTCGCAAAAATCAAGCTCTATCATCAACACAAACATTCAAATAATCAGGTTACATACTTTAAACATATATACACTTGTCATGAGCACTGTAGGCAATCAAAATGAACATCTTGAGCTAATTAAAGCTCATCAAGCATTTCTCTATTCAATCTTGTCTCTATTCAAACACAGGTACTGTAAACACATGCGAAAACCATAAGGTCGCACTCGATCCCTACCTCTAGGAAGCCCAATCTCTGCTCTTTGCTCACTTCTAACCTTCTCTCGCCTTTATCCAACTTCTTGTTTCCAGCTTCCACAAATCATACAAAGCAACCCATGAATTAATCCTTTTTCTTATTTAAAATCAAAACAGAAAACTAAATGGAAGAAGAATACCAACATACAAGTCTATATCTTACCTCTTCACAAGGACCAAGTCAAATCCCACTCTTACTCATCAAACCATTCAAATGATCCACTTAATAGCACCCAAATACAAGACAAGGAATGGAGCACGGCCAAACCCCAAAACAAAGAAGACAAAAGGAGAATAGAAGGCCAAATGCAGAAAAATGAAAGTGAAAATAGGAAAGTGGCCGGTCAAAACCAAATAAAAGCCAACAAGTCCTCACATTAATGCCACCCACTTCCATTTAATGCCAACCACTCTCATTAATCCATGTATATCTCTTTTCTTAACAAAATACATACATGTATTTTGACCAAACCAAATAATGTCTTATGCCACATGTCACATCCCTACAAAGCCATGTGTCACTCCCCTAGGACGCCACTTGTCAAACTCCTATGCCGCCATGTGTCACTCTCCTACAATCCCACTTGTCACTCTCATATGCCGCCACTTGTTACTCTTCTATGATGACACTTGTCACTCTTCTATGGTGACACTTGTCACTCTCCTATGACACCATGTGTCAACTCACTACAACTCCAAGTCTCTTAGTCCCACTTATACAAGCATCTCACGAGAGGGTTCTGTCGCGCTCGCGACAGAACGCTCACGCCCGCACCAACCAGCTGAAGTTCAAAAACTGCTGGAGGGCTATGTCGCGCCCGCGACACTTGTCGCGCTCGCGACAGAACTCTCGCACATAAAATTTACCCTTTTCGAACCAATAACTCTGTAATTCTTCTAGGGCCATTTTGGGGTGTGACAATCTCTATGGACAACTCCACTTCTCTCTCGGGAGGCAACCCAGGCAACTCACTTGGAAACACATCCCCAAACTCCCTAACAACTGGGATATCTTCAATCTTAACCTGATCACGCTTAGAATCCAACACCACTGCTAGAAACGCTTCACAGCCTTTCCTCATAAACCTCGTAGCTTACATAGCAGAAATCACATTACTCAAGGAACGCGAACCCAAACCTTTAACAACAACAGAAGACTGATCTCTACTTCGCAGCACAACCACTTTCCTATGTCAATCAACCATAGCCCGATGCTTACTCAACCAATCCATATCCAAGATCAGATCAAACTCCCGAAATGGAAACTCAATCAAATCCGTAGAAAACTCAACACCTTGAACCAAAAGAGGACAATTCCTATGCACTCTACTCACATTGACACTATTCCTTAAGGGACTGGTCACACAAACCTCATAATCTAACTGATCGATATCATGCAACTTATCAAATAACTTACTCGTGCATAAATATGAGTGTGTGGAACCAAGGTCAATTAGAGCATAAATCTCAGTGTCAAAGATTAGGAACTTACTAGCAATCACATTCGGAGCATCCTGCTTATGCCGAGCTCTCATAGCGTATGCTCTTGCTAGAACCATCAAGGGACGATCAACCGACTCTGATGGGGCTCCCTCTCTAGGCCGACCACCTCGACCTCTACCTTGGCCTCTACCATGACTGGCTTGCGGTGCATTCGAACCCACTCTACTTGTAACAACCCAAAAAGGGCCTGGTCGGAATCTGTGTAGAAAGTCAATAAATTAAGGGTATTTTCGTAATTTGTGTAAGAGGAAAATTTGGATAATAAGGAATTATTTGTTAAGAAATTTATTAATTAAGTAATAAGTTAAGTGAAGAAAATGTTATGATGTGCTTGTAGTGTATGGTAGTAGGATATAAGAGGACTAAGGGATTTTATTGAGTGGTTTTTGTGCATGGTGCCTTGGATGAAAAGTGGTTTTTAAGAAATAATATGGTGTGATTTGAGTTTGGTGCATTGGAGATATTTTTGTAAGAGAAGCTTGTTTGTGTTTAGTGTATGGTGCCTAGAGTGGATAAGTCAAAGTGGATGGTTTGATTCTCTAGGATTGTGATAAGTGGCAAGGGTAGGTGAGCATTAATGGTAAAGTAGGAGAGAGGGAAGGGAGCGGCAGAAATCTGCCTAGCTTCCCGTGGAAGCTAATTCTTCCCTTTTCTCCTTCTTTCCCGTCCTCTCTCTCTCTTGCTACCATTTTCTGCTCTCAACCTTTCCCTCTCGTGTTTTCTTGGAGTTTTTGAGCTGAGTTCTTGAAGATTTGTAAGAGGTAAGTGGCTAGGTTTTCTTTGGTGTCCTTTTCTTCTTCTCCTTCTTCTGTTTTGATTGGGTTTGTAAAGGTTTTGTTTTTGGGTTATTGGAGTAATTGATTTGGTTTGGTTTGTGCAAGAATCGGAAGAGAGAAGGAAGAGCAAAGGTAAAAATAAAGTGGGATTGTGAGGAACCCGGTTTGAAGCTGCAATTTCAGGTTTGGGAGCTGTGTTTGTGGATTATGTTTTTCCCCTAATTCCTCCTTGGATCAATTCTATTTTGTGATTGCATGTCATTAGAAACCTTGAGTGTTTTATTTGGATGAATGCATGTTTAGATTAAGTAGTGATTCTGAGTTAATTGTTAGTGATAAATTGGTGTTTGCATGTGTATTTGAAGAACATGAGCATTTAAGAAGAATGAATTTTGAGTTTGGTTTGGGTGAATTCTTGATGAGTGGTGGTTGATTATTGTATAAGAATGTGTTTATGTGGCTTTGAGAATGATGCAGTGATGTACTATAGGCTTGAGGTAAATGTTTGTGCATTGTTGAATGAATGTATGAAGGGTTGTGTTGTGAAGAGAGTAGGAAAAGTGCAGATCTGGGCAATTCTGGGTTCTGTCGCGAACGCGACAGAATGCGGATTTGGCCCTTGTTCTTGGAGTGCCCTCTGTCGCGACCGCGACAGAGAGCTCGGTAGCTGAGTCCTTCGTGCAAGCATACTGCCGAGCGTGCACGCGAGGAGGAAGGAACTGGTCTCTATCGCGACCGCGATAGAGCTCGTTTGCGCGAATCTGCCTAGCGTGCTTCGTCGCGAGCAAGCCTTCTGGCGCGAGCTCGCGAGGAGGTGCCCCGTTCTCTGTCATGAGCGCGACACTGTCGTGATCGTGACAGAGGCCCTTCCTGCTTGCCCTATTTTCTGGATGTGTTTCTTTTGTTCCACTTTGCACGGCTTTTCACTATTGCATGGAATATGTTTGTGCTTATGACCCGTGATATCATTGTACTAGTGTCTTCGTTATGAATTTAATTGATGTTAGAGTCTTGCGTCGAACCTTGCTTTGATTTTGTATTGTCGTGTTAGAGAATGAGTTGTCGAGCCTGAAGTGTTAAGGTATTGGATAATTAAGCATGCTTAAGAAGGGTTTGTGAGTGCAGCTGCCCGTGTCCGCCCCGTTTGGGCGAAGCGGTCGACCTCCGAGATGGTCATCTTTCGTGTAGTGATAAAATGTTTTGAGACTCCGGTCTCCCGCGCAACCTTCGAGTATTAAAAATGTTTTTGAGGCTTCGGTCTCCTGTGCCGTGTTCCCGTATCCTCAACCATTGAATTCAGGCTATTGTGTGAAGTGTCTGGTATTGGTTAGTGAAGTGTTCTGATTATTGCGTGATTCTGATTATGATTATTGCTTCATGCTTTCTGTTTCAATTCTGATTTCATATAGTGATTCTCGATCTGTGCATATATTTCTGTCCTCTGGCATTTAATGAATTCTGTATGTTAGTGCTTAATATCTTGTATAGTGTTCTGTTGTATTTTGTTCCTCCCCATTACGCGTTATCGCTTAGCACGGGTTCTTTTCCCGTGTAGGTGGCAAGGTTTTGAGTTCCTGTTCGAGTTTCGAGTCGCGCATCTGCAGTCTAGCCACATAGGAGTAGAGTTATTTGTTTTTGTCTCCTCCTGTAATTCCTTTTGTATGTAGTATTTTTGTATAGTGGCTCATGTAACTTTTTGTATAGTTTATGATGTAATATTTTGGATATTGCATCTAACTCTTTATCTTGATTATATGAGACTTATGTTCTGCCTTTGTTATTATTGTTAGTGAACACTTCCGCTCAGTGTATGTATCTCTGTATGTATGTTGTGAGTGAGCGTCGGGTAGCGCGCCCGCCAGTGCCCTTCCAATGGGGGCGGCGGTGGGGGTGTTACAAGTGTTCACTAACAATAATAACAAAGGCAGAACATAAATCTCATATAATCAAGATAAAGAGTTAGATACAATATCCAAAATATTACATCATAAACTATACAAAAAGTTACATGAGCCACTATACAAAAATACTACATACAAAAGGAATTACAGGAGGAGACAAAAATAAATAACTCTACTCCTATGTGGCCAGCCTGCAGATGCGCGACTCGGAACTCGAACAGGAACTCAAAACCTTGCCACCTACACGGGAAAAGAACCCGTGCTAAGCGATAACGCTTAGTGGGGAGGAACAAAACACAACAGAACACTATACAGGATATTAAGCACTAACATACAGAATTCATTAAATGCCAGAGGACAGAAATATATGCACAGATCAAGAATCACTATATGAAATCAGAATTAAAATAGAAAGCATGAAGCAATAATCATAATCAGAATCACGCAATAATCAGAACACTTCACTAACCAATACCAGACACTTCACACAATAGCCTGAATTCAATGGTGGAGGATACGGGAACACGGCACGGGAGACAGAAGCCTCAAAAACATTTTTAATACCCGAAGGTTGCGCGGGAGACCGGAGTCTCAAAAAATTTTATCACTACACGAAAGATGACCATCTCGGAGGTCGACCGCTTTGCCCAAACGGAGCGGACACGGGCAGCTGCACTCACAAACCCTTCTTAAGCATGCTTAATTATCCAATACCTTGACACTTCAGGCTCGACAACTCATTCTCTAACACGACAATACAAAATTAAAGCAAGGTTTGACGCAAGACTCTAACATCAATTAAATTCATAACGAAGACACTAGTACAATGATATCACGGGTCAGAAGCACAAACATATTCCATGTAATAGTGAGAAACTGTGCAAAGTGGAACAAAAGAAACACATCAAGAAAATAGGGCAACCAAGAAGGGCCTCTGTCATGATCGCGATAGTGTCACACTCACGACAGAGCATGGGGCACCTCCTCGCGAGCTTGCGCCAGAAGGCCTGCTCGGGACGAAGCACGCTAGGCAGATTCGCGCAAACGAGCTCTATCGCGGTTGCGACAGAGACCAGTTCCTTCCTCCTCGTGTGCACGCTAGGCAGTATGCTCGCACGGAGGACTCAGCTACCGAGCTCTCTGTCGCGGTCGTGACAGAGGGCACTCCAAGAATAAGGGCCAAATCCGCATTCTGTCGTGATGGCGACAGTGTCGCGCTCGCAACAGAACCCAGAATTGCCCAGATCTGTACTTTTCCTACTCACTTCACAACACAACCCTTCATACATTCATTCAACCATGCACAAACACTTACCTCAAGCCTCTAGTACATCACCGCATCAATCTCAAAGCCACATAAACACATTCTTATACAATAATCAACAACCACTTATCAAGAATTCACCCAAACCAAACTCAAAATTCATTCTTCTTAAATGCTCATGTTCTTCAAATACACATGTAAACACCAATTTATCACTAACAATTAACTCAGAATCGCTATTTAATCTAAACATGCATTCATCCAAACAAAACACTCAAGGTTATTAATGACATGCAATCATAAAATAGAATTGATCCAAGGAGGAATTAGGGGAAAAACATAATCCACAAACACAGCTCCCAAACTTGAAATTGCAGCTTAAAACCGGGCTCCTCACAATCCCACTTTATCTTTACCTTTGCTCTTCCTTATCTCTTCCAATTCTTGCACAAACCAAATCAAATCAATTAGTCTAATAACCCAAAAATAAAACCTTTACAAACACAATCAAAACCGAAGAAGGAGAAGAAGAAAAGGACACCAAAGAAAACCCAGCCACTTACCTCTTACAAATCCTCAAGAACTCAGCTCAAAAACTCCAAGAAAACACAAGAGGGAAAGTTTGAGAGCAGAAAATGGTAGCAAGAGAGAGAGAGGACGGGAAAGAAGGAGAAAAGGGAAGAATTAGCTTCCACGGGAAGCTAGGCAGATTTCTGCCGCTCCCTTCCCTCTCTCCTACTTTACCATTAATGCTCACCTACCCTTACCACTTGTCACAATCCTAGAGAATCAAACCATCTACTTTGACTTATCCACTCTAGGCATCATACACTAAACACACACAAGCTTCTCTTACAAAAATATCTCCAATGCACCAAACTCAACTCACACCATATTATTTCATAAAAACCACTTTTCATCCAAGGCACCATGCACAAAAACCACTCAATAAAATCCCTTAGTCCTCTTATATCCTACTACCATACACTACAAGCACATCATAACATTTCCTTCACTTAACTTATTACTTAATTAATAAATTTCTTAACAAATAATTTCTTATTATCCAAATTTTCCTCTTACACAAATTACGAAAATACCCTTAATTTACCGACTTACCACACAGATTCCGACCAGACCCTTTTTGGGTTGTTACACTACTAGCCTCACACTGATCACCAGAAGTCTCAACAACTTAGGACAGTTAGCCAAATAGTGATCAATGCTCCCACATCGGAAATAACCACCCGTAAGCCACCTACACTCACCTCGATGGCACCTATTGTATTGAGAAGACTCAAGCAATGCTTCAGTCCTAATACCAGAACCACCTCTACCAGAACTAGAACCCATGGCAGAACCTTGCCTCCTACCTCTCGAAGCTAGACCTGAAGAAGATTCATCCTGCGGGTTCCTGGACCTCTTACCCAAAGATGATGATGATCCTCCATGAGGGGGTTTCCTCCTCTGAGCTCTCTCCCTCAAAACTGACTCGGATCTTTCGGCCTGCATTGCTGCTTGCACTATTTGGTAGTAACCAATGCCCGGAGTACACATTAATGAAATTAGCATAGCCCTCAACGACTCATTCAAACTAGCCTTAAAGTGCCTAGATCTGAACTCCTCTATCAAAACAGCCTCTGGAGCATACTTCGTAAGACGGTTAAATTCTTTCTCAAACTCCAATACAGTCATAGCCCTCTGCTTCAAACTTAAGAACTGTGCCTACTTAGCATCCTTATAGGCCTGAGTCACATACTTACTGGTAAACTCCCTCTCAAATAACTCCCAAGTGATCGGGTCAGGCAACTGGGGATGCCTACGTACCAACTTCCACCAATCGTAGGCGGATCCCTAAAGCAAAGCCACAACACATTCTACTTGCCTATCCAGAGGGCACCGAATCTCATCCAGAACACGCTCCACTTTCTCTATCCATTTCTCAGCAAACTCAAACTCATCCAGATCGGTCCCATAAAAATCCTCCACGCTAGCTTTCCTCGAGCTCTCTAAAGGGGCTTTTAGAGCGGTCACTCTCTCTAAGACACGAGCCATGTCTTGAGAAAACTTCAACATTGCCTCAAAGGGCATGGCTGTGGCCTCTGGCTGAACCCTAGGTGTTTGAGCTAAAAAAGAAACTGAAGGATCTGCTGCTTGAGGATTCACACTCTCAGCAGACCCCTTAAGCGACGCACGCACCGAATCAGAATCCATCTAAAACAAACACAAAGACACCCGCATCAGCCAACACAGTCCTAAACATATATCTGTGTACAACAACACCCAGAAAATGCCTAAACCTAGTCTCTGATACCAAAAATTGTAACACCCCCTACCCATACGCAGGGGAATCCATCCCTAATGGATTGAGAACCCGTATTAACAGGGGTGTCACCAAGTAATACGGTACAATAACATTCATCCACATAATATGAACATACATAAATACAGCGAAAATAAAACTTTAAAACCTAACTGATCATTCATTCATAGATGGACTAATAATATTCATTACAACTGTTCTTATATTACCAAAATAATTGCATCTTTCAGAATTACAAAGCGGAAGCTGAATAAAAGACTAAATACAATGAGAGTTCACTATTACAAAAAGAATCATAATACAAAAATCTAAGTCCTAACATCAATTCCCTCTGTGTTGGCTTGACTTGTGGCGACTCTCCCAAAATCTATAAATGTTTTGTACTTGCACAGATGAAACACCCATGATATGTGATAACGCTTAGTGGGGAAACAAACAACAATAATATGGATGGCCATTCACAATGATCGTTGAGGCAAAATGCATATGTAATGGCATAAGCTGATAATCATAAGACATAATCGTAATTGAATCACATTCATAATCATTCAAAGGCTCATAATCACATTCATATATTAACTGATTCACATACATATAATCATAGCCATTCGGATTCGTATACTCATAATCCTAACAGAACAAAACACAACACCTGGTAACTCACAGTAGTGGATAACGAGTGAACGCAAGGCGGTACCTTACGGGTACGAATCGAAAAGCAACATCACATTTTCTCATTCAAAAACATTTCATGGAGGGGATCTTAAACAAGGTCCAAACACATTGAGGTTCGCGAGGAACCAAAAGGGGACCTGATCAGGGTCTAAAACAAAACTGAGGGTTGCAAGTACTGAACTCTATTAGGCATGCCTAACTATCCACTTATTTAACTCTAGCAGGTCATGCATAATTCATCAAATCACATTTATATAATTCATAAAATTATCCATGCATAATTCTAAAAGCATCACAAGTTCGGAAATTAAACATCACAATCACAAAAGAAAACTCAAATTGAAGCCAGTGGTGTCGCGCTTGCGACTTGTAACACCCCCTTCCCATACGTAGGAGAACCCATCCGTAAGGTAGTGAGAACCTATATAAGCAGGGGTGTCACCAAGCAAAATGATACAATAGCATTCATTCACATAATATAAAGATATATCTATATAGCGAAAATTAAAACTTTAAAAGCAAACTGAACATTCATAGATGGAATAATAAGATTTAATACATAACTGTTCTGATATTACCAAAATAATTACATCTTTCAGAGTTACAAAACGGAAGCTGAACAAAAGACTAAATACAATGAGAGTTACTATTACAAAAAGAATCATAATACAAAAAGAAGCCAAGTCCTATCAACAATCCCACTGTATTGGCTTGACTAGCAGCGACTCTCCCAAAAGCTATACACCTTCCGCAACTACACGGATGAAACATCCGTGCTAAGCGATAACGCTTAGTGGGGAAACAAACAACAATAATATGGACGGCCATTCACAATGGTCGTCAAGGCAAAACGCATACATAATGGCATAAGCTAAATATCATAAGATATAATCATAAACGAATCACATTCATAAGCATTCAAAGATTCATAATCACATTCATATGCCAACTGATTCATATGCTCATAATCATAGTTATTCGGATTCACGTTTTGATAACACAACGAAATATAACATCTGCTGACTCATAGTAGTGTATAACGAGTGAACGCATGGCGGTACTAAAGCCCCATCTGAATCAGATCTCCATCTGAACTGCCTCAAGAACAAAGCCAAAACCGTCTTTCTACTCAAAACATCCGTAACCACATTGGCTTTACCCAGATGGTAATCCACAATGCAGTCATAGTCCTTGAACAACTCTAACCATTGATATTGTCTCTTTTTTAACTCCTTCTGCATGAGGAGATACTTCAAACTCTTATGATCCATGAAAATCCTACACTTCTCCCCATACAGATAATGTCGCCAAATATTCAAAGCAAAGATCACAGCTGCCAATTCCAAATCATGCGTCGGGTAGTTCTTCTCATGAGGCTTCAACTGACGAGATGCATAAGCCATACTTTACCCTCTTGCATCAATACACATCTGAGTCCAACTCCCGAAGCGTTACTGCACATTACAAACTCTTTACTCGAGATGGGCTGAGTAAGTACAGGAGCTTCAACTAACAAGCTCTTCAACTTCTCAAAAAATGTTTGAAACTTATCCAACCACTCAAATCTGACTCCTTTCCTCAACAATCTCGTCATAGGAGCAGCAAGAACTGAAAAACCATTCACAAATCGACGGTAGTAGCCTGCCAAACAAAGAAAACTTCTCACCTCAGGAACATTCCTAGGTGCTTTCCAATCCACAACCACCTCAATCTTAGCTAGATCCACTTGAATACCATTACCTAACACAATGTGTCCCAAGAAAGACACCTCTCAAAGCTAGAAATCACACTTACTAGGCTTTGCAAATAAACAGTGCTCTCTCAACACTTGCAACACTAACCAAAGATGCTCTTCCTGCTCCCTTTCACCCTTCGAGTAAACCAAAATATCATCAATAAATACTACTACAAATCGATCGAGATATGGCCTAAACACTCGGTTCATCAAATCCATATAAGCCACAAGTGCATTGGTCAAACCAAACGGCATCACAAGGAACACATAGTGTCCATACTGCATTCGAAATGTAGTCTTAACCACATCCACGTCCTTACTCAAAGCTGATAATAACCCGACCGAAGATCAATCTTAGAGAAAATGCCTGCACCTCTGAGCTGATCAAACAAATCCGCAACTCTAGGCAAAGGATACTTGTTCTTCACTGTGACCTTGTTAACTTGCCTATAGTCGATGCACATCCTCAAAGTACCATCCTTCTCCTTGACAAACAAGACCGGAGCTCCCCATAGAGATATGCTGGATCTAATAAACCTCTTATCCAATAACTCTTGTAGCTGAGTCTTAAGTTCCCTTAACTCTACAGGAGCCATCCGATAAGGTGCTTTCGAAATGGGTGAAGTACCCGGCATTATCTCTATGGACAACTCCACTTCTCTTTCGGGAGGTAACATAGGCAACTCACTAGGAAAAACATCACCAAACTCTCTAATAACTAGAATATCTTCAATCTCAACCTGATCACGCTTAGAATCCAATACCACAGCTAAAAACACCTCATACACTTTCCTCATAAACCTCTTAGCTTGCATAGCGAAAATCACATTACTTAAGGAACTCGAACCCAAACCTTTCACAATAATAGAAGACTGATCTCTACTACGCAACACAACCACTTTCCTATGACAAACAACTACAGCCTGATGCTTGCTCAACTAATCCATACCCAAAATGAGATCAAACTCTGAAAACGGCAACTCAATCAAATCTGCAGAAAACTCAATGCCTTAAACCAAAAAAGGACAATTCCTATACACTCTACTCGCATTGACACTATGCCCTAAAGGACTGGTCACACAAACCTCATAATCTAACTGATCAACATCATGCAATTTATCAAACAACTTACTCATGTACAAATATGAGTGTGTGGAACCAGGGTCAATTAGAGCATACAACTCAGTGTCAAAGAGTAGGAACTTACCAACAATCACATCCAGAGCATCCTGCTCATCTCGAGCTCTCATAGCATATGCTCTAGCTGGAATCATCAAAGGACGATCAACAGATTCTAATGGAGCTCCCTCTCTAGGCCGACCACCTTGGCCTCTACTTCGGCCTCTACCATGGCTGGCTTGTAGTGCATTTGATCCAACTCTGCTAGCCTCGCGCTGATCACCAGAAGCTTCACTCAACTTAGGACAACTAGCCAAATAATGATCTGTGCTCCCACATCGAAATAACCACCCGTGAGCCACCTACACTCACCGCTGTGGCGCCTACTACAATGCAAACACTCAGCCAATGCCTCAGTCCTATTACAAGATCCACCTCTACCAGAACTCAAACTCATAGCAGAACCCTGCCTCCTGCCTCTCACAGTCGGACCTGAAGAAGACTCATCCTGCGGGTTCCTAGACCTCTTACCCGAGGACGATGATGATCATCCATGAGGGGGATTCCTTCTTTGAGCCCTCTCTCTCAAAACCGACTCTGATCTCTTCGCCCGCACTTCTGCCTGAACAATCTGGTAATACCCAATACCCGGAGTACTCATAAAAGAAATCAACATTGCTCGTAGCGACTTATTCAAACTGGCCTTAAAATGCCAACACTAAAAATCTTCAGTCAAAATACCTTCAGGAGCATACTTGGCAAGACAGTTGAACTCTTTCTCAAATTTGGAAATTGACATAGCCCTCTGCTTCAGACTTAAGAACTGTGCCCACTTAGCATCCTTATAGGTCTGAGTAACATACTTACTTGTAAACTCACTCTCGAAGAACTCCCATGTGACCGGGTCAAGCAACTAGTGATGCCTACGAACCAATTTCCACCAGTCATAGGCAGACCCCTGAAGAAGAGCTACAACACATTCCACTTGCCTCTCAGCATGACACCGAATCTCCTCAAGTACTCACTCTACCTTCTCTAACCACTTCTCAGCATATTCTAATTCATCCAAACTGGTCCCAAAAAAGTCTTCTGCACTAGCTCTTCTCATACTCTCAATATGGGCCTTCGGAGCAGTCACCCTTTCCAAGACACGAACGATGTCTTGAGAAATCTTTAATATTGCCTCAAAGGGCATGGCTGCAGCCTCTGGCTGAACCCTAGGTGTTTGAGCCGAAACAGACACTGAAGGATCTACTGCTTGAGGATTCACACACTCAATGGACCCCTAAAGCGACCCACGTACCGAATCAGAATCAATCTAAAACAAGCACAAAAACAACCGCATCATCCAACACAGTCCTAGACATGTACCTATGCACAACAATGCCTACAAAATGCCTAAACCGGGGCTCTGATACCAAAAACTGTAACACCCCCTTCCCATACGTAGGAGAATCCATGCGCAAGGGAGTGAGAACCCGTATAAGCAGGGGCGTCACCAAGCAAAATGATACAATAGCATTCATTCACATAATATAAACATAGATCTATACAGCGAAAATTAAAACTTTAAAACCAAACTGGTCATTCAAAGATGGAATAATAAGATTCAATACATAAATGTTCTGATATTACCAAAATAATTACATCTTTCAGAGTTACAAAGCGGAATCTGAACAAAATACTAAATACAATGAGAATTATTATTACAAAAAGAATCATAACACAAAACGAAGCTAAGTCCTATCAACAATTCCACTGTGTTGGCTTGACTTGCAGCGACTCTCCCAAAAGCTATACACATTCCGCACCTACACGGATCAAACACCCGTGCTAAGCGATAATGCTTAGTGGGGAAACAAACAACAATAATATGGACGGCCATTCACAATGGTTGTCAAGGCAAAATGCATACATAATGGCATAAGCTGAATATCATAAGATATAATCATAAATGAATCACACTCATAAGCATTCAAAGGTTCATAATCACATTCATATGCCAACTGATTCATCTGTTCATAATCATAGTTATTCGAATTCACGTTTTGATAACACAACAAAATATAACACCTACTAACTCACAATAGTGGATAACGAGTGAACGCATGACAGTACCTTACGGGTACGAATCGAAAAGCAATATCACATTTTCTTATTTCAAAATATTTTACAAACGGGATCTTAAACAAGATCCAAACACATTGAGGTTCGCGAGGAACCAAAGAGGGACCCGATCAAGGTCCAGAACATAACTGAGGGCTGCAGCTACTGAACTCTATTAGGCATGCCTAACTATCCACTTATTTGTCTCTAGCAGGTCATGCATAATTCATCAAATCACATTTATATAATTCATAGAATTATCCATGCATAATGCATCCAACTATATTCATATACTTTATAAAATCGTCCAAGTATAAACTTAAAAGCATCAAGAGTTCGGAATTCAAACATTGAAAATCATAAAAGAAAACTCAAATTGAAGCCAGGGGTGTCGCGCTCGTGACAGAGGCAAAATGGGCCCCCTATCGTAATCGCGGTAGTCTTCGTGCTCGCACGGAGACAGAAGTACATCTCACTATCGCGCTCGCGATAGTGAGCGGCCAGCAAAGGCTGTCGCGCTCGCATGCATGCTCGACAACCGAGCGCTCGTGGTTATGACAAGCATCGCGCTCGCGATAGGGAGCTCTCGCTACGACCGCTCGGTAGCCCAATCTGCTCGGCCACTCAAATTTGCTCATCCTCACGCAAGGGCTGAATTCACCAAGCTCTATCGCGACCTTGCGATAGTGTCGCGCTTGCGATAGAGTCGTATTTCCAGCTCTTACGCGAAAATCTGCAGAGTTCCATACCTCCAAAACACCCAAACCTCCAATCTCAAACACAAATCAACCCAAAATTCATCTTACCTCAAATCAACCTTCCCATCATCATAAACAACATAAAACACAACTTTTACAACAATTAACACAATTAAAATCATGCATTAACATAATCAAACTCCTCAAAAACAACAAACCCAAAAATTTCAGCAAAGTTCATCAAACTTAGAAATTTGCCCAATAATTCATCATTTATGCATCACAACTTAAATCAAACCTAAACCCATAACATTAGCACTAACATAAACCACATCAAACCTCAAATTTCTAGAAAATCACACAACATACCAAATCACAAAAATGCACAAATTCAAATAAATTCCCAAACCTGAAATTCCTATGCTCGTAATGGTAAGCTCCACTCCCACTCGCCTTCTCTTTCCCTTTGGGAGCTCGAGTAGGCGTTTCTAAACCCGAAAAACCCAAGAATCATATAAACACAAAAATCCTAAGTTAAGAACACATGCAATCAAATCAAAAGAAGAAGATAAAGAAGAATAGAAACCCACTAAAGACTTACCAATAAAGCTTAGGAGATGGTCAATTTCCACCAAAACCACTTAGATCCAAGCTTAGGGGACACTTGAGGAGGAAAAGAGGAAGAAGAAACAAAAAGAAGAGGAGGGAAACAAGAAAGAGGCATCAAATGGCTGTCCCCTTTTTCTCTCTCCTTCTATTTTTACCCCCTCCCTAAAACCCATAATATTTGCACTAATAAGAGCTTCATTAAACCTCGGATTTCCAAAAAATCAGCCAAACATACCAAATCACAAAAATGCAACAAATTCAAATAAATTTCCAAACATGAAAATTCCTATACTTCTAGTTGTAAGCTCTGCTCCCACTCGCCTTCTCTTTTCCCTTATGATCACGAGTAGGCGCTTATAAACCCAAAAACCATACAAACACAAAAATTCTAGATTAAGAACACATCAAACAAATTAAGAAGAAGAAGATGAAGAAGAAGAGAAAACCCACTAAAAAATTACCAACGAAAGCTTAAGAGATCAGTAATTTCCACCAAAACTACTTGGATCCAAGCTAGGGCACACTAGAAGAAGAGATAAAGAGAAGAGGAAGAAAACGGGAAAGAGGCAGAAAAATGGTTTTCCCCTTTTTCTCTCTCCTTCTATTTATACCTACTTCCTAAAACCCTAGCCACATGTCACCCTAAGATTGGTGGAACTTGACCACTCACACCCAACTAACATGCATGACACCACACACACAAGACTAACTCCACTAATGCACACACTACTAACATACATGCATCCACACTCTAATAAAGCCCACAAAACATGCATATAACCCCAAAATACCATTAACACATGCCAAAACACTCACAAACACGCATACAATCATGGCTCAAACTACTAGGGGGAAAATGGAGTATGACAGATATCGAATATGTAATTAATGGGATGCAAAGTCTTTTTGAAGGTCTCACCTTGGAGGAAAGTACTTTGATTTGAGAAAAAAAGGGAAGCTTAGCCCAAGGCTCATAGATCCATATGAAATCCTTGAGAGGATTGGATTGGTGGCTTATAGATTGGCTCTTCCTCTAGAGCCAAGCTACATGATGTTTTCCTTGTGTTTATGCTTTGGAGGTATCAATCAAATGAGTCATATGTGCCACCTATACAAGAAATCCAAGTCCAACTGAATTTCTCTTATGATGAAGAGCCAAAGGCAATTTTTGCCAGAAAGATGAAGCAACTAAGGAATAAACAAGTTCCACTCTTGAAGGTATTGTGGTAACATCATGGCATTGAGGAAGAAAATTGGGAGACTGCATCGATAATTAGAGCTTAATAGTCACAACTCTTTAATACAGGCATGAATCTAGAGGATGAATTTCTTTTTAAGGGGAAGAGAAAAGTAAGGCACTAAAATATACCCTGGTAGAAATATGTTATATCTAGGGTGAGTAAGAAAGTGAATATAAATGATTAATGTGTAAAAAAAAAGGACATAACGGGTATTAATTTACAAGACACGGACAATTTGGTAATTTATTTTAATAGTGATGCACATGCATAAATGAACTTAAAGTATGGGCTAATATATAAATAGGGCTAAATTACATGCAAATGTGGGATTAAAGGAAGATTTGGTGGTCAAATTATAATTACACAAAGACTAAAATTTGGGACTAATAAAATGGTGTTATGTGTGCACTCTAAAAACCTCATAAAAATGCATGCATATAAAAAGAAGAGAGTTGGCTGGCCAACAAGGGAACCAAATGAAGAAATTCTACTTCTCTTCCTCTCTACACACATAATTTAGATGCAAATTTGAAGAAATTAAGAATTGATGCAAAATTAAGCATAGAAGGTAAGGTTTTAAGTATTTTCTCTTCTTTTTTTCTTCATGCATCGATTGTGGAAGTTGGAATTCTGAAGTAGGATTGAAATTTAAATGTGTTTTGTTGTGTTGTAGTTGGAAAATCTAGCAAGAATAAAGGAAACGAGAAAGAAGGGATTTAGAAGAGAAAAGTTGGCTAATATGAGGTATGGGAATCCTTAAATTTTCTTGTATGTGCATGAAAGGTTGAGAATGAAGTAGGTATTGAAAATGATGTACAATAGATGTATCATCATGGAATTGAAGTTAAAGAACTTGATTTTTGTATGAAAAAGCCTTATGAGAATTTTTGGCTCAATTGCATTTGAAATGTGATAGGAACCATCTAAACGGTCTTTTGTATTTTTGCCATCTTTCGACCTATAGAGCTTGGAATTATGTGATTCTAGTTGGAAATGAAAGTCATAACATGGACCCACTGTAACGCCCCCCCGACACCCCCGCTGGAAGGATGCCAGTTGTGCTACGTGCACATATACATATACAAACTCAAATCAAGAGAAAGATAACAAATGCATTTAATTAAAAGATAACAAATCCATATACATATAATCATATCGTTTTACAAAAGGGATTTGTAAACATTTAACATGTACATATACAAAATAATTGTTCTTTTACAAAATTACATTTGCCAAAACCAAAAATCCATATACAAAATCAGCGAAAGACAAAAAGAGACTCCAACAAAAGACTTATAGTGGCCGACCTGCAAATGTCCAACTCAGAACTGTACCTGCCACCTACACGGGAAAACAACCCGTGCTAAGCGATAACACTTAGTGGGGAGGAACCAAAACAAACAGAAACCTGCATATACAAGTAATTATAATAACAACTTATATCCCTACCCAAGTAATCACATATGTAGACTATCTTATTCTCATACTTATGTCATCTATTCATACACACATTTATAAGCATGTAATCCATGTTCTACTCATTCTCATAGCAACTAATTATACATATTATTAAGCATACTAACATTACTCATTCTCCATATGTTCCCATAGTATATAATAATTAACTATCATATTAAACTTCAAGTAATGTAGCTTGTTTAGGCATTCCTTACTTACATAATCACGTAACATGTATCCGTATTTACTAGGCATATAAAGAAATAGCATAACATACGCATCTCATTACATATGATTTAACAACAATACAATCATATCAAACACACAGGTCAGTAAAGTACGTGTCATAATGCTAATCATGAATTCATGTACATCTTATCGTAAAAACATGACATTGCACATCTTATTTATTTACAACACATAGTAGCCACATATGATAGCCTGACTATACATCAGAGGTGGATACGGTCAAATTTGGATACTGATAAGACACAACATCCCAAGTATATGGAGACATGGGTCTCAAAATATCTTTTAATGATGTATACCCGAAAGTATACCGGAGACCGAAGCCTCAAATCATGTGAAATGACCCAAATGGGGCCCGCATATAACGTATAACATATAGCAACTGCACACACACACTGACCTAGATAAGCGCTTATCTAACCACAATTATGACCATTCAAGCTCAAAACAATAACTCATGTGTACTCTAGTATTATTATCATAGAATAAAGAATAACTCAAGTATAATCACATAATGCATGTATACATATATGTATTGGTCAAAATTTAGAGACATATAAATCATATACATTTAAACCCTAAATGAGATGATTAATCATGTACATATAACTTGATATAAAGAATCCATAACTTTACACATGCATAAGCAAAATCATGTAACAACCTTACCATAACAAACCAAGTAAAAGATCTGACTAACAAATATCATTTAAGGCAAAACAGGGTTAACACAGCGGTATGGAATGCTCTTGCCGCTGTGTAACACACAGAACCCCAAAAATGAAACATCCAGAGAGCAGTTACACGGCGGTATGGTCTATCCTTACCGCCATGTAGCGCAACAGACCAGCAAAGTCCCATCTCCAGAGGGCAATTACACGGCGGTATGGGGATGGTCTTACCACCGTGTAAACACCCCAGACCCAGATTTTCCCAGAAAACTTAGTTGCTTGCAAAACCAAACTCAACAAAATTCATCTCAACATGCATATGACTTCACACAACCTCAACAATTATACATATACTCTCATTCCATTGGTCATATCTTTAGAATATACCATTATAAACACATATCCAAAGTTACATTTATCATGCTTAACATATATTCTAAACCCAACTCAAGTACATGTTAAAATAAATTCAACAACTCTGATTTCCAGAAATTCATGCAAAAATCATGAAACACATCAAAGCATATAATTCTCACATCTTAATCTTATACATAAAATCTATTAAATACATGCATTTACATGTATTAGAACACACAAATATAAAAAATGGACATATCACTCAATGATCCAAGGAGGATAGACAAACAACTCCCAAACCTGGTTACCGATCTCCTTCCAACTTCAAGACCCAATCTTTTCTTTCCCTTTGTTCCTCCATTTCTCTTCAGATTCTTGCATAATCCAATCAAAAAAAACACCCAGTTATTCCCATGCAAACAACCGTATCCCAATCAAATCCAAGAAGAAGAAGAAGATGAAGAAAACCTAAGATAACTAAGCAACTTACCTCTAGAAACTCAGTTCTTAATCTCTTAGAACACAGCTCATTCTTAAGGAATCAACACATGCAACCCAGAGAGTAGCAAAAAGGAAAATGAAGAAAAGAAATAGGGAGAACGGGACAGAAAAATGAAAGAAACCCAATCCTGTTTCTTCCCTGTCTCTTTCTTTTAAATCCCACTAACTCTCCACCTAGCCATACACATGTCAAGTTCTCATTGGACCCCTTATTCCACTATATTGCCCTTTTACCATTTACTCCATAACAATTGTCTAATAGGTCCTTGATAACTACCTTATAGTCACTAAAGAATTTCTGTCATTAATACTTTAATTACCCTTTTTAATTAAGTCCTTGTAGACACCGGGTCCTGAGTCCGGCATAAAATGAAAATTGTGATTTTTTTTATCCTTGATTATTCCCTCCGAAAAAAAATGAAAAAATAATATATGTGATAATATATAAATATGTGTATGTGTAAAATTAATTAGTTAATGTTGTTAGTTAATTAATTAGTCAATATTATTGTATTAATTAAAATGCATGTAAAATTAAAGATTAATTAGTTAATTAATTAGTTAAAATGTAGAATGTTTAATTAATTAGATAAATTATATATTAAGTAGATTAATTATATTAATGTGTTAATATGTAATGTTTAATTATATTATATAATTGTTCAATTAAAATGTATGTAGGTGTGTTAATTTAATTAAGTTGTGTGTGTATGTATGAATTAAAGGAGAGGAGGGAAATAATTGAGAGGAGGAAATGACCATTGTGCCCTTTAACCCTAAATATGGGGTATAAAAAGAATGAGATGAGTGAAAAATAAGGGGGCTCTCGGATTGCATAGAAAGAAAAAGAAAAGAAATAGAAAATAGAAAGAGAGAAGAAAGAATAGAAAACCGAGAGCAAGAACAGAGGAGGAGCCGGCCAAAGAAACAAAGAAAAAAAACAAAAGGTGAAAGAGAGAACAGAGAGCAAGAAAGATACAGAGATACCAAAGAACCAAAGCAAAGAAATAGAATAGAAAGAAAATAGAGAGTGAAAGAGTGAGTGAGTGAAAGAAATAGAAAAGGAAAAGAGGAAATAAAAGAGAAGGGAACAGAGGAGAGAACCAACGACGCCGGAAAAGGGAAAAGAGGAAGAAAAAGGAGAGGAGGAACCGTCGCCTTCGCCGGCCAAACGCCGCCGCATACGGCGGCATGCGCCCCACCAGAGGAAACAGCACCTCCGGACAAAGCTCACCGTGCCGGTCGTTCCTCCGTCGGTGGCCGGCAACGAGGCGCGTATAGAGAACGACCCGCGACGCTTCGAAGCGTTTTCCGACTCCAGCGAAGTCCCTTCCGGCGCGTGACCCCTTCCGCCGTGCCTCCGGTGGCCTGATCTCCGGCCCGGTGGTGGCTGTGTCGGTCACCCCTCTTCCGGTGACACTCCGGCGACGGTAAGCCATATTCCCCACTTTTATTTATTTCATTTCTATTTATTATTTTAATTATTATTATTATTATTATTATTATTATTATTATTATATATTTATTAATTTAATTTCTGTTTATTAATATTAATATTAGTATTTTTATTTATTATTCTGTTTTAATATTATTTAATATTTATTATTGTTATTATATGGTTATTGTTAATTAATTGTTATATTTGTTTATTATTAGTATTTTGTGTTATGTTAATATTATTATTATAATTATAATTATTATTATTATTATTATTATTATTATTATTATTATTATTATTATTATTGTTATTCTTGTCTAATTTGTGTTAATTTTATGTTGATGTTATTATTTAATTAATTTGTGATTATTTAATTTTATGTTTTAATATTATTATTATTATCATTATTGATTATTGTTATTATTATTGTTATTTATTTATGCAATTATTTATGTATTCATTTATTTATTTATTTAGA
The DNA here is from genome assembly GCA_947683425.1 of Excoecaria cochinchinensis. Taxonomy (NCBI): domain Eukaryota; kingdom Viridiplantae; phylum Streptophyta; class Magnoliopsida; order Malpighiales; family Euphorbiaceae; genus Excoecaria; species Excoecaria cochinchinensis. Next base: position 4,773,601 of record CANTUQ010000028.1, on the reverse strand, counting down.
AATATGTAATTACTATTCTATTGTTTTATTTTATTTATTTGTGGTCTGTAATAATAAATGATTTTTCGACCGTGTTTAAAAGAACCACCACACAAATATTGTCTACTAAATAGAATATTTGTTAAATAAACTGGACCAATGTCCTATTTTACCCAATAAAATCATCACATAAAAATTGTTTTCCATACTGAATGCATGCGAGGACCAATGTCCTCATTGTTAATGAATAACCCGTTTTATGCATGTATTGCACATTTACAAACGAGGGTTGTATTCTGCCCTTAGTATTATTGTAAATTTATTTCATGCTTTAATGCTATTTTATTTTATGCTCTTAAATGGATGAATGCGCTTTAATTTAAATTACATCGTGTGGAGAGAGAGCGAATTAATGATATTAAAATTTGATCATAAAATAATTGAGGTAGAAATAGATGAGAAATCCCGAACCCAGCTCTGGTCTTTGGGCTCAAGAGGTTAGAGGTCATCCTTCAAGATACTTCTTGAGTCACGAGACTTTAGTGCTAATCTTAGGCTCCTTAGGGTGAGGAGTTCACCTTCCATGATCCCTCTGGCTGGCCCAAAATAGATACAAAGCGCAGTCTTAGGCTCTCCGAGGCGAGAGAAACTTTCCCAATGTTCTATTGGGTGGCGACTCCATGAAACCTCCTTGTTGCCCAACATAGACGCACTTGCAATTTATTGTAAGCTGTCAACGGACCCGCAAATGCCCCGATCGCCCACGTGCGGGCGGTCCGAAAGGGTGGCGCTCGGGATCCGGTGCGCGTCACAGTGGCGACTCCGCTGGGGACGATATGGTTTGAGATTTCAATTCGAAAATACCTCGTTTAACATTTATGGTTAAAATTTAATTCATAAATTCGCTTTCTCTCATTTGCATTACATCTCATTAGAGCTTTAGAATATGCTAGTTTGGTCCCTCTATTAGCCCCGGTGCGTTCCTGAAGCACGACCTCATTTTCACTCAATTTGGGGAAGTGTTAAGGATAATCACCAGCCCAAGTCTCGTACCATCAAGGTATATAAAATGGTGACCCGATCGGTCGTTATGCTCGTGATGAGCTAGACCCGTCGGCAGGGATCATGCTTGCGTAGCCCCAAAATAACACCACCTTTTGACCAAAGCTCATGTAATGGCAATAGAAATTTCCACTAGGTGACATGTACCATAATATCGTGCTTGCTATTTGGGCCGTCAAATATTGAACAAAATCAATCAAATCAGATGATTTTTATCAAAGGCTTTCATACCTCGATGGGTTCATCTTGATTTAATCGAATTGTTTAAATATATAATGGCCAAACATCCATGCGCATGTGCTTTAAATTGAGAGTCGTTATGCTGCCGGCTTCTCACCGTGCACTATACGCGTCCATTGGGTTCCCTGTTAACCCTTGGATAAAGCCTACCTAGAAAAGAGACCGCACGACCCCGTGTGTGGGAGAAATAAGGTTGGAAGGATTTACCTGCTTGCATGTGGCTGTGAATGCTGCACAACATGCACATACATCACATGTCATTCATGTCAAAAAAAATTAATTAATCAAATATATATATATATATATATATATATATATATATAAATATATAAAATATAAAAAATAAAAAATACATTTCATATTGTGTATATATCTTTTTGCCTACATATTATTTTTCATGTGCATATACCATCATGTATATAACTTTTTCATGCATTGCATCGCATAATTGCAATTTATTGATTTTTTCATTCCATTCGCACAATTCACGATCATGCATTGTATATTGTCGTGCACGCATCATTCTAACAGTTTAAATTTTCAGCCATCATAGATTCATCCAAGTGGATTAGAGGCCCTGACGGTTGATTAGTAAGAACAGACTCGCTCTTTGGGATCGCTCGAATTAGTGCTTGATTGGGATCCTGAGCCACTCTCAGCATCTAGTACCTCATCCTCATGATTCATGAGCACCTACTATTCCACAACCACCTGTTGATCCACGACAACCAATAGCCCATGCTAGGGGCAAGCCGAACCACCTGCTAGTGGAGAGGCTCTTTTTATTGACAATGCTACTGTCAACCTGTCAATGAGCATGGAGCTGCGACACTTATTGAGCCAAGAAGGGCAAGAGTTCATAATCCCGATGAGGATTTTATAGAAGAAGATGAGATTGAGGACATAGTAGCCCACCAACGCTGGCCAGTTAACAGATCAATGCCAAATTCTGAGGGATTAAATTCAAGATCTTATCAACAATAAAGAAATTGTTGACCCAGAGAAGATGGAGAAATAAAAGCTGATGACAGATGAAAGACATGGGTTGCAGTGCCTGCTTTGCTACAAGATGTCTTTATATTTGAGCTTTTCAAATAATGGCATATGCAGTATTGGTCATTTCAATTATGTTTTTGTGTATTTGTATATTATTTCTAATGATTTCATTTCTTATGATCATGATATATTCATTCATTTTGACATTAATTCAATCAATACTACTACATTTAATCTTGGAACTTTGGAAAATCCAAAGAAAATTTTGATAGCATCTGATATAACTCCTAAAGAGAGAGAGTCAAAGAGAAAATAAAAAGAAATAAAAAAAACTAGTTGCAATTAGGAGATTAGATGAAAACTCACTAAGAGCACTAGAACCTTTCTGATTACCCGTCGAAGCGATCTCTGGATAAGACAGAACCTGGAAAATGATTTAGGCAATTTTTTCTTTGTATAGCTCTCTAAATGACTATTTCCTACCCTTGTTTTGCAATCGCTTGTTAGCCCATTGAGCCTTTATACAGGTATGCTGAATGCGTACCAATTTTGTTGTTACACACATTAAAACTACCCCCTCACCTAAAATGATTTTGGCTTCCGCTTAGAAGAGTGGCCGCTCTAAAACTAATGGATGTACATTTGAACAATTCTTTGGACTATTAAAAAAAAAATTGCCTTGATAAGAGCAAGTTCAAACTTTGAAAAGAGGGTTTAGTCATGCACGAAAGGCATGAGCTCAAAAAAAAAATAAAAAAGAAGCGAAAGCAAAAAGAAGAAACAGAAAAAGAAAAATGAAAAATCCAAAAAGAAAAAATGAATGAAAAATGAAAGAAAATAGAAGCAAAGAAAAGAAAAAAAAAAAGAAAAAAAAAAGAAGAATAAAAAAGAGAGCTCAAAATGGTGACCAATTGACTAGTTTCAACGATTGCCCTTCTGATTTCAAGGAGCTAGAATGTCATCGAGCCAAAATTCAAGAATACTTTTGAGCCGAGAACGATTCATCCATCAGTCAAGAAAATATCGCGGCCATTTTTCTCTAGCGACCTGATCTTTTTTTTTTTTACAGCGATCTACCTAAGCCTAACATTACAACCAAAGTAAGACCTTTTGATTCTGGGTTCAGTCTTATCCAATTAGCGGAGCTGACCTTTTAGTAAGGTTTGGTACGTAAGAAGAGGCCTATGGTATTTCTTGAGCTTCAAGCGAGAAGCCATGAGTGCATTCATGCATTCGAGTTAAGTCTCGTCTCTGACGTTGCTTCTAGAATTTGCATTCAAAAGATTAAATGAGAGCAGAGAGAAAATATTCGATCATGAGAATCAAAAAGAGAGCTGATTGATAACAGAAGTTTGATGCTTTCAAGATCCATCCCGAGATTGGATGAGGTTTTGTATTTTGAGATTAATGCCAAATAATGATCATATATTATGAAATCAAATTGAAATATGTGCATTTATGCAATGGTATTGATGTAACCAGAAGAGTTCATCTGATGTACAAAAGAAAAAAAAAGAAAAAAGAAAAACAAATAAGAAAAAAAAAAGAAAAAAGGCCGTTAGAGATGAAAACCGTAATTGGCGCTCTAAGCAAAAGTTAGGCCAAATGACAGGGTGAAAACCTGAAAACAGGCAGTCTGTCCTAAAAAAAAAAAAAAAAAAGAAAAAGCCGCTGGATTGGGTTGGGTCCCTTCCAGGCTAAAATAAGGCACAGGGTCATGTGAAAATCCGAAAGGACGCATTTCCCGCCAAGAAAAGCTAGTGTGAAAATCCACAAGGGACGCACTACCTTAAAATAATGACTACAGGTTTCAGATGAGAACCTCATGATCCCCAAAGAGCATGAAATTCAAAGGCAATTCCAGAAGGCACTGATCTTACTGCAAATTGCAATCAAATCGGCTGTCGCCTCCAAATCCACTTAGATGAATTTTTATACTGCATTGCTGCATACGCATGCATCTCACGTGCATACTCACAATTTTTTCTGTATATCTGCCTTTCTAAGTCTTGTAGAAAAAGAGACTCGATGCGGACACCGGCAGAAATCGAGTGACGACATCATTCCAAACATCAATCAAGATCAAACCCAAGACCTCTCAGGGGGCGCATAATCAACCCGAGTCCTCTGAGGAGGCAAATTACCAAAGACCTCTCAGGGGGCAGATAATCAACCCAAGACCTCTCAGGGGGTAGATCTCAACCCAAGACCTCTCAGGGGGCAACCGCTTCTCAAAGGGCTCATAGACAGCACCACTTCATCATCAAATCGAAGGGTTAGCACGATGGCGGCACTACCACTCTGAGGAGGGTTAGCACGACCACGGCACTACCACTTCATCATCAAATCGAAGGGTTAGCGATGGCGGCACTACCACTCTGAGGAGGGTTAGCACGACCACAGCACTACCACTTCATCATCAAATCGAAGGGTTAGCACGATGGCGGCACTACCACTCTGAGGAGGGTTAGCACGACCACGGCACTACCACTTCATCATCAAATCGAAGGGTTAACACGATGGCGGCACTACCACTCTGAGGAGGGTTAGCACGACCACGGCACTACCACTGCATCAAATTCTCAAAGCCCTCTAAGGAGGCAAAATCTCAAAGTCCTCTGAGGAGGCAAAAATCCCGAAGTCCTCTGAGGAGGCAAATTCTCAAAGTCCTCTGAGGAGGCAAAATCTCAAAGTCCTCTGAGGAGGCAAATTCTCAAAGTCCTCTGAGGAGGCAAAATCTCAAAGTCCTCTGAGGAGGCAAATTCTCAAAGTCCTCTGAGGAGGCAAATTCTCTAAGTCCTCTGAGGAGGCAAAACCCCAAAGTCCTCTGAGGAGGCAAATTCTCAAAGTCCTCTGAGGAGGCAAAACCTGTAAGCCCTCTGAGGAGGCAAAACCTGTAAGCCCTCTGAGGAGGCAAATCCCCAAACCCTCTTAGGAGGCAAATCTCGAAGTCCTCTGAGGAGGCATCTCTTTATCCAACTCCCGGCAAGAAGGCAGGGTCTCCGCCACAGGTATGTAATCCCTTCTCTCTTCCACTTTGAATTTCGGCTCACCTAGGTGTCTATGCACTAGCTTCTCCAAAATTGGGGGCAACTGTAGACACCGGGTCCTGAGTCCGGCATAAAATGAAAATTGTGATTTTTTTTATCCTTGATTATTCCCTCCGAAAAAAAATGAAAAAATAATATATGTGATAATATATAAATATGTGTATGTGTAAAATTAATTAGTTAATGTTGTTAGTTAATTAATTAGTCAATATTATTGTATTAATTAAAATGCATGTAAAATTAAAGATTAATTAGTTAATTAATTAGTTAAAATGTAGAATGTTTAATTAATTAGATAAATTATATATTAAGTAGATTAATTATATTAATGTGTTAATATGTAATGTTTAATTATATTATATAATTGTTCAATTAAAATGTATGTAGGTGTGTTAATTTAATTAAGTTGTGTGTGTATGTATGAATTAAAGGAGAGGAGGGAAATAATTGAGAGGAGGAAATGACCATTGTGCCCTTTAACCCTAAATATGGGGTATAAAAAGAATGAGATGAGTGAAAAATAAGGGGGCTCTCGGATTGCATAGAAAGAAAAAGAAAAGAAATAGAAAATAGAAAGAGAGAAGAAAGAATAGAAAACCGAGAGCAAGAACAGAGGAGGAGCCGGCCAAAGAAACAAAGAAAAAAAACAAAAGGTGAAAGAGAGAACAGAGAGCAAGAAAGATACAGAGATACCAAAGAACCAAAGCAAAGAAATAGAATAGAAAGAAAATAGAGAGTGAAAGAGTGAGTGAGTGAAAGAAATAGAAAAGGAAAAGAGGAAATAAAAGAGAAGGGAACAGAGGAGAGAACCAACGACGCCGGAAAAGGGAAAAGAGGAAGAAAAAGGAGAGGAGGAACCGTCGCCTCCGCCGGACAAACGCCGCCGCATACGGCGGCACGCGCCCCACCAGAGGAAACAGCACCTCCGGACGAAGCACACCGTGCTGGTCGTTCCTCCGTCGGTGGCCGGCAACGAGGCGCGTGTAGAGAACGATCCGCGACGCTTCGAAGCGTTTTTCGACTCCAGCGAAGTCCCTTCCGGCGCGTGACCCCTTCCGCCGTGCATCCGGTGGCCTGATCTCCGACCCGGTGGTGGCTGTGTCGGTCACCCCTCTTCCGGCGACACTCCGGCGACGGTAAGCCATATTCCCCCCTTTTATTTATTTCATTTCTATTTATTATTTTAATTATTATTATTATTATTATTATTATTATTATTATATATTTATTAATTTAATTTCTGTTTATTAATATTAATATTAGTATTTTTATTTATTATTCTGTTTTAATATTATTTAATATTTATTATTGTTATTATATTGTTATTGTTAATTAATTGTTATATTTGTTTATTATTAGTATTTTGTGTTATGTTAATATTATTATTATAATTATTATTATTATTATTATTATTAATATTATTATTATTATTATTGTCTAATTTGTGTCAATTTTATGTTGATGTTATTATTTAATTGATTTGTGATTATTTAATTTTATGTTTTAATATTAATATTATTATTATTATTATCATTATTGATTATTGTTATTATTATTGTTATTTATTTATGCAATTATTTATGTATTCATTTATTTATTTATTTAGAAATATGTAATTACTATTCTATTGTTTTATTTTATTTATTTGTGGTCTGTAATAATAAATGATTTTTCGACCGTGTTTAAAAGAACCACCACACAAATGTTGTCTACTAAATAGAATATTTGTTAAATAAAACTGGACCAATGTCCTATTTTACCCAATAAAATCATCACATAAAAATTGTTTTCCATAATGAATGCATGCGAGGACCAATGTCCTCATTGTTAATGAATAACCCGTTTTATGCATGTATTGCACATTTACAAACGAGGGTTGTATTCTGCCCTTAGTATTATTGTAAATATATTTCATGCTTTAATGCTATTTTATTTTATGCTCTTAAATGGATGAATGCGCTTTAATTTAAATTACATCGTGTGGAGAGAGAGCGAATTAATCATATTAAAATTTGATCATAAAATAATTGAGGTAGAAATAGATGAGAAATCTCGAACCCAGATCTGGTCTTTGGGCTCAAGAGGTTAGAGGTCATCCTTCAAGATACTTCTTGAGTCACGAGACTTTAGCACTAATCTTAGGCTCCTTAGGGTGAGGAGTTCACCTTCCATGATCCCTCTGGCTGGCCCAAAATGGATACAAAGCACAGTCTTAGGCTCTCCGAGGCGAGAGAAACTTTCCAATGTTCTATTGGGTGGCGACTCCATGAAACCTCCTTGTTGCCCAACATAGACGCACTTGCAATTTATTGCAAGCTGTCAACGGACCCGCAAATGCCCCGATCGCCCACGTGCGGGCGGTCCGAAAGGGCGGCGCTCGGGATCCGGCGCGCGTCACATTCCTCAATTCGCCAATTCCCACATATACATTTACAAAAATACCCTTATTAAATCCATTTAACATTTAATTTATGACTAGGCCATATTTGGGATGTTACACCCACAACTTTCATGAAAAGAATTGAACTTATTTTTGCCTCTAAAGCCTTTGTAATTCAGTTAGAAAGTCAAGACCTGAATCTGCCTCAAGTTCTGGAGCAGTTTGTAGTTTTTTTAGTGTAATTCACTCTACAGAACTCCAAATGGCATAAATAAAATTTCTACAAAAGTTATACTCATAGTGGAGTAAATTTCATGAAGAAAGTATGACCAAATTCTCTCTCAGTTATTCCTAGAAATTTTTCAAAGTTAAAACCACAATTTTGTCCCTGAAAACACCTAAGAGCAATTACTAATGTTTTGGCCATATCTCTCATTTTATAGATCCAAATGACTTGATTTTTGATCTTTTAGGCACTTAAGAATAAGGAAAACATCTGTTACACTCTACTTGGCCTAAATAACTCAATTTCAATGTCTAAAGTGTAGTTAAATCTGGACCTAAAATGTTGCTATGGATTCTAAGTAGTCAAAATAGCCATGTGCAATTCCAGATAGCCATATAAAATAGTTCTAAAACTCCAAAATTAACCCCAAATGGCTGTTAGAAATTCCTAATAGCCACGTGACACCTAATTTTTACCCAAATATGAATTGTTTCTTACCAAAATGACCTCGAACCTTACCCCAAACATTCCCGATTGTTTTTGCCACTTGTCCAACACATTTTAAATGATGAATAATGACTAAATATACATGTAAAATTGTAGGGTTTTATGTGAAAATAATTTAAAATTACGTAGTAAAATTAAATCGAAATCCAAAAGGATACATGCAATCCAATTGATTCAAAAGGAGGAGTTCATGGTTACCAACCTGTTGACGCGTAAAAATAATGAATTAACACTTTAATTTGAATTTGTTCTATGTCTTTTCTACATGAAAATTACTGAACCTTGAGTGCTGCTCCAAAAAACCCTCCATTGATATCCACAAGTGAACGACAATGAACTGATTGACAGAGTGCTAGCTCCCTTTGGCGGCTAGGGTTTTTTTCTCTTCTATATATTTATCGAATGTGACAGAAAAATGATTTTTCTCTTTTTGTATGTTTCTAAAATGGCAGAAAGAATTAATTAGCTAATTAGGGGTTAAACTATATCCTTATATAGCACACTCTAACCCTAATTTAATAAGTGAAGAAATTTTAGGAAAGAATATTCCTTATTCAAATAATAAGGAATAGTTTTTTCTTATCTCCATCATATTATTTCAAATTTAATATCTGACATATTTTAAATTTGAAATGAACAAATTAACCTTAGCCCGTTCATTATGTTCTTAATATGCGACCCAATAGATTCATATTATGTTAGCAGTGGGCCCAATCCATTATAAGCCCACAAGTCATAAGCAGCCTCTAGCAAGATGTTATGACTACCTAAATAATATGAATATCAATAGTCTGTTTTTAACCTAACCAATAGAACATGTTGTGACACGCGCTGAACCCCGGTGACCCCGAAAACCCACTTTTAGGGTTTTCGAGAGAGGTTCATAAGACTAGTAAGGATTATAAGGGCATCTTTTTTAGGTAACAAGAGGTGTTTTGGAGTCGCCACACAATAAAACATTAGAAAAGTTCATCTAGCCTCACTGAGCCTAAGACAATGCGTATATGTTTATTTTAAGCAATGAGAGATATTTTGGAATTCCCATTCCAATAGAACATTGGAAATGTTTCATCTAATCTTATGAAGCCTAAGACGGTGAATATTAGTCTATTTTGGGTGATGAGATATTTTTGAATTTCCATTCCGATAGAACATTGGAAATGGTTCATTTGATCTCACGAAGTGTAAAATAATTCATGTTAATCTATTTTAGGCAACAAGAGATATTTTAGAATCCCCTTCGTAATAGGACATTGGAAAGATGCATCTAACCTCGTGAAGCCTAAGACCAGAGAGATTTCGGGACCCCACACATATTCATACCTTGGTTGAATTTACAATTGAGTTTTGTAGTTAATATTTCACCATTTTTCTCATACATTTAAATACAATAATTAAAGCTCAAATCGATCACAAAATGAAAGCAGTAAATAAAGCATAAAGTAGATAAATGTACAACAATTTACAACAAAACTAGGGGCAGAATACAACCCCCAATGAAAAGACATGTAAATCATACATAAAATGGGATATTTATTAGGGATGAGGACATTGATCCTTACATGCATATTTAAGAGAAAAAAGAGTATTTAAGGTGACAGTTTACTTGGATGGAAAAACTAGGACATTGATCCTATTTTATTGAAAAAATCCATTATTTAACTTATAGAAATCTTTTATCACTTTTTATATTTACTGATACAAATATAACATTTATGATAAACATGAATTGAGAAAAATAAACTAAAAGAGAAATAAGGTAGAAGAAAAGAACTGAATCGACTTCCCCGGATAATCCTAGTTAGCTCCCTTTCTTAGCATCCAATATTCAACGAAATAATAATAAAAAATCACAAAAACAAACAACCCATTAGCAAAATAATAAAATAAAATACTAATAAAAAGAATTAACAGAAATAAAATAAATAATTGGAATAACAAGCACTACAAGAACAACGGAAAATAGCAACAAAAATTTGATATTTTCCACTGCTAATAAAAAATAGCAAATTAGCAACGGAATTTTTGGTTGATAAACCGGTAGTTGCTAATTTTTAGCAACAAAAATGAAATTCCGTTGCTAAATTTAGCAATGAAAAAAGAATTCCATTGCTAAATTTAACGAAGTAAAGTTTTGTTGAATTAGTTATTTTTAGCAATGGAATGTTTCCGTTGCTAATTTTGGCAACGGAATTCAATTTTCCATTGCTAATTTAGCAACGGAATTCCGTTGCTAAACTTTATAGTTCCCATTGCTAAATTTGGCAACGGTCCCTATTTTTTTGCTAATTTAGCAACAGAAAAATTATTCCGTTGCTAAATTCAACCAAGTAAATTTTTAGTGAATTGGTCAATTGTAGCAAAGGAAAGTTTCTGTTGCTAATTTAGCAATGGAATTGTAATTTCCGCTGCTAAATTTGGCAACGGTATCACTATTTTGTTGCTAAAATTAGCAACAGAAATTGCAACTCCGTTGCTAAATTTAGCAACATAAAAATAAATTCCACTTCAAATTTTAGCAACGGTACTAGCAACTGTACATAAATTACCATCAATAATTATCGTTGCTAAATTTAGCCATTGAAATTATTCGATTTTATTGGTAGCATAAGATTTTAATTAAATTTTAATTTTATTGGTCATAAAATAAATATAATCCAAATTCATAATGCAATTTACTTGTAATATTATAAATGTACGAGAATAAAAATTCTTAATACATATTCTACTGTAAAGTAAGAATCCATAGAAACTAATAAAGACACAACATAAAATCGTTATCAATACTTAAATATTACAAATACAAATTATATAGTTGGTGAAAGATAGGGGTGAGCATGGTCGGTTAACCGGTCCATTAGCCCCAGTCCATTAACCAGTCCATTAATGTCGGTTTTTTGAAATTCCAGTCCATTAACCAGTCCATTACCATCGGTTAACCAGTCCATCGGTTTCGGATTTTCGGTTTGGTTACCCAATATTTTTCGGTTAACCACTATAATTATAAATATATTCATAAATAAAATTAAAATGTTCAAGGTACTTAAAAATTAAAATTTTTTCACTATAATATAACATTATTGTTGTTAAAATAAAATTTTTTGGTGAATATAAGCAAATTTATTTTTGAAAATTAATATTTAATAAGTAAATATATTAACCGGTCCATAATTATTTTTAATTAGATAAATTATTATACTTACTAATAGCCAATTAAAAAAACTTAAAAACTTTAAAATAATTAGTATAATGAAAAAAAAGTATATCACACCTTTAATTAGGATAAATTATTATATAAATTGTTAAAAATTATTAAAAATTAATAAATTAACTAAAAATTCGGTTTCAGTTCGGTTAACCAGTTACAAGAGTCAAAAACCATTAACCAGTCCATTAATATCGGTTTTTTCAAAATACTAACCATTAACCAGTCCATTACAATCGGTTAACCAGTCCATCGGTTCGGTTTCGGATTTTTTTTTCGGTTAACCAAGTCCATCGGTTTTTTTGCTCACCCCTAGTGAAAGAGGACGATCTGGCTGCTCTGGCTGCTGAGAGGTGTTGCCCTTGCTTCTCATCTCTTTCATCTCATTCTTTAGTTGGATTACAGTATCGAGCAACATGCTGTAGTATTCTCTAACTGAATGACTCTCTCAGAAGGTTCAGAACGCCTACTACAAGCAGCTGTAAATGATGTAGAGGAATGCGAATGGGATGTATTTGCAATAGATCCTAAGCCAAAAATCCTTCCTCGATTATTCTTACCACCAACTGCTTCACGAAATATGTTACACCCCCTTTCCGACACCCTCGTTGAAAGGGCGCCGGCAGTTCCGCTACATGGAACGAAGCATACATTCACAAATAAAAATTCATGCAGAAATAAGAGGGAATTAAAACTTTTGAGAGCCCAAGGTGATCATGCATTACATCGCACACACACAAGAGCACTAAGCGAAAGCATACCATCATGCACACATGCATTCATTCAGGGGAAGCATTCAATAGGCAAAAAAGATACAAAAACTAATTCAAAACGTCAATATTTAAAAACATTTACATAAACCAAAAATTATATCAAGATCTTTAAATCTATACATATACAAAACATTACTGAATTACAAAATCCAAATTACATAAGCTGGTACCAAAATACAGAACTTCTAACTCCTATGTGGCCGACCCTGCAGATGCGCGACTCGAATCGAACCAAACCTACCACCTGCACGGGAAAAGAGCCCGTGCTAAGCGATAACGCTTAGTGGGGAAAACACACAGCAATAAGGACGACCATTCACAATGGTCGTCAAGGCATAACACATTCACAAATGGCATAAGCAATTATTTAGCATTCGGAAACACATGCTTGTACAAAAATACCATGCATTCATAAAATTATATCCATAAAAACGTTCACATTACTTGAGTATTCATCTCATTGACAAGGTCATGTAGTTACCACATTCCTATAATCATATTAATCGAACTAATACAAACAGAAGGTTATACAAAATACAAGTATTAACATGCAGAAGTACTTACAATCTCACACGCATGAACTTACCGAGGTATCAAGTATCAATGTCTTACCGTGCGCAGTCATAAGAGATGATACACGTGCAAACTATCATACCAGGGTACCCATGCATTAACTGATAACTCATTTGCATACTACATTATTATCATAATAATAACTATCATGCTAAGAACACTGGTTGCTTAAACATACATTTGACATGCCATAATACACACATTAACCGAACCCAAGAGAAAGACGTCAAACACTCCATGTCCACTGTACAAAAGTACAACTCTATCACATAACATAACATATCATGGCATACACGCAGAAACATGATAACATGCTGAGGATACTACAACAGTTAAGACCAACGGAACATATAGTCAAATATTACATTTAGAGCATATACTAGTTCAAAATCATATTCTTATACACTTTAACTTGCCTCATCAACATCCATTACCATACATGCACTTACCAAGGCCGATCCATATGCATTGTACCCCAAATAACACGTATGTGATCATTCAATCGCCCAGATCACCTTAATACGCACACTTAAACACATACTTCCACAATGGTTAGCAGTACAGAACATCATTCATATACACATAATTAACCATATTGATTCGAACTGAGCTTACATTCGTATACAGAGTATTTCATATGCTTATAACCTAACTAGTCAGATTCACATTCTCATATGCGTAACATAATAAAATAGGTTCAAGGTATTAGAGCAGTTACGATCACAGTCATACATGTCTTAATTTCATTACTTATATCCACCATTGATGGCATACAAATACATTCACAATAAGGTATACTTATATACAGATACACAGATAAATATGTCCAATTCATATGTTTAGGTTATGCCCAACCCATTCAGAGGTTCAAAAACACATTCGGATACAATCCGATCCATATGTCAAAAATTATACTCATACAAATATCACATTCTCTTGTTCATATTAGACAAAACAAACAGAACACCTGTTGACTCAAAATAGTGGATAACGAGAAATCTGACAGTGCCTCGCTGGCACGAACGGGCGCACCTTACGGGTACGAATCGAAGTAATCACATTAAAAGGTTCGCGAGGAACCAAACAGGGACCTGATCAGGGTCCAAACGTTCAAAGGGGCTGCAGCTAACGAAACTCTATTAGGCATGCCTAACTATCCACTAGACTGACTCTTGCAGGCCATGTAAAATATTCCATAATCGAAACATAATATTCAATATAATACGATGCAACAAAGATAATTACAGTTAAATATAACTTAAAAACTGAGGTGACGTTAAATAACTATTAAAACCAGAATATAAGTTAAAAATGAACAAAGGACAAGAATTAAAACATCAAAATTCAAGACAGAAGACATTTAGAAACATGCTGTGGGAGAGGAGGCTATCACTACTTGTGACAGATGTCACTACTCGTGACAGGGGCTTACTGTCACGACTCATGACAGTCGTCACTACTAGTGACAGGGGCTTGGCTTACTGTCACGACTCATGACAGTCGTCACTACTAGTGACAGGCACTTACTGTCACGACTCGTGACAGTCGTCACTACTAGTGACAGAGGCTTGGCTTACTGTCACGACTCATGACAGTCGTCATTACTAGTGACGAAGCTGATGCTGTCACGACTAGTGAAAAGGGCTTACTGTCACGACTCCTGACAGGTGTCACTACTCGTGATAGAGCTACGGAATTTCCAGATTATTCAAGCCAAAATCCCAAAAATTCTCATTCCAAACAATAAATCCTCACCCATACCATAATAATAAACCAACCAATCATCATCAAATCATGCCATAACCAAATCCTATTCATGAATTCTAAAAACAACATCAAGAACATCACTAATTTCCATAATTCATTCAAATAATAACATGCCAAAAATACTCAAAACACAAATTCCCAAACAAACCGTGCATAAACTCATATCAACACTCAAATTTTTGGAAATCACACACACACAATACACATTCATGATCCAAAGGAGAATTAGAGCAAACAACCCAAAACTGAAAATGTAGAAAACAAGTTCCCAAACCTCTTTTGAAGCACAACCCACAATCTCTTCAAGCTTTAATCTTCATCCCTTGCTTTGCTTCTTCTTAATACCACAAACTTGCACAAACATAAACCCAGAAAATTACTCATCCAAACCCAAATAACTCAAACAAAAACCAAGAAGAAGAGGAGGAAGGAACCCAAAATGCAGGTACCCTAAACTCAAACACATACCTCCTTAATCTTGCTCCAAAACTCAGTCAAAACCACTTCTAATCAAGTTCAAATGCCAGCCAAACAAAGAAGAAGAGGAAAAAGCAGAAATGAAGAAGAGAAGAGGAAGAGAAGACGTGAGAGGGAGGGGAGAACGGGAACCAAAAATTCTGTGTTCTCTTTCTCTCTCACTCTCTTTTCTTATTTCCTTCATTAATGCACACCAACCCTACCACTTGGCAAGTTCTCATTGGACCAAAATTCCACCTTTTGACTTCAAACACCAAGGCACCAAACACTTACCTCACTTTATAACTCTTAACTAGATATTTTCCAACCTTGGTACCAAACACACTAACCACTAGATAAAAGCCACAATGAAACACCCTACAACCATACACCACATGCACACCCAATAATTCCCACACTTAACTTGTTTATTAAATTACTTAGCAATTAAATCCTTATCATCCGAATTTCTCATGCACAAAGTATCGAAATACCCATCACTTATCCGACTTAGCTTGCCAAGTCCGACTAGGCCCAATTTGGGGTGTGACAAAATATCTGACTCTCATCCACATTTTCAGAGTTTTGCCGCTGTTGAGTGAGAGTCTCTCGTAATTGCTCCTATAATTACAATAGTTACAAGAAATTAACTATATTTTCAAAAAATAATTAATATTCATATATAAAATTTATGTATATTGAGTTGTCTGCAACGAGTATTAACAAATGTTTGACCATCATGCTTTTTTGTATGGGTGTACATAAATACTTAAGGATATGTAGGCCTCTTACCCATGGACTTTTCATGCATAGCCAATTAAACTCAAGTTTATAAAAAAATTCAGCAAAATTTACTTCGAAATAAAAAAATTATCTCAAAATGCACCCATCCAATGGAAATAGACATATATTAAACCATCATTTTCCAACCAGTCCAAGATTCATAGTACATAAGAAAAACTAGCCAATGGACAAAACAAAAATACAGGGGTAGAACAACCAGTCCAAGATTCACAGTAACTACCTGAAGAAAAACTAGCCAATAGACAAAAGCAAGATACAATTCACCCATTTCATTATAGATTCTAATGCAGAAAATTTTCAATATCAAGCTTTGGACAGAGGGTATGAAGACAGGGAATCCACATAGCCAAGCTCAACCTAGATATAGGATAAGGCTTAGTTTTTGCTGACACCCAGTAACCTCCTTTTAACTTTAATCTACCAAATACTTCACATTAGTTTTTATTCCATTCCATTCTATTGCTAAGGCAATATAATCTAATGTATTTATTTTCCTGAACAACTAATATAAAGTATGCTTGGGAACTATGAATAGATGGAGATTTGACATTTTTTTTTTCAAAATGGAAAAAAAATGATAACAATAAAAAAACTGATGTCATTATTACCAATTTATCTACATGCTCGTGATGGCTCAAAGATCCTGCAGAGTGCACGGCTAAACTCTCTCCATCTAAGCCTCCCCGTCTATTTGAAGAATTTTTCTCTGAAATGGAATTGCTTCGGGTGATGCCCAGTATTCCTGCCAATGACCCCATATTTCTTTAGAAATAAAAGAAGGTCGAACACCTTTCTTGTGTAATTTAGCAATAAATTCTTTATATCGGTGACGAGCACGCTTTTCCCAAACTTGATAAATAACCCCATTAAATTTTAAATCCCAAAAAAATTCTTTCTGAAAAAAAAAACATAATTTAATTACTGTAAAATACAATAGATATCTCATTAATGTATGAAATCAGCTATTTCATAACAAATAGCTATAATTTGTTTTTTGTACCTCAAACTCTTGATAGTAAAAATCTCTTATCTGCAGAGAGAGATTCTTCCATACATAACCCTCATTTTCTATCCTCTCTCTGAACGTGGATCTAATATTTCTTGAGCACTTACCTGATGGAATAAATTTGTTAATATAAACAAAATTAGATCAGTTTTAAATTAAATCAATTTCAAATTAGATATCTATAGCAACAGATATAAACTTGTGTTATCTTCTAATACAAAATTTGATCAATACTCACTTATCATTAATAATCTTAATGTAAATTCTTCCATCAACTCCTTTCGCACCAAGCTGGAAGCCTTCTTCTTCATCCTTAGCATCTACCATCGGTTCATTAGTCGGTATAGATCCAAAGTCTAGTGTGGGAGTAGATGCATCTACAGGTTGTGCTAATATATCTGGATTGTTTGATGCTGAATCACTTGCTAGATTAGGAGAGCCATTGGGGTTTGTACTTGGTGAAGGTGATGGCCGATATGGCTGTTGAGGATCTGAACCTGACAAACCTAAACTTGTAGACCCTGCAGGTTGAGATGGGTGCACTTATGTACTGTCGTCTCCATCCGATGTTAATCTGAGCCTGGGCAGCAATAATTTGTTCTTTCTTTTGGGGGGCATATTTTGTACCTAAAAAAAAAACAAATGGATCATTCTTATTATAATAGAACAATATAATTACAGTATATATCATAATATTACATTGATGCAATAATAACATATTTGGATTATGATATAATAAAAATAACACATACTCAAATTAATCACTTTCATCACTTAATTGCACATCAAAATCATCCTCTATTTCAAAATAATCGAAATTAAGGTCGGGCTCATCTTAAGAATTCGGCCCATATATGGATTCCTCATCATCTCCAGATAAAATTTTCATAAATTCATTATTTGGATCATTTAAAGGATCATTCTCAAAACATGCATTTATTTCATGTACATCCTATTCTTCTTCTGGAAATCCTTCACTTTTATTTGTCTTGCATTCTCCTTTTGCTCTATTTCAATGAATGGTTAAACTCCCTCAGCAAACTAAAGATTAATGAAACAATCTGGCATTAATCGCCTATACATCCAAGATCTATCAACATTACTCATGCTTACGTAATTGTTATTCAAATAATCATAATTAGATTTGTGGGTTAAATAAAAATGAAAGTGTTATCAATGTATACATGTATGTGCGTAACTCAGCATACATGAAATATTTGGTTATTTTAATCATCTAATAGATACTGCTTGCTAATTATCGACCAATTCATATAAATGCAACAAGCCATGATGTATTATTTTTAAAACAATATTGTTTAGGGACAGAAAAGATAAATCCGTTGTTAATTTTTGACGGAAAATAATTTTGTCGCTAACTAGCGATGGAAAACTCTAATTGTCTCTAATTAGCGATGGAAAAATCTAACCGTCGCTAAATTTGGCGCATAAAATTCACACCGTAAATTTCTATGAAAATTAGCGACGGAAATCCAATTTCGTCGCCAAAATTAGCGACGAAATTACATTTTCGTCACTAAATGAAATTAAATATATTAATTAAAATAATTTTAGCGATGGAATCCAATTCCGTCGCTAAATTAGAGACGAAAATCAAATTCCGTCGCTAAATGAAATTAAATATATAAATTAAAATATTTTTAGCGATGGATATTCAATTCCGTCGCTAAAATTAGCGACAAAAATCCAATTCTATCGGTAATTAGCGACGAAAATTGAATTCAGTCGCTAAATGAAATTAAATATATTAACTAAAATATTGTTAGCGACGGATATCTAATTTCATCAATAAAATTAGCGATGGAAATCCAATTCCGTCGGTAATTAGCGACGTAATTGAATTTTCGTCGCTAAATGAAATTAAATGTATTAATTAAAATATTTTAACGACTGAAATCCAATTTCGTCGCTTAAATTAGCGACGGAAATCCAATTTCGTTGGTAATTAGCGAGGGAATTGAATTTTCATCACTAAATGAAATTAAATATATTAATTAAAATATTTTTAGCGACGAAAATCCAAATCCGTCGCTAAATGAAATTAAATTTGAAATATTTTTAGCGATGGAAATCCAATTCCGTCGCTAAAAATTTTATATATAAAAAAAACTAATATGCCCTTTTTTTCCCTCCCTCTTTCTTTCTTTCTTTCTTTTTCCCCGCCACCCTCGCCCCCTCTCACCAGCAGCCCTCACCCTAGCTGCCCTCACTGCCCCTCGCAAGCCGCCCTCGCCACCCCTCCACCCTACTCAGATCACTAACCTGGCGTGCCACCCTCCTCCTCGGTGCGTACCGCCCCTCCCCCTTGCTCAGATCCACTCGCCCGGCCCCTTCGCGTGCGCTGCCCCTTCCCGCCACTCAGATCTGCTTGCCTGGCCCCTTTTGCGCGCGCTGCCTGTCCTTCTTCGCTGGATCTGCAGGCTAGTTTCTTTTTATTTTTGTTTTTTAATTTATTTTTTCCATTCATTTTTTTAGTTTACTATTTTTAATTTCAGAAATCTAAATTTCCATGATGTTAATTCATTATAAAATACTCTCAATGCATGATTATTGGTTTTAGATTTTTTGAGAATGGGACTTAGTTATGATATTTTGGATAAATTGAAGAGGCTTAAAGATAAGAAAATTGTGGATATAAATTCTAGGGATTCATCAGATATGAGAGGGAAGAAAATGATTAAAAATATAGGATAATCTGGTAAACGATTGAAAGAGGGGAATTCACCTGGTAAAATTGTGTATTAATCCACTAAAGCAACGAAAAGAAAAATCCTACCAGATGAAACTTTGGAGAAAAAGTATAAAAAATCAAAGATTGTGTCTAATGAGTTGAATTTGGTCGAACCTAAAATCTTAAAGGTGCATTTTTAATCTATGTTTATTTTGATTTTTATTTTTTTTATTATATAAGTTATTTGAACAATAAATTCTTGAAATTAAATTATTTTTGAGCTATAGAATGGTATATATACTTTGTCACATAAACCTTTTTTTTATTATGGATTTTGGTATATCTGGGTATACCAAATTCCATATTTAAAATTGCTTATCTTGATTTTGGTATACCTAAAAATATTAATTGGTATACCAATTTACAATTTTAAAATTATTTGTTTGCATTTTGATATTACCAAAGTTGGCCAAATATTTCTGAAAAATTATTGGACCAAAGAAGAGAAAAAGAAAAAGCTGCATTTATATATTAAAATAAGAAAGGGAATGCGGTAATTGTAATTTACAGCAAAGACATAGAGCTCTTGTCACACCCCGTTTGCCCCCTAGTAGAATGAGCTATGTTTGTGCATGTGTATTGTGTGAGTTTTGACATGTGTAAAGGGCATTTTGGGTAGAAATGCATGTTTTAACAGTTTTATTAACATGTGGGTGCATGTGTGGTGTTAGGGTGTGAATTAGATGGGTTGCACTTGGGTGTGTTTACTCATATGTTTATAGAGTGTGTTTTGGGGCTCTGCTTGTATGTGTTTGTTCACACATTTATAGGGTATGCATTAGTTGGGAGAGTCTTGTGTGTATGTGATGCATGTGCTTTGGGTGTGAGTGATCAAATCCCACTAATGGGGAAGTGACACTTATTTAGGGTTAGGAAAAGAAAAAGAAAAAGAAAAGAGAAGAGTGGGATGGCGGTGGCTGCCTTCATTCCCGTTTTCCCTTCCCCTCACTCTCTTCTTCTTCCTTTTCTCTTCCTCTAAGAACCCTAGCTTGGAATCAAGGCTTAATTGGTGGGAATTGATCATTCTTTAGCATTTTAAAGGTAAGTCTATTGCATTTGTTCTTCTTTTCTTCTATTGGTTCATCATCTTCTTCATATTTTCTGGATTTGGGTTTTAATCTAGAGTTGCTTTGTTGTGGTTTTTGTTGGGTTGTGCTTAGTTGAGCCTCCTCGTGAACCGAAGGGTAAAGAGAAGGCGGGATCTAGTGGATCTAAGCATTAGGAACTAAGGATTTTAAGGTTTGGGAAATTTCCTGTTTTTGTATGTAAATATGTTCATGTATGTGTTCTTGGTGATTTTTGGAAATTGGGTTGTGATATGCTCTTGATATGGTATGTATGTTATGGGTTTTTGTTTGGGTAAAGTAATTTTGCATGAGCATGGGAGTATTGTAGTGATTGTGAGGATTGATGGGTTTTTGCTGCAAATTTATGGGTATTGATAATTTGTGAGATTGTGAGTTTGAATTGATGTTTGGTGTTAAATTACTTGTTGATAAATGTTATATTATGGATATTGATGTTAATTGGTGGCTGGATTTAAGGTAAGAGGCTATTGGATGTGATTTGTGTGGGAGTTTTGGGAGAGGAAGAATTTTGTAGATTTTGGAAATCCCGACTCTGTCGCGATCCCGACACTGTACCCAGCGCGACAGAGACCGGTGATATTGGGCTGTACTGTCGTGAGCACGCGACCCTGTCGCGAGTTCGTGATAGCAAAAGTTGTTGTGTGCTCTCTGTCGTGAGCGCGACGGCGTTGCGATCGCGACATAGCGCAATGCTGGCTTGTGCTATCGCGAGCCCGTGATAGCGATGTTTTGAATCTTTGTCGCGATCGTGATAGAGTCAGGCTTTTTCCCCCTCCCCACGATCGCGAAGTCCATCGCGCGCGCACAGCGAAGAGACTATGGTCTCTTGTTATTCTGAATGAGTTTTCCCTTGGTGCGTGTGTGGTTTTGAACTCCAGTTTCTTTTGGTAACTATAAGCCTTATATCTGTTAACTTATGAATTATACGAATGCGAATCCATGATATGAATATGCCTATATGTATGTAAATATGTATATATATATGTGATTTGAGATATTATGGAATGAATCGAATTGATTATGTAACACTCCCTACCTATACGTAGGCGACCCCATCCGATAAGGAGTGAGATGCCGTATGGGTAAAGGTGTCACCACACAGATACAGGATAAACATATACATTCATACACAAACATACATACATAAATACAGGGTAATTAAAACTTTACAAAATCATTCATGAAAGAGGCTGATCATTCATTAATATAACGGATACATTACATTACTGTTTGATCAACCCAAAGGTACAAAAGATAATTACATATCCAGAATATACTTATACATATGCGGAAGCTATTACAAAATTATCATAAGAGAGTTCTATACAAAAAAAATCCTCAATATACAAAAATTAAGCCCTACACTACACCCAGCTGTGTTGGCCCGGCTGCGATGACTCTCCCAAGGCAACTCCTTCCACACTTGCACGGGTAAACACTCCGTGCTAAGCGATAAACGCTTAGTGAGGAAACACACAAATCAAATGGACGGCCATTCACAATGGTCGTCAAGCAAAACACATACAGATGGCATAATCAGAAATGCACATTAGATAAGATTATGATCATACGAGCATAATGAGTCATACATTTGATATAACATAATTGTCTTCATATTATCACATTAGTAATCATATTCGGAGAGTACACTCTCAATAATAATCAAAACAATTCAAAGCATTAAAGCACCTGCTGACTCGAGGTAGTGGATAACAAGTGAACGGACAGTACATTACGGGTACGAGCCGATTACGGACAGTACCTTATGGGTACGAATCGATTACCAATTACTTTTTCATTTACAAAACATTTTATTAAGGGACCTTAAACAAGATCCCAACACATTAGAGGGTTCACGAGGAACCAAACGGGACCTGATCGGGGTCCAAACTAAACAGAGGCTGCAGCTAAAGACTCTATTAGGCATGCCTAACTATCCACTGAACTGACTCCAGCAGGTTATGCATAATCCATTTAATTCATTCCATATTATCCCAAATCACACATATATACATATTTACATACATATAGGCACATTCATATCATGGATTCGCATTCATACAATTCATAAGTTAACAGATATAAGGCTTATGGTCACCAAAGGAAACTGGAGTTCAAAACCACACGCACACGCCAAATGAAACTCATTCAGCATAACAAGACTATCGCGCTCGCGACAGAGACCATAATCTCTTCGCAGCGCGTACGCGACGGACTTCGCTATCGCGGGGAGGAGGGAAAAGCCGGACTCTATCGCGATCGCGACTATATCGCGATCGTGATAGAGAGTCTAAATTTTCGCCATCGCAGGCTCGCGACAGATCGCATACTCGTGACAGCACAGGCCAGCATTGCGCTCTGTCGCGATCGCGATGTCATCGTGCTCGCCAAGTAGAGCACATCAACTTTTACTATCGCGAGCTCGCGACAGCACAAGCCAAGATTACCGATCTCTGTCGCACTCGCGATAGTGTCGCGATAGCGACAGAGTCGAGATTCCCAAATTTTGCAGAATTCTGCAGATTTTCTTCTTCTCCCAAACCCACACACAACCACACAAATCTCTTCCAAAGGCCTCTTACCTCAAATCCAGCCACCCATCACCACCAATATCCATAATGCAACATTTATCAACAAATTATTTCACTCCAATCATCAATTCAAACTCACAATCTCACAATTTATCAATAATCATAAATTTGCAGCAAAAACCCATAACCCTCACAATCACTACAATAACCCCATACTCATGAAAAATTACCTTACCCAAACAAAAACCCATAACATACATGCCTTATCAAGAACATAACACAACCCAATTTCCGGAAATCACCAAGAACACATGCATAAACACATTTACATACAAAAACAATAAATTTCCCAAACCTTGAAATCCTTTGCTCCCAATGCTTAGATCCACTAGATCCCGCCTTCTCTTTACCCTTCGGTTCACGAGGAGACTCAACTAAGCACAACCCAACAAAACCCACAACAAAGTGACTCTAGATTAAAACCCAAACTCAGAAAATATGAAGAAGATGATGAACCAATTGAAGTAAAAAGAGCAAATGCAATAGATTTACCTCTAAAATGCTAAAGGATGATCAATCCCCACCAAATAAGCCTTGATTCCAAGCTAGGGTTCTTAGAGGAAGAGAAAAGGAAGAAGAAGAGAATGAGGGGAAGGGGGAACGGGAATGAAGTCAGCCACGCCCATCCCTCTCTTCTCTTGCCTTTTTCTTTTTCTTTTCCCTAACCCTAGACAAGTGTCACTTCCCTATTGGGGGGATTTGATCACTCACACCCAAAACACATGCATCACATACACACAAGACTCTCCCAACTAATGCATACCCAAAAAATGTGTGAACACACACACTCTAACACTGCCCCACAAGCACATCCTACAACCATATGAGTAA
The DNA here is from genome assembly GCA_947683425.1 of Excoecaria cochinchinensis. Classification (NCBI taxonomy): domain Eukaryota; kingdom Viridiplantae; phylum Streptophyta; class Magnoliopsida; order Malpighiales; family Euphorbiaceae; genus Excoecaria; species Excoecaria cochinchinensis. The sequence goes on along the minus strand of CANTUQ010000028.1, from coordinate 4,749,318 downwards.
ACACACCCAAGTGCAACCCAACTAATTAACACCCTAACACCACACATGCACCCACATGCTAACAAAACTTTTACAACATGCATTTCTACCCAAAATGCCCTTAAAACATGCCAAAACTCATACAATGAGCATGCACATACATGGCTCATTCTACTAGGGGCCAAACGGGGTGTGATAACTCTCCCCTACTAATAAGAATTTCGTCCTCAAAATTCTCACCTGATCTGAACAAATGCGGGTACTGAATTCTCATCGACTCTTCTGGCTCCCAAGTTGCTTCCTGAACCCCATGATGATTCCACAAAACCTTAACTAGCGGAATCTGTTTGCTTCTCAGCTACCCCACTTCCCGGGCTAGAATAGCTCTTGGTTCTTCATCATAAGAAAAATCAGGTTGAACTTGCACCTCTTGCACTGATAGAACATGCGACGGATCCGACCGATACTGACAAAGCATCGAAACATGAAACATGTCATGCAACTTCGATAACTCCATTGGCAAAGCCAATCTATAAGCCACTAGACCAACTCTAGCCAAAACCTCATACGGACCAATGAAACGAGAACTAAGCTTACCCTTCTTTCTAAATCGAAGTACCTTTCTCCAAGGCGAAACCTTAAGGAAAACCTTGTCCCCGACTGCAAACCGCACATCTTTCCTCTTTAAATCGACATAAGACTTGTGTCAATCCTTAGCTGCTTTCAAATTCCGCTGCACAACTCTGATCTTTTCCTCTGTATCTCTAACCAATTTCGGCCCAATCACTGATCTCTCGGATAACTCGGTCCAACAAATCGGAGTCCTACACTGCCGACCATACAAAGCCTCATACGATGCCATACCGATGCTCGACTGATAACTGTTATTGTAGGCAAACTCCATAAGCGACACATATCTGTCCCAACTACCTAGAAAATCCAAAACACAAGCTCGCAGCATATCCTCCAAAATCTGTATAACTCGCTCGGACTGACCATCTGTCTGAGGATGGAATGTTGTACTGAAGTTCAACTTGGTACCCAAAGCTCTTTGCAACTCTTTCCAAAACTTAGAAGTGAACCTTGGGTCTCGATCTGAAACTATGGACAATGGCACTCCATGTAACCGAACTATCTCATCCACATAGATATTGGCCAAGCTGTCCATCGAATAATCCATTCTCACTGGCAAGAAGTGAGTTGACTTCGTAAGCCGATCCACTATCACCCAAACTGAGTCATGCTTCTTCTGAGTCAAAGGTAACCTAGAAACAAAATCCATGGCAATGTCATCCCACTTCCACTCGAGAACGGATAGAGGCGTGAGCAATCCTAAAGGGACTTGGTGCTCAGCCTTTACCTGCTGACACGTCAGGCACTTGGACACAAAACCCACTATGTCTCTCTTCATACCGGACCACCAATTGAACTGTTTCATATCCCGATACATCTTCTCACTACCAGGATGCATAGTGAAAACTGTATTATGCGCCTCTTCCAAAAGCTGTCTTCTTAACTCCTCATTATCCGGTACACACAAACGGTTTCTGAACAGAAGAACCCCATCCTGAACCGAGAACTCTGACTGTTTGCCCAAACTAAACTCTTGCACAATCCGCTGAAGCTTCTCATCAACCCTTTGAGCATCAACTATCCTCTGTCTCAAGGTAGGCTTCACTCTCAACTGAGCCATCAAAGCTCCATCTGAACCAAACCTCCATCTAAACCGCCTCAGAAATAGAGCAGAAACCGACTTCTGACTCAAAGCATCCGCGACTACATTGGCCTTACCCGGATGGTATTCCACAATGCAGTCGTAATCCTTAAACAACTCGAGCCTACGACACTGTTTCATATTGAACTCCTTCTGTGTGAGGAGGTACTTTAAACTCTTGTGATCCGTAAATATCCTACATCTCTCCTCATACAGATAATGGCGCCAAATCTTCAAAGCAAAGATCACGGCCGCCAACTCTAGATCATGCGTCGGATAATTCCTCTCCTGCGGCTTCAACTGTCGAGAAGCATAAGCTACCACCTTACCTTCTTGCATCAGAACACAACCCATACCAACACCCGAAGCATCGCTATACATTACAAACTCCTTACCCGAGATGGGTTGAGTCAGTATAGGAGCTTCAACTAGCAACTTCTTCAACTGATCAAAACAAGTCTGACATCTGTCGGACCACTCGAACCTAACTCCTTTCCTCAATAATCTGGTCATTGAAGCGGCAATCACAGAGAAACCTTTAACAAACCGACTGTAATAACCCGCTAAACCGAGGAAACTCCGCAGTTCCTGAACATTCCTAGGCGCTTTCCAATCCACTATCGCCTCAATCTTGGCCGAATCCACTTGGATACCCTTAGCTAAAACTATATGGCCCAAAAACGACACTTCCTAAAGCCAAAAATACACTTGGTAAGCTTAGCAAACAGCCGCTGCTCTCTCAAAACTTGCAAAACTAACCGAAGATGCTCCTCATGCTCGGTCTCATCCTTGGAATACACCAAGATATCATCTATAAACACCACCACAAACCGGTCTAAGTATGGCCTGAACACTCTATTCATCAAATCCATGAATGCCGCTGGAGCATTAATCAAACCAAACGGCATCACAAGGAACTCATAATGGCCATACCGAGTCCGAAATGCAGTCTTAACCACATCCTCATCCTTAACCCAAAGCTGATAATATCCCGACCAAAGATCTATCTTGGAAAACACACCCGCGCCCCGAAGATGATCAAACAAATCCTCGACTCTAGGGAATGGATACTTATTCTTTACTGTAACCTTATTGATCTGCCTGTAGTCGATACACATCCTCAAGGATCCATCCTTCTTCTTAACAAACAGAACCGGAGCTCCCCAAGGAGATATGCTGGGTCGAATAAACCCCTTATCCAATAGCTCTTGTAGTTGAGTTTTAAGTTCCCTCAACTCTACAGGAGCCATCCAATAAGGTGCTTTCGATACAGGTGCGGTACCCGGCATAATCTCTATGGACAACTCAACTTCTCTCTCCGGAGGCAACCCAGGCAAATCACTAGGGAAAACATCACTAAACTCCCGCACAACAGGGATATCCTCAATCCTTACTTGATCCCTCTTGGTATCCAAAACCACAGCTAGGAAAGCCTCACAACCCTTCCTAATAAACCTCTTGGCTTGCATCGCTAAGATCACATCATTCACAGAACTAGCACCCAAACCTCTCACAAATACTGGAAATCGGTTCCTATCCCGAAGCACAAAGGTCTTCCTATGGCAATCAACCACAGCCCGGTGCTTACCCAACCAATCTAAACCCAAAATTAGATCAAACTCTTTGAAAGGCAATTCTATCAAGTCCGCGAGAAACTCAACTCCCTCAACCAACAGGGGACAACTCCTAAAAACTCTACTCACATTGACACTATGCCCTAATGGATTGGTCACACATATCTCATAGTCTAACTGATCTACCACATGCAACTTATCAATAATCTTATCAGTGCACAAATATGAGTGTGTGGAACCAGGGTCTATTAGAGTATACAATTCAGTGTCATGGAGTAGGAACTTACCAGCAATCATATCAGGGGCATCCTGTTCCTCTCTAGCTCTCATAGCATAAGCTCTGGCTGCAACTAGTGGAGGACGCTCAACTGTCTCCGAAACAGCTCCATCGCTAGGTCGACCGCCTCGACCTCTACCTCGGCCCCTACCACGGGCAGCCTGTGTAGCATTAGATCCAACTCCACTAACCCCTCTCTGTGGACCTGAATCCTCACTGATCTATGGACAATTAGCCAAACGGTGCTCGGTGCTCCCACATCTGAAACACCCACCAGTGAGCCACCGACACTCACCGCGGTGAGCCTTACTGCAGTGCGAACAAATAGGCATAGCCTCAGATCTACCACCCCTGCCAGAACCAGACTCAGCTGCTGAACCTTGCCTTCTACCCCTCGTGGCTGAACCAGATGATAACTGATTTTGCAGATCCTTTGCTCTCTTACCCAAAGACGAAGAAGAAGAACCACCCCAAGACTGATTCCTCCTCTGAGCTCTCTCTCTTAGCACCGACTCTGACCTTTCAGCCCTCATGGCAGCATCCGTAATCTGATAGTCGCTCACCCCTGGCGTACTCATCAAAGAGATCAGAGCTAATCTTAAAGATTCATTCAAGCCAGCCTCGAAATGCTTACATCGAAAATCATCTATCATAACCCCTCGCAGATCATATCGGGACAACCTATTAAACTCTTTTTCATAATCCGAAACTGACAAAGCTCTCTGCTTCAAACTTAGAAACTGTGCCCATCTCGCATCCTTGTAGGTCTGAGTGACATACTTCTTCGTGAATTCCTTAACAAAGAATTCCAATGTAACGGGATCAGGCATCTGAGGTTGTCTGCACACTAGCTCCCACCATTCGTATGCCGACCCCTGAAGCAAGGCCACGGCACAATCTGCTTACAACACAAGAGGACACCTAACTTCTCTTAAAGCCCTATTCACCTTATCTAACCACCTCTCTGCTACCTCTGATTCATCCAACCCAGTTCCATAAAAATCTTCAGCCCTAGCTTTCCTTAAGTTCTCCATAGGAGGCCTGGGGGCAACCACTCTCTCCAAGACCCTCGCCATGTCCTATGACAACCTAAACATGGCTTCAAAAGGCATGGCAGCGGCCTCGGGCTGGACCCTAGCAGCTTGAGGCGACACAGTAACAGAAGGATCCCTAGCTTAAGGGTTTCAGTGGACTCCTCAAGTGATCCACGGGCAGAATTAGAAGCCATCTAAGCAAACAAGGAAAACTGCATCAGCCAACACAGCCCTAGACATAGACACATCTATACACAGCATCACATTAACAACAACACCCAGAAACGCCTAAATCGGGCTCTGATACCACAACTTGTAACACCCCCTACCTATACGTAGGCGATCCCATCCGATAAGGAGTGAGATGCCATATGGGTAAAGGTGTCAACACACAGATACAGGATAAACATATACATTCATACACAAATATACATACTTAAATACAGGGTAATTAAAACTTTACAAAATCATTCATGAAAGAGGCTGATCATGCATTAATATAATGGATACATTACATTACTGTTTGATCAACCCAAAGGTACAAAAGATAATTACATATCCAGAATATACTTATACATATGCGAAAGCTATTACAAAATTATCATAAGAGAGTTCTATACAAAAAGAATCCTCAATATACAAAAATTAAGCCCTACACTACACCCAGCTGTGTTGGCCCGGCTGCGATGACTCTCCTAAGGCAATTCCTTCCACACCTGCACGGGTAAACACTCCGTGCTAAGCGATAAACACTTAGTGGGGAAACACACAAATCAAATGGACGGCCATTCACAATGGCCGTCAAGCAAAACACATACAAATGGTATAATCAGAAATACACATTAGATAAGATTATGATCATACGAGCATAATGAGTCATACATTTGATATAACATAATTGTCTTCATATTATCACATTAGTAATCATATTCGGAGAGTACACTCTCAATAATAATCAAAACAATTCAAAGCATTAAAGCACCTGCTGACTCGAGGTAGTGGATAACGAGTGAACGGACAATACTTTACGGGTACGAGCCGATTACGGACAGTACCTTACGGGTACGAATCGATTACCAATTACTTTTTCATTTACAAAACATTTTATTAAGGGACCTTAAAAAAGATCCCAACACATTAGAGGGTTCGCGAGGAACCAAACGGGACCTAATCGGGGTCCAAACTGAACAGAGGCTGCAGCTACAGACTCTATTAGGCATGCCTAACTATCCACTGACTCTAGCAGGTTATGCATAATCCATTCAATTCATTCCATATTATCCCAAATCACACATATATACATATTTACATACATATAGGCATATTCATATCATGGATTCGCATTCATACAATTCATAAGTTAACAGATATAAGGCTTATGGTCACCAAAGGAAACTGGAGTTCAAAACCATATGCACACGCCAAAGGAAACTCATTCAGCATAACAAGACTGTTGCGCTCGCAACAGAGACCATAATCTCTTCGCAGCGCGCACGCGACGGACTTCATGATCGCGGGGAGGAGGGAAAAGCCGGACTCTGTCGCTCTCGCAACTATATCGCGATCACGATAGAGAGTCTAAATTTTTGCCATCTCGGGCTCGTGACAGATCGCGTACTCGCTACAGCACAGGCCAGCATTACGCTCTATCGCAATCGCGACATCGTCGCGGTCGCGACAGAGAGCACATCAACTTTTACTATCGCGAGCTCACGACAGCACAGGCCAAGATTATCGATCTCTGTCGCACTCGCGACAGTGTCGGGATTGCGATAGAGTCGGGATTCCTAAATTCTACAGAATTCTACAGATTTTCTTCTTCTCCCAAACCCACACACAACCACACAAATCACTTCCAAAGGCCTCTTACCTCAAATCCAGCCACCCATCACCACCAATATCCATAATGCAACATATATCAACAAGTAATTTCACTCCAATCATCAATTCAAACTCACAATCTCAAAATTTATCAATAATCATAAATTTGCAGCATAAACCCATAACCCTCACAATCACTATAATAACCCCATACTCATGCAAAATTACCTTACCCAAACAAAAACCCATAACATACATGCCTTATTAAGAACATAACACAACCCAATTTTCGAAAATCACCAAGAACACATGCATAAACACATTTACATACAAAAATAATAAATTTCCCAAACCTTAAAATCCTTTTCTCCTAATGCTTAGATCCACTAGATCCCGCCTTCTCTTTACCCTTCGGTTCACGAGGACACTCAACTAAGCACAACCCAACAAAATCCACAACAAAGTGACTCTAGATTAAAACCCAAACTCAAAAAATATGAAGAAGATGATGAACTAATTGAAGAAAAGAAGAGCAAATGCAATAGATTTACCTCTAAAATGCTAAAGGATGATCAATCCCCACAAAATAAGCCTTGATTCCAAGCTAGGGTTCTTAGAGGAAGAGAAAAAGAAGAAGAAGATAATGAGGGGAAGGGAGAATGGGAATGAAGGCAGCCACGCCCATCCCTCTCTTCTCTTGCCTTTTTCTTTTTCTTTTCCCTAACCCTAGACAAGTGTCACTTCCCAATTGGTGGGATTTGATCACTCGCACCCAAAACACATGCATGACATACACACAAGACTCTCCCGACTAATGCATACCCAACAAATGTGTGAACACACACACTCTAACACAGCCCAACAAGCATATCCTATAACCATATGAGTAAACACACCCAAGTGCAACCCAACTAATTCACACCCTAACACCACACATGCACCCACATGCTAACAAAACTCTTATAACATGCATTTCTACCCAAAATGCCCTTAACACATGCCAAAACTCATACAATGCGCATGCACATACATGGCTCATTCTACTAGGGGGCAAACGGGGTGTGACAGATTATGCATAACCTGCTAGAGTCAGTTCATTGGATAGTTAGGCATGCCTAATAGTCTTATAGCTGCAGCCTCAGTTCAGTTTGGACCCCGATCAGGTCCTGTTTGGTTCCTCGTGAACCCTCTAATGTGTTTGGATCTTGTTTAAGGTCCCTTTATTAAACGTTTTGCAAATGATAAAGTAAATTGGTTTTCGATTCGTACTCGTAAGGTACTATCTGTAATCGGCTCGTACCCATAAAGTACTGTCTGTTCACTCGTTATCCACTACCTCAAGTCAGCAGGTGCTTAAATACTTTGAACTGTTTTGATAATTACGAGAGTGTATTATCCGAATATGTTTATTAATGTGATTTATGAAGACAGTTATGTTATATCAAATGTATGACTCTATATGTTCGTATGTTATACTCCTATATAATGTGTATTTCTGACTATGCCATCTGTATGCGTTTGCTTGACGACCATTGTGAATGGCCGACCATTTGAATTGTGTGTTTCCCCACTAAGTGTTTATCGCTTAGCACAGTTTGTTTACCCGTGCAGGTGCGGAAGGAGTTGCCTTGGGAGAGTCATCGCGGCCAGGCCAACACAGCTGGGTTTTAGTGTAGGGCTTGATTTTTGTATTCTGATGATTCTTTTTGTATAGAACTCTCTTATGTTGATTTTATAACAGCTTTCGCATATGTATATGTATATTTTGGGTATGTAATTATCTTTTGTACCTGTTGGTTGATTAAACAGCAATGTAATGTTTTCGTTATATTAATGCATGATCAGCTTCTTTCATGAATGGACTTGTAAAGTTTTTACTTACCCTGTATTCATGTCTGTGTGTTTGTGTATGAATGTATATGTTTATTTTGTATCTGCGTGGTGGCACCTTTACCCATACGGTATCTCACTCCTTATCGGATGGGATCGCCTACGTATGAGTAGGGGGTGTTATAGCTCTTTTTTGACTATATTCAAAGAATCCTCTTTTTTGAAATTATTTTTAAATCATGAATGGTAAAAATGATATCAATTAAAGAAGATAATATAGAATCATGAATGGCAAAAATGATATCAAAGAAGATAATATAGTGATTGTAAATTAGAGCAGGTTTTACGTAGTCATAGTGAACTCTAAGGTATATATGATCTGGATAAAATTATATTGAAACTTGCAAGTTAGTTATTTTTTGTTCTTCATGCACCATTATCTTTGGCAAATTTGATTTTTAGTTTTTTTCTTTTCAGAATCTATTTTACCTTTTTTTCCTTGGCTCAACGATTACATCCTCGAAACAAGTATGAACAAATACTTTATTTTATAGACAAGTTAGCATAGTAATGTTAAATTAAAAAGACTAATATTTTATATGATTTAGTGGTAAGTATCTATACTTTCTTTGCAAGTGTAATTAGCAGACTGGATCCTTTTGGAATATCTTAAGATATTAATATTAATTAGATGGCAGCTTTAATAGAATAATAATATATTTGGTTGATTAATTTTTTGGTTATTAATTTGTTGGATTGCTTTAGGTGCAAGATGAGAATGATGAAGAAGAAATTGGTGGATGGAGGGTGAGTTGTGTTCTTAGTTGTGTTCTTATATGAATTCGGGGACCCTTTACCTTATCATGTACAACCTTTGGATTGGATATATGTTAAGAATGTAATTGTTGGATAGTAAGAGTATGATAATACATTTGTAATTAGTTAGAAATTTATAAGCAATTTAATTTTTGTAATTATTTTTATGATAATACATTATTGTTATATTTTTGCAAATATTATTTGCTACAATTAATATATTCTCAATTATATTATTTTTTATTACTTATAATTTTTATATTTTTAGTAATTTTATCATTTAAAAATAAAAAAATAAATTAATTTAAATAAATAAAAATTTTATAAGAAAACTAGTGGAAAATGAGAAATGGGAATTTTTTATTAGGTTTTTTAAATTATCGACGGAATACCGATGGAAAATTCCGTCGGTAAAAATAAAAAAAAAATCAAAATTTCCCGACGAAATAGTAAATTCCGTCGGGAAATTACCGACGAAATATATTCCGTCAGTAATTTCCCGACGAAAATTACAATTTCGTCAGGAAGATTTTCGATGGAAAAAATTTTCGTCGGCAATTTTGCCAACGGAATATTAAATTCCATCGGTAATTTCCCGACAAAATTTACTATTCCATCCGTAAAATTGTCGATGGAAATTTTTTTCGTCGGCAATTTTAACTACGGTCAAAATGCCGATGGAATTGAATTCCGTCGGCAATTTCATTTCCCGACGAAAAATCCTGACTTTTCGTCGAAAAATCTTTAAATTCTTGTAGTGAATAGCAATGAAAGTAATATTAAATATAAAAAGGTGTACTTTCCATGAAAGTAAATAATACTAAAAAAAAAGATCTCAAACTTATTACCTTTAGAATGCAGAAAGGGATTTGATAAATTCAGGAGAAATATAGCTCCACAATACTAAACCAAAAATAGAAGCGTCCTCTTCTTTTTTGCTACTGTTGTACTCTGTAATAGGGTAGCTATTTAATAAACATCATGAGCCTACCAACAAGGCAAAATGTGAAAGAATGGCACAAAATTAAGTTGTATCAAGGTATGTGGCACTCAACCATGATAATCGACCTTAATGGATTGGTCACACAAATCTCATAGTCTAACTCATCTACCATATGCAACTTATCAATAATCTTATCCGTGCACAAATATGAGTGTGTGGACCCAGGGTCTATTAGAGCATACAATTCAGTGTCATGGAGTAGGAACTTACCAGCAATCACATCAGTAGCATCCTGCTCCTCTCTAGCTCTCACAGCATAAGCACTGGCTGCGACTGGTGGAGGATGCTCAACTGTCTCCGAAACCGCTCCATCTCTAGGTCGACCACCTCGACCTATACCTCAGCCCCTACCACGGGCAGCCTGAGTAGCACTAGATCCAATGCCACTAGCCCCTCTCTGTGGACCTGAATCCTCACTCAACTGTGGACAGTTAGCCAGACGGTGCTCAGTGCTCCCACATCTAAAACACCCACCAGTGAGCCACCTACACTCACCCCGGTGAGTCTTACTGCAGTGCGAACAGACAGGTATAGCATCAAATCTATCACCCCTGCCAGAACTAGACACAGCTGTCGAACCCTGCCTTCTACCCCTCGTGGCTGAACCAGATGATGACTGATCTTACAGATCCCTTGCTCTCTTACCCGAAGAAGAAGAAGAACCACCCCGAGACTGATTCCTCCTCTGAGCTCTCTCTCTCAGCACCGACTCTGACCTTTCAGCCCTCATGGCAGCATCTGCAATCTGATAGTAGCTCACCCCTGGCGTACTCATCAAGGAGATCAAAGCTACTCTGAAGGACTCATTTAACCCAGCCTCAAAATGCTTGCATCGGAAATCATCCGTCATGACCCCTCCCGGAGCATATCGGGACAACAGATTAAACTCTTTTTCATAATCCGAAACCGACATACCCCTTTGCTTCAAACTCAGAAACTATGCCCATCTCGCATCCTTGTAAGTCTGAGTTATGTACTTCTTCGTGAATTCCTCAACAAAGAACTCCCATGTAACAGGATCGGGCATCTGAGGTTGCCCGCACACTAGCTCCCACTACTCATACGCCGACCCTTGAAGCAAGGCCACAACACATTCTGCTTGCAGCTCCGGAGGACACCTAACTTCTCTCAAAGCCCTCTGCACCTTATCTAGCCACCTCTCCGCTAACTCTGATTCATCTAACCCTGTTCCATAAAAGTCTTCGGCCCCAGCTTTTCTTAAATTCTACATGGGAGGCCTGGGGGCAACCACTCTCTCCAAGAGCCTTGCCATGTCCTGAGACAGCCTGAACATGGCTTCAAAAGGCATGGCAGCGGCCTCGGGCTAGACCCTAGCAGGTTGAGCTGACACTGTAACAGAAGGATCCCTAGCTTGAGGGTTCGCACTTTCAGCGGACTCCTTACGTGATCCACAAGTAGAATTAGAAGCCATCTAAGCAAACAAGGAAAACCGCATCAGCCAACACAGCCCTAGACATAGACGTATCCATACACAGCACCACATGAACAACACCCAGATACGCCTAAATTGAGCTCTAATACCACAACTTGTAACACCCCCTACTCATACGTAGGCGATCCCATCCGATAAGGAGTGAGATGCCGTATGGGTAAGGTGTCACCATGTAGAAACAGGATATACATACATTCATACATAACATACATACCGAAATATAGGGTAAATAAAATTTTACAAAACCATTCATGAAAGAAGCTGATCATGCATTAATATAACGGAAAACATTACATTACTGTTTGATCAACCTATCGGTACAAAAGATAATTACATATCCAAAAATATACTTATACAGATGCGAAAGCTGTTACAAAATTAACATAAGAGAGTTCTATACAAAAAGAATCATCAATATACAAAATTAAGCCCTACACTAAAACCCAGCTGTGTTGGCTTGGCTGCGACGACTTTCCCAAGGCAAACTCCTTTCGCACCTGCACGGGTAAACACACCGTTCTAAGCGATAAACGCTTAGTGGGGAAACAAACAAATCAAATGGACGGCCATTCACAATGGTCGTCAAGCAAACACATACAGATGGCATAGTCAGAAATACGCATTAGATAAGAGTATGAACATATGAACATGTAGAGTCATACATTTGATATAATATAACTGTCTTTATGATATCACATTAATAAACATATTCGGATAATACATTCTCATAATTAGCAAAACAAATTCAAACAATAAAGCACCTGCTGACTCAAGGTAGTGGATAACGAGTGAACAGACAGTACTTTATGGGTATGAACCAATTACAGACAGTACCTTACGGGTACGAATCGAAAACCAATTTACTTTATCATTTGCAAAACATTTTATAAAGGGACCTTAAACAAGATCCAAACAAGGGATCTGATCGGGGTCCAAACTGAACTGAGGCTGCAGCTATAATACTCTATTAGGCATGCTTAACTATCCACTTAATTGACTCGCAGGCTAAAATACACAGTTAACGTCCATAGTTCAATTATAACAAGCAAAGAACATACATACCTTGAATAATCAGTACATCCAAATATCATCCATCTTACTAGTATACAGCTCATATTAAGAGACAATGTGTGCAAAAATCCATAATTTAACAACCCTAAATCATGTGAAATAACTAAGATTTTATTGCAAAAATAAGGAAGGTCACGGTGGTAATCAGATTGGTTGCCACCATGACATACCAAGAATCTCAGCAGAATGCAAGTCTGAGGTACCTCACGGTGGTAACCCATCTGGTTGTCACCGTGACATACCCAGACCCCAAAACAGAATGCACTTTTGGGATACCTCACGGTGGTAACTCATTAGCTTGCCACCATGACATACCCACTGCGCAAGTCAGAAGCAAAAGTCTGGACACCTCACGGTGGTAACCAGGTTGGTTGCCACCGTGACATATCCAAACTCACGGTAGAATGCATCTGGTGCGTGCCTCACGGTGGTAACCAGTTTGGTTGCCACCATGACCCATGCCCAGATGCGATACCCAAGAGCAATTTTCCAGATCATTCAAACCAAAATCCCAAAACTCTCACTTCAACCAAAATATCCTCACTCCAATAATAATATTAAACCAATCAAACATCAATAAATCATGCCATAAACAAATCCTACTCATGAATTCAAAGAACAACATCAATTTACATAATCAATCTCATCACTATTCATACCACAACTCCATAATCTCACATTTGGTTCAATAACTCACAATCAAGGTTTCATGAATAATAGAAATAAAAACCCATTACATAATAACCAATAAAAACATCAAGAACATCAAAAATTTCACGAATTTCATCCAAATTATAAATTGCCAACAATGCATAAAACACAAATTCCCAAACCTTAAAATCCTTAGCTCCAAATTAATGAGCTCCACTAGATCAAACCTTCTCTTTGCCCTTTGGCTCATGAGGAGGCTCAACTAAACATCAAACCACAAAAACACACAAACACAAAACTCTAACTTAGATCCAAACCCAGAAAATATGAAGAAGAAAGATGAAGAAGAGGAAGAAGAAAATGGAAAATGCATAAAACTTACTAATTAAATGCAAGGTGTGATCAATTCCCACTACCAAGAGCTTGAATCCAAGCTAGGGAAACTAAAGAGTGAAGAAGAGGAAGAAGAGCAGTAGAGGGAGGAGAGGAACGGGAAAAGGGATAGGAAAATCTGATTTCCTATTTTCCTTTCCTCCTTTTACTTACCCTTACCCAAACCCTAGACATGGCATCTCTCTAGTGGTGAAAATCAACCACTCACACACTATAAACATACATCATGGACACACAAAGAACACCGTACTAAAACACACCCTACCATGGTATGAGCAACCACACACACAAACACAGCCCCAAGAACACACTCTACAAACATATGAGTAAGCACACTCAAATGGAACCCAACTAATTGACACCCTAACACCACACATGCACCCACATGCTAACAAAACTCTTAAAATATACATTTCTACCCAAAATGCCCTTAATACATGTCCAAACTCACACAATGCACATGCACAAACATGACTCATACTACCAGGGGCAAACGGGGTGTGACAACTCTCCCCCACTAATAAGAATTTCGTCCTCAAAATTCTCACCTGATCTGAACAAGTGCGGGTACTGAACTCTCATCGACTCTTCTGGCTCCCAAGTTGCTTCCTCAACCCCATGGTGACTCCATAACACTTTAACTAGCAGAAGCTACTTACTTAATAGCTGTCTCACTTCCCGGGCTTGAATAGCTCTTAGTTCTTCATCATATGAAAAATCAGGCTAAACTTGCACCTCTTACACTGACAAAACATGCGACGGATCCGATCGGTATCGACGAAGCATCGAAACATGGAACACATCATGCAACTTCGATAATTCCATTGGCAAAGCTAATCTATAGGCCACCGGACCAACTCTAGCCAAAATCTCATACGAACTAATGAAGCGAGGACTAAGTTTCCCTTTCTGTCCAAACCGAAGCACCTTTTACCAAGGCGACTGTAAGCACCGTGTCCCGGAGAGGTCCGAATCAGAGGTTACCCTATAATGAAATTAGTATCCGAGCCTGTACAAATGGTTTGGATTCGGAGGTTTTAGTCCCATGCTCCATGAGAAATGAGTCTTTTCACCTTTCGTAGGCAGAGGGGGAGAAAACAGGGATTTTTTTTTGAGTCAAAAGGTATATTTTCCTCGACAGACGGCCAGCCCGACGCTTAGGGTCATAGACGGCTTGTGGTATTTTCCAACGCCCGTGGAAAGGCACCGCCTCTTCTAGAGCACGCCACCTGATTTCCCAGAGCACGCAACCTTTTCGACGCCCGTCGGTGGAAATGGCAGGGCCATCGAATGAATCCTTGTGTCAGAAGGATTCTTTTGACGCCCGTCTCCACACACCGATACCCGTTGGTCATGCCTGGCCTATAAAAGCTTCGGATTTTCTCTTAAAAAAAAATTTTCAAGAGGGGAAACTCTGCCAAAATTCAAGCACATTTTCTCTCTCTTCCAGTAAACACATATATTAAGAAATTTCTTTTAATTTGAGAATCAAACCGTTAAAAATGAGCTAAAACTAATTAGTTTTCTTCGGGTTTTTTTGATTCCAAAGTCAGTCTTTTTGAGGGATTAAGAAGGAAACAATCTATTTTCCTTTTTCCTAACCTTTCACTTTGTTTCTCGTGGAGCGTGCGGGACTTTAATCGACACCAAGAATCTCACTAAAACATTATCTGAGGGTAAATATTCCAGACTTATTCTCCATATTATTTCATCTTTCTTCTTTACTTTGCTGTTCTCTTGGTTTTTCGCTTTCACCTTTCTTTATTTTGATTCTCTTCATCTTAATTGTGATAAAAACCCATTTTTGCTTTGAAAAAGAGAGTTTTCACTGTTTATTTTCGGAGACAGTAGTGACCGACGGGTCATCTGCTTCACCGACGCCCGTCGGTCACCTCACCTATAGACGCCCTCTCTCTTGAGTTAGCGACGGGATACGTTGGTCACTTTGACAGACGCCCGTCGCTGGTTCCTGTTTCCACATTTTTAAATATTTCTCAAGTTTTTTTGACTTTATTTATGTTAAGCTTTCATATATTAACATCTTTTAACTTTCTATGAGCACATACTGATTTTCTTGGACTATCCTGAGCTCCAGGGGCGATCTGCTATGTTCGGAGGATTCCCTCCGGTTTGGTTTTCTAACTTTCTTGGTTATCTCCTTTATTTGTTTATTCATTTATGTCCTTGATCATACCCTCTTTGCATCCCGTTAAAAGTAAAAATTGATTAATGTTTTATATTTAATAAAGATAGGTTTTCATAAACATAAGGACCCAATGTCCTATTTTTATCCAATAAAAATCATCACAATAAAAAAAATCCAATTTTAATAATGATGCATGCGAGGACCAAAGTCCTCAAACTAAACAATGCCCCGATTCGTGTATGTATCGCACATTTATAAAAGGGAGTTGTATTCCGCTCCTTGTATTATTGTAATTTATTGCTTTCACTATTTACTTGCTCATTTACGACTTTCCAAATATGAATAAATGTGCCTTCAATCAATTGCATCGTGTGGAGAGAGAGCGAATTAATGATAATTAAAATTTGATCATAAAATAATTGAGGTAGAAATAGATGAGAAATCCCGAACCCAGCTCTGGTCTTTGGGCTCAAAGAGGCGAGAGGTTTACCCTCCAAGACACCTCTTGTGTCACGAGACTCTGGCGTTAATCCAAGGCTCCTTAGGGCGAGAGGTTTACCCTCCAAGACCCCTCTGGTTGGCCCAAAATGGATACTAAGCACAGTCTTAGGCTCTCCGAGGCGAGAGAAACTTTCCCAATGTTCTATTGGGTGGCGACTCCATGAAACCTCCCTATTGCCCAACATAAACGCACTTGCAATTTATTGCAAGCTATTAGCGGATCCTCAATTGCCCGATCGCCCTCAAGCGGGCGGTCAGAAGGGTAGCCGAGGGATACCGGCGCGCGTTACAGTGGCGACTCCACTGGGGATGATATGGTTCGAGATTTCAATTTCAAAATACCTCGTTTAACATTTACGGTTAAAATTTAATTCATAAATTTGCTTTCTCTCAAACTTGCATTACATCTCATTAGAGCTTTAGAATATGCTAGTTTGGTCCCTCTATTAGCCCCGGTGCGTTCCCGAAGCATGACCCTATTTTCACTCAATTTAGGAAAGTATTAAGGATAATCACTAGCCCAAGCCTCGTACCTTAATCGTATATCAAAATGATGACCCGATCGGTCGTTATGCTCGTGATGAGCTAGACCTGTCGGCAGGGATCATGCTTGGGTAGCCTTAAAGTAATATCTCCCTTGTCCAAAGCTCATTTAACAGCCGTAGTTACTTTTCGCAGGTGATATGAACCGTAATTCCATGCTTGCTGTATGGATCCTCATGTATTGGGATAGTCCAAATGTCTCGCTTGGTAACCTAGACAAAGGCTCTCATGCCCCAGTAGGGCCATGTCGATATTTTTGGAACGTCTAAATACATGATGATCATTACCCATTCGCTTGTACATTAGCATAGGAGTGTCATGCTGCCGATTTTTTGCCGTGCACCATACGTGTCCATTGGTTCCCTCATTGACCCTTGGGCTAATCCCGCCTAGGAAAGAGACTGCACGACCAAGTGTGTGGGAGAAATAAGGGTGGAAGGACCTACTTGCTTGCTTGTGTTTTCTGAATGTTGCATATCATGACCATACATCACACCTGCATTCCATGCATCACACCTGCATTCCATGCATCACACCTGCATTCCATGCATCATATCTAACGCTTTGTCCCTACAGCTATCATAGATATGCCCAGGTGGACTAGATCACCTACCGGACGATTGATCCAAGTTCCTGCGTCTGAGCTGCCAGGTAGAGAGGGCCTTTCAGAGATCTTACCAGAAGTCAGCTGTACCGTATCTATGATGGAAAACTCGCCTAGGGGGGATGATGCCACCAGGGCCATAATTGCAGAAGAAGTGGGCCGACGATTTGAGGAATTTGAGGGTAGAATGATGAACATGTTGACCGCTTTGGCACAACAGAATACTCCGTATAATCCACCTCCTCCTCCCGTGAGACAGAATGAGCAAGAGGAAGAAAGAGCTAAGAGACGAGAAGAGCCCATTCGGCCGCCGCCAATAGAGCTGAGGTCAGTAGCATCGGGAGAGTAGAGAAGAAGACCAGTCTTGAGGATTGATGATGATAGGGATATCGAAGATGACAAGATGAGCATTGCGTTTGAGAGAGGGAAGGCACCTCAAACTGATGAGTTTATTCTAAAGAAGATGGAAGAGAGGTTTGAAGCCATGGCCCGTATGCTGAGTAGAGGTCAGGGGATGAATCCAGAGGATAAGGAATTGGAGGGAGAAGACCCGATTCCTTACAATTTCAAGATGCCAAACGTGCCAAAATTTGATGGTACTTCTGACCCGACTGCTCATGTGAAGCAATACTCTCTGATCATGAAAGGGACCACATTGTCTAAGAAGCAAAAGGTGGAATACTTTTGTCTGAGTCTGACCGCTCATGCTATCGACTGGTATCATAGTCTCGATCGTCGGACTAAGGAAGATTGGGATCTGCTCATGAAGGAGTTCTTGAGACAATATGATTGCAACACTAGGATGGAGGTGACTCTTAAAGATCTTGAACTGCTCCAGCAGAAGGCCGCGAAATCTTTTCACGATTATCTCACCCGCTGGCAAAACCGAGTAATGGAAATGCGGAGAAAGCTAGACACCCAAGACCAGATCCGCCTGTTTATCAAGAACGCAAGCCCGTATTTGAAGGATGGTCTGAAGATGAAAGGGTTGAAGGATTGGGAATCTTCGAAAGACATAGCCATTGAGGCAGAGGGAGAGTTCTTGGCTCGGAAAGCTAACAATGACAATTTTGCAGAAAGGGCTAACACCTGTCAAGGAACCAGTAGGCCAGCTGGTCCTAGTGGTAGCACCAGAAGAACAGTTGAGGTGTCTACTACTGACGCAACTACCCAGAGAAGTTTTTAAACTTAGAAAGACCACTGTCTTGGGTCTTGAGAAGCTTGATGAAGGAAGGAAAGTTGCAACCTTTGGCTCCTCGGCCTGCTATGACACAAGGTAAGCCTGGTCACAAGGACAATGAATTATGTGCATTTCATCAACACTCAGGCCATCTGACAGACAAGTGTAAGGCGATGCGACACTCTATTCAAGATCTGATTGATAACAAGCAAATTTCTGACCCTGAGAAGAGGGAGCCTGAGAAGAAGCCTGGTTATAACGTCGTGCCGCCACCAATGTTTATGGTCGGATCCAGCTTGCCCGAATGGTACGTACTGAGGGACTTATTTGGGAGCAAGAGTATCGTTGTTGTTCATTCTGGGAATAGAGAGGGAAGAGCAGTAGTGGCGACCCTTGACTGTTGGTCAAGCAGTGAGAGCGGTGAAGAGGCCGAAGAGGAGGGAGAGATGAACCCTGATTTGTGGAGATCTGATGAGGATGAAGAAGAGGTAGGGGCTGTGACAAGAAGTGGGAGAGTAGTCCCTGAGATTACAAGGCTACCTGAGCCAGTGCAGCCATCAATGGAAAAAGAGCCAGAGGAGAACCAGATTGTTAAGCAGTTGAAGAAGACTGCAGCTCAGATATCCATCTGGGATCTTTTAAGCAAGTCCCCTTCTCACAGGCAGAAAGTGGTAGAGGCGTTGACTGAGTCTACTGTTGCTAGCACAATTTCCCCATCAAAGCTTTTGGTTCTAGTTAGAGGATCAGAGGAGAGATTGGTTTTTTCTGATGTCGACCTACCAGTCGAAGGCCACAATCATAACCGACCCTTGTACATCAAAGCACAGATTAACGATAAGCACACCGCTTGCGTTATGGTGGACGATGGGCCTTCTATTAATGCGTGCCCTCTGATGGCTCTTCAGGCTTTTGGTTTGAGTGAGGATATGCTCAGTGGATCAGATCTGACTATCACAGCCTATGATAATTCAAGGACGCAAGCCTCGGGAACATTCAAGACCCTGGTCAAGACAGGACCCATTGAGGTGGAAGTAGAATTTGTGGTTCTGCCCATTCCAGCTAACTTCTCAGCCCTGCTCGGGAGACCCTGGTTTTACAGATTAGGAGGAGTGCCATCCACGTTGCATCAAATGATAAAGTTCCCACACGAAGGGGAGGTGGTGACTGTTAAGGCGGCCAGGGAGAATCAGGTTTTAGCACTTGAAATTGCTAATCAGCCATTTAGTGGCTTCCATATGTCCATGATAAGAGAATAGCATGGGTTAGTGGACAACCCAGCTGTGGTTAACATGATGAAAAAGATGCACTATCTCCCTGGGGCTGGTCTGGGTAGAAACTCTCAGGGGCTGCAAACTGCAATCACCACTCGAGGTCAGAAGAACCGGAAGGGTCTGGGGTACAAAGGCAATTTTGGCAAGAAGAAAATGATGGATAAGATCCCTCATATTTCAGAAAGCTTTATACCAGCATCCTCAGTGTGCGCTTTTACTGGTGAAGAAGAGCTGCAGTGGGTGAATGGGAGAATTGTCCCCGGATTTGAGATCTTCAACGATGTATTTGACTGGGATGTCGGGGTTATCAAGACCGCTGAGAACTTCTGGGATGAAGAGGTCATGACTCAGTGCATTACTTGGGACAGATACGAGCCCGAAGAGGTCACCGAAAATATGTTAGCTGCCAGGCTGAAAGGGAAAGAGAAGATGGCAGAAATAGAACTGAAGATGGGGGATTTAAAGATTTCCACAGACATACCTGAAGGGCCTCTGCTGAATCAGGAAGCTAGTGAGCGAGCTGCAACAGCATCGACCTCTAGGGAGGCAGAAGAGGACTCTAGCTTAGATTGTCTTTTCATTCCAGAACTTTTTTATGATGTAGATGACAATTATAATATTATTAATAAGGCAAATGATTTCTCCTACTTGTGCGATGTTTCTAATGATTTCAACATGCATGAACATGATCATATTCCATCAATTTTTGATATTGATTCCACTGATACAATGCCTTTTAATCTTGGAACCTCAAAAAATCCAAAAGAAATTCTAATAGCATCAAATATAACTCCTGATGAGAGAGAAAAAGTTGAGAGAATAATAAGAAAACATGAAAAAGTCTTTGCCTGGACCTATGAGGACATGCTAAGGATCGACCGAGACGTAGCAGAACATGCCATCCCGACTTATCCAGATTATAAGCCCGTAAAGCAGAAGTTGAGACGGCTCAAGCCAGAATGGGCAGACAAGGTCAAGGAGGAGATTCGGCAATAGATTGAGGCAAAGTTCCTTGTTGAAGTGCAGTATCCTACATGGTTGGCAAACGTGGTCCCTGTAGCGAAGAAAAATGGGAAGGTCAGGGTATGTGTGGATTATCGAGATCTGAATAAGGTTTGCCCTAAAGATAATTTTCCACTACCCCACATTGATGTGTTGATAGACAGTGCCACCAACTACGTGATGTACAGCTTTGGAGATGGTTATGTGGGCTACAACCAGATCCTGAACAAAATAGCTGACCGGGTTAAGACCGCTTTCATCACAGAATGGGGGACCTATGCCTACCGAGTCATGCCTTTTGGCCTGAAAAATGTAGGAGCCACATACCAGAGGATGGCGACCAAGATTCTAAGCGACCTGATCCACAAGGAGGTAGAGGTGTATGTCAATAACATGATGGTCAAGTCGGCCACCCGTGAGGGCCACTTTGAAGCTCTAGAGAAGTTCTTCACCAGGATTGAAAAGTACAATCTGTGACTTAACCCCAAGAAGTGTATTTTCGGAGTGACTTCAGGAAAGCTGTTGGGACATGTCGTCAGTCAGAGGGGAATAGAAATTGACCCAGACAAGGTGAAGGCCATCAGAGAGATGCCCGTGCCGCAAAAGGAAAAGGACGTAAGGAGCTTCCTGGCCAAGCTGCAGTACGTCAGCCGATTCATTACCAAGCTCACTTCGATATGCGAGCCTATTTTTAAACTACTTAGAAAGAATTAGCCTGTGGTCTGGAATGAAGACTGCCAGAAAGCCTTTGACAGCATCAAGGAATATATGTTGAATCCGCCAGTGCTAAGGCCGCCGCAACCGATCAAACCGCTTATCCTGTATCTGGCAGTGGAGGGCAGTTCTGTGGGCGCCATTATGGCTCAACAGGATGAATTTGGGGTGAAATTCGCAATTTATTACCTCAGCAAGAAGTTCCTGGCTTACGAAATAAAATATGCTGAAGGAGAGAAAATCTGCCTCGCAGTCATTTGGGCATCAAAGAAGCTGAGACATTACTTCAATTCATATAAAGTTCAGGCAGTAGCCAAGCAGAATCCGTTGAGATATTTGTAAGAAGCACCATCTTTGCTTGGTAAGATGGGGAGGTGGCTGCTCTTGCTACATGAGTTCGATGTGCAATACATCACTCGCAAAACTATTAAGGGGCGAGCCGTAGCCGAATTTCTTGCTGAGCATCCTATTCAAGGAGACACTCCCGAGTTCACTTTTCCTGATGAGAGCATAATCGCGATTTCTGTCCGAGGATGGCAGTTACACTTTGATGGGGCAGTCAACAACAAGGAGGCCGGAGTCGGAATCATTTTGACAACCCTAGATAATGAGAAACTCCCCCTAGCTAAGAAGCTGAGGTACAAAGCAACCAACAATGAAGCCGAATATGAAGCATGCACTTTCGGGTTGGAGGCTTTAGCTGCATTGGGGGTAAAGAATGTAAAAGTCTTTGGTTACTCATCCTTAGTGATTAACCAGATCCGAGGAGAGTGGGCTGTAAAGGAAGAGCAGCTGGTACCCTACATTGAATATTTGAAAGATGTATGTGGGCAATTTGAAACCTGCACTTTCCACTTCGTGCCGAGAGATGAGAATTATCTAGCTGATGCATTGGCAACCTTAGTGTCAATGTGGGATAATCTTGAAGGAGTAACTATGAAGCTAGTGCTGATTTCGAGTTCTGAGAAGCCCAGCTTTGAGATCAAGCCTGTAATGGAAGTAGAAGTGACGGATGGGAAACCATGGTACTTTGACATTATGCATTATTTAGAAAACAATAAGTTGCTAGAGGAAGCTACTGAGAAAGACCAGAGGATGATCTGAAAACTATTTACTCAGTTTATATCCTTGGAAGGGGTGTTGTATAAAAGACAGTCAGACGGGATTCAGCTCAGGTGCTTAAATGAAAAAGAAGCCCGCAAGGTGATGGAGGAGACCCATGCAGTCGTCTGTGGGGCTCACATGAACGGCTTGACTCTGGTTAAGAAGATCATGAGACAAGGCTTCTATTGGCTTACGATGGACAATGACTGCTCAAAGTATGTCAAGCAATGCCAGTTATGCCAATAGTGCGCAGATTTGAGACACCTACCAGTATCAAAGCTACACAACCTGACATCACCTTGGCCTTTCGCTGCTTGGGGGATAGATATCATTGGAGAGATTCGCCCTACGGCATCCAATAGGCACCGATACATCATAGTCGCAATTGACTATTTTACCAAATGGGTAGAGGCAGAATCCTTCAAAAAGATTGACGCAAGAGATATGGCCAAGTTCATAGAGAGAAATCTGATCTGCAGATATGGCCTCCCTCACCACATAGTGTCTGACAATGGGGTGCAGTTCATGGGGGAAACCAGGAAGCTCCTCGAGAAGTATGGTGTCGAACACCATAAGTCATCTCCCTACCGACCACAAGCTAATGGGGCAATAGAGGCCGCTAATAAAAATATGAAGAAAATCCTATCCAAGATGGTCCAAACCTACAAAGACTGGGCTGAAAAGCTACCCTTCGCCCTGTGGGGATATAGGACAACGGTAAGGACATCTACGGGCGCTACACCATTTTCCCTAGTATACGGGACGGAAGCAGTATTGCCAATTGAGATAGAGCTCAAGTCGCTGAGAGTGGTCATGGAAGCCCAAATTCCGGAGGATGAATGGGCACGGCAGAGACTACAGCACTTAAACTTACTAGATAAGAGTAGGCTGAAAGCTTATTATCATAACCAGATCTACAAGAAGAGATTGGCCAGGACTTTCGTGAAGAAGGTGAGAAAGCATCCGCTGAAAGAAGGAGACTTAGTGTTCAAGCAGATGAGACCAGGTATACCAGATATCAGAGGGAAATTCAGACCAACCTGGGAGGGGCCGTATATCCTTAAAAAGCTGTTGTCCAAGGGAGCTGCAATCTTGTCGGATAGTGATGGAAATGAATTCAAAGAACCGATCAATGTCGACAGACTCAAAAGGTTCCATGGCTAAAGACCAAAGTAAAAAGAAGAGAATAAAATGCCCTGCAGGTCGAAAACCGAAAAAAGGCGGCCGTGCTAAAATTGGGCGCCTCGACAGGGTGAAAACCGAAAAAAGGCACTCTATGCAAAAATTAGAGGCACGAGAGAAAATGTACAATCGTGAAAACCCGAGAGGGCCGATTAGTAACAGGAGTTGATGCTGTTAAAATTTGGTTTCATGTATTAATGGGGCGTACGTGGTTGAGTAAATGTCAAAACTGATCATGTATGCTGAAATTATATGGAAATGTACACAATTTCGTGAAATAGAATGAATATTATTCTTTTCATTTTCGTCATTTTCTAGTTCTGCATTAAAGAGAAATGTAACACTAAAAGAAATACATATGTAAGCTAAGCTAAGTCCTGCTGCTGCTCTCGCCGACCAGATGCTTGAGCCCTCGTGTCCTATTATCAGATCCGGGACTGAGGATCCATTTCTTGTACTCGCTAGTTGAAGCTGCAGAATGATCGCCGAACCTCGGAATAACAGTCTTCACTGGTAGTTTACTCCACAGCTCATGATACCTTGAGGCGAATGCAGCCGAGAGAGCTCCTCCCCGAAAAGACAAGGGAACCCTCACCACATACTGGGTCATCCCGAGCTGACGCGCACATCGAGAAGTGATATAGAAGGTGGCTTGACGGAGCCCATAGAGGGGAACACACCCCAATGGCCCATCAATGACTATATGAGACAGTGGGAGCCAGGTAGACGTGAAACTGATGTCGTCATCTAACAGCTCGCCAAATCTGGTAATGCCTTCACCAGCAGTGGCACACTCATATAGCTGTCGACGCGGAAGGAAATGGCTCGGTGAATACTGTGGAATAACTCGAGGAGGTGGCTCAGACAGCATCCTCAGTTTCTCTTGCAGCCAGATCTGAAAAAAAAAAGCCGCTGGAGTAAATAGGGCTTACTTCAGGCAAAAATAAGGCACAGGGTTGTGTGAAAATCCGAAAGGACACACCTCCCGCTAAGAAAAGCTAGTGTGAAAATCCATAAGGGATGCACTACCTTTAAAATAATGACGTACCTGGAGCAATAAGGGGCTGCCGGTAAAAGTAGTAGTGGATCTAGAGCTCACAGAGTCTAAGCCCAAAATGGTCTCAGCCAGAATAAGTGGTAAGGGTGATAATCCCAGGTGAAAGTTGCTTAGAACTCCGAACAAGCGAGGGTCACCTGTCAGACCCCCTGGAACAACAGTGAGAAAGTTCACCATGCAAAACAGAAATACTGCGCTTACCTGGTAAGTGGGGATGTCAGTGAACTGATCTAGAGCCTCGACCAGTGGCTCCAAAGCAAAGGAAGAGCCCGGAGAAATCAGCCGGACGGCCTCAGAAGAAGGTATGCCGAGAGCCGTAGCTATGTCCCGAGTCTGGAGTAGGCCGCAACGGGGGACGCAGGACAGAGCGCTAGGAGGGAACCAGGCTCCAAGAATTGCAGCTAACTCCTCAGGCAGGGGGCACAATTCCCGGTAAGTGAACCGAAAAACGTGAAACCGGGGTTCCAGAAGTGAGTCACTGCCAGAAGAAGGTTCTGATCAACTTTGACCCGATGCAGGTAGTTTAGCCCAGACAGAGAGGAAAGGGCGCCTTTTTCCCAAGTGTGTTTGTCATCTAGGATGCGGTGCATTCTTTGAATCAGAGAGGAAGACATTCTAAGAAGAGTAAAGGGCTCAAGATGTCAAAAAAATGAAGAGACACAAAAGGAGCAAAAATTTCGAAAGAATTTATAGGAAGGCGTCACCGACAGCCTACCCGTCTCTCCCAAGAGACGGCCTGCCCGTCGGTAAAGATCCACCTGGCAGATGCATACGTCAGCATTGCATTTATCATGAGCATTAAATGTGCATTAATTGGGGAATGGTGAACAACAGACAGGCAGCCCGTCGGTCGCTCCTACAGACGCCCAGCCCGTTGATCACGAAACTCTATATAAGGGCGAGTGACAGACGGACCAGCGGCGTTGTCACTTTCACTCCCCCTCTCAAAAACGGTTCTTTTGCATTTTTTCTGCATTTTCAAGCATTTTTTCTCCTTTTTCTTGCAATTTCTTCATCTTTTCGCGTTCTCTACTCACCGGACGCTCAGACATTCATTTTTCTTCAGTTTTTCTACACTTCTCGCGACTACAAGTAAGTAAAATAACTACTTTTTTAATTAATTCAATTTATTTTTTTTTCATTTCTTCTTCCTTTAGCCTTAGAAATGATTAGAATGTTTTAGATGCCTTAAAAATTTAGGGAGAATGCTGCCCGTTTTCTTTATTTATTTATTTATTTCTTATTTTTGTAGTGCAATTAATCTGAACCTTTGCATGATCACATAGAAATAGAATTTTTCTATACCTTTGTTGCTTTTGAAATAGGCTTTCTAGCGCATATATCGTTTTGTTGAGGCCTGAGGCCATTATTTTGTGTTGTTGGGGACACCCTCTTGCCGGGGTGCATCCCATTTATATTTATATATTGTTGTTGAGGCCTGAGGCCTGGTTTGATGCCTTTTTATGTAGGAGGTTGGGCACACCCTTGCCGGGGTGCCGCCCAAATTTTTATTTTTTTATTCTAAAATTGAATGTTTTTGTGTATAATCTATACCTTGGGATCTAGAAAGCCCATTTTTATTCGCTTTAAGTATTTCCATGCCGATTGCATGTTTCCTCTATATTGATATGTGCGAAGCATGTTGGGGTAACATCCTTTGACAGGACGTTCGCCCCTTTTTATTTATTATCAGTTTTTTATCTCGTATTCGGGCCGCCATTGCCCTGGTGAGGCCTGAATGGGCTTTCACCTTGAAAATAAGTCTAATAATGCCTGTTTTGTCAAATTTTTGCCATCTAATTTTTCTTTTGCAGGATGCCTCTTAGACGCAGAGCACCACAGACCCAGGCCGAGGTCGTGGTTTCGGGTTGGATGGACGACGAGTCAGCTCAGAGATACAGAGCGCTGGCTCAGGTGGAGATTTGGGCTAGCTGCTTCGTGTCCCGGCCGTTCTTACAGGCCCTAGGGATGGCCCCGGAGGTCGACATGCATGTTGAGGGCGCCGGGTGGACAGAGTTCCTTGACCCCGCTTTCCAGACCTTCCCAGAGGCTACTCGCCAGGTCCTAGCCACCCTCCGTTATGGCGATTTTTAGAGGTCAGATACCGAGCCAGGGGTGGTCCAGTTATGGTTTGATGGCCAGCATTTCAGAATTACTAGGCAGAGGTTCGCACAGGCCATGGGGCTCCCCATAGAGGAGGGGGTCGAGATCCCACGGCGAGCGGTGAGACGCGCCCACTGGGCAGCCATTGCCCTACCGGGAGTGCTGTATGATCATGATACAGTGAAGAGCACCGTACTGGTGTCTCAGGCACTCCGGTACCTGCACAGAGTGCTATCCAGTTCGTACCTTAGTCGAGCTAGTAATCCAGGGTCGCTTAATGCGGCCGAGATCTGGAGCCTCTGGGCTATGGTGGCAGGCCAGCACCTCAACGTTAGCCATGAGATTTTGGCTAACTTGGTCAGAGTTGGCAGAGGACTGACACCAGTGGTGATATGGGAGGAGTCATCACTCGGTTGCTTTTGGGGTTAGGAGTTGCCCCAAACAAATTGAGAGGACCCCTGGATGAGGGGATACATGTGGATGCCGCAGCGGCAGTGCAGATGGGGGTGATCTCACAGATATCAGGGCAGGCAGAGGCTTACAGAGTGCTGTCCATCCACGAGACCATGCAGATGTTCTCCCTTCCACCCTTGGGTCCAGACCCGGAGCACCCGGAGCAGCCAGAGCAGCAGTCTCCTCAGCCGGAGCATCAGCCTCCTCAGCCCGAGCCCGAGCCGGAGCAGCAGCCTCCGCAGCCTCCGCAGCCTCAGCCTCAGACTGTGCCACCGCCACCACAGCAGGAGCAGCCTAGGACTCCGTCGGATTTTGACATGGAGTTCACTATGGATGAGCTCTTTGCCGCTTCACCGGCATCCAGAGCGCTGACTCCTATCCCGTCATCGAGTATCAGGGCACAGAGGACTACCCACGGGCCCCTCGAGAGGTATCACCCATATTCTCGGGGTGACCCAGGGGCATCCGCTTCTGCCACCCAGCCGCCAGAGCCAGCACAGCAGCAGCCAGCACAGCTTGACTTCTCTCAGCTCCTCACTTCTATATTCGCAGCCTTAGAGCGACGACAGGATGAAAGAGATAGAGCCATACACGAGAGGTTAGACCATTAACAGGCTGCTATTCAGAAGCAGTCTCAGGGGATAGAGCGTCTGGCTCAGGAGCAGGCCAGTTATATCGAGCACACCGCACGAGAGCAGGCTCAGGTTGTGGAGGCCTTCAGAGACGAGCAGGTGAGGCTGATAGAGCTGATTGCCAAGGGCCAGAGGGAGCTTAGGCAGCAGCTTGCTCATGAGATGAGGACGTCTCAAGACCAGGCATCTCAGAGGATTGATATAACACTACAGATGATCGACGAGTCACTCGACTCCCTGAGATCCCAGGTCCAGGCAATAGAGGGGATTCTCCCACCCTTGTCTCAGACCATGAGGGAGTTCAGAGAGTAGACAGAGCAGCGCCTGGAGTAGATGTGGAGGGCCGCCAGTGAGCAGACCCTTCAGATGAGCCAGGCATTCAAGAAGCTAGGAGGTACAGTTTCAGAGACCTTAGGGTTTATGAGGACTTGTACCCAGCCATTCTTGGATGGCTATGCTAAGATTAGTTTCAGACAGGCCCATGATGCTGGGCTAGGACCCTCTATGGCTCAGCCTCCACCTCCGGCACAGCCACCTCCACCTCCACCTCCGCCAGGGACAGTGCACATATCAGATGATGAGGATCCCGATGAGCCCTCCGATTACAAACCCCTCTGATGTTTAGGGAGTCATTTTTGTATTTTTGTACATTTTCACTTTGTATATACATTGTACAAAAATGGACATTTCTAGTGGAAAACTTTTGTTTTCAGTTTGTGCATTTATTCAGTTATTTATGAATATATGTTTTCACATTTGCTCGTATTCCAAAATAAGGAAAATCATAAAAAAAATGAAATGATGATGACAACTCAATAGAAAAGAATATAAATGAAACTTGACCTGATAGATAAAGCAAAACCACGCCATTCATAGACGTGTTAAAAAATAATAACAACTCAAACATGAATTAACAAAACCTTTTATCACACAGGTACAGAGAAACATCGATCAAAGCACAAGCATCGATTAAAAGTCAGAACAAGGGCGCCTAAGATTGATGTCTTCTTGGAACGAGGAACCCAGCGAGGTCTCCTCCTCTACAAGATCGGGATTGTAGCCAGAGAGTGCTGCATCTCACGGTTCACCCGGCAGCCATAGAGCGCTACGCACCTTGCAGATCGGATGGGGGTTAGCAAGGGAACTTTAGATCGAAGCTGTTGTTAGAAAAACACCGCTCTTCACATCGGGATTGTAGCCAGAGAGTGCTGCATCTCATGGTTCACGCGGCAGCTAGAGAGCGCTACGTACCTTGCAGATCAGATGGGGGTTAGCAAGGGAACTTCAGATCGAAGCTATGGTTAGAAAAACACCGCTCTTCACATCGGGATTGTAGCCGGAGAGTGCTGAATCTCACGGTTCACGCAGCAGCCAGAGAGCGCTACGTACCTTGCAGATCGGATGGGGGTTAGCAAGGGAACTTCAAATCAAAGCTGTGGTTAAAAAAACACCGCTCTTCACATCGGGATTGTAGCCAGAGAGTGCTGCATCTCACGGTTCACGCGGCAGCCAGAGAGCGCTAAGCACCTTGCAGATCGGATGGGGGTTAGCAAGGGAACTTCAAATCGAAGCTGTGGTTAGAAAAACACCGCTCTTCACATCGGGATTGTAGCCAGAGAGTGCTGCATCTCACGGTTCACGCGACAGCCAGAGAGCGCTACGCACCTTGCAGATCGGATGGGTGTTAGCAAGGGAACTTCCGATCGAAGCTGCAGTTAGAGAAACACTGCTCTTCACACTGAGCTTGTAGTTAGAGAGCGCTACATCTCTTCAGAGCTGCGCAAGCCGAAACGAGGCCAGCAGAAACAATTGAAGTTGTGGTTAAAGAAACACCGCTCTTCATATCGAGATAGTGGCTAGAGAATGCTACGTCTCACCAACACCTACAGGTCTAGACGAGACCGATAGGGATATCTTCACATCGCCGAATAGACCGAGATGAGGTCTACCCGGCAAAAGGCACGGAAGGTAAGAGCCGCCACAGGTATGCTTTCTTTATTTCTGTCCCTTCTCTGAGGTTTGGCTCATCTAGGCGCTTGTACATTAGTTTCCCCAAAACTGGGGGCAACCGTAAGCACCGTGTCCCGGAGAGGTCCGGATCAGAGGTTACCCTATGATGAAATCAGTATCCGAGCCTGTACAAACGGTTTGGATTCGGAGGTTTTAGTCCCATGCTCCACGAGAAATGAGTCTTTTCACCTTTCGTAGGCAGAGGGGGAGAAAACAGGGATTTTTTTTGAGTCAAAAGGTATATTTTCCTCGACAAACGGCTAGCCTGTCTATGAGAGGCCAGCCCGTCGCTTAGGGTCATAGACGACTTGTGGTATTTTTTGACGCCCGTCGGAAGGCACCGTCTCTTCCAGAGCACGCCACCTGATTTCCCGGAGCACGCAACCTTTTCGACGCCCGTCGGTGGAAATGGCAGGGCTGTCGGATGAATCCTTGTGTCAGAAGGATTCTTCCGATGCCCGTCTCCACACACCGACGCCCGTCGGTCGTGCTTGACCTATAAAAGCTTCGGATTTGCTTTTAAAAGGGTTCCAAAAATTTTCAAGAGGGGAAACTCTGCCAAAATTCAAGCACATTTTCTCTCTCTTCCAGCAAACACAGATATTAAGAAATTTCTTTTAATTTGAGAATCAAACCGTTAAAAAGGAGCTAAAACTAATTAGTTTTCTTCGGGTTTTTTTGATTCCAAAGTCAGTCTTTTTGAGGGGTTAAGAAGGAAACAATCTATTTTCCTTTTTCCTAACCTTTCACTTTGTTTCTCGTGGAGCGTGCGGGACTTTAATCGACACCAAGAATCTCACTAAAACATTATCTGAGGGTAAATATTCCGGACTTATTCTCCATATTATTTCATCTTTCTTCTTTACTTTGCTGTTCTCTTAGTTTTTCGCTTTCACCATTCTTTATTTTGATTCTCTTCATCTTATTTGTGATAAAAACCCATTTTTGCTTTGAAAAAGAGAGTTTTCACTGTTTATTTTCGGAGACTGTGGTGACCGACGGGTCATCTGCTTTGCCGATGCCCGTCGGTCACCTCACCTACAGATGACCTCTCTCTTGAGTGAGCGACGGGATACGTTGGTCACTTTGACTGACGCCCGTCGGTCATTTGACAAACGGCCGTCGCTGGTTCCTATCTCCACGTTTTCAAATCTTTCTCAAGGTTTTTTGACTTCATTTATATTGAGCTTTCATATATTAACATCTTTTAACTTTCTGTGAGCACATACTAATTTTCTTGGACTATCCTGAGCTCGAGGGGCGATCTGCTATGTTCGGAGGATTCCCTCCGGTTTGGTTTTCTAACTTTCTTTGTTATCTCCTTTATTTGTTTATTCATTGATTGTTTTATGTCCTTGATCATTTCCTCTTTGTATCCCATTAAATGTAAAAATTGATTAATGTTTTGTATTTAATAAAGAGAGGTTTTCATAAACATAAGGACCCAATGTCCTATTTTTATCCAATAAAAATCATCACAATAAAAAAAACATCCAATTTTAATAATGATGCATGCGAGGACCAAAGTTCTCAAACTAAATAATGCCCCGATTCGTGTATGTATCGCACATTTATAAAAGGGAGTTGTATTCCGCTCCTTGTATTATTGTAATTTATTGCTTTCACTATTTACTTGCTCATTTACGGCTTTCCAAATATGAATAAATGCGCCTTCAATAAATTGCATCGTGTGGAGAGAGAGCGAACTAATGATAATTAAAATTTGATCATAAAATAATCGAGGTAGAAATAGATGAGAAATCCTGAACCCAGCTCTGGTCTTTGGGCTCAAAGAGGCAAGAGCTTTACCCTCCAAGACACCTCTTGTGTCACGAGACTCTGGCGTTAATCCTAGGCTCCTTAGGGCGAGAGGTTTACCCTCCAAGACCCCTCTGGTTGGCCCAAAATGGATACTAAGCACAGTCTTAGGCTCTCCGAGGCGAGAGAAACCTTCCCAATGTTCTATTGGGTGGCGACTCCATGAAACCTCCCTGTTGCCCAACATAGACGCACTTGCAATTTATTGCAAGCTGTTAGCGGATCCTCAATTGCCCAATCGCCCTCAAGCGGGCGGTCAGAAAGGCGGTCAAGGGATACCGGCGCACGTCACAGCGACACTTTAAGGAAGACTTTGTCCCCAACTTCAAATTGCACATCTTTTCTCTTCAGATTGGCATAAGACTTTTATCGATCCTTAGCTGCCTTCAAATTTTGCTGTACAACTCTAATCTTTTCCTCTATATCCCTAACCAATTCTGGTCCAATCACTGATCGCTCGGACAACTCGGTCCAACAAATCGGAGTCCTACACTGCCGACCATATAAAGCTTCATACGGTGCCATACCGATGCTCGACTGATAACTGTTATTGTAGGCAAACTCCATAAGCGACACATATCGGTCCCTACTACCTGAAAAATCCAAGGCATAAGCTCTCAGCATATCCTCCAAAATTTGTATAACTCGCTCGGACTGACCATCTGTCTGAGGATGGAATGCTGTACTGAAGTTCAACTTGGTACCCAAAGCTCTCTGCAACTCTTTCCAAAACTTAGATGTGAACCTTGGGTCCTGATCTGAAACTATGGACAATGGCACTCCATGCAACCGAACTATCTCATCCACATAGATACTGGCCAACCTGTCCATCGAATAATCCACTCTCACCGGCAAGAAGTGAGCTGACTTCGTAAGCTGATCCACTATCACCCATACTGAGTCATTCTTCTTCTGAGGAAACGAAATCCATGGCGATATCATCCCACTTCCACTCAGGAATGGATAGAGGCGTGAGCAATCCCAAGGGAACTTGGTGCTCAGCCTTTACCTGCTGACATGTTAGGCACTTGGACACAAAATCCACTATGTCTCTTTTCATACCGGACCACCGATAGAACTGCTTCATATCCTGATACATCTTCTCACTACCTGGATGCATAGTAAAAACTGTACTATGCGCCTCACTCAACAGCTGCCTTCTTAACTCCTCCTTATCCGGTACACACAAACGGTTTCCATACAAAAGAACCCCATCTTGAACTGAGAACTCTGACTGCTTGCCCAAACTAACTTCTTGCACAATCTGCTGAAGCCTCTCATCAACCCTCTGAGCGTCAACT
Source organism: Excoecaria cochinchinensis (assembly GCA_947683425.1). NCBI lineage: Eukaryota > Viridiplantae > Streptophyta > Magnoliopsida > Malpighiales > Euphorbiaceae > Excoecaria > Excoecaria cochinchinensis. The sequence continues at coordinate 4,716,081 of CANTUQ010000028.1, read as the reverse complement.
ATCCTCTATCTTAAGGTAGGCTTCACTCTCAACTGAGCCATCAAAGCTCCATCTGAACCAAACCTCCATCAAAACTGCCTCAGAAATAAAGCAGAAATCGACTTCCGACTCAAAGCATCCGCGACTACATTGGCCTTACCCGGATGGTAATCCACAATGAAGTCGTAATCCTTAAACAACTCAAGCCAATGACGCTGTCTCATATTCAACTCCTTCTGCGTGAGGAGGTACTTTAAACTCTTGTGATCCGTAAATATCCTACATCTCTCCCCATACAGATAATGGCGCCAAATCTTCAAAGCAAAGATCACAGCCGCCAACTCTAAATCATGCGTCGGATAATTCCTCTCATGCGGCTTCAACTGTCGAGAAGCATAAGCTACCACCTTACCTTCTTGCATCAGAACACAACCCAGACCAACTCCCGAAGCATCGCTATACATAACGAACTCCTTACCCGAGATGGGTTGAGTCAGTATAGGAGCTTAAACTAGCAACTTCTTCAACTGCTCAAAATAAGTCTGACATCTGTCTGACCACTCAAACTTAAATCCTTTCCTCAACAACTTGGTCATCGGAGCGGCAATCACCGAGAAACCCTTAACAAACCGACGGTAATAACCCGCCAAACCAAGGAAACTTTGCACTTCTTGAACATTCCTAGGCGCCTTCCAATCCACTATCGCCTCAATCTTAGCTGGATTCACTTAGATACCCTTAGCTGAAACTATATGACCCAAAAATGACACTTCCCGAAGCCAAAAATCACACTTGCTAAGCTTAGCAAACAGCCGATGATCTCTCAAAACTTGCAAAACCAACCGAAGATGCTCCTCGTGCTCGGTCTCATCCTTGGAATACACAAAGATATCGTCTATAAACACCACCACAAACCGGTCTAAGTATGGCCTAAACACTCTGTTCATCAAATCCATGAATGCCGCTGGAGCATTAGTCAAACCGAACGGCATGACAAGGAACTCATAGTAGCCATACCGAGTCCGAAATGCAGTCTTAACCACATCCTCATCCTTGACCCGAAGCTGGTAATACCTCGACCGAAGATCTATCTTGGAAAACACACCTGCACCCCGAAGCTAATCAAACAAATCCTTGACTCTAGGCAGCGGATACTTATTATTCACTGTAACCTTATTGATCTGCCTGTAGTCGATACACATCCTCAAGGATCCATCTTTTTTCTTAACAAACAAAATCGGAGCTCCCCAAGGAGATATGCTGGTTCGAATAAAACCCTTATCCAATAGCTCTTGTAGTTGAGCTTTAAGTTCTCTCAACTCTACAGGAGCCATCCGATAAGGTGCTTTCGATATAGGTGTGGTACCCGGCATAATCTCTATGGACAACTCAACTTCTCTCTCCAGAGGCAACCCAGGCAAATCACTTAGGAAAACATCACTAAACTCTCGCACTACATGGATGTCCTCAATCCTTACTTGATCCCTCTTGGAATCCAAAACCACAGCTAGGAAAGCATCAAAACCTTTCCTAATAAACCTCTTGCCTTGCATTGCTGAGATCACATTATTCACAGAACTAGCACCCAAACCTCTTACAAACACTGGAAATCTGTTCCTATCCCGAAGCACAAAGGTCTTCCTATGTCAGTCCACCACAGCCCGGTGCTTACCCAACCAGTCCATTCCCAAAATCAGGTCAAACTCTTTGAAAGGCAACTCTATTAAGTCTGCAGGAAACTCAATTCCCTTAACCAAGAGGGGACAACTCCTATAAACTCTACTCACATTGACACTATCCCCTAATGGATTGGTCACACAAATATTATAGTCTAACTGATCTACCACATGCAACTTATCAATAATCTTATTCGTGCATAAATATGAGTGTGTAGAACTAGGGTCTATTAGAGCATACAATTCAGTGTCATGGAGTAGGAACTTACCAGCAATCACATCAGGGGCATCCTGCTCCTCTCTGGCTCTCACAGCAAAAGCTCTAGCTGCGACTGGTGGAGGACGCTCAACTGTCTCCAAAACCGCTCCATCTCTAGGTCGACCACCTCGACCTCTGCCTTGGCCCCACTCACGGGCAGCCTGAGTAGCATCAGATCCAACGCCACTAACCCCTCTCTGTGGATCTGAATCCTCACTCAACTGTGGACAGTTAGCCAGACAGTGCTCGGTGCTCCCACATCAAAAACACCCACCAGTGAGCCACCTACACTCACCCTGGTGAGTCTTACTGCAGTGCGAACAAACAGGTAAAGCATCAGATCTATCACCCCTGCCAGAACCAGACACAGCTGCCGAACCCTGCCTTCTACCCCTCGTAGCTGAACCGGATGATGACTGATCTTGTGGATCCCTTGCTCTCTTACCCAAAGAAGAAGAAGAACCACCCCGAGACTGATTCCTCCTCTGAGCTCTCTCTCTCAGCACCGACTCTGACCTTTCAGCCCTCATGGCAGCATCTGCAATCTGATAGTAGCTCACCTCTGGCGTGCTCATCAAGGAGATCAAAGCTACTCTTAAGGACTCATTTAACCCAGCCTTAAAATGCTTGCATCGGAAATCATCCGTCATGACCCCTCACGGAACATATCGGGACAACCGATTAAACTCTTTTTCATAAACCAAAACCGACATACCCCTTTGGTTTAAACTCAGAAATTGTGCCCATCTCGCATCCTTGTAAGTCTGAGTTATGTACTTCTTTGTGAATTCCTCAACAAAGAACTCCCATGTGACAGGATCGGGCATCTGAGGTTGCCTGCACACTAGCTCCCACCATTCATACGCTGACCCTTAAAGCAAGGCCACAGGACATTCTGCTTGCAGCTCCGGAGGACACCTAACTTGTCTCAAAGCCCTCTTCACCTTATCTAGCCACCTCTCCTCTAACTCTGATTCATCTAACCCTGTTCCATAAAAGTTTTCGGCCTGAGCTTTTCTTAAATTCTCCATGGGAGGCTTGGGGGCAACCACTCTCTCCAAGACCCTTGTCATGTCCAGAGACGGCCTGAACATGGCTTCAAAAGGCATGGCAGCTGCCTAGGACTGGACCCTAGCAGGTTGAGCCGACACTGTAATAGAAGGATCCCTAGCTTGAGGGTTCACACTTTCAGTGAACTCCTCAAGTGATCCACGAGCAGAATTAGAAGCCATCTAAGCAAACAAGGAAAACCGCATCAGCCAACACAGCCCTAGACATAGACGTATCCATACACAGCACCACATGAACAACACCCAGAAACGCCTAAACCGGGCTCTGATACCACAACTTGTAACACCCCCTACTCATACGTAGCCAATCCTATCCGATAAGGAGTGAGATGCCGTATAGGCAAAGGTGTCACCACGCAAAAACAGGATATACATACATTCATACATAAACATACATACCGAAATACAGGGTAAATAAAATTTTACAAAACAATTCATGAAAGAAGCTGATCACGCATTAATATAACAGAAAATATTACATTACTGTTTGATCAACCTATCAGTAGAAAAGATAATTACATATCCAAAAATATAGTTATACAGATGCGAAAGCTGTTACAAAATTAACATAAGAGAGTTCTATACAAAAAGAATCATCAATATACAAAATTAAGCCCTACACAAAAACCCAGCTGTGTTGGCTTGGCTGCGATGACTTTTCTAAGGCAAACTCCTTTTGCACCTGCACTAGTAAACACACCGTGCTAAGCGATAAACGCTTAGTGGGGAAACACACAAATCAAATGGACGGCCATTCACAATGGTCGTTCAGCAAACACATACTGATGGCATAGTCAGAAATACGCATTAGATAAGAGTATGAACATATGAACATGTAGAGTCATACATTTGATATAACATAACTGTCTTCATGATATCACATTAATAAACATATTCAGATAATACATTCTCATAATTAGCAAAATAAATCCAACCAATAAAGAACCTACTGACTCAAGGTAGTGGATAACGAGTGAACAGATAGTACTTTACGGGTATGAACCGATTACAGACAGTACCTTACGGGTACGAATCGAAAACTAATTTACTTTATCATTTGCAAAGCGTTTTATAAAGGGACCTTAAAAAGATCCAAACACATTAGAGTGTTTGCGAGGAACCAAACGGGACCTGATCGGGGTCCAAACTGAACTGAGGCTGCAGCTATAAGACTCTATTAGGCATGCCTAACCATCCACTTAATTGACTCGCAGGCTAAAATACACAGTTAACGTCCATAGTTCAATTATAACAAGCAAAGAACTTACATACCTTGAATAATCAGTACATGCAAATATCATCCATCTTACTAGTATACAGCTCATATTAAGAGACAATGTGTGCAAAAATCCATAATTTAACAACCCTAAATCATGTGAAATAACTAAGATTTTATTGCAAAAATAGGGTAGGTCACGGTGGTAATCAGATTGGTTGCCACCGTGACATACCAAGGATCTCGACAGAATGCAAGTCTGAGGTACCTCACGGTGGTAACCCATCTAGTTGTCACCGTGACATACCCAGACCCCAAAACAGAATGCACTTTTGGGGTACCTCACGGTGGTAACTCATTAGGTTGCCACCGTGGCATACCCACTGCCCAAGTCAGAAGCAAAAGTCTGGACACCTCACAGTGGTAACCAGGTTGGTTGCCACCGTGACATATCCAAACTCACGGCAGAATGCATCTGGTGCGTGCCTCACGGTTGTAACCAGATTGGTTGCCACCGCGACCCATGCCCAGATACGATACCCAAGAGCAATTTTCCAGATCATTCAAGCCAAAATCCCAAAACTCTCACTTCAACCAAAATATCCTCACTCCAATAATAATATTAAACCAATCAAACATCAATAAATCATGCCATAAACAAATCCTACTCATGAATTCAAAGAACAACATCAATTTACATAATCAATCTCATCACTATTCATACCACAACTCCATAATCTCACATTTGGTTCAATAACTCACAATCAAGGTTTCATGAACAATAGAAATCAAAACCCATAACATAATAACCAACAAAAACATCAAGAACATCAAAAATTTCCAGAATTTCATCCAAATTATAAATTGCCAACAATGCATAAAACACAAATTCCCAAACCTTGAAATCCTTAGCTCCAAATTAATGAGCTCCACTAGATCCAAACTTCTATTTGCCCTTTGGCTCACGAGGAGGCTCAGCTAAACATCAAACCAAAAAAACACACAAACACAAAACTCTAACTTAGATCCAAACCCAAAAAATATGAAGAAGAAAGATGAAGAAGAGGAAGAAGAAAATGGAAAATGCATAAAACTTACTAATTAAATGCAAGGTGTGATCAATTCCCACTACAAAGAGCTTGAATCCAAGCTAGGGCAACTAAAGAGTGAAGAAGAGGAATAAGAGAAGTAGAGGGAGGAGAGGAACGGGAAAAGGGATAGGAAATCTGATTTCCTATTTTCCTTTCCTCCTTTTACTTACCCTTACCCAAACCTAGACACATGGCATCTCTCTAGTGGTGGAAATGAACCACTCACACACTATAAACATACATCATGGACACACAAAGAACACCCTACTAAAATACACCCTACCATGGTATGAGCAACCACACACACAAACACAACCCCAAGAACACACTCTATAAACATATGAGTAAGCACACCCAAATGCAACCCAACTAATTCACACCCTAACACCACACATGCACCCACATACTAACAAAACTCTTAAAATATACATTTCTACCCAAAATGCCCTTAATACATGTCAAAACTCACACAATGCACATGCACAAACATGGCTCATACTACTAGGGGGCAAATGGGGTGTGACAAAGAATATACTCAAAACACTCTTAAAACAGAATTCAGATCAAACCTTAAAATGATTTGCTCTCATTTAAGCCCCTTGAAGTACATGTAAATTTTTTGCACAAAAGTTACAAACCTAACTCAGATAAGCAGAAAATAATTATATTGTGATGAGCTAGATATTACATACACTATTAACTGAAATAGAAAAACAAGCTAAGAAGAGAATCCAAGTAGAACAAGCCATAACACAAATGAAAGTTGAACCCAGATACAGTTTGAATTAATTAAAGGATGACAATCAACATATTGGCAGTCCTTTTCTCCCAGCAAAGGGTATCAGTTCCAAAATCACATATCCAAAACAAAGATAAATGGCAGTCTTTATTGTTCTAATCCCAATGTTTCACAGTAATATCAGCATTCATCCTTCAAGCATCTACAAAATTCATATTAAAGCTACCTCGGAGAAATCAGATTCAAATTAGACCCAATACCAAGGAAATTTGATAGCATAATATATAATGGCAATCTGTAATCAAATCTTCAAATCGTCCATAAAAAATCAAAATCAAGCTTCAAATCTCGATCTCGAAAATGGTAAAAAATAACAAAATGAAATAATCAATGGCTGACGAACACGCAAATCATGTAGAATAAGTAGAAAAGCAAAATCTAAAGCCAATGTCAATCAATATCATACATTATCAAACACATACTTGGTTGATGGCACAAAAATGAGTAAGGGAGAGTGAGATCAAAGAAACCCTCAAGAGCAAGATTAGGACAGTGTGAGAGCGAGATCGAGATAGGGATAGCGAAAGTGAGATTAGGACGGTGAGAGAGCGAGATTGACATAGACAGCGATATCGAGATAGAGAGAGGGAAATCGAAATGATGAAGAGGCTGTGTGACGAGGGAGAAGAGAAAAAAATAGGACAGGTCCAAGAAAAAGAACAATTTATACCTAGGGAAAATTATAAATTACCAACCGAAATAGGAACAGAATTTTAATTCAATTGCTAAATCAATTCCATTTCTAATTTATCAACGGAAATAATTTCTGTTACTAATCTGACAACTGAATTATTTTAAGGTGCATTATTTAGCAACGGAAATGTAATTCCGTTGTTAAATAACGGACCTTAAAATAATTCAGTTATCAGAATAGCAACATAAATTAAATTAAGTTGCTAAAGTAACAACGGACATTAATTCCGTTGCTAAATTAGCAATGGAATTTGTTTTCGTCGCTAAAGTAGCAACGAAAATTGTATTCTAGCAATGAAATTTGATTCCGTTGCTAAATACATTTTTCGTTGCTACTTTGGCAATAAAAATAAATTCCATTGCTACTTTAGCAACATAATTAATTCCCGTTGCTAAATTTCATTCCAAAATTTTTTTGCCAATTGCCGGTGCCATATTTAGCAACAGTATTGGCATTCCGTTGCAAATTTTCGTTGCTTTTTTTTGTGCTAAAATTTCCCGCATTATTTAGCAACAGAATTTCACCATTTTTTATTCCATTTCTAAATCAAAAAATTTCAACCAATTTTAGCAATGGATTTTTTTTCCATTGCTAAATTAGCAACGAAAATTATTCCATTTCTAATTTCCCATTGCTATTTGCATAATTTCTTGTAGTGAAGAAAAGAGTATACGAATTACCTTAAAATGAATGCAAATAAATTTTAAAAGAAAATAATTAAAGAAATAACAAAGAAAGGAAGGAAAGAGGCCCAAGGACGGCCAGACCGCACGAGCAACAGCCATTTCTGGGTTGACCGACGGGCAGAAGGGATTCCTTGCTATGGCCCCTCAATGACTTAAATGATGGCCGTCGGTAAGGCCTTTAACCCGTAGGTCAGCTATAGACTTCAGAAAAATGGGAAAACAACCAAAATCCAAGATTTTCACATTTTAATTCATTTTTTATGCAATAAATTATCAATAAAAAACAAACAAAGCGATGAGACAGGCTAATTATAAGATGGCTAATCCAGAATGATTACCCTCGGAATGTTGATTTTCGAAAGGTAGAAGTTGCGTGATCTCCCTTGAATTCTACAAGGATTTGTTGGCCAATGAGAATTATTAAAGACAATTTCCCTTACCAAAACTGTTCATTTCAAATGATTTGGGAATTTTAAGAAAGTAAATCAAGAGAAAAGAATTTATTTCTTTTTCTCGATTTTGAATCTGAGAAGGATAGATGGAAAAAAATTTTGTTTTCACTTTCTCAAAGTCTTCCTAATTCATTTTTCGAAGGACAAAAAAATCAATATGAAAAGAAATCCTTTTTTCTTTTGAAGATCTAAAAATTGCTAAACCCCAACCTTGATACTCAGTCTGCTATTTGTAAGCTAACTAAGGATAAGGATAATAAATTCAAACTTTTTTAAAATTCAAATTAAAAATTCAAATATTTTTAGAATTCAAATTAAAAATTCAAATATTTTTAAAATTCAAATTATCCTTAGAGATAGATATCAAATCTATTTGAATTCAAATAAGATTTTATAAAATAAAATCAAATATTTTTGAATTCAAATCAAATTTTAGAAGACAAAATCAAATCTTTTGAATTCAAATCAGATTTTAGCAGATAAAATCAAATATTTTTGAATTCAAATTAGATTTGTAGATAAAATCAAATCTTTTTGAACTCAGATTCGATTTATGAGAAAAAATCAAATCTTTGATATTTATCTTAAGGATAAATATTAATAAAATGATTTTTTATCCACAAAAATGTCTCTAGGATAGGACTGACGGGCGTCCCTCGGTCCACCGATGGGCGTCGGTCATGAGAACAACGCTGACTTTCGAGTGACAGTCACCCACACAAGGGATAGGCATGAGCGACGGGCACTGCTCATGCGAGGGACAGGTGCCCTCAAGCGCAAGACATAGGCATCACTCGTGTGAGGGACAGGCACCTCAGGCACGAGTGACGGTCGCAGCTCATGCATGTGATGGGCATGGGTCACAGAAAAAAGGCAAAATCTAAAACAAAAATGACCTTTCCGAAACAAAAGAGATATTCTAAGGTTTTTTAGTCACCAATATCCCTAAAAGTTGCAAATTTCAAGGGCGACAGCCTACAACTTCACTCCTTGTCCCGTGGAATAGGTACCAGTATCTTTATTGGATAACTCTGAAATGGGCTGCCTCGGGACCCGATGTCTATACATGTTATAATCCTTTTGTCAAATGATATCTGGTTTTAACATAAGTCATGGTCCACGTCAAACTTATATTGTTAAACATATAATTTCTCAATCACTAAGTAGACGGATAAATTCAAATGACATTGATTACACTATCAATTCATTTGAGCACGGTCATACATTTCACAGTCCTACTTATTGAGGGGCCCAATAGATATCTATCTCATAAGAGGGATAAATTCTATCTTGATTATTCACTTCCCTCTGGAGAATTCTCATCATGCCCAATCATAACCTTTATATTATCTAATTAAAGATAACATTTGATTATGTCAAAGCATGATGTTCCTTATGTAGGAAACTATGATAACCTCAGGTTTGAGGATTCAATAGTATAACAATTATGAGATCACTTATGACACTAACCTATATAGTGATCTCATAACGGGTCTATCCAGTACCTTCTTCTCTAACAAGTACCTACAGGTTTTATTTATATCACCATATATATAAACATCTCATGATTATCAATCAAACCCATACTGGTCTTAATTTATCTTTATGCCCTTTAATAATAAATGACTAGGAATAATAAGAATAATATTAAATATTATTCACAAATATTACTATAACATGACAATAATATATAAATGCGGAGAAAAAATCCATTTATAAATGAAAATACAACATTACATAAACGTCCAAATATTTTACCTAAGGTATAACCACTAATTATCTCCCACTTGCACTAGGCCCAATCATACATGTATCTAATACCTATTAACCTAGTATGTCCATCATGTTTGGCTTATGAGAGAGCCTTGGTGAGTGGATCGGCAATGCTGTCATCTGTGGGTACTCTGCATATCTTGACGTCTCCTCTTTCAATGATTTCTCGAATGCGATGATAATGCTTAAGTATATGTTTGGATGCCTTATGAGATTTAGGCTTTTTAACCTGTGTAATAGCACCACTATTGTCATAGTAAATATCCATAGGGTTTTGGATACTAGGAACTACTCCCAGTTCAACAATGAATTTCTTGATTCATGCTGCTTCCGTAGCTGCATCTGATACTACTATATACTCAGCTTCTGTTGTAGAATCAGCGATAGTGCTTTGTTTAGAACTATTTTAGCTTACAGCACCTCCCATTCAACACAAACACATATCTTAATTGCGATATATGGTCATCTTTGTTAGATTGGAAGCTTGCGTCTGTGTAACCATTTACTACTAGCTCATCTTCCAATCCTCCATACACTAAGAATGCATCCTTAATTCTTCTTAAGTACTTAAGGATGTTCTTGACCACTATCTAGTAACTCTCATTGGGATTTGACTGGTATCTGCTTGTCATGCTGAATACATACGAAACATTTGGTCGAGTATATAACATAGCATACATGATTGATCCTATAGCTGAATCATAAGAAATCATACTTATGTGATCTTGCTCATCAGATGTCATAGAATATTGAGTCTTTTTAAGAGAAATGCCATAAGACATTGGCAAAAATATTGTTTTGGAATTTTGCATAATGAACCTATTCAGCAAATTATCAATATAAGTGCTTTGACTCAGACCAATTATCCTTTTAGATCTATCCCCATAGATCTTAATTCCAAGGATATAAGCAGCTTTGCCCAAATCTTTCATTGAGAAAGACTTCCCTAACCATTCTTTAGTCTTTTGCATGGTACGAATGTCTATAATGGCCTAAAACTTGTATAGTAATGATTAATAAAGTCTATAGAGTATGGTGTGCGATTTTGGTGTAAAAATGACAATTTGAGTACCTTTGATTACAGAAGGGTAAAAAGGTTAAATGTTCTCGGACTCGGTAAGCCCAAGGCTGGGTGACCTCCCGAGAACCCTAAAGCGAAAAATATTTTATTGAACCATTAGAAAATACAAGTTATAAGGAGTCTGGAGGTATAATTTGGAGTGAAAATGAGGTCAAATAGGTCCCAAAAAGTCAAACTGAAGAAAAGCCTCTAGTTCGGTTCAATAGTAACCAGGATTGACTAAACTTTGACCGAATTTTTAAAAATAGTAAATGAGCTTACATGTAACACCCCCTACGTCCCCGTTGGATGGACGCCGGAGAGCGCTACCGACGCTCACTCACAAACATGCACACATACACTATGCGGAAGCATACATTCATACATAGACATACATGCATAAATGCGGAATAATTTCAAACTTACCTTGCGGGCAAAAGCTGGTCATGCATTAACTCACACACTTGCAAATACTACATGGAAGCCTAAGCACATACACACATACACACACTCTTTCAGTTAGTGGAAGCATAAGGCGAATAATAGAACTGATGATTAACTCAATACATAAGCATTTAATGCCTACGTCATCAGACATAATACATCAAGATGATTGCATAATTATTACAAATATATAAAAGGTTATAGAAATACAAGATCCAAAATACAGAATCTGAACAAAATATAAAACTTCTAACTCCTATGTGGCCGACCTTGCAGATGCGCGACTCGATCAGAACCCAAACCTGCCACCTGCACGGGAAAAGAACCCATGCTAAGCGATAAACGCTTAGTGGGGAAAACACACAAGCAATATGGACGACCATTCACAATGGTCGTCAAGGCATAACGCATTCACAATGGCAAATGCAGACATTCAATCATATATATAATCAGGCTTGCATAGAAATGCATTCATTCGAAAACTTACATTTATATCCATATACTTATGTCAAAATTAAGCTGAAGCAGACATAACACCATACACGATACAAGTATCATCATGCGGAACTACATACAATCTCACATGCATATACTTACCAAGGTATCGGACATCAGCACCTTACCGTTCATAGTGGCATGACATTTATACGTGCAATTATTATGACCAATGACTTATACATTAACTAAAAACCCATTCACATGTTATAAGATTACCATGCAATAATGCGCACAATTATTATGCCAAGAACACGAGCTAATTAAACCTACTTTTTGTCATGTCATGGCACACACACTAGCCGAACCCAAGGAAAGACGTCAAAACACCACACTTCCACTGCAAGTCTCTATCACATAAAATATCATGCCATAATCATAGACACATGACAACATGATGAAGATACTATAATAGCAGACTAGAGAAACTCATACCCAACGCAATAATTATGGTATTCAATAGTCGAGATCACATTCATATTCGTACTAATTCACATACTTAACCATGATAGTCAACGGTGCGAAATCACAATCACATACTTACCAAGTAACCATAGCATTCAATAATTCAGGCTCGCCTTCACATGCATATCAATTCCCATGCTTATAACCATAACGGGCTATATTCAAAACACAGTCACAATATGGTATATGTGAATAATCATCCGAAATGTACATGCTTGAGCCATTTTTATCCCATTCAGAGGTTCATAATCACATCCCTGATAAATAACTGATTCACATAACTGGGATCATACACATTTGGATATCTTATTCACTTATTCATATTAGACAAAGCAAACAGAATACCTGCTGACTCAAAATAGTGGATAACGAGTGAACTGAGGGTACCTTAAGGGTACAAATCGAAGAGTAACATCATTTTTCACATTCACAAACATTTTCTAAGGGGACCTTAAACAAGATCCAAACACATTAAAGGTTCGCGAGGAACCACACAGGGGACCTGATCAGGGTCCAGAACAGAACTGAGGGCTACAGCTACTGAGCTGTATTAGGCATGCCTAACTATCCACTAGACTGACTCTCGCAGGTCACACATAAGCAAAAGCATGTTTCAAGTCACGTGACATAGTTCATCATGCACCAAACTGAGTATAATAGACATATAAATAAGTCTACACTATCCACGAGTATCATCCAAATCATGTGTCGATTCACACAATATATATATATATATATATATATATATATATATATTTGTCATCATGCATAATCCAGAGTCTAATAGACAAATACATATGTTCGTAATATCAATCTTACCTCATACAATTTATATTATGAAGCATGTATTATAATTCAATCAACACACTTTAGCATTATTCAATATTCTAAAACATATCAGAAATAAATGTGGAACCATATTATGCCACGCATAATCTTAATCATGGAATGATACAATATACACTTAACCATAGCATGTTATTCCTAGAGAAGGATCTGATTAAAGATATGCATAACATATTTTACATTTTAATAACATGCTCTGGACTAAACAATCGGGGACTTGGCATTCATAATTCCTTCGCATTTAAAATACGACATGCAATATAAATCACAACAATTAACATATCTAAATCCAAACCATACAGTTTAAATCCAAACATCGTTTAACAGGATCCTTATTATCCAAATCTTACTCCAAAATACCACGTATAACTTATCGTGGATAACATATTATTAATCGCAAATAAATTAAGATAACCTTTCATATAAGCCAGGTAATATAGCGCACAGTAAAGGAAAAGCCATATGAGAGCATATAGAAGTATGACACGTATCATACAGCAGTATAAGTCCATTCAGAAGAGGGTAGAAATTCATTTTTGTATTAAAACTGGGAAATTTCAGAAAACAGGCCGAACGGGGTGACCAACAGGGTGGGCTGGTCACGAGTCGTGACTGGCATCACAACTCGTGACTGGGCTCCTCCTTCAGGCTGGTCACGAGTCGTGACTAGATGTCACGACTCGTGACTGGCCTCCTTTGCTGGTCACGGGTCGTGACTGGCAGTCACTACGCGTGACTGCCTCTCTGGCTGGTCACGAGTCATGATTGGATGTCACGACTCGTGACTGGCCTCCCCTTGGCTGGTCACGAGTGCTGACTGCCAGTCACCACTCGTGACTGGCCACACTGGCTGGTGACGAGTCATGACTGGCCTCTCTGATTGGCTAGTCACGCGACAGACGCAACTGGAAATGGGAATTTCAACAGTAACACGATTTCCCATTTCCATAATTCCCAAGACTCAAAAATCAATTCAAAAATTGAATCAAAACCATGCAAATCTCATCATACATTCCAGAAGATGTCCCATACAACATACACAACATAAATACGACTTAAATCAGAAATCAAAACAAGCAAAATCAAGCATAACCACATTCAAGTTTCTCAAGAACATAAACCCTAGAATTACAGTAATTTAAATTCTCAAATAAGATTTCTAAAACAAGTCCCAAAACTAAAATCCTTAGCTTCAAACCCACACTTCAAACTTCAATCCTCCATCTTCTCCAAGCCCCTAAGCGTCCTCTTGCAACCCAAAGCTTGCACAAATAAAAACCCACAAATTACTCTTCCTAAACCCTAACTCAAAATAGCAAAACCAGGAGAAGAGGAAGAAGAAGAACATGCAAGAAACCCTAACCCAACTTACCTCTTCAAGAAATCTTCAAGCTCTACCAAGACACCAATTCACACACAGCCAAGGAAGGGAGAACAAGAAACGGGAAAGGAAAAGAAAGAAGAGCAAGGAAGAGGAGAGGAGAGAGCAGAACGTGATCTGCTCCTCTCTCTCATTCTTTTTTCTTTTTCTTCTTTTCCCACTAATTGCCCACCTGCCAAGACACATGGCAGCCTCCTATTGGCTCCAACCAAAATATCTTGCTTTATTACTCTTTAATCCTTTAACAAATTTGCACTTTACTCACTTGTATAATTATTTCCTTACAAACTTTAATTATCTTTTCAATTAGGTCCTTATCATCCAAATTCCACCTGCACAAATTACCGAAATATCCGTCACTTATCCGACTTAACTTGCCAAATTCGACTAGGCCCGATTTAGGGTGTGACATTACAATTATATAATGTGAGAAGTGTAAAGGCCAAAAATAATTTTTAGTAATTTTTGATAGTATTAGATTAGTGAATTACGGTAGAATATAACAGTGTTGAATCGAATTGATTTAAGTGAACTAGGCCCCAAATGAATTTCGATTGAGCTAAAATTTTATAGGGAGGCTGTATTTAATATTTTAAGAATGATAGAATTTGTTGGGAGTGAAAATAAGTTAAGGAACATATAGATACCCTGAAACAGTTAAAATTGATCGAAAAATTAAAATTTCAGTTCAAATCGGTTTGACCACTTTGGTTTGACCGGTTGGGTTCAAATTCAGCCTATCTAAAGCCCCTAAGACTAGATTGCTCTAGAGAAATGCCTACAAAAACTGTCTCTCCTCCTCCCTTTGGCTAAATTGATGTTTCTCCATTCTTCCTCCATTTTCTTCATTTCTCTTCCAATCTCTCCTCACATCTAAGCCTCATAAACAAAGTTAAGCCTCTTTACAATATGGTGATGGTGATTAGAGACCATTTCGAGTGCTATAATTAGAACAAAATAATTGAAAAAGTTTATGTGTCAAATTGAGGTATGTAAAGTTGATATTTTTAAATAGGTTTAAAGGTTCAAATGGGTATTTTAGGATGTTTAGAGTATGTTTATAAAATTTTATTGCATAAAGGAAGCAAATTTATGGTAATTTCTTTGATGTTTATATTCAGCCACTAATGGAGCATAAGGAAAGTGATGGTGTTTTAAGTAGCCATGGCTATGAAAGGATGTTTAAGATTTTCCATTGAAAAAGCATGTTTTTAGGTTATATCTAAAGATAAAGTCTAAGAAATAAGTATGTATAATTGAATTAGACCTTATAACTATGTTTAAGAACATGAAAATGATGGTTTGGATGATTAAACTAAAAAGATAAAATTTTGGTGGAGTGTTCACATTGAGACCAAATGATAGATCTAAGCTTAATTCATGAAACTTGAATGTTATGGCTTGTAAATGATATTTAGGTGATGTTTAACATGATATCTAATTAAAGGGATGAATAAAGAAAGAGAAAGTGAAGTTAATGTGGAAGTAATGGTTAGGCCCAATGGTATTTATTATGGAAATCATGTGTATTTTGTGGAAAAATACTAAAATGAAGTATATCTAAGTAATTCGTGTAACATAGCTAAATGAGTGATTAATGTGAAAATAATAAATTGTAGTGAATGAAAGTTAACTTGGTCAAATGGTAATCATGTTTTAAATGATGTGTAATTTGATTATTTATTAAAAATTGTGGCATAAAATGAATAAAGAATGAAAAATAAGGGTATGTGAGCTTACTTGAAATTAATAGAGTATAATTGTATATATTAAAGTGTGATATTGTATTATTTTTACCATGAAGATGATAGAATATGTGTACATTTAAGTGAACTTATGGTATGAATGAAGTTTATATTGAATATTGAGTGAATTGAAATAGAATTGATGGAAAAAAAATGAACTAAAAGTGAAACTGTACTGTACTGATTAATATTGTGGATTTGTTCCATATTGTATCGTAAGTGAAAAGTGTATTGAATAATGATTATGTATTGTCCTTAGTGATCTGGTAGTGAATCTAGTTCAGGACGTAGATGGCTAGCCATAGAGATGTCAGTATATGCCGCAGTAGCAAGTCATGGCGACTTACAATTGTAGGCCAATGACGGTCTGCTTACAAATGCCAATGTAGTGTAAAGTGTAAGTATAGTGTCGTTGGAGTGTAATTTGTCCCCCTAATGGCCACTCCGACCCTACCGGAGTGTAATTTAGCCCCTTAATGGCCATTCCAATACTACCGAAGTGTAATTTGGCCCCCAAGTGGCCACTTCAGTAGGTTAGGGCTATAGTGTCCAGTCCCGCATATCCAGTCTAGTGATAACTATTAGGTGATACTAAGGGCAAATTAAGGAAAATGAAAAGAAATAAATTAAAATGAGATTGTTTGAGAAATGCCATGAAAAGGGTAATAATGGAAAAAAATAAATAATTAAATGATTATATATGTAATTAAGTAATAAGATAAGATAAAGTGATCAGATAAGATAAGTATGAGATACAATAAGGATAAGGATACGGATAAGATAAGATAAGGATAAGGATAAGATAAGATAAGATAAGGACTAAAATGAACTTTGACTTAAAAATGGCACCCTAAGGACTAAATGCTAACTATGTAAAAGATTAGGGGCATTATGGTAAATATTTAATTAAATTGATTAAAATAGTGATAACTAAGAAAATAAGTGAAGATGGAACTAAAAAGAAAGAAATAGAAAGTCAGGGGTGAAACAGTAATTTTACACTTAATAGATAAAAATGGCGTAAATTTAATGAAAAGTGCAATTAAAATGATAAGTGTAAAGAGATTGAAATATAGGGGCTAAAAGGTAATTTAGCGTGGAAGTAGTAAATTAGGGACTAAAACGTAATTTTGTAAGTTAGAAAATGGTTAAGATGAAAAATAAGTGTAATAAGGGCATTTTGGTAATTAAGAGAAAATAAGGGACCTAATCGTAATTATTAAAAAAGATAAGGACCTAGATGTAATTTTTTAAATTATAAGGTTAATTAAAGGAATAAAGTGTAAACAGTTAGTAATTTGACTATATGGATAAATAAATGACTTTTAATGATAAATTTAGTGTTTAATGGTAATTATTGAATAAATGTAAATGTAAAAAATGTGGAAAATGAAGTGAATGAGAAAAAAATGATAGATAAGGGTATAATTGTAATTATGAGATAATGAACGATAAAATTATAAATTGATAAAAGTTTAAGGACCTAATTGTAAATTTAGAATAGTAAGGCTAATTAGGGGAACTAAAGTGTAACTACTTAATAATGTAGGTATTAATCGCATAATTGATAATTAGTGAATAAATAATCAAGGATTATAGAATATTGCTGTATAAATAATTATTAAATGTATAATAGTTTTAATTGATTTATATGTGATGAATATGTATGTGTGGGTAACTTAACTAAGTTTAAGATAATGAAGTAATTGTAAATGAGTGACAATGAAGGGAAAAAGGTAAATTAGTGGCATTATTGTAAATAAATAGAAGTAAATGTAACTAACCGTAATAAAGTTAGTGATAGGACTAAAATGTAAATTGATAAGGTTATTATTAAAATTAATTTTATTATTAAGAGTATCGGTATAATTAATAGCAACGCTAATAATAGAATCGAAAATGTTAAAGTATAGTGATAGAAAAGACAACACAGGATATAAGAATGATAAATGATCAAGGTAAGTAATTAATGTTCAAAGGATATGATTACGAAAATAAATTGATTTGAGCATGCATGTAGTAATAGTATGGAAAATCTAGGATATGTATCCACAACTGGGCGTTCCAAATGCTCAGCACATAGTATTATTACTGCATGCAGGTTGTAGAAAGAAAAGAAGTGGTAGTGGCCGATGTTACTGATGATCGAAAGAATTTACGGGACAGCAAGGATAATGGTATAGGCATGGCATGTATATGACTGCAATGGATGAACACGAGGTTATACAGGTTAAGTATAATAATAGTGTATTAGTGTAATTGTTATGTTATTGTTTATGTATGATTGTGGTTGTAGAAAAAAATATATTTTACTGAATCTATTGAATGCATTACAGTGTATTTAAATACAGTATTGTGACATCCGATATCCATACTACTTACGGGTGTAGGGTGTTACAATGTCATTCCTAATGAGTAATATGTCATCAACATATAACACAAGAAACATAATTGCGCTCCCACTAACCTTCTTATATACAAAAAGTTCTTCATTTTTTATGAATCCAAACTCTTTGACTGTTTCATCAAAACGAAGATTCTAGCTCCAACAAGCTTGCTTCAATCCATAAATGGATTTTTGCAGCTTGCAAATCTTTTTAGAATTCTTAAGATAAAAAACCTTCAGGTTGTGTTATATACACATCCTCAAGTAGGTTTTCGTTAATAAATGTCATTTTGACATCCATTTACCATATCTCGTATTCCTAATATGTAGCAATGGCAATGAGAATCCTTATTGACTTAAGCATTATGACTGATGAAAAGGTTTCATCATAGTCAATACCAGGAGTTTGCTTGAAGCCTTTTGCAACAAGTCTTTCTTTAAAGGTATGCACTTTGCCATTCGTGTCAGTTTTATTTCTAAAAATCCATTTGCACCAAATGGTCTTAATTCCTTCAGGTGCATCAATCAAGTTCCAAACTTGATTATCATACATAGACTGCATCTTAGATTTCATTGCTTCTAACCATTTCTTAGGTTCTGGATGTGGCACAGCATCTTGATAGGTAGGCTCATCTTTGTCCATAAGCATTATTTCACGAATATCCATCATGAGAAATCCATTTCTCTTGGGCTCGTGTTATATCCTATCATATCTATATGGTACTTGCATAACAGGTATAGGTTCCACAATTATTTGTGTAACTTGTTGAGTTTCCATCGATGGTTTTATGCTATCTTATGGTTCTCGAACTTCTTCGAGTTGTACTCTACTCCCACTAGTTCTTTTAGAAATAAATTCTTTTTCTAGAAAGACACCATTTCGAGCAACAAACAAGTTGTAATGCCCCAATACCCTCTGGGAGGATATCAGAGACACTATGTGCACATACACATACAAATTACACATACACATACGATACGATTCAATGAAACACCACTAATAACTTATCAGCGGAAGGATAAAATTAAAAACTAGTCTTATATACATGTACAAATTCTAAACTTACATTCATGTTACAAAATATCAATATCCTTGTAATATAATAACATATATCTTATAAAACATTTGCACTTCTTATACAAAAATTCTCTTTACATTATCACTACATTTGTAACGACCCAAAAAGGGCCTAGTCGGAATTTACATGCTAAGTCGAAAAATCAATGGTATTTCAGTAATTTATGCATGTGGGAATTTGATTAATTGAGGACAAAATGGCAAGATTAATTAAAGTTTTTAGTGAAGAGTTTATTTAGTGGATTGTGTGTATGGTGCCATAGATGAAGAGAAAGTCAAAGTTTTGGATTCTTGTCCAATAGGAGTATGCCATGTGGTCTTGGTGGTTGGGCATTTAATGTAGAAGGGAGAGAGAGGGAAGGGAAGGCAGAAATAGGAGTAGCTTCCCGTGGAAGCTGAATTGTTCCTCCTTCCTTGCTCAATTTCAGTTCCCCTCATCTCTTTCTTTTCATTTTGATGCTATTCATCCTTGCATGATTTGGTTCTTCAAGTTTGAGTTGTATTCTTCTAAGTTTTGAGTTGGGTTTTGAAGAGGTAAGCTTGGGTTCTTCTTCTTATCCTTTTTCTTTGTTAGTTTCGGGTTAATGTTTGGTTGATTAAGTGTGTATTATGGCTGGGTTTTGTGCAAGAATCGGAGGAGAGAAGGAAGAGAAAAGGAAAAGAGAAAGTGGGATTTTGAAGTGGACGGAATGAAGCTTCATTTTGAGGTTTGGGAGTGTTTTGCCCTGTTCTCTTTTCGGATCATCTGTGTGTTATGCTTTAAATTTGTTGGTGATCTTGAGTGTTAAATTATGTCTAAATGCATGTATTTGATTGAGTTGGATCGTTGGTTGGCATGATTCAAGTTGTGGTCATTTGTATGTAAAGTTTTTGAAGTGAAATAGCATGAGTTAGTGTAAATTCTGGTTTGCATGCTCTTGTGATTTAATTGTGATTTTTCTTGTTTAAATTAGTGTAAATTGAGTATATATTGTTGATAAGTATGACTTGGTATGCAATTGAGTGTTGAGGTAAGTGCTAGTGCATGATAGAGTGGATTTGAGTATTGGTCGAGATGGGAAGAAGTGCAGTAAAGTACAGATTCTGGGTAATTTTCGTCTCTGTTGCGCTCGGAATGGCCTCTTTGTTGCTAAGGAGCCCTCTATCGCAAGCGTGACAGAGAGCTCGGTAGGCCAAGCACCAGCTCAAGTGTGCCTCCGCGCACGAACGTGAAGAGGAAGTGCCCGGTCTCTGTCATGAGCGCGACAGAGCTCGGTATAGTGAGCATCTGCCGAGCTAAGGTATGCTCGCATGCGACGGGGTACCTTGCGTTCTGTCACGAGGGCAACCCACGTTGCGATCGCGACAGAGGCCCTTCCTGCCTAATCTATTTTCTGGATTGTTTCTTTTTGTCCCACTTTCCATGGTTTCTAACTATAGTATTGTTCATGTTTTGCTTGTGCCTTGCTAAAATTATCGTCCTAGTGTTGCATTAGTGAATAATGATAATGATAGTGTTTTGATTCGTGTCTTTGGATAATTTAAAGTATTGTAATAGCGAGTGAGCAGTTGAGCCTGAAGTGCCATAGTAGTGGATAGATACGCATGCTTATAAAGGGATAGTGAGTGCAGCTGCTAGTTTTGACCCCGCGTCGGGTCTAGTGATTACGGTTGACCTCCATTATGGTCTTAGTGAAAATGTTTTGAGGCTTCGGTCTCCAGTGTAGTGTTCTCGTATCCACCACCACTGACATTCAGGCTATTATTTGAAGTGTATGGTATTTTTGCTTAGTGAAGTGTTATGATTATTGAGTGATTCCAATTAGTGTATTTGTTTTATGCGTATTGTTATTAAGTTCTGCTTTCTTATAGTGATTATGACTTATGTATCTCTATTTCCGTTACTTAGAGAATTTTGTATGCTGAGGCTTATTTACATATGTATTTGCATGACTTATTGTATAGTGCTCTGTTATCTTTGTTCCTTCCCACTAAACATTATCGCTTAGCACGGGTTGTTTTCCCGTGTAGGTGGCAGGTTTTGTTCGATTCGAGTCGCGCATCTGCAGGGTTGGCCACTAGGAGTAGAGTTTTGTTTGATTTTGTACTCCTCCTGTATTCTTTTTGTACATCATTTTGTTATTGTGTATATGAATCTCAGTATGTATAGTATATGTAAATATGTTCAAGGATGGTTATGTAATTTTGGATATTGAATATAATTATACTTTGTTTATATAAGATCTATTATTGTTATTATTTGCTTCCGCTGTGATGTATAAATTTCTTGAGTGAGTGTCGCGGTAGCTTTCCGGTATCCTTCTAACGGGGGTATCCGAGTGTTACAACATTATCCACTACAAAAAGGAACTCTGTCATGAACAAGATGAACTCCACACAAGCTCCTAGTGGCCAGCAGATGTACACTCTCTAAATCAAACCTGCATACCTACACGGGAAAACACCCGTGCTAAGCGATGGCTCAGTGGGAATATACAAAAGCAATAGACTTCTTATGAAGTCACAAACATTACATGATAATAGATATATCACAATAGTCATGCTCATAAACTTTAGCTCTATTGATCATCATATACAATACTTGACAGCTTATCTTTACATCTCACATATATTCATATACATGTACAGTTAATATTTCAACATGCTTCTATCATTTTCATTCATCAAGACATGGACAAAATCTCCAGATTTAGCACACCTCAATTACTATAAGCAATAACAAATCACTGCTTCTATCTTGTAACCAATACACATATACATATCATTGCATCTCTTGTACAGACAAAATTATTCAATAGAATAGCCTGATTTCACATTAATGGTGGATACGGGTAATCTAGATACTGACTAGCAGTACCAAACATCTGGAGAACCTAATCTCAAACATTTGAATACCAAAGGTATCAAACATTTAGACACAAATGGTGCCACTCTGGCAGCTGCAACTCTAACCCTTTATAGGCATGCCTATCTATCCACTACTATGATCATTTAGGCTTATACATATGAACTCTATAAACTATACCATATACTTTACCTTCTTGCTAGTATTTATTCTAATCATTAACATCAACCTCAATTTATGTATTTACTAAGCAACCCATGGGCACGCATATACATTCGTTTATCAACCATGACAAGCAGTATAAGTTAAACATGCTTGCCTAGTATATACAACATCTCAGATTCTAGTTACACACTCAACATGCCAAATCATCAAACATATGTGTTGTGACGCCCAATCCTGACCGTACAATTAGCTCAGCTTAAGCAGTCGAGAACGGTCGTCACACGACAATCACAAACACATATAACTTTAAACACATACATAACAAAACATGTACAATTAAATTTCATTTTACATACATTCATATGCAGCGGATATCTCATACTATCACATGCTTGAACATACTTATACCCATTAATACACATACATCATAAGCTTAATATTACAAAAATCAGTCATTCCATTCATTACATATTTTATGCTTCTCAAAAGATTATATAAAACATATATATAACTCATTGCCAAAAATCCCAAAACCTACACTCTCACACCCCGTTTGCCCCCTAGTAGTATGAGCCATGTTTGTGCATATGCATTGTGTGAGTTTTGACATGTATTAAGGGCATTTTGGGCAAAAATGTATGTTTTAAGAGTTCTGTTAGCATGTGGGTGCATGTGTGGTGTTAGGGTGTGAATTAGTTGGGTTGCATTTGGGTGTACTTACTCATATGTTTGTAGGGTGTGTTTTAGGGCTGTGCTTGTGTGTGTGTGTGCTCACACACTTGTAGGGTGTTATTAGATGGGAGAGTTTTGGGTGTATGTGATGCATGTTTGTAGTGTGTGAGTTGTTGATTTCCACCACTAGAGAGGTGCCATGTGTCTAGGGTTGGGTAAGGGTAAGTAAAAGGAGGAAAGGAAATTAGGAAATCAGATTTTCTATTCCCTTTTTCCCATTCCTCTCCTCCCTTTACTGCTCTTCTTCTTCTTCTTCACTCTTTAGTTGCCCTAGCTTGGATTCAAGCTCTTGGTAGTGGGAATTGATCACACCTTGCATTTAATTAGTAAGTTTGCTGTATTTTCCATCTTCTTCTTCCTCTTCTTCATCTTTCTTCTTCATATTTTCTGGGTTTGGATCTAAGTTAGAGTTTAGTGTTTGTGTGTTTTTGTGGTTTGATGTTTAGTTGAGCCTCCTAGTGAGCCAAAGGGCAAAGAGAAGGTTGGATCTAGTGGAGCTCATTAATTTGCAGCTAAGGATTTCAAGGTTTGGGAATTTTGTGTTATATGAATTGTTGACATGTTTTAATTGAATGAAATTCTGGAAATTTTTGATGTTCTTGATGTTTTTACTAGTTATTATGTTATGGGTTTTGGTTCTCTTTGTTCATAAAACCTTGATTGTGAGTTATGGAACCCAATGTGAGATTATGGAATTGTGGTATGAATAGTGATGAGATTGATTATGTAAATTGATATTGTTCTTTGAATTCATGAGTAGGATTTGGTTATGTCATGATTTATTGATGTTTGATTGATTTAATAGTATTATTGGAGTGAGCAAATTTTGGTTGAAGTGAGAGTTTTTGGGATTTTGGCTTGAATGATCTGGAAAATTGCTCTTGGGTATCGCATCTAGGCATGGGTCACGGTGGCAACCAATTTGGTTACCACCGTGAGGCACGCACCAGATGCATTCTGCCGTGAGTCCAGACTTTTGCTTCTGACTTGGGCAGTGGGTATGTCACGGTGGCAACCAGATGAGTTACCACCGTGAGGTACCCCAAAATTGCATTATGTTTTGGGGTCTGGGTATGTCACGGTGACAACCAGATGGGTTACCACCATGAGGTACCTCAGACTTGCATTCTGCCAAGATCCCTGGTATGTCACGGTGGCAACCAATCTGATTTCCACCGTGACCTACCCTATTTTTACAATAAAATCTTAGTTATTTCACATGATTTAGGGTTGTTAAATTATGGATTTTTGCACATATTGTCTCTTAATATGAACTGTATATTAGTAAGATGGATGATATTTGCATGTACTGATTATTCAAGGTATGTAATGTAACAACCCAAAATGGCCCTAGTCAGAATTTGCATGGGAAGTCGGGAACGGAAGGGTATTTCGGTAATTTGTGCTTGAGAAAGTTTGGTTAATTAGGACTAAAGTGCAAAGTAAATAATTAATTATAAGATGTTAAGTGGGGAGTTATCTAGTAGAACGTGTGTATGGTACTTAGGAAGTGATTGGATAAGATTGTGACACTTGGGTTTGTAGGATGATGACAAGTGGTTTATAAGGAATTGTTAGAGTGTGCTTGAAGTGTATGGAAGTAGGATGTAAGTGGGTTAAGAAATGCTATGGTGTGAGTGGTGTTTGGTGTATTGAAGATATTTATTCAAGTATTGTTTGTGTGTGTATGGTGTATGGTGCAAGGTGGAATAAGTCAAAAGATGGATTAAGGAACCAATAAGATTAGGACAAGTGGCTTGGTAGGTGGGCAATTAATGGGAAAAGAATTAAAGGAAAAGAAGAAAGAGAGGGAGAGAAGATTCACGTTGGGACTCCCTCCTCTCTCTCCCGTTCTTTCTCTTCTTCTTCTCTTCTTTCCCCATTTCTTGAGTTTCCTCTCTAATTTGTGTGGGTTGGAGCTGGTTTTGGAAGTGTTTGAGAGCTACATTGAAGAGGTAAGTGATTAGATTTTGGATGTTGTGTTTGGATTTTGGATTTTCTTCTTCTTTGGTTTTGTTTAAGATAAGGGTTGTGGAAGAGTAATTGTGGGTTTTGGTTTTGTGCAAGCTTTGGGTTTCAAGAAGAAGAACAAAGGCAAGGAGAAAGTTCAAGAGTGAGGATTAGCTGGGTTTTGGTCTACAAGAGGTTTGGGAGCTTCGATTTCTTCATTTGTGTTTGTGTTGTCAATTGCCTATTTTCTCCTTGGATCATGTGTTTGTATTGTTAATTGCTTTCTAGAAATTTGAATGCTTTGATATGAGTTTATGCATGAATTAAGTTGAGTAAATGTGTTAGCAATCCATTTATTTGATTGAGATAAATGTATATGTGGGTTGGTCTTGAAATGCATGAGTTTGGGGATTTCTTTGAATTCGATGTTTTATGGTGATTTTCGTAATCCTGTTCAGTTCTCTTTTGACCTCCGTGCATTCTTTTTTGTCATAGGTGTAGTTATAGAGCTCTAAATCGTGTGATTATTAATCCATTAGAACCATGGTTTCCATGCCTTTAAATGTCTCCGAAATAGCCTTGGACAAATTCTCGCTCTAAGAAATCGAAAAATTGATTACAAATGTAGTGTCCCTGTTGTGTCGGGTTGTTTGAACAGTATGGGTTGTGGAGATCATATCTGGAATTATAGATGTCTTTTTGACCTGAAATTTGTTTCATGTGAACGGTAACATCCTAGGGAACATTTGTTAAGAAGGACGTTTTGGCTAAAAATGAGGTTTAGAGGTCGGTTTAGGCAATACGAGTTGGGCACGTTGAGCAGTCCCGTTTGGCTTCAGGGGTGAGCCTCTGTCGCGAGCGCGACAGTGTCGCGACCTCGCGACAGAAAAATGTGTTTTTAAGCTTTTCTTCTTCATTTTTGACCCTTTGTTGGTTTGGGGCACTTGCTTTTCCTTCCCCTTCTTTAGGTTGAGTATTTTGGGCACGTTTTGCTTCCGAAGTGCATCCGAACTTCGTTGTTACTGTCTAAAACTTAGTCATTTCTTGTTTAGAGTTTGGAGATAGGATTAATGTTCGAAAATGGAATTATGGTGTTTTTGATGTTCATAATAGTTTAATTGTTATGGTTTTGATGTAGATGATGCATGAAGCCTTGAATGTGAGCTATTGAATTTAATTGTGTTGAATGACGATTAGTATTGATATTATAGTTTGTGTATATGGATATTGTTAGTGGCATGATTTATTTGGATTTCTTGGTATGGATGTTGTGTTCATGTTGTCAATGGTGTGTGGCTTGCTGGAGATGAGGTAAGATACCTTTGGTTGTATTTCGTGTGTTTGTGGGTGAGTTTGAGGAAGGAAAGATCCCGCAGAATTCTGTAGATTTTCGAAATCATGACTCTGTCGCGATCGCGACACTATCGCGAGCGCGACAGAGACCGGTGATCCTGATGCTGTGCCATCGCGAGCACGCGACACTGTCGCGAGCCCGCGATAGCAATAGCTTGTGTGCTCTCTGTCGCGAGCGCGACAACTGTCGCGATCGCGACAGAGCACTTTGTTGGCCTGTGCTATCGCGAGCACGCGACAGATGCGTTGTGCAGAATGAGTTTTCTTGGTGATTCCAATGCCTAATTTCTGAACTTGTAGTACCTTTAAGTTTATAATTGGATATATTATGCTTGGACAGTGTGATGAATTATAAGAATGTGCTATGTTAAATTATGAGCCATGATGTGAGGCATGATTTGTATTATGCATTGACCTGCAAGAGTCAGTCTAGTGGATAGTTAGGCATGCCTAATAGAGTCTTCTGTAGCTGCAGCGCCCTTTGAATGATTTGGACCCTGATCAGGTCCCCGTTTGGTTCCTCGCGAACCCCTTTCTATACTCGGATCTCCGTGATCCTTTTTAATGTGTTTGGATCTTGTTTAAGATCCCCCCTCTCTGTGAAATGTTTAAAAAAAAATAAAATAAAATGTTTGTCGATTCGCACCCGTAAGGTGGTGATAGTTCGATTCGTACCCGTAAGGTGCGACTGATCGTGCCAGCGAGGCACTGTCTGATTTCTCGTTATCCACTATTTTGAGTCAGCAGGTATTTTTATTCGCTTTGTCTGATATGAATATGAGATTATGATAACCGTTTGGTTAAGATTTCAGTAATATGAATCAGCTACCTTTCTGAATGTGATTATGGAAGTTGAATAGTTTGAATATGACTCAGGTATGCATTTGTATATGCTTAACGCCCGTATGGTATTATAAATGTGTCTAACTGAGTGGTTGAGATGTTTGCATGCGAACTAGTATGTATAAGTACACTGGCTTGCATCATTGTATACTATGGTTAATTGTGTGAATGAGTATTTGTCATATTGAGATGCAATGCATGTGGATCGACGTTCGTTAAGTGCATGTGCCATAATGTAACGATATGCTATATGTTCTTACGAACTCAGATAACGCAGTGTTTCTAATATGTTGTTGTGCGTTTGCAATTCACGGTATGATATAGTGTGGATTAGTTGTGCAGTGAAGTGTTGTTACTCGATACCTCGGCGAACCGGTCAGTTTAATGTATGTGTTATTGTATGTGGTTCTGCATGGTGATATCTGTATTATGAATGATGCTGCGTTTGCCTTGACTTATTTTGACATAAGTATACAGATATGAATGCCTTTGCTATGTAAGTCTGATTATATATGTGTCATGAATATCCGCATTAACCATTTGAATGTGATTTGCTTTGGCGACCATTGTGAATGGCCGTCCATATTGCTTGTGTGTTCTCCCCACTAAGCGTTTATCGCTTAGCACGGATTTCCTTTCCGTGCAGGTGGCAGGTTTGGTTCTGTTCGAGTCGCGCATCTGCAAGGTCGGCCACGTTGAAGTTAGAAGTTTTGTATTTTGTTCAACTTCTGTACTTCGATTTTGTATTTCTGCAGTATTGTAATTATGTTTTATTATGTAATGATCTGGAGATTTTTTATTGGGATATGTAAACATTAGTATGTTTTTATATTAAGTTATTCCTTTGTTGTATTATTCGCTTTTTGCTGCCGCTTAGTGCCTGCGTGTGCGTGATGTTGTTGTATGATCAGTCTGTGCTCGCAAGGTAAGTTTTTAATTTACCCGAGTTTTTGTATGAATGTATTCTTCCGCATTGTGTATGTGCATATCTGTATGAGTGAGCGTTGGGTAGCGCACCCGTCGGCGTCCTTCCAACGGGGACGGCGATGGGGGTGTTACATGTAAGTTCTTTGCTTATTATATTTGAACTATGGACGTAAACTGTGTTTTGTAGCCTGTGAGTCAATTAAGTGGATAGTTAGGCATACCTAATAGAGTCTTATAGCTGCAGCCTCAGTTCAGTTTGGACCCGATCAGGTCCTGTTTGGTTCCTCGCGAACCCTCCAATGTGTTTGGATCTTGTTTAAGGTCCCTCAGTAAAACGTTTTGTAAATGATAAAGTAAATTGGTTTTCGATTCGTACCCATAAGGTACTATCTGTAATCGGCTCATACCCATAAAGTACTGTCCATTCACTCGTTATCCACTACCTTGAGTCAACAAGTGCTTTATTGTTGGAATTGTTTTGGTACTTATGAGCATGTTTTATCCAATTATGTTTATTAATGTGATATTATGAATACAATTAAGTTTTATCAAATGTATGACTCTACATGTTCATATGTTCATACTCTTATCTAATGCGTATTTCTGACTATGCCATCTGTATGTGTTTGCTTGACAACTATTGTGAATGGCCGTCCATTTGATTTGTGTGTTTCCCCACTAAGCATTTATCGCTTAGCACGGTGTGTTTACCCGTGCAGGTATGGAAGGAGTTTGCCTTGGGTGAGTCGTCGCAGCCAAGCCAACACAGCTGGGTTTAGTATAGAGCTTAATTTTGTATATTGATGATTCTTTTTGTATAGAACTCTCTTATGTTAATTTTGTAACAATTTCCGCATTTGTATTAGTACATTTCTGGATATGTAATTATCTTTTGTACCTTTGGGTTGATCAAACAGTAATGTAATGTTTTCCGTTATATTAATGCATGATAAGCTTCTTTCATGAATGGTTTTGTAAACTTTTATTTACCCTGTATTTCGGTATGTATGTTTATGGATGAATGTCTGTATATTATGTTTCTGCGTGGTGGCACCTTTGCCCATACGGCATCTCACTCCTTATCGGAGGGGATCGCCTACGTATGAGTAGGGGGTGTTACATACACTATAGACACTCCTAGTGTTGACTGTTGGCAATGCAGATTCGTCCTTCAAAATCACTTCGCGTTCGAACCTACACGGATTAGAAAATCTGTGCTAAGCGATAACGCTTAGTGGGGAAAATAATACAATAACACAGTGTATGCACATATATGTATAGATAATTCATTGCATCAATAACAAGTCTTACAGATTCCATATTCCAACTCAAGATACGCATATATAAATATAACTATTCAATGTACATATCATAACATGACAGACGCATTTTGGTTATATTATCACATCGTTTTCTCATGCTCATTATAGTCATACTCAAGGATATGTAACATAATTTCACGTCATTCAATTAATTAATATATTTATTTATAGCCTTGCCTGCAACTCAAAGATGCAGATAATGGGTATCGCATCAGTATCCAAAGGTACAGTAAACACATTAGTATCCATAAATACCACACATTCGCATTAGCACCTGAAGCTACCAGAAAGATCAATAATATCGATAAATTTGTATTAGAGAATCCAATAAGGATTCAAATCGCATTGATGATTCTAGAGGAATCGGACGCATTTGGCTGCAATACTTAGACCCTATATGCATGCCTATCTATCCACTACTTGACTCGTAGGCTATAATTAATAATCCGATTTATTCATATCATCACTTCTCATAAGCATAAATAGTATTAATGTTCATTATACAGTTCACTCACTTTAACAATTGTATATAATGGTATTCATATGCATAAAACAACAATTATTATCATACACATGCTGACTATACATATAACTCATAAATTGATCAATCTAAGGCAATTAAGAATTTAATTAAAACACTCATAAGTGTCGCACTCGCGATAGAATTAGATGATAGCTTCTGTCGTGCTCGCGACCCAAGTCGCGCTCACGACAGAACCTACTCCACGCCTCTAACACGCTCGCGCACATACGTGTACCAGCGACAGAAGACAAAACCAATGTTAAGGAGCCTTCTGTTGCGCTCGCGATAGAACCCAAATTCCGAATTCCAAGCTCTAAAACTCACTTCCTCACTTCTACTCTTAACCGTTCTTTGCATATGATCCCTATTACTTACTAGCAAGTTCTTTAGGCGTTCAATTATCTACCTATTAAGGATATTCTAACACATTTTCCATCCATCTAAAATTATAATATCAAGGTTATAAACCACACTAGTTCATAATATTAGATACCCTACAATTTATGTTATACGAAAACTTACCTAACCAATTAAATTGCATCAATTGAGTGAGTTCCTAAAACAAGTTTCCAATTCATCATGCATCATGCGTGCTTACATTCCAACATGTTATTTACATACCAATCAGTAAATTATACCATATACATAACTATTCTAAGATTCATTCTAAATAGAGCAACATACATATATTCATCAACTAACTCATCAATTCATCATTTCATTTCAGTTCATTAAAATATAAAGTTACACATCTCACGTTTATTGCAACACATACATTTCATCTTCCAATTCAAAGTTATACTACATCAAGAATAGCACACGAGTAAGAGAGTTTACCAAAACCTCTTCTCCTAAAGCTCCTTAGAAATTCACTTAGCTCTTTAATCCACCACCTTCTTTTTTCCCTTATTTTTCTTTGTTTCCTCAACTATAAGTTCAAGTCCAATTTCCAAAATTGGACACCAATGTAAAATTGCATAATAACCCAAATTTAAAGAAATAGAAGAAGAAGATGAAGAGCAAACCAACTCAATTACCTACCTTGCAAATTAGAAACTCAACTTCATCAATTAAGCTCTTGATCACTCAATAGAATTATGGAATCTAAAATGGGAAAAGATGGCACATGAAGGAGAGGATAAAGAAAGACAAAAATTTG
Organism: Excoecaria cochinchinensis; assembly: GCA_947683425.1. Taxonomy (NCBI): domain Eukaryota; kingdom Viridiplantae; phylum Streptophyta; class Magnoliopsida; order Malpighiales; family Euphorbiaceae; genus Excoecaria; species Excoecaria cochinchinensis. The sequence goes on along the minus strand of CANTUQ010000028.1, from coordinate 4,684,667 downwards.
AGAGAGAAGAGCAGCTGAAGATTACATGCAAAAGTGAGGATTTTCTCTCTCTCTTCAAACCCTTATATTGTATGAAAGAGGGTGAGGTGGTAGATCCTAGGAGTGACACTTGGATTTCCACTTCCTTCCCACTAATCCCACTTAATCAAATCTGATTTTAGTTAATCTCTATTAGCCACTAATTAATCTTGTTTAACATTAAACATGCACATTTACTAATTAGCCACTTAAACTTATTTTGTTTGCTCAATTAGGTCCTCAATTAACTTACACTTAAGTCCTTAATTAACATACTCAATGTAATCTCATCCCAATTATCTTAATTAGACCAATTAGCTACTAGGACATAATTCGGACCATTACAACTCTCCCTTCCTAAAAAGAATTTTGTCCGCGAAATTCATACCTGAATCAAATAGGTGGGGATATTGTTCCCACATGGCAACATTCGGTTCCCAATTTGCCTCTTCTACTCCGTGATGTTGCCATAACACCTTCACCAATGGAATCTGTTTGCTACAGAACTATCTCACGTCTCTAGCTAGGATTGCTTTTGGCTTCTCATTATAAGAAAATTCCGCTTGAACTTGCATGTCCTGTGCTGGTATAATGTGGGATTCGTCCGAATGATATCTTCGTAGCATTGACACATGGAAGACATCGTGGAGCTTGGACAAGGCTAGAGGCAAAACCAACCGATAAGCCACAAATCCCACTCTTTCCAGTACCTCATAAGGCCTGATAAACCTTGGACTCTACTTCCCTTTCTTAGCAAAACATAACACCTTCCTCGAAGGAGACACTTTGAGGAACACTTTCTCGCCCCCTTCAAATTCAATGTCCTTCCTCTTTAGATCCGCATATGATTTCTGCCTATCACTAGTAGCTTTCAAATGTTGTTGTATTAACTTCACTTTCTCTTCAGTATCCCTAACTAAATTCGGACCAATAACCTTGTGCTCACCCAACTCTGTCCAATAGGTCGGCGTCTGACACTTTCTACCATATAACACTTCAAATGGTGCCATGCTAACACTCGCTTGATAACTGTTGTTATAAGAAAATTCCATCAGTGGAATATACGTATCCCAACTCTTAGAGAAATCCAGAACACAAGCTCTAAGCAAATCCTCTAACACTTGAATAACCCTTTCTGACTATCCATCAGTTTGAGGGTGGAATGTTGTACTGAAATTCAACTTCGTACCCATTCTAGCTTATAAACTCTTCCAGAATGTGGAAGTAAATCTCGGGTCCCTATCTGACACAATAGACAAGGGAATTCCATGCAATCTAATAATTTCCTTCACATACAATTCAGCTAACCAATCCATGGAATAATCCATTCGAACCAATAGAAAGCGAGCTGTCTTTGAAAACGAATCCATAATCACCCATACTAAATCATGCTGCTTTGATGTCAAAGGAAATCCAGAAACAAACTCCATGGTAATGTTATTCCATTTCCACTGTGGAATGGAAAGAGGAGTTAACAATCCATGTGAAACCTGATGTTCTGCTTTCACCTACTGACAAGTCAGACACTTCCAAACATATTCTACGACATCCTTTTTCATACCCGGCCACCAATAAAACTACTTTAGGTCTTGATACATCTTATTCCCATCAAGGTGCATAGTAAAAACCGCATTATGCGCATCACGCAGAAGTCTTTTTCTCAACTCTTTATCACTTGCAACACATAACCGGTTCTTATAAAACACTACACCCTCTCCATTCACTAAATAGTTAGTCTTGTCTCCCTTTTTGACTGACTGCAGAGTTTGCTGCAATCTAAGATCATCTTTCCGTGCCAATATCAATTCATCTCTCAACACAGGCCTCGCTCTCAACTGACCTAACAAAGCTCTACCTGAAGTAAATCTCCACTTCATTTGTTGTAATAACAAGGTTGAAACTGACTTCCTGCTCAACGCATTAGACACCACATTAGCTTTACCTGGATGATAATCCACTATACAATTATAGTCTTTTAACAATTCGAGTCACCTACGCTGTCTCAAATTCAATTCCTTCTGAGTTAGCAAATATTTGAGACTTTTGTGATTTGTGAAGATCTTATACTTCTCACCATACAAGTAGTGTCACCAATTTTTTAAGGCAAACACCACTGCAGCTAACTCCAAGTCATGAGTCGGGTAATTCTGTTCATGTGGCTTCAATTGCCTTGAAGCATAAGTGTAGACACTAGGTCCTGAGGCAGCCCAGATCAGAGTTATTTAATGATGATAAGATGCCTTGTCACAGGCAAAAAGGTTGAAAATGGTGATTTCTTTGTTAAATTTGCATTTTAGAGTGAAAAAAATAATAAAAAATATTTTTAAAATTAGATTTGAAAAATGGGGTTTAGAAATTATATTATTTTTTGTTAATTTTAAAAAAAAATTATTTTCCGCAAATGTCGGTCGCCCAAAATTGAATTTTTCGCGAGTGTCGGTTGCCCAAAAAAAAATAATGTCGGTCGCCCCTGTTCCGCCGCAAATGGCCATTTTCGCCCAAAATCAATTTTTTTTTCCGGATTTTTCACCCAATTTGATTTCCTATCCCATTTTTTAGGGTTTTTAAAGGCTTTTTTCCATTTTTAAAATTCAAGAAAATAATATCTGATTTAATTGATTTTTTGTTTTATTAATTAGTTAGGTTTTCATATTTTTTCATATAAATAGAAAATGATGGAAAGAGAAAAGGATGGGGGATTTTCTTATGGTTTTGTTCAGTTCATCTTTTTGGTTCTTTTTCCAATAGAATTTCTTCTAAACATTTTGTAGAAGTTGTTTTATTGATTGATTTCAATTTTGAGACAAACATAATAATTGATTGCTCTCAAAATTCATTTTTTTAACTTGTTATTTGTTTTCAACCAAACTTTTTTTCAATGATTTTTGAATCTATTTTTGATGAAAAAATAATTTTGAGACAAACAAAACAATTGTTTGTTATCAAAGTATAATGTTTTCATTTGATTTTCTAAAAATAAGATTTTTTTTCATATAAGATGTTTCTTAAGACAAACAAAATAATCATTTGTTCTTGAGATCATATTTATTTTTTAATCAATAAAAATAATTTTTTTAGCAAAGAAATTATTTCTTTGTTCTTAAAGAATTTTTTATCATTTTTTTTAAATCTTTTTTTCTTGGAATAAAATTCTAACATTTTCACCATATCTCAACTCTAATCTTGCAAACCACCAACAAGGAAATCAATCATCATTTTTTACTTTCATCGAATTCGAAACTCTGAGGGTAAACATTCTGGGCTTATTCTTCTTATTCTTTTTATTATTTTTGTTCATATTTAATTTATTCATGTATATATTTATTATTTTTATTTATTTATTTATTCTATTATTTTATATTTGTTTTATTTAATATGTTTATATATTATTTTTGTTTAGGTAAATATTAGTTTTTTATTATTCCTAACATGTAATTGATTTATTTGGCTTTGATCGCTCACTATTTCTAACATATAATTAATTCATTCATTTTGATCAATTCTTTTGCCATGTAAATGTTTTAGGTTAATTGTGACAATATTAATTAATCATGTCATATATTATTATTATTTTCATCATTCTTTTATTCATTATTTTTTATTATTCTTTTATCATTGTTACATGTTTTATTTATTGTTATTTATTTATTTATTTATTTTCATTCTTCATAATTGTCATGTTCATATTTTTATATATTAATTCATTAACAAGTTTTATTTTATTTCAATCACATCTTTTAATTCATTTGTCATTTATAATACATTTTTCTCATTTATTTTAGTTTATTAACATTTTAATTCAATTGTCATTTTTGATGCCATCTCACTTTATTTTATCTCATTTTATCATTTATTATAAATTTAATTTTTTTAACTGATTTAATTACTAACATTATTTCATTTGTATTTTATTTTTTTTTCAGAACTTATTTTCTTCGCTTAGACATTTTTGCAAGTACACGAGGAGATGCAGAATGCTCGTTTGGGTTAAATACTTAATTGCTTTACTTGTAATATTTTATTTATTTGCCTTATTTATTTTGCCATGTAATTTTCTTATAAAATTGTTTATTTTAGGCACGCTAGAAAGAAAATCACAAAAATATTTTTATTAATTAACTTGAAATCTTTCCTAATAAAAATGGGACCAATGTCCTAATTTTCTCCATCAAAAATAAAAATTGTTACATCAAAATTATTTTAAAATAAGTATGAATGCGAGAACCAATGCCCTCATTTTTAACAAATAGCCCGTTTTATTTATGATTTATACTTTATTTACAATGGGGGTTGTAGTCCGCCCCTAGTTTTGTTGTAATCTATTTTCATGCACTTTACTTTAATTATGCTTTATTTGTCGCTTTCCTTGAATGACCAACCATGCGCTTCAATTAAATTGCATTGAATTGAATGAGAAATGTAATGAAACGATAAATTCAAAACTCAACTATAAACCTAACCAAGGGTATGAATAAATGGGAAGTCCCCAACCTTCTCTGGTCTTTGGGCTCAACGAGGCGAGAGGGCCATCTCAATATTCTATTGGGATGGGCCCTCCAAGACACCTCTTGTGTCCTGTAAAAGGCTCAAAATTGCACAGTCCTAGGCGCCATGAGGCGAGAGAGCCATCCTAATGTTCTATTAGGGTGGATGCCTCCAAGACACCTCTGGTTTGCCCAAGCGCGGGGTTGAAAGAGGACCATCCTATCATTAGGGTGGAAGCCTTCAAGACACCTTCGACTTACCTATAATGGATATAGCAACGCTGTCTTAGGATCACTAAGACTAGATGACCTTTCCCAATGTTCTATTGAGTGGCAACTCCAAGAAACCTCCTTGTTGTCCAAAATGGATGCACGTGTAATTTCTTGCAAGTTTTAAATGAACCTCTCCCGAAAGCCCTGAAGGCGGGCGATTCGGGGCGCCACAGGGTTCAGCGCGCGTCACAGTGGCGAGTTCACTGGGGACAATGCTCGAGAATTCGCTTTGAAAGTACCTTGGTTAAAATTTACAATTGAGTTTTAATTTAAAAATTTCATCCTTTTTTGGAAACTGCATTGCATCTCATTAGAGTCTTAGATCTATGCTAGTTTTGTCCCTCTTTTAACCCCGGTGTGTTCCCGAAGCACAACCCTACGTTCACTCAATATCGGGAAGTGTTAAGGATGATCACCATCCCAAGCCTCGTACTATCATGGTATATTAAATGGAGACCCGATCGGTCGTTACGCTCGGGATGAGCTAAACCCGTTGGCAGGGACCATGTTTGGGTAGCCCTAAAGTAACATCACCTTGGCCAAAGCTCATGTAATGGAAACAGTTACTTCCCCTAAGTGGTATGAACCTTAATACTATGCTTGCTATATGGATCATTTTGTATTGGACAAACCCAAATAATTTGATTGGTCACCTAATCAAAGGTTTTCATGCCCCGATATGCCCATGTCAACTTATTCGGACTGCCTAAATACACAATGATCATAACTCATGTACCTGTGCATTAATTAAGAGAGGTTATGCTGTCCGTTTTTCGCCGTGCACCATGCACGTCCATCGGGTTCCTTGCTAACCCATGGGCCAAGCCCACCTAGTACAGAGACTATACAACCTCGTGTGTGGGGGAAATAAGGTTGGAAGGGTCTATCTACTTACATGTGGTTGTGGATGATGCATTGCATTTTCATGTCATTCATGCACAAATAAAATTTTTTTATTTCTTCCCTATGTATACATCCTATTCTTTGCATATAATGATTACATGTACATATCATCTTGTGTATAGTTTTTCAAATGTTTCACATGTATCACTGTAATCTCTCTTAGTCATTGTATACCATTTGTTGCACAGCACGACCATGTATTGCATATTATTCATGCATTATTCCAAGCCTTGCTTTTTAGCCATTGTAGACCATTTACTTGGATGGTTAGGGGATCCCAACAGTTGTCTAAAGAGTGATCAGAGTTTGGGTTGGCCGACAAAATTTAGCATCCTTGCCAGAGCATCTAAAGGTAGTAGAAATGGTTGGGCCTTCACAACCTCTGAATTTTGGCTCATCCAGGCACTAGTGCACTAGTTTCCCCAAAATTGGCGGCAACTGTAGACACCAGATCCTGAGACAGCCCAGATTAGAGTTACCCAATAATGATAAGATGCCTTGTCAAGGGCAAAAAGGTTGAAAATGGTGATTTCTTTATCAAATTTGCATTTTAGAGTGAAAAAATAAAAAATAAAAAATAAAAAAAAATTAAAATTAGATTTAAAAAATGGGGTTTAAAAATTATATTATTTTCAGTTAATTTTAAAAATTAAAAAAATTTATTTTTCGCGAATGTCGATGCGCGGCAGCACATGGGCGTTGTGCACAGAGCGCACTGCGCAGTGCCTGTCGCTAGCGCGCGGGACAAACGGCCGTTGCACACGCCGACGGGCGTCAGTCGCCCCTATTCTGCCGCAAATGGCCATTTTCGCCCAAAATCGAATTTTTTCCAGATTTTCACCCAATTTTGATTTTCTATCCCATTTTTTTTAAAGGTTTTTTTTTTTCATTTTTAAAATTCAAAAAAAATAATATCTGATTTAATTATTTTTTTTATTAATTAGTTAGGTTTTCATATTTTTTCATATAAATAGAAAATGATGGAAAGAGAAAATGATGGGGGATTTTCTTATGGTTTTGTTTGAGGTTTTCTCTTCTTCTTCCTCTCAAATTCTCTCCAAAATTTCAAAATTTTCCCCAACAAAAAGAAATAAAAATTCAGTTCATCTTTTTGGTTCTTTTTCCAATAGAATTTCTTCTAAACATTTTTTAGAAGTAGTTTTAGTGATTGATTTCAATTTTGAGACAAACAAAATAATTGTTTGCTCTCAAAATTTATTTTTTTTAACTTGTTATTTGTTTTCAATCAAACTTTTTTTCATTAATTTTTGAATCTATTTTTGATGAAAAAATAATTTTGCGACAAACAAAACAATTGTTTATTATCAAAATATAAATTTTTCATTTGATTTTTTAAAAATAAGATTTTTTTTCATATGTTTTGTTTCTTAAGACAAACAAAAGAATCGTTTGTTCTTGGGATCATTTTTTTTAATCAATAAAAATCATTCTTTTTTTTTTAGATCTTTTTTTCTTGGAATAAAATTATAACATTCTCACCATATCTCAACTCTAATCTTGCAAATCACCAACAGGGAAACCAATCATCATTTTTTACCTTCATCTAATCCGAAACTCTGAGGGTAAACATTCTGGGCTTATTCTTCTTATTCTTTTTATTATTTTTGTTTATATTTAATTTATTCATGTATATTTTTATTATTTTCATTTATTTATTTATTCTATTATTTTATATTTATTTTATTTAATATGTTTATATATTTTTTTTTTTCAGGTAAATATTGGTTTTTTATTATTCCTAACATGTAATTGATTTATTTTGCTTTGATCGCTCACTATTTTTAACATATAATTAATTCATTCATTTTGATCAGTCCTTTTGCCATGTAAATATTTTAGGTTAATTGTGACAACATTAATTAATCATTTCATATATTATTATTATTTTCATCATTCTTTTATTCATTATTTTTTATCATTCTTTTATCATCATTACATGTTTTATTTATTGTTATTTATTTATTTTCATTCTTCATCATTGTCATGTTCGTATTTTTATATATTAATTCATTAACACGTTTTATTTTATTTCAATCACATCTTTTAATTCATTTGTTATTTATAATACATTTTTCTCATTTATTTTAGTGTAATAACATTTTAATTCATTTGTCATTTTTGATGCCATCTCACATTATTTTATCTCATTTTATCATTTATTATATATTTAATTGATTTAATTACTAACATTATTTCATTTGTGTTTTATTTTTCTTTCACAATTTATTTTCTTCGCTTCGACATTTTTGCAAGCACACGAGGAGATCCAGAAGGCTCGTTTGGGTTAAATATTTAATTGCCTTATTTGTAATATTTTATTTATTTGCCTTATTTATTTTGCTATGTAATTTTCTTATAAAAATATTTATTTTAGGCACGCTAGAAAGAAAATCACAAAAACATTTTTATTAATTAACTTGGAATCTTTCCTAATAAAATGGGACCAATGTCCAAATTTTTTCCATCTAAAATAAAAATTGTCACATCAAAATTATTTTATAATAAATATGCAAGCGAGATACAATGCCCTCATTTTTAACAAATAGCTCGTTTTATGTATGATTTGTATTTTATTTACAATGGGAGTTGTATTCCGTCCCTAGTTTTGTTATAATCTATTTTCATGCACTTTACTTTAATTATACTTTATTTGTCGCTTTCCTTGAATGACCAGCCATGCGCTTTAATTAAATTGCACTGAATTGAATGAGAAATGGGATGAAATGATAAATTCAAAACTCAACTATAAACCTAACCAAGGGTATGAATAAATGGGAAGTCCCGAACCTTCTCTGGTCTTTGGGTTCAACGAGGCGAGAGGGCCATCTCAATATTCTATTGGGATGGGGCCTCCAAGACACCTCTTTTGTCCTGTAAAAGGCTCAAAATTACATAGTCCTAGGCGCTACGAGGCTAGAGGGCCATCCTAATGTTCTATTAGGGTGGATGCCTCCAAGATACCTTTGGTTTGTCCAAGCGTGAGGCTAGAAGACCATCCTATCATTAGGGTGGAAGCCTCCAAGACACCTCCGGCTTGCCTATAATGGACATAACAATGCTGTCTTGGGCTCACTGAGGCTAGACGACCTTTCCCAATGTTCTATTGGGTGGCGACTCCAAGAAACCTCCTTGTTGCCCAAAATGGATGCATTTGTAATTTCTTACAAGTTTTAAATGAACCTCTCCCGAAAGCCCTGAAGGCGGGCGATTCGGGGTGCCCCGGGGTTCGGCGCACGTCACAATAAGCCACAACCCTTCCATCTTGCTTCAATATGCAACCCAATCATATTCCAGAAGCATCACTGTACAGAACATACTCTTTACCAGAAATAACTTGAGTTAAAATTGGTGCCTCCACCAACATTCTCTTAAACTATTCAAAGCTTGCCTGACACTTATCTGACCATTCAAAGCTAATTCCCTTACGAAGCAATCTAGTCAGTGGTGAAGCAATCAATGAAAACCCTTGCACAAACTGCCTATAATATCCAGCTAACCCTAGAAAACATCGAATCTAAGGCACATTCCTAAATGGTTTCCAATTCACAATCCCTTTAATTTTGGCCAGATTTACCTTTATACCCTCAAAAGAGACAACTGATGTTCCCTTAAGGTCTAAAGCACAATACTCAAATGTTGTTCATGCTCTTTCTCATTCTTGGAATAGACCAGAATATCATCCATGAACACCATTACAAACTTGTCTAGATACGACCTGAACACTCTGTTCATCAAATCTATGAATGCAGTAGGTGCATTAGTTAACCCGAATGGCATTACTAAGAATTCATAACGTGCATAACGAGTCTTAAATGCAGTCTTAGGTATATCTTCCTTTTTCACCTGCAACTGTTAATACCCAGACCTTAAATCTATCTTGGAAAACATACCTGCCCCTCTCAATTGATCAAACAAATCCTCAATTCTTGGTAAAGGATACCAATTCTTCACTGTCACCTTGTTCAACTGTCTTTAATCAATGCACATTCTCATTGTTCCATCCTTTTTCTTTACAAACAGTACTGGCGCTCCCCAAGGAGACACAATAGGTCTTATAAAACCCGTATCTAACAATTCCTGTAACTGAGTCTTCAATTCTTTCAACACAGTAGGAGCCATTCAATAGGGTACCTTAGACACAGGTACTGTTCTAGGCACAATGTCAATAGACAATTCTGCTTCTCTCACTGGCGATACACTAGACAACTCTTCTGGGAACACATCAGGAAATTCCCTCGCTATAGGTATAGCCTGAATTCTCACTTGCTCTCTTTTGGAATCCAATACAAGGGCTAAGAAAGCCTCGCACCCTTTCCTCAGACATCGGTAAGCTTGCATTGTCGACAACCCATTAACTAAGGGATTAGAACATGCACCCCTTACAGTCACCTTATACCCTTCATTACTACTGAGCACAACTATCTTCTTCCTATAGTCAACTATAGCTTGATGCTTACCCAACCAGTCTATACCTAATATTAAATCAAACTCATCAAACGACAATTCAATTAGGTCTACAGGAAATACATGACCTTGAACCACTAACGGACAATCCCTATACACTTTGTTCACATTCACACTACTACCCTAAGGACTAGTTACGCATATCTCATAATTCAAGCAATCAGCAACAAGCATCATATCACATATTCTCTTAGAACACACATAAGAATGTGTAAACGCAGTGTCAATCAATGCAAACATTTCTGTATCATAAAGTAGAAATGTACCTACAATGACCTCTGGCACATCCTGCTCTTCTCGAGCCTTCATTGCATAAGCTCAAGCTGGCGCCACTGAAGGTCTACCCCCTGATTCTGATTTAGTTCTGCCTCTAGATTGGCTTCCTCTGCCATGGCCTCGTCCTTTACCTCTGTTAGTAGGAGGCAAATTAGAACCACCCCGACTAGTCTCTTGCTGATTCCTAGCCACCTCATAAGCCTTTGGATAATTAGCTAGGTAATGCTCAGTGCTCCCACATCTAAAACATGCACCAGTCACTTTCCAACATTCTCCTCTATGCCGCTTACCACAATGCAAGCATTCAGGCACCTCACTTCTAGCACCAGATCTACCTCTGCCAGTACCAGGTGCAAAGGATGACCCTTGTTTCCTGCCTCTAGTTGCTAGATTATTAACAGATTCTACTGGTGTTGCCACTTGAGAATCTCTAAATCTCTTGCCTGAATGAGATCCACCTCGATTCGGATTCCTCTTTTGCATTCTTTCCTTTTGAACCTCCAATCACCTCTCTCTCTCATAGCGGCTTGTACTATTCGATAGTAACTCACATTTTGCTCTATGGTCATTGAGATCAATAACAACTTAATCTACTCAATTAATCCCTCTTCAAACTGCTGACATTTGAACTCTTCAGTTAGTACACCAGGCGATGCATACTTACTTAGTTTGCAAAACTCTTTCTCATACTCGGCCACTGACATGGCTCTTTGCCTCAAATTCAAGAATTGCTTCCAATTCACCTCTCAAATATTTGTTACGGAACTCACTTTCAAAGAATACCCATGTAACTGAGTCCGGAAGCATTGGATGCCTTAGGACTAGTTTCCACTAGTCATATGCAGCACCCTAAAGCAACGAAACCACACATTCCACTTGCTAATCAGGAGGACACCTTATCTCCCCGAGCACCCTCCGAACCTTTCAATTTAAAATTTCATCTTCTCAGATTCATCCAATCTAGTTCCATAAAACTCTTTTGCCCCATGCTTTCTCATCGATTATAATGGAGCCTTCAGTGTTGTCATTCAATCTAACACCCTCACCATGTCTTGAGACATTTTGAGTAAGGCCTCCATAGGAACCATTGGAACCTCATGCTCAAAACTGACTGGCCAAGACTGACCAGACACAGACACTTCCACTTCTCGAGGGTTAACACTTTCTGTCATTTCTTCTCTAGAGTTATGAGAAGGATCCATCGAGCTGATACAATAAACAAGAATGTAAGTATTAGCTCAACACAACTATACACATCCTAGCCTACCCAATTCCTAGAAAAGACTAAACCTAGGCTCTAATACCACAAATTATGATGCCTAATCCCGACCGCACATTAGCTCAGCTTAAGCAGTCGAGAACGGTCATAACACAACAATCATAAACACATATAACTTTAAACACATACATAACAAAAACTGTACAATTAAATTTCATTTCACATACATTCACATGCAGCGGATATCTCATACTATAACATGCTTGAACATACTTATACCTACATATAGACATACATCATAAGCTTATATTACAAAACTAAGTCATTCCATTCATTATATATTTTATGCCTCTCAAAAGATTAAATAAAACATATACATAACTCATTACCCAAAATCCCAAAACCTACACTATAGGCACTCCTAGTGTTAACCGTTGGCAATGCAGATCAGTCCTTCGAAATCACTTCGCATCCGAACCTGCACGGATTAGAAAACTCGTGCTAAGTGATAACACTTAGTGGGAAAAATAATACAATAACACAGTGTATGCACATATATGTATAGATAATTCAATGCATCAATAACAAGTCTTATAAATTCCATATTCCAACTCAACATATGCATATATAAATAAAACTATTCAATGTACATATCACAACATGACAGCTGCATTTTGGTTACATTATCACATCGTTTTCGCATGCACATTATAGTCATACTCAAGGATATATCACATAATTTCACGCCATTCAATTAGTTAATATATTTATTTATAGCCTTGCCTGCAAGTCAAAGATGCTGATAATGGGTATCGCATCAGTACCCAAAGGTAGAGTAAACACATTAGTATCCGTAGATACTACACATTTGCATTAGCACCCGAAGGTACTGAAAAGATCAATAATATCAAAAAATTCGCATTAGGGAATCCAACAAGGATGCAAATCGCATTGATGATTCTAGAGGAATCGAACACATTTGTTTGTAGCACTTAGACCCTATAGGCATGCCTATCTATCCACTATTTGACCCGCCGGCTAGAATTATTAATCTGGTTTATTCATAGTATCACTTCTCATTAGCATCAATAGTATTAAGGTTCATTATATAATTCATTCACTTTAACAATTGTATAAAATGGTATTCATATGCATAAAACAACGATTATTATCATACTCATGCTTACTATACATATAAATCAAAAATTGATCAATCGAAGGCAATTAAGAATTTAAATAAAACATTCATAAGTATCCCGCTTGCAACAGAATTGGATGATAGCTTCCGTCGCGCTCGCGACAGAACCTACTCCATGCCTCTATCATGCTCACGCACATTCGTGCGCCCGTCATAGAAGATAAAACCAATGTTAAGGAGCCTTCTGTCGCACTCACGATAGAACCCAAATTCCCAATTCCAAAACTCACTTCCTCACTTCTACTCTTAACCCCTCTTTGCATATGATCCCTATTACTTACTAACAAGTTCTTTAGGCGTTCGATTATCTACCTATTAAGGATATTATAACACATTTTCCATCCATCTAAAATTATAATATCAAGGTTATAAACCACACTAGTTGACAATATTAGATACACTACAATTTATGTTATACCAAAGCTTACCTAACCAATTAAATTGCATCAATTGAGTGAGTTCCTAAAACAAGTTTCCAATTCATCACGCATCATGCTTGCTTTTATTCCAACATGTTATTTACATACCAATCATTAAATTATACCATATACATAACTATTCCAAGATTCATTCAAAACAGAGCAACATACTTCTATTCATCAACTAACTAATCAATTCATCATTTCATTTCAGTTCATGAAAACATATAGTTACACATCTCACGTTTATTGCAACACATATATGTCATCTTCTATTTCAAAGTTATACTACATCAAGAATAGCACACGAGTAAGAGTGTTTCCCAAACCTCTTCTCCTAGGCTCCTTAGAAAGTCACTTAGATCCTTGATCCACCACCTTCTCTTTTCCCTTATTTTTCTTTGTTTCCTCAACTACAAGTTCAAGTCCAAATTCCAGAATTAGACACCAATGTAAAATTCCAGGATAACCAAAGATTAAAGAAATAGAAGAAGAAGATGAAGAGCAAACCAACTCAATTACCTGCCTTTCAAATCAGAAACTCAACTTCATCAATTAAGCTCTTGATCACTTAATAGAATTATAGAATCTGTAACACCCCCATCGCCGTCCCCGTTGGAAGGACACCGACGGACGCGCTACACGACGCTCACATATACAGATATACACATGCACAATGCGGAATCATACATTCATACATAACATGCATACGGAAATACGGATTAATTAAAAACTTACTTTACCTGCAGGCACGGGCTGATCATGCAATAACTTATGCACACACAGACACTAAGCTGAACCATACACGGAAGCATACATATAACCATTCAACGGAAGCATCAGTGAAATAATAAAACAAAGGAATAACTAAACATAAGGACATACTAACTATTACATTCCCAAAAGAAAACTCAAGAACGAAACATAATAATTACATATACAATACTACCGAATGCAAAAGCTGAAATACAGAAGCTGAACAAAATACAGAACTTCTAACTCCTACGTGGCCGACCTTGCAGAAGCGCGACTCGAACAGAACCAAACCTGCCACCTGCACGGAAAGGAAATCCGTGCTAAGCGATAAACGCTTAGTGGGGAGAACACACAAGAATATGGACGGCCATTCACAATGGTCGTCAAGGCAAAACACATTCAAATGGCAAATGCGGATATTCATAGCATATCAATAATCAGGCTGCACAATAAAGGCATTCAATCGATAATTCACCCAACAGACCATAAACTCATGTCCAGGATATACCAATACAGACATAAAACAATATACGATACAAATATCATCATGCCGAACTACATACTATAACTCATGCATAAACCTACATGGGTATCAAATAATAGCATCTTACCATGCGGAGTCACAAGAGCTATACACATGCATTAAACATCACTGAGTACCCACGCCTGAACTGATAACCCAATCATCATGTTAAGCACACACACTAGTCAAATATCCAAAGGATAACATTTAGAGCAACACAATACCGCTGCGCAACTCTAATATATATATTAAGCATCATGCAGAAACATTCTGATAACGGAGACTGAAGGCATAACCAAATAGTATTACATTCACATCATCATGCAGAAAGTACAATAATCATCACATACTTACCATCACAGCTGCTTCGGTTCACATGCTAATATATATAACAAAACTATGCTGAAGTCATATACTTAAATACATCAATCAAATCATTTCAAAGCAATCAGAAACTTATAACAAATCACATGACAAGTACGGATAATCATGTTAAATGTAAAGTCATGCTTACTTAAAATAGATATACATTCTGAAGCCCATAGTCACATTCATATACATATAAACTGATTCCTGAGATCTTTATCATAATCAAACGGATATCACATTCTGATAGTCATTTCAAAGTAACATAAAACAGTAAAGCACCTGCTGACTCACAATAGTGGATAACGAGTGTACTGAACTGATTAGTACCTTACGGGTACAAATCGAAAACCACTTTATTTTATCACAAAAGCATTTTACTGATGGGGGATCTTAACCCGATCCAAATACATTAAAAAGGATCACGAGGATCCGTACTGAGGGGGGGTTCGCGAGGAACCATACGGGGGACCTGATCAGGGTCCAATACGTTCAAAGGGCGCTACAGCTACTGAAAGACTCTATTAGGCATGCCTAACTATCCACTAGACTGACTCTCGCAGGTCATGCATAAAACAATTCACACTTCGAATCGCATAACGCATAATTATTTATATACATCATGCATAAACCAGAATACAATAGACATATAAATATGCTCATAAGGTCGGTCGTACATCATGCAATTCGCATTGCAAAACATATTACAATCCATACATTTTAACATTAAACAATATTCTAAAGCATGCCAAGAATCAGGTATAAAAGCACTACCATGCTAATGATTATCAACACAAATTCTTAATCATGCATTAGGCGAAGATACTAAGCATAAATCATGCACAGACCAAATTACATTTAACTTAACTCATTGAGTTCCCAGGCTAAAGTATAATCATGCATTCAGATATTAATCATAATATTCAACTAAATATAGTATAGCATAATATCAATCATAACTCATTCAAGTCATATTCTGAAGCATGCAATAGTTCAATCAATCACATTTTATCACTACCCCAATTACTAGAGTATATCAAGAACACATGTGTAATCATATTATGCCAATGATCAAAAACATATAATCTGAATCATGGATTGATACAATATTCTTAAACATGGCATGTTAACTTAGATAAGAATCCGATCCAGAACAGCATAACATAATGCTAAACACAACTAAGATAGGCTAACCATACAGACAGGATAGCACACAGTAGAGAAAGAAGTCATAAAAGCATTTGACAGTCATTTCATGACAAACTAGCCACGGGGCACAAATCAAAACAGAAAAGCTATACAGAAGCATATAACAGTAAGACATAAATTATACAGCAGTGAAGACCCATACAGAAGAAATAGGAAATTCATTTTGGTTAAAACTGGGCAAAATCGGAAAAAGGGGCTGAAGAGGGGTCGGTCACAAGTCATGTCATGACTCATGACTGACCTCACAGGAGGGTCACGGCGTGACCTAGTGTCACGTCTCGTGACCTGCTAGAGAGTCACGGGACGTGACTCTATGTCACGCCTGGCCTCACAAGAGTCACGCCGTGACTCTATGTCACGTGACGTGACTTCCCTCTCACAGAGAGAGGAGTCACGCATTACCCTTACCAGAGTCACGCCGTGACTCTAAGTCACGAGACGTGACTTTCCTCTCACAGAGAGAAGAGTCACGCTTCGCAACTGGAGTCACGCTTCGCCATTCACAAGGGTCACGTCGTGACCCTAAGTCACGAGACGTGACTTTCCTCTCACAGAGAGAAGAGTCACGCTTCGCAAATGGGAGTCATGCTGCCCTTCACATGAGTTACGTCGTGACTCTAAGTCACGCGACGTGACTCGCTTCTCACAGAACACTGGAACTGGAAATTCCACAGAGACGCGATTTTCCATTCCCAGTTACCCAGAACTCCAAGAACTCGATAAATTCATTTTCAATCTCATTCAAAACACCACCAAACTCATCTTACATTTCAATCGATGTCCCAACCAGCATAAACAAGACAATTGCAACTTAATTCAACAATCAAATCAACTAATACCATGCATAAACAAATTTCATCCATTAAAGAACATAAACCCTAAAAATACAGTAATTTCAAAACCCAAAGCTCAGTAACTTCAATTCAATCCCCAACATGCATTACTAACATATTTACTCACTTAATCATGCATATTCTCATGCCAAAACACATCAACTTCCAGAAATTAAGCAAAGCAAACCCATTTACAAGCCTAGTGAGAAATATGGCAGAGATAAGAACACAGAAGCTCTTCAACCATTACATGCATCCAAAAATATTCCCAAACCTGGAAATGACGATCCAATAATCAGGCTTCAAGATCAGTCCTCAATCCTTCCCTTGCCTTTACTATGCTCTTTCTTACAATCCAAAGCTTACACATACAAGAAACCACACAACCCTTAGTCCAAACCCTAACTGAAGATGAAACCAGATAAAGAAGAAGAAGAAGAAGAATAGGAGAATGTTAATTCTAACTAACCTTCTCAAGCAAAATCACAATCCAAGCCACACAAATCCAAGCCAATAGAGAAAGAAAGGAAAAGCAAGGAAGGGAGAAGAGAAGAAGAAGGGAAAGCGTGAGAGGAGGGGGACGGGAATGAAATCTGTGTTCCCTCTCTCTCTTCCACTTTCTTTTCTTCTTTTCCCCATTCACTGCCCACCTAACAGTCCACTTGGCAACATCCTATTGGACCCCAAACTCCACTTAGCATTTCAAACCATAGCACAATACAAGAGTCATACCCAAACATTGCCTTAATAAATATCTTGTCTAAATGCTCTTTAGTCCTTAAACAAATTACACTTCACTCACTTACACATTTCTTTCTTTACCAACTTAATTATCTTATCAATTAGGTCCTTAGCACTCCAAATTCTCAAACACGATTTACTGAAATACCCTTCCGATCCCGACTTAACATGCACAATCCGACCAGGGCTATTTTGGGGTGTGACAACTCTTCCCTCCTAAAAGAATTTCGTCCTCGAAATTCACAGCGAAACACTTACATCCAATAACCCAAACAAACAAAACTTACTTAGACACAAGCTTACAAAGTAACTTACCAGAAGAACCTGCGGACTCCTTCGAATCCTTGCTAGATGCTACAAACTCTGAAGACACTTGAGAAGATCTGAGCAAATCCTCCACATGCTTTCTAGCTTGCCCAGCTAGACTCTCACTCATCTTCTTAGGACAATCGGCAATCCGGTGTTCCATACTGCCACACCTGAAACAAGCACCTGAAAGCTTCCGACATGGACCACGATGTCGCTTCTGGCAGTGCTGACATAAAAGCGATATCCACTTCCTACACTTATTCCCATGTTGCTTCTGACATTGTTGATACACTGAAGGTTCTCGAACCCTTTTTCCTGCTGACACTTCACTAACCGATCCTTTTCTCTTCTGAGGAACATGCTGAACAAAATCTTGAGAAACACGAGGAGCAGTTAATCTATCCAAAATCCGAATCACTCCTTGTACTAATGTCCTATCATCAGAAACACGACCAGAATCTTCAACTGAAAGATGCTCTGAAACATTCTGATCAGCATTAATTCGATTCACACTTTCTGTTGTCTCGCCCACATTCTCACTAGGATCAGACTCCATCTAGACATGACACAAAACAAGACGCATCTGCATTAGGCCACGACACAAAACCGACTCTCATGCAAAGACTCAACACAAAACAAACAACATACCCAGAACCATCAAACCTGGGCTCTGATACCACTAACTGTAACACCCCCATCGCCATCCCCGTTGGAAGGACACCGACGGACGCGCTACACGACGCTCACATTTACAGATATACACATGCACAATGCGGAATCATACATTCATACATAACATGCATACGGAAATACGGATTAATTAAAAACTTACTTTACCTGCAGGCACGGGCTGATCATGCAATAACTTATGCACACACAGACACTAAGCTGAACCATACACGGAAGCATACATATAACCATTCAACGGAAGCATCAGTGAAATAATAAAACAAAGGAATAACTAAACATAAGGACATACTAACTATTACATTCCCAAAAGAAAACTCAAGAACGAAACATAATAATTACATATACAATACTACCGAATGCAAAAGCTGAAATACAGAAGCTGAACAAAATACAGAACTTCTAACTCCTACGTGGCCGACCTTGCAGAAGCGCGACTCGAACAGAACCAAACCTGCCACCTGCACGGAAAGGAAATCCGTGCTAAGCGATAAACGCTTAGTGGGGAGAACACACAAGAATATGGACGGCCATTCACAATGGTCGTCAAGGCAAAACACATTCAAATGGCAAATGCGGATATTCATAGCATATCAATAATCAGGCTGCACAATAAAGGCATTCAATCGATAATTCACCCAACAGACCATAAACTCATGTCCAGGATATACCAATACAGACATAAAACAATATACGATACAAATATCATCATGCCGAACTACATACTATAACTCATGCATAAACCTACATGGGTATCAAATAATAGCATCTTACCATGCGGAGTCACAAGAGCTATACACATGCATTAAACATCACTGAGTACCCACGCCTGAACTGACAACCCAATCATCATGTTAAGCACACACACTAGTCAAATATCCAAAGGATAACATTTAGAGCAACACAATACCGCTGCGCAACTCTAATATATATATTAAGCATCATGCAGAAACATTCTGATAACGGAGACTGAAGGCATAACCAAATAGTATTACATTCACATCATCATGCAGAAAGTACAATAATCATCACATACTTACCATCACAGCTGCTTCGGTTCACATGCTAATATATATAACAAAACTATGCTGAAGTCATATACTTAAATACATCAATCAAATCATTTCAAAGCAATCAGAAACTTATAACAAATCACATGACAAGTACGGATAATCATGTTAAATGTAAAGTCATGCTTACTTAAAATAGATATACATTCTGAAGCCCATAGTCACATTCATATACATATAAACTGATTCCTGAGATCTTTATCATAATCAAACGGATATCACATTCTGATAGTCATTTCAAAGTAACATAAAACAGTAAAGCACCTGCTGACTCACAATAGTGGATAACGAGTGTACTGAACTGATTAGTACCTTACGGGTACAAATCGAAAACCACTTTATTTTATCACAAAAGCATTTTACTGATGGGGGATCTTAACCCGATCCAAATACATTAAAAAGGATCACGAGGATCCGTACTGAGGGGGGGTTCGCGAGGAACCATACGGGGGACCTGATCAGGGTCCAATACGTTCAAAGGGCGCTGCAGCTACTGAAAGACTCTATTAGGCATGCCTAACTATCCACTAGACTGACTCTCGCAGGTCATGCATAAAACAATTCACACTTCGAATCGCATAACGCATAATTATTTATATACATCATGCATAAACCAGAATACAATAGACATATAAATATGCTCATAAGGTCGGTCGTACATCATGCAATTCGCATTGCAAAACATATTACAATCCATACATTTTAACATTAAACAATATTCTAAAGCATGCCAAGAATCAGGTATAAAAGCACTACCATGCTAATGATTATCAACACAAATTCTTAATCATGCATTAGGCGAAGATACTAAGCATAAATCATGCACAGACCAAATTACATTTAACTTAACTCATTGAGTTCCCAGGCTAAAGTATAATCATGCATTCAGATATTAATCATAATATTCAACTAAATATAGTATAGCATAATATCAATCATAACTCATTCAAGTCATATTCTGAAGCATGCAATAGTTCAATCAATCACATTTTATCACTACCCCAATTACTAGAGTATATCAAGAACACATGTGTAATCATATTATGCCAATGATCAAAAACATATAATCTGAATCATGGATTGATACAATATTCTTAAACATGGCATGTTAACTTAGATAAGAATCCGATCCAGAACAGCATAACATAATGCTAAACACAACTAAGATAGGCTAACCATACAGACAGGATAGCACACAGTAGAGAAAGAAGTCATAAAAGCATTTGACAGTCATTTCATGACAAACTAGCCACGGGGCACAAATCAAAACAGAAAAGCTATACAGAAGCATATAACAGTAAGACATAAATTATACAGCAGTGAAGACCCATACAGAAGAAATAGGAAATTCATTTTGGTTAAAACTGGGCAAAATCGGAAAAAGGGGCTGAAGAGGGGTCGGTCACAAGTCATGTCATGACTCATGACTGACCTCACAGGAGGGTCACGGCGTGACCTAGTGTCACATCTCGTGACCTGCTAGAGAGTCACGGGACGTGACTCTATGTCACGCCTGGCCTCACAAGAGTCACGCCGTGACTCTATGTCACGTGACGTGACTTCCCTCTCACAGAGAGAGGAGTCACGCATTACCCTTACCAGAGTCACGCCGTGACTCTAAGTCACGAGACGTGACTTTCCTCTCACAGAGAGAAGAGTCACGCTTCGCAACTGGAGTCACGCTTCGCAACTGGAGTCACGCTTCGCCATTCACAAGGGTCACGTCGTGACCCTAAGTCACGAGACGTGACTTTCCTCTCACAGAGAGAAGAGTCACGCTTCGCAAATGGGAGTCACGCTGCCCTTCACATGAGTCACGTCGTGACTCTAAGTCACGCGACGTGACTCGCTTCTCACAGAACACTGGAACTGGAAATTCCACAGAGACGCGATTTTCCATTCCCAGTTACCCAGAACTCCAAGAACTCGATAAATTCATTTTCAATCTCATTCAAAACACCACCAAACTCATCTTACCTTTCAATCGATGTCCCAACCAGCATAAACAAGACAATTGCAACTTAATTCAACAATCAAATCAACTAATACCATGCATAAACAGATTTCATCCATTAAAGAACATAAACCCTAAAAATACAGTAATTTCAAAACCCAAAGCTCAGTAACTTCAATTCAATCCCCAACATGCATTACTAACATATTTACTCACTTAATCATGCATATTCTCATGCCAAAACACATCAACTTCCAGAAATTAAGCAAAGCAAACCCATTTACAAGCCTAGTGAGAAATATGGCAGAGACAAGAACACAGAAGCTCTTCAAC
Source organism: Excoecaria cochinchinensis (assembly GCA_947683425.1). NCBI lineage: Eukaryota > Viridiplantae > Streptophyta > Magnoliopsida > Malpighiales > Euphorbiaceae > Excoecaria > Excoecaria cochinchinensis. Next base: position 4,662,611 of record CANTUQ010000028.1, on the reverse strand, counting down.
CATTACATGCATCCAAAAATATTCCCAAACCTGGAAATGACGATCCAATAATCAGGCTTCAAGATCAGTCCTCAATCCTTCCCTTGCCTTTACTATGCTCTTTCTTACAATCCAAAGCTTGCACATACAAGAAACCACACAACCCTTAGTCCAAACCCTAACTGAAGATGAAACCAGATAAAGAAGAAGAAGAAGAAGAACAGGAGAACGTTAATTCTAACTTACCTCCTCAAGCAAAATCTCAATCCAAGCCACACAAATCCAAGCCAATAGAGAAAGAAAGGAAAAGCAAGGAAGGGAGAAGAGAAGAAGAAGGGAAAGCGTGAGAGGAGGGGGACGGGAATGAAATCTGTGTTCCCTCTCTCTCTTCCACTTTCTTTTCTTCTTTTCCCCATTCACTGCCCACCTAACAGTCCACTTGGCAACATCCTATTGGACCCCAAACTCCACTTAGCATTTCAAACCATAGCACAATACAAGAGTCATACCCAAACATTGCCTTAATAAATATCTTGTCTAAATGCTCTTTAGTCCTTAAACAAATTACACTTCACTCACTTACACATTTCTTTCTTTACCAACTTAATTATCTTATCAATTAGGTCCTTAGCACTCCAAATTCTCAAACACGATTTACTGAAATACCCTTCCGATCCCGACTTAACATGCACAATCCGACCAGGGCTATTTTGGGGTGTGACAGAATCTAAAATGGGAAAAGATGGCACAAAAAGGAGAGGATGAAGAAAGATAGAAATTTGAGAGAGAAAAGCAGCTAAAGATTACATGCAAAAGTGAGGATTTTCTCTCTCTTACAACCCTTAAATTGCATAAAAAGGGTGAGGGGGCAGCTACTAGGAGTGACACCCGGATTTTCACTTCCTTCCCACTTAATCAAATCTGATTTTAGTTAATCTCCTTTTGCCACTAATTAATCTTGTTTAACATTAAACATGCACATTTACCAATTAGCCACTTAAACTAATTTTACAATTGACTTAAGTCCTTAATTAACATACTCAATGCAATCTCATCCCAACTATCTTAATTATACCAATTAGCTACTATGGTATAATTTGGGCCATTACATGTGTAATGGCCCGAACTATACCCTAGTAGCATGTTGTCCTTATTGGGGTAATTGGGTTAAGTTTGAATTCAATTTGTTAATATTAGACTTAAAAAGTAATAAATGAGGACTTGGTTGCATAAGGTGTAAAAGTTTAAGTGATCAATTAACAATTATGAATTATAACGCCCATTCCCAACCACTAGGTTAGCTCTGTTAATGCAGTCAGGAACAGTCGCTACACACAGAAACTCACACAAGCTTTACTATCACAATCTCATGCCAACAACACAGATAATAAAATTTCATCATCAGCATACATTCTCATGCATTATATATATTAAGTTCCCATGCCGTACAATATACTCACATACTTATATATATATAGGCCTTCATTAAGTTTACAATACTTAGTTATAACAGCTTTACATATTTCCTTTTTGTCAAAACAATATCTTTAATAACTTATACAAACACATAATCAAACCCCAAAACCTACACTAAAGATGTAGTCCTAGTGTTGACCATTGCTAACACGGACTCGTCCTTCTAGAATCACCTCTCGTACGAACCTACACAGATCAGAAAGAACCCGTGCTAAGCGATAACGCTTAGTGGGGAACACATATATATATAACATATAGGCCCATGCACAGCATCAATATTAAACGTGCATCATAATAGAATCATGCTTAGACCTATATAATCAAAAACATTTATATATCATTTTACACATAACATCGTCGTTTATTCATATTTTCCTAAAGCATGCATTAATTGACATAAGTAACCACTTAATCACATGTCTGAAAAGCGTACAAAGGTTGGCATAGATTTGTCAAATTCAAAGCATTCACACACCAACTTAACCCTTAAGATTATCTTTATCTTTTATGTTTTGGGTTCGCCTGCAGTTCAAAGATACGGATAACGGGTATCACATTGGTACCCCTACGGTACTGTAATTTCATTGTATCTGTGGATACACATATACACATCTGTACCCAAGGTACATAAACTCAATAAGATCAATATTCCATATTAATGAATCCAGCAAGGATTATTTCGCACTGTGATTCCAGAGGAATTGGACGCATTGGGCTGCAGCACTTTGACCCTATAGGCATGCCTATTTATCCACTACTTGACTCGCAGGCTAAAGTTGATTAATTTCATTATTGATTTAATAGTTGTTAATTTCAATAGCACATACATAAACCACATCAAATTCTTCACTTTGCATAATTACAAAACATTAACTAGTCACATTATTCTTTTACACATCTTATAACTCTTGGATAACTTGTAATTAGGTCATTAACCATCAAGCATTTGCATTCTTTAATCATCATATTTATATGTATATTTGCTTCATATAACCTTCATATCATGCTCATATAAAATAGTCACAAGCGTGGTCAAAAGCCACACAATTAACAAACCAAAATAATTTAGAGTTACATGCCAAAACAGGGTACCTCATGGTCACAACCAGTTTGGTTGTCACCGTGATATACTGAGGTCTTCAAAACAGAAAGCAAGCCAAGGTACCTCACGGTCACAACCAGTTTGATCGCCACCATGACATACCAAGCACTCTCAAAACATAATGCAAAATGAGGTATCTCACGGTCACAACCTATTTGGTTGTCACCGTTACATACCAAATATTCCCAAACATAATGTAAAAATGAGATATCTCACGGTCACAACTAGTTTGGTTGCCACCATTAGGTACAACACACTTGCGGCAGAATGCACACTTTTGCAGCTCACGGTCATAACCAATTTGGTTGTCATCGTAACATGCCAAACTTAGCTAGGCAGAATAGAGTTCATGCATACCTCATGGTGGCAATCTCTTTGGTAGTCACCGTGACATATACAAAAACACTATAACACAGCTGTGCTCCCGTCTCATTCTCATATCACTTTTAAGACCTCAAAACTCATTTTATAACAACAACAATCAACACATACCTGATTTCCATTAAGCCACTCTTACTCAATTAAACACCAATCACATGGCACACTTACATAGCTCAATCCTTAACATTCCACTTAAATTGTCATGAACACAACATTAATTTCATAACCTATTAAACCCAATCAACTTATTCATTCACATCTTTAAGGATTCCTACTACCAATTTAGTTCATGCTTAGTCAAATTATACAAGTAAATATAAAATATGCCAATACACTTATAGGGTTAGTTCACAAATCTCGTCGCCTATGCTCCTAATGTTCACTAAGTACTTGTTTCTCCGATTTTTGCCTTTCCCTTGTCTTTCTTTACTCCTTCCTCTACAAATACCATTCCAATTTCCAAAATTGGACACCATTCATCAATTCCATGCTTTCTCAATCCATTATTCAAGAAAAAGTAGAAGATGAAAAGAAATCAATTACTAAACCACTTACCTTCCAATTCTATCAATTAAATCCTTGGACCACAAAGCCAACAATCATAGAATTAATTTAATACTTCCTAAGAATCATAGGAGAAAGAAGATGAAAGAGTTGAATTGCAAAAAATGGAAATGGCTGGAACAAGCACTCATGGTCCTTTCTCTCTCCTCAAATCAATATATATGCATGTACTAGTGTAGGTGGCAGCCTTATCAAATGCCACCCGGATTCCACTTCAATTTATGTCCCTTAATTAGTTAATTAATCCCCTTTAAATATTAGTTAATCCTCAATTAGCTTAATGATGCAACTTACAACTTGGCCACTTAACTTTCCTTTAGTTTGTCAATTAGGTCCTTCTTTTATTACAATCAAGTCCATATTGCACCCTTAATTAAACCAATTTACTAGTTACAACTAGGGTACATTTTCGGCCATTACAACTGTAACACCTCCTACGTCCCCGTTGGAAGGATGCGGGTGCGCTACCGACGCTCACTCACACACATGCGCACATGCACTAAGCGAAAGCATACATTCATACATAAAAATATACAGAGATACAGTGGAAATTAAAACTTTAAGGAAACAATAGCTGAACATACATTAACTCACATACATACATATAATTATTCAGCGGAAGCATAAGACGAAAGATAAAATGAAGAAATAACTGAAAACTTAATTACAAGAAGATCCTTACATATAATTACATTTACATAAGACTAGGGAAAAATAAAAGCCAAAATACAGAGGTTGAGCAAAATACAAAACTTCTAACTCCTATGTGGCCGACCTTGCAGATGCGTGACTTGAACGGAACCAAACCTGCCACCTGCAAGGGAAAAGAACCCGTGCTAAGCGATAAATGCTTAGTGGGGAAAACACACAAGCAATATGGACAACCATTCACAATGGTCGTCAAGGCATAACACATGCAAATAGCAAATGCGAACATTCATAACACATATATAGTCAGGCTTGCATAGTAAAGGCATTCATTCAAAAACTCACATCCATATACTTACCGAGGTATCAAGTATCAGAACCTTACCGTGTACAGTCACAAGAGATATTACGCATGCAACTATCATGCCAAAGTACCCATGCATTAACGGAAAACCCATTCACTTGCAACACAATTACCATAAAATAATGTACCCAGTTATCATGCTAAGAACACTAGCTATCTAAACATACAATTGTCATGCCATAACACACATTAGCCGAACCCAAGGGAAGACGTCAAACACCACACTTCCACTGCGTAACTCTATCACATAAAATATCATGCCTTGAAATGTAAACACATAACCATACTCCAAAATCACTACAATAGTCGAGGACAAGGAACATATAGCAAACTATTACATTCAGGGCATACACTAATTCAAAGTCAGATTCTTATACACTTTAATTCGCCTCATCATCATCCAATACCACACATACACTTATCGAAGCTGATCCACATGCGTTGCACCCCAAATAATACATATGTGATCATTCTATAGTCCAGATCGCCTTATTATGTATACTAATTCACAGGCTACCCTAATAGATAACAATATAGAATCACATTCATATACATATTAATTCATATGCTTATAACCTAACTAGTCAGATTCACGTTCTCATAAGCATAACATAATAAACTAAATTCATGGCATTCGAGAGATCATGTTCATAGTCATACACAATTTAGTTCACATACTTATATCCATAATTGACTGTATACAAACACATTCACAAAATGATACATGTGGATAACCATGCACAATACACATGCTTGAGTCACACTCAACCGGTTCAGAGATTTATAATCACATTCAAATACATAACTGATTCATATCCCCAGAATTACGATCATTCGGATATCACATTCTCTTAATCATATCAATCAAACAAACGAAATACCTGCTGACCAAAAATAGTGCATAACGAGTGAACTGACAGTACCTTACGGGTACGAATCGAATACTGACATCACCTTACGGGTGCGAATCGAATACTGACATCACCTTACGGGTGCGAATCGAATACTGACATCACCTTACGGGTGCGAGTCGAAAACCGTTTTATTTTTATCACATTCAAAACATATTCTAAGGGGGATCTTAAACAAGATCCAAACACATTAAAAAGGATCGTGAGGATCCGAACACATTAAAAGGTTTCGCGAGGAACCAAACGGGGACCAGATCAGGGTCCAAACGTCCAAAGGTGCAGCAGCTAAAGAGACTCTATTAGGCATGCCTACCTATCCACTAGACTGACTCTCGTAGGTAATGCATAAAACAAATCATGTTGCGAGTCACATAATATAGTTCGAAATGTCAGTCATGCATAATCCATTCAATCCATTCTATAATATCCCAAAATCATATATATACATATATGCATATTCGTATCATGGATTCACATTCATATAACTCATAAGTTAACAGGTATAGGACTTATAGGCACTAAAGAAACTCGAGTTCAAAACCAAACACCAAGAGAAAACTCATTAAGCATAACAAGGGTGTCGCGCTCGCAACAGAGACCATAATCCCTTTGCTTGCGTGCGCATGACGGACCTCGCGATCACAGGGAGAAGAGAAAGCCTGGCTCTATTGCGCTCGTGACATTATCGCGGTCATGACAGAGAGCATAAGCATCACTATCGCGGGCTCGCGACAGATCGTGTGCTCGCGATAGCACATGCCAATATTGTGCTCTGTCGCGATCGCGACACCGTCGCACTCGCGACAGAGAGCACACAACAGCTATTGCTATCGCGGGCTCGCGACAAGGTCGCGTGCTCGCCGATAGCACAGCCTAGCAATAAGATCACCGGTCTCTATCGCGCTCGCGACAGTGTCGTGATTTCTAGACTCTGCAGCATTCTGCAGATTTCTTCTCCTCCCAAACTCACACACAAACACACAAAATCACATCAAATGGTCTCATACATCAAATCCAACCACCCTTCACCATCAATACCCATAATATAACATTATCATCGAGTAATTCCACACCAAACATCAATTCAAGCTCATAATCTCAATAATTATCAAAACTTAGAAATTTACAGCAAAACTATATCAAACCACACAATCACCACAATAAATTCACATTTATGCATAATTACTCTTCGAAATTAAAAGCCCGTAACATACATGCCAAAATAAGTCCATTTCACAACCCAATTTCAAGAAATTCATCAAGAACACATATGGACATTTTCACATTCAAGAGTAGAAAATTCCCAAACTCATGCATTTCAATACCAACCCTCATATACATCTATCTCAATCAAAAACATGGATTACTAACACATTTCCCAAATTAATTCATGCATAAACTCATATCAAAGCACTCAAATTTCTGAAAATCAAACACAAATACACACTCATGATCCAAGGAGAATTTGGCAATGACAACTCAAAACTCAAATCCAGAAATCAAAGCTCCCAAACCTCTTTGAAGGACAACCCAGCTGATCTTCACTCTTCAATCTTCTCCTTGCCTTTATTCTTCTTTTTGCCACCCAAAACTTGCACAAACAAAACCCAAAACTTCTTAATCCAAACCCTAACTCAAATAAAACTAGAAAAAGAAAAAGAAGAATAAGAAAAACCAAATGTAGGATCTAAACCCAAACACAAACCTCTTTAATTTTGTTCCAAAACTTAATCAAAGCACCCCTTAGAAAGCACAAACATCCGGCCAAAAGAGAAGGAAAGGAAAAGCAGAGAATGGAGAAGAGAAGAAGAAGAGGAGGCATGAGAGGGAGGGGAGAACGGGAATGCCAAATTCTGTGTTCTCTCTCTCTCTCTCTCTCTCTTTCTTTCTTTTCTTCTTTTCTTCATTCAATGCTCACCAACCATGCCACATGGCAAGTTCTCATTGGACCAAAATCCCACTTATTGACTCTTCAAACCATGGCACCATACTCCTACCTCACTTGATAATTCTTAACTAGATATTTTCCATCCTTAGTATAATACACACAATCCACTAGATAAAACCACAATAAAACACCCTACATCCATACACCACGTGCACACCAAATAATTACCCCCACTGAACTTATTTAATTAATTACTTTGCAATTAAGTCCTTATTATCAAATTCCCTCATGCACAAATTACCAAAATACCCTTCATTTATCCGACTAAGCTTGCCAATTCCGAGTAGGCCCGATTTGGGGTGTGACAACAACTCTCCCCTCCTAAAAAACATTTCGTCCGTGAAGTTCATACCTGAGTTAAATAAGTGAGGATGCTATTCCTGCATAGCAGCTTCAGGCTCCCATTCTGCTTCTTCTACATTATGGTGTTGCCAAAGCACTTTCACAAGTGGAATTTGTTTATTGCGAAGCTACTTTACTTCCTTTGCCAGAATTGCCTTCGGTTTCTCATCATAAGAAACGTCTAGCTGAACTTCCACTTCTTGCACAGGTAGCACATGAGATTCATCGGATCGGTACCTTCTCAACATAGATACATGGAAAATATCATGTAGTTTAGATAAAGCCGGAGGCAATGCCAACCGATAAGCTATTGAACCGACTCTATCTAACACTTCATATGGTCCAATGAACCTTGGACTCAACTTCCCTTTCTTGATAAACCTCAATACCTTCCTCCAAGGAGACACCTTTAAAAAAACATTGTCACCTACTTCAAATTCAATGTCCCTTCTTTTTAAATTCGCATAAGACTTCTGTCAGTCACTGGTTGCTTTCAGACGCTGCTGTATAAGCTTTGCTTTCTCTTAAGTATCTCTGTCACACCACAAATCGGGCCTAGTCGAAATTGGCAAGCTGAGTCGGATAAGTGATGGGTATTTTGGTAATTTGTGCATATGGAATTTGAGTATCTAAGGACCTAATTGAAGAAATAATTAAAGTTCAAGTGAGGAATTAATATCTTAGGGAGTGAAGTGCAAGTTTGCTAAGGATTTAAGTGGGATTTGTAGGGACGAAAAGAGAAAGTAAAAGTAAGGGAATTATTGGTCCAATAGGAGGCTGCCATGTGAAATGGTAGGTGTGGGCAATTAATGTGAAAAGAAAAAAAAGGAAAAAGAAAGAGAGAGGGAAGGCAGATCACGTTTCCCTGCTCTCTCTTCTCCTCCTCTTCCTATTTTCTCTTCTTCTTTCTCTTTCACGTTTATTGCTCTTCATCCCTTGGTTGTGTGTGTGAGCTGGGGTAGATTGGGATGATCTAGAGGCTGCATTGAAGTGCTTTGGATGGCAAGAGGAAGCTCAAGAGCAAGAAAAAGATTGAGAATTGAAGCTTGAAATGGGATTTTGGATCTTCATTTCCAGGTTTGGGAGTTAATTGAGTTGTCTCTGCCCTAACTCTCACTTTGATTGTGTATGTGTATTTGTGTTTAATTTCTAGAATTTTGAGTGTCTTGGCATGTGTATATGCATGAATTTATGTGGGTAATTGTGTTAGTAATGCATGATTTAGGATTGAGTTATATGTATGTGGGTTTGGAAGGGAAAATGCATGCATTGGGTAAATTTGTTCTTGGTGTTCTTGATCTGCAATTTTTGAGGTTTTCCTTGAAATGATTGTTGAATTTTGTTGTAATTGAGTGTATTTTGATCATGAGCGTGTGGTATTATGAATTTGAGTGATAAGGTAAGAGTTTGTGCCTGGTTGGGTGGTGTTTGAAAGGTTCTGAAATGGTTTTGGGAAAAAGAGCAAGTTTCTGCTTTTTTGATGGGAAAAGAAGACGCGCTTTTGTCGTGAGCGCGACATCCATTGCGATCACGATAGTGACACATTTTGCCCAGGAGAGAGGAAGAGCACGAGCCGTGCTCAAGAGCTCGGGTCGTGCTCCTCACCTCACCTCAGCCTCTTCTTCTTCTTTCGGAGGAAGAGCACGAGAAGTGCTCCATGAACACGACTCGCACTCAAGAGCACGAGTCGTGCTCCCATTACCTCGTGTTGTTTCTCCTTTTCTTCCCCAGCGTGACCGGCCAGTAGTGATGAGCACGTGACGTGCTCGAAGAACACCACTCGTGCTCAAAGAGCACGAGTCGTGCTCTTCAAGCTTGACTCGCACACATGAGCACGAGTCGTGCAAAGCTCTGCTCAGCGATGCCCCTTCAGGCCTCTATCGCGAGAGCGACTCCATGTCGCGATCGCGATAGAACCTTCTTCTGCCTGTCCTATTTTCTGCTCAGTTTTCAAAAATGATTCATTTCTCTCACTTTGCATCGTTTCTCACTATTGCATGGGACATGTTTTTGCCTAATTATTGTTAGTATTTGTATTTTGAAATGTGTGATTGTTAAATGATAGTATGTCTATATTTGATCAGAATATGTTGGTAGTGGTAATCCCTATTAGACTATTGCTTAGTTAGTCTGTATGAGGTGGTTTATCCATGTTAATTATTATGACCTGTATCGCATGTGCGTTTTGAATACGAAAGAGTTATGAATGCCAATTTCATGGTTTCTCATTATACGCATGTCATATTAAAGCATGAAGTGTATAATTGCATGAATGAAGCCTTATATGGATAATCATTGGCTTAATATGGTTTCCCATATTTGATTCTGATATGCTTTAGAATAATGAATAATGTTAAAGTGTGTCACTAGATTATGTTATATGCTTGGCAATGTGAATTGTATGATGTGTGTCTGGCATTAGGAAGATATTTATATGTCTATCATATTCTGGGTTATGCATGATGATATATATATATATATATATATATATATGTATGTATGTATTATGTGATTCGAAACATGATTTGTTTTATGCATGACCTGCGAGAGTCAGTCTAGTGGATAGTTAGGCATACCTAAAAGAGCTATTAGCTGCAGCCCTTTGGACTTTTGGACCCTGTTCATGTCCCCGTTTGGTTCCTAGCGAACACTTTTAATGTGTTCGGATCCTCACAATCCTTTTTAATGTTTTTGGATCTTGTTTAAGATCCCCCTCAGTAAAATGTTTTAAATATGATAAAGTAACATGGTTTTCGATTCGTACCCGTAAGGTACGATACCGTTCAATTCGTACCCATAAGGTACGCTACCATATTCTCTCGTTATCCACTAAAGTGAGTCAGCAGGTATTCTGTTTGCTTGTCTGACGTGAATATGAGAATGTGATATCCAAATCAGCATAATTTTTGATATGTGAATCAGTTATTTATCCGAATGTGATTACGAATCTCTGAACGGGTTTTATGTGACTCAAGCATGTATATTATATATGTACATCGTAAACCATGTATACTGCTCTCCCGTATAGTGATGAGATAAATTAATAAGTATATGAATGTAAGATAGAATTTCTGAATGCTATGGTTAATTTGTATAGTAATGTGATTTTGTACTATTAACTGTTATGGTTAATATGGGAATTAGTACGTGTATGAATATGATCTTGAACTAGCAAATGCAATGAATTTAATACTATGCTATATGTTTCCTTGGTCTCAGCTATTGTAGTATCTTCGGCATGTTGTCATGTGTTTACGTTTCATGGCATGATATTTTATGTAATAGAATTGCGCAGTGGAAGTGTGGTGGTTTTGATGTTATCCCTTGGTTTTGGCTAGTGTGTGTGTGTTATAGCCTGACAAAAGTATGTTTAGATATCTAGTAATTTTGCATGATAGTTGAGTGCGTTATTGCATGGTAATTGTGTTGCATGTGAATGGATTTTCAGTTAACATTTGGGTAATTGATATGATGACTGCATTTTTAGTTATTTAGTAGCTAGGCTTGATGCAGTTCTGATACTGATACCTCGTTAAGTACAGGCACGTGAGATTGTATGTATTTTTGCATGATAGTACTTGTATCTTGTATGGTATTCTATCTATTTTGGTTTATATTAATATGATTATAAGAATAGGGTAACCGTATGAATCTGATGTCGAGAGTAGCAACCCGGTAATGAGTATATGAATGTGGTTATGATCATATGAATGTGTGGCTATATTATGCAAGCATGTATATCTATCTGTTAGGACTATGTGCATATGCCATTCGAATGTGTTATACCTTGACAACCATTGTGAATGGCCGTCGATTTTGTTCTGTGTTCTCCCCACTAAGCGTTATCACTTAGCATGGGTTCTTTTCTCATGCAGGTGGCAGGTTTGGTTCGGTTCGAGTCGCGCATCTGTGGGGTCGACCACGTAGGAGTTAGAAGTTTTGTTATTTTGTACTCAGCTTCTGTATTTTGCATTTTGTATTTCTGTAGTCTTATGTATATGTGATTATATGTAAGGATCTGAATATAATATTTGGGCTATGTAAATGTTATTATATTTAAGTTTAAAGTTGTTCCTTGGTTTAACCGTTTGCCTTATGCTTCCGCTGAGTGAATGAGTGAATGGGGATATGCATGTGCTTATGCTTCCGCTTAGTGCCTGCATGTGTGTGAGTTCATGCATGACCAGTTTTTGCCCGCAAGGTAAGTTTTTAATTATCCCGTATTTATGCATGTATGATTATGCACGAATGTATGCTTCCGCATAGTGTATGGGTGCATGTATGTGAGTGACCATCGGTAGCGCTCTCCGGCGTCCTTCCAACGGGGACGCAGGGGGTGTTACAATCTCGTACCAATTCTGGTCCAACAATTTTGTGTTCACCCAATTCTTTCCAACGAACTGCGTACGACACTTCCTTCCATATAAGACTTCATATGGCACCATGCCAACACTTGTCTGATATCTATTGTTATAAGCAAACTCCATGAGTGGAAGATACTTATGCCAACTCTTTGAAAAGTCCAGAACACATGCTCACATCAAGTCTTCCAATACCTAAATAATCCTTTTCGATTGTCCATCGGTCTACGGATGAAATGCAGTACAGAAATTCAACTTCGTACCCAATGCAGCCTGTAAACTCTTCCAAAACTTGGAAGTGAATCTTGGATCTCTATCCGAGACTATCGATAGGGGTACACCATGCAGTCGAACAATCTCCTTCATGTACAATTCCGTAAATTGATCCATTGAATAATCCATTCGAACCGGTATAAAGTGAGCTGACTTTGAGAATCTATCCACTGTTACCCATACTGCATCATACTACCTTGAAGTCAGAGGCAGTCAAGAAATAAAATCCATGGTAATATTGTCCCATTTCCATTGTGGGATGGAAAGAGGATTCAATAGTCCCTGTGGAACTTGATGTTCTGCCTACACTTGTTGACATGTCAAACACTTAGACACATAGCCTACTATATCCTTCTTCATGTCCGGCCACCAATACAGTTGCTTTAAATCTTGATACATTTTGTTCCCGTCTGGATGCATAGTGAAAACAGTATTATGAGCCTCAAACATCAATCTCTTCCTCAACTCTTTGTCACTTTCCAAACATACTCATTTCCTATAAAGTAACACCCCATTCTCATCCATTGAATAGTCAATCTTGTCAACATTGTTAACCAACTACAGGGTCCATTGCAATCCAGAATCATTTCTTTGTGTAGCTAACAATTCATCCCTTAATACCGGTCTTGCTTTCAGCTGAGCTAGTAATGCTCCATCCAGAGTAAATCTCCATAAATGCAGTAGGCATATTAGTCAACTCGAATGGCATTACTAAGAATTCATAATGTCCATATCGAGTCTTGAATGCAGTCTTAGATATGTCCTCCTTCTTTACTTGCAATTGGTAATACCCAGACCGTAGGTCAATCTTAGAAAACACAACTTCCCCTCTTAACTGATCCAACAAATCCTCGATTCTAGGTAGAGGATTTTGATTCTTCATTGTCACTTTGTTCAGCTGCCAATAGTTAATACACATCCTCATAGTCCCATCCTTCTTCTTGACAAATAGGACTGGTGCTCCCTAAGGAGAAACACTAGGGCTTATGAAACCCCTGTCCAATAATTCCTGCAACTGAGCTTTTAACTCCTTCAATTCAGTAGGAGCCATTCGATAAGGCGCTTTAGACACTGGCATTGTTCCTGGCACAACATCAATGGACAATTCCACCTCCCTTACTGGTGGCACACCACTTAGTTCTTCCGGAAACACATCAAGAAAATCCCATACAATGGGTATATCCTGAATCCATACTTGCTCTCTTGTAGAATCTAACACAAGAGCCAGGTAAGCCTTGCATCCCTTCCTCATACATCGGTATGCCTGCATTGCCGATACCACATTCACAAGGGGATTCGCACTAACTCCCCTCACTAACACTTTACTTCCTTTACAATCACGGAGTACCACTCTCCTCCTCTTTCAATCCACTACCGCATTATATTTACTTAGCCAATCCATACCCAGAATTAAATCAAACTCATCAAAAGATAACTCAATCAAATCAACTAGAAATTCACTATCCTGAACTACCAATAAACAACCCCTATACACTTTGTTCACACTAACATTATTTCCCAACGGACTTCATACACATATATCATATTTCAAACATTCAGCAACAGGCATTCTATCACTTATCTTTTTAGAACACACATACGAATGAGTTGATCCAAATGCAAATATTTCTACATCATAGAGTAGAAAGGTACCTGCTATAACTTCTGGTGCATCCTGCTCCTCTCGAGCCTTTATGCATAAGCCCGAGGTGGTGCTATATTAGGTCTGTTCACTGTTTCTGAATCAACTGCACCTCTAGACTGGCCACCTCTGCCTCGTCCTCTACCTCTTCCTCTATTAACTGGAGGTAAGTTAGAACCACCTCTACTCTGTTCCTACTAATTTCCAGTTAGATCATAACCCTTTGGACAGTTAGCTAAGAAATGCTCAGTACTTCCACAACTAAAATAGGCACCGGTCATTTTCGACCATTCCCGTCTATGTCTTTTACCACAATGGGGACACTCATGCACTTCATTCTTGGTACCAGATGTACCTCTACTAGATCCAGATATAGAAGGTGCTCCTCACTTCTTACCCCTTGCTGCTAAGCTAAACACAGATTATATCGGTGGGGCCATTGGTGAATCCCTTGATCTCTTTCCAGCATTAGACCCGCCTCGATTGAAATTCCTTTTTTGCATCCTTTCCCTTTGTAGTCCCAAAGACCTCTCAGCTCGCATAGCGGCTTAAACTATCCGATAGTAGCTTATATTCTGATCAGCAGTCAGCGAGATCAGTAACACATTAATCTCTTCAATTAACCCTTCTTCAAATTGCTGACACCTAAACTCCTTAGTCAATACACCCTTTTGTGCATACATACTCAATCGATAGAATTCTTTCGCATACTCTGCTACAGTCATTGTTCTCTGCCTTAGATTAAAGAATTGCTTCCAGTTAGCCTCTCTATATGCCTTGGTTACGAACTTATTTCGGAACTCTCTTTCGAAGAATTCCCAGGTAATTGGGTTCAGGAGCATGGGATGGTACAGAACTAATTTCCACCAGTCGTATGCTGCACCCTGAAGCAGCGATACTACACATTCTACTAGTTGATCCGAAGGACATTTGATCTCTCCTAGAACCCTCTGCACCTGCTCTATCCAGTACCCTACTTTTTCAGACTCATCCAACCTTGTACCATGAAACTCCTCTGCACTATGCTTTCTTAATGATTCCACTGGAGCCTTTGATGTCGTCATTCAATCCAGCACTCTAGCCATGTCTTGTGATATCTTTAACAGAGCCTCCATTGGACCCATCGGAACCTTATTTCCAAAACTAACTGGCCCTGACTGACCAGATCCCCTCACGTCTACTTCCCGAGGATTAACACTTTTGGCCATCTCCTCTCTCGACTGATAACTAGGGTTGTCACTACGATCCATCGATCTACACAATTTACACAAGGACATCTGCATTAGGTAACACGTTTATACACATCCTAACTACCCAATTACCCAGAAAAGACTAAACCTAGGCTCTGATACCACAACTTGTAATGCCCATTCCCAACCACTAGGTTAGCTCCGCTAATGCAGTCAGAAATAGTCGTTACACACAGAAACTCACACAAGCTTTACTATCACAATCTCATGTCAACAACACAGATAATAAAATTTCATCATCAGCATACATTCTCGTGCATTATATATATTAAGTTCCCATGCCATACAACATAATCACATACTTATATATATACAGGCCTTCAATAAGATTACAATACTTAGTTATAATAGCTTTACATATTTCCTTTTTGTCAAAACAACATCTTTAACAACTTATACAAACACATAATCAAACCCCAAAACCTACACTAAAGATGTAGTCCTAGTGTTGACCGTTACTAACGCGGACTCGTCCTTCCAGAATCACCTCGCGTCCGAACCTACAAGGATCAGAAAGAACCCGTGCTAAGCGATAACACTTAGTGGGGAACACATATATATATAACATATAGGCCCATGCACAGCATCAATATTAAACATGCATCATAATAGAATCATGCTTAGACCTACAAAATCCAAAACATTTATATATCATTTCACACATAGCATCATCATTTATTCATATTTTCCTAAAGCATGCATTAATTGACATAAATAACCACTTAATCACAAGTCTGAAAAGCGTACAAAGGCTGGCATAGGTTTTTCAAATTAAAATCATTCGCACACCAACTTAACCCTTAAGATTATCATTATCTTTTATGTTTTGGGTACGCCTACAGTTCAAAGACGCGGATAACGGGTATCACATTGGTACCCCTGTGGTACTGTCATTTCATTGTATCCTTCGATATACATATACACATCTGTACCCAAGGTACATTAACTCAATAAGATCAATATTCCACATTAAATAATCCAACAAGGATTATTTCGCATTGTGATTCCAGAGGAATCGGACGCATTAGGCTGCAGCACTTTGACCCTATAGGCATGCCTATCTATCCACTATTTGACTCACAGGCTAAAGTTGATTAATTTTATTATTGATTTCATAGTTGTTAATTTCAAAAGCACATGCATAAACCACATCAAATTCTTCACTTTGCATAAT
This sequence comes from Excoecaria cochinchinensis, assembly GCA_947683425.1. Lineage (NCBI taxonomy): Eukaryota > Viridiplantae > Streptophyta > Magnoliopsida > Malpighiales > Euphorbiaceae > Excoecaria > Excoecaria cochinchinensis. The sequence continues at coordinate 4,646,196 of CANTUQ010000028.1, read as the reverse complement.
TACAAAACATTAACTAACCACATCATTCTTTTGCACGTCTTATAACTCTTAGATAACTTGTAATAATGTCATTAACCATCAAGCATTTGCATTCTTCAATCATTATATTTATATGTATATTTGCTTCATATAACCTTGATATCATGCTCATATAAAATAGTCGCAAGCTTGGTCAAAAGCCACACAATTAACAAACCAAAATAATTTAGACTTACTTGCCAAAACAGGGTACCTCACGGTCACAACCAGTTTGGTTATCACCGTGACATACTGAGGTCTTCAAAATAGAAAGCAAGCCAAGGTGTAACAACCCAAAATGGCCCTAGTCGGAATTTGTATGCTAAGTCATGAATTTAAGGGTATTTCAGTAATTTATGCTTGAGAAAAATTGGATAATAAGGATTTAAGTACAAAGTAATTAATTAAGTATGTTAAGAAGAGAAATGTTAGAGTGTGCTTGTAGTGTATGGAAGTAGGATATAAGTGGGTTAAGAGGTTTTATAGTGTGGGTTGGAAGGTATGGTGCCTTGGAAGATAAGTGGTTTATAAGGAAATGTTAGGGTGTGACTTAAGTTTGGTGCCTTGAAGATATTATTGTATGAGGTGTTAGTGTGTGTATTGTGCATGGTGCAAGGAGGAATAAGTCAAAAGATGGATTAAGGAACCAATAAGAATATGACACATGGCTTGGGTAGGTGGGCATTAAATGAAAAAGGAAGAAAGAGGGATGAGAAGGTGGGAAAAGAGGAAAAGCTTCCCATGGAAGCTAAGTTGTTCCTCTTCCTTGCCTTTCTCGTTCCCCTCTTCCCTTCTTTCTCATTTTGTATGCTTTGCCTCTTTTCTTGAGTTGGTTTACTAAGATTTGAGTGGGTTTTTCGTGAGTTTAAGGGGCTGTTGTTAAAGGTAAGTGCTTAAGTTTGAATTGGGTTTCTCCATCTTCTTTTTGTTCTTAGAATTCTGGTTTTGAAGTTTGAGCTGATGGTTTGATTTATGTGTTCTTGGTTGGGTTTGTGCAAGCTTTGGGTGGCAAGAAGAAGAATAAAGGCAAAGAGAAAGTGGGTTCTTGAAGGTGGAAGAGTGAAGCTTCATTCCAGGTTTGGGAGTGTGTTTGAGTGCATGCAAGTGTTTGGGAGCTATGTGGTTTGTGTTTTCAGTTTGGATGTTTTGTCTCTACCCTAATTCTTCTTGGATCATGAGTGTGTGTTTATGTTTGATTCTCAGTAAATTGGGTGTTTTGATATGAGTCTTATGTATGTATTTTTTTGGTTAAATGTACTAGTAATGCATGATAAGGATTTAAATTGAAGGTATGTGAGAATTGAAAGTGAAAATACATGATTTGGTAAACTCTGTTAAGTTTTCATCTCACCTACGTGTATTGTTTTTGTCATAAGTATAGTTAAAGAACTCTAAATCATGTGATTCGTGAGCCATTAGAACCATGACTTCAATGACTTTAAAAGTCTTAGAAATGACCTTGGGCTAATTCGTGCTCTAAGACCCTAGAATTTTGATAAAACCGTAGTGTCTCTTTTTGTGTCGGGTTGTTTGAGTAGTATAGGTTGTTTAGGTCATATCTGGAGTTCTAGATGTCCTTTTGATCTGAAATTTGTTGCATTTGAACGTTAACCTCCTACGGAAAATTTGATAAGAGGAATTTTTGGCTAAAAATGAGGTTTAGAGGTTGGTTTAGGCAACACAAGTCAGGGGCGTAAAGCAGTCTTTTAAGGTATCTGAGGTGAGCCTCTATCGCGAGCGCGATAGGGTCGCGACCTCGCCACATAAAAACTTGTTTAAGCCTTTTATTCTTTATTTTTGAGTCCATTGTTAACCCGGATTAATCCCCTACCCTTCCCCTTAGCTTATTATGCATGTTTAGGGTAATTAAATGACTATATAAGTAGTTATCTTGGGGAAAACTTATGAGTATGATTAAGATTGGTGATCTAACTAGTAAATAATAATAGATATAACTCTGTGAAGGATGGCATATGGATGAGTATTAATTTGTGTTGAACTCATGAGTAACCTAAGCATGATGCACCATATGTATGAATGCATATTAACATGGGTGCGATTGAGATGAATGACGAATAGTGCTGTTATTATAGATTGTGTAAATGGATATTGTTAGTGGCATGATTTATTTGGAATTCTTGGTATGGATGTTGTGTTTTATATTGTCAATGATGTGTGGCTTGCTAGAGATGATGTAAGGGGATGTTTTGATGTTTGGTTTGAGATTTGGGTATTGTGAAGTTTGGTTTTCTGCAGATTTCTCGTGTAAGGGTCGGAATTCACGACTCTATTGCGAGGTCGCGATAGAGCCCAATGAAAGCAGCCCTCGGACGTGTTCGAGCTCGCTACCGAGCCGTGCAGCATAGCCTCTATCGCGAGCGTGACAGAGCGCTTGACTGCCGTTTTGAATTGGGCGATCCACTGTCGCGAGCGCGAGCGCGATAGATCGGGCTAGCAGCTCACTGTCGTGAGCACGACAGTGAGATGTGTATAGTTCCCTCACGAGATCGCGAAGGTTGCCATGATTGCGACCTTTGCCAAGTCGCCTCTGTCGCGAGCGCGACATCCATCGCGACCGCGACACGCCCTGTTTTCCAAAATTGAGTTTTCTTTTGTGATTCCAATGCTTGAATTCCGAACTTGTGATGCCTTTAGGTTTATACTTGGACTATTTTATGAAGTATATTAATATAATTGGATGTATTATGCATGGACAATGTTATGAATTATATGAATGTAATATGTTAAATTATGTGCCATGATGTGAGACATGATTTGTATTACGCATGACCTGCGAGAGTTAGTTTAGTTGATAGTTAGGCATGCCTAATAGAGTCTCTTTAGCTGCAGCCCTTTGAACGTTTGGACCCTGATCAGATCCCTATTTGGTTCCTCGCGAACCCTTTAGTGTGAATGGATCTTGTTTAAGATCCCCTTTCGTTAAAATGTTTTCGAATGTGGAAAATGATGTTATTTTTCGATTCGTACACATAAGGTACCCTTTGGCCGGTTGGTACCCGCAAAGTACTATTCTTATACTCGTTATCCACTATTGTGAGTCAGCAGGTGCTTTATTGTTTTGCTTTGCTTTGAAATAACTATAAGAATGTGATATCCGAATGAGCTCGATAATGATTTGAGGAATCAGTTTATATGTATATGAACATGACTATGGGCTTTGGAATGTATGTCAGTATTATGTAAGCATGATTTTATATCTAACACGATTATCTGCACTTGTCATATGATGTGTTATAAGTTTCTAAATGCTTTGAATGTGATTCGACTAATGTATTTATGTATGTGACTCAAGCATGGTTTTTTTTATATATAAGCATGTGAATCGGATCAGTTGTGGCTGTAAGTATGTAAGATTTAACTGTACTTTCTGCATGGTGATGTTATGAATGTGATATTATGTGATTATTTTTTCGGTCTCTGCTATTGGAGTGTTTTCGGCATGATATTTTATGTATTAGAGTTGCGCAGCGGAAGTGTGGTGCTTTGGATGTTGTCCCTTGGATTTTGGTTAGTGTGTGTGTATGGCATGTCAAAGTATGTTAGATAGCTAGTATTCTTAGCATGATAGTTGGGTACGTTATTATATGGTAATTGTGTCGCATTTGAATGGGTTTTCAGTTAATGCGTGGGTACTTGGACATGACAATTGCATGTGTAAATCTCATGTGACTTCGCACGGTAAGGTACCGATATTTGATACCATGGTAGGTATATGCATGTGATATTGTATGTAGTTCTACATGATGATACTTGTATCGTGTATTGTATTATGTCTGTTTTGGCCTATTCTCGACGTAAGTATATGGTTATGGTTGTGAGTTTTCAAATTAATGCCTTTACTATGCAAGCCTGATTATGTATGTGTTATGAATGTTCGCATTAGCCATTGTGAGTGTGTTATGCCTTGGCTACCATTGTGAATGGCCGTTCATACTCTTGTGTGTTCTCCCCACTAAGCGTTTATCGCTTAGCACGGATTCCTTCCCGTGCAGGTGGCAGGTTTGGTTCTGTTCGAGTCGCGCATCTGCAAGGTCGGCCATGTAGAAGTTAGAAGTTTGTTTTGTGATCAGCATCTGTATTTTGGATTTTTGTTATTCCTGTAGTCTTATATATCGGTAAGGTTTTGGATATTATTTTGGGTTATGTAAACGTTATTATATTTATATATTAAGTTATTCCTTCGTTTTATCTTTCGCCTTATGCTTCCGCTGAATGATTATATGTATGTATGTGAGTTATTGTATGTTCAGCTATTGTTCCTTTAAAGTTTTAATTTCCTCTGTATTTTCGTATGCATGTCATGTATGAATGTATGCTTTCGCTGAGTGTATGTGTGTATGTGTGTGAGTGAGCGTCGGGTAGCGCGCCCGCCGGCGCCCTTCCAACGGGGGCGACGGTGGGGGTGTGACACAAGGTACCTCACGATCACAACCAGTTTGGTTGCCACTGTGACATACCAAGCACTCTCAAAAGAAAATGCAAAATGAGGTATCACACGGTCATAACCAATTTGGTTGTCACCGTGACATACCAAACATTCCCAAATAGAATGTAAAAATGAGGTATCTCACAGTCACAACCAGTTTGGTTGCCACCTTGAGATATAACACACTTGCGGCAGAATGCTCACTTTAACACCTCACGGTCACAGCCAATTTGGTTGTCACCATGAAATGCCAAACTCAGTCAGGCAGAATAGAGTTCTTGCATACGTCACGGTGGCAATCCCTTTGGTTCTCACCGTGACCTATGCCAAAACACTATTACACAGCCGTGTTATACCAAAACACAGCTGTGCTCCCTGTCTCATTCTCATATCACTTTCAAGACCTCAAAACTCATTTTACAACAACAACAATCAACACATACCTGATTTCTATTAAGCCACTATTACTAAATTAAACACCAATCACATGGCACACTTACATAGCTCAATCCTTAACATTCCACTTAAATTGTCATGAACACAACATTAATTTCATAACCTATTAAACCCAATCAACTTATTCATTCACATCTTTAAGGATTCCTACTACCAATTTAGTTCATGCTTAGTCAAATTATACAAGTAAATATAAAACATGCCAATACACTTATAGGGGTACACCATGCAGTCGAACAATCTCCTTCACATACAATTTCGCAAATCGATCCATTGAATAATCCATTCGAATCGGTATAAAGTGAGCTGACTTTGAGAATCTATCCACTATTACCCATACTGCATCATACTGCCTTGAAGTCAGAGGCAGTCTAGAAACAAAATGCATGGTAATATTGTCCCATTTCCATTGTGGGATGGAAAGAGGATTCAATAGTCCTTGTGGAACTTGATGTTTTGCCTTCACTTACTGACATGTCAAACACTTAGACATATAGCCTACTATATCCTTCTTCATGCCCGGCCACCAATACAGTTGCTTCAAATCTTGATACATTTTGTTCCCGCCTGGATGCATAGTGAAAATAGTATTATGAGCCTCAAACATCAATCTCTTCCTTAACTCTTTGTCACTTGCCACACATACTCGATTCCTATAAAGTAACACCCCATTCTCATCCACAAAATAGTCAGTCTTGTCAACATTTTTAACGAACTATAGGGTCCATTGCAATCAAGAATCATTTCTTTGTGCAGCTAACAATTCATCCCTTAATAACGGTCTTGCTTTCAGCTGAGCTAGTAATGCTCCATCTGGAGTAAATCTCCATCTCACTGACCTTAACTGTAATGCTGAAACAGATTTTCTACTTAACGCATCAGCCACCACATTAGCTTTGCCCGGATGATAATCCACAATACAGTCATAATCTTTAAACAGCTCAAGCCATCTACGCTGTCTCAAGTTCAATTCTTTTTGGGTTAACAAATACTTCAAGCTTTTATGGTCAGTGTAAATTTTACGCTTCTCACCATACAAGTAATGTCGCCAAATCTTTAAAGGGAACAATTCTGCCGCCAGTTCCAGATCATGAGTCGAGTAATTCTATTCATGCGATTTTAATTGCCTAGAGGCATAAGCTACTACCTTCCCATCTTGCATTAACACACAACCTAAACCTATACTAGTGGCATCACTGTATAAAACATATTCTTTGCCCGAGATAGGCTGTGTGAGGATCAGTGCTTCCACAAACATCTCCTTCAGCTGATCAAAACTCGCCTAACACTTTTCTGACCACTCAAATTTAACTCCTTTTTGAAGCAATCTTGACAATGGCGAAGCTATCACCGAAAAGCCTTTCATAAATCTTCTATAATATCCAGCCAACCCTAGGAAACTGTGAATTTCTAGCACAATTCTAGGAGGCCTCCAATTCACAATAGCTTCAATATTAGCTAGATCCACCTTAATACCATCAGAAGATATCACATGTCACAGAAAAGATACTTCTCACAACCAGAACTCACACTTACTCAATTTGGCATATAACTAATGTTACTGTAATGTCTAAAGCACAATTCTCAAATGTTGCTCATGTTCTTTCTCATTCCTCGAATAAACCAAAAAGTCATCGATAAATACCACCACAAACTGATCCAGATATGGTCTGAACACCCTATTCATCAAGTCCATAAATGCAGCAGGCGCATTAGTCAACCCGAATGGCATTACTAAGTATTCATAATGTCCATATCGAGTCTTGAATGCAGTCTTAGATATGTCCTCCTTCTTTACTTGCAATTGGTAATACCCAGACCGTAGGTCAATGTTAGAAAACACACCTTCCCCTCTTAACTGATCCAACAAATCCTCGATTCTAGGTAGAGGAGACAAATTCTTCACTGTCACTTTATTCAGCTGCCGATAGTCAATACACATCCTCATAGTACCATCTTTCTTCTTGACAAATAAGACCGGTGCTCCCCAAGGAGAAACGCTAGGTCTTATGAAACCCTTGTCCAATAATTCCTGCAATTGTGCTTTTATCTCCTTCAATTCAGTAGGAGCCCTTCGATAAGGTGCTTAAGACACTGGCATTGTTCCGGGCACAACATCAATGGACAATTTCACCTCCCTTACTGGTGGCACACCACTTTGTTCTACTGGGAACACATCAGGAAACTCCCATACAATGGGTATATCCTTAATCCGTACTTGCTCTCTATTAGAATCTAACACAAGAGCCAAGTAAGCCTCGCATCCCTTCCTCATACATCGGTATGCCTGAATTGCCGATACCACATTCACAAGGGGATTCGCACTAACTCCCCTCACTGACACTTTACTTCCTTTACAATAACGGAGTACCACTCTCCTCCTCTTACAATCCACTACCGCATTATATTTACTTAGCCAATCCATACCCAGAATTAAATCAAACTCATCAATAGGTAACTCAATCAAATCAACTAGAAATTCATTATCCTGAACTACCAATGAACAACCCCTATACACTTTGTTCACACTAACATTATTTCCCAACGGACTTGATGCACATATATCATATTTTAAATATTCAGCAACAGGCATTCTATCACTTATCTTTTTAGAACACACATACGAATGAGTTGATCCAGGGTCAACTAATGCAAACATTTCTACATCATAGAGTAGAAATGTACCTACTAAAACTTCAGGTGCGTCCTGCTCCTCTAGAGCCTTCATCGCATAAGCCCGAGGTGGTACTATATTAGGTCTATTCACTGTTTCTAAATCAACTGCACCTCTGGACTGGCCATCTCTGCCTCGTCCTCTACCTCTTCCTCTATTAACTGAAGGTAAGTTAGAACCACCTCTACTCTGTTCCTGCTAATTTCCTATTAGATCATATGCCTTTGGATAGTTAGCTAAGAAATGCTCAGTACTTCCACACCTAAAACAGGCACCGATCATTTCCGAGCATTCCCCTTTATGGCTTTTACCACAATGGGGACACTCATGCACTTCATTCTTGGTACCAGATGTACCTCTACCAGATCCAGATACAGAAGGTGCTCCTCGCTTCTTACCCATTGCTGCTGAACTAAACACAGATTCTGTAGGTGGGGCCATTGGTGAATCCCTTGATCCCTTGCCAGCATTAGACCCACCTCTATTGAAATTCCTTTTCTGCATCTTTTCCCTTTGTACTCCCAAAGACCTCTCAGCTCGCATAGCGGCTTGAACTATCTGATAGTAGCTTACATTCTGCTCAGTAGTCAGCGATATCAGCAACACCTTAATCTTTTCAATTACCCTTCTTCAAATTGCTGACACCTAAACTCCTCAGTCAATACACCCTTTGGTGCATACTTACTCGATCGATAGAATTCTTTCTCATACTCTGCTACAATCATTGTTCTCTGCCTTAGATTCAAGAATTGCTTCCAGTTAGCGTCTTTATATGCCTTGGTTACAAACTTATTTCGGAACTCTCTTTCAAAGAATTCCCAGGTAATTGGGTTCGGGAGCATCAGATGCTGCAGAACTAATTTCCACCAGTCGCATGCTACACCCTGGAGCAGCAATACTACACATTCTACTCATTAATCCAAAGGACATTTGACCTCTCCTAGAACCCTCTGCACCTTCTCTATCCAGTACCTTGCTTTTTCAGACTCATCCAACCTTGTACCATGAAACTCCTCCGCACCATGCTTTCTTAATGATTCCACTGGAGCCTTTGGTGCCGTAATTTGATCCAGCACTCTAGCCATGTCTTGCGACATCTTTAACAGAGCCTACCATCGGAACCTCATTTCCAAAACTGATTTGCCCTAACTGACCAGATCCCGTCACGTCTACTTCCCGGGGATTAACACTTTCGGCCGTCTCCTCTCTCGAGTGATGACTAGGGTTATCACTAGGATCCATCGATCTACATAATTTACACAAGGACATCCGCATTAGCTCAACATGTCTATACACATCCTAACTACCCAATTGCCCAGAAAGGACTAAACCTAGGCTCTGATACCACAACTTTTAATGCCCATTCCCAACCACTAGGTTAGCTCCGCTAATGCAATCAGGAACAGTCGGTACACACAAAAACTCACACAAGCTTTACTATCACAATCTCATGCCAACAACATAGATAATAAAATTTCATCATCAGTATACATTCTCATGCATTATATATATTAAGTTCCCATGCCATAGAACATGCTCACATACTTATATATATATAGGCATTCATTAAGTTTACAATACTTAGTTATAACAGCTTTACATTTTTCCTTTTTGTCAAAATAATATCTTTAACAAATTATACAAACACATAATCAAACCCTAAAACCTACACTAAAGATGTAGTCCTAGTGTTGACCGTTGCTAACGCGGACTCGTCCTTCCAGAATCACCTCGCGTCTGAACCTACATGGATCAGAAAGAACCTGTGCTAAGCGATAACGCTTAGTGGGGAACACATATATATATAACATATAGGCCCATGCACAACATCAATATTAAACATGCATCATAATAGAATCATGCTTAGACCTACAAAATCCAAAACATTTATATATCATTTCACATATAACATCGTCATTTATTCATATTTTCCTAAAGCATGCATTAATTGACATAAATAACCACTTAATCACAAGTCTGAAAAGCGTATAAAGGCTGGCATAGATTTTTCAAATTCAAAACATTCACACACCAACTTAACCCTTAAGATTATCTTTATCTTTTATGTTTTGGGTTCGCCTGCAGTTGAAAGACGCGGATAACGGGTATCACATTGGTACCCCTGTGATACGGTAATTTCATTGTATCCGTGGATACACAAATACACATCTATACCCAAGGTACATTAACTCAATAAGATCAATGTTCCACATTAAAGAATCCAATAAGGATTATTTTGCATTGTGCTTCCAGAGGAATCGAACGCATTGGGCTGCAGTACTTTGACCCTATAGGCATGCCTATCTATCAACTAATTGATTCGCAGGCTAAAGTTGATTAATTTCATTATTGATTTCATAGTTGTTAATTTCAATAGCACATACATAAACCACATCAAATTCTTCACTTTGCATAATTAAGAAACATTAACTAACCATATTATTCTTTTGCACGTCTTATAACTCTTGGATAACTTGTAATTATGTCATTAACCATCAAGCATTAGCATTCTTTAATCATCATATTTATTTGTATATTTGCTTCATATAACCTTGATATCATGCTCATATAAAATAGTTACAAGCTTGGTCAAAAGCCACATAATTAACAAACCATAATAATTTAGAGTTACTTGCTAAAACAGGGTACCTCACGTTCACAACCAGTTTGGTTATCACCGTGACATACTGAGGTCTTTAAAATAGAAAGCAAGCCAAGGTACCTCACGGTCATAACTAGTTTGGTTGCCACCGTGATATAACAAGCACTCTCAAAACAGAATGCAACATGAGGTATCTCACGATCACAACCAATTTGGTTGTCACCATGACATACCAAACATTCCCAAACAGAATGTAAAAATGAGGTATATCACGGTCACAACCAGTTTGGTTGCCACCGTGAGATACAACACACTTGTGACAGAATGCACACTTTAGCACCTCACGGTCACAACCAATTTGGTTGTCACCGTGACATGCCAAACTCAGTCAGGCAGAATAGAGTTCCTGCATACGTCACGATGGCAATCTCTTTTGTTGTCACCGTGACCTATGCAAAAACACTATAACACAGCTGTGTTTTACCAAAACACAGCCGTGCTCCCTGTCTCATTCTCATATCAATTTCAAGACCTCAAAACTCATTTTACAACAACAACAATCAACACATACTTGATTTCCATTAAGCCACTCTTACTCAATTAAACACCAATCACATGGCACACTTACATAGCTCAATCCTTAACATTCCACTTAAATTGTCATGAGCACAACATTAATTTCATAACCTATTAAACCCAATCAACTTATTCATTCACATCTTTAAGGATTCCTACTACAAATTTAGTTCATGCTTAGTCAAATTATACAAGTAAATATAAAACATGCCAACACACTTATAGAGTTAGTTCACAAACCTCGTCGCCTATGCTCCTAATGTTCACCGAGTGCTTGTTTCTCCGATTTTTTCCTTTCCCTTGTCTTTCTTTACTACTTCCTCTACAAATACCATTCCAATTTCCAAAATTGGACACCATTCATCAATTCCATGCTTTCTCAATCCATTGTGAAAAGAAAGAGTAGAAGATGAAAAGAAATCAATTACTAAACCACTTACCTTCCAATTATATCAATTAAATCCTTGGACCATAAAGCCAAAAATCATAGATTTAATTTAATACTTCCTAAGAATCACACGAGAAAGAAGATGAAAGAGTTGAATTGTAAAAAATGGAAATGGCTGGAACAAGCACTCATGGTCCTTTCTCTCTCCTCAAATCAATATTTATGCATGTACTAGTGTAGATGGCAGCCCTATCAAATGCCACCCGGATTCCACTTCAATTTCTGTCCCTTAATTAGTTAATTAATTCCCTTTAAATATTAGTTAATCCTCAATTAGCTTCATGATGCAACTTATAACTTGGCCACTTAACTTTCCTTTAGTTTCTCAATTAGGTCCTTCTTTTATTACAATCAAGTCCATATTACACCCTTAGTTAATGCAATTTACCAATTACAACTAGGGTACATTTTCGGCAATTACATGCATGATTAATATTAAGAGGGGTTAATTAGTGTTAATAGAAATAGAATTTGGTTAATCATGATTAAAGAATTCTGAAGTGGTTTACACGTGTTCCCTTGTAGAGTTGCCAATGAACTCCTTTGCTTGCAATACATAGTTCTTAGGAGAGAGAAAATCACATTTCCTACCTTTGATCTTCTTCTTTTTCTACTGTCTCTCTCTTTTGCTTCTTCTTATTTCCATCTTCTTCATTAGTTTGAACTCATAGAATCCTGCTAACTGATCAAGTGGTTCAGGAATTGCATGTTTATTGCTAGTTTTAAGTGTAAGTGGTTAGTATTTGGTTCTTCATCTCCTTCTAATCTTTCTTGTGGTTGATTTAAGAAGAGTTGGTAATTGATCCTTGCTATTCGATTATGGAACTTGGATGATGTTGTAGTAGTAGAACCCAGCAAAGATAAGGGTAAGAGAAAGGTGGAAGAGTCTAGCAGGAAGTGAGCATTTGGAGCTTAGGCGAAGAGGTTTGGGAACAATCTGATTTATGCTTGTTAATTGGTTATTATGTGTTGTGATTTTGTAATTCATGCTATGAGATGTGTTAAATTCAAGAATATTTATTTTAGGATAGGTAATGAAATGATTGAGTATTGTATGAAATGTGTTGGTCATTATTGAACTCTATCCTTTATAATATTGAAATTGTTAGACAATTTATAGCTAGTGAATGTGCTTAAGAAAAGAATATGTTATATGACTACATGAACTCTAAGTGGTTAGTGTAAATTCTTAAACTATGACAATGATGTCTAACAAGGGACCTCTAGTTAAGATTAATCATGCATTAAGGTTTGTGGAGCATAATATGTACTTCAATCTATAACATTTTGACATTACGTTGAATGGAATGGAAATTGTGTGAATAGCAAGCTTATAAGTTAATGACCATGTTATATAAGACAATTGGATATATATGACATTTTGAATAGGGATAAGAAGTTTTGAATTTGATTTAAAGAATTAAGCAGTTAGCACCGCTGTGTTTTGGTAAAACATAGTTGTGTTTTGGAATTCTTACATAGGTCATGGTGACAACCAAAATGATTGCCACCGTGAGGTATGCAAGGATTGCATTCTGTCGGATGGGTTTGGTATGCCATGATGATAACCAAAATGGTTATGACTGTGAGATACCATGGATTACATTCTGCCTGGTAGTGTTAGGTATGTCATGGTAACAACCAAAATGGTTGTGACCATGAGATACCCTTAGTTACATTCTGTTTTGCAACTTGGTATGTCATGATGACAACCAAAATGGTTATGACCGTGAGGTACCCTATTTTGCATAATTAATCACTTAAGTTGTGCACATGTATGAACATTATTTCAATCAAGTTTAATATCGTCCAATAAGGATCATTACATGTATAACGTTATTGATAAGCATGATGAACTAACGTGATGGAATGATTGTAGGAAGAAAACAGTCGTGCTAAGTAATGCAAAATGGTCTAAAGTAACTGTAAGGGGTGTTTGTACATGTAATGGCCCAAATACCGGTTTAGAAGTGTCAATAAATAATTTCAGTGTTATCATGATAATCGCAGCGTTGAACAGTGTAGGGAGTGAGTTTGCCAATGACAAAGTTTAGTGTTAAGTGTGTTAAAATTATAGTGATTCCGGGTCAGGTGACACCGAGGTGGCTATACAACGAAACCGGCTGTCTGGCCCCCGAAAAATTTTAATTTCGCAAAACTAATCTGTGGGCCGTAAGGAATCTAGTGGTGAAATCGGAACTAAAAATGGAGTTAATTGACCTTCGAAAGTCATTCTGAAAATTGGCCTCCAGTTCGGTTCAATATGAACTGGGGTTTGACCGAGATTTGATCGAGGGGTTAAATATAGTAAATAAGGCCCAATGGATGTTGAGTGTGTAGAATAAGACAGTAGAAGTGTTATCTGTGAATTTTGATAGCTTTAGAGTTGTATTTTACGGTATAAGACAAATTGATCGAATCGGACCGGTTTAAGTGAACCGAGATACAAATGGACTCCGATAGTGCTAAAAATTTGTAGAGAGCCTATTTTTGATGTTTTAAGATCAATGGAATTGCTTATAAGTGAAAATAATGACAGAAACATATAGATGCTTTGGAAAAGTGCAATTGAATCGAAAAACCAAAATTTTGGTTTAAAGTGGTTGGACCACCTTGGTTGGACCATTTTGGTTCATTTATGGACTATATAAAGGAAGGAGAGGCCAGATTTCTCTAGAAAAATCCATCTAAAACCGACCTCCTTCTTCTTCTTTCAAAACCGTATGTTATTTTTCATACTTTCCTCCATTTTTCTTCATTCTTTCTTCAATCTTTCTCAAAATGTTAGCCTCCCAAGAAAATCTAAGTCCCTTTATAACATAAACACAGAAAGTGGAGTCCATTTGGAGCATTGAAAGTGAAGAAAACCAAGTATTCAAGCATTAGCCCTAAATTTGTGGTTAGAGATTTAAGTTGTTTTAATATAGTTTATTAGTCCCTGTGGGGGTTTTTGAGGGTGTAGAACACATTTATAATGTTAGATTTCATATTGGAAGTTTGGTTTTAAAGTTATGTGGATTTTTGAATTCGGCCGCCTTAGGAAATTAAAGGGAATGATGGAGTTTTAAGGAGTTATGGCATGGGAAGCATGTTTATAATGTGGAGAACAAGAATCTAAGGTTAGTGGATACAATATCCTTCTTTTTCCATGTTAAAAGTGTGATTTTATGTTATGTTTAAACATAAAGTATGGGAAATATGCATGTTTAATTGAAAATAACTTGATATTTATGCTTAACGATGCTGTAAATGATGGAATGAATGATTAAAGTAAAGAAATAAATTATGTGTAAAAAGTTACTTCTTTGGCCGAATGGTATATATGGAATTGTCATGTGTTTTAGTGATGGTTAATGCATGTTTAAGATGGTTTTATGGTATTTGACATGAGAATTAATGAATGGTATGTGTTAGACCATGTGAAAGACACATGATGTATGTGGTTAGTATGTGGCCGAATGGTATATGCATGAAAAGATGAGATTTTGATGTGATTTAATGGAAATAAATGGTATAGTGATGTTATCCAACATGTAATTGGCTTAAATAAATTTTAAAGTTGATGAAAAGATTTGAGAGTGAAAGATTAGTATATAGGCCTAATGGAATACATGGATTTTTCATGATGTATGATGATGTTTAAGTCATGTTTATGGTATAAACATGGTATTTGGTATGAAATCTAACCATTGGTATGTGTTATAACATGAAAAGTTGCTTGATGTATGATGCTCATGTGAGGCAGAATGAGTTATGTATGTAAAGGTATGATTTTGATGTGTTTTAATGTGAAACAATGACATGGCTATGTTATTTAGCATGTAAATGACATAAATGTTAAAGTTGATAAAAAGAATTAATGGTTAAAAGTTAGTATGTTGGCCTAAGTGTGTGTATGTATGTATACATGCGTATCATGATGGAATAATGAGCTTTTACGACATGTGATGATATGATGATGATAATCACATGGATAATGATTGAATTGTATGAAAAAGAATGGAATAGAATGATGAAATTCCATGAAAAGAATGACTGGTAACTAAAGAATGTGAAAAGTGGAATTTTTATGCCCTATTTAGTAATCTAGTAGTCAAGTCTAGTTCAGGATATAATGGCTAGCCATAGGGACATAAGACCACGGGTGTGAGCATGGCGTCTCACTTATGGTAGTCCAATGACGGTCCTACCTCATTGTATTTAAAGTCAAAATGTTTTGGAAAGTATATAAAGACAGTGGTAGTTCCTCGGGATTCCTCTGGTATATATTAAAAACTGAAGTGATCTTTCGTGATCCTTCAGGTTATTCAAGCCTTTAGGGATTCGCGTCTCATTTATCCTGGTTATAGATATCTGCCAGCATTATACAGGGGCAAATGACAAAGAATAATAATAAAATAAGTTAAAATGGTATGAATATGAAGTATGAATGATTAAACAAGATATGCATGTGATTATGTGATAAAGACAAGGCATGCATGTGATTATGTGGTAAAGACAAAGGTATGGTAAAGATTTTATGATAAAGATGATATATGGTAATGATTAAAGTGATAAGGATAAAGTTAAGTTAAGATAAGATTAAAAATGACATAATTGTAAATAAAAGAATAAGGAAGGGCAAAATCGTAATACGTAAAATGTTTATGGGCAATATGGTAAATATGTGCTTTAATTTGTTTAATTGTGATTTAAAAATGTTATTTGTGTGAAAAAGGACATAATTGTAATTAATAAAAAGTTTTGAGGGCATAATGGTAATAATGAGCTTTAAATGGCTAAAATATGATTTAATTGATGATTATGTGTAAAAGGGACATAATTGGAATTATATGAAACATTGGAGGGCAAAACGGTAATTTTGTGCCTTTGTGTGTGTATGATGGCTAATAAGGGTAAAAATGTCATTAAATGGTTGAATATGAAAATTGGTGACTTTTTAGGGGTAAAAATGTAATTTGGCATGAAAATTGTAATTGGAGGGTAAAATAGTAATTTTACATGTCACATAGTGTAAAATGGCTAAAGAAAATGTAAGTGATGGCATTTTGGTAATTATGAGTGAAGACAAATAAGTTAATGGCATAATTGTAATATTAGTGAAATTGAAAATGAACTAATGGTATAAATGTAATTTTGATGAAATAGAAATGAACTAAGGGCATTTTCGTAATTTTTTAAAAGTTCAAGGGTATAATTGTAATTTTGTCATAATTTAAGGACAAAATGGTATGTATGATTTTTATGTGTATTGTTTGTGAATATATGGTTGTTATATGTACTAAATGTTTAAATAACTTGAAAATGTAAGGTTAAATTAGTAATTGATCATAAAAGTGGTAAGGAATAGACCAAAATGTAATTTAGTGAAAAGTTAAGGGATAAAAATAGTAATAAAGTGTAAGTGAGGGCTATCTGGTACTTAAGAATAATTAGAGGATATTTTGGTAATTATGTGATAATAAAAAAAGACATAAACGGTATTAATGTAAAAGAATGGACATAGATGTGATTACTGTAAAAGTTAAGAGACCTAAATGCGAATATGAAATCTTATGTGTGATATAAATGTATATGTCCTTAAAGAGGTGATTTAATTAACACTAAGAATACTAGTGTATGTTAGATAATGCAATAATAATAATAATAATAATAATAATAATAATAATAATAATAATAATAATAATAATAAGCTAATTAATGGCATTGTGTTAAATAAGTGGAAAGTAAAAGCGTAAAATTGTAAATTAATGGAAGTCTGGGGATTTAAATTGTAAAATTTTCAATAACAAAGTAATTGAGGGATAGTAACGATGAATGATAGGCAATCTGATTGTTAAATGTATAACTAAGTGACAGTAGGAAAGATAATGATATTTATATTAATCTTAATGAAAATGTTATTGATAATGTTAATATCATGGAAATGGCAATAGGATTAATGTAAGAAAATAGATGATTAATATTAGCATAAATAAAAGAATAAGAATGTCTAGGGAATTTTAAATGATTATTATAACTAATTGAAAATATTCAAGATTTAGATTTAAACCTGTAATATTAATTAGGGATAGATAATGTGGTTAGGATAAGTATTAATATGTCAAATGAATTCAACTGAGTACTGTGAATTTCTTGATCAAGACGCAATTAACTAAAAGTGTGTAATGTAATATGTAAAGACATTGTCATAGAACCGATATAAGTATTATAGATTGGATTAATTATCTAAGTATTGGCTATCATAATTAATGTTTTTATAGTGTTGCTTGTGTAGAGTTCAGTAATGGGGTTGCCAAAGAATGCTAGAAACGAAACTAAAAACAAGAAAGAAACTAGAACTGTCATTAAATGTTGAAAGTTAATAGTGAACGATAATTACTGGAATAATTGCTATTTCATAGATGTATCAGTAACTAAATCTGCACTCAATTTAGACTGTAACTGATGTAATAAATTTATAAACAACTAAAGAAAAATAGATGAACATGATAGTATTAATGTTAAAGTTAACAGTGAAAATAATAATGGCTCAGACGACAGTAAAAGTAACGTTAATGCATGGTTATTGAAGTAAAGATAAAGGTAACAGATAAATGATTACAATAAAAGTATGTTATGACTATTTAAAAGATTTCGAAAGTAATGTTCACATAACGAGATTAAAAGCAAATGTTTGTGTGTGTATGCATGTTGTTTTAGTGTGAAAAATTTAGAATATGTATCCACCACTGGGCATTTCAGTGCTCAGCGCGTAGTGTGATTACTGCGTGCAGGTTATAGAAAGAAACGATGTAATGGGGGCCGATGTTACTGATGGTCTAAAGAATTTATGGGGCAGCAAGGATATTGTGATAGGCTCGGCATGTATACGACTACAATGGACTAACTCAAGGTTATACAGGTTAAGTATATTAGTAGTTTGTTAGTGTAATTGTTTGTTATTGTAATGTATAGTTGTTATTGTTGAAAAAAAATTCTCTGATTCTGAGGAGTGCAATACAGTTCAGTGTGGTGACATTCGATATCCGTATCATTTGCGGGTATAGGGTGTTACATTTATCTTTGTATCAGAGCTTCGATTTAGGTGGTCCTAAGATCGGAATTAGTGTAATAAGGACGACATGATAATTATACATGCCATGAATGAGTATTGATAGTAGAAGCGAGTAAAGGTATCGAATGAGATATAAGAATAATATAAGCTTACGGAATCGTAAAAGAGTATAAGGTATAATAGCTGATGTAAGTGAATGAGTGGTCTAAACTGAATGACCTCTCAATATAGTGCTATTGATATGTGAAAGTGATACATGAAGAAAATTTCGAGGATTAAATTTTTATAAGTGGGGGAGAATTGTAATGGCCCAAATACTGGTCTAGAAGTGTCAGTAAATAATTTCAGTGTTATCATGATAATCGTATCGTTGAGCAGTGTAGGGAGTGAGTTTGCCAGTGTTAAAGTTTAGTGTTAAGTGTGTTAAAATTATAGTGATTCCAGGTCAGGTGACACCGAGGTGGGTATACAACGAACTCGGCTGTTTGGCGCCTGAAAAATTTTCATTTCGCAAAAATGATCTGTGGGCTGTAAGGAGTTTAGTGGTGAAATCGGAACTGAAAACGGAGTTAAAATGACCTCCGAAAGTAATTCTGTAATTGGCCTCCGGTTCGGTTCAATATGAACGGGGGTTTGACCGAGGGGTTATATATAGTAAATAAGGCCCAATGGATGTTGAATGTGTAGAATAAGACAGTAGAAGTGTTATCTGTGAATTTTGATAGGTTTAGAGTTGTATTTTATGGCATAAGAAAAATTAATCGAATTGGACCGGTTTAACTAAACCGAGGCCCAAATGAACTCCGATTGTGCTAAAACTTTGCAGAGAGCCTATTTTTGTAATGGAATTGCTTATAAGTGAAAATAATGAGAGAAACATATAGATGCTTTGGAATAGTGCAATTGAACAGAAAAATAGAAATTTTGGTTTAAAATGGTTGGACCACCTTGGTTGGACCGGTTTGGCTCATTTATGAACTATATAAAGGAAGGAGAGGCCAGATTTCTCTAGAAAAATCCATACAAAACCGACCTCCTTCTTCTTCTTTCAAAATCGTATGTTATTTTTCATACTTTCCTCCATTTTTCATCATTCTTTCTTCAATCTTTCTCCAAATATTAGCCTCCCAAACAAATCTAAGTCCCTCTATAACATAAACACAGCAAGTAGAGTCCATTTGGAGCATTGAAAGTGAAGAAAACCAAGTATTCAAGGTTATGCCCTAAATTTGAGGTAAGAGATTTTAGTTGTTTTAATTTAGTTTATTGGTCCCTATGGGGGTTTTTGAGGGTGTAGAACACATTTATAATGTTAGATTTCATATTGGAAGTTTGGTTTTAAAGTTATGTGGATTTTTGAATTCGGCCACCTTAGGGAATTAAAGGGAATGATGGAGTTTTAAGGAGTTATGGCATGGGAAGCATGTTTATGATGTGGAGAACAAGAATCTAAGGTTAGTGGATACAATATCCTTCTTTTTCCATGTTAAAAGTGTGATTTTAGGTTATGTTTAAACATAAAGTATGAGAAATATGCATGTTTAATTGAAAATAACTTAATATTTATGCTTAAGGATGTTATAAATGATGGAATGAATGATTAAAGTAAAGAAATAAATTATGTGTAAAAAGTTACTTCTTTGGCCGAATGGTATATATGGAATTTTCATGTGTTTTAGTGATGATTAATGCATGTCTATGATGGTTTTATGGTATTTGGCATGAGAATTAATGAATGGTATGTGTTAGACCATGTGAAAGACACATTATTTATGTGGTTAGTATGTGGCTGAATGGTATATGCATGAAAAGATGAGATTTTGATGTGATTTAATGGAAATAAATGGTATAGTGATGTTATACAACATGTAATTGGCTTAAATAACTGTTAAAGTTGATGAAAAGAATTGAGGGTGAAAGATTAGTATGTAGGCCGAATGGTATACATGGGTTTTTCATGATGTATGATGATGTTTAAGACATGTTTATGGTATAAACATTGTATTTGGTATGAAAACTAACCATTGGCATGTGTTATAACATGAAAAGTTGCATGATGTATGATGTACATGTGAGGCCGAATGAGTTATGTATGTAAAGGTATGATTTTGATGTGTTTTAATGTGAAACAATGACATGGCTATGTTATTTAGCATGTAAATGACATAAATAAATGTTAAAGTTGATAAAAAGAATTAATGGTTAAAAGTTAGTATGTTGGCCTAAGTGTGTGTATGTATGTATACATGCGTATTATGATGGAATAATGAGCTTTTATGACATGTGATTATATGATGATGATAATCACATGGATAATGATTGAATTGTATGAAAAAGAATGGAATAGAATGATGAAATTCCATGAAAAGAATGACTGGTAACTAAAGAATGTGAAAAGTGGAATTTTTATGCCCTATGTAGTAATCTGGTAGTCAAGTCTAGTTCAGGATATGATGCCTAGCCATAGGGACATAACACCACGGGTGTGAGCATAGCGTCTCACTTATGGTAGACCAATGATGGTCCTACCTCATTGTATTTAAAGTCAAAATGTTTTGGAAAGTATATGAAGACAGGGGTAGTCCCTCAGGATTCGTCTAGTATGTATTAAAGACTGAAGTGATCTTTCGTGGTCCTTTAGGTTATTCGAGCCTTTAGGGGTTCGCGTGTCATTTATCCTGGTTATAGATGTCTGCCAGCATTATACAGGGGCAAATGACAAAGAAAAATAATAAAATAAGTTAAAATGATATGAATATGAAGTATGAATGATTAAACAAGATATGCTTGTGATTATGTGGTAAAGACAAAGGTATGGTAAAGATTTTTTGATAAAGATGATATATGGTAATGATTAAAGTGATAAGGATAAAGTTAAGTTAAGATAAGATTAAAAATGACATAATTGTAAATAAAAGAATAAGGGCAAAATCGTAATACGTAAAATGTTTATGGGTAATATGGTAAATATGTGCTTTAATTTGTTTAATTGTGATTTAAAAATGTTATTTGTGTGAAAAAGGACATAATTGTAATTAATAAAAAGTTTTGAGGGCATAATGGTAATAATGAGCTTTAAATGGCTAAAATATGATTTAATTGATGATTATGTGTAAAAGGGACATAATTGGAATTATATGAAACATTGGAGGGCAAAACGGTAATTTTGTGCCTTTGTGTGTGTATGATGGCTAATAAGGGTAAAAATGTCATTAAATGGTTGAATATGAAAATTGGTGACTTTTTAGGGGTAAAAATGTAATTTAGCATGAAAATTGTAATTGGAGGGTAAAATAGTAATTTTACATGTCACATAGTGTAAAATGGCTAAAGAAAATGTAAGTGATGGCATTTTGGTAATTATGAGTGAAGACAAATAAGTTAATGGCATAATTGTAATATTAGTGAAATTGAAAATGAACTAATGGTATAAATGTAATTTTGATGAAATAGAAATGAACTAAGGGCATTTTCGTAATTTTTTAAAAGTTTAAGGGTATAATTGTAATTTTGTCATAATTTAAGGACAAAATGGTATGTATGATTTTTATGTGTATTGTTTGTGAATATATGGTTGTTATATGTACTAAATGTTTAAATAACTTGAAAATGTAAGGTTAAATTAGTAATTGATCATAAAAGTGGTAAGGAATAGACCAAAATGTAATTTAGTGAAAAGTTAAGGGATAAAAATAGTAATAAAGTGTAAGTGAGGGCTATCTGGTACTTAAGAATAATTAGAGGATATTTTGGTAATTATGTGATAATAAAAAAAGACATAAACGGTATTAATGTAAAAGAATGGACATAGATGTGATTACTGTAAAAGTTAAGAGACCTAAATGCGAATATGAAATCTTATGTGTGATATAAATGTATATGTCCTTAAAGGGGTGATTTAATTAACACTAAGAATACTAGTGTATGTTAGATAATGCAATAATAATAATAATAATAATAATAATAATAATGGCATTGTGTTAAATAAGTGGAAAGTAAAAGCGTAAAATTGTAAATTAATGGAAGTCTGGGGATTTAAATTGTAAGGTCATGGATGTGTTTTGATGCAAGAAGGTAAGGTCGTGGCTTATGATTCTCGACAGTTAAAGCCACATGGGAGGAACTATCCGACGCATGACCTAGAGTTTGCAGCTGTGATCTTTGCTTTGAAGATTTGGCATCATTATCTGTATGGGGAGAAGTGTAGGATCTTTTCGGACCATAAGAGCTTGAAGTACTTCCTCACACAGAAAGAGTTGAACATGAGACAGCGCCGTTGGCTTGAGTTGTTTAAGGACTACGACTGCATTGTGGATTACCATCCTGGTAAGGCCAATGCAGTCGCTGATGCTTTGAGTCGGAAGTCAGTTTCAGCCCTGTTCCTGAGACGGTTTAGATGGAGGTTTGGTTCAGATGGGGCTTTGATTGCTCAGTTGCGTGTGAAGCCTACCTTGAGACAGAGGATTGTGGATGTTCAGAGGGATGATGAGAGGCTACAGCGGTTTGTGCAAGAGGTTAGATCGGGTAAGCAGTCAGAGTTCTCAGTTCAGGATGAGGTGCTTATGTTCAGAGATCGCTTGTGTGTGCCAGAGTCTTAGGATTTGAGGAGACAGCTTATGAGTGAGGCGCATAGTACAGTTTTTACTATGCATCCTGGCAGTGAGAAGATGTATCGGGACATGAAACAGTTTTATTGGTGGTCCGGTATGAAGAGAGACATCTTGGATTTTGTGTCCAAGTGCTTGACATGTCAGCAGGTAAAGGCCGAGCATTAAGTTCCTTCGGGATTGCTTACGCCTTTATCCATTCCTGAGTGGAAGTGGGATGATATAGCCATGGACTTTGTATCTGGCTTGCCTTTGACTCAGAGGAAGCATGACTCAGTTTGGGTAATATTGGATCGGCTTACGAAGTCAGCTCACTTTCTGCCAGTTAGAGTCGACTACTCGATGGATAGATTGGCCAGTATCTATGTGGATGAGATAGTCCGGTTGCATGGTGTGCCATTATCCATAGTTTCAGATCGGGATCCGAGGTTTACTTCCATGTTTTGGAAAGAGTTGCAGAGAGCTTTGGGTACTAAGTTGAACTTCAGTACAACGTTTCATCCTCAGACAGATGGTCAGTCAGAGCGAGTCATTCAGATTCTAGAGGATATGATGAGGGCTTGTGCTTTGGATTTTCCGGGTAGTTGGGACAGATATGTGTCACTTATGGAGTTGGCCAACAATAATAGCTTTCAGTCGAGCATCGGTATGGCACCATATGAGGCTTTATATGGTCGACAATGTAGGACTCCGGTTTGTTGGACCGAGCTATCTGAGAGATCAGTGATTGGGCAAGAGTTGGTTAGAGATACAGAAGAAAAGATCAGAGTGGTGCAGCGGAATTTGAAGGCGGCCAAGGATCGACAAAAGTCTTATGCCAACTTGAAGAGGAAAGACGTGCAATTTGAGATCGGGGACAAGGTTTTCCTTAAAGTTTTGCCTTGGAGGAAAGTGCTTCAGTTTGGAAAGAAAGGTAAGCTTAGTCCTCGTTTCATTGGTCCTTATGAGATTTTGGCTAAGGTTGGACCGGTAGCCTATAGATTGGCGTTACCGATGGAGTTGGCAAAATTGCACGATGTGTTCCATGTTTCGATGCTTCGTCGGTACAAATCAGATCCTCCGCATGTTCTTTCGGTTCAAGATGTGCAGGTTCAGCCAGATTTTTCCTACGATGAGGAACCGAGAGCCATTCTAGCCCGAGAGGTGAGTGTCACACCCCAAAATAGCCCTGGTTGGAATGTGCATGCTAAGTCGGGAATGCAAGGGTATTTCAGTAAATTATGCATGAGAAATTTGGATAATAAGGACTTAATGATAATTAATTAATTAAGTATGTAAGAAGAGAAATGTTAGTGTGTGCTTGTGGTATACGGTTGTAGGGTGTTTTGGTTGTGGCATTGATCTAGTGAAGTGGGTGTTTGGTACCTTGGCATGAGTTATTTAGTTAAGGAAAGGTTTGGGTGCATGTGAGTGTATGGTGCCATGGTTGGAAAGTTTGAGTGGGTTTTGTGGTCCAATTGGGAGCTGCCAAGTGGGCTTGTAGGTGGCCATTGAATGAAGAAAAAGAAGAAGTAAGAGGAAGAGAGAAGAGGGAACACAGATTTTGGTTTCCCGTCCCCTCCTCTCATGCCTCCTCTTCTTCTTCTCTTCTCCTTTCTCTGCTTTTCCTTTCTTCTCTTTTGGCTTGGGGTTGTGTTTGGCTTGGATGGTGTTTTGCTTGAAGAGGTAAGTTGGGTTTAAGGGTTCCTGCGTGCTGTGTTTCTTCTTCTTCTTCATCTACTGGTTTTGCTTCAGTTAGGGTTTGGATAAGGATTTTGTGGATTTCTTGTTTGTGCAAGCTTTGGATTGCAAGAAGAAGCTTAAGGACAAGTTGAGGATTGAGGATTGAAGCTGGAAGTGTGATTTTTGGATCTTCAAATTCCAGGTTTGGGAGCTCTGTGTTCTTCAATTTCAGTTTGTGAATTTTGAATGTCTCTGTCCTAATTCTCACTTAGGTTGTATATATGTTTGCATTGTTTAATTTCTGGAATTTGGTGTGTTTTGGAATGTGTATTTGCATGATTATGTGAGTAGATGTATTAGTAATGCATGATAATGATTGGATTAAAGGTTCTGAGCTTGGGTTTTGAATTTACTGTAAAATTTAGGGTTTATGTTCTTGAGGGAATTGAATGTGTTTATGCATGATTTTGGGTGTTTTGATTGTTGAAGTAAGTTGCAATTATCTTGTTTATGCTATATGGGACATCGATTGGAAGGTAAGATGAGATTGGTAGTGTTTTGAATCAAATTGAAATGGTTTTTAGTTGAGTTCTTTGAATTATGGGCATGCTGGGAACGAAAAATCGCGATTCTGATAGAATTTTCGTTTCCAGTGTTCGTGGTGTCGTGACTGCCTTGTGAGAGGCAAGTCACGAGTCGTGACTTAGAGTCACGACTCGTGACCCCCTTGTGAGGCAAGTCACGGGTCGTGACTTCTAGTCACGACGCGTGACTCTGTCTCCCAGTCACGACGCGTGACTCTTCGGCAGCTGGAAGCTATCGCGGGGCGTGATTCACCAGTCACGACGCGTGACTGCCTTGTGAGAGGCAAGTCACGACTCGTGACTTCCTGGTGTGGCAGGTCACGAGGCGTGACACTATGTCACAACTCGTGACCCTCCTTTGAGGCATGTCACGAGGCGTGACACTATGTCACGACTCGTGACCCTCCTGTGAGGCCAGTCACGAGTCACAACTCGTGACCGACCTCCCTTCAGCCCCATTTTTCCGATTTAGCCCAGTTCAACCAAAATGAATTTCCTGTCCCTTCTGTATGGATTTATATTACTGTATGATTCATGTCATACTTTTATATGCTCTTAGTTGGCCTTTTATGTTTTGCAGTGTTCCCCAAATGACTAGTTTTCTTATAAAATGACTTTCAAATGCTGTTATGACTTCTTCCCCTACTATGTGCTATTTTACTTTGCTTATATGAATGGTTATCCTAAGTTATTTGTGATTAGTATTATGATGCATATCCTTGATCAGATTCTCCTCTAAGAATAATTTGCCATGTTTAAGAGTATATTGTATCATTCCACGATTAAAAGTATGCGCTTTTAATCCTTGGCATAATATGATTCCGCATGTGTTCCTGTCATGCTTTAGTATATTGAGTAGTGCTAAAATGTGATTGATTGAATTATTGCATGCTTCAGAATATGAATTGTATGAGGTATGATTGATATTATGCTATGTCAAGTTTATTTGAATAATATGGTGGATGTCTGAATGCATTATTATGCTTTAGCCTTTGAACTCAAAGTGTTATGTTCAAATGTAATTTGGTTTATGCATGATTTATTCTTAGTTATCCTCACCTAACGCATGATTAGGATTTTGTATTGATAATCATGGGCATGGTAGTGCTTCTATACCTGATTCTTGGCATGCTTTAGAACATTGTTTAATGTTAAAGTGTATTGATTGTATTATGTTTTGCAATGGGAATTGTATGATATATGACCGACTTCATGAGCATATTTATATGTCTGTCGTACTCTGGTTTATGCATGATGTATATATATATTTATGCGTTGTGCGATTCGAAACGTGAATTGTTTTATGTATGACCTGCGAGAGTCAGTCTAGTGGATAGTTAGGCATGCCTAATAGAGTCTTATGTAGCTGCAGCGCCCTTTGAATGATTTGGACCCTGATCAGGTCCCCGTTTGGTTCCTCGCGAAGCCTTTCTGTGCTCGGATCCTCGCGATCCTTTTTAATGTGTTTGGGATCTTGTTTAAGATCTCCTCTCTGTGAAATGTTTTAAAAATAAAATGGTTTTCGATTCGTACCCGTAAGGTGGTGATAGTTCGATTCGCACCCGTAAGGTAGCGATAGTACACTCGTTATCCACTATTGTGAGTCAGCAGGTGCTTTGTTGGTTTATTTTACTTTGAAATAACTATAAGAATGTGATATCCGAATGAGCACGATAATGATTTGGGGAAACCAGTTTATTAGTATATGAATGTTGATTTGAGCTTCAGAATGTATGTTTTTTATTGTAAGCATGATTTGGATATCTAACACTTTTATCCGTACTGGTCATGTGATTTGTTATAAGTTTCTGAATGCTTTGAATATGATTCGACTAATGTATTTATGTATGTGACTTAAGCATGGTTTTGTTATTTATAAGCATGTGAACCGAAGCAGTTGTGACGGTAAGTAGGTAATGTTTAACTGTACTTTCTGCATGGTGATGATATCAATGTGATGTTATATGATTATGTCTTCGGTCTCCGCTATTAGAGTGGTTTCGGCATGAATATTTTATATATTAGAGTTGTGCAGCGGTGATGTGGTGCTTTGGATGCCGTTCCTTGGATTTTGGCTAGTGTGTGTTTGGGATGTTAAAGTATGTTTAGATAACTAGTGTCTTCGGTATGATAGATGGGTGCATTACTGCCTGATAACTGTTTTGCATGTGAATGGGTTTTCCGTTAATGCATGGGTACTTTGGCATAATAGTTGTATGTGTATTTATTTCATGTGACTATGCTCGCTAAGTATATGCATGTGAGATTGTATATAGTTATGCATGATGATACTTGTATCGAGTGTGGTATTAGGTCTACTTTGGCTTGTTTTAGAGATGAGTATATAGATGTGGATGTGAGTTTTCGAATGAATGCCTTTACTATGCCAGCATGATCATATTTGGGTTATGAATATCCGCTTTTGCCATTTGAATGTGTTATGCATTGGCGACCATTGTGAATGGCCGTCCATACTTTTGTGTGTTCTCCCCACTAAGCGTTTATCACTTAGCACGGATTTCCTTTCCGTGCAGGTGGCAGGTTTGGTTCTATTCGAGTCGCGCATCTGCAAGGTCGGCCACGTTGAAGTTAGAAGTTTTGTATTTTGTTCAGCTTCTGTACTTCAGTTTTTGTATTTTTGTAGTATTGTATTTATGTATTGATATGTAAGAATCTTGAGTTTACTTTCGGGAATGTAAACGTTATTATGTTTTTATGTTAAGTTATTCCTTCGCTTTATACTTCCGCTTAGTGCCTGCGTGTGTGTGAGTTATTGTATGATCAGTTTGTGCCCGCAAGTTAAGTCAAGTTTTTAATTAACCAGTATTTTCGTATGTATGTTATGTATGAATGGATGCTTCCGCATTGTGCATGTGCATATATGTGTGAGTGAGCGTCGGGTAGCGCGCCCGTCGGCGTCCTTCCAATGGGGGCGGCGATGGGGGTGTTACAGTGAGACAATTGAGAAGTAAGTAGATCCCATTGGTAAAAGTGTTATGGAACCATCACGGAGTCGAGGAAGCGACTTGGGAACCGGAAGAGTCGATGAGAGCTCAGTATCTGCAGTTGTTCAGTTCAGGTGAGAATTTCGAGGACGAAATTCTTGTTAGTAGGGGAGAGTTGTCACACCCCGTTTGCCCCCTAGTAGTTTGAGCCTGTTTGTGTGAGCATGCATTTACATGTGTTCAGCATATCATAAGGGTATTTTGGTAAATATGCATGTTTTTGGGATTTATTAGCATATGGTAATATGTGTGGCATTAGTGTGTGAATTATTTGGGAAATGGTTGTGTGCATTTGAGCATATCATATTAAGGTGTTTTAATTGGGAGATGATTATGTGCATGTGTTCATACCATTGTAGGGTGCTTTTAGTTGGGAGTGCATTGGGTGTGTGTAGTGCATACTTGTTGGGTGTGAGTGATTAGTTTCACCAATAGGAAATTGACACATGTTTAGGGCAAAGAAAAGAAAAAGAAAAAGGAAAGAAAGAAGGGGAAAGGGCAGATTCACATTTCCTTCTTCCCCTCATCAACTTCTTCTTCTTCTTCTTCATTTTCTTCACTCTAAGAACTTTAGTGTAGATTCAAGTCTTTATTGGTGGAATTAATCATCTCTTTGCATCCTCTTTGGTAAGTAAATGTATTCTTCTCATCTTATTTTTCATTTGTTTTCATCTTCTTCTTCTTTGGGTTTAGATTTAACTAGGGTTTGTTCTTTGTTGTTCTTGTTGGTTTTAATTGTTAGTTGATCCTTCCCGCGATCCTAAGGGCAAGGAAATTGCTGGGACTAGCGGAGCTAAGTGATTGAAGCTTAGAATTTCAGGTTTGGGACTTGTCTCTAATTTGGGTGTGTTTGATGCTTTGAGTTGGTTTTTGTATTTTTTTGGGAAAAATTGCATGATATGGTTTAATAAGGTGTGTATGTGTGTATTAATGGTTGAGATTTATTGTTATTAAGTGTTGGAAATTCTGAATTTGAGAGTATGATGATTTAGTTATGCATGCGTAGGTTTTGTTAATTTTAATTTATGAATGTTGGATTATTGGATGATTAATTGTGTTATTGATGACGGTGTTTGTGGTTTGAGCTGGAAAGGTAAGTTCTTGGGTCGAAATTATGGTTTGGAGTGTGTATTTGGTGATGTGGGTTCGGATTTTTGGAGTGACTCCTGCGATTTCTGGAATTTCCAAGAGTCACACGGCGGTAAGGAAATAGCTCACCGCCGTGTGGATCGAGGAAATTCCTCAGAAATTGCAAGGCTGAGATTTTACACGGCGGTGAGGATACACCCATACCGCCGTGTAAAACGCTACTGTCCAGTTATGCTTTGACCTGTGAGTTTCACACGGCGGTATGGGTTTCCCTTACAGCCGTGTGAAATGCCTCTGTTGGAGCAGTATTTATGCCTTCGTCCAGCTGTGTTGGGCATGTTACACGGCGGTATGGGATACCCCATACTCCCGTGTAAACTATCTTACACGGCGGTATGGATTTCCCATACCGCCGTGTAAAACGCTTCTGTCCAAATATGCAAATTTTGGACTTCTTTTCTTTTCACTCCTTTTCCTCTTGTGTTTGGTCTTATTTATTGTTTAGTGTTATTCTATCTTTTTAGCATCAATTAATTGTGTATTTTGCTATGCTAAAGTAGTATGTGTTTTATGTATTAATATATATATTGAGTTATGCTCATGTATGAATTCCTTATGTGACGAGTATTCGGATGTAACTTGTGTTACGCATGACCTGCTAGAGTCTAGTAAGTGGATAGTTAGGCATGCCTAATAGAATCTTTTAGCTGCAGCCCTCAGTTCAGTTCGAACCCCGATCAGGTCCCCGTTAGGTTCCTCGCGAACCCCTCAGTATTTGGATCTTGTTTAAGGTCCACTCAGTAAAAATATTGTGTTAATGATTTAAATGAAATGACTTTTGATTTGTACCTGTGAGGTACCCTCAGTAATCGATTCGTACCCGTAAGGTACCCTCAGTACACTCGTTATCCACTACCTCGAGTCAGCAGGTGTTCGATTGGTTTGCTCTGCTCTGATTTGATTATATCAATGTGATATCTGAATCAGTATAATGATGAGACGTATGCTTGATTATTTTGGGTATGGTTATGAATTTGAGACGCGGAATGTATGGCTTTAAATTATAAGCATGCTTTTGGTTTATGCTATAACTATTGCATTTGCCATTGTGAATGTGTTATGCCTTGACAACCATTGTGAATGGCCGTCCATATTTTATGTGTGTTTCCCCACTAAGCGTTTATCGCTTAGCACGGTGTTTTTACCCATGCAGGTGCGGAAGGAGTTTTGCTTTGAGAGAGTCGCCGCCGTCAAGCCAACACATAAGGTTTTAGTGTAGGGCTTAGCTTTTGTAATCTTTGATGATTCTTTTTGTATAGAACTCTCTTGTATTAGTTTTGTTATAACTTCCGCTTTTATACTTATATTTTGATTTTTGTCATATCTTCTGTATCAGCTGGTTTGATCAGAACATTATTGTAATGATATATTATATTAATATATGATCAGCTATTGCTTTCTTTTCCTTTAAAGTTTTTAATTATCCCTTATTTTGGTATGTATGTTATGAATGAATGTATGTTTTGCTTTGTATCTGTTTGGTGGCACCTTTACTCATACGGCATCTCACTCCTTATCGGATGGGATCGCCTACGTATGGGTAGGGGGTGTTACAAGCGTTTTCTAGCTACGACCTCGGTGGGAAGAGCAGTGTTCTCTAACTGCAACTTCGATTGGTGAGATGCGGTACTCTCTGACCACAATCTCAAGGTGAAGTTTCCTTGCTAACCCCCATCCGATCTGCAAGGTGCGTAGCACTCTCTGGCTGCCGCGTGAACTGTGAGATGCAGCACTCTCTGGCTACAATCCCGGTGTGAAGAGCAGTGTTCTCTAACTACGACTTCGGTTGGTGAAGTTCCCTTGCTAACCCCATCCGATCTGCAAGGTGTGTAGCACTCTCTGGCTGCCGCGTGAACTGTGAGATGTAGCACTCTCTGGCTACAATCTCGGTGTGAAGAGCAGTGTTCTCTAACTGCAACTTCAGTTGGTGAAGTTCCCTTGCTAACCCCCATCCGATCTGTAAAGTGAGTAGCACTCTCTGGCTGCTGCGTGAACTGTGAGATGTATCACTCTCTGGCTACAATCCCGGTGTGAAGAGCAGTGTTCTCTAACTGCA
The DNA here is from genome assembly GCA_947683425.1 of Excoecaria cochinchinensis. Classification (NCBI taxonomy): domain Eukaryota; kingdom Viridiplantae; phylum Streptophyta; class Magnoliopsida; order Malpighiales; family Euphorbiaceae; genus Excoecaria; species Excoecaria cochinchinensis. The sequence continues at coordinate 4,614,855 of CANTUQ010000028.1, read as the reverse complement.
ACTTCGATTGGTGAAGTTCCCTTGCTAACCCCCATCTGATCTGCAAGGTGCGTAGCACTCTCTGGCTGCCGCGTGAACTGTGAGATGTAGCACTCTCTGGCTACAACCCCGATGTGAAGAGCAGTGTTCCTGTATGGCAAAGGATTTTGTTAATTCATGTATGAGTTATTCCCTTTCAATACGCTCATAAATGATCTGGTTTTATTATTTATCATCCTTTTTGTCATCTCATTATCATTATTTTCATCATGTTTTGTGTCATTGTATTGCTTTTTATCATTTTTTCGTCGTATGATCATTTTGACCTTCGATATGAATGAGTATAAGAGCATACAATCATCTTTAATGCGAATAAAGCATAAATAAAGATAGAAATAAATAAATAAATATACAAAGCTAGAAATAAAAGTTTTCCAGTAACATCAGCTTTTGTACAATGTATATACAATCGCAACAATAATTAACAAAATACAAAAAAGAATGTCATCCAAACTCCCTGAATGACTATAACAGTGGGTAGTCCGTGAGCTTCTCATCCGGGTCCTCATCATCCAAGAGGTGAATCGGCTCAGGCTGAGGTGGAGGGGGATGAGTCGGAGATGGATGCTGAGGTGCAGATGGTCCAGCCCCAGAAGCGTGAGTCTGTCTGAATCTAACCTGAGTGTAGCCGTCCAGGAAGGGCTGGGTACACGTCCTTATGAAGCTCAAGGTATCAGAAACTGTCCCCCCTAACTGCTTGAAGGCCTGGCTCATCTGGCTGGTCTGCTCATTGGCGGCCTTCCTCATCTGCTCCAGCCTCTGCTCAGTGTGCTCCCTGAACTCTCTCATGGACTGGGACAGGGGAGGAACGATCCCCTCTAATGCCTGGACCCGAGACCTAAGAGAATCAAGTGACTCATCAATCATCTGCAAAGTCACGTCCATCCTCTGAGATGCCTGATCCTGGGACATCCTCAGATCCTGACCAAACTGCTTTCTGAGCTCTCTTTGTCCCTGGACAACCTGCTCCACAAGCCTAGCCTGCTCGTCTCTGACGCTCTCCATAAGCCGGGCCTATTCCTACACCATATGGTCAATAAGCTCGACCTGCTCCTGGGTCAGGCGCTCAATGACTCTGGACTGCTCCTGGATAGCAGCCTGTTGTCTGTTTAGTCTCTCCTAGGTAGCCCTGTCCCTCTCCTCTAATCGATGCTCGAACGCTATAAACATGGAGGTCAGGAGCTGTGAGATGTCTGGCAGCGGCTGTGATGGCTCCTGAGTTGGCTCTGATGGCTGAGCTGCAGAAGTGGATGCCCCCGGGTCACTCCCGAAGTAGGGATGAAACCTCTCGGAGGGCCTGAGGGTGGACCGATGTACTCTGGTGCTCGGTGAGGGAAAAGGAGTTTATGCCCTGGATGCCGGTGGGGTGCCAAAAAGCTCGTCCATGGTGAACTCCATGTCGAAATCCGACAGAGTCCTGGGCTGCTCCTGCTGTGGTGGCGGTGGCGGTGGCGCGGTCTGAGGCTGAGGTGGTGCCTGGTGCTGCGGGGACTGTGGAGGATGAGGTGGTGGCTGCTGCTGCTCCTGCTCTGGCTCTGGTCCTAAAGGCAGAAGAGCAAAAGCCCAACTAGTCTCGTGGATGGTGAGCAGTCTGAAGGCCTCAGGATGCCTCGGCAGCGGCAAGATCATGCCGATCTGAATAGCAGCTGTCGTATCAATATAGATCCCCTCGTCTAAGGGTCCTCTGAGCCTACCTGGGGCGACTACTAAGCCCAAAAGCAACCTGGTGACAACCCCTCCAACTATCACCACTAGGGCTGACCCCCTGCCGACCCTAACCATGTTAGCCAGGATCTCATGGCTAACATTGAGGCGCTGGCCTGCCACCATAGCCCAGAGGCTCCAGATCTCGGCCACGTTAAGCGACCTTGGATTACCAGGCCGACCAAGGTACGAGCTGGAAAGCACTCTGTGCAGGTACCGGAGTGCCTGAGAGACCGGTACGGTACTCTTCGTTGTATCGTGATTATAAAACACTCCTGGCAAAGCAATAGCCGCCCAATGGGCACGCCTCACCACTCTCTGCGGGACTATAACCCCATCACCCATCGGGAACCCATCGCCTCCGCGAACCGACGCCTTGTGATACTAAAATGCTGGCCGTCAAACCAGAACTGCACTACGCCTAGCTCAGTGTCCGATCTCTGATATCCTCCATAGTGTAGAGTGGCTAACACCTGCCATGTAGCCTCAGGGAACGTCTGAAACGTGGGAGTCAGAAAGTCCATCCATCCAACACCCTCTATCAGCGCGTCTACCTCGGCGGTCATCCCTAGGGCCTCTAGGAATAGCCTAAATATAAAACGGCTAGCCCGGAACTCGACCTGGGCCAGCGCCCTGTATCTCTGGGCGGATTCATCATCCATCTAAGACGAGACCTCTACCTCGGGCCGGGCCTGGGGAACTCGTCATCTCGGAGGCATCCTGCAAAAGAAAAGATTATATAAATTAAATTAATTTAATGGAGCGGGCGTTAATTAGCCCAATTTCCAAAACAAAAAGCATATTGGACCTCATCCGGGCGATAGCGGCCCAGGTATGAGTAGAGAAAGATAAAGAATTGAAAACGAAAATAAAAATAATCGGGCAGCACCCCGGCAGGGAAGTGCCCAACCTCCTGTATGGAAAAAACACAAAACGGGCCTCAGGCCCTAACAAAACAATCGCATGCATATCTTCACTAAAAAAAATGGGCAGCACCCCGGCAAGGGTGTACCCCACCTCCTGCACAAAAGGGACAGACCTCAGGCCCCAACAAAAGAGCACATATATACATTCATAAAAAAAATGAGCAGCACCCCGGCAAGGTTGTGCCCCACTTCCTGCACAAAAGGGACAGGCCTCAGGCCCCAACAAACAACACATATATACCATACTTATATACATTTGCTAGCATGCATTAGGAATTCCTATTTCCAAGGGAACATGTTTTATGGGCAAAATCATGCAAAGGCTCGACTAATTAGCATGCCAAAATTATATATAAAAAAACTAGCAGCATTTACCCTTGATTTCTAAGGCAAACTAAAGCAATCTACTCATTCTAAAAGCAAAAAGAAGAAGAAGAAAAGGAAATAAATTAAAATTAAAAGAGGAAGTGATTAGTTACTTACCTGTAATTTGCAGAAAATAGTAGAAAATGAAGAAATAGATGTTAATATATGAAAGCTCAACATAAATGAAGTCAAAAGACTTGAGAGAAATAGAAGAGATTTTGAAACGTGGAGACAGACCCAGCGACGGCCTCTATCGAGTGACCGACGGGCATCAGTCAAAATGACCAACATGTCCCGTCGCTCACTCAAGAGAGAGCGTCTATGAGTGGGGTGACCGACGGGCATCGGTGAAGCAGATGACCCGTCGATCACCACTGTCTTCGAAAATAACAGTAAAAAACTTCCTTTTCAAAAGCAAAAGAGGTTTTTATCACAAATTGAGATGGAGAGAATCAAAATAAAGAAAAGTGAAAGCAAAAAGCCAAAAGAACAACAAAAATAAAGAATAAAGATGAGATAAAACGGAGAATAAGTCCAGAATATTTACCCTCAGATAATGTTTTAGTGAGATTCTTGGTGTCGATTAGAGTCCAGCACGTTCCACAAGAAAGGAAATGAAAGGTCAAGAAAAAGGAAAATAGATTGTTTCCTTCTTAACCCTTCAAAAAGATTGACTTTGGAATCAAAAACTCAAAGAAAACTAATTAGTTTATGTTCCTTTTTAATGATTTGATCCTCTAATTATAAGAAATTTCTTGATGTGTGTGTTTGCTGGAAGAGAGAGAAAATGCGCTTGAAATTTGGCAGAGTTTCCTTTCTTGAAAATTTTTGGAACCCTTTTTAGGAAGAAATTCAAAGCTTTTATAGGCCAGGCACGACCGACGGGCGTCGGATGTGGAGACGGGCGTCGGAAGAATCCTTCTGACACAAGGATTCATCCGACGGCCTTGCCATTTCCACAGACGGGCGTCGGAGAGGTTGCGTGCTCCGGGAAATCAGGTGGCGTGCTCCAGAAGGGGAGGAGCCTTCCGACGAGCGTCGGAAAACCACAGGCCGTCTGTGACCCCAAGCGATGGGCTGGCCTCTCACAGACGGGCTGACCGTCTGTGGCGGAAAAAAATACTTTTTGACTCAAAAATTCCCTGTTTTCTCCCCCTCCGCCGATGAAAGGTGAAAAAGACTCATTTCTCGTGAAGCATGGGACTAAAACTGTTAGTGTAAGCCCTAGCCCCAATACATTGTAATAAAACACTTTAGTTAATAAATGAGGCATTTGTTTTATCCATTGTATTCCTGTGCATGTCAATTGATAGAACTATCCAAGAATGTTGTTTCAGTTTAAGTTATCATGTGTGAGGCACATGGTTGTAAGACCTTGAAATAAATGAGACTTCATTCTAAATATCCCTAGTCAGTCATTGTTATGGGAATAACAAATGAATTAAGACTAGTATGCTCTCTCTGATTAGTTGAGTTCTGTCTTACGGATCATAAGGACAAAAGTGTCAATCAGAGATCATAGATACATGTTTATAACATGGTATTTGGATACGATCCACACATGAGAACACTACATGGTACAAGTCATAAGTGTTCCTTATATGCAAATTTTGTATCGGAGTTCTTAGACCTAAAATCTCTATGAAACTCTTTATGAATTACTGTGTACTTTGACATACACCTAACGTGCTCGTAACTGAGTGACAAGTATGGGTATGCTTGGGTATGCATTGATTCATGTTAGAGAGCATGAGAGAAGTGAAGGGATTACCCCTCTCTATAAGAGAAAAAAAATTATCATTGGCCACTTGATCAGTGAACTGAAAAGTGTATGGCCATACCGAGATGTAATAATGTGCAATCATTATTTATCTGAGAGTTCAGTGTCACTGGAATATCAAGAAAGGAATTAACTTACACATGAGGATGACTTGTTCCATGCCTTATGTTAATTCTGATATTTATGGGTAAGGGACTATACAAAATTGCATTAGGTCATCAAATGCCATTTGCATTTTCATTTAATTTGGAATGCTATAAATATCTTGCTAGAGAATATATATAGCCTTTGAATTAATTCATTAATTCAATTGTCAATATTAAATGGACCTATAGGATCGCACACAAAGCATTGGGCTTAAAATATTTAAATAAGGCATTGAGCATTAATTTGGGCTTTTAATAAAAGTCAAGCTAATGTATGTAATGGGTATTAAATTGCTATTGGACCTTGGTCCATGAGAGAGGAAGATTTCGGCCCACATGGTTTAATGTCAATTAATTTAATAATATTGATTAAGTTAATTGAGTATTAAATCCTAATTGAATTTTAAATTCAAAAGGGTTTAAATTAATGTTTGTTACTTATCTATAGGAAGTGTTTAAGGTTGAATAAACTACTTCTAGGTGGTAAAATTCGGAATAAACACTTGCCATAAGATGAGGATAAAGATGAAAAAGAAAAACCCTAGTGAAAAAGAAGGTAGGCGTGAACTTCCCTCTCTCTCTCTCAAAAATCTTTTCTTGGCCGAAATACACAAGGAGAAGTATTCTTGCTTGCTTTCTTGTGTGATTAGGCATTAATAGCACCAAAACAAAGTGCAAGATCAAAAAATCTTGTAGCTTTAACCCTTGCCATTACACAATACTTATATTGAGAGCTAGCATTCTCGGTTTTAAGCCTTGCTTGAAAGTGTGTGTGTGAGCATAGAGAGGATTGGCGCAAAGGCTATTCCTTGGCATTGGTGGTGAAGATCAAAGGTGGACAATATCATCTTAGTTGCTGGTCATCATCAAATTCATTTCGGAATAGGCATCTAAAGTTGTAAGTTTTAAAACCCTAAAAGTGCATGTTTCGATTCTTGTCGTGGATTTGTTTAATGTGTATGATCGTTTTTCGATATGTTTCCGCTGCGTTATCTATATACACATACCATGACATATTTCATCAGTGGTATCAGAGCCTAAACATGCTTATTTTAGTGCTTTAGATGCATGAAATAATTAATTAAAAATCGTTACTTTTAATACATGCAATGCTGAAATTTTCTGTTTTGAGTTTTTTGCATTGTTTTGGTGTAAAAACGATTTTAATTGATTAGATAGGTATTATAATTAATATGACATGTTAATATAATGTCCTAAAATGTTCTAGGAACTTTTATTGGTCATATTTAATTGATAATACCTGATGGTATATGTTAATATTAAAACTAGGTGCTTTTGGCATGTTAATTGTTAGTTTAACAACTAGTTTTGAATATTAAATGTAAAAACGTTTTTGGCATGTTTGTAAGTGATTTTAAAGATTAAATATCAGGTCTGGACATTTTTAAAATTTGGTTTTAATTCTGGTCCATGACAATTTAATTGATTAATTTTAATATCACTTAAAACAATGACTAGTTTGTGTTTGTTACATGTTTAATCAACATTGTTTGTTTTGATTTGATTAAAATGGTAAAAACACATTTAGATCAGATTGGTACAATATATTAAATCATTTTTATGACCTTATTTGAATTATTAAATGACTCATAAAATTGATTTAAGTATTTGTGCATTTTTGTGGCATCACATAAGAATTAAACAACTAGTTTTGTTGTTTGTTTGTTTTTATATGTATGCCGTGTATCATATATATGTTCTTCATGATTTTTATTTTTTTCATTCATGTCGGTACATATTATATGTATTTTTAATGTTTATGGGCAGTATGACATAATATTAAAAATGGCAAAATTGGAAATTATACTAGAGTTGATTTATAGCACAAATCTAACTAGTTTGTGTTTTGGGCTTTTAAGAGAACTTATTCAATAAGAGGATTTAGTCCATTGGGCCTCGGCCTAGGCCCATCATAGGGTCATCTCTTAAAGGTTCAAGTACATAATTTCCATTAATGGGCTTGGCTAATTTAATTAAAATTGGACTTTGTTTGATCCATGAATGTTATGTATATTAATTTGCTTGTTTGGTGTGATGAATGGATATGCATGGTGCATTCATGGGCCCTGGGTTTTTGTAATTAATTATGGCCTGCGAGCCATTATGTATTATTGTAAAAGTTTCATTTATTTCTTAGAATAGAATTTACTTGAAGACTTTGTAAGTCAAGATAAAGCCCACCGGAGTAAAGAAGCCCAACTCGAAGATTCTTATGTAATAGTATGGAATCTTAGTTGTAGGTTTTATGGGCCCATGTTTGTCACGCTTTACTTTATGCAATTATTTATATATGCATGCTATGAATGGATGACAAAGCGTATGCCATGTAAGCCGTAATAAAATGAATCCCTAAAATAGTAAGTCACAAAGTTGCCTTCCTAATTCGAAACATGTCAAGGCATTGATCATCGGTAACGTAGACTAGGAGTCCTAGATGCGCCCGATTATCTTTGTGAGGCATGAGTTGTGAATGTAGGTTGGACTTAACATGGAAAGGGATGCCCGGACCTAGGCAACTAATAAATGGGTTTGTGCTATAACATCTTAAGATGTTAGCCCATTTGATCCAAGAGTCATGTACGAGTCATGATTGGAGTTATCCTACCTAAGTAACTTAACTTGTTAGGTGTACAAGCTCAGCTTGACTAATAAGGTTGTTGTGAAAAGTGGATCTTGGCCCACATTAAATCACTAATGCGAATTATTTAAAGGGATATTAATTCGGTTTGTGGGATTATTAATAAGACCTCATTTAATCTTGCTAAATTTTATTATAGATTGAAAAATGGCATCTTCAAACAACAATTTCTCATTGCGATCGGTCCTTGAAAAGGACAAATTGAATGGTACCAATTTCATAGACTGGTCTCGAAACTTAAGGATAGTTCTTAAGCAAGAGAAAAAGTCGTATGTTTTGGATGCACCCTTGCCTCAAGAACCTGGTAGGAACGCCTCTGCGATTCAAAGGGAAACTTTTGAGACCAAGAAGAGCGACTCCAATGATGTGACCTGTTTGATGCTAGCCACTATGGTGCCTGACTTGCAAAAACAATTTATGGACTAAGAGGCTTATGCGATCATGGTGCACTTAAAGGAGATGTTCCAAGAGCAAGCTCGTCACGAGAGGTTTGTGACAACTAAGGCCTTAATTTCCTGTAAGATGGCAGCAGGTACTCCTGTTAGTACGCATGTACTCAAGATGAAAGGGTATCTTGATACTCTTGAGAAGCTTGAGGTACAAGTACCAAAGGAATTGGCCACTGACTTGATTTTAGGATCATTGGCTGATGATTATGATCCATTTGTAATGAATTATAACATGCATGCGATGAACAAGTCAGTTACTGAGCTTCATGGGATGCTTAAGAATGCTGAAGAAAACATTCGAAAGACCAATCCCGTACTGATGGTTCAAGGGGGCATCAAGAAGGGACCCGCTAAGGGAAAAGGAAAGGGAAAGGCAAAACCCAAGAATGACCTGACTCGGCTCAAGTCAAATGGGAGTACACCTCAGGCCCAATCCAAGCCCAAGGCACAAAAGCTCAAGGAGAGCGAGAGCACTTGCTTCCACTGCAACAAAATAGGGCATTGGAGGAAGAACTGTGCTCTCTTCAAGGAAGAACAAAAAAAGAATGGAGCCAAGGCGTCCAGTTCAGGTATTTTTGTTGTTGAAATTAACCTTTCTATTTCTACCACTTGGGTACTAGATACCGGTTGTGGTTCTCACATTTGTTCAAATGTGCAGGGGCTAAGAAATAGGAGGTTACTTGGGAAGAATGAAGTGGACCTCCGTGTGGGGAATGGAGCACGAGTTGCTGCCATGGAGATAGGCGACTATCAACTCACTTTACCTTCCGGACTTTGTTTAGTTTTGAAAAATTGTTATTATGTACCTGCTATGAGCAGAAACATTATTTCAGTTTCATTGTTGGATTTGGATGAATTTGATTTTGTTATTAAAAATGGCAATGCTCATATTCGTCGCCAAGGCATTTCATATGGCAATGCCATGTTGCAAAATGGCCTTTATATCCTTGATTTACAAAACAAAGAGTCCATATACAACATTAATACAAAGAGGGTTAAATCAAACGAATTGAACCCTACTTACTTCTGGCATTGTCGTTTGGGACATACAAACGAAAAACGCATTTCAAGACTCCACAAAACTGGAGTACTTGGGTCATTCGACTTAGAGTCTTATGATACATGCGAGCCATGTTTGCATGGAAAAATGACAAAAAGTCCTTTTAATAAGAAAAGTGAGAGGACTAATGGCTTATTGGAACTAATACATACCGATATATGTGGACCATTAAGTACACAAGCTAGAGGTGGTTTTAGCTACTTCGTAACGTTCACAGATGACTTCAGTAGATATGGCTATGTCTATCTAATGAAGTATAAATCTGAAACTTTTGAGAAATTCAAAGTGTTTAAGAACGAAGTAGAAAAACAACTTGGCAAAAGTATAAAAGCCATTAGATCTGATAGAGGTGGCGAATACTTAAGCCAAGATTTTGACGGTCATCTAAAAGAGTGTGGTATTATTTCACAGCTCACTCCTCCTGGAACACCACAATGGAATGGTGTGTCCGAAAGGAGAAATCGAACTCTATTGGACATGGTTCAATCTATGATGAGTCAAGCAAATCTTCCTATCTCTTTTTGGGGCTATGCATTAGAAACTGCTGCATTTCTACTAAACCGTACTCCAACTAAAGCAGTTGAGAAGACACCATACGAGGTATGGACTGGGAAAGAACCCAATATGTCATTTCTTAGGATTTGGGGCTGTGAAGCACATGTTAAGAAATTAACATCTGACAAACTAGAGTCCAAATCCACTGTCTGCTTATTTGTGGGTTATCCCAAAGAAACAAAGGGATACTACTTTTACTCACAAGCCGAGAACAAAGTATTTGTTGCTCGCAAGGCTGTTTTCTTGGAAAAGGAGTTCCTTCTCAAGAAAGATAGTGGGAGTAAAGTAGAACTTGGAGAAATTCAAGCGCCACAAATTCCTATAGAGGATGAGTTGGAAATGGGATCAAGTTCACAACCACTTGTGGAACAAGAACCCATTACACAAGTACCTAGAAGGTCCGGTAGGGTACGTCAGGAGATTCAGAGATATGGATTTCTAATCACCGACAGTGACACTATTGAGTTAGTAGATCGTGAGGATCCTACTACCTACCGAGAAGCTATTGAAAGCCCAGACTCGAAAAATTGGCTTGAAGCCATGAAATCCGAGATGCAATCAATGTACGATAACCAGGTTTGGACCTTGGTTGATCCACCGGAAGGTGCTAAGGTAATTGAATGCAAGTGGCTATTTAAACTCAAAGCTGATAAGACCTACAAAGGTAGACTAGTAGCAAAAGGTTTTCGACAAACTCATGGTGTAGACTATGATGAAACCTTTTTGCCTGTAGTCATGCTCAAGTCCATTAGGATCTTGCTTGCCATAGCTGCATATCATTATTATGAGATATGGCAAATGGATGTCAAAACTGCTTTCCTTAACGGAAATTTACTTGAGGATGTGTATATGACACAACCTGAAGGTTTTGTCAATCCCAAGCATCCTAAGAAGGTTTGCAAGCTTCAGAAATCCATTTATGGATTAAAGCAAGCATCCCGAAGTTGGAATCTTCGTTTTGATGAGGCAGTCAAAGAATTTGACTTCGTCAAGAACGAAGATGAGCCTTGTGTATACAAGAAGGTTAGTGGGAGCATAGTAGTATTTCTGGTCCTGTATGTGGACGACATCCTTCTCATTGGGAATGATATTCCAACATTGCAAAAGGTTAAGCAATGGTTGGGGAAATGTTTCTCAATGAAAGACTTAGGTGAAGCTGAGACAATACTTGGCATTCGGATCTACAGAAATAGATCGAATCGGCTATTGGGACTAAGTCAAGAAAAGTACATAGACAAGGTACTAAAGCGTTTTAGTATGGGAGACTCAAAGAAAGGGTACATACCTTTGGCTTTGGGAGTTCCTTTAACTAAAGAACAGTGCCCTAAAACCAAAGAGGAAAGGGACAACATGAGTAGAATCCCATATGCATCTGCTATTGGATCTATCATGTATGCTATGTTATGTACTAGGATGGATGTTGCTCATGCACTGAGTATAACCAATAGGTTTCAGCAAGACCCTGGTGAAAAGCACTGGTCTGCTGTAAAAGGGATTCTAAAGTACCTGCGAAGGACTAAGGATCACTTATTGGTGTATGGTGGTCAGGAAGAGCTCGTCATACAAGGGTATGTCGATGCTGCTTTTCAAACCAGCACTCAGGACTCAAGATCGCAATCTGGATTTGTTTTTGTTTTAAACGGTGCTGCTGTCAGCTGGAGAAGCTCAAAGCAAGAGACCGTTGCCGACTCAACTACAGAATCTGAGTATATTGCAGCAAGTGAGGCTGCAAAAGAGGCTGTTTGGATTAGAAATTTCATTTCTGGATTAGGAGTGGTCCCAAGCATCCTAGATCCATTAGAAATTTTTTGTGACAACAACGGGGCCATTGCACAGGCCAAAGAGCCCCGGTCACACCAGAAATCCAAACACATACTCAGGAGGTACCACCTGATCAGAGAAATCATTGATCGTGGGGACGTCAAGGTCAGCAAGATAGCAAGTGAAGACAATGTAGCAGATCCTTTGACGAAACAGTTGCGCCCAAATCTGCACGAAGCTCATTTGACAGCATTCGGTCTTAGGGCTATGCCCAATTGGGACTAGTGCTAGTGGGAGATTGTTAGTGTAAGCCCTAGCCCCAATACATTGTAATAAAACACTTTAGTTAATAAATGAGGCATTTGTTTTATCCATTGTATTCCTGTGCATGTCAATTGATAGAACTATCCAAGAATGTTGTTTCAGTTTAAGTTATCATGTGTGAGGCACATGGTTGTAAGACCTTGAAACAAATGAGACTTCATTCTAAATATCCCTAGTCAGTCATTGTTATGGGAATAACAAATGAATTAAGACTAGTATGCTCTCTCTGATTAGTTGAGTTCTGTCTTACGGATCATAAGGACAAAAGTGTCAATCAGAGATCATAGATACATGTTTATAACATGGTATTTGGATACGATCCACACATGAGAACACTACATGGTACAAGTCATAAGTGTTCCTCATATGCAAGTTTTGTATCGGAGTTCTTAGACCTAAAATCTCTATGAAACTCTTTATGAATTACTGTGTACTTTGACATACACCTAACGTGCTCGTAACTGAGTGACAAGTATGGGTATGCTTGGGTATGCATTGATTCATGTTAGAGAGCATGAGAGAAGTGAAGGGATTACCCCTCTCTATAAGAGAAAAAAAATTATCATTGGCCACTTGATCAGTGAACTGAAAAGTGTATGGCCATACCGAGATGTAATAATGTGCAATCATTATTTATCTGAGAGTTCAGTGTCACTGGAATATCAAGAAAGGAATTAACTTACACATGAGGATGACTTGTTCCATGCCTTATGTTAATTCTGATATTTATGGGTAAGGGACTATACAAAATTGCATTAGGTCATCAAATGCCATTTGCATTTTCATTTAATTTGGAATGCTATAAATATCTTGCTAGAGAATATATATAGCCTTTGAATTAATTCATTAATTCAATTGCCAATATTAAATGGACCTATAGGATCGCACACAAAGCATTAGGCTTAAAATATTTAAATAAGGCATTGAGCATTAATTTGGGCTTTTAATAAAAGTCAAGCTAATGTATGTAATGGGTATTAAATTGCTATTGGACCTTGGTCCATGAGAGAGGAAGATTTCGGCCCACATGGTTTAATGTCAATTAATTTAATAATATTGATTAAGTTAATTGAGTATTAAATCCTAATTGAATTTTAAATTCAAAAGGGTTTAAATTAATGTTTGTTACTTATCTATAGGAAGTGTTTAAGGTTGAATAAACTACTTCTAGGTGGTAAAATTCGGAATAAACACTTGCCATAAGATGAGGATAAAGATGAAAAAGAAAAACCCTAGTGAAAAAGAAGGTAGGCGTGAACTTCCCTCTCTCTCTCTCAAAAATCTTTTCTTGGCCGAAATACACAAGGAGAAGTATTCTTGCTTGCTTTCTTGTGTGATTAGGCATTAATAGCACCAAAACAAAGTGCAAGATCAAAAAATCTTGTAGCTTTAACCCTTGCCATTACACAATACTTATATTGAGAGCTAGCATTCTCGGTTTTAAGCCTTGCTTGAAAGTGTGTGTGTGAGCATAGAGAGGATTGGCGCAAAGGCTATTCCTTGGCATTGGTGGTGAAGATCAAAGGTGGACAATATCATCTTAGTTGCTGGTCATCATCAAATTCATTTCGGAATAGGCATCTAAAGTTGTAAGTTTTAAAACCCTAAAAGTGCATGTTTCGATTCTTGTCGTGGATTTGTTTGATGTGTATGATCGTTTTTCGATATTTTTCCGCTGCGTTATCTACATACACATACCATGACATATTTCATCAAAAACCTCCAAATCCAAACCATTTGTACAGGCTCGGATACTGATTTCATCATAGGGTAATCTCTGATCCGGACTGCTCCGGGACACGGTGCTTACAATGTTGTTTCTTCTGAATGTATAAAGGTTGATCCGACTAAGATAGAAGCGATTGTGAATTGGAAGCCGCCCAAAAATGTACCTGAGATTCAAAGTTTCTTAGGATTAGCTAGGTATTATAGGCGATTTGTGAAAAGATTCTCAGTAATTGCTTCTCCTTAAACTTGATTGCTTCAAAAAGGGGTAAAGTTTGAATGGTTAGATAAGTGTCAGGCAAGTTTTGAACAGTTGAAGAGAATGTTGGTTAAGGCACCGATTTTGACTCCACCTATTTCTGGTAAAGAGTGTAACACCCCCTATGTCCCCGTTGGAAGGACACGGGTGTGCAACCGACGCTCACTCACATACATGCACACATACGCTAAGCGAAAGCATACGTTCATGCAAAAACACGGAAAATTAAAAACTTATCTTGAGAAGCAAAACTGGACATACATTAACTCACACACATGCAGGCACTAAGCCAAAACATATACACATGCATACATATGATCATTCAGCGGAAGCATAAAGCGGAGAAATAACTGAAACTTAATTACAATAAGATCCTGACATAATCAAAAGGCTACAAATTACAGAAATCAAAATACAGAAGCTGAACAGAATTACATAACACTACTAACTCCTATGTGGCCGACCCTGCAGATGCGCGACTCGAACCGAACCGAACCGAACCAACCTGCCACCTGCACGGGAAAAGAGCCCATGCTAAGCGATAAACGCTTAGTGGGGAGAACACACAAGCAAGATGGACGGCCATTCACAATGGTCGCCAGAACAAATTACATACACAAATGGCATATACAAATAATCACAATAGATGGATAAATAAGCCTGCATAGGAAAACCATGCATTCGGAAGTTCATATACACATACTTGTACATATTACTTGAGTGCTCGTCTCAATATCATATTCGTCCGAATACTACACTCTTATATCATATTAAGCAAAGCCCCAAACAGACAAGGGATCACAGTAGATACAAATATTCATGTAAGAATACATACAGCTCTTATGCATATAGGTACCAGGGCATCAAGTGTCAGTACCCTACCGTGCACAGTCACGAGAGATGATACACATATGACTATCATGCCAAGTACTCATGCATTAACAGAAAACCCATTCATATGCAATACAATTATCAGGCAATACGCACCCAACTATCATGCCGAGAACACTAGTTAACTAAACATACTTTTATCATGCCTTGAAATGTAAATACATGACCACACGCTAAAATCACTACAATAGGAAAACTAGAGAGAAGAGGCACGTAACATAACACAATATATATATATACATTCCAAGGTCAAGAGCACATTCATTATGTATCTTGATTCATATAATTCACTATAACCGTCAAAAATACAAAATCATGTTTGCACATGCTTACTAATCAATTCATGGCATTCAAAAGATCATGGTCACAGTCATGCACATCTTAATTCCCGTACCTATATTCACAACCGTTGGCATACCATACATTCACACTATGTTATGCATATACCCATATATGCAGATAATTATGTCCAATTCACATGTTTAGGTCACACTTAACCCATTCAGAGATTCATAATCACATTTGGACACATAACCGATTCACATGTCCAGAATCATGCTTAATCGAATATCACATTCTCTTATTCACATTAGGCAAAACAGACAGAATACCTGCTGACTCAAAATAGTGGATAACGAGTATACAGACAGTACTTTATGGGTACCAGCCGATACAGACAGTACTTTACGGGTACGAGCCAATACAGACAGTACTTTACGGGTACGAGCCGATACAGACAGTACTTTACGGGTACGAGCCGATAAATCAAGATACTTTTAACTTTTCCAAACACTTTCAAAAGGGATCTTAAACAAGATCCGAACATATAAGGGTTCGCGAGGAGCCAAACGGGGACCTGATCAGGGTCCAAACATTCAAAGGGCTGCAGCTAAGAGACTCTATTAGGCATGCCTAACTATCCACTAGACTGACTCTTGCAGGCGGAGAGTTACACAGTTTACGGCCATGGTTCAATTATAATACGCAAAGAGTTCACTTACTTTGATGAATCGGTACATACATAATATAGCTCATATCAGGTGGTATCGCATGCTAAAATCCACAATTAAACATTCCTAACACATACAAAAATTAAAGGATTTTATTGCAAAAACAGGGTAGGTCACGGTGGTAATCAAACTGGTTGCCACCGTGACATACAAAGGACCTTCGGCAGAAAGCAAGTCTGGGGTACCTCACGGTGGTAACTAAATAAATTGCCACCGTGACATACCCACAACCCAGAACAGAATCTAAGGTCTGAACACCTCACGGTGGTAACCAGATTGGTTGCCACCGTGACCTATTCAAACTTACGGCAGAAATGCATCTGGTTCGTGCCTCACGGTGGTAACCGAATTGGTTGCCACCGTGACCCATGCCCAGATGCGATTCCTGAGGGCGATTTCCAGGTTATTCAATCCAACTATCCCAAAATTCTCATTTCAAACAACATATCCTCATTCCAATAGCAATAAAAACCCAAATCAAACATCATTGAATCATGCCATTAATAAGCCTTACACATGAATTCGAAGAACAACATCACATTACATCAATTCATGCTAACACTTAACAATGCAAAGTCTTAGTCATGCAATGGTACAATTTACACTTAAGCATAGCATAATATTCTTAGAGAAGGATCATAAGTACAGATATGCATAATACATTTCACATTCAATATCACATGCTCATACAGATTAAGGTATTACAACCCTTAAGTGTCATTTAACTTGATTAGATTCTAATCATACAATTACACCTAATTATTTTATTAGTTTGTATTAATCTTAATCTTATTCACATTTATTTTCCAAGTGATAACTATTCTTATACTCATTTAACAGTCCTAAACATGCATCGGATGGATCCTAGGAAGTTCCGGTGCAAAACGGGTTCAATTCGGGAAGAAAAACACATAAAATGGTCAAGACAGAAGGGGTCACGGTGGCAATGAATTCATTGTGACCGTGAGGTCTAAAAATAAGCATTCTGCCCAGCATTTTGGTATGTCACGGTGGCAATGAAATTCATTGTGACCGTGACATACCAAAAATTTGCAAAACAGAAGGCAAAACTCAGGACTACTGCACTACACGTTTTTGTTTAGCCTAAACGGGAATCTAAACGACATTTTTAGACAAAACTTTCTTCTTAACAAATATTTCCTAGGATGTTAACTTTCAAATGAAACAAATTCCAGGTCAATTGTACATCTATAGATCCAGATATGATCTAAAAAACCCAAAGTGCTTCCCTGAACCCATCCAAAGAAGATAACTCTACTTCTTGACCACTTTTGGGACACTTAGAGTTGCAATTAGCTCAAACCTATTTCTAACACATTTGTAGGAATAGATCTTATATTTCTAAAGGTACTAATTTCATACCATTTGGAGTTCTAAAACTCCCAAAATAGCTTAATAACCGAAGAAAGGTCCAGTGTATTCTAATCCAGTTTTTCACCCAAAATCCTATTCACATACACAAATGAACAATTTAAACCAACACTCACTACCATCATCACAAATCATCAACAACACCCTCAAGAAGCTTATATCATACATGAATATACAAAAATTCATATACATATAAAAGAAAGTTTCCCAAACCTCAAAGAAGCACAACCCACTATTCTCTTCAAGCTTTAATCCTCAATCTTTTCCTTTGTCCTTGCTATTCCTCTTGCTTACCAAAGCTTGCACACACCAAAACCCAGAAAATTATTCTTAATCCTCACCCTAGATCCAAAATCAAAAGCAAACTTAAAAAGAGAAGAAAATCAAAGCATCAATAACCAAACCCCAACCACTTACCTCTTCAATCATGTTCCCCAAGCTCTACCAAATTAACTCTAACTCACTCAAAACCAAAAGATTGAGCAAGAAACGGGGAGGAGAGGAAAAGAAAAATGGAAAATGAGGAGGAAGAGAGGGCAACGGGAACAAGAACAAGAAAAAATCTGCTTTTCCTCTTTCCTAAACCCAAATCACACTAAATGCTCTCACCTAACTCTCCACATGGCAAGCTCCCATTGGGCACACAAACCACCTTTGACTTAGTCACTCCTTGCACCATACTCACTCCACATACAAACATTTCTTGAATAAAAATCTTCAAGGTACCACACTTGAGTCACACCAAATCATTTCCTAAAACCCACTTATACCCTACTTCCATACACAACAAGCACACTCTAACCTTTCCTCACTTAACTTAACTTATTTAATTAATCGCTTTACAATTAAGTCCTTATCATCAAATTCACTCACATACAAATTACCGAAATACCCTTCACTTATCCGACTTAGCATGCAAATTCCGACTAAGGCCATTTTGGGGTGTGACAAAGAGTATTTCTTGTACAGTGATGCTTCTGGAATAAGATTGGGTTATGTGTTAATGCAAGATGGAAGGGTAGTGGCTTATGCTTCAAGATAATTAAAGACACATGAACAAAATTACCCAACTCATGACTTGGAGTTAGCTGCAGTGGTGTTTGCCTTAAAGATTTGGCGACATTACTTGTATGGCGGGAAATGTAAGATCTTCACCGATCCAAAAGTCTCAAATATTTGCTAATTTAGAAGGAGTTGAATTTAAGGCAGAGAAGGTGGCTAGAATTGTTCAAAAACTATTGTTGTATAGTGATTATCATCCTGGCAAAGCCAATATAATGGCTGATGCATTGAGCAAGAAGTCGGTTTCGGCTTTGTTGTTATAACAAATAAAGTGGAGGATTACTGCAAATGGAGCTTTGTTAGCTCAGTTGAAAGCAATGCCTGCTTTAAGAGATGAGTTAATTATTGCCTAGAGAAATGATTTTAAGTTGCAACAGAGTGTGCAGTTGGTCAGAAATAATGACAAGACTAACTATTCAGTGAATGAGGAAGGTGTTATGCTTTATAAAAATCGGTTATGTGTTGCCAATGACAAGGAATTGAAGAAGAGACTTCTACCTGAGGCGCATAATACGGTTTTTATTATGCATCCTGGTGGGAACAAAATGTATCAGGACCTAAAGCAATTTTATTGGTGGCCTAGTATGAAAAAGGATGTTGTGGATTATGTTTCCAAATGTCTGACTTGTCAGCAAGTGAAGGCGGAACATTAGGTTCCACATGGGTTGTTGAATCCTCTTTCCATTCCACAGTGGAAATGGGACAACATTACCATGAATTTTGTTTCAGGATTGCCTTTGACATCGAAACAGTATGACTTTGTATGGGTAATTATGGATCGATTTTTTAAGTCAGCTCATTTCATACCGGTTCAGCTGGATTATTCCATGGATTGATTAGCTGAGTTATATGTGAAAGAGATTGTCAGACTGTATGGGATTCCCTTGTCTATTGTATCAGATAGAGATCCAAGGTTTACTTCTAAGTTCTGGAAGGGTTTGCAAGCTGCTTTGAATACAAGATTTAATTTCAGTACAACATTCCATCCTCAAACTAATGGACAATCGGAAAGGGTTATTCAGATATTAAAAGATTTGCTCAGAGCTTATGTTCTGGATTTCTCTAAAAGTTGGGATAAGTACATTCCATTAATAGCATTTGCTTATAACAACAGTTATCACGTGAGTGTTGGCATGGCACCGTATGAAGTGTTACATGGTAGAAAGTGTCGAACACCA
Organism: Excoecaria cochinchinensis; assembly: GCA_947683425.1. Taxonomy (NCBI): domain Eukaryota; kingdom Viridiplantae; phylum Streptophyta; class Magnoliopsida; order Malpighiales; family Euphorbiaceae; genus Excoecaria; species Excoecaria cochinchinensis. Next base: position 4,595,569 of record CANTUQ010000028.1, on the reverse strand, counting down.
GTCTGTTAGATAGAGTTTGGTGAGTACAAGGTTATTGGTCCGGATTTGTAAAGGTTACTGAAGAGAAAGCGAAGTTGGTTCAACAGCGATTGAAAGCAGCAAGTGACAGGCAGAAGTCATATGCAGATTTGAAAAGGAAAGATATTGAATTTGAAGCGAGTGATAAAGTATTCTTGAAAGTGTCCCCCTGGAGGAAAGTATTACAGTTTGGTAAGATGGGAAAACTGAGTCCAAGGTTCATTGAACCATATGAAGTGCTGGAAAGAGTGGGATATGTGACTTATCAGTCAGCTTTGGCCAAGCTTCACGATGTCTTCCATGTGTCAATGCTTCAAAGATATCGTTCAGATGAGTCCCACATCATACCAGTACAAGATGTGCAGGTGCAAGCGGACTTTACTTATGATGAGAAGCCAAAAGCTATATTGGTAAGAGAAGTAAGGCAACTTCACAGCAAATAAATTCCGTTGGTGAAAGTGCTTTGGCAACATCATGGAATCGAAGAGGCGACTTGGGAACCAAAAGCTGCTATGCGAGAGCAATATCCCCACCTATTTGATTCAGGTATGAATTTCGCGGATGAAATTTTTATTAGGGGGGAGAGTTGTAATGGCCCGAACTATACCCTAGTAGCATGTTGGCCTAATTGGGGTAATAGGGTTAAGTTTGAATTCAATTTGTTAATGTTGGACTTAAAAAGTAATGAATGAAGACTTGGTTGCATAAGGTGTAAAAGTTTAAGTGATCAATTAACAATTATGCATGATTTAAGAGGGGTTAATTAGTGTTAATAGAAATTGAATTTGGTTAATCATGATTAAGGAATTCTAAAGTGGTTTACACATGTACCTTTATGGAGTTGCCAACTAACTCCTTTGCATGCAATATTTAGTGCTTAGGAGAGAGAAAATCACATTTTCTACCTTTGATCTTCTTCTTCTTCGGCTGTCTCTCTCTTTTGCTTCTTCTTATTTCCATCTTCTTCATTAGTTTGAACACACAAAATCCTGCTAAGTGATCAAGTGGTTCAGGAATTGCACGTTTATTGCAAGTATTAAGGGTAAGTGGTTAGTATTTGGTTCTTCATCTCCTTCTAATCTTTCTTATGGTTGATTTAAGATGAGTTCGTAATTGATCCTTGCTATTCAATTCTAGAATTTTGATGATGATGTAGTAGTAGAACCGAGCAAAGATAAGGGAAAAGGAAAGGTGGAAGAGTCTAGTAGGAAATGAGCATTTGGAGCTTAGGCAAAGAGGCTTGGGAACAATCTGATTTATGCTTGTTAATAGGTTATGTATGTAGCAACTCGATTTGGCCTTAGTAGAATTTCGGAATTTTTGTTCGGGAATTCAAGAGTTTGGGTGTATAAGAGAGTGTATTTGAAGGAGTTTCCGAGTTGATTAAGGTTATAAGTTTTGCTAGAAGAAAATTGTTTCGAAAAGATGAGTGAGTGGCTTGGTGTGGGTTCTGTTGCGAGCGTGACAGTGTCGCGGGCGCAACAGAATCCTTCACGGGAAACCTATTAGAGTTGAATTATTTGATATGTATTGGACATGTGGCGGAGTAGGGGAGTGACAAGTGGCATTGTAGGGAAATGACACTTGGCAAGAGACTTATTTGTTTTGTTTTATCTAAATACATGTATTTATTAAAGAGATATACATGTATTTAGTGAGGTTGGTTGGCCTTTAATGAGGTAAGTGAGAAATTATGGAAGTCTATGGCTTTGGATTTGGTTTGACCGGCCACTTTCCTACTTTCATTTCAATTTTCTGCTTTTGGCTCTTGGCTCTACTTTTTCTTCTCACCTTGCTCTTAGTTGCCGTGTCCCTTTTTCTTCCCATTTCATTGCTTTTCTTCTTCATTTGCTTGGTTCTTTGAAGGAACCACTTGAAGTGGCTTAAAGAGAGTATAGTAGGACTTGATAAGGTCCCTTTAAAAGGTAAGTTGGATTAGCTTTTCGATCTGACCTCCTTTTCTTTCTGTTTTTGATTTAAAGTAAAGAGAAGAGTAACTCTAGTGTTTTGAATGGTGTGTACATGGAAGCTGTGGACAAGAGACTGAATAAGGGCAAAGAAAAGGGTCGGAGTTGATTAGAGAGCGGAGTTCAAGCTTCCTAGAGGTAGGGATCGAGTGTGCTTTTATTATTTTTGCATGTGTTTACATGAAATATGTTTGAATAGAGACATGTTTGAATAGAGAGATGCTTGATGAGCTTTAATTAGCTCAAGTGCTATTTTAGAGTATATTTGTGAGATGTTCATTTTGATTGCTTGCAGTTTTTCTACATTATATGTATTTATATATGTTTTTGATCATGTATTGGATCATATTGCATGAGTTTTGGATGTGTTAGATGGCTTTTATATAGCTTTTATGTAAAAAGTGTGATGTCTGTTCGGTTTTCGTTAGACCTCTGTATGCTGTTTTCATCATAAGTAGAGTTATAGGGTGTGACGCGCGCCGGATCCCCGCGGCCGCCCGCTCGACCGCCCGCACGTGGGCGATCGGGGCATTTGTGGGTCCGTCAACAGCTTGCGATAAATCGCAAGTGCGTCTATGTTGGGCAACAAGGAGGTTTCATGGAGTCGCCACCCAATAGAACATTGGGAAAGTTTCTCTCGCCTCGGAGAGCCTAAGACTTGCACATTTTATCCATATTGGGCCATGATGCCTAGGATTAACGTCTAATTCTCGTGACACAAGAGGTGTCTTGGAGGATAACCTCTAGCCTCTTGAGCCCAAAGACCAGAGCAGGGTTCGGGACTTCTCATTTATTCGTACCTTGATTAATATTATAATTAAGTTTTAAATTCATTGTTTCATCAACTTTCCACACAATGCAATTTAAAATTAAAGGCGCAATCATTCATATCAAAAGCGGTAAATGTAAGCAAAATCCAAAATAAAGCATTTAAAAATAAATTACAATAACACTAGGAGCGGAATACAACTCCCATTTATAAAAGTGAAATACATGCATAAAACGGGTTATTCATTGATAGTGAGAACATTGGTCCTCGCATGCATATTTATTATGAAACAATTTTTATGTGATGATTTATTTGGGTATGAAAAACTAGGACATTGGTCCCCTTTTATTTAGAAAAAGAAACCAAGTTAATTAATAGAAACGTTTTTGTGATTTTCTTTTTAGCGTGCCTAAATGAAGAATTTTACAAGAAAATTATATGGCAAAATTAAATAAAATATTACAAATAAAGAAAATAAATATATGAACCAAACGAGCCTCTTTGGACCTCCCGATGTGCTCGCAAAAACGCCCAAGTGAAAAATGAGTTTAGACATAAAAACAAATACAAATAAAATAATGTTAGTGATTAAATCAATTAAACATACAAAATAATGAATAACAAATTAAAATAAAATAAGATGATATGAAAAGAATGATAATGGAATCAAAATGTTAATAAACCAAAATAAAATGAGAAACATGGATTATATGTGATAAATGGTTGAATGATGTGATGAAAATAAAATAAAACATGTTAATTAAATAATACATGTAAAAATATGAACATGATGAAAATAATGATGAAGATAAACGAATCAAAGAATATATAAAATGATAAAGAAAAGAATAATAGATTAAAACAATTAAAGAATGATGAAAACAATTAAATGGAACAATAAGATTAATTAAATATGTTCACAAATGATATAAACCATTTACATGGCAAAAAGATCAATTAAAATGAATTTATTAATTACATGTTAAAAATAATGATGAATTAAAGTGAAATAAATTAATTACATGTTAAAAATTAATAAACAATCAATATTTATGTGAATAAAAATCATATCATGTATAAACAATTAAATGGAACAAATATAAAATCAATACAACAAATGAATAAATTAAAACAATAAATAGATCAATAAAAACAATACAATATACATGAATAAATTAAATAAAATAGAAATTGAAATGGAGTCAAGAATATTTACCCTCAGAATATTGGATTTGATGAAGGAAAAGTGATGATTGATTTATTTGTTTGATGATTCACAATATTAGAGTGAAATATTATGAAAATGTTGGAATTTTATTCCAAGGAACATGAAAATAAAAATGATCAAAAATTCTTTAAGAACAAAGAATTGATACCTTTGCCTAAAGAAATTATTTTGATCAAAAAAAAAAGTTTTATTGATTAAAATAAAGAAAAATTGATTGAAGTTTTATCAAATAAAAATTAGATTTTGATGACAAACAATTATTTTATTTGTCTCAAAATCAATTTTTTATCAAAAAGAGATTCAAAACAAAATCAATGAAAAAGTTTTATTGAACCCAAAATAAAAGGTTAAAAAAACAATTTTGAGAACAAATAATTATTCTATTTGTCTCAAAAATTAAATCAAACAACAAAACTTCCTCTAAAAAATATGTTTAGAAGAAATTATGTTGAAAAAAGAATGAAACAATTGATTTTCTTTTTGATTTTTGGTTGGGAAAAAAATCTGGAATTTTTGGTGGAAGAAGAAGAAGAAATCTGGAATTTTTAGGTCTAAAAAATGTGGAGAGGAGGAGAGAAGAGAGACTACTTTGATTTCATCATAAACTATTTATAGGATAAAATAGGTTGCCCTAATTTAATTAAGGAAAAAACCTATTTTAACCCAAAATTATTTTATTTTTAATGATAAAATCAAGTTTTATTATTTAATTACCTAAAAAAATATTTTAGAATTTAATTTGAAGTCAAAAACCCCAAAAAAATGGGATAAAAAACGGATTTTTGGGTGAAAAAATCGGAAAAAAGGCTGAAAAAGAGGAAAAGGGTATCAGACCCTGTACCGACGGCCAGGAGGCCGTCGCCACAGAGGACACCGCCCGTCGCTATAGAGCGACGGGCACTCACGCGGCGAGGCGCGCGATTCCCGCCCGAGCTTCGCGCGGGAATCGCGCGAAGAGGCGAGCGGTGCGGCGCGCAGCGCGCAACGCTGCGCATCGCTTTTTAGCGACGCGCAGCATTGGCGACGCCGCGCGTCGCTAAATCGCGCCCAGCGCGCTGGGCGCCTGGGCGTCGGCGTGCTGGGCGCCTGGCGCCTGCGAGCTGGGCGCCCGCGCGCAGGCGCGCTGCCGCGCCCGACACTTGCGGTCCGAAAAAATTTTTTTTATTTTTTATTATTTTTTTTCTATTTTTTTAAATTTTAAATTGACTAAAAACACCATAATTTTAAGTCCCCATTTTTCAAAATTTATTTTTTAAATCTTTTTTTTTATTATTTTCTAATTTTCACTCTAAAATGCAAATTTGACGAGAAAATCATCACCTTTAACCTTTTAAGCCTGTGAAGGCAATTATCATCATTGGGTAACTTCGATCTAGGCTGACTCAGGACCCAGTGTCTACATAGGGATTTAATAGAGTTGATTAAAATTGTATCTGAAAGCTAAGATCCATAGATAAAAATGTCTAAGAGGGTGCTGGAGCTAATTCTGGCTCTATGATCCTCGAAAATGTTAAAAATCGAAGTGTCTCTGTTTGGGTCGTGTGACTGGAATAGTATAGCTTGTTTAGCTCACATCTGGAGTTGTAGATGTCCAAATGACCTACAATTTGTCCCATTGGAAAGCTAACATCCTATAAAACAATTGTTAAGAAGACAGTGTTGCCTAAAAATGATGTTTAGAAGTCGGTAGACGATATAAGTTTGAGATAAGAAGCAATCTTGTAAAGGTTCCTGACGAAGCCTTCTGTCGCGAGCGTGACAAGGGTCGCAATCGCAACAGAAACATTTTCTTCAAAAGTTTGGTGATGTCCTAGTCGTTTTGAGTAGCACGTCTGGGTGAGAAGAGCAAGGTGGAGCACGAGTCGTGCTCAACCAGAGAGGAAAGGGAGAGGGAGCACGAGATATGCTCCAGGAGAGAAAGAAGAGGGAGCAGGAGCACGAGTCGTGCTCACCAAGAGAGAAAAGTGGGAGCACGAAATGTGCTCTCTTTGAGTGAGATAAGTGAGCACGAGTCGTGCTCATGCCCTCTCCTTTTCGGTTGGTCCTGTTTTGATCTATTGCTTCTATTTTGAGTTGTTATATGTTTAGATGGGTTTTGCATATCACCATTTAGTCCGGGTTTGGTTTAATATTATCTTTTAAACCTCTTGCATGATTGAATGTACATGATTAATAAAAGTTGTACATGAAGTAGATGCCTCTAAATTTGATGAATGTATTTGAATTATAGTTGATGAGTTGGTATCTGTGTATAGTGTATGAGTTGTTATTGAGCCTGATTACCATTATAGTGGATAGATAAGCATGCTTATAAAGGGATTATCGAGTGCAGCTGCCCATGTTCAGCCCCGTTTGGGCGAAGCGGGTCGACCTCCGAGAATGGTCATTTAATAGAGATAGATGAAAATGTTTTGTGACTTCGGTCTATCGAAAATGTTTTTATTATATAACGTCTAGTATCCACAACTAAAGGAAGTCAGGCTTGTTTTGTTAAATGTTATGTAGTGAACTTGAGATGATTAAAAGAATTGCTTTGAATAAATGCTATAGCACATGAGAAGTGTTACATGAATGTGGACACATGATAATGTATATTTGAATAATTGATCTTCAAAAGTGTGTGAAAGTTATATGCTTGAGTTGTAGTGCACATGAATAAGTAAAAGAGTAGATGTTATTTACATGTGAGCTCATAGTTTGAGCATGTAACCTATACGCGTATAACAGATATATGCACGAGTTATTTGATTTTGTTATATGAAATGTGTGATTTATATTTGGCTTCGTAAAGAAGTCCTTTGGATTGTTTTCATCCCCACTAAACGTTATCGCTTAGCACGGATGTTTGCTTCAGTGTAGGTTTACAGGTTCGATTCAGTGAGAAGGCATCTGCAGGTCAAGGCCACTAGGAGTTTTGTTTTGATCCTTGAGCATAAGATAGAGTTTCTTTTGGATGTTTTGAGTAACATCATTATGTAATAAAAGAGTATAGTTGTTACATGTAAATGTTAAAAGTATTTGTATATGAATCAAAAATGAACATGTAATAAGTATAAAGCTTTTGGTAATTTGTACAGTTTACATGTATAATAAAAGTATTTTGTTTGGGCCCAACTTATTTCTAATTATTTATTGTTATCGCTTCCGCTAGTGTATGTATATGTATATGTATACGTATGTACTCACGTGGCGCCCCAATATTCCTTACCAGGGGTATGGGGGTGTTACATTTAGTGGTATCAGAGCATAGGTTAGAGGTTCTGGTCTATAAGATGTAGAGTATAGATCAAATGTCAGAGTTTGTCTAGAGTTTTGGCCTAATGCAGATGTCATTTTGTGTAGTGTATAGAAGGAGTTAGATGCGAGTGGAAAGATTAGTGAGATGTCGGATATAGTGAGTAATATGAATTTATATGGTTAGTAAGGATTTGAGGTGACATTCTATATTCCTGTCAGCTATCTCCTTGAAATTATTTGATATAAGCATGGTGAAACATGGGGATGGGAAAAAGGCATTACCACAGCTTGCATTGCATTTTCGCATCTTTTCGCATACATAAATCATTACATAGCCATTCCATCCGCATCCCTCATTTGTATGTGAAAAAAAAAGTATCATTGTGTGTGTTTCATTGAGAAAAGCTGACTGGGTATACATCGAGTGATTGATGTTTAGAAGACATGTATGGATTAGAGTGCAGTGCGTTAAGGAAAGTATGAAGTGTGTACGATTTGATATCTGTATGGTATAAGTGATAGCGATTTGAAGATTTGTTTAAGGATTTACCTGTGTAAGTGATTAGCGGGGAAACTTCGAGGACGAAATTTCTTAAGGGGGAGAGATTTGTAACAACCCGATTTGGCCTTAGTAGAATTTAAGAATTTTTGTTCGGGAATTCAAGAGTTTGGGTGTATAAGAGAGTGTATTTGAAGGAGTTTCCGAGTTGATTAAGGTTATAAGTTTTGCTAGAAGAAAATTATTTTGAGAAGATGAGTGAGTGGCTTGGTGTGGGTTCTGCCGCGAGCGCGACAGAATGCTTCACGGGAAGCCTATTAGAGTTGAATTATTTGATGTGTATTGGACATGTGGCGGAGTAGGGAAGTGACAAGTGGCATTGTAGGAAAATGACACTTGGCAAGAGACTTATTGGTTTTGTTTTATCTAAATACATGTATTTATTAAAGAGATATACATGTATTTAGTGAAGTTGGTTGGCCTTTAATGAGGTAAGTGGGAAATTATGGAAGTCTTTGGCTTTGGATTTGGTTTGACCGGCCACTTTCCTACTTTCATTTCAATTTTCTACTTTTGGCTCTTGGCTCTACTTTTTCTTCTCACCTTGCTCTTAATTACCGTGTCCCTTTTTCTTCCCATTTCTTTGCTTTTCTTCTTCATTTACTTGGTTCTTTAAGAGAACAACTTGAAGTGGCTTAAAGAGAGTATAGTAGGGCTTGATAAGGTCCCTTTAAAAGGTAAGTTGGATTAGCTTTTCGATCTGACCTCCTTTTTCTTTCTATTTTTAATTTAAAGTAAAGAGAAGAGTAACTCTAGTGTTTTGAATGGTGTGTACATGGCAGCTGTGGACAAGAGACTGAATCAGGGCAAAGAAAAGGGTCAGAGTTGATTAGAGAGCGGAGTTCAAGCTTCCTAGAGGTAGGGATCGAGTGTGATTTTATTATTTTTTCATGTGTTTACATGAAATATATTTGAATAGAGACATGTTTGAATAGAGAGATGCTTGATGAGCTTTAATTAGCTCAAGTGCTCTTTTAGAGTATATTTGTGAGATGTTCATTTTGATTGCTTGCAGTGTTTCTACATTATATGTATTTAGATATGTTTGTGATCATGTATTGGATCATATTGCATGAGTTTTGGATGTGTTAGATGGCTTTTATATAGCTTTTGCGTAAAAAGTGTGATGTCTGTTCGGTTTTTGTCAGACCTGTGTATGATGTTTTCGTCATAACTAGAGTTATAGGGTTTTAAACGAGTTGATTCAAATTGCATCTGAAAGCTAAGATCCGTAGCTAAAAATGTCTAAGAGGGTGATGGAGCTAATTCTGGCTCTATTATCCTCGAAAATGTTAAAAATCGAAGTGTCTCTGTTTGGAACAGTATAGCTTGTTTAGCTCACTTTTGGAGTTATAGATGTCCAAATGACCTGCAATTTGTTCCATTTGAAAGTTAACATCCTAGGGAACAATTATTAACCTGAAAATGATGTTTAGAGGTCGGTTTAGATGATATAATTTTGAGGTAAGAAGCAGTCTTGTAAAGGTTCTGATGAAGCCTTCTGTCGCGAGCGAGACAGGGGTCGCGATAATGACAGAAACATGTTCTTCAGAAGTTTGGTGTTGTCCTAGTCGTGTTGTGTAGCATGTCTGGGATAGAAAATCAAGGAGGAGCACAAGTCGTGCTCAGGAACACGAGTCATGCTCAACCAGAGAGAAAAGGGAGAGGGAGCACGAGACATGCTCCAGGAGAGAAAGAAGAGGGAGCAGGAGCACGAGTCGTGCTCACCAAGAGAGAAAAGTGGGAGCATGAAATGTGCTCCAATTGAGTGAGAGAAGTGAGCACGAGTCGTACTCATGCCCTCTCCTTTTCGGTTGGTCCTGTTTTGATCTATTACTTATATTTTGAGTTGTTATATGTTTAGATGAGTTTTGCATATCACCATTTGGTCCGGGTTTGGATTAAAATTATCTTTTAAACCTCTTGCATGATTAAATGTACATGACTAATAAAAGTTGTACATGAAGTTGATGCCTCTGAATTTGATGAATGTATTTGAATTATAGTTGATGAGTTGGTATCTGTGTATAGTGTATGAGTTGTTATTGAGCCTGATTACCATTATAGTGGATAGAGAAGCATGCTTATAAAGGGATTATCGAGTGCAGCTGCCCATGTTCCGCCCCGTTTGGGCAAAGCGGGTCAACCTCCGAGAATGGTCATTTAATAGAGATAGATGAAAATATTTTGTGACTTCGGTCTATCGAAAATGTTTTTATTATATAGCGTCCCATATCCACAACTAAAGGAAGTCAGGCTTGTTTTGTTAAATGTTTTGTAGTGAACTTGAGATGATTAAAAGAATTGCTTTGAATAAATGCTATAGCACATGAGAAGTGTTACATGAATGTGGACACATGATAATGTATATTTGAATAATTGATCTGCACAAGTGTGTGAAAGTTATATGCTTGAGTTGTAGTGCACATGAATAAGTAAAAGAGTAGATGTTATGTACATGTGAGCTCATAGTTTGAGCATGTAACCTATACGCGTATAAGAGCTATATACATGAGTTATTTGATTTTGTTATATGAAATGTGTGATTTATATGTGGCTTCGTAAAGAAGTCCTTTGCATTATTTTTATCCCCACTAAGCGTTATCGCTTAGCACGGATGTTTGCTTCCGTGTAGGTGTACAGGTTCGATTTAGTGAGAAGGCATCTACAGGTCAAGGCCACTAGGAGTTTTGTTTTGATCCTTGAGCATAAGATAGAGTTTCTTTTGGATGTTTTGAGTAACATCATTATGTAATAAAAGAGTATAGTTGTTACATGTAAATGTTAAAAGTATTTGTATATGAATCGAAAATGAACATGTAATAAGTATAAAGCTTTTTGTAATATGTACAATTTACATGTATAATAAAAGTATTTTGTTTGGGCCCAACTTATTTCTAATTATTTATTATTATCGCTTCCGCTTGTGTATGTATATGTATATGTATACGTATGTGCTCGCGTGGCGCCCCGATATTCCTTACCGGGGGTATGGGGGTGTTACAATGTATGTGTTGTGATTGTGTAATTTGTGCCATGAGATGTGTTAAATTCAAGAATTGAACCTTTGTTTTCGGATAGGTAATGAAATGATTGAGTATTATAAGAAATGTATTGGTCATGGTTAAACTCCATCCTTTGTAATATTGAAATTGTTAGACAATTTATAGCTAGTGAAGGTGCCTTAGAGAAAGAATATGTTGTATGACTACGTGAACTTTAAGTGGTTAGTGTAATTTCTTTAACTATGACAATGATGTCTAAGAAGGGACCTTTAGTTAAGATTATTCTTGCATTAAGGTTTGTGGAGCATAATGTTTAACTTCAATCTATAACATTTTGATATTACGTTGAATGGAATGGAAATTGTGTAAATGACCATGTTGTGTAAGACAATTGGGTATATATGACATTTGGAATAGGGCAAATCTCAAAGACCTTTGAGGAGGCAAATTTAGAAGCCCTCTGAGGAGGCAAATCTCGAAGACCTTTGAGGAGGCAAATCCAAAAGATCTTTGAGGAGGCAAATTCCGAAGACCTTTGAGGAGGCAAAACCCGAAACCCTCTGAGGAGGTTAGGCACCAAAATCTCATAGTCCTCTGAAGGGGGGCAAAATTTCTAAGTCCTATCAAGGGGCACCATTTCAACAGACGATAACACGCCTGCAATAGGGCAACAACCACCACCACGGATTCCCCGCTTCGGAAAGGTAAGGGCTGCCTCAGGTACGCGTCTCTTTCCTTTTCTTCTTTGAGTTTAGGCTCACCTAGACACTAGTGTACTAGATTCTCCTAAACTGGGGGCAAATGTAGACACCGGGTCCTGAGTCAGCCTAGATCGAAATTACCCAATGATGATAATTGCTTTCATAGGCTAAAAAGGTTAAAAGTGATGATTTTCTCGTCAAATTTGCATTTTAGAGTGAAAAATTAAAAAATATTAAAAAAAATTTTAAAAATTAATTTTGAAAAATGGGGGCTTAAAATTATAGTATTTTTAGTCAATTAAAACTTTAAAATAAAAAAAAAATTCGAATCGCGAGTGTCGGGCGCGGCGGCGCGCCTGCAGCAACGCGCAGCGTCGCCAATGCTGCGCGTCGCTAAAGGCGCGCGCGCAGCATTACACTCACTGCGCGCCGCACCGCGCGCTGGAGCTCGCGATTTCTCGCCTCCGTGCGCGGATCCGCGCAGCGTCGCTGTGCGCGACGGGTGTCCCTTCCCCCTGGTGTCGCTAAAGAGTCTGAATCAGCCCCTTTTCCGATTTTTTTCACCCCAAATCAAGGTTTTTTAGTCCAAATTAAATTCTAAAATATTCTTTTAGATAATTAATTAATAAAACTTGATTTTATCCCCAAAAATAAAGGAATTTGTATTAAAATAAAATTCTTTTCCTTTATTAAATTAGGGCAACTTTTTTTCATCCTTTAAATACTTTAGGATGAAAACCTAAAGGGGGCCACCATTGTTTTTACACCAAAATTCCAGATTTTTCTTCTTTTGATTTTTCTCCAAAAATTTCATTATTCTTCCGATTATTCTTCCGTTAATCTCATCGTTTTGGCTCTAAAAATTAATCATTCATCTCCAAATTAATTCCTTTTCATCTTTGGGCATCCAAATTAATTTCTTTGTTTCCTCCATAAACAAAGCTAATTAATTTTATTGCTAAATTAATTTATCCTTTAAGCAATTTTCCGGAAAATCATCTTTTGCCTTCATCAAGTCCAACTTTGAGGGTAAATATTCTAGGCTTGATTTTACTTTCTTTTATTTTATTTCTATTTAATTTACTCTTCCATATTTTGTTGTTTTCATTAATTTATTTATTGTTTTGCTTATTTATTTATTTTATTGTTGTCATATTGGCTTGATTTAATTTGTTTGTGTATTATTTTACACTTATTCATGTAAGTATTGTTTTCTTTTAATTCCTAACATGTAAATAATTTATTTTATTTTGATTCCTTATTATTTTTAACATGTAAATAATTAATTAACTTAAATTAATCTATTTGCCATGTAAATAGTTTGTTTTAATTATGAACACATCAATTAATCATGTCATTGTCTTAATTATTTTTACCATTCTTTTGTTTACTAACTTTTATTATTCTTTTTATCATTATTACATGATTTATTCATTATTATTTATTTATTTAGTCATTTATCATTTTTCACTTTTTATCATTATTTTCATCATGTGTATATTTCCATGTATTAATTAATTAACTTATCATATTTTATTTTATTCACATCATTTAATTAATTTGTCATTTATAATTGCATTTTTTCCATTTATTTTGGTTTGTAAACATTTGATTCAATTATCATTCTTTTCATGTCATCTCATTTTATTTTAATTTGTTATTCATTATTTTGTATATTTAATTGATTTAATTGATTTGATTGCTAACATTATTTTTATTTATATTTTGTTTTTATGTCTAAACTTATTTCTTTGCTTGGGCGTTTTTGCGAGCACATCGGGAGTTCCAGGAGGCTCGTTTGGATTATATATTTATTATATTTGTTTGCAATATTTGTTTATTTGTTTTGTTATTTATTTTTGTCATGTATATTTTCTTATAAAATCGTTTTCCTTAGGCCCGCTAGAAAGAAAGTCACTAAACCATTTTTATTAATTAACTTGGTATTTTTTCCTAAATAAAAATGGGACCAATGTCTCAATTTTCTCCATCCAAAATCATCACATAAAAATTGTTTCATAATAATATGCACGCAAGGACCAATGTTCTCACCATTAATGAATATCCCGATGTATACATGATCTGTATTTTATTTACAATGGGGGTTGTATTCCGCCCCTAGTTTTGATTTATTTACTTTCATATATTCTATTTTATTTATTGCTTTCCTTAAGTGGACAACCTGCGCTTTAATAAACTGCATTAAAATGAATGAGAAATAGGATGAAACTCTAAATTCAAAGCTCAATTATAAACTTAACCAAGGTATGAATAAATGGGAAGTCCCGAACACCTTCTCTGGTTTAAGACCCCGAGGTTAGATGAACTTTCCCAATTTTTTGTAAATTGGGTGGCGACTCCAAAATGCCTCAAAGGTGCCTAAAGGTTTCATGGGATTAGATGAACCTCCCAATGTTCTATTGGGTAGGGGATTCCACAATGTCTCGTGTAACCCAAGATCAAAAAGACGCGAACCAATCCCTCGAATCCTAAAAGCGGGTTCAATGAGGGCCTTGCTGGTTTGGCGGGCGTCACATCGTGCTCTAGAGCACTAGTCGTGCTCCAGAGCACTAGTCGTTCTCCTTCACTCTGTTGTCCGCAGTGCCTTCTCCTCTATCACGAGCGCGACTCCCAGTCGTGATCACAACAGTAGGACTTCTCTTTTGCCCTGTTTGGATTCTGAATTGTCCTCTTCTTGTCTTATTCTGCATGTTTTCTTTCTATTGCATGATTTAGACTTATTTATACTTTAATTATTGCATGATTAGAGTTTGTAATGATAACTTTTTGGCATGTAAATGTTTCTATTTATTTTACCCAGTTATGTCAAATGTTTCAACTTGAGTGAGTGGGTTTGGCCTGAAATGTCAGTGTAGTGGATAGATAAACATGCTTATAAAGGGTTAGTGAGTGCAGCTGCCTATATTTACTTTCGGAAAGGGTGATGACCCCGCTTATAGGGTTTTAGTGATACCGTTGATGCCTAGCCTCCAGTTTTGAGCGATGACCCCGTTAATAGGGTCTTAGTAATGTTGTTGAGGCCTAGCCTCCAGTTTTAGTGTAGTGTTTTTCCCGTATCCACTGCAAGTGAAGTTCAGGCTATTGTGTAGTGTTTTGTATCTATATATAAATGAAGTGTATTGTTATTTGAGGTAATTGTTTTACCTTAGTGAATCAGTTTTGGTTAGTGTAATTATGCCATGTATGCTAATTCAATGGATGTAGTGATTATATATTCTATATTTATAATTTTTTTCCTGCTTTTTATAGTGGATTCAATTAGTGTATGCTTTACTCGTTTTACGCATGATATTACTTGTATATTGTTAGTGCTCTCTTGTCTATTTTTCCTCCCCACTAAGTGTTATCGCTTAGCACGGGTTCTTTTCCCGTGTAGGTGGCAGGATTTTGGGAGTTTGTTCGTGTCTCAAATCTGCAGGCAGGCCACATAGGAGTTAGAAGTGTTCTGTTATTTTATTTTCAGCTCCTGTATTTTTGTAATTCCTTTTTTGGTTTATGTATTCTTTTTGAAATGTGGCACATGTAACTTTTTGTAAAGAATTATGATTGAATATCTTGGTTAATGTATATAAGTATGTTTAATTATTTATGATGTATGATTTTCTGTTATTATTGTTAGTGAATGTTTCCGCTTAGCGAATATATGTATGTTGTGAGTGAGCGTCGGGTAGCGCGCTCGCGGGCGCCCTTCCAACGGGGGTGGCAGAAGGTGGTGTTATAAGTTCACTTCTACACATGCAATTGTTGGGTTTTAAGCAAAATAATACAAATTAAACGCAGCGAAAAATAAAACCCGAAAAATAGGATCCATGTATTTCGATTGATTCAAATGGAAGTGATAAGATTTACTAACCTTTTCAGTGTGGAAATTCTAATTAAACACCTTTAAATCGAACTGAAGACGCTGCCTTTAACACGAACGTCCTCTACTGGTATCCACACGCACGAACAAAATGAACCGAAGTCGCAGGGTTGCTAGTTCCCTTTACATGCGAATGGATTTTACGATTTTCTTTCCTTCTCAAGGAAGAACAATGGTGGTTGTGTTTTTCTTTTTAGAAAATTAGCTAGAGTTTTTCTTTTCTTCTTCTCAATAAGAAGTTAAGCTAGCTAGGGTATCCAATGTTGGTATCCAATGTTTTCAACCACCTTAAAACTCTCATTCCTTTTGAAAAACGGAAATTGAGTTTTGATAAGAGTTAATAACAAGAGATAATAGCCCAATAGCCCAATAAAATCCATATTGTTCATTTTGGTCTTGGTGTGTGACCCAATAGGTTTATATTATGTTGGCAGTGGGTCTTATCCCATAATAAGCTCACAAGTCATAATTGGTCTCTAGCAAGACATTATGACTACCCAAATAATATAAATATCGTTAGTCCGATTTTAACCTGTCAATAGAACATGTTATTATCCTTTTATCACACGATACCTTATTTGAACATAAGTCATGGTACATGTCAAACTTATATTGTTTAAACATTTAATTTCCCGATCACTAAGTAGACTGATAAATTCAAATGATGTTGATGACACTATCAATTCATTCGAGCACGGCCATGCATTTTACAGTCCTACTTATCGAGGGGCCCAATAGATATCTCTCTCATTAGAGAGGGACAAATTCCATCTTGATTATTCACTTTCCTCCGCATAATTCTCATTATGTCCAATCATAAACTTTATAATTATCCGATTAAAGATAACGTTTGATTATGTCAAAACATAATGATCCTTATGTAGGAAACTATGATAACCTTAGGTCAAAGGATTCAATAACATATCTATTATAAGATCACTTATGACACTATCCCATGAATTGATCTTATAGTGGGTCTATCCAATACTTTGTTCTCTAGCAAGTACCTATAGATTTGATTTATATCAACATATATAATCATCCCATGATTATCAATGCAAATCTATACTAGTCTTAATTTATCTTTATGTCCTTTATTGATAAATGACTAGGGACAACATGAATAACATTGTTATTCATAAACATTACAATAATGTAACATGCCAATAATATCAATGTGAAGAAAACCATTATATAAATGAAAATGTATTGATTACATCAAGGTCCAAATGTTTGGCCTAGGGCATAACCACTAACAGCAATAATATTTCTCATGTTTTAATACTTAATGTTGATATGCTTAGCTCTACTATAAGCTATCAACGACTGACTGTCATTATAGACTATCACTAATACCTGTGAGACAATTACTCTTAAGTGGCTCACAAACTATTTCAGACAAACTGTCTCCTGTACTGCAATTAAGGAAGTGACAAATTCAACTTCCACTATTGATAGGGCTACACAGGTTTAATTCTTGTTACTCCATGAGATGACACTCTTGCAAAACAAAAATATGAAACCTGGAGTGGATTTCCTCTCATCCACATCTCCTACCCAATCAACATCTATGTATTCTCTCAATGCAGATCATTTTCTTGATAATAGAGAGAATAGTCTGCAGTACTTTTAAGACATCTAAGTATCTTTTTAATTGTTTCCAATGTGCTTTGTCTGGGTTAGATTGATATATGTTTACCATGCTTATTGCATAACATATATCATGTCTTGTATACAATACTGGATACATAAGACTACCCACGACATTAGCATATCGAACGTTCCTCATACGTTCATTTCTTCTGGCTTATTAGGACACATATCTTTGCAAAGAAATTGATTCTTTGCAATGGGATAATCTATGAGTTTGCATTTTTGCATATTAAATCGCTCAAAGTTTTTGTTGATATATTTCTCTCAAGAAACAGACAACAATCTTCTCGAATGATTTTTTGAAATCTTAACTTCAAGAATGTAATATGCATGACTCATATTTTTTGTCTCAAAGTTGGACGATAACCAATCTTTGATTTCATTTACGTACCATTTATCATTTTTAGCTTTAAGTATGTCGTTTACATACAATGCAAAAGTGATAAATTCATTTTCAGAGCTTTTACTATACACACAATGATCTTCATCAATCATGTTGAACACATTCGACATGATTGTATGATGAAGTTTCAATTACCATTGTGTTGAAGACTGTTTAAGGCTATAGATTGAACTCATCAATCAACAAACCTTATTTTCGCTGCCTTTTCAGATGAAACCTATAGGTTGTTCCATCTAATTCTCCATTGAGAAAAGCAGTTTTCCCATCCATTTGATGAAACTCTAGGTCCAAACTTGCCACTATAACCAGAATTGACCTTATGTACGTAAATATTACAATAAATGAGAAAGTCTACTCATAGTCAATCTCTTATTATTGTATAAACCCCTTAGCGACTAGCTGAGTCTTATTTCTTTCGATACCTCTATCATCCTTTCACTTTACTTTGAGAATACATTTATTCTCAATTTGTGTCCTTCCAGTAGATCAACTAGTTCTCAAACATGATTTGATCTCATGGTTGTCATTTTTTCTTCCATTGCTTTAATCCATTTTTCCTTAGATGGGCATGAAAAAGCCTTTTTAATATTTTTATGCTCTTTCTTATCTTGTGGGGTAACTAAAAGGGTTTCGTTCAAGCCTTCGATTTTAAATCGTCGGCATGGAACACTTATCCTTTTAGATTTTTGCAGTTCTGAATCTTGATAAACATGTCTCATATATTCATCGTGATTTATAATGCTCCCACTCGGACCATGTTCCATACTCCCACTGGAATCAAGAATACTCCCACTTGATTAAGGGTCTCGAACATCCGGATTGTTTGGAGGATGAGGGTCTTAACCTTCTTCCTCTAAATTCCTCCCACTCGGATGGAGTGATCCTGATAGTTCTTCTTCCTAAGATTAATCGAAAGTAAAATCTTAATTCACTTCGCCCAACTTTGGAAATTTATTTTTTAAGAATATAATGACTTGTGATCTGAATTTTGTCACAGTGCCATTTCCTTACTCACGCACGAAAATGTATCCTTTTGATACTTTAAAATATCTCACATAGATACTCTTTTTACCTCTTGGTCTCAAATTTATCAAATCGAGATATCATGGATGCAAGCATTACAACCCAAAAATTGTAAATGGCTTAGGTCAATGTGTCGAATGGTTCACAAGTCATAGGTCGTGGTAATGAAAGATTTGGAGGGCATGTAGTTCAAAACATATGTGGCAGTCAATAAAGCATCTTCCCAATAGGAGATAGGAAAATTTGCCTCTGCCATCATAGATCTAACCATATATAGGAGAGTTCTATTTCTCCTTTCCGCAACACCGTTTTGTTGTGAATTTCTAAGAATGAACAACTGATGTTCAATCCTTTTTCATCACATGAAACTTTAAATTTATCTGTAAAATATTATCGACCTCTATCAGTTCTTAAATCTTTGATCCTTTTGTCTAATTGATTCTCAATTAAACTCATATAAATCTTGAAGCAACTCAATGCTTTTGACTTGTGAGAAATCAAATATACATGACCATACCTAATACAGTTATATATAAATGTGATGAAATAGTAGGCCTCATGCCTTGCCCACACATTCATTTGACCATATTTGTCAAAATGGACTAACTGCAATGGAAATTTGCCTTTAGTTCCTTATTCGAATGATTTTCTAACTTGTTTTTCCTTTTAGGATATGCTTTCATGTAGGCAATTCAAACTTATTTAAATCACCTATTAAACCTATTTTGACTAACCAACTCATTCGGTTTTGTCTAATATTATTTATTGTAGCATGCTATAATTTCACATTATTCTCATAACAATGTGAAAAATAATAAATTAAAGGAAAATAGTCATGGTCCACATCCATAACCAGAACCGTAATAGAAATCATTCAAGCATAAGCATATACTATCATCCTGAAAATATAAATTGAAAACAAATTTCAATAAATCAAGAACAGAACCAAAATTTCATAACAAAGGTATTTCTATCCCTTGTTACATAGTCCATTGTTCTAAATCTATCACCCACAAATAATAAAATTCAGAACTAGATACATAAATTTCACTCACTTTTGAGTCAAAATAGTGTATCCACTACAAGAAAATTAGGAAATAGTAACGGAAAATAGCAACCGAATTTGTCATTTTTTCATTGCTAATCAAAATTAGCAACGGAACTTTGGGTTGCAAGTTTGACCGTTGCTAAAAATAGCAACGAAAAACAAATTCCGTTGCTAAATTTAGCAACCGAAGAGTATTCCGTTGCTAAAAATAGCAACGGAAAATGTTTTTTGTTGCTATTTTTAGCAACGGAATTTGCATTCCGTTGCTATATTTAGCAATGGAAAGACTATTCCGTTGCTATTTTTAGCAACCGAATAACCATTTCGTTGCTATTTTCCGTTGTAGAATATGTATTTTATTTAAATAAATATAATTCAACTAGCAACGGAAATACCATTCCGTTGCTAAATATAGCAACGGAATAATAATCTGGTTGCTATTTTTAGCAATGGAATAGTGTTTCTATTGCTATTTTCAACAGTAAAATAATTATTTTATTTAATTAATTTATATTCAACTAGTAATAGAAAACTCTTTCCATTGCTATTTGCGTGAAAAATTATTTTCCTTAATTAATATAATTCAAATCTTGTATATACTGATAATATATACTTATCGATAATATAATCTCATATAAAAATTGTAATACACAATAATTAAAATCCTGAAAATATATTATAATATTATAAAATAAAAATTTGGGAAAACCATCACAAAAGTAAATTCAATACAAATATCACTGTAAAGTAGAAACTAGTGAAACTATCACAAACACAATATAAATTCAGTACAAATAACAACATATTACAAATGCTACATAGATGGAGGTGAAGGAGGCCGATCTGGCTGCTGAGCACGACGTGTTTCCAAATCTTCAACCCGATTCTTTATCTGCGTTACAGTATCCATCAACATAGTGAGTGTGGTCTCTAACTAAACGACTTTTTGAGAAGACTCACACCGCTTACTACATGCAGGTATGGATGATGCAGAGGACTTCGAATGGCAAGGGTTTGCAATTGACCCTAAACCAAAAATCCTTCCACGATTATTCTTACCACCAACTGCTTCAAGAAATATACGACTCTCATCAACACTTTTAGAGTTTTGCCGCTGTTGAGTGAGAGTCTCTTATATTTGCTCCTGCTATTATAATAATTACAATTTATTAGCTATAATTTTTTAAAATAATTAATATTGATGTATAAAGTTTACATACATTGACGAATGTCTGCCCATCATGCTTCTTTGTGTGAGTATGCATAAATAATTCAGAATATGTAGGCTTCTTACCCAAAGACTTTGTCTGCATAAGAAACAATTTAAGGAATCATGTTTACTGAGCATGTTAAAAACAATTATTGAAATCTAATCCCTATTAACAAAACTGCCACAACATTACCCTACTAAGTTCACATAATATTCCAAGTAAGCATATTGCTGAAACTAAACTACTTATTAATTAGTATTTGAACAAATAGACCAAACTAGTACAAATGAAAAATCTAATCCGTGTATAAAATAAGCACACTTATACAAATGAAAGTGTTCCAAATTCAATGCAAACAACAATATGTTTCCTTTGTAAAATTTAATAGGCAAAATCATACAATCAACCAAAGTAGAACTTTAAGAAAATAAAATTTGAGTTTTGAAGGACTAAGTATGCAAGACCAAGACATTAATCAGGCAACTAACATCAAAAGTTGGATATGGATATACTATTTCAAATACAATATTGTTCGCAATACTTTCAATTCAAGTTTAGCACATATTTTTGTATCATATTCGGTTGCTAAACTTCGTAGCATAAACCATAAAGCAAAACAAATCTCTGTTTCTTAAATATTTAAAATACATTTCTTTTTTCTACACTTGTTATTACCATTAAGTTCATTTAACATTTTATGCACTTATTCATTTTACACATTCTTAACATTTACATTACTTAGTTACCGATGACCTATAACTGTCGTGATTACTATTCATTTGGTATAAATTTCAGCATTATGACATCTTGTAAATTGTACTACCCAAACTTACAAATAGAAATTTTCACAGCCCCGGCAATGGCACAACAATATATTCATCCAATATCCATACAATTCCCAAATGCCGATCATCATACAGCCACCAAATATACAATACTTATTTTACTTGTAAATTGTGATTAAAATGTGAAGACAAATGCATGACATCAACTTACGTGTGTACCTTCTTGAGGAATAATGCAACTAATGAGAGATAAAAAAAAAAAATTATCTTAACAACAAAGCCATCCATTTAGCTGACATATATTAAAGCTATCATTATCCACAAAAATTATACATTTGATAAATAAAATTGAGATACTTACCAAATTTTCTGCATGCTCGTGATAGCTCAAAGTTCCTCCAATGTGCACAGCTAAACTCTCACCATCTGAGCATCCCCGTCTGTTTGAAGAATTTCTCTCTGAAGCTGCAATTGCCTCGGGAGTTGCCCAATGCTGCTGCCAACGATTCCATATTTCTTCAGAAATATAAGTAGGTCATTGACCTCGAGTGCGTAAATTTGATAAAATTCTTTATATCGTTGGCAGGCCCGCTTTTCCCAAATTTCATAGATAACAGCATCAAATTTTGAATCCCAGAAAAATTCTTTCTAAAAAAAAACATAATATTATTATTGTGAAGTACAATAAATATTTTCTTTAATGTATAAAATCAATTATTTTGAAACGAATAATGCAATTTATTTTGTGTACCTCAAACTCCTAATAATAAAAATATTTTGTCTGCAGAGAGAGATTCTTCCATACATAACCCTCAAATTCTATCTTCTCTTTAAATTTGAATCTAATCCTTCTTGAACAAACATCTGATGGAATAAACCTGTTAACATGAACAATTTAAAATCAATTTTGATATTATATAACCATACCATCAGTATGTACTCGTGTTATTATCTTGTAATACAAAAATTTTTATAATATAACTTACATGTCATTGATGATCTTAATGTAAATACTTCCGTCAACTCCCTTCGCCCCAGGCTCGAGACCTCCTTCTTCATCCTCGACATCGGAACCGGGTACATGTCTATCCTCCTCCACAGCAGCATTTCCTTAAACACAGGGAGTAAAATAATCTATTGACCATAATTCTATCTGCAAACTATATTAAGTAGTTACAATAAAAATTAATCTAACCATTTTACAATTAAACATTCCAATAAAAATTTTATGTTAACGTTTCATTCGAAAAGTTTCTAGAAAAACACTATATATAAGCAAAAAGGCTCTTAAATTATTTAAAGTCTCAATCGAAAACCATAATGTCAAATGTTACCTATTTATTACCAAAAAGTAGTAATAATTTAATGAGTGGATAAAAAATCAAGCATTAGGAAATTTACCAGCCAAATTGCAGCTCTAATTAACGGAGTTAATCAGCCAATAACAATGATGTAATCAAACTGCATTAATGGTAAACTCAAGAATCAAGATATGAAGATTGATATCATTATAGCACAAGAATAATAATTGAATTGTAAACCTACGTAATTAGCAATTTTAAGGTATTTCATAAGAATAATTTATTCATTATTCACTACATTTAATATTAACTTTACATTTAATTAATATTCTTTAATTCTAATAACATAACAAAAGTGACATATAAAATGGAATAAAGGGAGTATAAAATTAGACGCATGAGAAATGACTATTCTCTAACCATGTCTTCCATTTTGAATCTCATTTGACATGAATTTTCTATTTAAAAAGTAATTGAACTTATTTATTGGCAGATCAAGTGACAATATAAAAAAAATTAAAAGCATAATTGCCAGAGTTTATCGAAGTATTCAAAATATATTTTTGATTACAGGTAAAACTAAAAGCATATATAGTTATTGTAATTGGATCGGGAAGCAAATAACCATCAACTAAGCAGATTAAAAAATTTAGACAACCACAAAAATTTGGAACAGGATCTAACCTTTTGTAACAATGCCAATTTGTTTCACTTATTTGATGCGAAATGGTGCTCCTCTAAAGTCAATGGTGGCTGTAATCTTTCCCATTTAGAATCTGTACTTCCTCTGTCAGCAAGTTTGCATCGTCCAAATATTTCACTTCCACACTTCACAAAACAGTTTTTTTTTTTAACATGAACTCACATCTCAGCTCAAAATAGAAAAAAAAAATAAATCAAAAAGTTACATGATATCAGGTTGCTAGTAGCTATATGTTTATGTTCCAATTATATTAAATTAAAAGTTAAAAGTACACTGCATAGATATCAAGGAACTCAAATATGTTCTTCTATTTCAGTTCAAATAAGAAAAAAGAATTGCTCATATTCAAAGTCCACTTTGTTTACATGTGTTTAAGGGTCTTCTTATGGAGAAACAATTTTACTTGTCAAATCTTATCCAGGATTGAACATGTAGAAAAGTAACGTACAAAAAATCATATTGCTCCATCATAAGTTAGGTAACCAAATCACATGAAAAGAACAGACAAGAAAAGTAAGGTAAGACCATAGGAAACTGGGCTTTATTCAAGTTTTAGCATTGCTATATTCGGAAACTTTAACTGTCAACCCAAATCTAAAACCCAATCTCAATCAATTAGTCTAGCAATTGGAAAATTCAAGGTTCCACTAGCTTAATCTTTTATTAGACTTCTCCTATATCAGGTTTTGGAAATGGTTTTACAAAGCATAGATATTGAGCCCAATCAAGAAAACCATAAATCTTGCATGATATAACAGTGTTTCAGAAACTCAATTATTCATCTCACTGTTTTAGTTCAGCTTAGCAACCAACAACAATGCAGCTACCTAAATGTATAAAAACAGGATGTTAAACTAAGAAGATAAAATTTACCATTTTTAAACAACCAGAGCATCAAAATTTAGTACATATGCAGACTTACGCATACCAACACAGTCAAATACGTACCAACAGAATCCAGAAAGAAATCCCGCATACCTTTCTTCAAACCCCACCCACGTTAACAACCCAAAAAAGCTCTTCCTGGCTAAAATCTATAATTAAATCAAATGAAAAATCATTATATTAATAAAATTTGGTAGAAATTTAGGTTTTCCACAAACTTCTTAACTGTTAAAATTCTAAGAAAATTTCAGTAAGCAATATCAAACGAAGTCAGAGATCCAAGTTAGTAAATACAAAAAATATGTAAAATCAAAGTGAAAGACGCCGTTAAAGGAAGATGAGAACAAGTAAATCATGTAAAAAAAGAAATCAGAGAGGAGAGGAAATTTAGAAATGATGATTTTACACTTAAAGAAAAGACATTACCTGTTGACGACTTCTGCACGAAAGTGGAGAAAGTGGGGGGAGTAGCGTGGGAGATCGGTGTGGGGGAGATCGGTGGGGGAGATCGGTGGGGGAGAAGGGCGTGGGAGATCGGTGGGGGAGAAGCCGCGTGGGAGATCGGTGTCTGAGGCGTGGGTTAGATCGGCGTCGGAGATCGGTGTCTGATTTCTGCTGTCTGAGGCGTGGGTTTGATCGGTGTTGGATGTGTGGGGTAGTGGCCACACCGGAGCAGGGGAAAACTCGAGAAGAGATATCTGCGCTAGGGTTGAGGTAAAGAACGGGAGAAAAAGAAATTAAAACCAAAGAGATAATAGCATCGGCCTTTAGCAACGGAATATAAATTCCGTTGCTAAATTTGATTTTAAATTCGGTTGCTATTATTTAACATTTAGCAACAGAATATACATTATGTTGCTATTTTTGCAACTGAAAAAATCTCTGTTGCTATTTTTTCGCATTTAGCAACGGTTTAATTTCCGTTGCAAAAAAGTGTTATCAATTGACAAATAGCAACCGAATAGCTATTTCGTTGCTAAATGTTTAAATATTAGCAACTGAATATATATTCTGTTGCAATTTATAGAAGTTAATGTTTCACATTTAGCAACGGAATTAAATTTTCGTTGCTAATTTAGCAACCGAATTTTTTTCGGTTGCTATTCATTAATCATTTAGCAACGGAAATTATTTCCGTTGCTATAGTAGCAACCGATTATAATTCGGTTGCTATTTTTTATATATTTAGCAACCGTTTTATTTTTCCGTTGCAAAAAAGTGTTGTCAATTAAAAAATAGCAACCGAATATATATTCCATTGCTAAATGTTTCAATATTAGCAACCGAATTTATATTCGGTTGCTATTTATAAAATGCAAAAATTTAATGCTTCACATTTAGCAACTGTCACACCCCATAAGAGGCTTAATTGGATTTAGCGATTTTAATTAGGCAATTAAGGGTAATTGAGTAATTTGCTATTGATTGAGGATTAAATTGCAAAGGAATAAAAGTATTTAATTGGCAGATTTTGTTATAGTGAGTAAAAGGTAAATTGACAAGGATTAAATGGTAAAAGAGAATAAGTGGATTTGTGTTGGGTGCATGTGTGCCATGTGGAGGACAGTGTGTGCACGTGGTGAGGAAAAGAAAAGATTGAGAAATTTAGTTGGCTGGAAAACAAAAGACACTGAAAGTTCTCTCTTTTCTGGTTCTCTCTCACGTTAGCCATCTCTGTTCTCCATTTGATGTGCTTTTCCTTTTTGCATGTGTGTTTTCCTGTTGAGGAACTATGGTCTGGTTGTGTTAGAAGCTTCAGCAGGGTAAGTAGCTACTGGTTTTACTCTGGGTTCTTGATCTTCATCTTTTTAGGATTATTCTGAGTTGTTTAGTGGTTCTTGGGATTAACTGGGTATCGTTTGGTCTGTTGCAAGTACTGGGATAAAAGAAAAGAGAAGGGAAAAGACAAGGTAGTGGATTGAGAAGGTTCAGTGGACGTTTTGAGCTTCAAATCAGGTTTGGGAGTGTTTGTCTATTCTCTATTGGATCCTGGTTGCGGTTTTTAATGGGAATGTTGTTAGGTGCATTTGTTTATTTAAATGCATGGAAAATACAATGTGTATACATGATTTCTGAAGAAATGAATATTGATGAGTATGTAAATGAGATGAATATGCATAGGTTTGAATGTGATATTCTGAGATGCTGAAGTTCTGGTGTTACCTCTGTTTAATAGTAAAAATGCGTCATTTGTATTAAAATTTCTGTAGATGAATTCTGAAGACTTAAAAGGTACGTGTTAGAATGGTTATTGCATGAAAACTGGTTTAGGCAAGAAAGGAATTTGGATTTTTGTTGTACTCTGTTTTTCATAGTTTTCTGGATTTTTACGATTTCTGGAAAATTGGAAGTTTGGAGAAGAAGAGAAGAAGTGTGAGAAGAAGGTCACGTGACGTGATGAAGAATCACGCCGTGACCCCCTTCTCGATTGAAGGTCACGAGGCGCGAAGCAGCTTCACGCCGTGACTCCTTCTTTGCTGAAGGTCACGTGGCGTGAAGCGGCATCACGCCGTGACTCTCGCCTTTTCCTGTGTGTGACTTCTCTTCCTCTCCTCTCCCAGGCGTCACGAGACGTGACTGGTGGTCACGCCGTGACTGCCTTGCTCTTCGGCGTGGCACTTGCGAGAAACCAGCGTCACGCGACGTGACGAATGGTCACGGCGTGACCGGCCTCTACCTGCTGCCCTGTTTTCCAAAATTGAAGTTTTAACTTCTGTTTTTCAAGAATTTTTGCACTACATGACAAATATTTGATTTAAAATCTGTATTGTGTTTTAATAATTGCTTAATATTGGGTTTTGTATACATGATTAATAATTAATATACATGATTTACATGTTTATAGTTTATTTAACAGGGACTTTTTCAATATGAGCTAGTTGTTCTTATTACCTCCTGTAGTTAATATTTATATGTTTAAATGTTTCTGAATTTGATCTAGACACATGTATACGTGAAATAAGTATTTGCATTTAGTTGTTTTAATATTTATAGTTACTTGTTTTAAATGTGATCTGTATACCTGTATACATGGACCATAAATTAGTATTATCTTCAATATTCATATTGATATTAGTGCTTGAATTAGTGAGTTGTATTCTTTGAGCCTGAATAGTCATAGTAGTGGATAAGTAAGCGCTTACTTAGGTCAGAGTGTGTGTGCAGCTGCTATATGATAAAATGATATATGCGGGTCCATTTGGATCCTTGTTTCGACCATGTTTGGTCTATATGAAAATAAAGCGAGATTCCGGTCTCTATATGGAAAATACATGTTTGAGACTCATGTCTCTATATGCTTGGGATACTGTGTTCAATCAGTATCCAAATGACCGTATCCACTTCTAGAGAGTATTTCGGATTAATCAGGCTACATGTTTATATGTGATATATATATATATATGTTGAGATGTTTATTGACAAGATTAAAGGTATATGTTGTATATGAAATATAGTATAACTTTGTGTTTATATACCTTGAGTATATATATATGTATTTGGAACGGTGAGAAATATGTAGATTTAATTTATATTTTAATAGTTAATTACTTGTAATGTATGTTTATGGTTGGGATGAGATGAATTGTTAACATGATTACAAGCATATAGTGCACATGAATTCTTACATAGCTTTAAATCGCACCTTGAATCTGTATACTTAGAATGATGAGAATTATGAATTGAATACTTGATTGTTGGTATTGTATATATATATTTATGCATGTCAAGTAAGGAATTTGGAGACATGTTTATAGATGATTTGATGCCTTTGATTTTGAACCATTGGATTATTGTATGATTATATATACTGTATATGCACTTTGTTAGTTTGTTTTGTTTCTCCCCACTAAGCGTTATCGCTTAGCACGGGCTCTTTTCCCGTGCAGGTGGCGAGTCTGGATTTGGAGTCGGATATCTGCGGGTCGGCCACTAGGAGTCTTATGATGAAGTCATTTTTGAAGTCTTCCGCTGTAATTATTTTTGTATATGTATTTGATTACAAGCCTCGTTTTGTAAAACAGTATGGATATATGTTATATGTAAAAAGGAATTACTATTACATGATTAATGATTTCTTTAAATCTCATGTGGTTTTATTTTTATATGTGAATATGGATTTGTTATATGTGTTTGCCTGCGTGGCACTCCGGTATCCTTCCAACGGGGATGGCGGGGTGTTACAGCAACGAAATTAAATTTTCATTGCTATTTTAGCAACCGAATCAATATTCGGTTGCTATTCATTAATCATTTAGCAACGAAAATTATTTCCGTTGCTATTTTTTCTATATTTAACAACCGTTTTTGTTTTCCATTGCAAAAATGTGTTATCAATTAAAAAATAGCAACCGAATAAGATTTCGTTGCTAAATGTTTTAATATTAGCAACCGAATATATATTCGGTTGCTATTTTTTGAATGCAAAAATTTAATGGTTCACCGTTAGCAACGGATTAAGTTTCCGTTGCTAAATTCATTCGGTTGCTATTTTCTCTATTTGCAATGGAAGCCTGGATCCGTTGTTATTTTTTGTTACAGAGTATTCCCGCTTCACATTCGCGGCATATTTAGCAACGGTATCAAATTCCGTTGCTAATTTTTCGCACCAAACATTCCCTCCACTTTTAGCGATCAAAAATAACCAATTTTTTTTCCGTTGTTATGCATTAAATGCTTAACCAACATTAGCAATGGAAATAATTTTCTGTTGCTATGAATTCCGTTGCTATTTTTCGGTTGCTATTTGTAAATTTTCTTGTAGTGATCTTTATGGGCACAATGCAATCTCTTTGCATAGTATCCTTTTTATATGCAATTGAAACATTTCACTCTTGAATTGTTTACCTTATTTTTGCCTTAGGACCTTTTGTGATTCTATTCCTTTTGCTTTTTAGGCTCTCAAGCCTTTTCCTTATCCCTATTATTGAAGCTTATTTTGTTGTTTTAGTTAGAACTCATTCTACCAGAACGGGACTGTGCCATATGCACTATGACATTGACCTTAATCACTGCCAGACATTCCCTTTTAAGCTCCAAATGACAAGCGATATCCTCAAATGTCTTTATGCTTATCCATGTGAGTTAGTTGCATCTTCACATGCTACCAACTCTTAGATAAAGAATTGATAACAGTTTGGACCTACTGCTCGTCAGTCAACTTATGACTAAGTTCACTAAGCATACTTATTCTTTTCCATCTCTCTTAGATGTTTTCGCATCAAATAATCAGACTTTTCTGATATGTATCAAATTTGATCGTCAATGATCGAAGTTTATTCAGAGTCACATCTCTGAACTTCTCCTGCAAAGCGATCCACAGATCCATTGCATTTTGATACTTGCGAAATTGCTTAGTGATATCATCTTCCATCGCACTTAGGAAGATGATATGAGCAGTGGAATTCTTATTTTTCCATGACACATAGGCATCTTGGTCTCGCCTATGCTGGGCTATAGTGCCATCCTCAGGTTCAGCCGTAACCGAACTTGAGGGTTCAAGAGCCTCTTGCTCTTCAAGCACACACTGGATCTTCGTATTCTAGATTTCATAATGATCACCATTTAGCTTCATATATTTGCTAAGGGTGACAATTGACTTGGAAGCATCATCCATTAAGATCCTCTGATCTCAAATTGAATAATATTGCACAAATTTAAAGGAGATAAGGCAACACATGCAATTTATTATGCACTTGAAATAATAACCTAGTAAAATTTTCTATTAAGCTCAAATTCGAAAATGTTACTTATAGTATCCAATTACCCTTTAAGTCCTAATGTCACAGGTTAAAATTTCATGCATAATAAACCTGAATTATTGGATTATTAAGTTCTCAAATTTATGAGGGAATTTTTATTAAGCCTCTACTTAATAAACATGCCATCATTTTACTCATATAATATTGCAAGGCAATTAACAATGAAAATAAATACATTTATTACAAAGTTAAATGCCATCATTTTAAATAAACACATTTATTTAACCAATAAATAAAATCCAATAATCCAAAAAATAAGACATTCATGTCAAATAACAATAGGAAACATAAATCCTATTTTAATAACAACAAACGCCAACTCAAATTGACACTTATGTCAACTATTCTAAAAGTCCAGATTTCATAAAATCGTTTTAGTTATTAGAATTATTTCTTTGATCGACTTCATTAATTCATCAAGCAACTCATAAGTCAATTGATGAAGCCGTGAACGATACATACTACGTCCATTCCTTAGTATTATTACACTTTCCTTTTGGCAACTCTAACCAAAGTTCCATTTCCATACTCAGACCACCAGTCCAAATGCACTCTTGCATTTGTTCTTATACATTTACTTTATGATGCACTATTGCATCAATGTCATCAGCTCAAATCTTCTTTCGCATTCTCATGTTACTTATTGATTGCACTCTTGCATTTCTTAAAGCAACCTATGCACAATTTAAGGAAGACCAAGTGTCCTTATTTAATATTTCTGTAGCATATTACAGAAAAAATTTATACACTCATGTATAAACTCACATGATTGAAACATATTTCAATCAATAAGTAAGGACAGAACCTCAAAAAATTTTCCAAATATTTTTAAAAAATAATTGAATGCAGAAAACACTTTTTCTACAATTTTTAATATTTTATTTTTGAAATTAAACACATTTAAATATCAAAAAATACACAATTTATTTTCTGGCGATTAAAAAATATTGAAAAATTGACCAAAAAATCAAAAATAATTTGAAAAAATTATTTGACAAAAATCGGAGCTGAAATGGTGGTCGGAGGACATCGCACGCGCCATCACGAGCCGATGAGAGGGAGGTAGACATGTACACACACCTTCACGCGTCACATGCGCGGCCTCCCACTCGACAAGACACGTGTCAACACCACAGCGTGCCATGTGTCCGATTCCTACTGTGACGCGCGCCGGATGTCCACTCGGCCGCCCCTATGACCGCCCGCTTGAGGGCGATCGGGCACTTGAGGGTCCGTTAACAGCTTGCAATAAATCGCAAGTGCGTCTATGTTGGGCAACAAGGAGATTTCATGGAGTCGCCACCCAATAGAACATTGGGAAAGTTTCTCTCGCCTCGGAGAGCCTAAGACTGCGCTTAGTATCCATTTTGGGCCAGTCAGAGGGGTCTTGGAAGGTAAACCTCTCGCCCTAAGGAGCCTAGGATTAACGCCAAGTTTCGTAACACAAGAGGTGTCTTGGAGGGTAAACCTCTCGCCTCTTTGAGCCCAAAGACCAGAAAAAGTTCGGGACTCCCCATTTATTCATACCTTGGTTAAGTTTATAATCGAGTTTTGAATTTAGTATTTCATGCCTTTTCTCATTCAATTTTAATGCAATTTAATTAAACGCATATCAATCATATAATAAAAGCGATAAATAAAGTAAAATAAATTACAATAAAACTAGGGGCAGAATACAACCCCCATTTGTAAATAAAATGCAAATCATACATAAATCGAGCTATTTATTAAAAATGAAAACGTTGGTCATCTCATGCATAATTTAAGAAAATAATTTTAAAGTGATAATTTATTTTGGATAAAAAATCTAGGACATTGGTCCCATTTTTATTAAATAAAATCCAATTTAGTTTAATAGAAATATTTTTGGTGATTTTCTTAATTAACGTGCATGGAAATAAATTTATTATTACAAATTACATAATAATCAATTAAACCAAAATAATAAAAATAATAAACAACTCCCAAGTGGATCTTCAAATCTCCATGGGCTCCCACTTGACAAAACTCACATATGAAAATAAGTATTGAAAAATAAAAATAAAAAAAAAACAAATAAAAATGAAGTTAAGGCAAACAAAATTGCATCATATATGACAAGTCAATTAAAATGACATAATAAAAAAATATGCAATTTAACAAATTAATAAATTAACATGCATAGAAAAAATAACATGATAATAATAAAATTCAACATGCAAAAACAAGCATAAAATAATGATGATAGAATTTAACATGCATAAAAACACATAAAATAATAATTATAATATCCAATCATGCATAAAAAGTATAATACATATAAAATTCAGCATGCATAAAACATATTAATAATAGCAACATGTATAAAAGCAAAAGTAATAATAAAATCAACATGCATAAGAAATAAATAATAATAGTAATAATAAAATTAAACAAGAATAAGGATAATAATAACAATACTAATGATGATAATAACTACAATAATAATAACACAATAAATAACAAGGAATATGAACAATCAAATACAATAATAATAATAATAATAATAATAATAATAATAATAATAATAATAATAATAATAATAAAAGAAGATGAACAATATGAACAACATGAACAATATGAACAATTAAATAAAAATAATATGAACAAAAGTAATAGCATGAACAATTAAAGAAGAAATAAGAACAAAAAAATAATAGTATGAACAATTAAATAAAAAAAAGAAATATGAACAATTAAATAATAGATCTAAAAGAATTTACATGATAATTAATTAAATAAAAACAAAAGAATAAGAAAATAAGAATAAAATGATAGAACTAAAAGAATTTACATATTAACTAATTAAATAAAAACAAAAGAATGAAATTAAAATTAATTTAAGAAATTGAGCCAAGAATAATTACCCTCAAATTTATCTTGAAGAGATGAAGGTAGATGATCCAATTCCTTATCTTGATTTGATGAATATGATTAGAAAAATAAAATATTGAAAGATGAATTTTACTCAAGAACAAACAATTAAATTGTTTGTCTCAAAGTAGAAAATTATTTGATTGAAAATAAGAAAATTCTCAAGAACAAAAATAGTTATTTTTTGCCTTAAAAATTGCTGGAAATTTCTTTAGAAATTGAGAGAATTTGTTCTTGAAAGAAGAAAGAAGAAGAAAAATATTTTCTAAAGAAAATCCCCCTTAATTCCCCCTAAAAAACTCTTTTTATTCCCCCTTAAAATCAGATTTTTTAATTAAGAAATTAAATTAATTTAATTCTCATAATTACAAAAAACCACTGAATTTATTGGGTTGGAAGATAGAAGGATTTTAGAATTAAATTTTGCAACAAAAATGAGTTAAAAAGCATTTAAAATCAAGAAGTTATGGCCAAAATAGGCAAAACGGACGAACAGGGGTGCGGAGGGGCCGACCGACGGCCTGCCCACCTGAAGGCGTGACCGACGGCCTGCCCGTCTGAAGGTGTGACCGACGGGCTGCCCGTCCCTCACTCAGAATTTTTTTTTTTTTAAATTCCTATAAAATATAATAATTTAAAAACTCACTTTTTTAGAATACATTTTTAAAATACTTTAAAATATTTTTAGAATACATTTTTATTTAATTTTAAAACAACAAATCGACAAGGAAATCATAATTTCCAACTTCATTCTTTTTGCCTATAGATCGGCACACTTAATTTCATCATTGGGTAATCCTGATCTTGGCTACTCGGGACCCGGTGTCTACAGTTGCTCCCAATTTTGGGGAGGCTAGTGTGTGGGTGCCTAGGTGAGCCAAAATTCAGGAAAAGGAAAGAAGCGCGTACCTGAGGCTGCCTCCTTCCTGCTGCTCCCTCGAGAACAGTGCTGTGATTCATCCTCTTGAGTTGCACTGAGTCGCTGACAAGACTACAAAGTGCCAAGGAGCCATCCTAAGACAGTGATGCGCCGAGTCGCTACCAAGACTACAAAACACGAGAAGAAGATTGCACCGAGTCTGTTACAGACTACTAAAAGTGCAGATGTCATCCGTAGATGACGCTGCGCCGAGCCTGCTACAAACTACCAAAAGACGCAAAAGGAAGATTGCACCGAGTCTGCTACAGACTACAAAAAGTGCAAAAAGAGAACTGTACCGAGTCTGCTACAGACTACAAAAAGTGCAAAAAGAGAACTGTACCGAGTCTGCTACAGACTACTAAAAGTACAGCTGCCATCCGTAGATGACGATGCGCCGAGCCTGCTACAGGCTACAAAAAACGCAAAAGGAAGATTGCACCGAGTCTGCTACAGACTACCAAAAAGCGCAAGAGATGCCCTCTTAGAGGACTGCACCGAGTCTGCTACAGACTACCAAAAATGCAAGAGATGCCCTCTTAGAGGACTGCACCGAGTCTGCTACAGACTACCAAAAATGCAAGAGATGCCCTCTTAGAGGACTGCACCGAGTCTGCTACAGACTACGAAAAATGCAAGAGATGCCCTCTTAGAGGATTGCACCGAGTCTGCTACAGACTACGAAAAGCGCAAAAGATGCCCTCTTAGAGGACTGCACCGAGTCTGCTACAGACTATAAAAAGCGCAAAAGATGCCCTCTTAGAGGATTGCACCGAGTCTGCTACAGACTACGAAAAGCGCAAGAAATGCCCTCTTAGAGGACTGCACCGAGTCTACTACAGACTACGAAAAGCGCAAGAGATGCCCTCTTAGAGGACTGCACCGAGTCTGCTACAGACTACGAAAAACGCAAGAGATAAAGAGATTAGTCTCCTAAGAGACCTCGGAGAATTACCTCTTAAGAAGTCTCAAAGATTTGCCGGCGTAGATTCTATCTTGACCTGATTGCCCAGCAAGGGCAAGTGCTAACGTTGCTGTCCTTGACTAGCTTTATGTGTGTGGTCTTCATTTGGACTTTCCTGTAAAGCTGTGTGCACAGGAATATATACAATAGATTGTGCATGCAAGTGTAAATTACCATATGCAGATGTTCGCTAAAGAATGGTATGAAATGCATGCAAAAATGAATAGACCATGTCCTGAGTGGGTAAGGGTCCGTTGAGGATATGGCTTGGCCGCTCCACCATGCTGAGTGGTTAAAGGTCTGTTGAGGATATGGCTTGGCCGCTCCACCATGCCCCCTGAAGAACTAGAAATGGCATCTCTGCTTAGGGACCCTGACCCGTAAACTCTTCAAAGAGAACCGTCAGGTGTGCATCTTTGCCCCCTGGTCAATGAGCATATGCCCGGGATTCTGACTCATGTCCTGAATTATGTCTTATCTTGCTGAAAGGAAGATCATCCGAAATATGTTGCCTTATTGCTCCAGGCATCGGAAGTCATTGTTTTAAAGGTAGTGCGTCCCTTGTGGATTTTCACACTAGCTTTTCTTTATGGGAAATGCGTCCCTTTAGGGATTTTCACATAACCCTATGCCTAATTTTTGCCTGGAATGGACCCAACCCAATCCAACGGCTTTTATTTATTTATGTTTTTTTATTTATATTTTTTTTTGAAGGACAGACTGCCTGTCTCCAGGTTTTCACCCTGCCCTTTGGCCTAACTTTTGCTTAGAGAGCCGTTACGGTTTTCATCTCTAACGGCCTCTTTTTTTTTTTATTTTTTATTTTTTTTTGTGTCCAAAATTCTTTTAGCTTTTTGAATAATGGTCGTATGGATTTTGGCTGACAAATAGCTCGAAACCAATGTCGGGGCAAGTCTGCTGAAGGATCAAGATGAAAATGGCAATTAGGACCACTTATAGTAAATTGCACATATGCGAAAAGAAAACAATGCGCTGCTTTTTATACTGGAACTTAAACCATTTTGAGTATGCAAGATAAAGTGCTTTGCTTCCATTAAAATATTATTGTATATATGCATATGTTCCAGTCTGATTTCATCACACATGATCATCATTTGGCATTAATCTCAAAAATACATGACCTTATCTAATCTCGAAATGGATCTTGAAATCATCAAACTCCTGTTATCAACCAGCTCTCTCGGATTTTCATGGTCGAAAATTTTCTCTCTGCTCTTAATTTTTTTTTTTTGCCCGAATACTCTTTTTCTTTTTAAGTAAATTCTAAATGCAACGTTGGGATGAGACTCAACTCAAATGCATAAATGCATTCGTGGCTCCCCGCTTGAAGCTCAAGAAACACCATATGCCTCTTCCTACGTACCAAACCTTATTAAAAGGTCATCTCCGCTAATTGGATAAGATTGAACTAAGAATCAAAAGGTCTTACTTTGGTTGTAACGTTAGGTTTAGGTAAATGGCTATCAAAGGAGGATCAGGTTTCTAAAGAAAAATGGCCGCAATGTTCATTTGGATGATGGAATCATTTTTAAACTAATTTCATGCTGTCCAGAAATTCTCGAATTTGGAATTGGTAATACTCTGACTTATCAAACTCAACGTAACAATTAAGCTAAGAAAGATAGCTACTGAACTCATCAAGGGGTATTATCTTGGGCCCTACTATTTTCCTTCTTTTTCTTCTTTCTTTTTCTTTTTCTTCCTTTTTTCCATTTTTTTCTTCTCTTTTTTTTTTCTTTTTTCTTTCTCTTCTTTTTTTTTTCTTCTCTTCTTTTTTTTTTCTTCTCTTTTTTTTTTAACAAATTTATGTCTCTAATTACCCAAAAGATTTATTGGTGATTTAAAACCCCTTTCCTGAAGTGTAGCCCAAAAATTATTGATGATCGCAAATTCGTTTTCCAAAGGGTAGACCCATCCTTATCAGGGTGATTTTTTTGTAACCCAAAATTATCAATTGTTGAAATTCCCTTCTCCGAATGTAGACCCATTTTCATCAGGGCAAATTTTTGATGCCCCAAAGGATTGCCAATGGTCAAGCCTCAAAGATCATCAATGATTAACAATCCCTTTCAGAACTGTAAACCCACTTTCCCTAGGGCAATTTTTGGATAGCTCAAGCGGATATCGTAATGTACATCCATCCTTACTAGAGCGGCCATTCTTCTAAGGGGAAGCCAAAATTATTTTAGGCGAAAGGTAGTTTTAATGTGTGTAACAATAAAATCGGTACGCATTTAGTATACCAAAATAAAGGCTCAACGGGCTAGCAAACGATTTTGAAATGAGGGTAGAAAATGGTCATTTAGAGAGCTATATAAAGAAATAGTGCCTAAATCATTTTCTAGATCCAGCCTTATCCAGGAGTCGCTTTGACGGGTAATCAGAAAGGTTATAGTGCTCTTAGTGAGTTTTCATCCAATCCCCTAATTGCATTTAGCTTTTCCTTTCCACTACTTTCTATTTTTATTTTCAGCTCTCAGGATTTTCTCTCTTCAGGAGTTATATCAGACGCTACGAGATCTCGAGATTACATGAAGGAGTATTCATTAAGTTAATATCAAATGTAAATGACTTGTGATTGTGATCATGCATAATGAAATCATGAGAACATAAATAAAAAGCCATTAATATAATGTAAACAGCACCGCATACATCAAGACTGAGAAAAGTTCAAATATGAAAAGCATATCTACTAGAAGGTTTCCTCCCCTATTTCTTGCGGCGCTCTGGATTAGTAATCTGTTTATTATCAATCAGATCTTGAATCTCATGCCTTAGCCTCACACAATTGTCCGTCATATGCCCAGTGTGCTGGTGGAAGGTACAATACTGATCGGCTTTGTGATTGGGTTGTCCTTGGTTTCTGGCAGGCATAGCAGGTAGTGGCTGTAGCTTACCTTCCTTCATCAATCTGTTGAGTACCCAAGATAAGGATCTGCCCAAATTAGAGTAGTGCCTCTGACCCGCTTTAATTGCTGACACTTTTCTTGCTCTTTGGGTATCGCTGCTATTATCATAGTAACCAACTCCTGGACTTGCGGGGCCAGCAATAGTCTTATTGAGAGGTGCCCGGGTAATTGCAAGCTTGGACTTCACAATCTCTTCTTCAAGATCAGTTAGCTTCCTTTCCGTGTTCGAGGGACTGAGGAGGCCCATTGACTGTAAAGGCTCTAGTCCCTTTGCTCTTCCCAGTAGCTTGATTGGTGAGTCGAATGGGGCCTTGTGCCTAGGCTCGGGAGTGGACGGGAACATTACGGCCATCGTTGCATGAGCCTTCTGAGTCGGGGTCGAGTTAACCTGGCTAATAGAAGTCATCATGAATTGAGCTTGAAGAATAAGTGCCATAGCATCCATCCTCTCCTTAATCACGGCCAATAACTTTTCCTCTAGCTCTTTAAATCTCTCATCTATCTCTTGGGTCATTAGGGCACGAACCTCTTCAATCAGTTGTGATGGATCAGCCATTTCTAATGCCTGTGTATATTCTGATAAAGATACTAGATCTCTGCAAACCAATTTGAACTTTATTTGCCCCTCGAGCAACTCCGGGGACCCCAAAACCTCCCAAGTAAATGGTCTATAGTGGCTAAAAAAACCAAGGTGTTAGAATGATGCATGAATGGCATGTAATGTATGATCGTGCTAGTGCATATGGTCCTCGATGAGTGAAAGATCAATAATTTACAATAATACGATGCGATGCACGGAAAAAATTGTGAGGGACAATATGCAGACAAAAGGATATACACACACAAAAATGAAATGCATATTTTTTATTTTTTTATTTTTTTATTAACACACATGAATGACACGCGATACATGAGCATGCTGTGCAACATCCACAACCACATGCAAACAGATAGATCTCTACAACCTTATCACTCCCGCACACGAGGTCATAGTCTCTTTCCTAGGTGGGCCTTATCCAAGGGTTATCAGGGAACCCATTGGATGCGTGTGGTGCACGGTGGAAAACCAGCAGCATAACATCTCTTATCTAATGTACATACATATGGGTGTTTGGCCATTATGTATTTAAACACCTCAATTAAATCAAGATGGGCCTACCGGGGCATGAAAGCCTTTGATGGAAGACCATTTAATTTAACTGATTTTGTTCAATATATGATGGCCCATGTAGCAAGCAAGGTACTACGGTACATTTCACCTAGTGGAAGTATCTATTGCCAATACATGAGCTTTGGTCAAAAGGTAGTGATACTTTAGGGCTACCCAAGCATGATCCCTGCCGACGGGTCTAGCTCATCACGAGCGTAACGACCGATCGGGTCACCATTTAATATACCATGACGGTACGAGGCTTGGGCTGGTGATTATCCTTAACACTTCCCTAAATTGAGTGAAAATAGGGTCGTACTTCGGGAACGCACCGGGGCTAGAAAAGGGACCAAACTAGCATAAATCTAAGGCTCTAATATGGATGCAATGCAACTTTGAAAAGAGATGAAATTTTTAAATTAAAACTCAATTGTAAAGTTTAACTAAGGTACTTTCAAAGGAAAGTCTCAATGTCCCCAGTGGAGTCGCCACTGTGACGCGCGCCGGATGTCCACTCGGCCGCCCCTATGACCGCCCGCTTGAGGGCGATCGGGCACTTGAGGGTCCGTTAACAGCTTGCAATAAATCGTAAGTGCGTCTATGTTGGGCAACAAGGAGGTTTCATGGAGTCGCCACCCAATAAAACATTGGGAAAGTTTCTCTCGCCTCGGAGAGCCTAAGACTGCGCTTAGTATCCATTTTGGGCCAGTCAGAGGGGTCTTGGAAGGTAAACCTCTCGCCCTAAGGAGCCTAGGATTAACGCTAAGTTTCGTAACACAAGAGGTGTCTTGGAGGGTAAACCTCTCGCCTCTTTGAGCCCAAAGACCAGAGAAAGTTCGGGACTCCCCATTTATTCATACCTTGGTTAAGTTTATAATCGAGTTTTGAATTTAGTATTTCATGCCTTTTCTCATTCAATTTTAATGCAATTTAATTAAACGCATATCAATCATATAATAAAAGCGATAAATAAAGTAAAATAAATTATAATAAAACTAGGGGCATAATACAACCCCCATTTGTAAATAAAATGCAAATCATACATAAATCGGGCTATTTATTAAAAATGAAAACGTTGGTCCTCTCATGCATAATTTAAGAAAATAATTTTAAAGTGATAATTTATTTTGGATAAAAAATCTAGGACACCATTTTTATTAAATAAAATCCAATTTAGTTTAATAGAAATATTTTTGGTGATTTTCTTAATTAACGTGCATGGAAATAAATTTATTATTACAAATTACATAATAATCAATTAAACCAAAATAATAAAAATAATAAACAACTCCCAAGTGGATCTTCAAATCTCCATGGGCTCCCACTTGACAAAACTCACATATGAAAATAAGTATTGAAAAATGAAAATAAAAAAAACAAATAAAAATGAAGTTAAGGCAAACAAAATTGCATCATATATGACAAGCCAATTAAAATGACATAATAAAAAAATATGCAATTTAACAAATTAATAAATTAACATGCATAGAAAAAATAACATGATAATAATAAAATTCAACATGCAAAAACAAGCATAAAATAATGATGATAGAATTTAACATGCATAAAAACACATAAAATAATAATTATAATATCCAATCATGCATAAAAAGTATAATACATATAAAATTCAGCATGCATAAAACATATTAATAATAGCAACATGTATAAAAGCAAAAGTAATAATAAAATCAATATGCATAAGAAATAAATAATAATAGTAATAATAAAATTAAACAAGAATAAGGATAATAATAACAATACTAATGATGATAATAACTACAATAATAATAACACAATAAATAACAAGGAATATGAACAATCAAATACAACAACAACAATAATAATAATAATAATAATAATAATAATAATAATAATAATAATAATAAAAGAAGATGAACAATATGAACAACATGAACAATATGAACAATTAAATAAAAATAATATGAACAAAAGTAATAGCATGAACAATTAAAGAAGAAATAAAAACAAAAAAATAATAGTATGAACAATTAAATAAAAAAAAGAAATATGAACAATTAAATAATAGATCTAAAAGAATTTACATGATAATTAATTAAATAAAAACAAAAGAATAAGAAAATAAGAATAAAATGATAGAACTAAAAAAATTTACATATTAACTAATTAAATAAAAACAAAAGAATGAAATTAAAATTAATTTAAGAAATTGAGCCAAGAATAATTACCCTCAAATTTATCTTGAAGAGATGAAGGTAGATGATCCAATTCCTTATCTTGATTTGATGAATATGATTAGAAAAATAAAATATTGAAAGATGAATTTTACTCAAGAACAAACAATTAAATTGTTTGTCTCAAAGTAGAAAATTATTTGATTGAAAATAAGAAAATTCTCAAGAACAAAATAGTTATTTTTTGCCTTAAAAATTGCTGGAAATTTCTTTAGAAATTGAGAGAATTTGTTCTTGAAAGAAGAAAGAAGAAGAAAAATATTTTCTAAAGAAAATCCCCCTTAATTCCCCCTAAAAAACTCTTTTTATTCCCCCTTAAAATCAGATTTTTTAATTAAGAAATTAAATTAATTTAATTCTCATAATTACAAAAAACAACTGAATTTATTGGGTTGGAAGATAGAAGGATTTTAGAATTAAATTTTGCAAAAAAAATGAGTTAAAAAACATTTAAAATCAAGAAGTTATGGCCAAAATAGGCAAAACGGACGAACAGGGGTGCGGAGGGGCCGACCGACGGCCTGCCCACCTGAAGGCGTGACCGACGGCCTGCCCGTCTGAAGGTGTGACCGACGGGCTGCCCGTCCCTCACTCAGAATTTTTTTTTTTTAAAATTCCTATAAAATATAATAATTTAAAAACTCACTTTTTTTAGAATACATTTTTAAAATACTTTAAAATATTTTTAGAATACATTTTTATTTAATTTTAAAACAACAAATCGACAAGGAAATCGTCATTTCCAACTTCATTCTTTTTGCCTATAGATCGGCACACTTAATTTCATCATTGGGTAATCCTGATCTTGGCTACTCGAGACCCGGTGTCTACAGGTACACTATTCAATAAACACTAGAGACCGAGGTCTCGAACACTATATCACTAGAGACAGAAGTCTCGAACACTATATCACTGGATACCCGTCGGTATCAATCACTAGACACCCGTCGGTGTCACACTAGCAGCCGCAAATCACTAGCCCTTCATAAGCATGCTTATTTATCCATGACTCGACTACAGGCTTATAAGTGTATTCATTCATTCGTTACACATGCATAATCATAGCATCATTCATTCACATGTCATCGTTCATTCTCATAATATTACTCACTCGCATGCATAAATCCAAGCACATAAGTTACCTGCCACATTTAGTTATTTCGCATAGTGATACAATCAAGCTTAGTTAGGCTAATCATGCATCTCTAGTTCACATTTAGATAAACTCGCATACTGATGCAATCAAACTTAGTTAGGCTATCATGCATCTATAATTCGCATAGTCATCTTAGTTGTATGCATATAAACTTCATTTAACATTGATATAATGCTCATACAATAAGGTCTTCAATCATGGATATAGTTTCATCAAATACACACACATATATGTCGATCCATTTGGTAACCTTCACATAATTATATATTGTTACTTTATTAGTTAAATTACCAATCTTAATCATACTCATAAGTTTTTTCCAATGATAACTACTTTTATATTCATTTAATAGCCCTAATCATGCATAATAAGTTGAGGGAAAGATAGGGAACTGATCCATACCAACCATGGGCTCAAAATTAAGAAGAAAAGGCTTTATACATGTTGTTCTATCGTGAGGT
This sequence comes from Excoecaria cochinchinensis, assembly GCA_947683425.1. Classification (NCBI taxonomy): domain Eukaryota; kingdom Viridiplantae; phylum Streptophyta; class Magnoliopsida; order Malpighiales; family Euphorbiaceae; genus Excoecaria; species Excoecaria cochinchinensis. The sequence continues at coordinate 4,552,743 of CANTUQ010000028.1, read as the reverse complement.
CGCGACCTGTGTCGCGCTCACGACAGAAGCTCACCTCTGGTGCCTTATGAGACTGGTTTTCACTCCAAACTTGTATCGCCTAAATGACCCTCTAGACCTCATTTTTAGGCAAAGTATCCTTCATAAAATTTGTTCCTATATGTCTTATATTTCAAATGAGACAAGTCTTAGGTCATGTGGGCTGCTAAATTAATAGATATGTATTAAAAACTAAAGACTGTTCAAATCAACCCAGCTAGACAGAAACACGTCTGTTTATTGCCATTTTTAGGCCTTTTTGAGATAGAATTAATTTATGGTCTCTCTTAGATTTTTAAAGATACGGAAGATATGGTTCAAATGGCTCAAGAAACATTTGATTTGGAGTTTTCAAACTCCATATATGATCAAAACACTTCATGGAGGTCTAGTGACATATAAGCAGAATTTTTCCTTAACACTAGGGTTCATACTTGATCACATACAATACTTATGGGAATTCACTTAACACTTCAATACACATCCATTTTGCATTTAATCTATATCAAACATCAATTAACACATATAGTTTCAAAACACATTAAACATACATTAATTCAAATATAATCCCAAACCTCTTGGAGCACTCCTTCCTTTACTCTTCTATATCACTTTCTCTTTACCTTTGGCAGCTCTACTTGCCTCTTTCTAGTCAATACCCTTCTTCTAAACTATCACTATCCACTCTTAGGACTCCATGATCAAAGAACAATTAAAAGAGAGAGACAAAAGGAAGGAAAACTTTTAGAGAGAGAGGGCCGGATCAAGGGATCAAAATGGCTGAATCAAGGAACAAAATACAGGTTTACTCACTAATCCACCTCATGCTTACATGTAAGTGTGAGGTGTCAAGTTCTCACTCTCCCTACACAAGGTGGCTGGCTCACACACTAACACATGAAGTCCACTAACATCCAGCTGAATCCACTAGCATACAACTAATCCCACTAACTTTTGATTAACTTAATTAACAGCCATTACACTAATTAATCTTCATTTGCTAGTTAATCATGCAAAGTACAATTCAGCCACTGCAATACTTTATTTTTCTTCAATTAAGTCCCTCATTTCACCTTTTTCAATTAGGTCCAATGCTATAAACCCTAATTATCATGCACACTTTTACACTAATAACACTCATTTCTACTAGGACACTTTCGGGGTGTTACAGGCCACATGGCTCCATATGATTGGGACACGTGGCATGACCCCCCAGTCTTCCATATGTCACCCTCTGGTTGGTCCACATGTCCACCACACTTATTTTCCATGTGGCATGGCCTCATCCTTCCATGTGACGCTCAGCGATTGGGCCACGTGTCAGCGTGATGCATTACAACTAACATGTGGTGACGCGCGTGTGGGCGACTGCCCACTCGCACGCGCCGAACGTATTGTGGCGCGTGTAGTACACGTATTGCCTTGCTGACCGATTTTGGCGCTCTGATTTCGGTCGGTGGGGGGTTTTCAGGGTCTATAAATCCAATGGTGAGATCAAAAATTAAAAATCCCGACTTCTAGTTAGCTGTTTTGAATACTCATATTTGTCCCCTCGGGTTTCGGTGTACACATACACGAAATTGAGCCGAACTATACACGCTCTGTTATTGCATCCATATCTAATAATTTTACACATAAAATTTTAGATCTATTTAGCCACATGCCAGGACGCAAAAATAACGGCTCTGATACCAATGATGGATATGGAAATTATAACAAATATAATTTACGTTGAGGTAACATTATAAATGGTACCTACCTTTTATAGCGCAGAAACTCGTTGTGAAAGCGTCTACAAGGATTGTCACATCCCATTTGCCCCCTAGTAGAATGAGCCTGTCTGTCTGTCTGTATGTGTAAGCATTCGCATGTGTTCGGCATTTTATAAGGGTATGTTAGTAGAAATGCATGTTTTGGGTTTTATTATTGTGTGGGTGCATTCATGGCACTAGTATGTTAGTTAAATGAGAAATATTTGTGTGCATGTGTTCATACCATTGTATGGTATGCATAAGTTAAGAGGGTTTTAGGTGTGAGTAGTGTAGGTTATTTTGGTGTGAGTGATTAGTTTCACCAATAGGAAATTGATACATATTTAGGATAAAGAAAAGAAAAAGAAAAGGGAATGAAAGAAAAGGAACTTAGAGATTTACGTTTCTTTTCTCACTCTTTTTCTTCTTCTTCATTTTCTTTATTTCAAGTACTGTATTGTTGATTCAAGGTCTTATTGGTGAAATTGATTCTCTCTTTGCACCCTCTCTAGTAAGTAATTGAATTCTCTCATCTGGTTGTTTCATTTACTTCATCTTCTTCTTCCTTAAGTTTAGATTTAACTTAGGGTTTTCTTTGTGAATATTCTTGCTGTGTTTGTGTTTAGCTGAAGCTCCTCGCGATCCTAAGGGCAAAGAGGTTGCTGGACCTAGTGGAGCTAAGTGATAGAGGCTTAGATTTCAGGTTTGGGAATTTTTGATTGTGTTTTGTGTGATTTTAAGTTTACTGTAAAATTTAGGGTTTATATGTTCTTGAAGAATTTGAATGCAAATACCCTTGATTAGGTTGACGGAATACTGGTTTGAGTTGTTTATATGTTGTTTGAATTGTTTGGGATCTTCCTTGAAAGGTATGAATTGATTTGTATGGTTTTAAATCAAATTTGGATTGATTTTATTGTTCTGGAAATTCTGGAAATCGAGTTCTGTCAAAAATCCCGTTATTCCTGATGCTGTCGCGTGACTCGCCAAGAAGAGAGGCAAGTCACGAGACGTGACCTCAGGTCACGTCGCGTGACCTGCCAGCTTGAGGCTGGTCGCGGGTTGTGGCTGCCTGTCACAACTCGTGACCAGTTGAGATGAAGCCAGTCACGAGACGTGACTCCCCGTCACGCCACGTGACCGGCTGAGGGAAGGCAAGTCGCGTAACAGCTGAAGAGAAGCAAGTCACGAGACGTGACGACCAGTCACGTCGCGTGACCGGCGAGAGTGCTGAAGCAAGTCACGAGACATGACGTCCAGTCACGTCGCGTGACCTGCGAGGGCGCTGCGTGATCTACGAGATCACGTCGCGTGATCTGTGAGGGACGAGGCGTGATCAGCGAGAGATGTCGTCTGATCCGCGAGGGGCAGAGCAAGTCACGAGACATGACCCTCAGTCACGTCGCGTGACCTGCCCTGTGAGGAGGCCAGTCACGCCTTGTGACCAGCCAATCTCGCCCGTTTCCCCGTTCTGCTCTTTTTCCGAAATTTCCCAGCTTTTGACTCAAAAATAAATCTAGTATTTTCTTCTGGATGAATTTATACTGTGGTATAATGCCTGTCCTACTTGTATATACTCTGATTTGAATAATACCATGAATTTCTGATGAATACTATTATGTACTCTGAAATGTGATCTGTTTGACGCATAACCTGCTAGAGTCAAGTAAGTGGATAGTTAGGCATGCCTAATAGAGTCTGTTGCTGCAGCCCATAGTTCTGTTTGGACCCCGATCAGGTGCCCGTTTGGTTCCTCGCGAACCCTTTTCTGTATTGGATCTTGTTTAAGGTCCCTTTTGAAAATATCTGTGAAAGTTAAAGTATAATGGTTTAATCGATTCGTACCCGTAACGTACTATCTGTAATCGGCTCGTACCCAAAAAGTACTATCTGTATACTCGTTATCCACTACCTAGAGTCAGCAGGTGTTCTTTGAATGTTTATTTGAACTACTCTGATTTGATTTGGCTACAAATGAATTATCTGAATGAGTATATTGGATTATTTCTGAATGAATATGATTATGAAATATTGATTGTATGGCTTTATTATATGAGCATGTTTATATGGATTATGTTATAACCTTTGCATTCTGCCATTGTGAATGTGTTATGCCTTGACGACCATTGTGAATGGCCGTCCATTATTTATGTGTGTTTCCCCACTAAGCGTTTATCGCTTAGCACGGTGTTTTTACCCGTGCAGGTGCGGAAGGAGTTTTGCTTTGAGAGAGTCGCCGTCATCAAGCCAACACAGAAGAGTTTTTAGTATAGGGCTATTTTTGTATCAGTGATGATTCTTTTGTATAGAACTCTCATGTATCAGTTTTGTTTCAGCTTCCGCTTTTGTAACTATATTTTGTATATGTAATATTATTTAGTTCAGCTAGTTGATCAGATCATTATTGTAATAGTTTCTTATAGTAGTGCATGATCAGCTTCTGCTTTCTGCATGTAAAGTTTTTAATTATTCCGTATTTCTATATGTATGTTATGAATGGATGTATGTTTTACTTTGTACTTGCTTGGTGGCACCTTTACTCATACGGCATCTCACTCCTTCTCGGATGGGATCGCCTACGTATGGGAAGGGGGGTGTTACAGTTTGTGGTATCAGAGCATAGGTTTAGGCGTTTTTGGGTGTTGTTGTGATTGTTCTGAGTTTCTTAGATGTGTATGAGTCTAGATCTGTGTTGGCTAATACAGTTGTTTCTTGTTTGTTTAGATGGCTTCTAATTCTGCCTATGGTGCGCGTGAGGAATCCGCCGAGAGTGTGAATCCTCCAGCTGTAGATCAGTCTGTTTCTATTACTGTGTCGGCTCAGCATGCTAGGGTCCAGCCCGAGGCCGTAGCCATGCCCTTTGAGGCTATGTTTAGACTGCATCAGGACATGGCTAGGGTTTTGGAGAGAGTGACTGCTCCTAGAGCACCTATGGAAAATTTGAGAAGGGCAGGAGTTGAAGATTTTTATGGCACTGGTTTGAATGAATCTGAGTTGGCTGAGAGATGGTTAGATAAAGTAAAGCGTGCTTTGAGAGAGATTCGGTGTCCTCCTGATCAGCAGGTAGAGTGTGCACTAGTTCTTCTGCAAAGGTCTGCATTTGAGTGGTGGGAATTGGTTTCCAGGCATCCTCAGCTACCGGATCCGATTACTTGGGAGTTCTTTGAGGGTGAGTTCACAAAGAAGTACATTACTCAGACTTATAGAGATTCGAGATGCGCGCAGTTTTTGAGTTTGAGACAGAGGGCTATGTCTGTAGCAGATTATGAGAAAGAGTTCAACAGGTTATCTTGCTATGCCCCACGAGGAGTTATGACTGATGACTTTAGATGCAAGCATTTCGAGGCAGGGTTAAATGAGTCTTTGAAGATTGCTTTGATTTCTCTGATGTGCATACCTGGGGTCAGTTATTATCAGATTGTAGAGGCTGCTGTGAGAGCTGAGTTATCAGAGACTGTCTTGAGAGAGAGAGCTCAGAGGAGGAGTTCTTCTCGTGGAGGATCTTCTTCGAGTAAGAGATCTAGGAACCCACAGGATGAGTCATCTTCTGGTCCGGCTTCTAGAGGCAGAAGACAGGGTTCTGCAGCTGTGTCAGGTTCTGGTAGGGGAGGTAAATCTGATGCTATACCTATTTGTGAGAATTGTAGCAAGGCTCACCGGGGTGAGTGTAGGTGGCTCACTGGGGGATGTTTTAGATGTGGGAGTACTGAGCACCGTGTGGCTGGTTATCCCCAGTCGATTGAGGATTCAGGACCTCAGGGAGGAGCTAGTAGGGTTGGTTCGAATGCTTCTCAGGCTACCCGCGGTAGAGGCCGAGGTAGAGGTAGAGGTGGTCGGCATAGAGATGGAGCTGCTTCTGAGACTGTTGAGCGTCCTCCTCAGGGTGCCGTTAGAGCTTATGCCATGAGAGCCAGAGATAAGCAGGATGCGCCTGATGTTATTGCTGGTAAGTTCCTACTCCATGACACTGAGTTATATGCTCTAATTGATCCTGGTTCCACACACTCATATTTGTGCACGGATAAAATTGTTGATAAATTGCATTTAGTTGATCAGTTAGATTATGAGATTTGTGTGACCAGTCCATTAGGGCATAGTGTCAGTGTGAGTAGAGTTTTTAGGAGTTGTCCTCTGATTGTTGAGGGAGCTGTGCTTCCAGCGGATTTGATTGAGTTACCTTTCAGAGAGTTTGACTTGATTCCGGGTATGGACTGGTTGAGTAAGCATCGGGCTGTAGTTGATTGCCATAGAAAGACAGTTGTACTTCGGGATAGAAGTCAGTCTCTTGTGTTTTTGAAAGGTTTGGGTGCTAGTTCTGTGAATAATGTGATTTCAGCGATGCAAGCCAAGAGGTTTATCAGGAAAGGTTGTGAGGCTTTTCTTGCAGTTGTGTTAGATTCCAAGAGAGATCAAGTTTAGATTGAGGACATTCCTGTAGTGCGGGAGTTTAGTGACGTGTTCCCGAGCGAGTTGCCTGGTTTGCCTCCTGAGAGAGAGGTTGAGTTGTCCATTGAGATTATGCCAGGTACTACACCTATTTCGAGAGCACCTTATCGGATGGCTCCTGTAGAGTTGAGGGAACTTAAATCTCAGCTACAAGAGTTATTAGATAACGGGTTTATTAGACCGAGCATATCTCATTGGGGAGCTCCAGTCCTGTTTGTCAAGAAGAAAGATGGATCATTGCGGATGTGTATCGACTACCGGCAGATTAATAAAGTTACAGTGAAGAATAAGTATCCATTGCCTAGGATTGAAGATTTGTTTGATCAGCTTCGAGGTGCGGGTGTCTTCTCCAAGATAGATCTTCGATCCGGGTACTATCAGTTACGGGTTCAGGATGCAAATGTGGTTAAGACTGCATTTCGGACTAGGTATGGCCACTATGAGTTTCTTGTGATGCCGTTTGGTTTGACAAATGCTCCAGCGGCTTTTATGGATCTGATGAACCGTGTGTTTAGGCCATACTTAGATCGATTTGTAGTAGTGTTCATTGATGATATCTTGGTGTATTCCAAGGATGAGAATGAGCATGAGGAGCATCTCCGGCTAGTTCTTCAGATGTTGAGAGAGCATCAGTTGTTTGCTAAGCTTAGCAAGTGTGATTTCTGGCTTTGAGAAGTATCATTCTTGGGTCATATTGTTTCAGCTAGAGGTATTCAGGTTGATCCAGCCAAGATTGAGGCGATAGTTGATTGGAAAGCGCCTCGAAATGTTCAGGAAGTGAGGAGTTTCCTCGGTTTAGCAGGTTACTACCGTCGGTTCATTAAAGGATTTTCTGTGATTGCTGCTCCTATAACTAGATTGTTGAGGAAAGGAGTCAGATTTGAGTGGTCAGACAGGTGTCAGTCTTGTTTTGATCGGTTAAAGCAGTTGCTTGTTGAGGCTCCTATCCTTACTCAACCCATCTCGGGTAAGGAGTTTGTCATTTACAGTGATGCTTCTGGAGTTGGTCTTGGATGTGTGCTGATGCAGGAAGGAAAAGTAGTGGCTTGTGCTTCTCGACAGTTGAAGCCACATGAGAGGAATTATCCGACGCATGATTTAGAGTTGGCAGCTGTGATCTTTGCTCTGAAGATTTGGTGTCATTACTTGTATGGGGAAAAGTGTAGGATCTTCTTGGACCACAAGAGCTTGAAGTATTTCCTTTCACAGAAAGAGTTGAACATGAGACAGCGGCGTTGGCTTGAGTTATTTAAGGACTACGACTGCATTGTGGATTACCATCCTGGTAAGGCTAATGTAGTCGCCGATGCTTTGAGTCGGAAATTGGTTTTAGCTTTGTTCTTGAGGCGATTCAGATGGCGATTTGGTTCAGATGGGGCTTTGATTGCTCAGTTGCGTGTGAAGCCTACCTTGAGACAGAGGATTGTGGATGCTCAGAGAGATGATCAGAGGCTTCAGCGGATTATGCATGAGGTTAGATCGGGTAAGCAGTTAGAGTTCTCAGTTCAGGATGAGGTACTTATGTTCAGAGATCGCTTGTGTGTGCCAGAATCTGAGGATTTGAGGAAATAGCTCATGAGTGAGGCGCATAGTTCAGTCTTTACTATGCATTCGGGCAGTGAGAAAATGTATCGAGACATGAAGCAATTCTATTGGTGGTCCGGTATGAAGCGTGATATAGTGGATTTTGTTTCCAAGTGCTTGACTTGTCAGCAGGTAAAGGCCGAGCATCAGGTACCTTCGGGTTTGCTTATGCCTTTATCTATTCCTGAGTGGAAATGGGATGATATCGCCATGGACTTCGTTTCTGGTTTGCCTTTGACTCAGAGGAAGCATGACTCAGTTTGGGTTATTGTGGATCGGCTTACAAAATCAGCTCACTTTCTGTCGGTTAGAGTGGACTACTCCATGGACAGATTGGCCAGTATCTATGTGGATGAGATAGTTTGGTTGCATGGTGTGCCTTTGTCCATAGTGTCAGATCGAGATCCGAGGTTTACTTCCAAGTTTTGGAAGGAGTTACAGAGAGCTTTGGGCACTAGGTTGAACTTCAGTACAGCGTTTCATCCTCAGACCGATGGTCAGTCAGAGCGAGTGATTCAGATTCTGGAGGATATGATGAGAGCTTGTGCTTTGGATTTTCCGGGTAGTTGGGACAGATATGTATCGTTGATGGAGTTTGCCTACAACAACAGCTTTCAGTCGAGTATCGGTATGGCACCATATGAGGCTTTGTATGGTCGTCAGTGTAGGACTCCGATTTGTTGGACCGAGCTATCCGAGAGATCTATGATTGGACCAGACTTGGTTAGAGATACTGAAGAGAAGATCAGAGTGGTGCAGCGGAATTTGAAGGCAGCCAAGGATCGACAGAAGTCTTACGCCAATTTGAAAAGGAAAGATGTGCATTTTGAGATCGGGGACAAGGTTTTCCTTAAGGTTTCACCTTGGAGGAAAGTGCTTCGGTTTGGCAAGAAAGGCAAGCTTAGTCCTCGTTTCATTGGACCTTATGAGATTTTGGCTAAGGTAGGACCTGTAGCCTACAGATTGGCGTTACCGATGGAGTTAGCAAAGTTGCATGATGTATTTCACGTTTTGATGCTTCGTCGGTACAGATCAGATCCTTCTCATGTTCTGTCAGTTCAGGATATCCAGGTTCAGCCAGACTTCTCTTATGATGAGGAACCATGAGCTATTCTAGCCCGAGAGGTGAGGCAATTGAGGAATAAGCAGATTCCCTTGGTTAAAGTATTGTGGATCCATCATAGAGTCGAGGAAGCGACTTGGGAACCAGAGGAGTCGATGAGAGCTCAGTACCCTCAGTTGTTCAGTTCAGGTGAGAATTTCGAGGACGAAATTCTTATTAGTAGGGGAGAGTTGTCACATCCCATTTGCCCCCTAGTAGAATGAGCCTGTCTGTCTGTATATATGTGTAAGCATTCGCATGTGTTCGGCATTTTATAAGGGTATGTCAGTAGAAATGCATGTTTTGGGTTTTATTATTGTGTGGGTGCATTCATGGCACTAGTATGTTAGTTAAATGAGAAATATTTGTGTGCATGTGTTCATACCATTGTATGGTATGCATAAGTTAAGAGGGTTTTAGGTGTGAGTAGTGTAGGTTATTTTGGTGTGAGTGATTAGTTTCACCAATAGGAAATTGATACATATTTAGGATAAAGAAAAGAAAAAGAAAAGGGAATGAAAGAAAAGGAACTTAGAGATTTACGTTTCTTTTCTCACTCTTTTTCTTCTTCTTCATTTTCTTTATTTCAAGTACTGTATTGTTGATTCAAGGTCTTATTGGTGAAATTGATTCTCTCTTTGCACCCTCTCTAGTAAGTAATTGAATTCTCTCATCTGGTTGTTTCATTTACTTCATCTTCTTCTTCCTTAAGTTTAGATTTAACTTAGGGTTTTCTTTTTGAATATTCTTGCTGTGTTTGTGTTTAGCTGAAGCTCCTCGCGATCCTAAGGGCAAAGAGGTTGCTGGACCTAGTGGAGCTAAGTGATAGAGGCTTAGATTTCAGGTTTGGGAATTTTTGATTGTTTTTTGTGTGATTTTAAGTTTACTGTAAAATTTAGGGTTTATATGTTCTTGAAGAATTTGAATGCAAATACCCTTGATTAGGTTGACGGAATACTGGTTTGAGTTGTTTATATGTTGTTTGAATTGTTTGGGATCTTCCTTGAAAGGTATGAATTGATTTGTATGGTTTTAAATCAAATTTGGATTGATTTTATTGTTTTGGAAATTCTGGAAATCGAGTTCTGTCAAAAATCCCGTTATTCCTGATGCTGTCGCGCGACTCGCCAAGAAGAGAGGCAAGTCACGAGACGTGACCTCAGGTCACGTCGCGTGACCTGCCAGCTTGAGGCTGGTCGCGGGTTGTGGCTGCCTGTCACAACTCGTGACCAGTTGAGATGAAGCCAGTCACGAGACGTGACTCCCCGTCACGCCACGTGACCGGCTGAGGGAAGGCAAGTCGCGTAACAGCTGAAGAGAAGCAAGTCACGAGACGTGACGACCAGTCACGTCGCATGACCTGCAAGAGTGCTGAAGCAAGTCACGAGACGTGACGTCCAGTCACGTCGCGTGACCTGCGAGGGCGCTGCGTGATCTACGAGATCACGTCGCGTGATCTGTGAGGGACGAGGCGTGATCAGCGAGAGATGTCGTCTGATCCGCGAGGGGCAGAGCAAGTCATGAGACGTGACCCTCAGTCACGTCGCGTGACCTGCCCTGTGAGGAGGCCAGTCATGCCTTGTGACCAGCCAATCTCGCCCGTTTCCCTGTTCTGCTCTTTTTCTGAAATTTCCCAGCTTTTGACTCAAAAATAAATCTAGTATTTTCTTCTGGATGAATTTATACTGTGGTATAATGCCTGTCCTACTTGTATATACTCTGATTTGAATAATACCATGAATTTCTGATGAATACTATTATGTACTCTGAAATGTGATCTGTTTGACGCATAACCTGCTAGAGTCAAGTAAGTGGATAGTTAGGCATGCCTAATAGAGTCTGTTGCTGCAGCCCATAGTTCTGTTTGGACCCCGATCAGGTCCCCGTTTGGTTCCTCGCGAACCCTTTTCTGTATTGGATCTTGTTTAAGGTCCCTTTTGAAAATATCTGTGAAAGTTAAAGTATAATGGTTTAATCGATTCGTACCCGTAACGTACTGTCTGTAATCGGCTCGTACCCAAAAAGTACTGTCTGTATACTCGTTATCTACTACCTAGAGTTAGCAGGTGTTCTTTGAATGTTTATTTGAACTGCTCTGATTTGATTTGGCTACAAATGGATTATCTGAATGAGTATATTGGATTATTTCTGAATGAATATGATTATGAAATATTGATTGTATGGCTTTATTATATGAGCATGTTTATATGGATTATGTTATAACCTTTGCATTCTGCCATTGTGAATGTGTTATGCCTTGACGACCATTGTGAATGGCCGTCCATTATTTATGTGTGTTTCCCCACTAAGCGTTTATCGCTTAGCACGGGTGTTTTTACCCGTGCAGGTGCGGAAGGAGTTTTGCTTTGAGAGAGTCGCCGTCATCAAGCCAACACAGAAGAGTTTTTAGTGTAGGGCTATTTTTGTATCAATGATGATTCTTTTGTATAGAACTCTCATGTATCAGTTTTGTTTCAGCTTCCGCTTTTGTAACTATATTTTGTATATGTAATATTATTTAGTTCAGCTAGTTGATCAGATCATTATTGTAATAGTTTATTATAGTAGTGCATGATCAGCTTCTGCTTTCTGCATGTAAAGTTTTTAATTATTTCGTATTTCTGTATGTATGTTATGAATGGATGTATGTTTTACTTTGTACTTGCTTGGTGGCACCTTTACTCATACGGCATCTCACTCCTTCTCGGATGGGATCGCCTACGTATGGGAAGGGGGGGGGGGGGGGTGTTACAAGGATCCCGTTTGTTTTTGGTCACTGGCCTGGCTTTTATCCACATGCAGGATAACAACAGCTATTCCACAATCTAAAAGCCCCTGAAAGATTAAGACAAAAAAATTGTGAGTGGGAACGAGCAACCTTGCGGCGTATATATTTTCTCGTTACCAAATAATGTGGACCTCACCTCTATTTATAGAGATCCTAAAAGCTAGAGACCTAACTCTAGTTTAACTCAGACTCTTTCTGAGATAGAATGTGGTAATTTTAATCAGATTAGATAACTCAATTTAATTTGGATTGGAACTCAATCCATTATAGAGTCATAGGCATACCCAAACTCTATCAATTATTATTATTTCATGTTTTTATGTATTAATCTATTAACATGTTGATTATTTGTTTCAATGATGTCATTTAATTTGTTTGTCATTCATAATACATTTTTTACTTATTTATTTATTTTATTTTATTTATTATTTTATGTGTTTAATTAATTTTCTTCATTTAATTTCTAACATTAATTTCATTTGTATTTTTTTTATTCTAATACTTGTTTTCCTTGCTTGGGTTTCTCGCAAGCAAATAGGGAGATCCAGAAGTCTCGTTTAGCTTAACTTATTATTTTATCATTTGTATTATTTTCTCCATTTTGGGTTTTAATTTATTTGTTTTGCCATGTAATTTCTAATAAAAACTATTTATTTTATGCACGTTAAATTCAAAAATCACAAAAATATTTATATTAATTAATTTGTGATTTTTCTAATAAAAATGGGACTAATGTCCTAATTATTCCATCCAAATAAATTGTCACTTTAAAACTATTTTTTGTATGTATGCATGTGAGGACCAATGTCCTCATCCTTAATAAATACCCCATTTTATGTATGATTTACATGTCATTTACAATGGGAGTTGTATTTCGCCTCTAGTTTTATTGTAAATTATTATGCTTAATTTACTTTATTTACCGCTTTTATTACATAATTAATCCGCGCTCTAATTATTGCATTAAAATTGTATGAGAAAAGGAATGGAATTTTATCTCTAAAACTCAGTCATAACTTTAACCAAGGTATGAATAAATGGAAAGTTCCAAACCATCTCTAGTCTTAGGCTCAAAGAGGTTAGATGAACCTTTCCAATGTTCTATTGGAAAGGGAATTCCAAAATATCTCTTGTTGCCCAAAATAGGCCCAAGTTGCATTGTCTTAGGCTCCATGAGGTTAGACGAACCATCCCAATGTTCTATTGGGGTGGGGAATTCAAAATATCTCTGGCTTGCACAAAATAGACGTATATGCATCGTCTTAGGTTTCACGAAATTAGATGAATCTTTTTAATGTTATGTTGGAAAGAGGATTCCAAAATAGACACACATGCATTGTCTTAGGCTCAGTGAAGCTAGACGACCTTTCTCAATATTTTATTGGGTGGCGACTCCAAAACACCTCCTTATTGCCCAAAATAAATGCCCTTGCAATCTTTTGCAATTCTTATGGATCTCTCTCAAATACCCTAAAAGCGGGTCATCCGGGCCCCCCAGGGTTTGGTGCGTGTCACAGTGGCGACTCTTCTGGGGACTATTGAGACTTTGCTTCGAAAGTACCATGGTTAAAACTTATAATTGAGCTTTAATTTAAAATTTTATCCCTTTTTAAAATTGCATTGCATATCATTAGAGCCTTAGATCTACGCTAGTCTGCACCCTTTCTCAGCCCCGGTACGTTCCCGAACCATGACCCTACGTTCGCTCAATGTATGGAAGTATTAAGGATAATCACCAGCCCAAGCCTAGTACCATCATGGTATATTAAATGGAGACACAATTGGTCATTATACTCGTGATGAGCTAGACCCGTCGACAGGGACCATACTTGGGTAGACCTAAAGTAACATCGCCCTGGCCAAAGCTTATGTAATGAAAGTAGATACTTCTCCTAGGTGGTATGAACCATAATACTATGCTTGCTGTATGGATTATTTTGTATTGGTCAAACCTAAATAACTTGATGGGTCACCTAATCAAAGGCTTTCATGCCCTGATAAGCCCATGTCAATTTATTTAGACTGCTTGAATACTCAATGATCAAAACCCATATGTATGCACATTAGTTAAGAGATACTATGCTGTCAGTTTACCACTGTGCATTAGTTTGCCCTTAGTTTTATTGTAATTTATTGGGTTTTCTTTTATCTTATTTTAATCTTGCTTCTATTTACCGCTTTTATTATATGATCAACTTGCGCTTTAATAAACTGTATTGAAATGAATGAGAAAACATAATGAAATTTTATCTTCCAAACTCAATTATAATATAATCAAGTTATGAATAAATGGGAAGTCCTGAACCATCTCTGGTCTAAGGCTCAACGAGTTTAGATGAACATTTCCAATGTTTTATTGGAAAGGGAATTTCAAAATATCTCTTGTTGCCCAAAATAGGCCTAAGTTGCATTGTCTTAGCCTCCATGAGGTTAGACGAACCATCCCAATATTCTATTGGGGTGGGGACTTAAAAATATCTCTGGCTTGCCCAAAATAGATGTATAAGCATCATATTAGGTTTAATGAGATTAGATGAATATTTCCAATTATCTATTGGAAAGAGGATTCAAAAATATCTATGATTGCCCAAAATAGACACACATGCGTTGTCTTAGGGTCAGTGAGGTTAGACGACCTTTTCCAATATTTTAATGGGTGGTGACTCCCAAACACCTCCTTATTGCCCAAAATAGATGCCCTTGCAATCTTTTGCAAGTCTTATGGGCCTCTCTTGAATACCCTAAAAGCGGGTCATTCAAGGCCCCCGGGGTTTGGCGTGTCTCACAGTGGCGACTCCGCTGGGGACTATTGAGACTTCGCTTCGAAAGTACCTTAGTTAAAACATATGATTGAGTTTTAATTTAAAATTTTGCCCCTTTTCAAAATTGCATTGCTTATCAGTAGAGCCTTAGATTTACGCTAGTTTGCACCATCTCTCAGCCCCGGTGTGTTTTCGAACCATGACACTACGTTCACTCAATGTAGGAAAGTGTTAAGGATAATCACCAGCCCAAGCCTCATACCATCATGGTATATTAAATGGAAACCGGATTGGTCGTTATACTCGTGATGAGCTAGACCCATCGGCAGAGACCATGCTTAGGTAGACCTAAAGTAACATCACCCTGGCCCAAGCTCATTGTGACGCGTGCCGAACCCCGTGAGGCACCCCGAACTGCCCGTTTTTAGGGCTTTCGGGAGGAAGTTCATGAAAACTTGTAAGAAATTACAAGTGCATCCATTTTGGGCAACAAGGAGGTTTCTTGGAGTCGCTACCCAATAGAACATTGTGAAAGGTCATCTAACCTCAGTGAGCCTAAGACAACGTTGCTATGTCCATTTTTGGCAGGCCGGATGTGTCTTGGAGGCCCCAGCCTAATAGAACATTAGGATGGCCCTCTCGCCTCGTACTTGGGCATGCCAGAGGTGTCTTGGAGGCCCCACCCTAATAGAACATTAGGATGGCCCTTTCGCCTCGTGAAGCCTAGGACTATGCAAGTTGACACTATTCCCGGACATAAGAGGTATCTTGGAGGCCCCACCCCATTTATTCATACCTTGGTTAAGTTTGTAATTGTGTTTTGAATTTAGTGTTTCATCCCATTTCTCATTCAATTTGGTGCAATTTAATTAAAGCGTAGGTTGTCCATCCAAGAAAAGCGGTAAATGGAGCATAATTAAAATAAAGCATATGAAAATAAGTTACAACAAAACTAGGGGCGGAATACAACCCCTATTGTAAATAAAATACAAATCATACATAAAACGGGCTATTTATTAAGGATGAGGACATTGGTCCTCACATGCATGTTTAAAGAAAATAATTTTAACGTGACAATTTATTTTGGATGGAGAAAACTGGGACATTGGTCCCATTTTTATCAAAAAAGATTTCAAGTTAATTAATAAAAATATTTTTGTGATTTTCTTTTTAGCGTGCCTAAATAATTTTATTAAAGATTACGTAGATAAAATATATAAAGCAACTAATGCAAATAATACAAGTAATAAAAAATAAACGATCAAATTAAACGAGCCTTCTGGATCTCCCCGTGTGCTCATGGAAATGCCCAAGCGAAGAAAATAAGTTGTAAAATAAAAATAAAACACAAATGAAATATTATTAGTAATCAATTCAATTAAACTAGTTAAACATATAATGAATAATATAATAAAATAAAAATAAGATGACATCAAGATGACAAATGAATTAAAATGTTAACAGTTCAAAATAAATGAAAAAATTGGATTATGAATGACGAAAGAATTAAATGATATGATTAAAATAAATAAAACATGTTATTGAATTAATACATAAAAGTATGAACATGATAATAATAATAAAGAAAATAAACAAATAAATGAATAAACAATAAATAAATAACAATGATAAAAAAATAATGATGAATAAAAGAATGATGAAAATAATAATTTTAATAATTATAATTATTAAATGATAATAATAACAATAATATATAAACATATTAAATAAAATAAATATACAAACAATAAAATAAATAAATAAATGAAAATAATAAAAGATTTACATGTTAATTAATTAAATATGAAGAAAAATAAAAAAAAAGAAAAAAAAATCAAACCCAGAATGTTTACCCTCAAAGTTCGGATTCGATGAAGGTAAAAATGATAATTGATTTTCTTATTTTTGATTTGCAAGATTAGAGTTGAATACGATAAAAAATTGGAATTTTATTTCAAGAAATAAATTGCAAAAAAATGAAATGAAATAAAAAATCTTAAGAACAAAAAATGAATTTCTTTGTCTCAAGAAAATAATTGATCAAAAAAAGGTAAAAATCACAAGAGCAAAGAATCATTCCTCTTTCTCAAGAAAAAAAATATGAAATAACTTGTTTTTTTAGAAAATCAAATGAAAATTGGATTTTGAGAACAAACCATTATTTTGTTTACCTCAAAATCCATTTTTTTCATGAAAAAGGCGTTTCAATAAAAATTCTTTGAACAAAATTTAATTGAAAACAAAGAACAAGTAAAAAAAAATGAATTTTGAGAACAAATAATTATTCTATTTGTCTCAAAATTAATTTCTATCAACAAAAATCCTTCTAAAAATATGTTAGAAGAAATTATATTGGAAAAAGAATTGAACTTTCCTATTTTTCTTATTTTGTTGGGGGACAATTCAGTAAAAGCTAGAGAGAGTTTTGAGAAGAAGAAGAGAAAATTAGAAAAAACTCTAAAATGAAAATTTTCCCCCTTTCTCTTTCCATCATTTTCTATTTATATTAAGAAGAAATAGAAAATAAAATTCATGAAGGGAAAAACTAATTAATTAATTAATTAATAATATTATTATTTATTTAAGTTTAAAAATGGAAAAAAACCTAAAAACCCCTTAAAAATGGGATAGAAAATCGAATTTCAAAAGAAAATCCCGAAAAACAGCAAATATGGGCAATTTCGGCAGAAACAGGGGCGACCGAAGCATGTCGGCACGCGCGACGGGCACCGGTCGCGCACGCATGCTTGCCCAGCACGCGGGATGGGCTGCGCGTCGCTCCCTCGTGCGCAACGCTCTGAACGTCGCTCGCGCGCTAACGTCGCGCGTAGGTGCGCTGCCGCGGCCGACATTCGTGATTTTTTTTTAAAAAAAAATTAACGAAAAATATTATAATTTCTAAACCTCATTTTTTAAATTTAATTATCAAAATATTTTTTTATTATTTTTTATTTTTCATTTTAAAATGCAAATTTGACAAGAAAATCATCATTTTTAACCTTTTTGCTTGTGAGCAGGCATCTTATCATCATTGGGTAACTCCGATTTGGACTGTCTCAGGACCCGGTGTCTATAATCATGTAATGAAAGTAGATACTTCCTCTAAGTGGTATGAACCAAAAAACTATGCTTGTTGTATGGATCATTTTGTATTGGTCAAACCTAAATAAGTTGATGGGTCACCTAATCAAAGGCTTTCATACCCAATAGGTCCATGTCAATTTATTTAGACCGCCTGAATACTCAATGGTCAAATCAAATCCCATATGTATTCACATTAGTTAAGAGATGCTATGCTGTCAGTTTACCACCGTACATTATACGTGTTCATCTGGTTCCCCGTTGACCCATGGATCAAGTTATCGACACCGGGTCCTGAGGCAGTCAAGATTAGAGTTACCCGATAAAGATAATAATGTTTGTTTCTAGGTAAATGGATGAAAGTTGTGAGTTTTTGCTCTTCGGATTTACAAGGATTGAGGATTTTTCTAGATGACATGAGATTTCTGGGCATCAGGAGGAGTTTGTCTTTAGAAAATCTTGTCTTTGCTCCACCAATGGGGTACTCGTCTGTCGAGAGGGACGCCTGTCGTTCGTTCCGAAGGACGGCCACCCTCACTCGAGCAGCGCCTATTGCTCATGTGGGATGGGCTCGTCTCTCATGGGAGTGACGCTCGTCGCTCGCGTTAGGGGCTCGTCTCTTGCGGGAGCAATGCCTATCGCTCTCATGAGAGGCCCGTCTCTCGCGACGAGCATTGACCGTCGCTCACGTGTGGGAGACCATCTTTCGTGCTGAGAGATGCCCATCGCTCATGCAAGAGACGCCTACCACTCACGAGCAACGGCTGTCTCCCAATACCCACCTCTCATGGAGTGGTCCGCCACTCAAAAGAACGAGAGTTCCCCCGTGATCGACGCCCGTTAGTACTCCACAGATGCCCGTCTGTCGTTGATCTGCTGCAAGATTGAATCGGATTTTCTAAGATTTTCATATCTTTTTAAATATATTTCAATGATTTTCCAATATTTTCCAAATGTTTTCAAATATATTTTCACGATTTCCTATATCTTCCAAATCTCTTCAAATATTTTCAAATCTCTAATTTGATTTTGAGAATATTCTGCAAATCATTCGGATTTAATTCTGATTTCAGAAATCTTTTTCAAATTTAAATTCCAAATTTGAATTTATTTGAAGGATTTTTCTTAACCTAAAAATAGGGGATTAAGGCTCATTATTCAAGGTGAGAAATTTTCAGGAAATAGAGAATTTTCTCACAAAACTTCTTGCTTTTATTTTTCATTAAATTTTTCATCAAATATTCTTTAAAATCAAGGCAAATATGAGGGAACGAGATTAATTCATTTCTATCAAATCTAGCCATTTTTAGCATTCATAATTGCTACTAAAATATCAAGGAGGAAAAATATAATTTTCTTTTCTTGATATGTTTTCAAAAAGTGTGATTTTGTAGTAAAAAATCTCCTGAAATTACACATTACGGATCAATCCTTATAGAATTCAAGGGACTGAAATTACGCAACATTCGCCTTCAAAGGTAATAGTACGAGGGTAAACATTTTGGATCAACCACTTTTGCATTTTATCCTTTCATATTGATTTTACACATAAAATTCCATTTTATTCAAAATAAAACAGTTTTTCAGTTGATTTTCTTAATTTTTTCGGGTCTACGATGACCGACGGGCAGAGGCTCCACCGATGGCCATCGATTAGCCAAGCAACGAGCCATCGAGGATTTCTGCCTCCACTCATCGGTCGGCCTAAGGACGCCCGTCGCTTGTGCGACATGGTGTTGGGTTTCATCGAAATAATTCAAATTAAACGCAGCAGAATAAAATTGAAACCCGAAACAGGATCCAAGTATTTTCGATTGATTTAAAAGGAAGAGATTAAAATTTTCTAACCTTTAGAACGAAATTAACTTCTTTAATTCGGACTTTAGGTACTGCTTCAATCACGAACACCCTCTACCGGTATCCACACGACAAACCGATGAACAAAAGTTCGTAGGGGTGCTAGCTCCCTTAGGTGCGAATGGATTTTTCTTTTCTTTCTTTCTCAAAGAAAAATGGTAGCTTGTTTTTCCACTTCTTATTCTCTAATATGAAGTTGTACAGCCACTCTAATATTTTTTCTTATTTGAATAATGTGATTAGAGTTTTATTAGGGTTTTACTTCTTTTCTTAACACATATCTATATACATGTAAAATAAGTTTTAAACCCTTAATAATGATATTATCTCTAATTCAAAATTAAGAGATATTTTCATTATATATATATATATATATATATATATTTATTTATTTATTTATTTATTTCTTATTCAAAATAATAAGAAATATCATATTAATACATATTATTATCTCATATTCAAAATAAAAGATATATATATGTATATAAATATATATATAAATGTGTAATTTCGAAATTAAATATAAATACCTATATTTATATTTTATTCCGAAATAACCTAATAAAATCCATTTTGTTCATTTTGGTTTTAGTGTGTGACCCAATAGGTTTATATTATGTTGGCAGTGGGCATAATCCCATAAAAGGCCCACATTGTTATTCATAAACATTACAATAATGTAACATGCCAATAATATTAATGTGAAGAAAACCATTATATAAATGTAAATGTAATGATTACATCAAGGTCTAAATGTTTGGCCTAGGGCATAACCACTAACACATGGGCCGTCCCTGGGCCTTCCTCCTCCATTTTCTTCATTTTCTTTCTTTTGTCACTTATTCTTTTTTTATTTTCTTTATTTTCATGATAATTTTTCATAAATTCTTTTTCTTTATATATTTTTTATGTTTATTTTATTTTAATTGTTACACTCACATGATTTTTGCTTTTGTGAGTTTTATTGCGTTTTATGGGATTTGGGGTTTTAAAAAATGGAGGACTCCGCAATGATCTGAGGACATTAATCAGGTTTATTTCTCTACCCTATTTCCTCTTATTTTATTTTCCTTGTACCATTTATTGCAAATATTATTTTACTCCGCTAACATGAAAATGGCTAAATATTTGTATTAATTAAGTTGGAGCTTTTCTAATAAAATGGGACCAATGTCCTAATTTTTATCGAAATAAAATTGTCACTTTAAAATTATTTTTGTAAGTATGCATGTGAGGACTGTAACACCCCGACACCCCCGTTGGAAGGACACTGGAGCGCTACCCGACACGCACTTAGAAACATACATACGCGACAGCAGAAGCATACGGTAACAATAATAAAACTCATAACCTTAACATTAAATTAAAATATATATAATATACATCATTCAAAATTACATAAGGATCCTTAACAAAAATTACATATGCCACTAATCAAACGAATACATATACAAAAAGAATATAGGAGGAGTACAAAATAAAATAACACTCTACTCCTAGTGGCCAACCCTGCAGATGCGCGACTCGAGCAGAACCAAAACCTGCCACGTACACAGAAAAAGAGCCCGTGCTAAGCGATAATGCTTAGTGGGGAGGAACAAAGATAACAGAACATTATACAATAATATCATGCAATAATGCATAAATATATATATATATATATATATCAACATACGGAAATCTCTAAGTAACAGAGAACAGAGATATATAAGTCAATAATCACTAAAAGAAAACAAAACTTAATAACAGCACGCACAAAGCAAAATACACTAACTGGAATCACACAATATTCATAACACTTCAAATCATAGCCAAAATTTCACTGGTGGTGGATACGGGAACACTACACGGGAGACCGAAACCTCAAAACATTATACCCGAAGGTAGCAAGGGAGACCAGAGTCTCAAAACATTTTCACTAAAACCGTAATGGAGGTCAACCGAAATCACTTGACCCATAGCGGGGCCAACACTGGCACTACTTTGACACTTCCAGCTTAAATCACTCACTCTAAACATTTATCATTAGACAATGTCAAAAGCCAAAGACCAACACTAGCATGTCATTAATTATTAGCCCAACTCAAAAACATCAATACACTTGTATAAAAGTAAAAAACATAACTTACTGTAGACACCGGGTCCCGAGGTAGTCTAGATCAGGATTACCCAATGATGAAATTAAGTGTGCCTATTTATAGGCAAAAATGAAAGTTGAAAGTGACGATTTCCTTGTCGGTTTGATTTACTAGAAATAAATAAAAATATATTTTAAAAATATTTTAAAAATGTTTTTAAAAAATTATTTTGAGACAAAAAGGGTATGCTTTGAAATTATAGTTTTTTAGAATTTTTTTTTAAAAAAAAATTGCGAGTGTCGGGGGTTCGGTAGTGCCCCAGTACACAGGGTGCGCTGTGCTCGAGCGATGGCATGCGCGTCGCGCTGTGCGCTGCGAAGCCCGTTGGGTGCGCCGACGGGCATCGCTCGCCCCTACGCGTGCGGATTCGCCCCCGACAGCCTTTTTTGGCCATTTTGGCCTTTTTTCTTCATTTTTAATGTTTTTTCTTCATTTTTCTTATAGAATTTAATTCTAAAACCTTTTATTTTCCAACCCTTCAAATTCATCTGTTTTTTTGTGGTTATAAAAATTAATAAATTTAATTTTTTCATTACAAATCTGATTTTTTGGGGAGGTATAAATTATTTTTTAGAGATAATTTTGAGGGGGGACTTTTCTTAACAAAAATATTGTTTTTTCTCTTCTTCTTCTTATATTTTTCTTCTTTTTCAAGAAAAATTCTCCAAGTGTTCTAATTTCATTTTATTAAGTTAATTCTTAAGACAAATAAATTAATCATTTCTTCTTGAGAATTTACTTCTTATTTTTCATTATTTTTCCATAAGATAAATAAATCAATTATTTGTTTTTGAGATAAAATTTCATTATATTTTATTTTTTCAAATCAAAGCGAGGAAACTTATCATCCAATTTCATTCATCACATCAAATTTTGAGGGTAAGCATTCTTAACTCAACTTTTAATTTAATTTTTATTTACAATTCGTTAGCTATCATGTAAATTCTCTTAGATCTATTTTTTTACTTCTTATTTCTCATGTTTATTTAATTGTTCATATTATTATTTCTTATTCTTATTATTATTTCTTATTTCGCATGTTCATTTAATTGTTCATGTTCATATTATTATCATTATTTTTGTTCATATATTATTGTTATTGACGCGACCTCAGCAAGTGTACTGAATCGGCAAGTAATACAGTGGAATAAATTTAGGACCCCGAATTATCGTACCCAAGGGACTGTATGTGCAAGTAATGAAAATCATGTGTATGCTAAAGAATTCCAAATTGTTTGAATTGATTTAGTTGTCGATTGATTAAAAATAAAGAATTTAAATAAATAAAACAAGCAAGCAGAAATAATTAAATTAAATTAACGTCAATAACTGAAGAAATAAACTGAAGGAAAAATTTAACAAGATAAGAATTCAAATTAAACAAACGTTGCTCGGGTTCACTTATCCGCCCCATACCCAAATGTGAATAAAAATAATCCAAGAACCAACAATGAAAGAAATCGGGATAACCCTCTTAACCCAGGCTTCCCAATCTAGAGTCAGCCACTCTAATTATATGACATCCCAAATCGGAGTCAGCCACATAACTAGCCTATGCACCGGTCTAAAATCCTAAGTTTGGTTTATTTTCCCAATACGTAGTCAAATAACCCAGAACTTAATTATTTCACTCACCATTCTAGTCTTAAAACATAACATTCTGCACTTCTTGATTCCTAATCGGAGTCGTCCACAAGACACAGCAAGAATGATAAGAATTAATCATGAAATAAATTAATAACCAACTAAGATACATGAAATAAATTAATCATCAAAACTGGAAATTAACATGAAAGAATAAATTCCATAAATTAACAATAAGAACTAGTGAAATAAACCATTCAATCATATATTTAAATTCAAAAGATGTTCAGAATTCACATCATGGGTAGGAGATTCAAATATCCCCTTATCAACTAAAACACTACTCACGATCCATTACAAAATCAAAAGGAAAGAGGAAAGAATAAACCCAAAAATTCATTAAGGCATAAATCCCAATTAAATCCCACGTCCTTCGATCTACTTCTTCAAATCTTCAATGGAGAAAAATTCTGGAAATTCTGATGTAAAAACTGTGTGTTGAACTTAAACTATGTGTTTCGAATGTAAAACTCTTGATTTGCAAATTAATTCTAAAGATAAAATTGAAAACCTAAATTAAGAACAAGAGGAAAAATTCCCAAAATTCTAGTTCTAAAACCCTAATATGAGAAAAGGCTGCCAAAAATTCGAACTCCTTGCCAAACAACAAACTTTTATATTTATATCCCGAGGGGTCACGGTGGTAACCAAATGGTTGCCACCGTGAGGGTGTCGAGGAAGTAAATCTGACTTACGTGTAAGATAGGGGTCACGGTGGCAACCATATTTGTTGCCACCGTGAGATGCTCAAATTTCACTTCTGTCCAGGAATTCCCACCATTACTTATAGATGTTTTGAATGCAGTTCTGTAAGCTCATAAAGCTTCATCCAACCTTAAATACCAATCCTTTCTAGATGAATTTACAATCTTTTCTAGGATGGCCTTAAGTTCCCGATTGGACACTTCAACCTGCCCATTAGCTTGAGCATGATAAGGGGTGGTGACCTTATGCCTAACTCCAAAATTTTTTAATAAAGCCTTGAATTGGTGGTTAACAAAGTGTTTACCACCATCACTTATAATCGCTCTAGGGGCTCCAAATCGGGTGAATATATTATTTCTCAAGAAATCTAGAACAACTTTGGCATCACAAGTTCTAGTAGCTATGGCTTCTACACATTTACTCATATGGTCCACTGCCACTAAAATATACTCATACCCATAAGAAATCGAAAAAGGCCCCATAAAGTCTATCCCCCACAAATCAAATAATTCTACCTCAAGCAAATTGGTTAAAGGCATCTCATCTCTCTTAGAAATGTTACCTACTTGTGACATGTGCCGGACCCCGCAGACTGCCCCTTTGACCGTCCGCTTGAGGGCGATCGGGCAATTGAGGATCTATTGGCAACTTGTAAAGGTATTTACAAGTGCGTCTATTTTGGGCAACAAGGAGGTCTCATGGAGTTGCCACCCAATAAAACATTGGGAAAGTTTCTCTCGCCTCAGAGAGCTTGAGACAGCGCATGTATCCATTTTGGGCCAACCAAAAGGGGTCTTGGAGGATGAACCTCTCTCCCTTGGAGCCTAGGATTTATTGATTAAGTCTTTGAAAAGGACACAAGAGGTATCTTGGAGGTTCCAATGAGTGATCGGAAAGACCTCTCACCTCGTTGAGCCCAAAGACCAGAGCTGGGTTCGAGACTTCTCATCTATTTCTACCTTGATTAACTTTACGATTAGATTTTGAGTTTATTAATTCGCTCTCTCTCTACATGATGCAATTTAATTAAAAGCGCACTTATTCACATCAAAAGCGTTAATAAATAAATAAAACAAAGATAAAAATAAACATTCTAAAATAAATTACAATAATACTAGGAGCGGAATACAACTCCCATTGTAAAAATGCGAGGTATACATAAAACGGGGAATCCATTTATTTTGAGGACTTTGGTCCTCACATGTACTTATTATAAAAGAAAATAATTTTTTATTATGATGCTTTTATTGAATGAAATAGGACTTTGGTCCTTTATTTGCAAAAATCACCAAATTAATTAATATAAAACATTTATCCATTTTATTTAACGCGAAATAAGACAATTCATACACGCGTAAAGATAAATAAATAAATAAACAACGCGAAATTAAATTAAATAAATAAATGGCAAAAAGGGGGAAGGATTAAACCAACTGGAGTCTTCCACATTTGCGCATGGCGACCTCCTCTCAAGCTCGAATCATCTCAATGACCAAAAAATTAGAATCTCACAAAATAATCAACAATATTAGTATTTAGTAAACAAACTAGAATAAATGTAAAAGAAGATTAAAAATCAAAAATAAAAAGATAAAAACTATTAATACTTTACTTTTTACAGAAAAGAAAAGATTTTGAAAACTAAATAATAAAAAAGGAAAAAATAATGGAAAGGAATACATTGTAAAGGAAATAAAATAGCTTAAAAAAATGGAAACAGAACACAGGGACGGCCACAAAAACTCTACCGACAGGCATCCGTTGGGGTGACCGGCAGGTAATAAGGTGCACTATTACGCGCCGTCGCTCGACAGAGAGACAGGCATCGGTGACCTCATTGCCCGTCGATCACCTCTTTTTCACAAAACAAAAGCAAAAACGCAACCAAACAATTTTCCTCAAAACAAGAACTGAAAATAAATGAAAATAATTAAAATAAATCAAACAGAACGTGTGTCCAGGATATTTACCCTCGGATTTTACCTTTTAGGATGGATTTTCGGATGGTTCGAGTCCCACACGCTTCACGAGAAATACGCAAAAATCAAGAAAAGAAACCTGGATTTTTCTTTCTTGATAATCGTAAAATATTCAGATGTTGGAATTTATGTATATTGACGGGAAACCAATTGATTTTAGTTCCCTTCAATCATTTAAATTCTTCCAAATCCAAAAAAATGAGAATGAAAATAAAACAATTTTAATGAGTTGAAAATGGTTGGAATCAGATAATCAGAAAGGGGTTTTAGGGATATCTCCTAGCCAAAATTGTCCAACCAGCCAACCAACCTCCAAAACGGGTGAAAAATAGTTTTTTTTAGGTTTTTAATTACCGACGACCATCGGAAGCATACCGACGGGCGTCGGTTGAATCCCTTTTCCTATTGGAAACAGGATTCAACCGACAGACGTCTGAAGCCCACAGACGGGCGTCGGTTAAATCCATTTTCCTATAGGAAATCGGATTCTACAGACGGATGCCGGACGACTAAGGACGGGCGTCGAGGCTCTCTATCGAACGACGGGCATACTGTTATCGACGGGCTGGCCGCCGGTGGATGTAAACTTCCTTTCAAGCCCAAAACCCCCAAATTTCCCTTTTCTCATTACTGCAAATAATAATAATAAAAAAAGCATATTTCTCATGAATCTAGAGGACCAAAGTCTCCGAACCTCATCCACTCATTCGAAAACAAACATCAATCTCTTCATCGGGTAATCTCCGATCTGGACTGCTTCGGGGCACGGTGCTTACAGTTGCCCCCAATTTCGGGGAAACTAGTGCACAGGTGCTTAGATAAGCCAAAATTCAGAGAATAAAAGAAAATAAAAGGAAGAATAGTGTACTTGAAGCAATACTTACCTTTCGCGTTCCTTGCCGGGTAGACCTCATCTCAGTCTTCTCAGCGAAGAGTGAATTTGATACAGGTGCCCCTACCGGTCTCATCTCGACCTGTAAGGTATTGGTGAGATGTAGCATTCTCTAGCTACGACCTCGATGTGAAGAGCAGTGTTCTTTAACTGCGACTTCGATTTGTGAAGTTCCCCTACTGACTCCCATCCGATCTGCAGGGTGCGTAGTACTCTCTGACTATCACGTGAATTGTGAGATGTAGCACTCTCTGACTACAATCTTGATTTGAAGATCTGTTAGCCTCATTTCGGCCTGATTGTCCTTGGCACAACGTGAATGAAGAGGTTTGCTTTTCTGGGCAGCTTTTGATTAAGGTTAAGCTGAACCCATTTCTCGGATCATTTCAGGTTGAAGGGATTTGGAATACTTTTAAAAATAATTTGATGTCTCGAAGAGACTGAGAAAGCCTGTGAAAAAGGTTTCAAAGGGAATATTCCGAAGAGACTGAGAATGCCTTTGAGAAAGGTCTTAGAAAGAATGCTTCGAAGAGACTGAGAATGCCTATGAAAAAGGACTTAAAGACAATGCTCCGAAGAGACTGAGAATGCCTTTGAGAAAGGTTTTAAAGATAATGCTCCGAAGAGATTGAGAATGCCTTTTGAACAAGGTCTTAAAGATAATGCTCCGAAGAGACCGAGAATGCCTTTGAGAAAGGTCTTAAAGAGAATGCTCCAAAGAGACTGAGAATGCCTTTTGGACAAGGACTTAAAGAGAATGCTCCAAAGAGACTGAGAATGCCTTATGAACAAGGACTTAGAGAGAATCTAATAAAGGACTTTACAAGTTACCACATGGTTTTAACTTGTGCATGTTTCTTCTTGACTTCATGATGCCAAAGCTATTGCTTGGTTTGGCTATTTCTTGCAAAATCATTAGCACGAAGGCATATACAAAAGATTGTGTGTGCATAATGTGCGTGAAATGTATACATAAAACTATATACATGAATCACAAATAAATGATTAGTGTACAAAATTATGTGTACACAACTATATGTATGAAGGATTGAATGCACGTGATATACTGGAGGATATGCAAAAGATCTATGCACGTCAGATGCATGTGAGATGCAAAAATAGATAGACCACATCCCAAGTGGTTAAGAGGTTCACTGCGGGCATTGTTCGGCTGGTCCCAATGTCAGATGCCCCCAAGGATCTAGAAAAGTATTGTCTTGGCTTCGGGGATTCTGACCCGGAATCTCTTCAAGGGGAACTAACCCGTGTATAATTTTGCCCCTCGGTCAAACGAGGATTTTGCCCCCCAGGACTCTGAATCAAGTTCTGCATTATGCACCACTTGACCAAAGGGAAGTTGTCCGGTGTAATGTCGCCTTATCGCTCCAGGCTTCAAAAGTCATTATTTTAAAGGTAGTGCGTCCCTTGTGGATTTTCACACTAGCTTTTCTTAGCGGAAAATGCGTCTCTTTTGGGATTTTCACATAACCCTATGCCTAACTTTTGCCTGGAATGGTCCCAACCCACTCCAGCGGCTTTTTTTTTTCAGGGGTAGGAGGAGGATTTGTCATATGAAAAATCGTTATTAATGCTTTGATAATTGCCCCGACATATGTCCTTATGTCTGCAACAGGTTTCTCTTAACCGTTTAATTGCATGTTTATGCTTAGCTTATGCACGCATTTCTATCTATATGCACCATATAGCAATAAGAATGATCACGACTAGACATGTGATACGAAAACACCAGTTTTATTCGATCTTAATGAGTAACACCTTAGGTGCATTCGACTCCTATTATCAATCAGCCCTCTCATTTTTTTTTGATTGAATATTTTGTATCAGCTCTTATTCTTTGAACGCGGATTCTAGATGCAACGTTGGGGACGAGACTCAACTCGAATGCATAAATGCACTGATGGCTTCTCGCTTGAAGCTCAAGAAATACCATATGCCTCTTCTTACGTACCAAACCTTATTAAAAGGTCATCTCTGCTAATTGGATAAGTCTGAACCAAGAATCAAGATGTCTTACTTTGGTTATAACGTTAGGCTTAGGTCAATGGCTGTCAAAGAAGGATCAGGTCGCTAGAGAAAAATGGCCGCAATATTTACTCGACTGGTGGATGAACCGTTCTCAGCTCAATTGCATATCCAAAGGTATTCTTGAATTTGTGCTCGATAACATTTTAGCTCATTAAGATCAGAATAACAATTAAAAAGGTAATCATCAAAACTTGTCAAGTGGTTACTATTTTGAGCTCTATCTTTTCTTTCTTCTTTTTATTTTTTTTATTTTTTTTATTTTTTATTTTTTATTTTTTATTTTTTATTTTTTATTTTTTATTTTTTTTTTGTGAGCTCATGCCTTTGCGCATGATTAAAACCCTTTTCCCAAAGTGTAAACTCATCCTTACCAAGGCAATTTTTGATAACCCAAAAAACTGTTAAAACTTATATCCATCCCTTCTAGAGCGGCCACTCTTCTAAGGGGAGGCAAAAAATCATTTTTGGCGAGGGGATAGTTTTAACATGCGTAACAACAAAATTAGCACGCATTTAGCATACTTCCGTAAAGGCTCAACGGGCAAGCAAGCGATTGCAGAATAAGGGTAGGGAATAGTCATTTAGGGAGCTATACAAAGAAAAGATTGCCTAAATCATTTTCTAGATTCGGACGTATCCAAGGATCGCTTTGACGGGTAATGTAACACCCCCATACCCTCGGTAAGGAATATTGGGGCGCCACGCGGGCACATACGTATACATATACAAATACATATACTAGCGGAAGCGATAACAATAAAATAATTAGACTATCTGTAGGGCCAAACAAAACACACTTCTCTTATAACTTATATAAACTGTACATATTACAAAGCTTTATCATTATTACATATTCATTTTCGGTACACATATATAAAACAGTTAACTTTTACATGTCAATACTATACTTCCCATGTACATAATAATGTTACTCAAAATGTAAGAAACTCTTTTTCTATCTTATACAAAAAGAGATCAAAACAAAACTCCTAGTGGCCTTGACCCGCAGACGCCTTCTCACTGGATCGAACCTGTAAACCTACACGGAAGCAAACATCCGTGCTAAGCGATAACGCTTAGTGGGGATGAAAATAATACAAAGGACTTCTTTACGAAGTCACACATAAATCACACATTTCATTTGACAAAATCATATAGCTCGTATACGTGTATAGGTTGCATGCTCAAATATCAAATACTCTGAGCTCACATATAAGTAATATTTACTCTTTCACTAATTCATGCACACTATAACTTGTACATCTCGTTTATTCAAATATACGCTATCATGTGTCCACATACATGTAAACACACTCATGTAATCATACACTTGTATACAGAACTATAATGTACTTAAACATGACTCTCATTTACTAAAACATTTATTCAGAACAATACTCTTTAAACATCTCAAATTCACTACATAACATTAACAAGCCTGAATTCCTTTCATGGTGGATACAGGTAACTCTAGATACTGTTTACAGTATCTTACATGTGGAGAATTAACTCAAACTCTATGGAATACACGAGGTATTCCGAACTCTGGGCACAATTAAGGCCAACTCTAGCAGCTGCACTCTAGCCCTTTATAAGCATGCTTATCTATCCACTATAACGGTAATCAGGCTCAATAATAACTCAATTATACGCTACTCTGATGCCAAAGCATAGATTATAACTCAAGTGCACTCATCAACTTCAGAGGCATTTAATTCATATACAATCTTTATTAATCATGTTCAACAACTAAAAGCATGTAACATTTAAATTCTATGCATAAACTCTTATATCACATCATCATATACATGCATTCATAAGTTCACACATATTTATGATGCCATTTGCTATCCTTCACACAATTATACATTATTACTTTATTAGTTAAATTACCAATCTTAAACATATTCAAATGTGTTTTCCCATAGATAACCACTTTATAATCATTTAATAACCCTAATCATGTATAATAAGTTAAGGGGAAGGGTAAGGGGTTGACCCATGCCAACCATGGGCTCAAAATGAAGAAGAAAAGGCTTAATATGGGTTGTTCTGTCGCTAGGTCGCGACATGTGTCGCGCTCGCGACAGAGGCTCGCCTCTGGTGCCTTACAAGACTGTTTTTATCCTAAACTTGCATCGCGAAAACAACCCTCTAAACCTAGTTTCTAGGAAAAGTGTTCTTCATAACAAATTTTTCCTAGGATGTTCGCTTTCCAATGGAAGAGGTTTCAGGTCGTTTGGACATCTATAACAAAAGATATCATCTAAACAACCTATACTGTTCAAATAACCCGACCCAAACAGGGACACTACAATTTTAGCCAATTGTCAGGGTCTTAGAGCAAGATTTTGCTCAAGGTCATTTCTTAGACTTTTATAGGTACTGAAGTCATGGTTCTATTGGATCAATAATAACTCAACTCAGAGGCCTATAACTATACTTATGACAAAAACATCACGCAAAGGTCAGATGACAAATAAGCAGAATTTGCCAACTCAAACTTGATCATCAACACACACACTCAATTGATCAATCCTCATACTTATAAACATATATACAAATATCATAAGTACCACAAGAAATCAAAATGAACATCTAACAAATATACTCTAAAAGAACAGCTGAGCTAATTAAAGCTCATCAAGCATCTCTCTATTCAAACATATTTCATGTAAACACGTGCAAAAATAATAAAGTCACACTCGATCCCAACCTTAGGTGTCTTAGCCGCTTCTCTCTAATCGATTTCAAGCTTCTCCTTTCCCTTCACTAGCCTCTTATCCACAGCTTTCATGCACAATAAACCAAGAGAGCACTTAATCCATGGATTTCACTTTAAATCAAAAACAAAAATTAAATAGAAGAAGAAGACCAATGCTAAAATCATGCTACTTACCTTCTTCTTAAGAACCCAACTCAACCCTTGGCTTATACTCTTCAAACCAATCCAAGTGGTTCTCTCAAAGAACATAGCAAAAGAAAAAGAAAAGCAAAGAACAAGGGACACGGTAACTAAGAGCAAAGAGAGAAGAAAAAGGAGAGCAAAGGGCCAAAAGCAGAAAAATGACAAAGAATTAACAAGTGTTGGCCGGTCAAACCCCAAAGAAAACCAAATCCTCTCACATAAATGCCCACCTAATTCACCATAAATGCCAAACCACTTCACATAAATACATCTCAATCCAAAAAGGTCCCATGCCACATGTCACTCTCTCTTGTAGCCATGTATCAATTCCCTACGACGCCACTTGTCAATCTCCTATGCTGCCACGTGTCCAACATACATCAAATAATCCAACTCAATTAGGCTTCACGGGGAGCATTCTGTCGCACCCGCGACACTGTCGCGCTCACGACCGAGCCCTCACACTCAACATCTAATCTCTTTTCTGAACAAAATTCTGTAATTCTTCTAGGGCTACTTTGGGGTGTTACAGGTAATCAGAAAGGTTCCGGTGCTCTTAGTGAGTTTCCATCCAATCCCCTAATCGCAACTAGTTTTTTTTTTATCTCACTTCAAGAGTCAAGCTGAATGCAACCAAGATCATTATTTATTGAAATTGTATGAAACAGTGTTTATTAAACCAATGCCTTAATCGTGATTATCACCTATGCTTGATGCAATAAGATATGACAATACTTATATAAGAAAAGCCCATATTATTAAAATAGAAAAGAGAAACAAGTGTATGAAAAGCATTATAACAACTCTAATCCTTTCTTTCTTCATCCAAGTCCGGCACCAATTCTTGAATGTGATCTCTTAGAGGGCGACAATAGTCTGTCCTATGCCCTGTGTACTGGTGATACGCACAATACCAGTCTGTTCGGTGTCTCGACTTTCCCTGACTTGGGACAGGCCCAGCTGGCAAGGTTTGCAACTTCCTTTCCTTGATGAGGTGGGTGAAGTGCCAAGATAATGGCTTGCCTGCGACGATGAGGTGTTTAGGAGTCGCTTTGGTGGTTGAGACCTCTGCTGTCCCAGTATTGCCTCCATTACCATTGCTGCTTTCTTCGCTTTTGCTCAAGGTCAGGTTTGCAGATTTAGTCATTTTATCCAGATGTTCAGCCTCAGCTTCAAAGGCTATATCCTTCAGGGATTCCCAGTCCTTCATCCCCTTCATCTTTAACCCATCTTTCAGATATGGGCTGGCATTCCTAATAAACAACCTGATCTGGTCTGAGGTATCAGGCCTCCTCCTCATCTCCATTACTCGGTTCCTCCACCGGGTCAAATACTCATGAAATGACTCATCCGGCTTGTGGTGTAGTAACTCGAGATTTTTGAGAGTTACTTCCATCCTCGTGTTACAATCGTACTGCCTCAAAAACTCCTCCGTCAGCAAATCCCAATCTACTTTGCTTCTGCGGTCAAGGCCGTGATACCAGTCTATGGCCGGGCCAGCCAAGCTTAAACAAAAGTACTCCACCTTCTGTCTCTTCATCAAGGTGGTCCCCTTCATAATCAATGAATATTGCTTTACATGGGCAGTTGGGTCAGTAGTGCCATCGAACTTAGGGACGTCTGGCATCTTGAAGTTGTATGGGATTGGATCCTCTCCTTCCAGCTCTTTATCTTCAGGATTCATTCTTTGACCCCTACTTAACATTCGGGCCATCGCCTCAAATTTCTCTTCCATTTTCTTCCAAATGATTTCTTCTGACTGGGGTGCTTTTCCCCTTTCTAACACAATGCTATCCTCATAATCTTCATCCCCACGGTCATCCTCTAACCTCCGAACCGGTCTTCTCCTCTGAACCCCTGATGCTACTGACCTCAAATCCACCGGCAGTGGTCGGATCATTCCCCCCGCTCATTTTGTCTCATAGGAGGAGGAGGCGGGTTCTGTGGAGCAGTGTGCTAGGCTATTGCGGCCATCATGTTCATCATTCGGCCCTTAAGCTCCTCAAACCTTCTACCAACTTCTTCTGTGATCAAAGCCCTGGTGGCATCATTCTCTCTCGGTGTGTTAGCCATCTCTAAAATAGCACAACTAGTCTCTGAATGAATCTCTGAGAAATTCTTCCTTTCTGACAGCTCAGACACAGGATTTCGGATCAAACGTCCCACATGTTACCTCGTCCACCCGGGCAGATCTATGATGGCTGCAAAGACAATGAGTCGGAATGATGTATGAACGCAATTAAATGCATGATCATGACGTGCAACACCCACAAATCACATGCAAGCAGATAGGTCCTTCCACCCTTATTATTCCCACACACGTGGTCATAGTCTCTTTCCTAGGTAGGATTAACCCATGGGTCAACAGGGAACCCGATGGACACGCATGGTGCGCGGTGAAAAACCGGCAGCATAACACTCCTATACTAATGCACAAGAGCATGAATAATGATCATTACATATTTAGGTAATCCAAATATATTGACATGGCCCTACCGGGGCATGAAAGCCTTTGGCTAGGTAATCAAACAAGACATTTGGACTCATCCAATACATAAGGATCCATACAGTAGGCACGGTATTATGGTTCATATCACCTAGGGGAAGTATCTATGGCTATTACGTGAGCTTTGGTCAAGGGTGGTGTTACTTTAGGTCTACCCAAGCATGGTCCCTGCCAACGGGTCTAGCTCATCATGAGCGTAACAACGATTGGGTCTCCATTTTATATACCAAAAGGTACGAGGCTTGGGCCGGTGATTATCCTTAACACTTCCCTACATTGACTAAACGTAGGGTTGTTCTTCGAGAATGCACCAAGGTTTAGAAGGGACCAATCTAGCGTAATCTAAGGCTCTGATGGAATGTAATGCAAATTTAAGAGAAAGCAAATTTATAAACTAAAACTTAATTGTAAATTTTAATCAAGGTATTTTCAAATCAAAGTCTCAAACCAGTCCCCAGTGGAGTCGCCACTGTGACGCGCGCCGGACCCCTCAGGCTGCCCCTTTGACCGCCCGCTTGAGGGCGATCGGGCAATTGAGGATCCATTGGCAACTTGTAAAGGTATTTACAAGTGCGTCTATTTTGGGCAACAAGGAGGTTTCATGAAGTCGCCACACAATAAAATATTGTGAAAGTTTCTCTCGCCTCAGAGAGCCTAAGACAGCGCATGTCTCCATTTTGGGCCAACCAAAAGGGGTCTTGGAGGATGAACCTCTCTCCCTTGGAGCCTAGGATTTATTGATTAAGTCTTTGAAAAGGACACAAGAGGTATCTTGGAGGTTCCAATGAGTGACCGGAAAGACCTCTCACCTCGTTGATCCCAAAGACCAGAGCTGGGTTCGGGACTTCTCATCTATTTCTACCTTGATTAACTTTACAATTAGATTTTAAGTTTATTAATTCGCTCTCTCTCCACATGATGCAATTTAATTAAAAGCGCACTTATTCACATCAAAAGCGTTAATAAATAAATAAAACAAAGATAAAAATAAATATTTTAAAATAAATTACAATAATACTAGGAGCGGAATACAACTCCCATTGTAAAAATGCGAGGTATACATAAAACGGGGAATCCATTTATTTTGAGGACTTTGGTCCTCACATATACTTACTATAAAATAAACTAATTTTTTATTGTGATGCTTTTATTGGATGAAATAGGACTTTGGTCCTTTATTTGCAAAAATCACCAAATTAATTAATATAAAACATTTATCCATTTTATTTAACGCGAAATAAGACAATTCATACAAGCGTAAAGATAAATAAATAAATAAATAAATAAATAAATAAATAAATAAATAAACAACGCAAAATTAAATTAAATAAATAAATGGCAAAAAGGGGGAAGGATTAAACCAACTGGAGTCTTCCACATTTGCGCATGCCAACCTCCTCTCAAGCTCGAATCATCTCAACGACCAAAAAATTAGAATCTCACAAAATAATCAACAATATTAGTATTTAGTAAACAAACTAGAATAAATGTAAAAGAAGATTAAAAATAAAAAATGAATATATAAAAACTATTAATACTCTACTTTTTACAGAAAAGAAAAGATTTTGAAAACTAAATAATAGAAAATGAAAAAATAATGAAAAGCAATACATTGCAAAGGAAATAAAATAGCTTAAAAAAATGGAAACAGAACACAGGGACGGCCACAAAAACTCTACCGACGGGCGTCCGTTGGGCTGACCGGCGGGTAATAAGGTGCACTGTTACGCGCCGTCGCTCGACAGAGAGACAGGCGTCGGTGACCTCATAACCCATCGGTCACCTCTTTTTCACAAAACAAAAACAAAAACGCAACCAAACAATTTTCCTCAAAACAAGAACCGAAAATAAATGAAAATAATTAAAATAAATCAAACAGAACGTGTGTCTAGGATATTTACCCTCGGATTTTACCTTTTAGGATGGATTTTCGAATGGTTCGAGTCTAGCACGCTTCACGAGAAATACGCAAAAATCAAGAAAAAAAACCTGGATTTTTCTTTCTTGATAATCGTAAAATATTCAGATGTTGGAATTTATGAATATTGATGGGAAACCAATTGATTTTAGCTCCCTTCAATCAGTTAAATTCTTCCAAATCCAAAAAAATGAGAATGAAAATAAAACAATTTTAATGAGTTGAAAATGGTTGGAATCAGATAATCAGAAAGGGGTTTTAGGGATATCTCCTAGCCAAAATCGTCCAACCAGCCAACCAACCTCCAAAACGGGTGAAAAATAGCTTTATATAGGTTTTGAATTACCGATGGCCGTCGGAAGCATACCGATGGGCGTCGGTTGAATCCCTTTTCCTATTGAAAACAGGATTCAACCGACGGACGTCTGAAGCCCATAGACGGGCGTCGGTTAAATCAATTTTCCTATAGGAAATCGGATTCTACCGGCGGACGCCGGAGGACCAAGGACGGGCGTCGGGGCTCTCCATCGAATGATGGGCATACCGTGATCGACAGGCTGGCCGCCGGTGGATGTAAACTTCCTTTCAAGCGCAAAACCCCCAAATTTCCCTTTTCTCATTACTGTAAATAATAATAATAAAAAAAAACCATATTTCTCGTGAATCTAGAGGACCAAACTCTCCGAACCTCATCCACTCATTCGAAAACAGACATCGATCTCTTCATCAGGTAATCTCCGATCTGGACTGCTTCGGGACACGGTGCTTATACTACTCTTTGGCATCTATCACAGGTTTTGACAAGGAATTGCTCATCTTTAAACATAGTAGGCCAATAAAAACCAGAGGATAGAATTTTCGATACTGTTCTATTTGGCACATGGTGTCCACCTGCTTCCCCGCTATGACATGCCTTGATGATCTCACCCTTCTCCTCATCCGAGATACACCTCCTCAGCACTTGATCAGCACACAGGAGAAACAAATAGGTGTCATCCCAAATGTAGTGTTTGGCATCCGCTTTCAGCTTCTTCCTTTGCTGCCATGCAAAGTCCTTTGGCATAAATCCTCTTGCAAGAAAATTAGCCACATTAGCAAACCAAGGAACATAAAATTCACTTGCAAATAAAGCAAAAATATGTTCATCAGGGAATAAATCTAAAATTTCCCCTTTTTCAATTTGATCGCTCTCTAATCTCGATAAATAATCTGCTACGAAGTTTTCTGCCCCCTTCTTATCTTTGATTTCCAAGTCAAACTCTTGCAATAGGAGCACCCATCTAATTAATCTCGGCTTGGATTCCTTCCTGGCAAACAAATGTCTCAAAGCTGCATGGTCTGACCACACCACGATTTTTGCACCCAGCAAATACGGTCTGAACTTCTCAAAAGCATACACGATTGCAAGAAGCTCTTTCTCAGTGGTGGTGTAATTAACCTGTGCCCCTGTCAAGGTGTGACTGGCATAATAAACTGCACAAAATACCTTATCCCGCCGCTGTCCAAGCACTGCTCCAACTGCAAAGTCACTAGTATCACACATTAATTCAAACGGCAAATTCCAATCCGGACATATAATCACCGGGGCTGAAATGAGCCGTCGTTTCAAAGTTTCAAAAGCTAGCATGCACTCACTATCAAAATCAAATGGAGCATCTTTCATGAGCAAATTGGATAAGGGTTTAGCAATTTTAGAAAAATCTTTCATAAAACGACGATATAACCCTGCATGTCGTAAGAAACTCCTAATGCCCTTAACACTAGTCGGGGTGGCAACTTTTCTATCACCTCTACCTTGGCCTTATCGACCTCTATTCCTTTCTTAGAAATTTTATACCCAAGCATAATGCCTTCTCTCACCATAAATTGGCATTTTTTCCAATTCAAAACTAGGTTGGTCTTTTCACACCTCCCTAGCACTAAATCGAGATGCTCTAAACAACTCTCAAAGTTAGCCCCATAAATAGTGAAATCGTCCATGAATACCTCCATAAATTTCTCTATAAAGTCATGAAAAATAGCCATCATACACCGCTGAAACGTAGCCGGTGCATTACATAATCCAAAAGGCATTCTCCTATAGGCGAATGTGCCATAAGGGCAGGTAAAAGTTGTTTTCTCTTGGTCTTCAGGGGCTATAGGGATTTGCAAATTTCCCGAGTACCCATCTAAAAAACAGTAAAACCTATTGCCTGCTAGCCTCTCTTACATCTGGTCAATAAATGGCAAGGGGAAATGGTCTTTTCTTGTGGCATTTTTCAACCTTCTAAAATCAATACGACCTCTCCACCCCATAACAGTACGAGTTGGAATCAATTCATTCAGCTCATTCTTAACCACAGTCATCCCCCCTTCTTAGGCACACACTGCACTAGGCTAACCCATTTACTGTCAGAAATAGGATAGATAATACCTGAATCAAGGAGTTTTAGTACCTCCTTCACCAACTCTTGCATTGCTGGATTGAGTCTCCTTTGAGCCTGAGCTACCGGCTTACACTCCTCCTCCATCGAAATTTGGTGAGTACAGTAACTTGGGTCAATTCCTTTCAAATCCGATGTCTCCCATCCAATGGCCTTCTTGTGCTTTTTCAGCACCTCAAGCAACATTTTTTCCTCAATACCTGTCAAGACAGAAGAAATAATCACTGGCTTTTTCTCATTTTCTAAAAACACATATTTTAAATGAGAAGAAAGAGGTTTAAGTTCCGAATTTGAATCCCCCTTGTGCGGATTAAGCTCTTCGTTTTGTGATTCATCTTCTTCCTCTTCTTTCTCAACGGCTACTATCACCTCTTCCTTCAACTCTTCTTCCAACTCTTCCTCCTCCAATGAATGTATCAAACTCACATTCACTGGATCAGCTCCCAACACATTTTCCTGAACTTCTTGTACACACTCATCCACTGTGTCTACGAAATAGATAGACTCCTCCATATCACTTGACGGATACGCTAAATTCAAAACTGAATTATAAACTTAACCAAGGTATGAATAAATGGGAAGTCCCGAACCTTCTCTGATCTTTGGGCTCAAAGAGGTGAGAGGGCCATCTCAATGTTCTATTGGGTGGGGCCTCCAAGACACCTCTTGTGTCCTG
This sequence comes from Excoecaria cochinchinensis, assembly GCA_947683425.1. NCBI lineage: Eukaryota > Viridiplantae > Streptophyta > Magnoliopsida > Malpighiales > Euphorbiaceae > Excoecaria > Excoecaria cochinchinensis. The sequence goes on along the minus strand of CANTUQ010000028.1, from coordinate 4,513,519 downwards.
TAAAAAGGCTCAATTTGCATAGTCCTAGGCACCACGAAGCGAGAGGGTCATCCCAATGTTCTATTAGGGTGGGGCCTCCAAGACACCTTTGGTTTGCCCAAGCGCGAGGCCGAAAGGGCCATCCTAATGTTTGAGTGGGGCCTCCAAGATGCCTCCAGCTTGCCTATGATGGATATAACTGCGATGTCTTAGGCTCACTGAGGCTAGACGAACTTTTCCAATGTTCTATTGGGTGGCGACTCCATGAAACCTCCTTGTTGCCCGGAATAGATGCCCTTGCAATTTCACTTGCAAGTTTTTATGAACCTCTTCCCGAAAGCACTAAAGGCGGGTGTTTAGGGCGCCCTGGGTTCGACGCGTGTCACACTCACACAGTGCGAAAAAGCCATGCAAAGTGAGAAGAATCATTTAGGCAAAACAAAATAGAACAGGCAGGAGGAGGAGGCTCACTGTCGTGATTGTGACTTGCATCGCGTTCGCGATAGTAGCCGCAGCGCGAAAGGCAAAATGTAGAGGCTGTCACGACTCGTGTCATGATGCATGACTCACGACAGTAGAAGTTGGGTTGGCACGAGTCGTGCTACCGTGCACGACTCATGCTGGCCTCAAAGCTTATGCACGAGTTGTGCCCAAGATGCACGACTCGCGCACAAGACCAAGCGCCGAGCTGTGCGCTATGCCGAAAGGGACTCCTTGCCGAGAGGGTGAAACCGAGCAGTCGTTCTTCTTCACGACTCATGAAAATGCTTCACGTGTCATGAAGAACCCGAGCTATTCTTCACGACTCGTGAAGATGCTTCACGTGTCGTGAAGAACCTGGGCCATTCTTCATGACTCATTAAGAAACTTCACGTGTCGTGAAGGATGCCAGCCGATCGAATACCGTGAGGGAAAGGAACACTCCTTCCTGTCGCGCTCGCGACAGAAGCACATTTTCCCTTCCTCAGCAAAACGCTGGAAATACAGAGCTTGTAAAACAAAATCCCATCTTCCCCCATCATGCAAAATCATGTAAAACCTTACCTCCAGTGCCTCCAAAATGTACTTATAACCATAACCACTCAATTTACACAATAATTACACAAATCAAATCAACATATATTGAGGTTGCAGAAACCCAGAAAATCTATCTCATGATCATGTACGTATTCTCAAATTTTACATACAAAGCATTTTAACTCAATCATCTCAACTCATATACACTAATCTATTACTCATGCTTTTTCACTACAAAACTCATACACATTCATCTCAATCACTAACATACATCACTAACAAACCCATCAAACTAACACATGCATATACACATATTCTCACATAATCCAAGAGAAAACCAGGACAACCAATTCCAAATAAAACACATCCAAAATAGAGCTCCCAAACCTTACAAATAATCTTCAATCCAATTCCTTCAGAAATCCCAGTTTTTCCTTTCCCTTGTTCTTCCTTCTCTCCTCCGTTTCTTACACAAAACCCCAGCCAAATCTATACTAAATCAAACCCAACAATAACCCTTCCAAACCAGAAATTAAAGTAGAGATAGATGAAAAAGAAACCCAAGTCAAACCCAAGCACTTACCTCTTCAAAACCCAGCTCAAAAAACTCAAAAGAACCCACTCAAACTTGAAGGTTCACGTTATGGCAAGGCAAGAGAGAGCAAGAAAGAAAGGAAGATGAAGAAGGAGGAGAGGAAACGTGAACAAGAAGCTCAAATTCTGCTTTTTCTTCCTTCCTTCTCTCCTTCAGTCACTTCATAATAAATGCCCTCACCTACCTAATCCACTTGGCATAATCTTATTAGACCAAGGAATTCACTTTGACTTTCATGTTCCATGGCACCATACACTCTACTCACTAGATAATCTCTTATTAAATACTTTACATCCTTGATACCAAACACCTACCTCACTAGCTAATTGCTTCACTTAACATTTTTAATTAATTTTTCAATTAAGTCCTTATTATCCAAATTTCCTCATGCACAAATTACCTAAATACCCTTAATTTTTTGACTTAGCTCGCGAATTTCGACTAGGCCCTTTTTGGGTCGTTACAAGGACCAACGTCCTCATCCCTAATAAATGCCTCATTTTTTGTATGATTACATGTCATTTATAATGGGGGTTGTATTCTGCCCCTTGTTTTGTTGTAATTTATTGGGTTTTTTTATCCTATGTTAATCTTGCTTCTATTTATCGCTTTCATTATATGATCAACTTGTGCTTTAATTAACAGCATTAAAATGAATGAGAAAACATAACGAAATTTTATCTTTAAAACTCAATTATAATATAATCAAGGTATGAATAAATAGGAAGTCCCAAAACATCTCTAGTCTTAGGCTCAATGAGGTTAGAGGACCATCTCAATGTATTATTGGGGTGGGGTCTCCAAAATATCTCTTGTTGCCCAAAATAGGCCCAGTTTGCATAGTCATAGGCTCCATGAGGTTAGAGGATCATCTCAATGTATTATTGGGGTGGGGTCTCCAAAATATCTCTGGCTTGCCCAAAATGGATGTATATGCATCGTCTTAGGCTCTATGAGGTTAGAGTACCATCCCAATGTCCTATTGGGATAGGGACTCTAAAATATCTCTTGCTTGACCAAAATAGATACGGATGCACTATCTTAGGCTCAGTGAGGCTAGACGACCTTTCCTAATATTTTATTGGGTGGCGACTCCAAGAAACCTCCTTGTTACCCAAAATAGATGCCCTTGTAAATCTCTTATAAGTCCTATAAACCTCTCCCGAATACCCTAAAAGCGGGTCTTCGGGGATACTGGGGTTCGCTATTCGTTACAGTGGCAACTCTACTAGGGACTATTGAGACTTCGCTTCGAAAGTACCTTCGTTAAAGCTTATAGTTGAGTTTTAATTTAAAAATTTCATTCCTTTTTGAAATTGCATTACATATCATTAGAGCCTTAGATCAATGCTAGTTTGGTCCCATTTTTAACCCCGGTGCATTCCTGAAGCACGATGTAACACCTCCACCGCCGCCCCCATTGGAAGGGCACCGGCGGGCGCGCTACACGACGCTCACTCACGACGCGACGAAACATACAGCGGAAGCATACATGCGCTAAGCGGAAGCATTCAGTAGCCAATAATAAAAATCATAGAAAATATACTTCATTACTATAAAAACAAAAATACAAAGCTATATACAATATCCCAAAAGATTACAACTTAAAATCCTTTACAAAATAATACATATACAAAAAGAATTACAGGAGGAGACGAGAATAAATAACTCGACTCCTATGTGGCCTGCCTGCAGATACGCGACACGAGCAACTCCCAAAAATCCTTCACGCTACCTGCACGGGATAAAAGCCCGTGCTAAGCGATAACGCTTAGTGGGGAGAATCAAACACAACAAAACACTATACAAGGAAACATGCACTAACATACATAATTTATCATGAATCAGAGTACAGAGATATAAATATATTCAGGATAATTAATAGAAAACACTAAACCATTACACTATTCAGAGTCACACAATAATCAGAACACTTCACTAAATCAATACCAGACAGTTCACACAATAGCTTGAAATCAATGGTGGAGGATACGGGAACACGGCACGGGAGACCGAAGCCTCAAAAACACTTTAATACCCGAAGGTAGCGCGGGAGACCGGAGTCTCAAAACATTTTATCACTACACGGAAGATGACCATCTCGGAGGTCGACCGCTTTGCCCAAACGGGGCGGACCGAACAGCTATACACTAACCCTTCTTAAGCATGCTTAATTATCCTATACCTTGACACTTCAGGCTCGACAACACATTCATTCACTCGACCTTACACAATCAAAAGCAAAATTCAATTCATGATTCTAATATTAAATAAATTCCTAACTAAAACACTAGTACATTGATATCACGAGTCATAAGTACAAACATATTTCATGCAATAGTAAGAAACCGTGAAAAGTGGAACAAAAGAAACACATTCAGAAAACTGGGCAAGCAGGAAGGGCCTCTGTCGCGATCGCGATAAGTGTCGCGCTCGCGATAGAGCACGAGGTACTTCCTCGAGAGGTCGCGCCAGGGGGCCTACTCGCGATGAACCACTCGCGGCAGAAATTCACGGGGTCGAGCTCTGTCGTGCTCGCGACAAGCGTCGCGATCGCGACAGAGACCAGTTCCTTCCTCCTCTCGTGCACGCTCGGCAGCACGCCCGCGCGGAGCGTTCCACTACCGAGCGCTCTGTCGCGCTCACGACAGAGGGCTCTTCAAGAACAAGGGGCCAAGTCCGCCTTCTGTCGCGCTTGCGACAGACGTCGCGATCGCGACAGAACCCAGATTCGCCCAAGTCTGCACTTTTTCCTTCACTATTCACACACAAATCTTCATACATACACACAACATGCACAAGCACTTACCTCAAGCCTCTAGCACATCACCGCATCATTCTCAAGCCACATAAACCCATTTTACACAATATACAAACATCAATTCAACATAAAATCACTCACAACCAACTCAAATACACTAACATGGCATGTTCAAAATCCTAAAACACATAATATCCTCACTATATCAATAACACTTCACTATAAATCACTACTAAATTTAAACATGCATTCATGAACACTCAATATTACCAATGACATGCAATCACAACATAGGGTCGATCCAAGGAGGAATTTAGGGGAAAAACACAAAATCCACAACATAGCTCCCAATCACTTGCATGCCTTCAAAACCCATTCCCAAATAAACACTCAAGAACACAGCTCCCATACCTGGAAAACGAAGCTTCAAACCGTGCCCCTCACGAAACCACTTTATCCTTGCCCTTGCTCTTCCTTCTCTCTTCTGATGCTTGCATAAAACCCAGCCACAACACACTCAAATCAGACCTAAAACCACAATTAAAACCAGAAAAGAAGAAGAAAGAAGAACCGAAATACCCAAAGCACTCCAAACCACTAACCTCTTACAATCCTTCAAGAACTTAGCTCAAAATTCCAAGAAAACTCAAGAGAAAAGAGATGGGAGCAGAAAAATGGAAGCAAGAGAGAGGGGAGAACGGGAAATGAAGAAGAAAAGAGAGAAATGAGATAGCTTCCATGGAAAGCTAGGCAAATTTCTGCCCTTCCCTTCCCTCTCTCTTACTTTTCATTTAATGCTCACCAACCTCCAAGCCACTTGTCACACTCCTAGAGAATCAATCAATCCATCTTAACATAACCACTCTTGGCACCATACACTAAACACACACAAGCCTTTCTTACACAAATATCTTCAATGCACCAAAACTCACTCACACCATATGATTTCTTAAAAACCCTTTTCATCCTAGGCACCATGCACCACAAACCACACAATAAAAGCCCTAAGTCCACTTACACCCTACAACCATAAACTATAAGCACTCACTATTATATCCTCTTCTCTTAATTAATTAATTCCTTTAACACATAATTCCTTATTATCTTATTTTCCTCATACTTAAATTACGAAAATACCCTCACTTACCGACTTACCACGCAAATTCCGACCAGGCCCTATTTGGGTTGTTACACACGACCCTGCATTCACTCAATGTAGGGAAGTGTTAAGGATAATCACCAGCCCAAGCCTCGTACCATTTGGTATATTAAATAGAGACCCGACTGGTCATTATGCTCATGATGAGCTAGACCCGTCGGTAGGGACCATGCTTGGGTAGACCTAAAGTATCATCACCCTGGCCAAAGCTCATGTAATGAAATAGATACTTCCCCTAGGTGGTATGAACTATAATACTATGCTTGCTGTATGGACCATTATGTATTGTTTAAACCCAAATAAGTCGGTTGGTCACCTAATCAAAGGCTTTTATGCCCCGATAGGCCCATGTCGATTTATTTGGACTGCCTAAATACATAATGGTTAGAGCCCATACATATGCACATTAGTTAAGAGAGGTTATGCTGCCGGTTTTCAACCATCCACCTATGCATCTATCGGGTTCCTTGTTAACCCATGGACTAAGCCCACTTAGGAAAGAGACTACAGCCTCGTATGTGGGAAAAATAAGGTTAGAGGCATCTATATGCTTGCATTTGATTGTAGATGCTGCATAACACGACCATGCATTATATGTCATTCACGCATCATCCTAACGGGTATGTTTTGTAGCCATCATAGATTTACCCAGGTGGTCTAAAGGTCCTGACGGGCGACTAATTAGTAATCCATTTTGCTTTTAGGTAAGAAGAGAAAAGGGCAATATATGCAGACTCAGAGTTAACCTTAAAAAGTAGTTCCAGAGATTGAGAAGCCACAAGATCCCATGGCGGTCCAAAAGGAAAAGGAACTGGAGGAAGACTCGATAAAAAATTAGTTCAAAAGGACATTGGCTTAAATTTCCATATAGGATCTGGTGAGGCAATCTCCTTCATATAGGCAGAAGCTGGTGAAAGCCTTATGCGAGTCCACGGTGGCAACCACCATCTCCTCTATGGAGTTGTTAGACATAGTAAAAGGAAGCACTGGAGAGAATGTGGTGTTCTCAGGTGCTGATTTACCGGCAGAGGGCCGCAACTATAATCGTCCCTTGTACATAAGGGCCCAAATAAATGAGAAGCACACAGCCTGTGATATGGTGGATGACGGTTCATCTATAAATGTCTGCCCTTTGGTGGCAATGGAAGCTTTTGGATTGTCGGAGGGCATGCTAAACAAGTCTGACCTCACAATATGGATAAGACTAGGCCAATTGAGACAGAAGTGGAGTTCATAGTCCTCCCTATTCCAACCAACTTTTTAGCACTTTTGGGGAGGCCGTGGTTCCACAAGCTTGGAGGGGTTCCATCGATGCTGCATCAGATGATCAAGATCCCACATGAGGGACAAGTGGTGACAATTAGAGCTGCTAGGGAGAATCAGGTGTCTGTCCTAGAAATTGCAAAGGCAGCCTTTTAATGGGCTCCATGTGGCCGTGATTGGTTAGGAACAGCACATCGAGGGGAGCCCTCAGGTGGTTAACATAATGAAGAAGATGTCCTTTCTGCCCGGAGCTAATTTGGGCAAGAATTCTCAGGGGGTCGCAAGCTGCCATAGCTATAAAAGTTCAGAAGGATAAGAAAGGCCTCGGATATGAAGGCACCATAATGAAGAGCGAGAGGGCAGCAGTCGAAATCCCTCATATTAAGGACAGTTTTGTGCCAGCTGCCTCAGTATGCACCTATACAAGGGAGGCCGAGTCTCAATGGGTGGATGGAAGAATTGTACCAGGATTCAAAGTCTTTAATGATGTCTTCAATCGGGACATTAGAATGATCAAGCCAGTAGAGGGTTTTTGGGATGAAGAAATCATGACCAAGGGGACTATCTGGGACCAAGAATCACCCAAGGAGATTATCACTGAGAGATTGATGGCCACTCGAGTAAAGGGGAAAGAGAAGATGGAAGATCAAGTTGCAGGGGAAAAAAATAAAGCTACACAGGGGGTTGCTGCAGCGCCTTTGAAATTCCAGTCCAATACACAACTGTTGGCTACAACATCTGCATTTGTAGAGAAAGAAGAAGATGATAACTTAGATTTTCTCTTTACGCCCGAACTTTTTAATAATTTTGATGACTTTTCGAGTTCAATCAATAATATGAACTATTTTGCTTACTTGTGCAATGTTTCTAATAATTTCACTATGCATAATCATGATCATGATTCATTCATATTTGACATTGATTCAACTGATGCCATTCCATTTAATCTTGAAACTTCAAAAAAGCCAAAGGAAATCTTAATAGCATCTAATGTAACTCCTGAAGAGAGATTAAAATTTGAAAAAATCTTAAGAAAATATGAAAAAGTCTTTGCCTGGACCTATGAAGACATACCAGGAGTCGATCATGAAATCACTGAAGACGCCATCCCAACATATCTGGATCATAGACTAGTCAAACAGAAGCTTAGAAGACTTAGGCCAGAATGAGCTGAGAAAGTGAAGGAAGAAAACCACAAGCAGATTGAGGACAAGTTTCTAGTTGAAGTGTAATACCCAACTTGGTTGGCTAATATCATTCCGGTAGCCAAGAAGAATGGCAAAGTACGCGTATGTGTGGACTACCGAGATTAAAACAAAGCTTGTCCAAAGGATGACTTCCCACTACCACACATCGACGTGTTAGTAGACAGTGCCGCAACCTATATAATGTACAACTTTGTGGATGGATACGTAGGGTATAATCAGATTCTCAATAGGATAGCTGATCGGATTAAAACAGCCTTTATAACAGAGTGGGGGACATTCGCTTACAGAGTAATGCCATTTGGATTGAAGAATGCAAGAGCAACATATCAGAGGATGGCTACTCGAATCCTTGACGACTTGATTGATAAGGAGGTGGAAGTATATATCAATGACATGATGATCAAGTCAGCCACTAGAGAAGGTCACTTTGAAGCTCTAGAGAAGTTCTTTCAGAGGATCAGTAAGTATAATTTGAGGTTGAACCCTAAGAAGTGCATTTTCGTGGTTACCTCAGGAAAGTTGTTGGGACACATAATCAGTCAGAGAGGGACTGAGATCAACTTGGACAAAGTCAAGGCCATCAGGGAGATGCTAGTGCCTCATAAGGAAAAGTACGTTAGAAGTTTTTTGGGTAAGTTACAGCATGTCAGCAGGCTAATTGCCAAGCTCACTTCAATTTGTGAGCTGATCTTCAAATTGCTCAGAAAAGATCAGCCTGTAGTATGGAATGAAGACTATCAGAAGGCTTCCGATACCATCAGGGAATACTTACTGATGCCCCAGTTTTGAGGCCACCTCAGCTGGTCAAGCCACTAATCATGTACCTAGTAATAGAAGACAGCTCAGCAGGTACCATCATGGCTTAAGAGGACGAATTCGGAGTAGAGTTTGCAATCTATTACCTTAGTAAGAAGTTCCTTTCTTTTGAGGTCAAATATGCTGAAGTCAAAAAGATTTGCCTAGCAGTGATTTGGACCTCTAAGAAGTTGAGACACTACTTCGACTCTTACAAGGTAAAAGCAGTTGCAAAACAGAACCCCCTCAGATACCTACAGGAAGCTCCATCTTTGTTAGGAAAAATGGGAAGATGGCTACTGCTGCTACAAGAATTTGCTGGCGAGTATGTTACCCGGAAGACCATTAAGGGACATGCAATAGTAGAGTTTTTGGCAGAGCACCCTATCGAAGGAGATTCCTTTGAGTTTAACTTCCCAGACGAGGATGTTGTGGCCATCGCAATATAAGGCTGGCAGTTACATTTTGATAGAGCAGTTAACAGTAAAAGGGTAGGAGTAGGAGTCATTATAACGACCCCAGACGGTGAAAAACTTCCATTGGCTAAGAAACTAAGGTACAAGGCCACTAATAATGAAGCCGAATATGAAGCCTGCACCTTCAAGTTAGAAGCCTTGATAGCCTTGGGGCAAAAAGTACAGAAGCCTTTGGAGATTCATCACTATTAATCAACCAGATTTGGGGTGAGTGGGTCGTAAAAGAAGAGTGTCTGATGCCCTATGTGAAGCACCTGAGGAATTTAAGCAATCAATTTGAGGTGTGCACCTTTCAATTCATCCCGAGGGATGAAAATCAGTTAGCCAATGCACTTTCAACTTTAGTATTAATATGGGATAACCCAGAAGCGGTTGTCATGAAGCCGTCTTGATCTCCAGTTCAAAAAAGTCTAGCTTTGAGTCTAATCTAATAATGGAAGTCGAACGTGGTACCATGACATCAAGATTTACCTGGAAAGGACGGTATTCCTAGAAGAAGCTACTAAAAAGGACTAGAGATTAATTTGTAAGCTATCCACTTAGTTTATCGGTACAGATGGTGTGCTGTACAAATAGCAAGTCGATGGTATTTAGTTGAGATTTCTGGATGAGAAAGAAACCGAGATGGTAATGGAAGAAACTCAGGCTGGAGTTTGTGGGGCCCATATGAACGGGTTAATGCTGGAAAAGAAGATCATGAGACAAGGGTTTTACTAGCTTAAAATGGATATAGAGTGGTCAAAATATGTAAAGCAGTGCAGTTATGCCAACAGTATGCAGATCTGAGGCATCTACCGGTTTTGGAGCTACATAATTTAACATCACCTTAGCCTTTCACAGCTTGGGGAATAGACAATATTGGGGAGATACGCCCCCACAGCCTCTAATGGACATAGGTTCATTATAGTCGCTATCGACTAGTTCACTAAGTGGGTAGAAGCGAAATCATTTAAGAAAGTTGATGCCTGGGATATGGCCAAGTTCATTGAAAAGAACCTGATATGCAGGTATGGTCTCCTACACCACATTGCATCTTACAATGGGGTGCAATTCATGGCTGAAACAAAGAAATTTCTCTAAAAGTATGGCATAGAGCATCACAAGTCTTCTCCGTATCGCCCGTAAGTCAACGGGGTAGTAAAGGCTGCTAATAAGAATGTTAAGAAGATTTTGGCCAAAATGGTTAAAAATTATAACGATTGGTCAGAGAAGTTGCCTTATGCACTCTAGGGCTATAGAACCATGGTAAGAACTTCTACAGGAGCCACGCTGTATTCTTTGGAGTATGGGATAGAAGTTGTATTGCCAGTAGAAGTGGAACTCAAGTTTTTAAGGGTGGTCATGGAGGCTCAGATTTTGAAAACTGATTGGACGCAGCAGCGGTTGCAACATTTGAATCTGCTGGACGAGAACAGATTGGTAGCCTATTATCATAACCAAATTTATCAGCAGAGACTTGCTCGATCATTTTGGAAAAAGGTCAGAAAGCACCCGCTGAAGGAAGGGGATTTTGTTTTTAAACAAATGAGACTAGGTACGCAGGATATCCGGGGAATGTTCAGACCAACATGTGAAGGTCCCTTTGTAACGACCGGGCCCGTACAGAACATGTTAACTCAACTCCCCGGAACACATCCCGTCGGGAGGAGGACAGAACTGGGTCCCAGCCATTACTCACAGAACTTCACACTCCCCTTGTGCATTTTTGCCTTTCGTGGGATTCGAACCAAGGACCTGGGGATAAGTCCTTTAATTCTTAGAATCCCACTACCATTAGGCTAGTAGCCTAATGGTAGTGGGATTCTAAGAATTAAAGGACTTATCCCCAGGTCCTTGGTTCGAATCCCACGAAAGGCAAAAATGCACAAGGGGAGTGTGAAGTTCTGTGAGTAATGGCTGGGACCCAGTTCTGTCCTCCTCCCGACGGGATGTGTTCCGGGGAGTTGAGTTAACATGTTCTGTACGGGCCCGGTCGTTACAATAAAAGGCGCTACGGAGGCAGCGGGCGCCCGAATGGGGCGCGCCTCGCCGAGGCCTTGCGCACCCGCATGGGGTGCGCCTCGTCAAGGCTGCGCGCGCCCACATGGGGCGTGCCTCGCTGGCCTGTCGCGCGAGCCCACATGGGGCGCACCTCGCTGGCCTGACGCATGCCTATAGGGCCGCACGTCGTGTCTCTCCACCCGCGGGCATGCTTGCCCCTCCGCGCGCGGTCGTTTTCACCTGCAATTTCCAGTCTTTTTTTCTTTGCCCGTTTCTTTCACGATTTTGTGTAATTTTTTGGTAACCAAAAATAAAACAGCGTTTGTCTTTTCCCATTTTGGGACAAACCAGGAAACAAAATGAAGATTGGTCTTCATTTTGTAGGGGGCTGCAATTTTTCATAAGGAGAAAAAGAGAGAGTTTCCTCTCAAACCAAAGGCAGCCGAAGGATTTCAAAAAAAAAAAGAAAATATTCAGATTTTTAAAGTCTAGTTTTTTCCTTCTTCTTTCTTCAAAATATTTCTCATCCGGGGATTTGATTTAAGTAAGGAAAATCAATTTCCTTTGTCTTGGATCATTCCTCTAAAATTTATTTTCATAAAATTTCAAGAAACTTAGATTTTTCTTTAGATATTCTTGTGTTTATCACAACAAAAATCGACAAGGAGGACGGATTAAGGGATCCTATTTTACGATCTATAAATTCTGATGGTAAACATTTTTTGGAACCGTTTTCATTTATTTTTGTTCATCATTTATTATTGTTAATATTATTATTTTTGCTATTATTACCATGTTTATCATTTATTTTTAGCATTTTAATGTGTTAACATTACTGTTGATATATTATTTGTTTGTTTTAATTTGATTTCTTTGTGACGTCCCGTTGCCATTATTATTATTATTATTATTATTATTATTATCATCATCATCATCATCATCATCATCATCATTATTATTATTATTATTATTATTATTATTATTATTATTATTATTATTATTTTATTGTTGGCTTTCCCCTTTTTCATTATTATTACTATTATTAATATGCTCCTGCTACCTTCATTGTCTCCATTACATACCATTATTATTATTATTGTTACTATTATTATTATTGTCTTATTTTTATTATCATTATAACTATTATTATTATTATCATTGCATGGTGTTGTGTTAGTATCATTATTTCATATTTATTTTGTACTACCATCATTTATTCTTATAATTTTTGCTATTGTGATTTATGTTATTGTTATTATTATTATTATTATTATTATTATTATTATTATTATTATTATTATTATTTTGTTATTATTATCTTATATTAATACTATTATTATTACTATTATTGTTATTATGTCATTATTCTTATTATTATGCCATCATCATTATTATCATTTTGTGATTATCATCATCATCTTTGATTGTTATTATTTTGCTGCCATATTTATTGTCGTTGTTATTCCATTTACATTTTTGTCATTAACCTTAGGTTTTTCCATAATTTGTTTTATTTCCTTCGCATGTAAACATTTGTACATTAAATTAACATGTTCTATATTTAATTTGACTTTATTTGATTAATTTTTAGAATTATTACTAATATTTTTAATATTATTTTTTGTCTGAGATTTAATTTGAGTCGCATTGTGTGAGTATTTCCATGACCTCCCGAGTGGGCCTCCACGAGTAGGAGAACGCATCAGTTGGGTGAGATCTCTTTTATTCCCCCTCTTTGTGTGGCATTTGTTTGCAAATAAATATTTTATTTATGCACGCGTGAGATAAAAAATCACAAAAATATTTTTATAATTAAATTGGAATTTTTACTAATAAAATTTGGACCAATGTCCCTCATTTTAGCCAATGAATGTAAAATATCACAATAAAATGAAGAGTTAACTATCTCCAAAAATGGGATCACTCATCCCGGTTTTTCAACCCAACAATCAAACAACTCTTCGACCAATAAGTACGAAGGAACCAATATTCCTAAACTTCAAACAAGCGCGAAGGAACCAATGTTCCAAACCTAAACGAATGTCCCGATTTATGTATATTTTTCTCGTGTTTAACTTCATTTGTTTATTTTAAATTTATATTCATGTATTTTCCCTTTGGGCGCTTGTAATTAATTTTGGGGCAATATTATTTAATTTTCATTTGGGATTGTATTCCGTCCCAATTTACATTTTTAATCTTCTTTTATTGGGGTTGTATTCTACCCCAATTTCCCTTGTAATTGCGTGCTTGATGTGTTTACTGCTTTCCTTTATCGCTTTCTTTATTGCTTTCCTCTATTGCTTTTGGGGTGCTTGTAGTGCGCTTTAATTAAATGCATAAATCGTGTGAGATAAGAGATAGAATTTTAAGAAGTTAAAAACTCATTTATAATTAACCAAAGCATAAATAAGAGTGAAGTTTTGAACACCAATCTCTAGTCTAGACCAATAAGAGGTTAAAAACTTTTTTCAATTTCTCGTAAATTGGGTGGCAACTCCAAAATACCTCAAAGGTGCCTAAATGTGCCATGAGGCTAGATGATCCTTTCCAATGTTCTATTGGGAAGGAGGCATCTAAGATGTCTCATGGCACCCAAGATGAAAAAGATGCGAACCAATCCTTCGAATCCTAAAAGCGGGTTCAACGAGGGCCTTTGCTAGGTTCGGCGCGCGTCACAAAGTGCTTGGGTTTTGATCCGAGTTTCTTCTTCTTCCTTCATCTCGTCTTGCTTTGGTTTGAATTTTTGGGTTTGATTTAGTGTGTTTTTGGCTAGGTTTTATGCAAGAATCGGAGGAGAGAAGGAAGAGCAAGGGAAAGGAGAAAGTGGTGTCTTGAAGAGTAGCGAATTGAAGCTTCATTTTGAGGTTTGGGAGTTGTCCACCTTGTTCTTTTCAGATCATTGTGTGTGTGTTATGTTGTAATTTCTGGAATTTTGAGTGTTTGATATGTGTATTTTGCATGGGTTAGTTGAGTGGGTATGATGGCTTTGCTTATTAGTGTTGAGAATGACTGTATGTGGGTTTTGAAGGGGAGTTGCATGAGTTAGGGCAAATTTTCTAGCTTGAATGTTCTTGTGATTTGATTTGTAGTTTGAGTGAAATTCATGATAATAATTAGTGTATGATGTATTTAATTTGATTTTAATATGTTTGGTATGCATTTGAGAGATGAGGTAAGTGTTAGTGCATGATAGAGTGGATTTGAGTATTGGTTGAGTTGGGAAGAAGTGCAGTGAAGTGTAATTTCTGGGTAATTCTCGTCTCTGTCGCGCTCTCTCTGTCGTAAGCGTGACAGAGTGCAGAATGGCCATCTTGTTGCTGAGGAGCCCTCTATCATGAGCGCGACAGAGAGCTCGACAAGCCGAGCCTTAGCGTGAGCGTGCCTCCTAGCGCAAACGTGAAGAGGAAGTGCCCAATCTCTATAGTGAGCACGACGTTAGTCGCGAGCACAACAGAGCTCGGTAAAGTGAGTGTCTGTCGAGCCATGCTTCGTCGCGAGCATGCCTGCCCTATTTTCTGAATTGTTTCTTCTTATCCCACTTTGCATGGTTTCTCACTATAGTATGGTTCATGTTTTACTTGTGCCTTGCTAAAATTACTGTCCTAGTGTTATATTAGTAAATAATGATAATGATAGTGTTTTGATTCGTGTCTTTGGATAATTTAAAGTATTGTAATTGTGAGTGAGTAGTTGAGCCTGAAGTGTCATAGTAATGGATAGATAAGCATGCTTATAAAGGGATAATGAGTGCAGCTGCCAGTGTTGACCCCTCTTCGGGTTTAGTGAATACGATTGACCTCCGTTATGGTCTTAGTGAAAATGTTTTGAGGCTTTGGTCTCCAGTGTAGTGTTCTCGTATCCTCCACCACTGAAATTCAGGCTATGGTTTGAAGTGTTTGGCATTTTGCGTAGTGAAGTGTTATGATTATTGAGTGATTCCAGTTATGGTATTTGCTTTAAGCGTGCTACTATTAAGTTATGCTCTCTTATAATGATTATGACTTATGTATCTCTGTTTTCCACTGCTTAGAGATTTCAATATGTAGTTACATGATATTATTGTATAGTGTTCTGTTATCTTTTTTCCTCCCCACTAAGCGTTATCGCTTAGCACGAGTTATTTTCCCGTGTAAGTGGCAGGTTTTGGTTTCGCTCGAGTTGCGCATCTGCAAGGTTGGCCACTAGGAGTAGATATTTATTTTATTTTGTACTCCTCCTGTATTCTTTTTATATATCATCTTGGTTATGTAATTAAGTAATTTTTTTTGGGTATAGTGATATATGTATTTGATGATGTATATAATATCTTTTGATTATAAGATTTATTATTGTTATTATATGCTTCCGCTGTGATGTATGATTTTTTTGAGTGAGTGTCGCGGTAGTGCTTCGGTATCCTTCCAGCGGGGTATCGGGGTGTTATAATTTGTTTTAACAGAGCACCAGTTTAGGCGGTTCTGGTTGTCCTTGATTGTTTGAGTGTCGAGTCATTGCATTCGAGTCGGTTTTGTGTCATTGCCTAATGCAGATGTGTCTTGTGTAGTGTCTAGATGGAGTCCGATCCAAGTGAGAATGTGGGTGAGACAACGGGCAATGTTAATGCGGTTAGAGTTGTGGACCTTGCTCCGTAGCATCAGCGTGATGAGCGTCATGATATACCTGGTATGTGATTTGAGAATCCGGCCTTAGTGCAAGGTTTGCTTCAGTTAGTGGATGATCTGACCGCTCCTAAGGCTCCTACTGAGTTGTTGAGAAAGAGAGGAGTCAAAGATTTTCATGGGACTTCATTAGACCAATCGGATGTGGCCGAGTCCTGGATTGAGAGAGTAGAAGTAGAGTTGGACCATTAGGGCGAGTGTAGGTGGTAGGTTTTGGTTCCGCTCGAGTTGCGTATCTGCATGGTTGGCCACTAGGAGTAGAGTTTTGTTTATTTTGTACTCCTCCTGTATTCTTTTTATATGTCATCTTGGTTATGTAATTAAGTAATTTTTTTGGGTACAATGATATATGTATTTGATGATGTATATAATATATTTTGAGTATATGTTAAGATTATAAGATTTATTATTGTTATTATATGCTTCTGCTGTGATGTATGATTGTTTTGAGTGAGTGTCGAGGTAGTGCTCCGATATCCTTCCGGCGAGGGTATTGGGGTGTCGCAATCCACGTAACTAAATTCACATGCATGCCTCATGAATAGAAATAATACATTTAATATCAATTATTCCAATATTGTATTCATTTAATTTGTATACATGCAAAAATAATCTTAATGTTAATTAAATCACTCATTTAAGGAAATAAACATATATAGTGCACATAAAATTACATATTTGCATTTAGGTCCTCATATTATATCATATTTACATCTAGGTCCTTTAGTTATTATTAAATTACAATTTTACCCTTATTAACATAATTATAATTTTCATGTTTAATCATTTAATTACATTTTTACCCTTATTAACATACTCATGGTCATAATTACCATTATGCACTCAAACTTTTTAAAAAATTCCAATTATATCCCTATTTCACACAAATGTTATTCCAATCACAATTTAACCATTTTAAGCTCGTTATTACCAAATTGCCCCCTGTACAATACTGGCAGATATCTATGGTCAGGATAAACGAGACGTGAACTCCTAAAGGTTTGAATAACCTGAAGTACCCTGAAAGGTCACTTTAGTCTTTAATACATACTAGACGGATCCCGAGGGACCACCCCTGTCTTTAACTACGTTTCAAAACATTTTAAATTTTAAATACAGTGAGGTAGGACCGTCATTGACCTATAGAAAAGTGAGACGTCATGCTCACACCCACGGTCTAACGTCTCTATGGCTAGCCAACATATCATGAACTAGACTTGACTACCAGAATGATACAAAGGGAACAAATAATCCATCTTTCACATCTTTAAGTTACCATTCATGCATTTCATGGAATTTCATCATATTATTCCATTCTTTTTCATGCAAATTCAATCATTATACATGTGATTACCATCCTCATACCATCACATGCCATAAAAGATCATTATTTCATCATGGTACACTTGTATACATACATGCACACATTCGGCCAACATACTAACTTTTCACCATTAATTATTTTTATCAACTTTAACATTTATTTAGGCTATTCACATGTTGAATAACATAGACATGAACACATCAAAATCATAACTTTACATACATAACCCATTCGGCCTCACCATAAACATGCCATAAACATCATCATACATCATGAAAAACCCATGTATACCATTCAGCTTACATACTAATCTTTCACTCTCAATTCTTTTCATCAACTTTAATATTTATTTATGTTATTTACATGTTGAATAACATAGATATGCCATTATTTTTCATTGAAACTGATCAAAAATATACCTTTACATATGATAACCATTCAGCCACATACATACATCATACATCATGACATTTTCACATGCTCTAACACATACCATTAGATAGATCACATGCCAAATAGCATCTATACATTATAAACATGCCCTAAACATCATCAAAACACATCAAAATCATGTGATATACCATTTGGCCTAAGTAGAGATTCATCATGCCAACTTTGTTTTCTCATTTTAAACATTCATGTCATCATTTTTAACCTTCCTAAACATGTCTATATGGTTTAATTCAATTAAACATGCATATTTCACAAACTTTATGTTTAAATATAACTAAATATCATACTTTTAACATGGAAAAAGGAGGATATTGTATCCACTAACCTTATTTTCTTGTTCTCCACATCATAAGCATTCTTTCCATGCCCTTACTCCAAGAAACAACACCATCTCCTTTGAAATCCTTAAGTGGCCGAATATACAATCCAAAGAAATCACCATAAATTTTCTTGCTTTATGCAATATATTTACATAAACATCATCTACATATCCTACAATACCTATTGGAACCTTTAAACCAATTTAAAAATATCAACTTTACATACCTCAATTTGATACACCAAATTTTCCACTTATTTTCTCCCACTTCTGCCACTTCAAATGAACTCTAATCACCACCAACAGATTCTAGAGAGGCTAAACTTTGCTTAGGAGGCTTGGATTTGGGGAGACATGAAGAGAGAATTGAAAATGGAGGAAAAATCAAGATGAACAATTATGCCTTATGGAGGAGGAGGAGAGCTGCTGGAATTCTAGGGATTTTTCTAGAGAAATCTAATATTCCAGCCTTTATATACCACTCCTAATGGGGCAAATCATGGGCTAATCAATTGGGCCAAACTAAAAGCTCATTTAGGTAATTTAAGCCCATTTTTCAATCAAAAATAATTTCTCTCACTTTCCAAGCTCAATTCTTTCCAAAATAAATTCCATAATTCTTAAAATTTATAATTTAGTCTCCACATAAAATTTTAGCTCAATCGAAGACAATTTTTCGGTTCGATAATTCCTTACCAGTCCGATAACTCAATTTTCAATCTCATCGTAAAATTTATTTTTCATTACCATTTGATTCTCCAGAATATTTCAAGCAAGTCCATACTTTCAAATAATTTTTTTAAGGTCCATAACTCCATTTAGACATCGGTCAAACTAAAGTCAACTCGACCGACCAGTCCGGTTCACTGGTTAAACCGATTCGGTTCACTTTTCATCCTTAACTTCCATTTTAATCTTAATAGCTCATTTGATCTTTGTTCCACCTCATTCAGGCTCCTTATCTGGTCCGATTCAATTGAACTGGTCCGATTCATCCATTTTTCAGTGTCACCATAAATTTTTTTTTCACTACCAAATTGTTCTACACACTATTCTGAGTCCATTTATACCTTCAGATAACTTTTTGGAGGTCGTTTACTATCTTTAAAACCTCGGTCAAATCTAGTTACTATTTAAATCGAACTAGAGGCTTTTCTTCAATTTAACTTTCGGGAACCTATTTGACCTCATTTTCACTCCAAATTCTACCACCAAACTCCTTATAACTTGTACTTTCTAATAGTTCAATAAAATATTTTTCACTTTCGGATTCTCGAGAAGTCACCCATTAGGAGCTTTCCTGACCTGAGCATGTTTAACCTTTCTTCTCTTCTATCTTTTAGGACTCAAATACTGATATTTTCACCTAAAATTCACACTACATACTCCACAGATTTCACTGATTACTACTGACCCGGTATTCGGGCCATTACATAGCTTTACTATTGTAATGGCCGAAAATGTACCCTACTTGAAATTGGTATAATTGCATTAACTAAGGGTGTAATGTGGACTTGATTGTAATAAAAGAAGGACCTAATTAAGAAACTAAAGGAAAGTTAAGTGGCCAAGTTGTAAGTTTGCATCATTAAGCGAATTGAGGATTAACTAATATTAAATGGAGATTAAATAAGTTAGTGGAGGGCAGATTTGCTAAAGGTGGAATCTGTGTGGCACTTCATTGTGCTGCCACCACCACCATTCTCATGCAATATATAGAATTGAGGAGAGAGAAAGGGCCACTACTTGCTTGAAGTTCAGCCATTCTCTCTTTCATTAATTTCTGCTTCCTCTTCATTCTTCATCCGTGAGTTTCTTATGAGTTTCCAATTGATTTCATGAATTCTATTATAGTAATCAAGTTAATTGAAGGGTAGACTAAGTTGTTGCATTTGTAAGGTAAGTTGTCAATTACTTGTCTATCTTCTACTCTTTCTAGTTTTGGTATGTGTTGGATTGAGGAATTTGATGATTTGTGTCCAATTCTAGAAATTGGATGGAATTTGTAGAGGAAGGAGTAAAGAAAGATAAGGGAAAAGCAAAGGTTGGGGAATCGAGTGCCAAGTGAACGCTAGGAGCTTAGGCGATGAGGTTTGGGAAACTTGCCCTAATTTAATATGTGTTAAATAGTTTAGTTGATCTGTATGTTGAATTCTGGTATTTGAGAAATTGCTGTGTGATTTGTAAGTAAATGTTGAGTGATATGTGATTATTGGAGGAGCTTAATTGGCATGAGAATATGAGTTGTCATTAAACAATGAATTTTACCTAGGTTTGTAGACCATATGTATGTGTTAATTCTATACATTTTGAACTTGGATAATTAAATGGAGTTTCCAATGTGCTAATTAATAAGTTGAGATGTAAGCGATATGAGAATAAATAGAACGGTACGTTTGTGGTTGGTATGAAAAACGAGGTGATTTGCAAAGATGTGTTTTGCAACTTATGTATAGGTCACGGTGACAACCAAGAGATTGCCACCATGAGATATGCAAAGTTTGCATTCTACCGAGAGTGATTGATATGTCACGGTGACAACCAAACTGGTTGTGACCGTGAGGTATCATGTAGCCTATTTTGCCCGAAGTGGATTTGGTATGTCATGGTGACAACCAATTGGTTGTGACCATGAGGTATCAAGGTTTACAATCTGCCTTTACACACATGAGGTATATCACGATGACAACAGTATTGGTTGTGACCGTGAGATACCCAAGAATTGCATTCTGTCCGGGAATTGAATGTATGTCACGGTGACAACCAAATTAGTTGTGACCGTGTGATACCCTAAACTACATTCTGTTTTTAAACCTTTGGTATGTCACGGTGACAACCAAACTGGTTGTGACCGTGTGGTACCCTATTTTTGAGAAGAATTCTTATTCATTAAGGGTAATGCTTGGATGTTAAGTTAATGATTAATCACATACAATGACACTTAACAAGTGCTTCATGCTATTATTAAATAGGATGTTTATAAGTGAATGATTAATTTAAAGAGATCCATTGTGCTATGCTTAAGCCAACTATTTCAAGGGCTTATATCAAGAGTAATGAGGTAAGTTAATACTATTGTATGATGAGTTTAAGCATGTGAATTCATTGTTAGTTTACAAATGTCTTGTTGCAACATGTGATCAAGCGAACTGTGAATTAAATTTATAATCTTAGCCTGCGAGTCAAGTAGTGGATAGATAGGCATGCCTATAGGGTCAAAGTGTTGCAACCTAATGTGTCCGATTCCTCAGGAATCACAATGCGAGTTAAATCCTTGTTGGATTCTTAAATGTGGAATATTGATTCTATTATAATTATCGTACCTTAGTGTACCATTGCAGTGTGTGTATACACTAAAATTATAGTACCTCAGGGGTAGCAATGCGATACCTGTTATCCTTGTCTTTGAATCGTAGGCAAATCTAATCATATAAGATAATAATAATCTTAAATTATACATTTGTTGTGTGTGAACACGTTGGTTATAATGAGTATGTGCCAGTCATATGCATGCTATATAAAAATGTGAACAAATAATGATGTTATGAGTATAATGATTTACATGCTTTTTACTTGATAGCTTAAGTGTGAATTATAACATGATGCTTGTGTGGATATATATGCTTTGTATGTGTTTCCCCACTAAGCGTTATCGCTTAGCATGGGTTTCTTCCTAATCCGTGCAGGTTCGGACACGAGGTGATTTTGAGGGACATCTCCACATTGTCAACGGTCAACATTAGGAGTACATCTATAGTGTAGGTTTTGGGGGTTTCTAGTAATGTGTTTGTACAAGTTATGTATGTTATTTTGGGGTAATCCAAAAGTATGCAAAGTTTTAATATCCAAGTGTTGTAAACTTAATACCTGTAGTGTATATATGTAAGCAAGATTGTTGGAAAACAGGAAGTAACTTATGACATATGATGCATGTGAATGTATGCTTTGTTAAGAAATTTTATTATTCAGATTGTAAGCATGAGATTGTGATTGTGAAGTGTGCTTGTGTTGCTGTGTAGCGGCTATTCTTGACTGCATTAGCTGAGCTAATCTAGTGGTCGGGAATGGGCATTACAACTATCCCATGTACAATCTAACATCCAGAGAAGTTATTGAACTCCTCAAACGCATATTTTCCCTAATTTAACCAACATGCATCTAATAACAATATTGAGCAAAAATAATCTCAAACCTCAAAAGCAGCTTGAACCACTTCTGTTTCTAACGCAAATCTTTTCCTTGCCTTTGTCTTTTCTCTTGTTCAAAACTTTCCAATTTAACACTCTTAACTCTTCAAACAAATCCAAGCTCAATTCTTTAGTAACCAATGAAAAAGATGAAGAAGAAGCAAAAACCAAAAGAAAATGAAGAACGAAACAAAGAGAGAGAGATGAAGGAAACTGGACCAACATGCAGAGATGGGTAGATTTGTCTCCACTAACCCCTATTTATTGCATGTAGAAACTTATGTGGCAAGCTCTTAACAAGCCACATGGCATATCTTTGACAGATGTCCTACTCATAACAATTTTCCCACTAAATCCTTTTATCAATTCCCTTTTAATCCCTTAATTCAATTCTTTCTTTCCACAACTTGTATCTCTTTTCAATTACATCCCTATTAATCCAGAAATTCATACTTGCACAATTACACTTGTACCCTTACTTTACAATTAACACTACAAGTCATTCTAGGGTAGGCATTTGTAAGATTTTTGTGCCAATTTGTCCAAGACTTGTCATTTGACATAAGCCTCACAACCCTAAATCTCGAGAAAAGAAAATATAGGACTTATCCTAGTCCATATCTTATATGGTGTCTTTTCAACCACTTTAGATGGAATGCGGTTCAAAGTGAACACAGTTGTTTCTAATGCATAACCCCAAAAGGATAAAGGAAGATCTATTTGACTCATCATGGATTGAACCATTTTGGCATTCCTGGTGGAGGTAATTATGAAACAATTCCACAATCTCTTAGATGACCATTAAACTCTTGGCTCAAATATTCACCACCTCGGTCAAATTAAAGTGATTTAATAGTTTTACCAAGTTGATTTTATACTTCAATTTGAAAGGTTTTGAATATTTCAAATGATTCATGTTTATGTTTCATTAGATAGACATAGCCATATCCACAAAAATTATTAGTAAATGTAATGAAGTACTGAAATCCGCCCCAAGCATTTCTGATTAATGGGCCACATAAATCTGTATGTACAAGGCTTAATAAGTACGTGGCCCTTTTACTATGTCTAGTGAAAGGATCTTTTATCATCTTGCCTAATAAACAAGACTCGCAATTTTCAAATGTTTCAAAATCAAATGATTCCAAAAATCCATCTTGATGAAGTTTATATATGCGTTTATCATTTATATGATTAAGGCGACAATGCCACAAATATGTTGTGTTTAAATCATTTGGTTTGGATTTCTTTGTAGTTATGTTATATATATCCCGATTGTTGGGTCTTTCTATATTTAGGACATAAATGCCATTATATGAATCTGCAATACCATGAAGCATATCATCATAATAAATTAAATGTTTCTTATTCTTAATAAGAAAAGAAAAACCTTCATCATCTAAATATGAAACTAAAATAATATTCCTACTCAAAGTAGGAACATAGTAGCGATTGTTCAAAACTAGCAAAAGCCCATTGGGCAAAATCAATTCATAAGTTCCTACGACTAAGGCAGAAATCATTGCTCTATTCCCCACTCGTCGGTCCACTTCGCCCTTTTTCAGTTCTCTGCTACCTTTACGTCCTTGAACATTTATACAAATGTGAGATCCACATCCAGTATCTAATACCTAGTAAGTAGTAGTAAATAAATTAATTTGTATAACATAAATACCTAAAGATGTAGTCTTACTACCTTTTTTCTTCTTCAATTCTAGCAAATAGAGCTTGCAATTCCTCTTCCAATGACTAGGTTCATTACAATGGAAGCAAACTCCTTCCTTCTAAGAATTAGCCTTGGGCTTGGACCTAACTTGAACCTAGGCTTACCAGCAACTTTTCCCTTAACCTTACCCTTATTTTTCATCCCTTTTCCCTTGTTGACCGTCAGTATATGACCAGGATTTTTCTTAATGCTTTGCTCAGTTGTTTTAAGCATTGCGTGCAGCTCAGCAAAGATTTCTCCATATAGTTCATATTATAGTTCATGGCAAACTGGTCATAACTGTCAGGTAATGAATTAAGGATCAAATATATTACCAGTTCAAAACTAAGGGGAAATCCAAGCCTCTCAAGGTGACCAATAGAGCCCTTCTTCTTCAGAACATGGAGCTAACTGAGGCACCTTCAGCCATTTTACCAGAATGTAGTTCTTTGGTAGTCTCATACTTTTCTTACCTTGCCTGCTGTTGGAATGTCTCAAAGAGATGATCACTCAACTCGTAAGCCTCCATATGCTCTAGATCCTTCTAAATTTCTTGGTACTGCTAACATGAGACACCCAACTTCCATAGAATTATCAACATGTTTCTTGTGTTCAACTTTAATAGCCCATGAGGCATCAACAGTTGGGTCCTCAGGAATGTTCATGCAGCACATACAACTCCCTCTCCTACTTAAGAACAATTCTCAAGTTTCTGAACCAGTCTAAGAAGTTTGTACCATTTTTTTTAGTTTGTCCTTCTCAAGGACATACCACATTGATAATGTGGAAGTATTGCTTGTTGCCATTGATCTACAAATATGCAAAATAATTATTATTAATACCAATTTCATTTTAGGTTTTCTCATAAAACTCCCACCAAAATAACCCTCAATTTTTAATTACAAATATTGTAATAATTTAGTGGGCTAAGATCCATATTTCACCTAACGTTAAGTCAGCTTTGGCATGATGCTTAAAGTCAAGTTATTTAGGTAGGTAACTCCTTTACCAATTACATCTCATATAACTCTTATATCCTTTGTGTGATTTTGACATCATATTTCTCGGCATGTCATAAGCCCATGTAATGCCCTTAGGCCCAGCAGGTTTGTACATATGCCAGTAAGTTTATACATATCACAGAATATTTGAATCTGCAAGTGGCTCTGATACCACTGTAGGGTTTTTTGCAAAAATAATTCAAAATTACATAGTGAAATTAAATCAAAATCTGACAGGATCCATGCGATCTAATTGATTCAAAAGTAAATTTCACAGTTCCCAACCTATTGATGCTTAAAAATAACGAATTTACACTTTAATTCGAATTTGTTCTACATCTTTTCTCCGTGAAAATTACCAAACCTTAGGTATTGCTCCAAGAATGAACAACCTCCACTGGTATCCACACAAGAACAATATTGAACTTATTGATGAAGTGCTAGCTCCTTTTGGCGATTATGATTTTTTTCTGTATATTTCTCAAATGTTATAGAAAAATTATTTTTCTCTTTATGTATGTTTCTAAAACAATAGAAAGAATTAATTAGCTAATTAGGGTTAAACTATATCATTATATAGCACACTCTAGCCCTAATTTAATAAGTGGAGAAAGTTTAGGAAAGAATATTCCTTATTCAAATAATAAGGAATATATTTTTTTTCTTATCTCCATAATATTATTTCAAATTTAATATCTGACATATTTTAAATTCAAAATGCCCAAATTAACCTTAGCCCATTTATTACGTTCTTGATGTGCGACCCAATAGGTTCATATTATGTTGGCAATAAACCCAATTCCATTATAAGTAATGTCACACCCCGTTTGCCCCCTAGTCGATCGAGCAATACGTATGTGTATGCATTTGCATGGTTTTGGCATATCATAGGGGTATTTTGGTATATATGCATATTTTGTGGTTTGTTCCTGTGTGGTGGTGCATATAGAAATAAAGTGTCCATAAATGGAGTTAGGATCACATGCATGTGAGCATATTATTATGTGTGTGTATTAGATGAGATTGCATTGTGTGTGTGTTGCTCATACATGTGTAGGGTGCATTATTGGAGTATTTCATTGTGCGTGTGTGTGACATGTGCATCTTGTGTGTGAGTGAGTGGTTTCCACCACCTAGATTGTGACAAGTGGAGGGTGAGAAAAGAAAGAGAAAGAAGAAAAGGGGAAAAATAGAATTTGGGTTCCATTTCCCGTTCCCTCTTCTTCTTCCTCCTTCTTCTTCTTCTTCATTTCCCCTTAGCCATTATTCCCTTGGTCCAATCTTGTGTGGTGGAGATTGGTCACTCATTGTGTTGTTTTTGTAAGTTTCTCTGCATTTTCTGTTTTGGTTTTCAAGTTCCCTTCTCTTCTTCATCTTCTTTGTTTAGGGTTTTGATTAGGGTTGCTTTGCTGTGTGTTTCATTATTTTGGGTGTTTAGCTGAGCTTGCAAGAGATCCTAAAGGCAAGGAAGTTGCTGGATTTAGTGGAACCAAGTGATTGAGCTTCTAATTTTAAGGTTTGGGAAATTTAATTATGTTTTGGCTTTGCTTGAAATATGATTTTGGGTTTTGTATGTATGTATGATTGCTGGAAATTTGAGTATTAAATTGGTTTACTCTATGTGAATTTCAAGTTTTAAAGTGTAGAATTTGAATGATAGGGTATTGCAAAATGTTTAATTCTCTTGATTTAATTTTCTGAATTTGTTGATGTTGAGTTCATGTATGTTCAGACAAATTGATGTTATATTATGTTATTTGAGTTGTGATTTTGGATGGCCAAGTTAAGGTAAGTTTGAGGTAAGTTTTTGTTGTTAATTTGTTGGTGAAAATGTGTATATTTCGTTTGTGGTTGATTGTGTGAAAAATTGGGAATTGTTGAAGTTGGAATTCTGCAGATTTCTGGGAAATCCAGGAGTCACACGGCGGTAAGGCCTGGTCTCACCGCCGTGTGGATCGTGGATTTTGCCTTGGAATTCTGGAGCTGTGTCTTTACACGGCGGTAAGGGCAAAGCCATACCGCCGTGTAAAACCATTCTGCCCAGGTATGAGGCATGTTACACGGCAGTATGGCCTAAGCCCTACCCCCGTGTGAGTGTCTTACACGGCGGTAAGGGCGAAGCCATACAGCTGTGTAAAACGGTTTTACCCCCTTCTTGCAATTTTTCCACTTCTTTCTTTTTCATTCCTTTTCCTCTCTTGTATGGTTTTAAATGTTATTTAGTGTAACGGATATTTAGCTATACAATGGATGGATTTTATTGTTTGTCTCCAATTAAGCTAATTGCTTTGCATTTGATATATATATATATATATATATATATATATATATATATATATGAAGAGTAGTAAATAACCATGCTATGTGAGTTTTTATAAATGATATAGAGGGTGACCACATACTATATCATGCCATGATTATTTGTATTATGTGAATATACATGTTAAGCTATAAAAATGCTTGCTTTAAATTGGATTAATGTTTAATTGTGGATTGTGTTATGCATGACCTGCTAGAGTCTAGAAAGTGGATAGTTAGGCATGCCTAATAAAGTCTTATAGCTACAGCCCTCAGTTCCGTTTGGACCCCAATCAGGTCCCCGTTTGGCTCCTCACGACCCTTTAATGTGTATGGATGTTGTTTAAGGTCCCTTTTGAAAATGTTTTGTGAAAGTTAAAAGTAAAATTGGTTTCTCGATTCGTACCCGTAAGGTACTGTCCGTAATCGGCTCGTACCCGTAAAGTACTGTCCGTATACTCGTTATCCACTCCCTCGAGTCAGCAAGTGCCTTGTATGAATTATGATATGAGGAAATGTATGTGATATATGTATGTGTTCATTGGTGAAAAGTATAACCTATTATGAGGATATGAATATTGTTATAAGCTTTCTGATGAATGGCTTTAATTATGTGAGCATGAGTACATGCAATTATTATGCTATGATTATCGTATATTTATATACATGAGCTACGCGTGTGTATTGCCTTGACGACCGTTGTGAATGGTTGTCCTTATGCTATATGTGTGTTTCCCCACTAAGCTTTATCGCTTAGCACGGTGTGTTACCCGTGCAGGTGCGGAAGGAGTTTGCTTTGGGAGAGTCGCAGCCATCGAAGCCAACACAGCAGGGTCTTAGTGTAGGGCTTTATTTTTGTAATTTGAGGATTCTTTTTATATAGAACTCTCTTACATCAGTTTTGTAATAGCTTTCGCTTATGTACATGTGTTTTGGGATTTGTAATTATCTGTTGTATCTCTTGGGTTGATCAAACAGTAATGTAATGCTTCCGTTATATTAATGCATGATCAGCCTTAGTTCTTATGTTTCGCAAAAGTTTTTAATTGCCCCGAATTTATGTATGTTTATCTTTGATTGAATTTATATATTTATGCTTTGTGCGTTTGCACCCTGACTCGTACGGCATCTTACTCCTCATGGGATGGGATCGCCTAAGTACGGGTAAGGGGTGTTACAAGTAACCTCTAGTAAGACGCTATAACAGCCCAAATAATATGAATATCGATAGTCCAATTTTTAACCTAACCAATAGAACATGTTATAATCGTTTTGTCACACAATATCTTATTTGAACATAAGTCATTGTCCATGTCAAACTTATATAGTTCAAACATATAATATCTCAATCACTAAGTAAACTGATAAATTCAAATGACATTGATCACACTATCAATTCATTTAAGCATGGCCATGCATTTCACAGTCCTCCTTATTGAGGGGCATAATAGATATCTCTCTCATAAGAGGGGGACAAATTCCATCTTAGTTATTCACTTACCTCTGTATAATTCTCATCATGGCCATTCATAGCCTTTATGATGATAATCCGATTAAAGATAACATTTGATTATGTCAAAGCATAATGTTTTGTATGTAGGAAACTGTGATAACCTCAGGTTTAAGGATTTAATAGTATAACTATTATGAGATCACTTATGACACAAACCCATGTGGTATTATCATAGCGGGTCTATCCAGTACCTTGTTCTCTAACAAGTACCTATAGGTGTGATTTATATCACCATATATAAACATCTCATGATTATCAATCAAACCCATACTAGTCTTAATTTATCTTTATGCCCTTTAATGATAAATGACTAGTGATAATAAGAATAATATTAAATATTATTAACAAACATTACTGTAACATGCCAATAATATATAAATGTGGAGAAAAAACCCTTTTCTAAATGAAAATACAACATTACATAAAGGTCTAAATATTTGGCCTAAGGTATAATAACTAATAGAAATGTGGTAAAACATTGAAATATTGATTTGAATAACAGTAAATAGATATGAATAACCAATTTTTTTACACTTTTATTGACTATAAGTGTCTGATAAGTATATTTGAGCATGCAAAGCTAATATATATATATACACACAGACACACACACACACATACACACACACACATATATATATACATATATATAAATATAAATGCATATATACACACACACACAGACACACACACGCACACATACACACACACATACATATATATATATACATATAGATATATACATATACACACACACACACACACACACACACATATATATATATGTATGTATATACATATACATACATATATATGTGTGTGTGTGTGTGTGTGTGTGTGTGTGTGTATGTACATATAGATATACATATACATATATATATATATATGTGTGTGTGTGTGTGTGTGTATATATATGTATGTACATATAGATATATATATACATATATGTATATATGTATATACATATATATATATATATATATATATATATATATATATATATATATATACATATATATATATATGTATATATATATATATATATATATATATATATGTATATATATGTATACATATATATATATATGTATATATATATATATATATATATATATGTATATATATGTATACATATGTATACATATATACGTATATATGCATACGTATATATGTATATATATACACACATATATATATATATATATATATATATATATATATATATATATATATATATATATATATATATATATATATATATATATATATAACACATGGTATCAGAGCCTGGGGGGATAGTGTTATATGAAATTGATTATTAATAATTTAGTAAATTTGTTTTAATCTTGAAAAACTAAAATATTATCTGGGTAAGGTTAGAGGTGAGGCAGTAAGTCCCGTTTTAGCCGTGGATAGGCATTTAGGGCAGTAAGGTTCCAGGACCTAATTATCCAGGTAAGAAGATACATTTTTCAAAATTAAATCAAAATTTCAAAATTATGAATAATTTATTTTGTAGATCCACTTCTTTTTCAAGCACTCTTGCTTCTGCTTCCTCGGAATCAAATTTCAAACATCCACCCAATAGTGAAGAAATTACTATTGAGGATTTTCAAAAATCTTTAAATAACTGGGAAATTCCAAAAATAAAAAAAGATCAAGTTTATGAAACTGGTCTGTTTCAAAACCTTTTCAAAACTGACTATGTCATCAAAATGGAAGAGAGGGATGTTCAAATCTCAAAACCTTTTGAAACCATCCAACTTCTTTCTCAAAAAACTTTACAAAAACACCTAGACAGGAAATATAGCTATATACATATAGGTCTTGTCCAGGTAGGAATTAAACCCCTCACAAAAGATGGCTTAAACACTTCAATTCTTTGTGTTTTGAGGGATGCCAGACATATAATTTTTTAGGATTCCATGATAGCTTCAGTAGAATCAAGTCTTTGCCAAGGCCCAATCTCTTTTTAATGCTATCCAGATATTTCTTTATCTCTAAGAGATAAAAACATTTTAAAATTCTTGATTTTGCAAATCAAAACCCATAATTACAAAATGCTGGAAGGTTCAATTCCAGTAGCAATTATGTTTAAAGTGCATTACAAGGCTATGGTTTCTGATTTCACATCAACCAAAAATGTTGATTCCAAAAAGGGTGAAACCCTCTTTTTACAAATAGATCTGTCTAGATCTAACACTATCATTCCAAAATCTATCCTTTGGAAGGATATCAGTCTTCCTGAAGAATGGATCTTGGAAGGAGTTTCAAAACCAAAATCTCCTGAACAGGCAAAACCAAATACCCAATTAAGGGAAATTACCTAGTACAATGACGGAAAGGTAAAAATAAGCTTTAGTAGAGCTTCCAGTCATCGATATTCAGATGCTGGTTCTTCCACGAGTACTTTGGATTTGGGAAAAATTTCAAAACTTCCTTCAGTTATTCATCTGCCTGATAGGATGGAGAATTTTCAAAACCCAAGATTTTCTTGTTCAAGCATTCCAAGTGCTTCTTTTCAAAACGTGGATTATTCTTCAAATGTACGTCACCGGGTCTATACTAGACCACAGGTAGGTGATAAAGACCAACATAATTCACCTCCAACTTCACCATCTTTTTTCGCGGTAACTGAAAATGTTATCAATGAACTAAATGTTTTAGAAAAGGAATTTGAAGTTGACAAAAATTATCTGCATCAGGATTTCTATTCTTCAAAAAATTCAGAAAAAAGAAATTGGTTTTTCAAAAATTTTCTGGATTAAAGAAAAGAAATTCAAAATGAGTTTTATGACTTTGTCATGCAAAACAAAGCTCATGTTTTATTCTTTGATTGGTTTGAAATTTATGCATCACAAAATAAAATTTCATATCCATTCAAAACAAACACCAAATCTATCAACCCTGTTATAACTAGGAATAAGGTTACAGGATGGGAAATGGTAGATGGAAAAAGAACTCAATCTGAACATCCACCTTTACGACAAATCAAAATTATACATCTAGAAACCACTTTAGATGCTGCACCTTACAAAACTCCCAGCAATGATTCAAATAAGGATATTAAAAATATTCTTCAACAAAATAACTTTACAAACACTCATCTTAGTACAATAGCTAAACAGCTAACTAGGATAGAGGAAAACCAAAAAACCACCACTGTCGTTTCCCAGGTTGAATCGACAGCTTCAAAACTGAAAAGTCCAGTTTTCAAACCTTTTCAGGTCTCCAAGACAAGTCAAAAACTATTTAGGGAAGGTAAATCAGAATTTACTGAAGCTCTTAAAACCCAACTTAGTAGGATAGAGAACACCTCTACGTCTACACCAGAAGTTGTAAGAGACACCCCTAACCGTAGCAAAGCTGTTAGTGCTTTAGATCAGGTATCTGACTCTGAAAATACGCAGCCAAACCAAAAGGAGGAATTATTTAAGCTCGTTTGGCAAAAAGGTCAACCTTTAACCATGACCACAGCCCCAGATTTAGGCATAGAAAATAGACCAAACATTTTGTCCCAGTCTAAATTCAATGCCTCTACTGTCTATGAATAGAACATAGATGGTATGTCTGAATATAACATCCTTGGTCTTCTACAACAGATGACTATGGCCTCCAATGCTTATAAAACCCAAACCAGTACACCTGATAGAGCCATTATTGAACTGCTCATAGCAGGATTTTCAGGACAACTGAAAGGATGGTGGGATTATCACCTCACTGCCCAACAATAATTAGAAATATTAGGTGCGATCCAAACCACTAAGGATGGAACACCCATTCTCGATGAGATAGGTAACCCCATACCTGATGCTGTAGCAACCCTAATCCATACGATTAGTCTATACTTCATAGGTGACCCTTCTCATTTAAAAGACAAAAACACAGAATTGCTTTCAAACCTTAGGTGTAAAAAGCTTTCTGATTTTCAAAATTATAAAACTACTTTCTTAACTAGGGTAATGCTTAGGGAAGATTCCAATCAACCGTTTTGGAAAGAAAAATTCCTTGCCAGTCTTCCTACCCTTTTAGGAGGAAGAGTCCGTAATAAAATCAAAGAGGCTTTTGGAATTAACCAAATTCCTTATAACCATTTAACCTATGGGGAATTAGTTAGTTTCACACAAAAAGAAGGTTTAAAGATCTGCCAAGATTTAAAACTTCAAAAACATTTGAAATGGGAAATAAAGAAAACTAGGCAAGAACTAGGATCATTCTGTAAACAGTTCGAAGTCTCCACAGAAGGTCAAACAAAAACCTGTGGAGGTTCCTGTTCTAAATCCTACAAAAAGCCACATAAACGATTTTCTTCAAAGCCTAACAAACAAGAGTTTTATAAATGATCTAAACCACAGAAGCCTTACAGGAAAAGATCTTTTAAAAGGCTCTTCAAACCAGCTTTCAAATAAGTCACTTGTTTTAAGTGTGGCAAGCCCGGTCATACTTTAAAATATTGTAGGCTTAACAAAAAACTTCACGAGTTACAAGTAGAGGAAGAAACAATACAAAAAATTGAAGCCATCCTCCTTGAAACATCTGAAAGTGAATCTCAAACAGAATCGTCTGAAATAGAAGATTCTTTTCAAAATGATGACATTGCTGCCCTTGATTCCTCTAACAGTGAGTCGGGTAATAGTTCCAAATCAATAAATGTTTTGGCAAAAGATCAAGAATTAATTCTTGATATCATCAAACAAGTGGAAGTTTCAAAACTTCAAAAAGAAATCATTGAAAAACTTTTGAAGTCTTTTGAACCTAAAACTCCGAAACCTTCCACTTCCAAACTCATTCCAAATAGTACTTATGATCTCACTAAAATCTTAAGTGCTAAATCAAAAGAAAAACCTCCTGTGACAATTCAATCGCTTCAAGAAGAAATTAAGATTGTCAAACAAGAGCTAAAAACTCTTAAAGAAAAACAGGAGAAAGATTCAAACCTTCTTCATGCTCTTTTATCACAAGACTCTAGTACTGATAATAATGAGAATGAAGAAAAGGAAGAAAATGAAACTGCTAATCTAGACTTAGAAAATGAAATTCAAAGTTTAGAAAATGCTCTAAGTGATTTCTTGTTTATCTTAAGAGAAACAGAAGCTTCCATCCAAAATGGTAGCATTTTCATCAAAACTCCTTTTGTTTTGCTTGAAAATATCAGTCATACTGCCATTTTAGGGACCCCATTTATCAATATGATTACTCCCAATTATGTTACATATGATGGTATTTCTTTCAAAACAAATAGAGAAAAAATTGTTTTCCCTTTCGTTGAAAAAACCAGAACAAGAAATTTAAACCTTTTGAAAGCTTGTTCTGTTTACAAAAGTGAATTGAATTGTATAATTCAAGAAAAGCAAAAACATTTACAATTTCTCAAACAGGATATTTCCTTTTTCAAAATCCAAAAAGGATTGCAAAATGATTTGGTAAAACGAAGGATTTCTGATTTTCAAAAATTAATTGAAAATGAAATTTGTTCAGAATTACCAAATGCTTTCTGGAACAGAAAATAACATATGGTTGATTTATCATATGAAAATGAATTTTCGGAAAGATAAATTCCAACAAAAGCAAGACCCATTCAAATGAATCATGATCTCCAAGAACATTGCAAAAAAGAGATTCAAGATTTAAAACAAAAGGGTCTTATCACAGAATCCAGGTCTCCCTAGAGCTGTGCAGCTTTTTATGTTAACAAAAACTCTGAAATTAAAAGAGGCACGCCTAGGCTTGTAATTAATTACAAACCATTAAACAAGGCTTTAAAATGGATTCGGTATCCGATTCCCAACAAAAATGATCTTTTGCAAAAACTGCATTCTTCATTCGTCTTTTCAAAATTTGATATGAAATCAGGTTTTTGGCAAATCCAGATTGAACCAAAAGATCGTTACAAAACTACTTTTACTTTTCCATTTGGACAGTATGAATGGACGGTTATGCCGTTTGGTTTAAAAAATATTCCTTCAGAATTTCAAAGAATTATGAATGAGATTTTTAATCCTTTTTCAAACTTCTGTGTTGTTTATATTGATGATGTTCTTGTTTTCTCAGAATCAATTGAACAACATTTTAAAAACCTCAGGACGTTTTTCAATGTGGCAAAGAAAAATGGACTTGTTGTTTCAAAAACAAAAATCTCTCTTTTCCAAACAAAAATTCGTTTCTTAGGTCATTACATTACCCAAGGAACAATTACTCCAATAGAGAGATCCTTAGCTTTTGCGGATAAGTTTCCAGACAAAATCTTAGACAAAACCCAACTCCAAAGATTTTTGGGTAGTCTGAATTATGTCCTGGACTTTTGTCCCAACATCAACCAATTAGCAAAACCTTTGCATGATAGGTTGAAGAAAACCCCTGTTGATTGGTCTGATGAACATACAAGTATAGTCCAACAAATCAAGAAACAGGTAAAAGAAATTCCATGCCTGCATTTAGCTGACCCATTAGCACCTAAGATTGTTGAGACTGATGCGTCTGACTTAGATTATGGAGGTATTTTGAAACAAACAGTGGGCGGGAAAGAATGCATAGTCCAATTCACTTCTGCACATTGGAATGATTGTCAGAAAAATTATTCTATAATTAAAAAAGAAATTCTTTCAATTGTCATGTGCATTACAAAATTCCAGAGTGATTTACTAAATCAGAAGTTCTTACTTCGGATTAATTGCAAATCTGCTAAGGAAGTTTTACAAAAAGATGTTCAAAACATCGCATCAAAACTGATTTTTGCCCGTTGGCAAGCTATCCTTAGTATTTTCGATTTTGAAATTGAATATATTAAAGGAGATAAAAACTCAATTCCTGATTTTCTGACCAGAGAGTTCCTTCAAAATAGGACCTAAAAATGCCTAGAAAATCAAAGGGGAAGGGGAAGGAGAAAGAGGTCCAGAAGGAAGACCCAAAAGTTTCAAAACCTATAGCAGCTTCTTCTGCTACAGAAATCAAATCATGGGTAGAAATCGTCGAAGAAGATAAGGAAGCCCTTGCCAAACAGTCCCAAGTCCAACAATGGATTGAGACTCTTACCAAACAGTCAGAACTTGGTACCCTTTTCAAAATGATTGCTGAAAAGCAAACAGGTAAAACTCCCCAAACTATTTCAAAACCAGAGAAAGGATCTTCATCTTCAAAAACCTCCTCTAAACAAATTTTAAAACCTACACAAGAGTCATCTTGTAGTAGACAACTTGTCAAAACCTCCGACCTCGAAGTTACTACTTTAAAATCCTCACAAGAGGAATTTTCAAAAATTGTTTTGACTCAAAACAGTTCTGAAATTGTTTTATCTCAAACAAAAAACATTTCAAATTATTTTTTCAAAACATATTTTCAATACATTTGGACCATGGAGGAAGGATTTTATCTTCAAAACCCTCAGATGGCCATTTCAAAAGTTTTCCCTATAGGCTGGTTTTTTAAACCATGGGATTTAACAAAACCCCAGCCTTATTACAGGGCAATTCTTGAATTAACGAGTTCTGTGTCCATTGTGGACAATCCTAAAATCGGACCTGTTAACTACTCAATGGGAAAAATCCATAAAGTTCTCTGTCCTCTCGAGTGGGGACAAAACCTTCACCAACCCAAATCCTTTCCCGTTGATTTCAAAACCACATATAACCATTGCCGGACCTATTCCTACTAGGATTATCAACAAGCCTGGTACAATGTCCCGGTTGTTCTACTTCAACCTTAAATAGGACTCAACCAATATTCCTTTTTGGTTTGCCCATTGGTGGAAACTGCATGGAGCTTCTCCTAAAATCTTAAAACCACAAATTCAGGAAAGCTATACCCTTTTTAAAACTTCCTACCAACCTTCTGACAAAGAAAAAAGGTTTCATCCTTTAATGCTTTTTGCAGTCAGGTTTTTCTTACCTTGGGTAACAGCTTGGTATTTGGACTACCACCAGCAAGAAGCACAAATAAATTTGGTCAAAAGATTCAAAGTCAGATGGTGGACGAAATTCTCTATTCCGGACTCCATCAAAAGACCGGCTGTAAGTAGATATCTTCGGAGTCAAGGATCTCTTAGGGTAGAACGAATAGCAACACAGTTCCTTGCCCAAAAATCTTTTGCTCAGACTCAACTAGCAGCAGCAAAAACTGAAGAAGAATACTTTCAGATCATGGCCCAACTTCTACAAAGCAAGGCCACTTCTTCAAAAGCCTCTTCAGACTCCTCAAAAACAGGCTCATCCTCCGGATCAAAGCCCATCTTCAATCTTGCAGATGAAGACTGTGATGTCTTCCCCAATTCTCGCATGGATCCTTAAACGAAGATGTTTTTAAACATGGGCCAGCCTAGCCCATTCATTTTCATTATATTATGGGCCTAGCCCATCCTCTTTTATGTTTTAATTTGTATTTAGGCTTAAGTCCACACCTTTGTTAAGGCCCAGCCTCATAAAAAAAAAGTCAAAAAGAAAATCGTAAAAGATATTTTCCTGCTTTCGGTGCTTGGTTTTTTCCAGCTCATCCTATCACTTCCTGTCTCCATAAGGCTCCCCTGATTGACGGTAGACTCTCTACTTAAAGACCTCCTTCTTCCCAGTTGAGGGCAGAGACTAATTTGGAGAGGATTCCCAGTCTTCAAACTCTCACACTTAGATCAGATATTAGGTAGCTCATGTGTTGAGCAAAAAAACCTTATAATCTTGAGCCGAGTGTTTATCTCTTGTAATTATTTTCTTTTCTTCCAAAACCTGTAAGTGTAGCTCATGTGTTGAGCCTTTGTACTTACAGTTTATGTAATTTTTATATATTTTAATTTATAATATATATATTTTTAAACAATTGTTTTTACATTCATAAGTATGCTCTGTACTTGCGGTTTAAACTGATCTGGTACATCAGAAATACTGTTTGCATAAATTTTCCAAACAACCTTGAAAGTATATAGGCTGAAAAAGCTCTAGCCTCTTGTGGGATATAGCTTAAGCTATCCTGGCTGGTCTACTGCCCGTACTTTCTTGATTTGATTTTCCAGTTTTACATTGCATTTGCATATTTCATTTTAGTTTTAGGTTGTGAAATCCTTTCGAGGATATTTGTTGTGTGATAGATTTATTTTCTAGATTAATTTTCATATACCCTTTGATCCTGCGGTGTCCATGTATATATATATGTATATATATATATACATATATACATATATACACACACACACACACACATATATGTTAAAGATTTTTATAATAAAAGAAATAATAATTAAAGAACTATGAACATATAGTTGCCTATTTTTCTAGGTAGCGGATCGATAGACATGCCTATGGGGACTACATATGCAACTGCCTACCATTTGGCACCTATGGTGTCCTCGTTGAGACTATATATCTCCTACAGTTTTATACCTTTGGATACCACTAATATAGTATACCTATGAGTATTGATATGATTTGTACCTTCAGATACCTATAGTATAGCATGCCTACAGGTATTCATATGATTTGTAACTTCGGGTACCTATAGTCTTGTACCTTCGGGTACCTATAGTCTTTCCCGCTATCTACTTCTTTAGAGAAATGCAAGCCAGCTAAAGGAAATGAATAATATGTGTTATACAAAATATATGATATGAAATATATGTGATATACATTGCTTGAATATCATGCATAACTATATGATGACATACGTAAATGTACATGTAACTATTAATAAATGGAGTACACTGCATGATTTTGATACGAAAATGTTTGAATATAAATATACTTATATAACATGTAAATGTATGATTGTTAAGGTCTTGCATGCTTGGCAGATGACTACTATGAGTGGTATTCCAAAATTAAGTATTCCCCACTAAGTTCGAAAGCTTAGCATAGGTGTTTATCCATGTAGGTTTAGATCTCAAAGTCACACACAATGACATCCTGCAAGAGTCAAGGCCAGCGCAAAAGTAGGGAGAAGAGCTTAAAGTATATTTATTATGATGATGCAAAATTTTATGTAGATATAAATAACTAATCTGTAAAATAAGACTTTATGTAAATGTAATGGTTATTTTGTATTAATAGATACTGTGGTGTTCAATGGAAATACGTGTATGTAAATAACTAAGGAACTCTATATGGATATGTATATAAAATATATGATACGAAACGAAAATTTTTGATACCTCATGTCACACCCCAAATCGGGCCTAGTCGGATTTGGCAAGTTAAGTCGAATAAGTGATGGATATTTCGGTAATTTGTGCATGTGGAATTTGGATGATAAGGACCTAATTGAAAAGATAATTAAAGTTTGTGAAGAAATAATTATGGAAGTGAGTAAGTGCAAATTTGTCAAAGGATTAAAGAGTAATAAAGCAAGATATTTTGGTTGGAGCCAATAGGAGGCTGCCATGTGTCTTGGCAGGTGGGCAATTTGTGGGAAAAGAAGAAAAAGAAAAAGAATGAGAGGGAGGAGGAGATCACGTTCTGCTCTCTCCTCTCCTTTTCCTTGCTCTTCTTTCTTTTCGTTTCCCGTTTCTTGTTCTCCCTTCCTTGACTGTGTGTGAATTGGTGTCTTGGTAGAGCTTGAAGATTTCTTGAAGAGGTAAGTTGGGTTAGGGTTTCCTGCATGTTTTTCTTCTTCCTCTTATCCCGGTTTTGCTATTTTGAGTTAGGGTTTTTGGATGAGTAATTTGGGGGTTTTGGTTTGTGCAAGCTTTGGATTACAAGAGAAAGCTTAAGGGCAAGGAGATGATGGAGGATTGAAGTTTGAAGTGTGGTTTTGAAGCTAAAGATTTCAGGTTTGGGATTTGTTTGATAAGATTGTTTGATTTTGAGTTTACTGTAATTCTTAGGGTTTGTGTTCTTGAGGAACTTGAATGAATTTATGCTTGATTTGGTTGTTTTAATTTCCGAATTAAGTTGCATTTATCTTGTGTTTGCTGTATGAGATGTCTTCTGGAAGGTAATAATAGATTTGAATGGTTTTTAATCAAATTATGGATTGATTTCTGAGTTCTGGGAATTCTGGAAATGGGAAAAATCGCGTTACTATTGAATTTCCCATTTCCAGATTGTGTGTCGGGTGACTAGCCAAGAAAGGAGGCCAGTCACGAGGCGTGACTCCCAGTCACGACTCATGACCAGCCAGAGAGGCCCGTCACGAGTGGTGACTGTAAGTCACAACTCGTGACCAGCCAAGAGGAAGCCAGTCACGAGGCATGACTCCCAGTCATGACTCGTGACCGGCCTGAGAAGGCAGTCACGGGTAGTGACTACCAGTCACGACCCGTGACCAGCCCAAAGTAGGAAGCCAGTCACGAGACGTGACTCCCCGTCACGACTCGTAACCAGCAAGAGAGCAAGGCACGACCCGTGACCAGTAAATGACCAGAAGCCAGTCACGAGGCGTGACTCCCAGTCACGTCTCGTGACCAGCCTTGTGGAGGTGGCCAGTCACGAGTTGTGATGCCAGTCACGACTCGTGACCGGCCAACCTCGTTGGTCACACCGTTCGGCGTATTTTTCTGAAATTTCCCGGTTTTAACTCAAAAATGAATTTCGTATTTCTTCCGAATGGACTTACACTACTGTATGATTCATGCCATGCTTTTATATGCCTTTATATGAATAATCCCTCGATCTCTTCAAATGAAGTGTATTTTGTATTACTCCATGATTAAGATTATGCATTGTGTAGTATTAGCATAATATGGTTCCGCAATTAATTCTGATATGTTTTAGGATATTGAATAGTGCTAAAGTGTGTTGATTGAATTATATTGCATGGTTCATAATATGAATTGTATGAGGTATGATTGATATTATGAACCTATGTGTTTGTCATTTTGACTCCGGATTATGCATGATGACATACTTGTGTGTGTATATGTGTATATATATATATATATATATATATATATATATATACATTTTATTAATCGACACATGACTTGGATGATGCACGTGGATAGTGTAACCTTATTTATATGCGTATTATACTCAGTATTGTGCATGATGAACTATGACATGTGACTTGAAACATGTTGTCGTTTATGTATGACCTGCGAAAGTCAGTCTAGTGGATAGTTAGGCATGCCTAATAGAGTCTCTTAGCTGCAGCGCCCCTTTGAATGTTTGGACCCCGATCAGGTCCCTGTTTGGTTCCTCGCGAACCCTTATGTGATAGGATCTTGTTTAAGATCCCCTTTGTAAATGTTTTGTGAAAGTTATAAAGGAAAAAGTAAAAATTGGTTTTCTCGGCTCGTACCCGTAAAGTACTATCCGTATCGGCTCGTACCCATAAAGTACTGTCTGTATACTCGTTATCCACTATTTTGAGTCAACAGGTATTATATTTGTTTTGTCTGATATGAACAGGAGTTTGTGATATTCAAATGAGCATATTTCTAGACATGTGAATCAGTTATGTAATCAAATGTGATTATGAAACTCTGAATGGGTTGAATGTGACTTAAACAGGTGAATTGAGCATATTTATCTGTATACATATATGTATATCATATGGTGAATGTATTTGTTTGCTATCAGTTATAGATATAAGTACTGGAATTAAAACGTGCATAACTGTGACCATAATCTTTCAAATGCCATGAGTATATGTTATCATGTTATTATTATTAGAACGTGAATTCGACTAGTTAGGCTATAAGCATACGAAATAATATGTATACGAATGTGAGCTTAAATTACGGATTGATATGGTTAATTAGTATGTATATGAGTGTGATTCTGTACTGTTAATTGTTATGGTAGCATGTGAATTAGTATGCATGATAAGGCAATCTGGACTATTGAATGATTACATATGTATTATCTGAGGTACAATGTATGCGATCGGCTTCGGGTAAGTATATGTGCATTAATGGATGATGATGGGGCAAGTTAAAGTGTTTAAGAATCTGATCTTGAGCTTGTGTATGCTCTGAATGTAATATTTTGCTGTATGTTCCTTTGGTCTCTACTGTTGTAGTATCTTTGGCGTGTTGTCATGTGTCTATGAGTTTGGCATGATATTATATGTGAAAGAGTCTTGCAATGGAAGTGTGGTGTTTTGACGTATTTCCTTGGGTTCGGCTAGTGTGGGTAGTATGACATGACAGAAAGTAGGTTTAATTAGCTCGTGTTCTTGGTATAATAATTGTGTGCAGTATAGCATGGTAATCTTATAACATGTGAATGGGTTCTTAGATAATGTATGAGTAATTGGGCATGATAATTGCACGTTTAAATGTCATGCCACCATGAATGGTAAGGTGCTGATGTCCGATACCCTGGTAAGTATATGCATGTGAAATTGTATGTAGTTTGGCATGATGATACTTGTATCGTGTATGGTGTTTTGTCTACTTCGGCTTAATTTCGACATAAGTATATGAATATGAATGTGAGTTGGTGACGAAATGCCTTTCTATGCAAGCCTGATTATATGTGTGTTATGAATGTCCGTTTTTACCTTTGTGAATGTGTTATGCCTTGACGACCATTGTGAATGGTCGTCCATATTGCTTGTGTGTTTTCCCCACTAGGCGTTTATCGCTTAGCACGGGTTCTCTTCCCGTGCAGGTGGCAGGTTTGGTTCTGTTCTAGTCGCGCATCTGCATGGTCGGTCACATAGGAGTTAGAAGTTTTGTATTTTTATTCAGTTTCTGTATTTCAGTAATTGTATTTCTGTATTATTGTATTTGTAATTAATTATGTAATGATCTGGAGATTATATTGGGATATGTAAATGTTATTATATTTATTAGTTATTCCTTTGTATTATTATTCGCTTTTAGCTTCCGCTTAGTGCTTGCGTGTGTGTGAGTTATTGCATGATCAGTCTGTGCCACATGTTAAGTCAAGTTTTTAATTAATCCGTATTTTTGTATGTATGTTATCTATGAATGTATGCTTCCGCATTGTGCATGTGTATATCTGTGCGAGTGAGCGTCGGGTAGCGCGCCCGTCGGCGTCCTTCCAACGGGGGCGACGATGGGGGTGTTACACCTTATGTATAGGATCATGTTCAAATGTAAGTAACATAATCGAAATTATTATATATATGTGCATGTGTGTGTGTGTGCGCGCGCATAGGTAGACACATATAGTTGAGTGACACCCCCTGTGTTTAAGGACTAAATGGTTGGAATAGGGTTTATAAGTATAGTACAGGGGGTGTTACACATACATGCAATATTTCTTAAATATATTGATTATAGATCATCATACATCTTAATCATTATCTAATTGTGATTTACAATACTTGAAATCTCAAAGTTTGACGTAGCAAAAATATAGCAAAAACCAAAAACTACATAAGCATAGACTAGGATTCATAGTTTGATAAACTAATGGCTCTAATACCATTATTGGAATTAAATGTGTTCATACATTTCTTACAAGGTGAAAATTTAAAAATCTAATTCCTTAAAACATTAATTCTGTTAGAAGATCTGATTGAAACTAAACTACAAGTTCAGTATACACTTATCGAATTAGTTTGAATAGTTGATTCCTTCGTACTGGATTGTAGCAAACCACCAGTATCCAAATTAGGATGCCTTTAAAGTATCCACACTAAGAAGAGGGATGAAGAACTAGGAAAGGAAAATGTAAAAATTTGAAATTTCTTTTGTGCTATTAACAAATTTTGGCTACAAATTCAAAGAGAAAGAATAGAGAGCATTTTTATGTAACATAAACTCTTATGTTAATCCTTAACTAATTTTGATTAATAGGATCCTTTTATACGACTCCAATCCTAATATAAATAGTTTTTTTATTAAACCTTAATGAGTTGTACCTCAAAACCAAATGGATGAGCTCAATTGACAATCAAAGAGGCCCATTTAAAGTACCATGCATAGAAAGAGGCGCAATTGGCTTCAAATTAGCCCATGGATCATATGTAAAGCTTCATTAACTCTTAATTATTATTAAAATAATCCATACAATACAAGGCTTCTCAATTCCTTTCTCTATCTTTTATGCACAAAGAGCAGATAAAAAATCTCTCTACATTGCCATTTAGGCTTTTAAGCCCAAATTTGATTCCCTCATTTATTCCAATCTTTACTATGATATCTCATATCATAGTAGATTATTCATTTTTACCTTTATACCCTTCCTTTATTTGTGTGTGACCTTTTGGGTTTCTATGCAGCTTGGCAGTACAATATGTAATTGCAAATCCTAGTTAGTCTAGAATTGCATAATTCAAACTCATTTGAATTATTATGTCGATTCTTTATTAATATTCACATACA
The DNA here is from genome assembly GCA_947683425.1 of Excoecaria cochinchinensis. NCBI lineage: Eukaryota > Viridiplantae > Streptophyta > Magnoliopsida > Malpighiales > Euphorbiaceae > Excoecaria > Excoecaria cochinchinensis. The sequence goes on along the minus strand of CANTUQ010000028.1, from coordinate 4,469,611 downwards.
TGTATGTACAAATTATCAGAGACTTCTAGCCAAGTATGATGACTACCCAAGTAGCAAAAAGTATGTGGTTTGACTTCTGCCCTTTCGATATATAGTTCCATGCAATTACTCATTTTACCATTTCTTTATTTCATTCTGGTTTGAGCATGGATACTTGTTAGCTCAAAGCTTAATTAGGTTTTTTTAATTAAACCCATAATATGTTACGTCTAGCAAATATTTTCTTATTCCTAAAATGCCCTTTGTGAGTCTTATACACACTTGCATCCAGCTCTAGCCAAAGATTCCTAATAACGAAACTTTACATGATGTGTGAGATAAACTCTCCACTATTAGTCATGAGTAATAAAACCTTTATTGATCACTCAACTATCTTCAAGTAGGTCAAATTATTCCCAATATCCAAGCTATGTTCACACCTTGATAAGGGTTAAAGTAATGGAATCAAAGCAAAGCACTTGCTACTTAAGATACTTTGGTTATCTCAAGTCTAAGGATACATACTCCACTGATATGATGAGATAGTTCACCAACATTAATCATTTATCCATGTGAAGTTTCTCATGATAGGCCACAAATGTACTTGTTCCTCTAACAAGCATCCATATGCTAACTATAAGCATCACTATGCTCATAACTTACGAGAATTGCTGCTTGACCTAGTCAAAAAGCATAACATGTGCTAGCTTATTCATATTAACAAGTTCCTACCTTGTGAATATTATGAGTAGGGATTATTTAGGTATTAAACAATTGCATATAATAGACTTCTCATTATCATGAAATCTTCATGATTGTCTTTATGTTGTGTTTATATACCAAGGATTTCATTAGATACTTTAAGACATATGTAAACAAATGCAAGAAATGTAAGTACTATATAATGAAAAATGCCTTTTATTATTCATAAATGAATTGATATACATGGAAAAGTCCCAATTACATATGGTCTTTAGAGCATATCACTAATAAAAGTTTATAAAAGAACTTTAATTGATGTTAATAATTAGTGTATAAGATTTATTTTACAATTTATTTTGCATTATGTAACTTGGTATAGTTTAGTATAATTAATTGTATGCTTAATTTAATAAATGGATTTTAATGTTTATTTATTCTTGTGAATAATTGAAAATATTTTATTTTTTATATATTTAAAAATATTGTTTGTTATGCACGATATGTTTGTATGAGTTGTATGTGGATGAAAAATGGAATTGCTTGAACACCAATGAACATATAGCTTAATGCGTGGTTTCTTTTTGTGCATAGGTTTTGAAGATATACAGGAGAAAAATTATGATAGATTTACAACATAGTCTAAAGTCATTAAAGATTTGAAGGAGCCTGTGAGGTGGATGCACTAAGGATTTTATTCAATTTTTGGTTTGTGGCATGTACATGTATAAAAGTGAAGAAAGTTATAGAACTATAGTTTAGGTTGTATATTAAAGTTGTGTATGTAATCTATATATTAGAAATATGATAATTTTTAAGGTTTTAATGATCAATATCTATATTTATTGGTATATGCTTCACTCATGTTTGCAATTTGATTAAAATTGGAAGGATGTGCAAATTCTCTTTTGTAAAGACTTTGAAATTGACTTAGATGGTAGGGTAGAATTATATAGAAGTGTAATAAGGAGATTTTAAAAAAATATAGAAGAAACTCTATTAAAATTTTTATAAAGCAAATAGTAATTGCTAGAATAATTAAGATATAAAAATGAAATTTTGAAATTTAAATTTTAAGAAATTAAGATTTGTGTGTAACATTCTGGATCCGGTTAAATTATCGGATCGGGTATAGGGTGTTAAAAAAGGTGCACAAACTAGAGAGGGGTTCATCCAAGTGGTAGATGCTAGGTTGGACGAAAGGTTTGAAGAATTTGAGAAGAAATTAAAGGAAAAAATATGTATTAGTGATCCACCGCTACCATGACAAGTTGATCCTCCATTCGCTCCATTGGCTCTAACTGCCCCTTTTGGTCTGCCTGTGGACACTAGTACCTAAGGGAGTTTGAGGAATGAGGTTGACAAGCAAGGGAAATATGAATTTGCATTCAATTTTATGGGAGAAGAAGATGATCATTCAAGCATTTATAGACAAAAATCATATTTGCAATTAGTATATTGATATATTATATTGATCCATGAAATAGGTGGTTGAGGAGAAGTCTACTCTTACTATAACAGTTGAGAAATCAAATCCATCAATTAATAAAAAATTAAGCACAATTTACAAAAAGTATAACCATCCACTGATCATATTAAACAACTCAAATAAAGTAGAAATATAAATGTTTAGAAATATAAATGTGCATGTATGGTATTATCCTTCAACTAGAATGACCCTTACATAGTTACTATAATGGGATATGGCTATAAGTGAGCCATGTCAAGCTATACTCAGGCCATATTAAATTATAAATTGATTTGTTCTTTTTTACACAATCTATTCCACCAACTCATAATCGGAAAAGAAGCAAAACAAAACAAAAGCAATCCATTGGGATTAATTATAATAGAGGTCATTGTACGTATGTCCTAATTACGAAAAAATGACAAGATATTTTTTTTAACTAAAAAAAATACTTGACCTATATAATTTTCTATGGAAAGTCATTTGAGTTTAGAAATTCTTCAAACTCTACTAGAAATCTAACATGTTATGCCATATAAGCTCTAGATTTTAAAATGTAACATGTGGTATTTCACTTCAATAAATAGTCATTTAAATTTTCCTGAAATAAATAATCTATGTACCATAAAAAATAATGTCTTATTATGTTAGCTACATTGCATGGATCCTAATTGATGTGTAGCCATATTGATCTCTAGTAAAGTTTGAAATTTTTCTAATCAAAATAATGTTTTATGAAAAGATTATATAATTCAGATATTTCTTGTTGCAAAAAGTTTTTTTTACAATATTCTAATAATTAGGGCATAAGTCTATAATTTTGGTGCTATTAACCTCAAGCCATTAGCTAAAAATGTATAGGTACATATTCTTGTGAGCACCACGTTATAAATGACCGGATCCTCTCTAGTTTTTTTTTCTATTTATTTTTTTCCTTTTAATATTTAATATTGGATTCCACTGCTTTAATAATAATATCTTTCAAAAGAATTTATCTACATATTCAAAAAGCTTTTTCATTGTTTTTTTCTTTGAAGGAAAAAGCTTTTTCTCTCAGCCCCTAATTTTTGCATGCCTTTTTTTCGATTTTCACCCTGGCGGGGCGCCTAATTTTAACAAGGCCGAATTTTTCGGTCTTCGACCCATGAGACATTTATTCTCTTTTTTTAATTTTTTATCTTAGCCATGGAAACTTTTTAGTCTATCAATGTTGACTTGTTCTTTGAACTCATTTCCATCACTATCTATCAAGATTGCTGCTCCTTTTGATAATAGCTTCTTTAGCACAAAAGGACCTTCCCAAGTTGGTCGAATTTGCCTCGCATATCTGGAACACCTGGCCTTATCTATTTAAAGACTAGATCCCCTTCTTATAATGGGTGCTTTCTAAGCTTCTTCCCAAATGACCGAGCAAGTCTATTTTAGTAGATGTAATTGTGGTAGTAAGCCCGCATTTGATTTTTATCTAATAGGTTCACTTGTAGCAACCGTTGTTGTGCCCAATCTGCTTCTGGCAACTTGGCCTCTAAAATTACCCTTAGCGACTGAAGTTCGACTTCCACAGGAAATACTACTTTCATCTCGTAAACCAAAGAATATGGAGTACCCCTTATTGAGGTCCTGGTAGTGATTTTGTAAGCCTATAAAGCAAATGGTAGTTTTTCTGCCCAATCTATATATGTCTTAATCATTTTGTACAAAATCCTTTTGATATTCTTATTAGCTGCTTCAACTGCCTCGTTGGCTTATGGTTGATATGGAGAGGATTTATGGTGTTGGATACCATATTTTTGGAGCATTTTCTTGGTTTTAGCCTAGAATTGCACTCCATTATTGAACACGACATGCTACGGGACGCCATATCTGCATATCAAGTTCCTTTCGATAAATCTAGCCATTTCCCAGGCACCCACTTTTTGAAGGATTCTGCTTCTACCCACTTTGTGAAGCAGTCAATAGCGACCACAATATATTGGTGCCCATTAGAAGCTGTCGGTTGTATTTCTCCTATGATATCTATCCCCCAAGCTGTGAATGGCCAAGGAAATGTAAGGTTGCACAGTTTTGAAACAGGCAAATGTCTCAAATTCGCATATTGCTAGCATAGGTGACACTATTTCACGTACTTGGAGCAGTCTGTATCCGTAGTGAGCTCGAAGAAACCTTAGCACATGATCTTCTTGGCTAACGTCAACCCATTCATATAAGCTCCGCAGACTCCAGCGTGTGTCTCCTCAAAAGAAAACTCAGTATAAAGAGAAGACTTTTGTTTATTAAATTGATATCTTTCTTTTGCAAAGGTTTTCCAAAAAACCAGCATCCTCTTTCTTCTTCATTAACCTTCTATTTATAGGCTAATGCCGATTTAAGGATGAAGATAGGAATTAAATATTTATTTTTGAAAATAAAAATTTGAATTTTAAATATCCTTAGAGATAAACTTTAAGTTTGAAATCAAATTATCTTTTTGAAAGTAAATATTTCTATTTATCCTTAAAAATAAATATTAAATATTTGATTTATCCATAGAGATAATGTGATTTCAAACGTTTGATTTTTCTTTATAGATAAATGATATCAAAATATCTTTTTGAAATCAAGTATCCTTATTTATCCTTAAAGATAAATATCAAATATTTGATTTATTCACAAAGATAAAGTGATTTCGAATGATCCTCATATGTGAAATCGAACTTTTAGTTTATCCATGAGATAAACATTTAACATCTTGTATTTATCCAAACATCAACCAGCAAATCGCCGCTAGGCTACGACCGATGGGTATCCCTCGGCCGAGGGAAGGGTATCAGTAAAGAGGGCAGTCTTGCCTTCAGAGAGGCGGGCACCTGCTCGTGCGAGGGACTAGCATCCCTTAAGTGCGAGTGATAAGCACCACGTTGACGTACGGGCGTCGGTCAACCAAAAGACAATTCCTTAAATGAAAAGGCCTCTTTTGAAGCAAAAGAGATATAAAAAGGATTTTTGGTCACCAATATCCCTAAAATTTGTGAATTTCAAGGGCAAAAGCCTATAACTTCACTCCTTTACTTGTGAAACAGGTACCGATATTCTAATCTGGTAACTCTGATCTGGGCTACCTCGGTGCTCGGTGTCTACACCCTCTTTTTTCTTTTACATGAGGCCAAAAATCCCATCAAAAAAATCCATCAAAATTTGCTTCAATAATTAAATCTAATAATGTAAATATACTATTTACACTCTAAACAACTTAATTGGACCATTAGATAAATTTGATTTTATCAATTTTACTTACCTCAATTTACGCCCCTCACTTGAAATCCTTAATTTCCTTCACTCTTTCTTCCCCGAATGAAAATTAAAGCTCACTAACTACTATAAAAGGGGTTAAACTATGACAGAGGGGCTTAGATTTGAGAAATCATTAGATAAAATTGAAAAAAAAATTGAGAGAAAGAAGGAGAATGGCATTCAGCCTTGAAGAAGAAAGAAGAAGGGAGCAGAAAGCGGTGGAATCTTCTAGGGAAATCTGCACTTTACAGCTATTTACAGGTGCAAGAGTGGGTTTGGCTTGATTCTTTCACTTTGGCCCAAGAATAGATATGCCCAATTAAGTTTGTAACGACCGGGCCCGTACGGAACAGAATCAACTCCCCGGAACACATCCCGTCGGGAGGATACAGAACTGGGTCCCAGCCATTACTCACAGAACTTCACACTCCCCTTGTGCATTTTTGCCTTCCGTGGGATTCGAACCAAGGACCTGGGGATAAGTCCTTTAATTCTTAGAATCCCACTACCATTAGGCTAGCCTAATGGTAGTGGGATTCTAAGAATTAAAGGACTTATCCCCAGGTCCTTGGTTCGAATCCCATGGAAGGCAAAAATGCACAAGGGGAGTGTGAAGTTCTGTGAGTAATGGCTGGGACCCAGTTCTGTATCCTCCCGACGGGATGTGTTCCGGGGAGTTGATTCTGTTCCGTACGGGCCCGGTGAGGGTACCTCACATGTTCTGTACGGACCCCGATCAGGTCCCCGTTTGGTTCCTCGCGAACCCATCAGTATTAGGATCTTGTTTAAGATCCCCTCAGTATAAAAATATTGTGCTTTGATAAAATGAATTGACTTTTGATTTGTACCTGTGAGGTACCCTCAGTATTCGATTCGTACCCGTAAGGTACCTTCAGTACACTCGTTATCCACTATCTAGAGTCAGCAGGTGTTCATTAAATAATTGATTGAATTGCTCTGTTCTGAATTGGATATAAACATGTGGTATCTGAATGAGTATAATGATGGGATATATGTTCAATTAATATGGAAATGGAGATGTAATTGTGATGCAAATGTATGGCTTTAATTTGTGAGCATGACTATATGGGTATTGTTAAAGCTATTGCATTTTGAATTGTGAATGTGAAATGCCATGACGACCATTGTGAATGGCCGTCCATAATTTATGTGTGTTTCCCCACTAAGCGTTTATCGCTTAGCACGGTGTTTTTACCCATGCAGGTGCGGAAGGAGTTTTGCTTTGAGAGAGTCACCGCCATCAAGCCAACATAGAAGGGTTTAGTGTAGGGTTTTTTTTTTAATAGTTGATGATTCTTTTTGTATAGAACTCTCATGTATCAGTTTGTATCAGTTTAGTATCAGCTTCCTCTTTTGTACCTATATTTTGTAAATGTAATATTATTTTTGTATCAGCTAGTTGATCAGAACATTATTGTAATGGTTTGTTATATTAATGCATGATAAGCTATGGCTTTCTTTTCCATTAAGTTTTTAATTATCCTGTATTTCTGTATGTATGTAATGAATGAATGTATGTTTGCTTTGTTTTTGCTTGGTGACACCTTGTCTCATACGGCATCTCACTCCTTACCGGATGGGATCGCCTATGTATGGGAAGGGGGTGTTACATCCATAATGTGGCAAACCAGGGTAAGTAAGTATTTATATAAATGTACAATTAGTTGGTATGAATGATATGATAAAGTGTGAGGAATAGCATTTTGTTTTGGGCAGTGTGTATGTCACGGTGACAACCTCAAGGGTTACCACCGTGAGGCACCCCAAAAGTGCATTCTGTTTCGGAGTCTAGGTATGTCACGGTGACAACCTAATGGGTTACCACCGTGAGGTACCCCAGACTTGCATTCTGTCGAGATCCTTTGTATGTCACGGTGGCAACCAATATGATTACCACCGTGACCTACCCTGTTTTTGCAATAGAATCTTATTTATTTCACATGATTTAGGGATGTTAAATTATGGATTTTTGTACACATTGTCACTTAATATGAACTATATACTAGTAAGGTGATGTCTGTATTCGATTCGCACCCATAAGGTGATGTCTGTATTCGATTCGCACCCGTAAGGTGATGTCTGTATTCGATTCGCACTCGTAAGGTTCTGTATTCGATTCGCACCCGTAAGGTTATGTCTGTATTCGATTCGCACCCGTAAGGTGATGTCTGTATTCGATTCGCACCCGTAAGGTGATGTCTGTATTCGATTCGTACCCGTAAGGTACTGTCAGTTCATTCGTTATCCACTATTTTGAGTCAGTAGGTATCCTGTTTGTTTTATCTGATATGATTAAGAGAATGTGATATTTGGATGAGAATAATTCTGGACATGTGAATCAGTTATGTACTCGAATGTGATTATGAATCTCTGAACGGATTGAATGTGACTTAAGCATGTGTATCGTACATGATTATCAACATATATCATATTGTGAATGTGTTCGTATACAATCAGTCATGGACATAGGTATGTGAATTGAAAGGTGTACAACTGTGATCATGATCTCTTGAATGCCATGGTTATAGTTTTTTATGTTGTGCTGATGAGTATGTGAATCCGATTAGATATGTTTATAAGCATATGAATTAAGAGGTAGATAAATGTAAACTTGAATTACTGAATGCTATGGTTAATAAGTATGTATATGAACGTGATTTTGGTGCTATTGACTGTTATGGTGAAGTATGTGAATCAAGATACGTATGAATGTGCTCTTGACCATGGAATGTTATAAATATTGTGTTATGTTATGTGTTCTCTCTCTAGCTTTTCCTAGGGTAGTGATTTCGGCGTGTGGTCATGTTTTTACATTTCAGGCATGATAATTAGTAGCTATGCATGTGAAATCTCTGACATCTGATGCCCGTGAGTTCGGTAAGTGAAAGTTAATTTGTATGTGTAAGTGCATGATATCGCTTGTATCCTGTATGGTATCCTATCTGCTTTGGTTGCTTTAGTATGATTATAGAAATATGGTAACCGTATAATTATGATAATGGAAAGGACAATCAAATAATGTGTACATGAATGTGGTTATGATCTGCTGAATGCATGACTTTTTATGCAAGCATGTATATCTATCTGTTAGGACTATATGCATTTGCTATTATGAAGGTGTTATGTTTTGACGACCATTGCGAATGGCCGTCCATGTTGCTTGTGTGTTCTCCCCACTAAGCGTTATCGCTTAGCACGGATTCTTTTCTCGTGCAGGTGGCAGGTTTGGTTCCGTTCAAGTCACGCATCTGCAAGGTCGGCCACCTAGGAGTTAGAAGTTTTGCATTTTGTTTAGCTTCGGTATTTTGGATTTTGTAATTCTGTAGTCCTTTGTATATGTAGTTATATGTAAGGATCTTATTGTAATTAAGTTTTCAGTTATTTCTCCGTTTTATCTTTCGTCTGCACTTCCGCTGAATGATTATATGTATGTATGTGAGTTAATGTATGTTCAGCTACTGTTTGCTTAAAGTTTTAATTTTCGCTGCATCTCCATATGTTTTTATGTATGAATGTATACTTTAGCTTAGCATATGTGTGCATGTATGTGAGTGAGCGTCAGTAGCGCTCTCCGGCGTCCTTCCAATGGGGACGTAGGGGGTGTTACACTATCAATAGTGGAAGTTGAATTTGTCTCTTCCTCAATTGCAGTACAAGAGGCAGTTTGGCTGAAATGGTTTGCGAGCCATTTGAGAGTAACTGTCTCAGATGTATCAGTGACAGTCAGTCATGGATAGCTTATAGTAGAGCTAAGCAAATCGACATTAAGTATTAATACATGAGAAATATTATTGCACAAGGAGAAGTGAACTTACAGTATGTTTCTATGCATGCAGATCCATTGAGTAAACCTATAATGAGAGATGTGTTTTGAGAGACTCATTATATATCGAGATTTGTGTAGAATTTAATTGGTATTATTATATTTTATATAATCCCTTAAAGTTATTATTTGTGAATAATAACCAAAATTCATTGTTGGCAATACATGAGTGTGAATGTTTATGTATAAACATTTACTGTTATTGATATGAGATTGAGCATATCAGACAGAGAAGTAGCCCACTCACAAGGGTGTTTACCTTAGTTTTATCAATGAGTTAGCAAAGACCGAGATGAGGCAATTTTTGAACATATGAGAATGCTTGAGAGCCTGTTCAAAATAAAAGTGCCGTCTTGCAGAAATTATAAGATGTGTCTTATTAAGGTGCGAGATAAAGACGTACATAAAGTTGTATGCTTTGGATTGAGATCCAAATTAAGGATTGTATGGAATCCGATGGTCAGTTATATGTAACTACCATGTTCTGTCTAAAAAGCCAGAAGTAGTACTTAAGTAAGCGGACTAAAGTTGGGTGCTTCGGTGCATCGCAACCTTACGCTTTTGTATGGTGTTTGATATACATATTATTGAAATGTGAGACATGCGTTCCTTTAAGGGAAGTAAAGAACACTATAACACATGTTTTATACCATGTGTGCTTATGTGACCAAAAGGATGGGAATTTAATAATATCATTGATCTCAACTTTCCCTATTGTGAGACCTTATTTATATTTCGACCCTTAGAACCCTTAACTTATCCCTGAAGTATGGTTCAATGTGGCTAGCTTAGTTAGTTTCCAAGAGGTCCGGGAAAAGTTTAGGCCTGGAGGATCTAACTAGAAAAGCGAGTTGAATCATGATGGATGGCATACAGTAAGAGGGGAATATAGCCTTTTGATCACTTTCATAAGGTTTCATGGTTCACTGGCTATCCTATTATAGTGTCTATGAGTAAAAACATAATAGTGAACGCGAAAATTATTAATGAGATCATAAGTTAAAACAGTGAATGTGAGAAGGCAATCTAGGGTTAGGCATACGTGAAAAGGAGGATCTTGTTTTTCGAGACGCTATATATCCCTAACAGGTGTATAACACTAGTGCACTAGAGGTATGCTGGTCACACAATCTATCTGCCAGTATAACTAAAGATTAAGACTGGAATGCATTCCGTCATGTGCGAGTGGGAGATGGTAGAGTTTGGGTGCGCCCATTACTCAAATTTGGATAAAGGTTCAATCCATTTAGAATTAAGTAATTCAATCTGATTAAGATTACCAAATCTTATCTTAGAAAGAGTCTGAGTTAAACTAGAGTTAGGTATCTAGCTTTTAGGATCTCTATAAATAGATGAGAGATCTCTGTATTTGGTAACGAGAAAACGTATACGCAGCAAGGCTGCTTGTTCCCACTCACATTTTTTTGTCTTAATCTTTCAGGAGCTTTTAGATTGCAGAATAGCTGCTGTTATCCCGCATGTGGATAAAAGCTAGGCCAGTGACCAAAAACAAACGGGATCCTTGTAGACGATTCCATAACGAGTTTCTGTACTACAAGAGGTAGGTACTATTATTTAATGTTACCTCAACGTAAATTATATTTGTTATGATTTCCAAATCCTTCACATACCAATCAGTTTGTATACATGCCACAATATATATCCTTAATATCCATAAACTCTTAATACATGCCAATACTAAAGTATACAAAAGCATCTTCTTCGAGTTTTTTTCACTTACGCTCCCAAAATTCTACTTGTATGCTTGCTGCACTCCTTCAGCTCCTATACCTACACGCAATCAAATGAACTACGTGCTGAGCATTATTTATGCCTAGTGGTAGATATTGTAGATACCAGGTCCTGAGGCAGCCCAGATCAGAGTTGCCCAATGATGATAAAATGCCTTGTCATAGGCAAAAATGTTGAAAATAGTGATTTCTTTGTCAAATTTGCATTTTAGAGTGAAAAAAAAAATAAAAAATATTTTTAAAATTAGATTTGAAAAATGGGGTTTAGAAATTATATTTTTTTTTAGTTAATTTTAAAAAATTTTTTTAAAAAAACATATTTTCTGCGAATGTTGAAGGGCTTGTTCCGACGCAAAACGCCCAGATCCTCCGAAAATCGGGATTTTCGCCCCAAAATCGTTTTTTTTTCTGGATTTTCTCACCAAAATCTGATTTTTTTCCCATTTTTAAGGGTTTTATCATTATTTTTTCGTTTTTAAAATAAAGAAAAATAATATTTGAATTAATTAAGGATTTTTTCCTTAATTAATTATTTTTCTTCTTTTTTAATATAAATGAAAAATGATGGAAAGAGAAAGAGGGGATTTTTTTTAGAGTTTATTCTTTAGTTTTTTCTCTTCTTCTTCTACAACAAATTCTCTCTAGGTTTTTAGTTTTCCCCAACAAAAATAAAAAGAAAAGTTCATCAATTCTTCTTTTTTCCAATAGAATTTCTTCTAAATATATTTTTAGAAGGAGTTTTATTGATGGAATTTAATTTTGAGACAAATAAAATAAATATTTGTTATCACTTGGTATATTTTTTCAATTAAACTTTTTTCAATGTTTTTTTTTTATTTCGAATCCTTTTTTGATGAAAAATAGATTTTTGAGACAAACAAAATAATTGTTTGTTCTTGAAAATATTTTTATCAATAAAAATCATTTTTTTCTTAAATAATTTTTGATTTTATTTCATTATTTTCTTTGCAATTTATTTATTTTTCTGAATAAAATTCCAACATTTTCATCATATTCAACTCTAATATTGCACATCACAAACAAGGAAATCAATCATCATTTTTACCTTCATCGAATCTGAAACTCTGAGGGTAAATATTCTGGGTCTGATCTCATTTTTTCTTCTATTTATTTTTGTTCATATTTAATTTATTAAGATGTATATTTTTATTGTTTTTATTTATTTATTCTATTGTTTGTATATTTGTCCTATTTAATATGTTTATATATTATTTTTCTAACATGTAATTAATTTATTTTTGCTTTGATTTCTTATTATTTCTAACATGCAATTAATTTAGTTTTGCTTTGATTCCTCATTATTTTTAACATGTAATTAATTAATTTACTTTGATTTTCTTTGCCATTTAATAATATTATGCTAATCTTGATAACATGTAAATATATAATTTAATTAAATCAATTTAGTATTTTTAATTCCTTTCATTACTCACACTTATGTGTTTTTATCCTTTTTATTTATTCGTTTTACTCACTTGATTCACTTAATTAATATTTTTGTTAGTTTTATTTGATTGATTAGGAATCTCACTTTAGTTTGCATATTTAAATTCCGCAGTTTCCTTTATTTCGATTTATTTATCGTATTTGTGTATTTTATGTAAATTTTTTAATTTTTATGCACGTTTAAAAAGAAAATTACTAAAAATATTTTTATTAATAAATTGAGTCTTTTCTGATAAAATGGGACCAATATTCCAATTTTCTCCATCGAAAATAAAAATTGTCACATCAAAATTGTTTTATAATAAATATGCATGCGATGACCAATGTCCTCATCTTTAACAAATAACCTCATTTTATGTATGATTTGTATTTTATTTACAATGGGGGTTGTATTGCACCCTAGTTTTATTGTAATTTATTTTCATACACTTTACTTTAATTATGCTTTATTTATTTATTGCTTTCTCTGAATGGACAATCTGCACTTTAATTTAACTGCATTAAATTGAATGAGAAATGTGATGAAACGATAAATTCAAAACTCAAGTATAAACCTAACCAAGGTATAAATAAATAGGATGTCCCAAACCTTCTCTGGTCTTTGGGCTCAACGAGGCGAGAGGGCCATCTCAATGTTCTATTGGGATAGGGCCTCCAAGACACCCCTTGTGTCCCGTAAAAGGCTCAAAATTGCATAGTCCTAGGCGCCACGAGGCGAGAGAGCCATCCTAATGTTCTATTAGGTTGGATGCCTCCAAGACACCTCTGGTTTGCCCAAGCGTGAGGCTAGAGGACCATCCTATCATTAGGGTGGAAGCCTTTAAGACACCTCCGGCTTGCCTATAATGGACATAGCAGCGTTGTCTTAGACTCACTGAAACTAGACGACCTTTCCCAATGTTCTATTGGGTGGCAACTCAAAGAAACCTCCTTGTTGCCCAAATGGACGCACTTGTAATTCTTACAAGTTTTCAGGAACCTCTCCCGAAAACCCTAGAAGCGGGCGGTTCGGGGCGCCCGGGGTTCGGCGCGCGTCACAGATACATATCCTAGATTTTCCACAATTAATTTCGTACACGTATGCATAATTTACACCCACTACTTTTATTCATTAACATGCACATTATTCATTATATAATTTAATTACTTACTTCACATTATCTATTTCACATTTATATTATAACTCATATTTACTATAATTAATTATGCATTAATGACCATACAAACAATTTCATATTTTATCCTTTAATAAGCATACAACTTAAATCAATTATTCTTATTAGTTATTTTATTATAAATTTCTATATCAAATATTACTATACGTATACATAACATTTATTTTTTTTATTCCTACTCATTTTTCTTTATTAAAATCCTTATTATTATTATTATTATTATTATTATTATTATTATTATTATTATTATTATTATTATTATTATTATTATTATCACTAACATATAATAATTCTAATTATTCCTTAACATTACGTTTACACCTAAATCCTACTTATGATTAATTACATTTTAAATTCTTTAATTAGCATTACTATTATCATTTTACAATTTAGTTCCTACATTTTTACAAAATTACCATATTACCCTTCATTTCTTTTATTCACAATAACCCCACTACTTAAATTTTATTCTTACATTTCTTTTATTATTTTACATAAAACTTATCATTTAGTCCTTAAAATACTATTTTCAAGTCCAATTACATTTTAATCCATATATATTCATTAAATTACGGTTTTGCCATTTAAATTCACTATATTTACAATTATGCCGTTAGTTATTCTTATTTCATACTTAATTTATTACTTAACATGCAGAATTACCGTTTAGCCCCTAAAGTTATGTTTTTTGCATATTTCCACGTTTAATCCTTATCTATCTATCATATTACTTATTTTCCTTAATTATCTTCTTTTCTTACACTATAAAACATAATTATGATTTGACCCCTAATACTTTTAAATCCTTACAATATAGTCCTTATCTACTTTATTTCTCTTATTATTTCATATTTTTTCATTTTAATTCATCTTTCCTTATTTTTCCCCTAGTCGCAATCCGGTAGAAATCCCTGAACCGGATATACGAGACAGAGAGCCATAAGAGATAGTGACCACTAGGAATCACTAACTCTAGAGCCATAAGAGTAAGTAATGACTAAGGATTACTACTTTGGGAGCAATAAGAGTAAATGACCGATGAGGATTATTACTCTAGGTGCCATAAGAGTAAGTGACCATTAAGAGTCAATACTCTAAGTCACAAAATAATCCGTCAATTCCTTAAGCCATAATAGCATACTGCCATACATAGTAGACCGTCATTGGCCTACACATACGAGTCACTTGGACTCGAACTGTGGTATAAAAGTCCCTATGGCTAGCCAACTATATCCTAAACTAGTGATTCTCTACCAGTATACTAAGGGCAACATTTGCATATTTTAATTCTTTAATTCTTTATATCCATAACCATAATTACTTCATAATAACCATAATCTTTTTCCTTATAACCATATTCATTCCATATCATATCTTAATATAACCTTACTTTTATTCTTATATACAATTTTTATTTCTACAATAATAAATATCCATACATACTTTACTTTTTAATTCTTTATTATACTTATATACTATAAGATTATTACATAATAGCCTTTCCATATTCACATATTACTTATTTATTTCACTACCATTTGTGCACTAGATTTCTTTTCCATTAAATTCAATTCCATTTTACTTATTATTCTATTCTATTATTATTCTATTCTAATCACACTTATGTCATTTCTTTACATAATTATAATTTATTCCACATTATTCACTTAATACATAATACAATTTCGACATAAATTATATTCATTAGTAATCCAAAAATTCCAATTAAATTATTATACACTCCATTTTAACTATACATTTATTTTATGGTCTAATATTCCTTAAATTAATAAAATACACCCTAACATACTTCGTACTACCATTCGGCCATACCATATAAATTGCGCTTAAATTTATTTTTCTACTATTTAACACTTATTCAATTATATTTCATACATATTAACATAACTATATAACCATTTATTATAAAACATCAAAATATACCTAAACATAACTAAAGAAGACATTCGGCCATGATTTAAAATTTTCATACAAACCTAATTTCCTTCATTTTATCATCTCATTAATCTAGTTACATGAAAATTAGCTTAAATACACATTAAAATATCATTAAACCTTAAATTAATCCATGTTAAACTTGGGAAACCCATTCGGCCAACATTAGATTTCTTCCTACAAATTTATTCTTTGATCATTTATCTTTTAAATCATCATTTTTAATAGCCATAAACATGTGTATATCCTTAGATTTAGTTATACATGCATAGTTCACACAATTTCATCATATACTTTAGCTTAAAACTAAACAAAATTCATGAAAAATAAAGGATATTGTATCCACTAACCTTGAACTCTTGTTCTACACCTCTCAAGCTTCCTTGTCCTTACTTTTAACCTTTGAAAACTTTTCTCTTCCTTTAGATCCTATATAAGTAGAATATACCATCAAAGAAAATCATCATTTTATGCTTTTTTTTTTCCAATATAACATCATATTCATACTCTACAACCATTAATCTACCCATATGAACCTGTAAATTGAATTACATAACTCAATTTCACTTACCTCAATTTGACACCTTAACATAAAAGTCTTGGTTTTTCACACTTCAATCACTCTGAATGGACTCCAAACAACATCATTATGTTATATACGAGCTGGACTTTGGTTAGGAGGCTAAGAGTTAGGGTGATATGGAGAGAAAATGGAAGAAAAATGGAGAAGAAGATGAGAACTTCAATTCGGCCAAAATGGGAGGAGAGAGAGGTGATGGCTGTTGGATTTCTCTAGAGAAATCTAGCTTTATGTGGCCTTATATAGGCTGAATTTGAACTGAACCGATCCAACCACAGTGGTCCAACCGGTTTGAACAAAAATTTTGGTTTTTCGGCCAAAATCCATTGTTTAATGGTATCTATAATTTCCTCAACTTATTTTCACTCCCAACTAATTCCATCATTCTTAAAATATGAAAAGTAGTCTCCCTACAAAAGTTTAGCTCAATCAGAGTCCGTTTGGGTCCCGGTTCATTTAAATTGGTCTAATTCAACACTATTCGATTTTACCGTAATTCACTAATCTATTACTGTTAAAAATTCCTAAAAATTATTTTAAGCCTTTACATAACCCACATTACACCATTTTAATCTCATTTACTATTTTAAAAATTAAGTCAAAGTTTGGTCAAACCCTATTTCAATTGAACCGAACTAGAGTTAAATATCAGCTTAACTTTTGGAGGCTATATGACCTCATTTTCACTCCAAAATTTACCACTAGACTCCTGACAGTCCACAAATCAATTTTATCAAATAAAAATTTTCCAGTAACAGCTGTCAATTTTGGCTATATAACTACCTCGAGATCACCCATCCCAAAATTGCTATACCTCGAGCACACTTAGCTTTTTAACTCTACTGTAACTAAAGATACTCAAGCCATCACTCTATACCAGAGTCACATTACAGACTCAATAGAATTCATTGAATACGACTAACTCGGTATTTAGGCCATTACACTAAAAATTCATAATGCCCATATCTCGTTCTAAAAGTTGTCTTAGGGACATCTACTTCCTTTACTCTCATCTGATAATATCCCGATTTCAAATCAATTTTAGAGAAAACACCTGCACCTTTCAATTGATCGAATAGGTCATCTATTCTAGGCAATGGATATTTATTTTTCATAGTTACTTTATTCAATTGTCTGTAATCCACACATAGCCTAAGAGACCCATCTTTCTTCTTGACAAATAACATAAGTGCACCATAAGGAGACACACTATGGCATATAAAACCTTTTTCAAGAAGTTCTTGCAGTTGGATTTTTAATTCCTAAAGTTCTGTGGGTGCCATCCGATATGGTGTAATGGATACTGGTATCATGTCAATGGAAAATTCAACTTCTCTTTCTAGTGGTAACCCTAGCAACTTCTCAAGAAATACATCCTAGTGTGTAGGTATGGGGTGTTACAATGAAAATAGAAAGTGAGATTAATGTGGTAAGCAATAAGCAGGTGATTATTGCCAAAACAATCCGATATGTACATAACAACTTCTTATGTTGGGTTATACGAAATCTATGCTCCTAAGAAAGCAGAATATGTGTTCGTTTCATCGGCATATGGTGCTATTGTCCAAATATTTGGTCAACTAGCTAAGCTTATGGGTTGTTATGTTGTTGGCAGTGCTAGAAGCAATGAGAAGGTACTACTTATTTTAGTTGGTTACATATTTTTTATTAATTACACATGTTAATATCACTAATATGCTTATTTATTTTATTAATTAATTAAATTTTTGTTTATATTTGCTTGTTTATCTTTGCTTGTTGATGTGTATGGGGTGCTGTTATTTGAAGTTATGGCCACATTCATTAGGCAAGCAGCATAGTTAGATTTTTTTAAAAAAATTTACTATTCGTAATACATTTTACTATTTGTAATACATTTTATTTATAATATATTATTGTTAGTTATTTTATTTTAATAAATACATTTTCAATTATATTATGTGTCAATTATAATTTTTATAATATTGGTAATTATATCATTTAATATTAATAAATATAAAAAATTAAACAAAATAAATATAAAAAATTAAATTAAAATAAATAAATAAATAAAAATCTATTAAATTAGCGACGGAATTTCGTGCCCCATCACTAAATTTAGCGATAGAACAGTTAATTTCTTCCCTAAATTTAGCAACGGATAATTTCCATCGCTAAATTTAGCAACGAATGATTTAGCGACGGAAATTGACCGTCACTAAATTTCGTTGCTAATTTGCATTGGCAATGGAAATCCGTTGCTATTCTAGCATTTTCTTGTAGTTTTTTTACCGTTTCATTCTGCTTTTAACCACTGTAAATAGCAATTGTGAAAAGGTACATTCCTAAATCTTATTCTGCTACTTTATTACGTATATACATTTTTCTTTTTGTTTTTTGCTATTTACTTCTCAACTATCAGTGCACAAAGTTCATATTTCAGAAAACAAATGGGTAGGATTTTCCCTACATTTCGAAACATGCTCATCCACCATGCATTCAGAATATAAATTTAAATAAAAAAGGAGAAGAAAATGCGATGAAACTAACCTGTGAGTCGATGGACTGTCTTTAAAAAAAAACTAAATACAGTGCAAAAAATTTAGACCCAAAAGTGCGTGATTATGAGGGGAGCGTTTTGGCGCAAACAGCACGCAAAACGGACAAAAAAATGAAGGAGAAAATGCCAAAAAACCAAGAGGGAGCGTCAATTCGTATAGAGGAGAAGAAAGGAAGAAGAAGAAGAAAGTGAAGAGGCAGGTAACAGCTCGCCTTATATAGGCTTTCCTGACCGATGGGCAACTCGTGCATGGAGCGAGCGACGGGCTATTCGTCATGCCTGTCACTCACTTCAGATTTTCCACTTTTTTTTTTGGAAATTTAGAAATACTCCCTGAATATCTTGCACCCTGATTTTAGTGTATGATTGCACTCGTCAAATTTATTTCCCTGCAAAACTTATCATAACATGTGAAATACTTGAATCATGTAGAGCAAAAACCACCCAGACGGTCCAAGGTTGACTGATGGGCAGGCCGTGACTCACTCAAGCTACGCCCGTCGGTCACTACTCTCTATAAATAGTGGCCTTCTCCTTGGTTTTCGTGCATTCTTCCTCTTAGTTTTCAATAAGAGCCCCTTTTCCAAGTTTTTTCCTCTTTTGTTCTTTTTCTTTACCACTTATTTTTCCTTTTTTCGCTTATATTTAATTTTTTGGCCCAAAGATCCTGAAAATGTCAACGTCAACTCTTAAAAAAATGCACCATTTTCTGGATGACTCATGAATATCAAAAAATACCACTTTGTCCCCTTACTTTGGCTTGAAATTTCTAAGGAAGATTAAGGTGGACAGGAATCTTCTATTGGCCGCGGTTCACTCTTGGGACCCTCGGTTCCATGTTTTCAGATTCAACTATAAGAATTGTGCCCCTTGCTCGAAAAATTCGCCGCAATTATCGTAACGAGGTTTTCCCCTGGCACGCTGCCTTGCATCCCGAGTGGTAGATTGATTCAGGCAAGGGATACAACACTGAACTTAGGTATTTCACCTTCAGCTGTAGCTAGGTTGGCTCCCCATGATGTTACTTTTGTTTTGTAACCGTTAATTGAGGCACTAAAAGGCTTCTCTGATGTACCCACATATTAGGCAAGTGTTGTCCTACTATTTTGCTTCCCCAGATATTTGACTGTGATTTCTAAGGAGTTGATCAACAATTACTAGTAATTCAGGATTGTGGATAGCATACTTCGCGGGCTGACCCCATTCCCTTGATTCTTACTGAGACCATTTTGGGTTTGGATGCTGTCTGTGCCGACCCTTCTGCTGCCCTGATCGGAAGCCCCCTATTACTCCAGGTAAGTGTTTGTCATTATTTCAAAAGGTAGTGCATCACTTGTGGATTTTCACACTAGCTTTTCTCAGTGGGAAACGTGTCCTTTTGGATTTTCACATAATCCCTTGCCTTATTTTTGCTCGGAGTGGACCCTAACCATTCCAGTGGTTTTTCTTTTTTTACTCTACCTTTCTTGTCTTTTAGGTATGGCTATAAGAGAAGCTAAAGCTACTATCAAAGCCTCCTCCTAGGGTAATCAGCAATTATTCATTAAGGCCTTTCCTTCTCAGACAGTAGTTGTTTTCCTTTGAATCTCCCTACCAAGGCACTGTTAAATTTGGTGAGGTGGCAGATTACGACATCAACTTCATGTGCCTTTAGCTATCCCTTTCTTCTATAACTCTGAATGGTTCCTCAAGATGCAATCCTTTGTGTGGGCTTCATGAAGCTACGTTCTATATTACCGCCTATCATGCTCGAAAGTTCGGAGGGAGTCAAGATATAGTGAGGCACCCCTTATCTTTTCAAGGTGGCATCTTGTCCTTAGCTTTCATTTCCAAGTACCACAACCCATGGGCACAGCTGCCTGTAAAGACTATTATACAATGGATTGGAGACTGCACCTTTGCTTCTGCTAGTGCATATAAGAGGTGGGTGATTAGTCCTGCAGTTGATAATATGACCCATCGATATAGACATCTGGCTAGCGAGAGCAACAGAAGAGTATAGTTATTAGATTGCATAGATTCAACAAGAAATAATGTTTTTCCCTTTTACTTTTCATAAAAGAGCTAAATGATAATAAACAGCTGAGTTGAATTGTTTCTTTTATATCTTTTGCAAAATTATGTACATTTTAGTATGATTTCACAATACATGACTATTATTTAACATAAATCAACATACACAAGCACACTTCATCTCAAAACGGATCTTGTAAGCACAAAACTTTTGCTTCCAATCAACCCTCTCGTATTTTCTTGATTGGATATTTTCTCTCAAACCTCTACAATTTGCCCAGGGTGCCTTTTTTCGATTTTCACCTTAACGAGGTGCCCAATTTTAGCAAAGTCGCCTTTTTTCGATTTTTGATCCGTGGGACTTTTATTCTCTTCTTTTGATTTTTCAGTCTTTAGCCATGGAACATTTTAAGTCTGTCAACATTGAGTGGTTCTTTGAACTTGTTTCCATCGCTGTCTGTCATAATCATTGCTCCCTTAGAAAATAACTTCTTAAGAACAAATGGACCTTCCTATGTTGGCTTGAATTTACCGAGTATGTTTGGAGCACCTGGCCTCATTTGCTTGAAGACTAAATCTTCCACCTTTGGTGGATGCTTTCTAACCTTTTTCCCGAATGACTGAGCAAGTCTTTTCTGATATATTTGGTTGTGATAATAAGCCCACAACCTGCTTTCATCTAATATGTTCAATTGCAGTAATCGTTACTGCACCCAATCAGCTTCCTAGATCTAGGCTCCCATAACTACCCTTAACTCTACTTCAATTGGAAGTACCGCTTCTGTCCCATATACTAAAGAATAAGCCGTAGCTCCCGTGGAAGTTCTGATAGTGGTTCTATAGCCCCAAAGTCCAAAAGGAAACTTCTCTGCCCAATCCTTGTAGTTTTGAACCATTTTGGACAAGATCTTCTTGATATTTTTATTAGCCACTTCAACTGCCCCATTGGCCTATGGGCAATATAGAGGAGACTTGTGGTGCTCGATGCCATACTTCTGGAGTAAATTCTTAGTTTCAGCTATAAATTGCACCCCGTTATCAGACACAATGTGGTTTGGGAGACCATATCTACATATCAAATTCTTTTTAATGAACTTGGCCATGTCTTGGCCATCAATTTTCTTGAAAGATTCAACCTCTACCCACTTGGTGAAATAATTGATAGCGACTATGATGAACCTATGCCCATTAGAGGCTGTAAGGCATATTTATCCCATAATATCTATTTCTCAAGCAACAAACGGCCAATGTGATGTTAAGCTGTACAATTCTGAAACTGGTAATTGCCTCAGGTCTGCATACTATTGGCATAATTGACACTTCTTCATGTATTTTAAACAATCTGTATCCATTGTAAGCTAGTAAAACCCTTGACGCATAATCTTTTTCGTTAGCATCAAGCCATTCATATGGCCTCTACAAACCCCAACATGAGTTTCCTCCATAACCTTCTCAGCTTCTTTCTCATCCAAACATCTTAGTTGAATGCCATCAGCTTGTCATTTGTATAGCACACCATATATACAGATAAACTGAGTAGACAGTTTGTGGATCAATCTTTGGTCCTTTTCAGTGGTTGCTTCTGAGAATACTGTCTTTTCTAAGTAATTTTTAATGTCATAATACCACAGCTTCTCATCGGTAACTTCAATTTCTACTATTTGTTTGGATTCAAAACTGGGCTTTTCTGAACTTGAGATTAACACAGGTTTCATTACAACACCCGTGGGGTTATCCCACATGCATACCAAGGTGGCGAGGGCGTCTGCCAATTGGTTTTCATCCCTAGGCACAAAATGAGACGTACATGTCTTGAATTGGCTGCTCCACATCTTGAAGTGTTTCATGTATGGCATCAATCGTTCTTCCTTAACGGACCACTCTCTTCGAATTTGATGAATTACCAGTGATGAATACTCGAAAACCTCCGCGTGCTTTGCCTCCAAGGCTAACAAAGCTTCTAATCCAAAAATACAGGCTTTATACTCGGGTTCGTTATTAGCAGTCTTGTACCTTAGGTTGTTGGCTAATGGAAGTTTTTCACCATCCGGGGTTGTGAGAATGATCCCTACTCCTGCCCCTTTGCTATTAACTACTCCATCAGAATGCAACTACCAACCCTATATTGCAAGGGCTATAACGTCCTTGTCTTGGAAATTCAACTCAATTAGATCTCCTTCGATGGGGTGCTCTGCCAAAAATTCTGCTACTACGCGTCCCTTGATGGTTTTTTGGGTGACGTATTCAACATCAAATTCTTGTAGGAGCAGTAACCATCTTCCCATCTTTCTAAGCAAAGAGGAAGCCTCCTGCAGGTACATGAGAGGATTTTACTTAGCGACAGCTTGTACCTTGTAGGAATGGAAGTAGTGTCTTAATTTCTTAGAGGCCCAAATCACCGCTAGGCAAATCTTTTCGACTTCAGCATATTTGATCTCGTAAGAAAGAAACTTCTTTCTAAGAGAATAAACAACAAATTCTACTCCGAATTCATCCTCCTGAGCCATCATGGCACCTACGAAGCTTTCTTCTCTCGCCAGGTATAGGATTAGAGACTTAACTAGCTGAGGCAGTCTCAAGACTGAGGGGTTTAACAAGTGTTCCTTAATGGTGTTGAAAGCCTTCTGACAATCATCATTCCACATTATAGGCTGGTCTTTCCTAAGCAGCTTAAAGATCGGCTCACAAATTGAAGTGAGCTCGGCGATAAATTGGCTAATATACTGCAATTTTCCCAAGAAGCTTATGACATCTTTTTCCTTTTAGGGAACCGGTATCTCCCTAATTGCCTAGACTTTATCCAGTTTGATTTTAATCCCTCTCTGACCCACTATGTGTACCAATAGTTTTTGCGAGGTGACTCTAAAAATGCACTTCTTAGGGTTCAACCGCAAATTGTACTTGTCGATCCTTTAAAAGAACTTCTGTAGAGCTTTGAAATGACCTTCTCTAGTAGTCGACTTTATCATCATATCATCGACATACACTTCTACCTCTTTATAAATCAAGTCATCGAGGATCCTAGTAGCCATCCTTTGATATGTTGCGCTCGCATTTTTCAAATCAAATGGCATTACCCTATAAGCGATGTACCCCATTCAGTTATGAAGGTTGTCTTAATCCGATCAACTATCCTGTTGAGGATCTGATTGTACCCAGCATATCCATCTATAAAACTATACATCATGCAAGCTACTACACTGTCTACTAAAATGTCAATGCGAGGCAGAGGAAAGTCATCTTTTGGACAAGCTTTGTTCAAATTCCAATAGTCTACACATACGCGTACTTTTTTGTTCTTCTTAGCTACTGGGACGACATTGGCCAACCAAGTCGGGTATTGTACTTCAATAAGAAACTTGGCAGCAATTTATTTGTGAACTTCTTCTTTAACCTTTTTCGCCCATTCTGGCTGGAGGCTTTTAAGCTTTTGCTTAATTGGTTTACAGTCAGGATATGTTGGTATGGCATGTTCAGTGATTTCACGGTCGATTCCTGGCATGTCTTCATAGGTCAAGGCAAAGACTTTTTAATCTCTCTTCAAGACTTATGTTAGATGCTATCAAGATTTCCTTTGGGTTTTCCAAAGTTTCGAGATTAAATGGAGTGACATCAGTTGAATCAATGTCAAATATGAATGAGTCATGATCATGATTATGTATAGTGAAATTGTAACACCCCCATCCCCATACATAGGGGAACCCATCCGCAAGGGAGTGAAAACCCGTATGAGAAAGGGTGTCACCAAATAGAACGATATAAAAATATACATTCGCATAATATAAACATTCATATAAATAGCGAAAATTAAAATTTTAAAAACAAACTGAGCATTCATTAATGAAATAACAATATTCAATACATAACTGTTCTGATACCAACATAATTACAACTTTCTGAGATACATAGCGGAAGCTGAACAAAAGACTAAATACATAGAGAGATCACTATTACAAAATAATCATAATACAAAAAGAAGCTAAGTCCTACCAATAATCCCACTGTGTTGGCTTGACTGGTGGCGACTCTCCCAAAAGCTATACACCTTCCGCACCTACACGGGTGAAAACACCGTGCTAAGTGATAATGCTTAGTGGGGAAATAAACAACAATAGTATGGACGGCCATTCACAATGGTCGTCAAGGCAAAACACATTCAATACGGCATATGCTGAATATCATAAGATATAATCATAAACGGATCACATTCATTACCATTCAAAGGTTCATAATCTTACTTATATGCCAACTGATTCATATACTCATAAATAGAGTCATTCAGATTCAAATACTTTTAATCAGAGTCATTCGAATTCACATACTTATAATCATGACAGAACAAATCATAACACCTGCTGACTCACAGTAGTGGATAACGAGTGAACGCATGGTGGTACCTTACAAGTACGAATCGAACGCATGGCGATACCTTACGGGTACGAATCAAAAAACAACATCATATTTTCTCTTTTCAAAACATTTTACAAAGGGGATCTTAAACAAGATCCATACACATTGAAGTTCGCAAGGAACTAAACGGGGACCTGATCAGGGTACAGAATAGAACAGAGGGCTACAGCTAAAGGACTCTTTTAGGCATGCCTAACTATCCACTAGACTGACTCTTGCAGGTCATGTATAATCCATTAAATCATATTTATAGAATTCATATAATTATCCATGCATAATACACCCAATTATACTCATAGACTTCATAAAATAGTACAAGTATAATTCTAATAGCATCCCATGTTTGAAAATTAAACATTAGAATCACAAAAGAAAACTCAAAAATTGAAGACAAGGGTGTTGTGCTTGCAACGTTTGTCGCGCTCGTGACAGAGGCATAACTTGCCGCCGGTGGCGATCACGGCAGTCTTCATGTTCACGCAGAGACAGAGACACATCTCACTATCGCGCTCGCGATGATCGTCGCACTTGCGATGATCGTTGCACTCGCGACAGGGAACTGCCTAGAACTACCTGGCAGCCGAGCGCTCTGTCGTACTCGCGATAAGCGTCACATTTGCGACAGAGAGCTCTTGATGCGACTGCTCGGCAGCCCAATCCGCTCGGCAGTCCAATTCACGCGGCAGCCAAGAGCCCTATCGCGCCTGCGACAGAGAGCTCTCGCTGCGACCGTTCGGCAACCCAGCCGCTCGGCCTCGCAAATTCGCTCGGCCTCACGCAAGGGCTGAAATCACTGAGCCCTATCGCGACCTTGCGACAACATTGTGATTTCTAGCTCTTGCGTGAATTTCTACAGATTTCCACACTTCCAAAACACCCAAGTCTCCAATCTCAAACACAATCAACCCAAACTTCATCTTACCTCAAACCAACCTTTTTCCTCATCATAAAAAACAAAAAAAGCAACTTAAATCAACAATTAACACAATCAAAATCATGTATTAACAAAATCAAGCTTCTCTAGAACACAAACCTAGAAATTCAGCAAAGATTCATTAATCTTAAAATTCACTTCAATACTTCAACATTCATGCATTATAAATCAAATCAACTGAATACCCATAACATTAGCACTATAATAAACCTCATCAACCATCAATTTTCCAGAAATCTCATGCAAGGGTACAAATTATAAATTAACATCAAGAACAATCAAATTCCCAAACAAATTCCCAAACCTGATATTCATATGCTCCAAATCAATGAGCACCACTCCCACTAGCCTTCTCCTTTCCCTTGGGATCACAAGGAGGCTCAACTAATCAAGAACACCCAACAATCACACAAACACAAAACCTAAATTAAAACACAATCTAACCAAAATCAAGAACAATGGAAGAAGAAGATGAAGAAGTAAAAGAAGAAACCCATTATACTTACCAAATCAAAACTCAAGGAATGATCAATTTCCACCACAAAGAACTTGGATCCAAGCTAGGGCACACAAATGAAGAAAAAAGAGGAAGAAAGAGTAAAAGGAAGAAGAGGAAACGGGAACAGCAACAAGAATGGCTGCCCCTCTTTTTCTCTCTCTTCTATTTATACCTCCTTTCAAAATGCTCTAGCCACATGTCACCCTTTGGTTGGTAGAACTTGACCACTCACACCCTACACTCATGCAAGACAATGCACACAAGACTAACTCTCATAATCACACACTACTACCATGTGAACATGCACACACCAACACAACCCAACACACACACACTCCATTAACATATATGCACCCACACTCTATTAAAGCCCACAAAACATGCATTTTGCCCAAAATAACCTTAACACATGCCAAAACTCTCACACATTCACACACACAAATGGCAAACATGGCTCAAACTACTAGGGGGAGAATGGGGTGTTACAACTCTCCCCTACTAACAAGAATTTCATCCTCGAAATTCTCACATGAACTGAACAAATGCGAATACTAAATCCTCATCATTGCCTCTAGTTCCCAAGTCACTTCCTTGACTCCGTGATGTTGCCAAAGAACCTTGACCAGAGGGACTTACTTACTTCTCAACTGTCTCACTTTCCAAGCTAAAATAGCCTTCGGCTCTTCATCATAGGAGTAATCCGGCTGAATCCAAACATCTTGAACTGACAACACATGCGACGGATCCAATCTATATCGACAAAGCATGGAGACATGGAAAACATCATGCATCTTAGCCAACTCCATCAGTAAAGCCAACCTATAGGCTACCGGACCAACTCTCTCCAAAATCTCAAAAGGCCTAATAAACCGAGGACTAAGTTTACATTTCTTGCCAAACCGCAACACTTTCCTCTAAGATGAAACCTTAAGGAAAACTTTCTCCTCGACCTCGAACTGAATATCCTTCCTTTTGAGATTAGCATAGGACCTCTGTATATCCTTAGCCACCTTCAAATTCTGCTGCACAACTCTGATCTGCTCTTCGGTATCCCTAATCATCTTTGGCCCAATGAAAGATCGCTCAGTTAACTCTGTCCAACAAACCAAAGTCCTACACGGTCGGCCATACAAATCCTCAAATGGTGACATCCTAATGATTGACTGAAAACTGTTGTTGTAGGCAAACTCCATAAGCCGTACATATTGATCCCAACTGCTAGAAAAATCCAAAGCACAAGCCCGAAGCATATCTTCTAAAATCTAGATAACTCGCTCGGACTGACCATCAGGCTGAGGATGAAACGCTGTACTGAAGTTCAACTTGGTACCCAAAGCTCTCAGTGACTCCTTCCAGAACTTAGATGTGAACCATGGATCCCAATCTGACACTATAGATAATGGTACACCATGAAATCAAACCACCTCATCCACATACACACTGGCCAACTTTGTCACACCCTGTTTGCCCCCTAGTAGTATGAGCCCAATTGAGTGTGCATGCATTGTGTGTTTTGGGCATGTCATAAGGGTATTTTGGGTAAAATGTATGTTTTAAGGGTTTTATTAGCATGTGGATGCATGTATGTTATTAGGGTGTGAATTAGTTGGGATATATTTATGTGTGCATGAGCATACCATTGTAGGGTGTGAGTAATGGTGTGGTGGTTGTGTGCTTTACTCACACACTAGTAGGGTGTGCATTAGTTGGGAGTGCATTGTGTGTGAGTAGTGTATGCTTGTTGGGTGTGAGTCATTAGTTTCCACCAATAGGAAATTGACAAGTGTTAGGGTTAGGAGAAAGATGAGTTAAGAGAGAGAAGAAATTGGGGAAAGTAGATTTTCATCTCCTCTTTCCCGTTTTCTTCTTCTCCCTTGTCTCATCTCTTCCTTTGCTCTTCTTTAGAAACCCTAGCCTTGATTCAAGTTACTATTGGTGGAAATTACTCATCTCCTTGCATTCCTTTGGTAAGTTATTGCATTTTCCATCTTGTTTTCCCTTTTGTTCATCTTCTTCTTCTTGATTTTTGGGTTTAGATTTAACTTAGGGTTTGTATTTTGGGTGTCCTTTGATGTGTTGTGCTTAGCTGAGCCTCCTCGCGATCCCAAGGGGAAAGAGAATGCTGGGAGTAGTAGAACCAAGTGACTGAAGCTAGGATTACAGGTTTGGGAATATTCTGCATTTTGATATTTTGTGAATGGTTGTGAAAGGTTGATTTATTTGGCTGGAAATTTTATGGGTAATGAGTTGCATGTTGATATAACTATTATGAGTTTGATTTGGTGCATTTTGTGCTTCTGAATATGGGTGTGATGAAATCAATGTGGATGAGAGTGAGTTACTGTCATTTTTTGGGTTCTGGAATTTTTGCATCTGTTGATTAAGTTAATCTATATTTTGAGTGGGTTGTTGTTGAAAGAGGTGTTTCTATACTGTTTTACGTGGGTTTTAGGTGCTGGAGGAGTGTAATTTCAGCTAAAATTTGAATTGGGTTTAAGATGGGATGATTTTTTGGGAATTCTTGGTTCTGGGTGAATTTCACAACGTTAGCGTTTCGAAAAATTGGAAAATTGTGTTACCTGTCTCTTCCATGATTTTGTTTCCTTTGTTTGCTGTCTGTGTGCTTGTCCTAGTCGTGCTTGGGTGTGTGAGTCGTGTCCATCTGGTGAGTATTTCTTCCTCTTTTTTTTCTCTTTTATGCCTTGGAGGGAGCAGTTAGGACACGAGACGTGCTCTAGCAGGGAGCATGAGCACGAGTAGTGCTCGAAGAGCATGACCCGTGCTCATGCCTAAGGGACTCAGCACGAGTCATGCTCCTCAGCACTACTCATGGCCCTCAAGTCTCCAGGAGCATGAGTCGTGCTCCTCAGCT
This sequence comes from Excoecaria cochinchinensis, assembly GCA_947683425.1. Classification (NCBI taxonomy): domain Eukaryota; kingdom Viridiplantae; phylum Streptophyta; class Magnoliopsida; order Malpighiales; family Euphorbiaceae; genus Excoecaria; species Excoecaria cochinchinensis. Next base: position 4,440,155 of record CANTUQ010000028.1, on the reverse strand, counting down.
CGACTCGTGCCCCTCTAGCCCCTGTTCCTTCTGTTTTTATCAAACGTATTTGGGTTCTTTTAAATCCTTTTTCTTCTATTTTGAGTTCTTTAGTCCTCATTTATGTGTTCTTAATGTGCAAATGATATAATGGGTATTTTTAACTTAGCCAAATAATAAATAATGTATACAATATTGCATGTTATAAGTTGTTGAATGATATTGGATTACACATGTCTTATTTATGATTCCTTATTATGAATGTGAGTATAATTATGTGTTACACTTGGAAGTATGATTTGAATGATGCATAACCTGCTAGAGTCAAGTAAGTGGATAGTTAGTGTGACGCGCGCCGAACCCGATTAACCCAGCAAGGCCCCTCACTTTGAATCCGCTTTAGGATTCGAGGTATGAAAGGTTCGCGTCTCTTGATCATGGGCGCCATGAGACATCATCGGTGTATCCCTCCCAATAGAACATTGGGGAGAATAACCTAGCCTATTGACGCCTAAAGGCACCTTTGAGGTATTTGGAGTCGCCACCCAATTTGCAAGAAATTGGGAAAAGGTTTCTCACCTCTATTGGTCTAAACCAGAGATATGGTGTCCGGAACTTCCCTCTTATTTATGCTTTGGTTAAGTCATAAATGGGTTCTTAACTTCTTAAAATTATATCTCTCATCTCACGCGATTGATGTGTTTAAATTAGATAGCGCATTGAAAGCACGTAAAGAAGATAAATAAAAGCGATAAGCAAAGTAAATAAAGAAAGCGGTAAACACCCAAGCACTCAATTACAAGAGAAATAGGGGCGGAATACAACCCCAATAAAAGGAAATCAATGATGTAAGTGGGACGGAATACAATCCCCAAAAGATAAATAAAGTTGCCCCAAAATTAATTACAAGGGCCCAAAAAAGAAGTGAACTTGAATTTAAAACACTCACTTAAGATTAAAATAAAAGAACATACATAAATCGGGACATTATTTGAGGAACGTTGGTTCCTTCGTGCTTGTTCGAAATTTAGGAACATTGGTTCCTTCGTATTAATTTGAAGAGGGTTCGAAGAGTCATTTTTGATTGCTTGAATTAAAAAACCGGGATGAGTGATCCCATTTTTGTAGAGAAGTTGACTCTTCGTTTTAATTGTGATATTTTTATTGTCAGGCTAAAATAAGGGACATTGGTCCCGGTTTTATTAGTGAAAATCCCCAATTTAATTATAGAAATATTTTTGTGATTTTTTATCGCACGCGTGCACAAATAAGATAATTATTTACAAGTAATCACAACATAAAGAGGGGATTGAAAAGATCTCACCGAAACCCGAGAGTGCGTCCACGCGTTGCGACCCGTCCGGGGAGCCGTGAGAACGCTTACACTACCCGACCCAAATTAAACTCATACAAAGATAATATCGAAAATTATATTAGTAAATACTCTAAAAATTAATCAAACAAAAGCGAGGTAATAACAATAATAAAATTATGGCGATGGTAGCAACAATAAAATAACACTAATAATGATAAAAATAATAATAATAATAATAGTAGTAATGGACAATGATAATAAATAATAGTGAATATAATATAAATAAATATGATAATAATAATAATAAGTATAATGATAATGATAATAACAATAACATTAATAAATAGTAATATAAACAAACATAAAAAATGAATGAAAATAAAATATGGTAACAATAATCACAATAACATAATATCAATAAATACAAAATGAATATATAATAACATTATATATAAAATGAATATATAATAATAATCATAATAACATAATATCAATAAATACAAAATGAATATGTAATAATAATAATACTAATAATAATAATAATAATAATAATAGTAATAAACAACAACCATAAACAGTAACAAATATGAAATTTGAATAAGAATAATAGTTAGACGGGATAATAAAAATAATAATTATTATAATTATAATTAATTATAAAACGTTATGACAAAAAATATTTACAAAATAAAAATAATAGTAAAACGGAATTTTGCATAAAATGAACAAAGTTAGATAATTAAAAATATTAAAGGAACAAATTTGAATTATGACAAAAGTGAGAGTGACCAAAACCATTAAAATAAAAACCATGAAAGAATGCTGGAGCAACATCATCCGAAAATAAAGAAAAAAAAGGAAAAGATAACAGCCATGTGAAATTAAAATGCAAAACTCAAATAGATGAAGACAAATCATGCAAAAATGAAATTTAACAAACTACAATAATATGTTAACAGTGATATCAACCATTAAAATGCTAAAAGTAAATAATAGACATGGTAATAATGGCAAAAAACAATATTAACAATAATAAATAATGTACAAGAAAAATAAAAGAGAATATGTCCAAGAATGTTTACCCTCAGAATTTTTAGATTGGGGAAACGGTGTCCCGATCGATTTTCCTTGTCGGATTTGTAATGATAAATATTTGAAGGAAAATGTAGAAATTAATGTTTTGAATTAAAATCAAGAAAATACTTTGATGAAAATATTTTGGTGTATGATTTGAGCAAAAGGAAATTAATTTTCCAAGCTCAAATCCCTCAATAAAATGGATGGTATTTTTGAAAAATCAAATCAAGGTTAAAAGCTTGAGGAAAAGAAGAAGAAAAGAAGCTAAAGAAATCTGCTGGAGAGAAAAAAATTGAAAAGAAAAACCTTAGAAAAATAAAATGCCGTCCCCCCCAAAAATGAGGAAAAAATCCTTATTTAAGCTTGTCTTGGCCAAAAATGGCAAAAGACAAAAAATCCTTTATTTTTAGTTAATCCAAAATATCACAAAATGGTGAAAATTTGGAAAAAGTCAGACTGAAAAAAAAATTCAGACTGAAAACAGCGAAAAAAAACGGACAGGCGAAGACCAGGTCGCGCGGAGAGGGCAAGGGCGCGCGCGGCAGCAGCCTGCTGCGCGCGTGGTGCCCCCGCACCTCGCGCGCAGGGGGGGCGCGCGGCGCCCCCCGCCTCGCGCGCAGGGGGCTGCGCGCGAGGCCCCCTGCCTCGCGCGCAGGGGGGGGCGCGCGGCGCCCCCTGCCTCGCGCGCAGGGGGTGCGCGCGGCGCCCCCCGCCTCGCGCGCAGGGGGCTGCGCGCGGCGCTCCCCGCCTCGCGCGCAGGGGCTGCGCGCGAGGCCCCTCGCCTCGCGCGCAGGGGGCCTGCGCGCGAGGCGCCTGCCTTGCGCGCAGGCGCCCCTGCGCGCTGGGCGGCCTGCCGCGCAGGCGGCCCTGCGCGCTGGGCGGCCTGCCGCGCAGGCAGCCCCGCGCTGCCGCTGGCGGCCTTCGCGGCTTTTTTTTTTTTTTTTTTTTTTTTTTAATAAATTAGACACAAAATTAATATTTTTTTTTTACTCCATTTTAATTTTAATTTCCCATTAAAAATATATTTTTAATTATTTTCTGAAAAAAAACACATCTTTGACAAGGGAACGATCGGTTCTCACATTTCTTGCCGAAAATCGGTCTTCTATTTCATCATCGGGTAATCCTGATCTTGGACCGCCTCAGGACCCGGTGTCTACAGTTGCCCCCAATTTTGGGGAACTTAGAACCTAGGTGCCTAAGTGAACCAAAATTCAGAAAAGAAAGGAAAGAGGCGCGTACCTGAGGCGATTGTCTTCCCGAACTGGCTGAAGTTGTTCCCTTCGGTTGCCGTGTATCCTGAAGGACAATTTTTATCCTTTTGGGCGGTGCATTGAGTCTGCTCCAGACTTACCAAATGCGAGGGTGCGTGGGTTTTGTCTCCTCAAAGAACTTGGGGAATTGGCCTCCTCAGAGGACCGAGTGACTTTGCCTCCTCAGAGGACTTGAAGATTTTGCCTCCTTAGAGGACTTGAAGATTTTGCCTCCTCGGAGGACTTTGAGATTTTGCCTCCTCAGAGGACTCTGGAATTTTGCCTCCTCAGAGGACTTTGAGATTTTGCCTCCTCAGAGGACTTTGGAATTTTGCCTCCTCAGAGGACTTTGAGACTTTGCCTCCTCAGAGGACTTTGGAATTTTGCCTCCTCAGAGGACTTTGAGACTTTGCCTCCTCAGAGGACTTTGGAATTTTGCCTCCTCGGAGGACTTTGAGATTTTGCCTCCTCAGAGGACTTTGAGATTTTGTCTCCTCAGAGGACTTTGAGATTTTGCCTCCTAAGAGGACTTTGAGATTTTGCCTCCTAAGAGGACTCTGGAATTTTGCCTCCTCAGAGGACTTTGAGATTTTGCCTCCTCAGAGGACTTTGAGATTTTGCCTCCTAAGAGGACTTTGAAATTTTGCCTCCTCGGAGGACTTTGAGATTTTGCCTCCTCAGAGGACTTTGAGATTTTGCCTCCTCAGAGGACTTTGAGATTTTGCCTCCTAAGAGGACTTTGAGATTTTGCCTCCTCAGAGGACTCTGGAATTTTGCCTCCTCGGAGGACTTTGAGATTTTGCCTCCTCAGAGGACTTTGAGATTTTGCCTCCTCAGAGGACTTTGAGATTTTGCCTCCTAAGAGGACTTTGAGATTTTGCCTCCTCAGAGGACTTTGAGATTTTGCCTCCTAAGAGGACTTTGAGACTTTGATATTTGTTTTGATTGAATCGATGTTTTAATTGTTGTTGTCGCTTGCCCTTTCGCTTGCGTTGGCGTTAATTCTTTCCTTCTGCAAAATTTAGAAAGCAAATATGCAGGTATAAATGGTGAGCATGCATGTGATATGCATATGTATGCAGAAATGCAGGACAAGAGTTCATCCGAGTGGAATCGGGGGCGTCAGCTGGTCTGGTTATCCGTCGCGGTTGGCTTGATGCCTTCTGAAATCGCTTTCGAATTTTATGCCTCTAGGGGATTATGAGGTTCTCCTCTGGTACCTGTAGTCATTATTTGAAGGTAGTGCGTCCCTCGTGGATTTTCGCACTAGCTTTTCTTAGCGGGAGATGCGTCCTTGTCGGATTTTCACATAACCCTGTGCCTTATTATTTTTTTTTTTTTTTTTGCCTGGACTGGACCCAACCCAATCCAGCGGCTTTTATTTATTTTATTTTTTGTAGGGCAGACTGCCTGTCGCCAGGTTTTCACCCTGCCCTTTGGCCTAACTTTTGCTTAGAGCGCCAGTCATGGTTTTCATCTCTAACGGCTTTTTTTTTTTTTTTTTTTTGTTTTTTTTTTTTTTTTTTGAGAAGAGGGAGTTGTTACGAAAGATCTTTCGGGCATTGATTGACACGTGCTCATGTCTCAGATTCTGGTTGTATGAGCTTGGTCCTTTACTAGGAATGTGCCGTAGGGTTGGCTTCACAGTGGGTAGCAGGATGAGATGACTGAAGTGCCTGAGTGGTGAGCATGGTAGAGGGTAGATAGTTGTTGTAAAAGGTCTTTCAGGTATAATCGGCGTGTGTTTGCGTTTTAGGTCGTGGTTGTCTGAGCTTGGTTTCTATCATGAGGGCGTTATAGAATTGGCTTCACAGTTGGTAGCAGGAGGAGCTGACTGAAGTGGCAAGGGGTAGATGGTAGCAATGTGTTGGTTTCATATCTGACTCAGGCAACTTTGAGTGTGCAAGATGACCTGCTCTGGTCATACCAACACATTTTTGCATAAATGCATATATTTCAATCTGATTTCATATCACATGATCACTATTTGGCATTAACTCGAAAAATATGGGACATCATCTAATCTCGGGATAGATCTTGGGAGCATCAAACTCCTGTTATCAATCAGCCCTCGCGGGTTTTCTTGATTGAATATTTTTTTTTTTTTTTTTTTTAAACCTTTGCCATGGACCCTTTTTCAGTTCGTCAAGATTGGTTGAATTCGCTTTCATCTCCGTCAGCCGGGGAGACTGCTGCTTCTGGGAGTGGTTCCTCTTGATACCAAAGTTTTAGTTTTAGCCCTTGTGCAGACTGGTCGAGGTGATGGGTCCCTTATTTGGAGGTTGAATGCGAAGTTTCATGCTTGGCTTTTATTGGCTTTGGCGGTTTGAGCCCTGGAATAGCCGTTCAACGGCTGAGCTAGGGTAACAGGTTGGGCTTGGATGATTTGGAGTACTTTTATTGGCCTTGGTAGTTCAAGCTTTCGAAATGGTTTTCGTCGGCTGGGATTGGGTGGATAGCTCGGGGGTTAGCCCTTTTGGTCCCCTTTAGCAGCTAAAAAGAACGGCAATGTGCAGGCATGTGTAGATCAACGGGATTTGAACAAAACTTGCCCCCAAATAGCATTCCTTTGCCCCCTGATCAATTCTCTCTTTTCTTCTCTCTTTTCTTTACACCCCAATTTTTTTTTTTTTTTTTTAATTTTATTATATTTTTTTTTTATTTTTTACCCCAATTTTTTTTTTTTTTTTTTTTTTTTTACAACCCAAATTTTTTTTTTTTTTGCCCCAATTTTCTTTCTTTTAACAAACTTTGCTCAAGTCCTGAAGTTTACACATACGTGCACTTTTCATCTTAACCACTGGGACCATTGTCGTTCAATTTGGTCGGGCATTAAATTTTGGTAAGAAATTTGGTTATGAGGGTTTTAGATGGTTAAGGGTCAGTCATAATCGGTTTTGGGGTACACATTTTGAATGAGTCGAGAGAAAAAGGTCATAGGGCTTGGTTATGATGGGTTGTATATTTCTCGTGGCGGTTTTGAGTTTTGTTTGTCTAACTCTTGGTGTAGCTCTCGAAGTTTGATTTTATTCAGCGGCACCATATGCAACTTGGATGTTGTGGATGCGAAGAAGTGGCTTTCAAAATCCGGTTCGTCGTCATGCTGGCAGGCGAAAGTAGTACCGATCTCAAGAACTTTCTTATCAATTTTCAGCATGTCATACCAGATCCGGGCAAAGGCTCTTTTTTTTATTATTATCTCTCAAACTTTTATCTCACTTCAGGAGTCATAACAGATGCTATCAAGATTTTATTTGGATTCCCCAAAGTTCCGAGACTAGATGGAGTCGTACTAATTGGGTTAATGTCAAAATGAATGGATGCATCGTGATCATGAGAAATGAAATCAAGGAAATATCGCATAAACAAAACAGAAATTGTTCAACACGTTACAATAACCAAATTGTCCTAAAAGAGTTCTGGAATTGAAAAGCAGTAAGCATTAAAAGCATGATCTTCTGCTTGTGGCTTCGGAGGAACATGCCGATGAAGTGGATTGGCCCGATCACATCTATGGTGGAAGGATTGCATTGTAGTCTACTCCCTTCTTCTTCTCTCTTTTCTCGGGATCCGTGATTCGACCGCTGTCGATCAAGTCTTGAATTTCATGCCTTAATCTTGCGCATCGGTCTGTCATATGCCCCGTATGTTGGTGAAAATGACAATACTCATCATCTTTATGACCCGGCCGTCCTTGGGTTTTGGCTGGCTTAGGTGGCAGGGGCCGCAGCTTTCCCTCCTTTTCCAGTTTCTTTAACACCCAGGATAAAGGCCGATCCAAATTCGAGAAGCGTCTTTGGTTCACCCCTACAGTCGATACCTCAGCCGCCTTTTCAGTCCTATCACCGCTGCTGGAACCTGCCCACTTATTTGCCCCCTGACTGTTATAGCCCTTTTTAATAAACCCTTCACCACTCGCCTTCTGGGCCATGCGTTCACTCTCTGCCTCTATGGCGATGTCTTTTAAAGACTCCCAATCTTTTAACCCTTTCATCTTGAGCCCTTCTCTTAAGTACGGACTTGCATTTCTAATGAACAGCCTGATCTGATCTACCGTATCAGGCTTTCTCTTCATCTCCATCACCCGATTCCTCCACCGAGTGAGAAAGTCATGGAAGGACTCACCAGGCTTCTGGTACAATAGCTCAAGGTCTTTCAAGGTAACCTCCATTCGGGTACTACAGTCATATTGCTTAAGGAATTCTTCTATCAGTAAATCCCAATCTTCTCTAGACCTTTTATCCAACCCGTGGTACCAATCGATCGTCGGCCCCGTTAGACTGAGACAGAAATACTCCACCTTTTGCCTTTTCGTCAGCCCTGTGCCTTTCATGATGAGGGCGTACTGCTTAACGTGTGCAGAAGGGTCTGAGGTACCATCGAACTTCGGCAAATCCGGCATCTTGAACCCCTGGGGCAGCAGCTCTTCACCCTCCAGATCTACACCTTCGGGATTGACCCCCTTTTCGGCTGACAGCAGGCGTGTGATCGCCTCAATCTTTTCTTCCATCTTTTTCACCACATCATCCTCCACTTTGGGGACTCTTCCCTTCACAGTTTGAGGAATTACTGGTTCATCCTCCTCCTCCCCTATAAGGTCGTCTCTCGGGTCTGAAATGCCCACCCTTCTCTGCTCACCAGGTGTCGTTGCTCTAAGCTCAACAATTGGCGGTTGTGTAGTAGCGGCCGCTGTATGAGCCCCCTCCATAACGGGTGGTTCACCTTGCTCTACGACAGGAGCCACAAATGGTTGCCCTGCACTTGGTGCCATCTGGGCGACGATGCTCCCCATCATAGCTAACATCTTCCTCTCAAAATCCTCGAATCTCTTATCCAAATCTTGTGTCACCGAAGCACCCATTTCTTGCGGTAGATCTGCCATTAAAGATGATTCACTAGTCGCTGAGAATGGCTCAAAATCCCAAACAGGCACTAATTCTAGCAATCCAAAGGGCGAGTTTGTCGTCGCTAGTCGATCGTCAGAATCTCTAGTCCACTCAGATGAATCTAGGATGGCTGAAAGATAAAGATTGTTAGGATGATGCATGGATGACAGTTATAATGCATGATCGTGAGTTATGCAGCATTTCGCAACCACATACAAGCAAATAGATCCTTCCAACCTTATCACTCCCACACACGAGGTCGTGCGGTCTCTTCCCTAGGTGGGCTTCGTCCAAGGGTTAACAGGGAACCCATTGGACGCGTATGGTGCACGGTGAAAAAACCGACAGCATAACACTCTTAATCTAATGTGCATTCGTATGGGTTTTGGCCATTACGTATTTGGGCAATTCAATTGAACCAAAGTGGGCCCAACGGGGCATGAAAGCCTTTGATAAAAGACCACTTGGTTTGCTTGATTTTGTTTAATACGTGACGGCCCATATCACAAGCATTGTATTAAGGAACATACCACCTAGGGGAAGTTTCTACTTGCCTGTACATGAGCTTTGGTCAAGGTAATTTTACTTTAGGGCTACCCAAGCATGATTCCTGCCGACGGGTCTAACTCGTCATGAGTATAGCGACCGATCGGGTCGTCATTTTGATATACCAAAAGGTACAAGGCTTGGGCTGGTGATTATCCTTAACACTTCCCTACAATGAGTGAAAGTAGGGTCGTGCTTCGGGAACGCACCGAGGTAGAAAGGGACCAACTAGCGTAATTCTAAGGCTCTAAAATGAGATGCAAATTTGATAAGAGATAGAATTTTAAGTTTTAAAAACCCAATTATATATTTTAACCAAAGCACTTTCGGAGCAAAGTTTCAAACACAAAGTCCCCAGTGGAGTCGCCACTGTGACGCGCGCCGAACCCGATTAACCCAGCAAGGGCCCTCACTTTGAATCCGCTTTAGGATTCGAGGTATGAAAGGTTCGCGTCTCTTGATCATGGGCGCCATGAGACATCATCGGTGTATCCCTCCCAATAGAACATTGGGGAGAATAACCTAGCCTATTGACGCCTAAAGGCACCTTTGAGGTATTTGGAGTCGCCACCCAATTTGCAAGAAATTGGGAAAAGGTTTCTCACCTCTATTGGTCTAAACCAGAGATATGGTGTCCGGAACTTCCCTCTTATTTATGCTTTGGTTAAGTCATAAATGGGTTCTTAACTTCTTAAAATTATATCTCTCATCTCACGCGATTGATGTGTTTAAATTAGATAGCGCATTGAAAGCACGTAAAGAAGATAAATAAAAGCGATAAGCAAAGTAAATAAAGAAAGCGGTAAACACCCAAGCACTCAATTACAAGAGAAATAGGGGCGGAATACAACCCCAATAAAAGGAAATCAATGATGTAAGTGGGACGGAATACAATCCCCAAAAGATAAATAAAGTTGCCCCAAAATTAATTACAAGGGCCCAAAAAAGAAGTGAACTTGAATTTAAAACACTCACTTAAGATTAAAATAAAAGAACATACATAAATCGGGACATTATTTGAGGAACGTTGGTTCCTTCGTGCTTGTTCGAAATTTAGGAACATTGGTTCCTTCGTATTAATTTGAAGAGGGTTCGAAGAGTCATTTTTGATTGCTTGAATTAAAAAACCGGGATGAGTGATCCCATTTTTGTAGAGAAGTTGACTCTTCGTTTTAATTGTGATATTTTTATTGTCAGGCTAAAATAAGGGACATTGGTCCCGGTTTTATTAGTGAAAATCCCCAATTTAATTATAGAAATATTTTTGTGATTTTTTATCGCACGCGTGCACAAATAAGATAATTATTTACAAGTAATCACAACATAAAGAGGGGATTGAAAAGATCTCACCGAAACCCGAGAGTGCGTCCACGCGTTGCGACCCGTCCGGGGAGCCGTGAGAACGCTTACACTACCCGACCCAAATTAAACTCATACAAAGATAATATCGAAAATTATATTAGTAAATACTCTAAAAATTAATCAAACAAAAGCGAGGTAATAACAATAATAAAATTATGGCGATGGTAGCAACAATAAAATAACACTAATAATGATAAAAATAATAATAATAATAATAGTAGTAATGGACAATGATAATAAATAATAGTGAATATAATATAAATAAATATGATAATAATAATAATAAGTATAATGATAATGATAATAACAATAACATTAATAAATAGTAATATAAACAAACATAAAAAATGAATGAAAATAAAATATGGTAACAATAATCACAATAACATAATATCAATAAATACAAAATGAATATATAATAACATTATATATAAAATGAATATATAATAATAATCATAATAACATAATATCAATAAATACAAAATGAATATGTAATAATAATAATACTAATAATAATAATAATAATAATAATAGTAATAAACAACAACCATAAACAGTAACAAATATGAAATTTGAATAAGAATAATAGTTAGACGGGATAATAAAAATAATAATTATTATAATTATAATTAATTATAAAACGTTATGACAAAAAATATTTACAAAATAAAAATAATAGTAAAACGGAATTTTGCATAAAATGAACAAAGTTAGATAATTAAAAATATTAAAGGAACAAATTTGAATTATGACAAAAGTGAGAGTGACCAAAACCATTAAAATAAAAACCATGAAAGAATGCTGGAGCAACATCATCCGAAAATAAAGAAAAAAAAGGAAAAGATAACAGCCATGTGAAATTAAAATGCAAAACTCAAATAGATGAAGACAAATCATGCAAAAATGAAATTTAACAAACTACAATAATATGTTAACAGTGATATCAACCATTAAAATGCTAAAAGTAAATAATAGACATGGTAATAATGGCAAAAAACAATATTAACAATAATAAATAATGTACAAGAAAAATAAAAGAGAATATGTCCAAGAATGTTTACCCTCAGAATTTTTAGATTGGGGAAACGGTGTCCCGATCGATTTTCCTTGTCGGATTTGTAATGATAAATATTTGAAGGAAAATGTAGAAATTAATGTTTTGAATTAAAATCAAGAAAATACTTTGATGAAAATATTTTGGTGTATGATTTGAGCAAAAGGAAATTAATTTTCCAAGCTCAAATCCCTCAATAAAATGGATGGTATTTTTGAAAAATCAAATCAAGGTTAAAAGCTTGAGGAAAAGAAGAAGAAAAGAAGCTAAAGAAATCTGCTGGAGAGAAAAAAATTGAAAAGAAAAACCTTAGAAAAATAAAATGCCGTCCCCCCCAAAAATGAGGAAAAAATCCTTATTAAGCTTGTCTTGGCCAAAAATGGCAAAAGACAAAAAATCCTTTATTTTTAGTTAATCCAAAATATCACAAAATGGTGAAAATTTGGAAAAAGTCAGACTGAAAAAAAAATTCAGACTGAAAACAGCGAAAAAAAACGGACAGGCGAAGACCAGGTCGCGCGGAGAGGGCAAGGGCGCGCGCGGCAGCAGCCTGCTGCGCGCGTGGTGCCCCCGCACCGCGCGCGGCAGGCAGCTGCCTCGCGCGCAGGGGCTGCGCGCGAGGCAGCCTGCCTCGCGCGCAGGGGGGGCGCGCGGCGCCCCCTGCCTCGCGCGCAGGGGGGGCGCGCGGCGCCCCCTGCCTCGCGCGCAGGGGGTGCGCGCGGCGCCCCCCGCCTCGCGCGCAGGGGGGGCGCGCGGCGCCCCCTGCCTCGCGCGCAGGGGGGGCGCGCGGCGCCCCCTGCGCGCGCGCGGCGCTCCCCGCCTCGCGCGCAGGGGCTGCGCGCGAGGCCCCTCGCCTCGCGCGCAGGGGGCCTGCGCGCGAGGCGCCTGCCTTGCGCGCAGGCGCCCCTGCGCGCTGGGCGGCCTGCCGCGCAGGCGCCCCTGCGCGCTGGGGCAGCCTGCCGCGCAGGCAGCCCCGCGCTGCCGCTGGCGGCCTTCGCGGCTTTTTTTTTTTTTTTTTTTTTTTTTTTTTTAATAAATTAGACACAAAATTAATATTTTTTTTTTTTACTCCATTTTAATTTTAATTTCCCATTAAAAATATATTTTTAATTATTTTCTGAAAAAAAACACATCTTTGACAAGGGAACGATCGGTTCTCACATTTCTTGCCGAAAATCGGTCTTCTATTTCATCATCGGGTAATCCTGATCTTGGACCGCCTCAGGACCCGGTGTCTACAGTTAGGCATGCCTAATAGAGTCTTAAGCTGCAGCCTCAGTTCCGTTTGGACCCTGATCAGGTCCCCGTTTGGTTCCTTGCTAACCCCTCAGTATTTGGATCTTGTTAAAGGTCCCCTCAGTAAAATGTTTTATAATTGATAAAGTGAAATGGTTTTCGATTCGTACCCATAAGGTACTGTCAGTATTCGATTCGTACCCGTAAGGTACTGTCCGTATACTCATTATCCACTATTGTGAGTCAGCAGGTGTTCTGTTCGCTTTAGTTTGCTCTAATGTGATTATATGAATGTGATATCCGAATGAGTATGATAATGAGATGAATGATCAGTTAATATAACTATGAATGTGAGTATGGATGTGAGCTTATGTTATCGAAAGTATGGCTTTTATATGCAAGAATGTATATTTACTTGATATTATTATCTGCATTTACCATTGTGAATGTGTTATGCCTCAACGACCATTGTGAATGGCCGTCCATACTACTTGTGTGTTTCCCCACTAAGCGTTTATGGCTTAGCACGGTGTTTTATCCGTGCAGGTGCGGAGGATGGTGCTCTTTCGGGAGAGTCATCGCCAGTCAAGCCAACACAGAGGGATTAGTGTTAGGGCATTATTTTTGATAGCATGCTGATTCTTTTGTATCGGAACTCTCTTTATACCATTATTTTGTAAAGCTTCCGCAATTATATACTTTTGGGATATGTAATTATTTTATTCTGGCTTTTGATCAGAACATTATTGTGACGAATTTTGCTATTATAATGATGGATAATTCTAATGCTTATGAAGGTTTTAATTTTCCCGTAATGATGTATGGTTATTATGTATGAATGTATGCTTTGTATCTTTATCTGCTTGGTGACACACCCGACTCATACGGCTTCTCACTCCTTGAGGATGGGTATGCCTGCGTATGGGTAGGGGGTGTTACAAACTTATCCATCGAGTAGTCCACTCTAACCGGCACAAAATGAGCTGACTTCGTAAGCCGATCCACAATAACCCATACTGAATCATTCTCCCTCTGAGTCACTGGCAAACCCGACACAAAGTCCATGGTGATATCATCCCATTTCCACTGGGGAACGGATAAAGGAGTAAGCAATCCCGAAGGGACTTGATGCTCAGCCTTACCTGCTGACAGGTTAAATACTTTGCCATGAATTCCACAATGTCTCTCTTCATTCTAGACCACTAGTAGAACTGCTTCATATCCCGATACATCTTCTCACTACAAGGATGAATAGTAAAGACCGTAGTGTGAGCCTCAATCAAAAGCTTCTTCCTTAACTCATCAATCTTGGGCACACACAAACGATCCCTATACATAAGCACCCAATCCAAAACCAAAAACTCAGACTACTTACCCTGCTGAACCCGTTGCAATCTCAAATCATCCTTTTGAGCGTCCACAATCGACTGCCTCAAAGTCAGTGTAGACACAGGGTCCTGAGGTAGTCCAGATCAGAGTTACCCGATGAAGAAACTAACGTCGGTTTTCGGATGAGGGACAGAAGTTGTGGATGTTTGTCCGCCAGTTTTAAAAGGATCGGAGGAGTGCTAGGTAAACGGTGGATTTCGGACAGTCGAAAAGAGTTCAACTTTGAGAATTGGCATTTGAACCCATAGACGGGCAGCCTGTCAGTGGAGAATAGCCTGTCGCTCAAACGAGAGACTCGTCTCTCATGTTGAGCGCCAGCCGTCGCTCGGGGAAGGGAGCCTGTCGCTAGAATGAGAGACGCCGGTCTCTCGAGAATGGGGCCGTCGCTTGGTTGAGCGGCGCCTGTCGCTCGTTTGAGCGACACCTGTCTCTCGACTGAGCGACACCCGCTCCTCATGGGAGACAGCCATCTCTCATTTCCATGCCACGTGTAGGGCCCGTCGATCAAATGACCACTGGTGCCCCTTGCGACAGACGTCCGTCAGTAATCCACTGGCCGGGCAGCCCGTCGGTCGGTGATCTGGTTGTTTTAACCACCGGATTCTACCAAATTAAGATGATTTTAGAAAATATTTTGAAATCTTTTTGAATTTCCCAAATCTTTTCAAATATTTTTGAATATTAGATTTGATTTTAGGAATATTCTAAAAATCATTCGGTTTTGATTTGTTTTCGAAAAATCTTCTTCAAATCTAAATTTAAAATTTAAATTTATTTGAAATTTCCTCCTAAATCTATAAATAGGGGAAAGGGGTTCAGTTTTGAGGGTCAGAAATTTTACTGGGAAATTATTGTTTAGAAAATTTTTTTATTAGAAAACTAACATTTAGCAATTTTCCACAGAAGATTTCTTTTTATTTCTACAAAAAGAATTTTTTTTTCTTTCAAAATTTCTTTTCTTTTATTCTCGAATTACGCTAATCCTAGGAAGCGAGATCCATTCGTTTTCATCCATCTAGCTAATTCAGATATTTATTGCTGTCCAAATTTCAAGAAAGAGAAAGCAATTTCCTTCTCTTGGTTTATTTTTCAAAGTGGGATTTTTGCAACCAAAAATCTCTTCCTATCGCGTGATCACGATCTGATCCTTGTAGAACTCGAGGAGTCAACATCTTGCAACATTCACCTTCACGAGGTAAAAATCTGAGGGTAAATATTCTAAACTTATTACTTTGAATTCAATTATTTTCGTTAATTTCTTGCATAAAAATCCCTTTTATTCAAATTAAAACAAAAACTTAATATTTTGGTTTACTGTTTGAAAACAGAGTTGACCGATGGGCATAAGGACCACCGGCGGCTGTCACTTAAGTGAGCGACACTCCCAGGGACGCCCGTCGGTCACACGTCTTGGGACATCCCTGGGCCTCTTTTCTCATTTAACTCCTTTTTTTTCTCTTCTTTCATTTTAAATGGTTTTCTTGTTCAATTTCTTCCATTTTCCTCCTTATTACTCAAGTTCGTGCTTATTTTTTCTTTAAATTTACACTAACGTGTTCTTTATTTTGCGAGTTATTATTTTGATTTGTTAGGTGGATTTGGAGCCATTTGGTGTAGAAGCTATTGTAAAGACTTAAGGGTCTTCTCCTAGGTTCATTTTCTCGACTTTATCTTCTTTATTATATTGTTATTGTGAATAATGTTTTTTTATATGCTTTCCCGCTGATGTAAAAATGGTTAAATGTTTTTTATTAATTAAATTGGGATTTTCCTTACAAAATTGAGGACCAATGTCCTATTTTTTCTAACAAATAAAAATCGACGCCTCAAAATCATTTTGTAATAAATATGCATGCGAGCATTAATGCCCTCACTCTTAAATTATATCCCGATTTATGTATGAATCGCATGCAATTTATAATGGGGGTTGTATTTCGCCCTAGTTTTGTTGTAATTTATTTTTGTGCATTTTATTTTAATTATGCATTATATACTACCTTCCCTGAGTGGACAATCTGAGCTTTAATTTAACTGCATTAAATTGAATGAGAAATGGGATGAAATGATAAATTCAAAACTCAATTATAAACCTAACCAAGGTATGAATAAATGGGAAGTCCCGAACCTTCTCTAGTCTTTGGGCTCAATGAGGCGAGAGGGCTATCTCAATGTTCTATTTGGATGGGGACTCCAAGACACCTCTTGTGTCCCGTAAAAGGATCAAACTTGCATAGTCCTAGGCGCCACGAGGCGAGGGGGCCATCTTAATGTTTTATTAAGGTGGATACCTCCAAGACACCTCTAGTTTGCCCAAGCGTGAGGCTAGAGGATCATCCTACCATTAGGGTGGAAGCCTCCAAGACACCTTCGACTTGCCTATGATGGATAGAATAGTGCTGTCTTAGGCTCATTGAGGCTAGAAGACCTTTCCCAATGTTCTATTGGGTGGCGACTCCAAGAAACCTCCTTGTTGCCTAAAATGGATGCACTTGTAATTTCTTACAAGTTTTCATGAACCTCATCCTGAAAGCCCTAAAAGCGGGCAGTTCGGGGCACCCCTGGGTTCGGCGCGCATCACAGTCGGCTTCACTCTTAATTGGGCAACCAAAGCCCCATCTGAATCAAATCTCCATCTGAACGGCCTATAGAACAAAGCCAAAATCGACTTCTGACTCAAAGCATACGCAACCACATTAGCTTTACCCGGATGGTAATCCACAATGTAGTCATAGTCCTTGAACAACTCTAACCATCGACGTTGTCTCATGTTCAACTCTTTCTGCAGGAGGAGATATTTCAAACTCTTATGGTCCATGAAAATCCTACACTTCTCCCCATACAAATAATGCCGCCAAATATTCAAAGCAAAGATCACAGCCACCAATTCTAAATCATGCGTCGGATAGTTCTTCTCGTGAGGTTTCAACTGACGAGACACATAAGCCACAACTTTACCCTCTTGCATCAACACACATCCGAGTCCAATACTAGAAGCATCACTGTACATTACAAACTCTTTACCCGAAGTGGGTTGAGTCAGTACAGGAGCTTCAACTAACAGACTCTTCAACTCCTCAAAGCACAAATGACACTTATCCGACCATTCAAATCTAACTCCTTTCGTCAACAATCTAGTCATAGGAGCAGCTATAACCGAAAAACCCTTCACAAACGGACGGCAGTAGCCTGCTAAACCAAGGAAGCTTCTCACCTCAAGAACATTCCTAGGCTCTTTCCAATCCACAATCGCCTCAATCTTAGCTAGATTCACTTGAATACCCTTAACCGATACAACATGACCCAAGAAAGACACTTCTTGAAGCCAAAAGTCACACTTACTGAGCTTCACAAACAAACGGTGCTCCCTCAACACTCGCAACACTAACCGAAGATGCTCTTTGTGCTCATTCTCATCCTTCGAGTAAACCAAGATATCATCTATAAACACTACTACAAATCGATCGAGATATGGCCTAAACACTCGGTTCATCAAACCCATAAAAGCCGCAGGTGCATTGGTCAAACCAAACGGCATCACAAGGAACTCATAGTGGCCATACGCGTCCGAAATGCAGTCTCAACCACATCCGCATCCTGAACTCAAAGCTGATAATAACCCGACCGAAGATCAATCTTGGAGAAGACACTTGCACCTCTAAGCTGATCAAACAAATCCTTGACTCTAGGCAAGGGGTACTTGTTCTTCACTGTGATCTTGTTAATTTGCCTATAGTCGATACACATCCTCAAAGAACCATCCTTCTTCTTAACAAACAAAACCGGGGCTCCCCATGGAGATATACTGGGTCGAATAAACCCCTTATCCAATAACTCTTGCATCTGAGTTTTAAGTTTCCTCAACTCTACAGGAGCCATCCGATAAGGTGCTTTCGAAATAGGCGAAGTACCCGGCAAAATCTCTATGGACAACTCCACTTCTCTCTCGAGAGGCAATCCAGGCAACTCACTTGGAAACACAACACTAAACTCCCTAACAACTGGGATATCCTCAATCTCAACCTGAACACACTTCAAATCCAACACAACTGCTAAGAACGTCTCACATCCTTTCTTCATAAACCTCTTAGCTTGCATGGCGAAAATCACATTACTCAAAGAACTCGAACCCAAACCTTTAACCACTACAGAAGACTGATCCCTATCTCGCAACACAACCACCTTCCTATGACAGTCCACTATAGCTCGATGCTTATTAAGCCAATCCATACCGAGAATCAAATCAAACTTGCGGAATGGCAATTCAATCAAATCAGTAGAAAATTCAACACCCTGAACCAAAAGAGGACAATTCCTATGCACTCTACTCACATTGACACTACGCCCTAAAGGACTGGTCACACAAACCTCATAGTCTAACTGATCAACATCATGTAACTTATCAAATAATTTACTCATGCACAAATATGAATGTGTGGAGCCAGGGTCAATTAGAGCATATAACTCAGTGTCAAAGAGTAGGAACTTACCAGCAATCACATCCTGGACATCTTGCTCATCC
Source organism: Excoecaria cochinchinensis (assembly GCA_947683425.1). Taxonomy (NCBI): domain Eukaryota; kingdom Viridiplantae; phylum Streptophyta; class Magnoliopsida; order Malpighiales; family Euphorbiaceae; genus Excoecaria; species Excoecaria cochinchinensis. The sequence goes on along the minus strand of CANTUQ010000028.1, from coordinate 4,421,539 downwards.
TGAGCTCTCATGGCATATGCTCTAGCTGGAACCATCAAAGGACGATCAACAGACTCTGATGGAGCTCCCTCACTATGCCGACCACCTCGACCTCTACCATGACTGGCTTGTGGAGTATTAGAACCAACTCTGCTAGCCTCACGCAGATCACCAGAAGCCTCACTATACCTTGGACAATTAGCCAAGTAGTGATCAGTGCTACCACATCTGAAACAACCACCCATGAGCCACCTACACTCACCCTGATGGCGCTTACTATAGTGAGAACACTCAGGCAATAAATCAGTCCTCAAACCAGAACCACCTCTGCCTGCACAAGATGGCAGAACCTTGCCTCCTGCCTCTCAAAGCAAGACCTAAAGAAGACTCATCATGCGAGTTTGTAACACCCTTATACCCGTAAATGATGCGGATACCGGATGTCACATCACTGCACTGCATTGCCAATCACTGATGATACACTTGAAAGCTTTGATTTTTTTCCATAACGTACACAATAATACATATACAATAAGCATAACAATACACTAACATATAACTTACCTACTTATACCATAATTTTACCCAACTACAATCGTATACATGCCATGCAGATTCCTCGGTCCTTGTTGTCGCTAAATCTTCGATTGCTTCTATGTCTTCGGCCATGTCTAACCTTTACAACCTGCGCACAATAACATTTACGCGCTGAGCATTAAAATGCTCAGTGGTGGATACTTATCCTAAGTTTTCCATACTAATCCTACATGCTTGTTCACTTAATTATTTTACTGTGTTTGGATTATGGAGACGATTATTTCTATGTCTTTTAAAACAATTTATAACCTACTTTAATGGTGTTCACTAACCTTATCTTCGTCATTACCACTACTATCACTAATCAATGTCTTTACCTTTATCACTACTCTGCAATTCGTTATTCACTAGCATACCATTTACAATTTCCCTATCACTTACACTGTTAACCTTTACACTTATCGATTCCACCATCATTTGCACTGTTAATCTGTGCACTTATCGATTTCATTATCATTTACACTATTAATCTTTATAGCTATCAATTTCCACTATTATTTGCTAATTCCGATGTTTTACTTTATCTATTGGTTTCACTCTTATTATAACTATTGTGATTAACTTTATTATGTGCATTAATGACTCTTGTCGCTTAATACTTTATTTGATTTGTCATCTACGATCAATTTCATATGTACTTCCTTTTTAATACCTTTACCTTTGTAAATAATCTATTAGATTCTTCCTTTAATTTGTATACTCAATTGCCATTTAATTTCGGACACTAAATTATTTATTAACTTACTTATAATTTTATCATTATTTCACTACTAGTAATATTGAGCAAATACTATTACTTTTTTTGTATTTCTAATATTTCTTTTACTCATTTACACTATACTAACTCTCTTCGGTTAATGTCATTTATCACATTAAATCTTCCGATAAGTCATTTACTTAAATTAATTTCAATTGCATTTACTCTTATATGGTTATCACTATACATTAATCTTTATATTATTTCTTCCCTTACTATTTCGATTCTACATTTATCAAAAATTTTACTTTACGATATCACTTATCCACTTCATTTCACTTATACACTCATTTTGTGTAATGGTTTCCACTTATCACTTATCTATCGATTGACCTATAACTGTCTCTTCTTACTATTCATTTGGTCCACATATACGTCACTAAAATTTCCATTTCTAATATGTTATTTTTTTATCGATTCTGGTCACTTATATTATTACTCACATTAACACGCTGTTTATTTTCTTTTATCATAACAATGTTTATTAATCACTCTGTCGTTTATCACCTTTTTTATATAAATCTTTATTTTCCAATATACTTAATTAGGCACTTTGAACATTTAATTTATTTCATCTACACTTAGTTTGTTAATCCTTCTTATTACCTTTATTCAATTAATCTACATTGTTGCTTAATTTACTATAGTCTCTCTTAACAATTAACTCTACAAAATAATCCCTCTTTATGTCTTACAATTAAAACACTATCTTTTCATTTCACTTGATTAATATTATCATTATTATCTACCTCATTATTTATTTTCGAATATCCTCTTTTAAATTTTCATATATATATATATATATATAACCAATTTATCAATTTATTTAGTGGTATATTTCTCTTTCAATTTGCACTTAAACATTATTATTAGCCTTGCTATGATCAATTCCGATTAAGTCCAATAAATTTCACTTATTTACAATAATGCCACTAATTTACTTATTTACCCTTCATTGCCGCTAACATTATAACTAAGTTATAAATCAATTATATTCATTGTACACTTAATATTCAATCGATCAATATAATTCTAAAATTCTTAATTATTCGCTCCCTAATTACAAACACACACTTATTGTCATTCTCTTTTTATAATTTCATTTTAATCCCTTCTTTCATGCTAATTTACAATTTAGTCTTTAGTTATTACAAAATTGTCATTACTTAATTTCATTATTACATTACTTAATTATTTAGCATACAAATTTCCATCTAATCAACACCATAATATTTCTTTCACATTACACTTTAGTCCCCACAATATTCATTAATTTCCACATTACCACTTCAATTCACTATAATTACAATCATACCACTAGTTATAATTAATCTCACTATTAACTCATAAATTCCATTTTAATCCTTAAACCACTCATTTAAATCATTTATTCATTTATCCACAAATTTTCACTAACTATGATTTAATTAATTAAATCCAATAATTTATTCAGTTATTTTCTCAATATAATGATCCACTAAAATTCATTAATTAATTAACTATACTACTAATTTGCCAATTAACATATTTTTATACTAATTTACTAATTAATCTCATTTCAATTATAATATTTATTAAATCACTCTAATTACATTAATTATACATATATTCCATAATTACTCCCCCAATTACAATTATTTACACTTAAGTCCGTAATCTTTTCACTTAATTACCATTTTGCCCTCACTTATTCAATAGTTACCATTCTTACCTTATTTACTTTCCATTTTACACTTTTACCCCTATTTACTTTTTTAATTACTATTTTACCCTTTTTACACTTAAATACCACTTTTAACCATATAATTTTACTAAATTACAATTAGGTCCTTATTTTATCACTTTTTTATTTTAACCTCATATTTTGTCAAAATTACAATTTTACCCTTCCACTTACACTTTTTACTTAACTTGCTCACTTTTTACCAACTTTTTGTAAAATTACCGTTTTACCCCTAAACTTTCTATTTACTTCATTTTAGTCTCGTTTTCACTCATTTTCCTTTTTATCACTATTTTAATCATTCTAATCACTTATTTACCATTATGCCCCTAGTATGAACCTGGTAGAAAATCTACTGATCGGATATGCAGGACATGGGCCCCACAGACCCATTACACTATAAAATGATCCTAATAGGACCATTTTCACTGCACTGCACTACACTGATCAATGTAATCATCGGATACACTGTAAACACTGAACACTGCACTGGGATAGACCATCATTGGTCTATCAATAGCGTTTCACCATGACTCGTACCGCGGTGTGCAATGCCTATGGCTAGCCAATTATATCATGGACTAGATTTCACTACCAGACAACTACTAAGGGCAATATTTCATCATCATTCATATAAATATCACACTTTATCATCATACACATTTCACATACACCTTATTCTCACTTGCAATTTTGTATACACACTCATCTATCATTATATAGTCATAATATGACATTATATTCCACACCTTATCAAAATATACACAATTATCAAAATGTATATCATTCGGCCAAGGATACCATTTTTCATACCATGAACTATAATTTTGTTTATCCACTCAATCACACTTATTCCATGTTATACATATCACATGTAACACCCCCAAATTCGACACCCCCGTTGAAAGGGTGCCGGCGGTTGCGCTACACGGAATGAAGCATACATTCACACATCACAAGCACACAGAAATACGAGGGAATTAAAAACTTTTGAGGGCACAAGCTGATCATGCAATACATCACACACCCACACAAGCACTAAGCGGAAGCATACTATCATGCAAACATGCATTCATTCAGCGGAAGCATTCATTAGGCAAAAAAAAGGGTACATAAACTAATCCAAAACTTTAATACTTGAAAACACTTACATAGCCCAAAAATTACATCAAGATCTTTATATCTATACATATACAAAATGTTACTGAAATATAAAATCCAAAATTACATAAGCTGATAACAAAATACAGAACTTCTAACTCCTATGTGGCCGACCTTGCAGATGCGCTACTCAAACCGGACCAAACCTGCCACCTGCACGGGAAAAGAGCCCGTGCTAAGCGATAACGCTTAGTGGGGAAAACACACAACAATAAGGACGACTATTCACAATGGTCGTCAAGGCATAACACATTCATAAGGTAGATGCGGACATTCATAACACATAAATAATCAGGCTTGCATAGAAGGGCATTCATTCGAAAATTCACATCCATATCCATATGCTTATGTCCAAAATAAGCTGAAACAAACATAACACCATACACAATACAAGTATTACCATTCAGAATTACATACAATCTCACATGCATATACTTGCCAAGGTATCAAGTATCAATACCTTATCCCGCATCGTCAAACGAGACATGACACATGTAATTATCATGCCAAAGTACCCAAGCATTAACGAAAATCCATTCACATGCAACACAATTTCTATATAATAACGTACCTAATCATCATGTTAAAAACACTAGTTAACTAAGCATACCTTTATCATGGTATAACACACATGAGCCGAACCCAAGGGAGGACGTCAAATCCTAACACATTCCAAATGACAAAAGCACATAATCCTAACAGATAGATATACGTTCATGCGTACAAAGGCCAGGCATTCAACAAATCATAACCACATTCACGACTCGCATCGATCAAATCAATGCAGGCATAATAATATCCAAGATTCAAGTGTATCATGCAATCATACATATGAATTAACTTTCAGTTACCGAAATCACGGCATCAAATGCCGGAGATTTCACATGTGTAGTTATTACTTATCATGCAAAAGTACATCATCATCAAGCAATATCCCTAGAGGTCTAATCATATAAATATCATGCCAAACGTAGACACACAACTCCTTGCCAAAAACACTCCCAAAATTTGAGACCAAAGAAACATATAGCCAACTATTACATTCAGAGCATACCATAATAGTTAACAGTACAGAATCTCGATCAAATACACATTAATTTACAATATCGATTCGTAACTTAAGCTCACATTCATATATATAATATTTTATATGCTTATAATCTAACTAGTCAGATTCACATTCTCATACGCATAACATGATAAAATATGTTCATGGCATTAGAGCAATTATGATCACAGTCATACACGTCTTAATTCCAGTACTTATATCCACCATTGATGGCATACAAATACAGTCACAATGCGGTATACTTATATACAGATACACAATTAAATATGTCCAATTCATATGTTTAGGTCATACCCAACCCAATCAGAGATTCAAAAACACATTCGGATACAAATCCAATCCACATGTCCAAAATCATACTCATGCGAATATCACATTCTCTTGTTCATATTAGACAAAACAAACAGAATACCTGCTGACTCAAAAATAGCGGATAACGAGTATACGGGCAGTACCTTACGGGTACAAATCGGCCACAGGATACCTTACGGGTACGAATCAAAAAACAACATCATTTTCCACATTCGAAAACATTTTAACGAAAGGGGATCTTAAACAAGATCCATTCACACTAAAGGGTTCACGAGGAACCAAACAGGGACCTGATCAGGGTCCAAACGTTCAAAGGTCTGCAGCTAACGAAATTCTATTAGGCATGCCTAACTATCCACTAGACTGACTCTCGCAGGTCATGCATAAAAGAATTCATGTTTCAAATCATATAATGCATATATATATAGATATAGATATATTATCATGCATAAGCCAGAGTACAATAGATATATAAATATGTTCATAAAATCAGTCATGCATCATACAATTCATATTAAAAGACAATGTGTGCAAAAATCCATAATTTAACATCTTAAAAACGTGTGAAACAAATAAGATTTTATTGCAAAAATAGGGTAGGTCACGGTGGTAATCAGATTGGTTGCCACCGTGACATACCCAGGGATCTTGGCAGAATGCAGGTTTGGGGTACCTCATGGTGGTAACCCATTTGGTTCTCACCGTGACATACCCAGACCCCCAAAACAGAATGCACTAATGGGGTACCTCACGGTGGTAACTAAATAGGTTGCCACCGTGACTTACCCACTGCCCATAACAGATTCTAAAGTCTGGATACCTCACGGTGGTAACCAGATTGGTTGCCATCGTGACATATTCAAACTCTGGGCAGAATGCATCTAGTTCGTGCCTCACGGTGGTAACCAAACTGGTTGCCACCACGACCCACGCCCATATGCGATTCTCACGAGCAATTTCCAGATCATTCAAGCCAAAAATCCCAAAACTCTCACTTTAAATAACATATCCTCACTCCAAACATAATATTAAACCAAATCAAACATCAATAATTCATGCCATAAACAAAATCAACTCATAAATTCAAAGAATAACATCAAATTACATAAACAATTCATCACTACTCATCATCATTACACTCAAGAACACAATCAAGTTCCTCAAACCACATTTGGACTTTCTTAGCACATCTAAAGCAAAACCCATGTCATATGAACCACAAAACACATCATAATCACCATGATTTCCAGAAATCAAATATAAACATACAAATACACACAAACTTGATCCTAGAAAATGAAGGCAAAGACATTCCCAAACCTTTTTCGAAGCACAACTCACAAACTCTTCAAGCTTTAATCTTCAATCCACCTTGCCCTTGAGCTTCTCTTGCCACCCAAAACATGCACAAACCAAAACCCAAAGAATTACTCTTAACCCAAAAACCCTAACTCAAACAAAACTAGAGAAGAAAGGGAAGCCAAGTGCTATAAATCCAAAAACCCAAACACATACCTCTTTAATCTTGTTCCAAAAACTCAATCAAAGCACCCTAAGCAAGCACAAAGTCCAGCCAAAAGAGAACGAGAGGGAAAACAAAGAATGAAGAAGAGAAGAGAAAGAGGTAGCGTGAGAGGGAGGGGAGAACGGGAACCAAAAATTCTGTGTTCCCTCTCTCTCTCTCTCTTCTTCTTTTCTTCATTCAATGCCCACCAACCTTGCCACATGGCAAGTTCTCATTGGACCAAAATTCCACCTTTTGACTTCAAACACCAAGGCACCAAAAACTTACCTCACTTGATAACTCTTAACTAGACATTTTCCAACCTTGGCACCACACACACAAACCACTAGATAATTGCCACAACCAAAACACCTTACAACCATAAACCACAAGCACACTAAATAATTCCCACACTTAACTTATTTAATAAATTACCTTGCAATTAAATCCTTATTATCCAAATTTCTCATGCACAAATTACCAAAATACCCTTCGCTTATCCGACTGAGCTTGCAAAGTCTGACTAGGCCCGATTTGGGGTGTGACATCACATATATCATTATTATACCATATATGATCACATATCCCATTATTTTTCCATTATATTCAATTCGGCCAAACACTCTGTAACAACCCAATTCGGCCTTAGAAGAATTTCAGAATTTTGTTCGGGAATTCAAGAGTTTATGTGTATAAGAGAGTGTATTTGAGTGAGTGGCTTGTGTAGGTTCTATCGCGGGCGCGACAGAATGCTCCACGGGAAGCCTAGAGGAAGTTGGATTATTTGATGTGTGTTGGACACATGGCGGCGTAGGAGTGTGACAAGTTGCATTGTAGGAGGGTGACAAGTGGCATTGTAGGAGGGTGACATGTGGCTAGAGGGATATACATATATTTATAAAAGAGATATACATGTATTTATGAGGTAAGTGGCAATTATTGCGGGTATTTATTTATGGATGAGGGAGTGGAAAGTATAGCTGTGCTTTTGGATTTACACAACTGTGTTTTTGGCACATTAATGGATTTGGATGAGGATTGACCAAAAGGGACTAGCTGCCTTACTTCCTTTTTCCCACGTTGGTTTTGCCTTTAGCTTTGGTCTTTCCTTTCCTCTTCATTTGAGTTGTTCTTAAGAGAATTACTTAAAGTGGTTTAAAGAGAGCATAGTAGGACTTGATTAGTTCCCTTCAAAAGTTGAGTTGGATTTATTTTCGGATCTGACCTCTTTTTTCTTTCTGTTTTTGATTTACAGTAAAGAGAAGAGTAACCCTAGTATTTTGAATGGTTTATGCATAGAAGCTGTGAACAAGAAGTTGGAAAGGCAGATAAAAGGTTAGAATTGAGTAAAGAACAGAGATTGAGCTTCCTAGAGGTAGGGATCGTGTGCGAATCTCATTTTGATTGCTTGCAGTGAGCTCATGATATATATATATATATATATATATATATATATATATATATATATATATATATATATATATATATATATATATATATATATATATATGTTTGTGATCGTGTATTTGATCATGGTATATGAGTTTTGGATGTGATAAATTGTTTTCATATAGTGTTGTGTGTAAAGAAAGATTTTAGAAAAATTATGTTTATGTTTTATTAGACCTTTGAGTATGGTTTTTATCATAAGTAGAGTTATAGAGCTTCAATTGTGTTGAGTCAAATTTCATCTGAAATCTAATATCCATAGCTAAATATGTCTAAGAGGGTGCTGGAGCTAATTCTAGCTTTATGATCCTCAAAAATGTTAAAAACCGGAGTATCTTCTGTTCGGCCGGGTTACTAGAATAGTATAGCTTGTTTAGCTCATATCTGGAGTTGTAGATATCCAATTGACCTGAAATTTATCTCATGTAAAATTTACCATCCTAGGGAACAATTGTTAAGAAGAATGTTTAGCCTAAACATGACATTTAGAGGTCGGTTTAGATGATACGAGTTTGAAGTGAGAAGCAGTCTCCTAAAGGTTCCTAATAGAGCCTTCTGTCGCGAGCGTAACAGTGGTCGTGATCGCGATAGAGACACATTCTTTAGAAAGTGGGGTTTTATCCTAGTCGTTTTGTGTAGTGTGACTCGACGAGAAAAGGAAGCGAGAGCACGAATCGTGCTCACAGAGAGACGAAAGTGAGAGCACGTAACGTGCTCCAAGGAAAAGGAGTGAGCACGAGTCATGCCAACAAAGAGAGAAAAGAGGGAGCATGAACATGCCCCAGTTGAGTGAGAGAGAGTGAGCACGAGTCGTGCTCAAGGAGCACGAGTCGTGCTTATGCTCTCTCTTTTCTGTTGGTCCTGTTTTGATCTTTTGTTTCTATTTTGAGTGGTTATATGTTTATATGAGTGTTGCATGTCACCATTTGGTCCATGTTTAGTTTAAAATTATCTTTTAAACCTCTTGCATGATTAGTAACATTAAATGTACATGATTAATTGTGGCACCCCCGCCGCCGCCCCCGTTGGAAGGGCACCGGCGGGCGCGCCACACGACGTTCACTCATGACGCGACGAAACATACAGCGGAAGCATACATGCGCTAAGCGGAAGCATTCAACAGCCAATAAGAGAAATCATAGAAAATATACCACATTGCCATTAAAAATAGAATTCAAAACTATACACAATAGCTCAAAAGATTTCATTAAAGATTCTTTTCAAAATTTACATAAGCCACTAAAAAAAGAGAATACATATACAAAACGAATTACAGGAGGAGACAAAATAAATAACTCGACTCCTATGTGGCCAGCCTGCAGATGCGCGACACGAGCAACTCCCAAAAATCCTTCACGCTACCTGCATGGGATAAAAGCCCGTGCTAAGCGATAACGCTTAGTGGGGAGAAACAAACACAACAGAGCACTATACACGAAAACATGCACTAATATTCATAAAACAATATGAATCAGAGTACAGATATAAATATATAATCAGGATAAATAGTACATAACACTGAATCAATACACTACTCAGAGTCACACAATAATCAGAACACTTCGCTAAACCAATACCAAACAGTTCACACAATAGCCTGAAATCAATGGTGGAGGATACGGGAACACGGCACGGGAGACCGAAGCCTCAAAAACACTTTAATACCCGAAGGTAGCGCGGGAGACCGGAGTCTCAAAACATTTTATCACTACACGGAAGATGACCATCTCGGAGGTCGACCGCTTCGCCCAAACGGGGCGGACAGAACAGCTGTAAACTAACCCTTGTTAAGCATGCTTAATTATCCTATACCTTGACTCTTCAGGCTCGACAACACACTCTCACATGACATTAGACAAACAAGACAATGTTCAAATTGTAACACCATTCATAAAAACTGATCAACTGAAAGATGCAAAAGATGAATACAAAACCCAGAATACATGGTATCACGTGCTAAAATCATAAATAAACATTCATAAAACATGCATAACAGAACGGATTTTATTGCAAAACAGGGTAGGTCACGGTGGTAATCAGATTGGTTGCCACCGTGACATACCAGAGATCCTTGGCAGAAAGCAAGTCTGGGGTACCTCACGGTCACAACCAAAATGGTTGTCACCGTGACATACCAAAGCAGTCAGACAGAATCAAAAGTTTGGATACCTCACGATGGTAACCAGATTGGTTGCCACCGTGACATACCAAAGCAATCAGACAGAATCAAAAGTTTGGATACCTCATGGTGGTAACCAGATTGGTTGCCACCGTGACATACCAAACTTCACGGCAGAATGCATCTAGTTCGTGGCTCACGGTGGTAATCAGATTGGTTGCCACCGTGACCCATGCCCAGATGGGATTCCTCAGGGCAAATTTCCAGGTCTTTCAAGCCAAAATCTCACAACCTTCAATTTAATCAACTAATTTCACACTCTAATAACAATAGAAACTCAATCCAAACATCAAAGAGTCATACCATAAACAAATCTTACTCATGAACTCTAAGAGCAACATAACTACATAAAAACATAAAAATGAGTTCTAAACTCCACAAACTAAACTCAACCACTCACCCAATACAAACCCATAGCATATAAACCATATAAACATAACTCAATCAACAACCTCCAGAATATCTCATAAACACATAATTATACACACATTCACAATTAGGAAAAAATCCCAAACAAACACTCAAGAACACAACTCCCAAACCTGGAAAATGAAGCTTCGAACCGAGTTTCCTCACGAATCCACTATATCCTTGCCCTTGCTCTTCCTTCTCTCTTCCAATTCTTGCACAACCCAACCAAGAACACTTAAATTCAAACCCAAATCACATTCAAAACCAGAAATCAAAGAACAAGAAACAACATAAGGAACCCCCAAACCAAACTCAAACACTTACCTTCAACAATTCCAGCACAAACCTTCCGGATTCCCACTCAAAGCTCCAAGAAAGCACAAGAGAAAAGAGATGAGAGCAGCAAAAATGGAAGAAGGAAAGAGAGAGGGGACGGGAAACTAGGGAAACAAGGGAAAAGGGACTAGCTTCCCTGAGAAGCTTCACCAAAAGCTGCCCCTCCCTTCCTCTCTCCTACTTTCCATTCAATGCTCACCTACCTCTTGCCACTTGTCTCAATCTTAGAGAATCAATCCATCCATCTACACTCATCACCCTTGGCACCATACTCTAAACACAAACCATAAAAACCCTTAGTCCACTTACACCCTACCACTTTACACTACAAGCACACACTAAACTTCCTTCTATTCAAAAACTCAATTACGCAAATACCCTTTCTTAACCGACTTACCGCGTGAATTCCGACCAGGCCCTATTTGGGTTGTTACATTAATAGAAGTTGTACATGAATTAAATGTCTCTGAATTTGATAAATGCACTTGAATTACAGTTGATGAGTTGGTATCTGTGTATAGTAATTGAGTTATTTTTTAGCCTAATTACCGTTATAGTGGATAGATAAGCATGCTTATAAAGGGTTAGAGTGTAACTGCTAGAGTTAGCCTTAATTGTGCCCAGAGTTTGAAATACCTTGTGTATTCCATAGAGTTATGAGTTAATTCTCCATATGCAAATTACTGTAAACAGTATCCAGAGTTGCCCGTATCCACCATGAATGGAATTCAGGCTTGTCTTGTTAATGTTGTGTAGTGAATTTAAGAGTATCCAGAGTATTGTTCTGAATAAATGTTATAGTACATGAGAGAGATACTTTAAATACATGACAGTTGTATGTGTAAATATATGGTTACATGATAATATATATTTGAATAAATGAGATGTACAAGATATAGTATGCATGAATCAGTGCAAGAGTAGATGTTACCTACATGTGAGCTTATAGTATTTGATATTTGAGCATGCAACCTATACACGTATAAGAGCTATATGCATGAGTTATTTGATGTTATCATATGAAAAATGTGTGATTTATTTGTGACATCAAAAAAGAAGTCCTTTGCATTATTTTCATCCCCACTAAGCATTATCGCTTAGAACAGATGTTTATTTTCGTGTAGGATGACAGGTTTGGTTTAGTGAGCTGGCATCTGCAGGTCAAGGCCACTAGGAAGTATTGTTATCTTTTTGTATAAGTTAGAGATAAAGTCGGTGATGTTTTGAGTAACATCATTATGTAATAAAAGTGAAAGAATCACATGTAAATGAATATGTAAGTTAAATGGAAATGGATTGTAATATGAACATGTATAAAGATAAATGTATATATGTAGTTAATATGAATTGTATGTTGGGCCTAGTGTAGTCTTATTTCATTATATTATACGTATATGGAGGTGTATAGTATAATTATTTCTGCTAGTGCATGTATATGTATACGTATGTGTCTGCGTGGCACCCCGATATTCCTTCCCGGGGGTATGGGGGTGTTACATTTAGTGGTATCAGAGCATAGGTTAGAGGTTCTGGTCTATAAGATGTAGAGTATAGGTTAAATGTCAGAGTTTTTCTAGAGTTGTGGCCTAATGCAGATGTCGTTTGTGTAAGTATAGATGGAGTCCGACTCGCGTAAGAGCGTAGAAGAGATAGTGACAGATGTGGATTAGTAAGGGTTTAAGGTGACTCTCTGTATTCTTATCAGCTATCTCCTTGGAATCATTTGACATAAGCATAGTGAAATATGGGGATGGGAAAAGTGCATTAAAGTAGCTTACATTGCATTTTTGCATCATTTTGCATACATAAATCATTACATGGCTATTCCATCCACATCCCTCATTTGTATGTGAAAAAAAAAGTATCATTGTATGCGCTTTATTGAGAAAAGCTGACCGGATATACACCGAGTGACTGGTGTTTAGAAAAAGTGTATAGATTATAGTGTAGTGCGTTAAGGAAAGTGTTAAGTGTGTACGATTTGATAGCTGTATGGTACAAGTGATATCGATTTAGAGATTTGTTTAAGGATGTACCTGTGTAAGTGATTAGCGGGGAAATTTTGAGGATGAAATTTCTTAAGGGGGAGAGATTTGTAATAACCAGATTCGGCCTTAGAAGAATTTTGGAATTTTATTCGGGAATTCAAGAGTTTGTGTGTATAATAGAGTGTATTTGAGTGAGTGGATTGGTGTGGGTTTTGTCGCAACCGCGACAGTGTCGCGGGCATGACAGAATGCTCCACAGGAAGCCTAGAGGAAGTTGGATTATTTGATGTGTGTCGGACACATGGCGGCGTAGGAGTGTGACAAGTGGCGTTGTAGGAGGGTGACATGTGGCTAGAGGGATACACATATATTCATAAAAGAGATATACATGTATTTATGAGGTAAGTGGCAATTATTGTGGGCATTTATTTGTGGATGAGGGAGTCGAAAGCACAACTGTGCTTTTGGATTTACACAGCTATGTTTTTGGCATATTAATGGATTTGGATGAGGATTGACCAAAAGGGACTAGTTGCCTTACTTCCTTTTTCCCACGTTGGTTTTGCCTTTAGCTTTGGTCTTTCCTTTCCTCTTCATTTGAGATGTTCTTAAGAGAATTACTTGAAGTGGCTTAAAGAGAGCATAGTAGGACTTGATTAGGTCCCTTCAAAAGGTAAGTTGGATTTATTTTCCGATCTGACCTCCTTTTTCTTTCTTTCTTTGATTTAAAGTAAAGAGAAGAGTAACCCTAGTGTTTTGAATGGTTTGTGCATGGAAGCTGTGAACAACAAGTTAGAAAGGCAAAAGAGAAGGTTGGAATTGAGTAAAGAACAGAGATTGAGCTTCCTAGAGGTAGGGATCGTGTACGAATCTCATTTTGATTGCTTGCAGTGAGCTCATGATATATATATATATATATATATATATATATATATATATATATATATATATATGTATGTTTGTGATCATGTATTGGATCATGGTGTATGAGTTTTGGATGGGTTAAATGGTTTTCATATAGTTTTGTGTGTAAAGAATGATTTTAGAGAAATTCTGTTTATTTTTCATTGACCTTTGAGTATGGTTTTTGTCATAGGTAGAGTTATAATTCTTCAATTGTGTTGAGTCAAATTGCATCTGAAAGCTAATATCCATAGATAAAAATGTCTAAGAGGGCGCTGGAGCTAATTCTTGCTCTATGATCCTCGAAAATGTTAAAAACCAGAGTATCTCTGGTTGGGTCGGGTTACTGGAACAATATATTTTGTTTAGCTCATATTTGGAGTTGTAGATGTCCAATTGACCTGAAATTTGTCTCATGTGAAAGTTAACATCCTAGGAAACAATTATTAAGAGAATCTTTTGCCTAAAAATGACATTAAGAGGTCGGTTTAGATGATACAAGTTTGAAGTGAGAAGCAGTCTCCTAAAGGTTCCTGATGGAGCATTCTGTCACGAGCACGACAGTGGTTGCGATCGCGACAGAGGTACATTCTTTAGAAAGTGGGGTGTTATCCTAGTCGTGTTATGCAGTGTGACTTGGAGAGAAAAGGAAGCGAGAGCACGAGTCGTGCTCACAGAGAGATGAAAGTGAGAGCACATAACGTGCTCTAGGGAAAAGAAGGAGTGAGCACGAGTCGCGCTCACAAAGAGAGAAAAGAGGGAGCATGAACATGCCCCAGTTGAGTGAGAAAGAGTGAGCACGAGTGGTGCTCAAGAAGCACGAGTCGTGCTCATGCTCTCTCTTCTCTGTTGGTCCTATTTCGATCTTTTGTTTCTATTTTGAGTGGTTATATGTTTATATGAGTCTTGCATGTCACCATTTGGTCCATGTTTGGTTTAAAATTATCTTTTAAACCTCTTGCATGATTAGTAACATTAAATTTACATGATTAACAGAAGTTGTACATGAATTAAATGTCTCTGAATTTGATAAATGCACTTGAATTATAGTTGATGAGTTGGTATCTGTGTATAGTAATTGAGTTGTTTTTGAGCCTGATTACCGTTATAGTGGATAGATAAGCATGCTTATAAAGGGTTAGAGTGCAGCTGCTAGAGTTAGCCTTAATTGTGCCCAGAGTTCGGAATACCTTGTGTATTCTATAGAGTTTTGAGTTAATTCTCCATATGCAAAATACTGTAAACAGTATCCAGAGTTGCCCATATCCACCATGAAAGGAATTCAGGCTTGTCTTGTTAATGTTGTCTAGTGAATTTAAGAGTATCCAGAGTATTGTTCTAAATAAATGTTATAGTACATGAGAGAGATGCTTTAAATACATGACAGTTGTATGTGTAAATATATGGTTACATGATAATGGATATTTGAATAAATGAGATGTACAATATATAGTGTGCATGAATCAGTGAAAGAGTAGATGTTACCTACATGTGAGCTTATAGTATTTGATATTTGAGCATGCAACCTATACATGTATAAGAGCTATATGCATGAGCTATTTGATTTTGTCATATGAAAAGTGTGATTTATTTTTGACTTCGAAAAGAAGTCCTTTACATTATTTTCATCCCCACTAAGCGTTATCGCTTAGCACGGATATTTGTTTTTGTGTAGGTTGACAGGTTCAGATCAGTGAGCGGGCATCTACAGGTCAAGGCCAATAGGAAGTATTGTTATCTTTTTGTATAAGTTAGAGATAGAGTTGGTGATGTTTTGAGTAACATCATTATGTAATAAAAGTTAAAGAATCACATGTAAATGTATATGTAAGTTAAATGGAAACAGATTGTAATATGAACATATATAAAGATAAATGTATATATGTAGTTAATGTGAATTGCATGTTGGGCCTAGTGTAGTCTTATTTCATTATATTATACGTATGGAGGTGTATAGTATAATCGTTTCCGCTAGTGTATGTATATGTATACGTATGTGTCCGCGTGGCACCCCGATATTCCTTCCCGGGGCTATGGGGGCGTTACACACTCACTCACACATGATGGTTTATTTTATTTCCTTTATTTACTCAATTATATATAACACTTACTCTACATTTTATATTCATCAATTACATGCCTTAAAACCCATTAGAACTTTAAGTTTTCCTAAGAATACCATTCGGCCAACACTTTAACATTTCATTATGATTTCTTTTCATACTTTTAATTATTCCATCTTGTATTACACATGTTATACATAATATAAACATCATTTACATGCCTTAAAACTCACTAAAACATAATAGTTCCTTTAGTATACTATTCGGCCAACACTATATTTTTCAACATAATGTATTTTAATTTCATCTAATCATATTTATACACTATATTAAGTCCATAGATTATCAATATCACATTAGATTTAATTAAACATGCCTAAGTCTCATGTTCACACTTGGACATAACATAAAACATGTAAAAAATCAATGGAAAAGGAAGGATAGTATATCCACTCACCTTAGATTCTTATTCTCCACCTCTTAAACTTCTTGTCCATAGCCTTAGTCATTTGAAACTACTTCCACCATAAAAGTTCCTATAGTGGCCGAATTCAAAAATCCACATAACTTTAAAACCAAGCTTCCAATATGAAATCCAACATCATAAATGTATTTTACACCCTCAAAATCCCCATAGGTACAAATAAACTAAATTAAAAACCCTTAAATCACATACCTCAAATCTTGACATAAACTTTGCACACTTGATTTTCCTAACTTCCAATGCTCCAAATGGACTCAAATAACTTATATCTGATTTTAGAGGAGCTGAAATTTGTCTAGGAGGTTGAATTTTGGAGAAATATTGGAAGAAAGATGAAGAAAAATGGTGGAGAAGTGAAGAAAACCCATTCCTTTTTAGAGAAGAAGGAGGTCGGTTTTGGATGGATTTCTCTAGAGAAATCAGGCCTCCTCTCTCCTTATATAGGCCTTAAATGAACCGAACCGGTCCAACCGATTTAAACTAAAATTTTGGTTTTTCGATACAATTGCACTTTTCCACAGAATCTATATGTTCCTCTAATGTTTTTCACTTCTAACAAATTCCATTGATCTCAAAACATCAAAAATAGGCTCTCTGCAAATTTTTACCTCAATCGGAGTCCATTTGGGCCTCGGTTCACTTAAACTGGTTCGATTCGATCAATTGTTCTTCTACCGTAAAATACAGCTCTAAAGCTATCAAAATTCACAGAAATCACTTCCATTACATTATTTAACTCACTTAACATCTATTAGGCCTCATTAACCACTTATAACCCATCGGTCAAACCCCGGTTCAAATTAAACCGAACTGGAGGCCAACTTCAAACTGACTTTCGGAGTTCAATATAACTCCATTTTTGGTTCCGATTTCACCACTAGACTCCTTACGGCCCACAAATCATTTTTGCGAAATAAAAATTTTTTGGGCATTGGATAGCCGGGTCCACTGTACAGCCACCCCGGTGTCATCTGACCCGGAATCACTATAATTTTAACACACTTAACACTAGACTTTCACACTGGCAAACTTATTCCCTACACAGTTCGACATTGTGATTATCATGATAATACTGGAATTACACTCTGATTGTCACACCCCGTTTGCCCCCTAGTAGAATGAGCCATATATGTGAATATGTATTTGTATGTGTTTGGCATATCATATGTGCATTTTGAGAACATTGCATGTTTTGTGGTTTGATAACGATGTAGGGGTGCATATAGAAATAAGGTGTGCACAAGTGGAGTTGTGATTATATACATGTGAACATATCATAGTATGTGTATTAGATGAGAGTGCATTGTGTGTGTTGCTCATACATGTGTAGGGTGCATTATTGGAGTGTTTCATTGTATGTGTGTGTGACATGTGTATCTAGTGTGTGAGTGATTAATGCCCTCCACTAAGATGTTGACAAGTGTAAAGGGGGAGAAAAGAAAGGAAAGAAAAAGAGGAGAAAGGGAAATTCAGACTTCCAAACCCATTTTCCTGTTCTCCCTTCTCCTTCCCTCTTCTTCTTCCTCTTTGCTCTTCTCTAAGTGATTTGCTTGGATTCAAGTTGGTGTGGTGGGAATTAATTACTCATCGTGTTTGATTGGTAAGCTTTATGCTTTTGGTTTTGCTTTTGTCCAAGTTCTTCTTCTTTCCTTGCATTTTTTTAGTTTTGGGTTTGAAGTTAGGGTTTTAAGTTTGTGTATTTTTGTGGTTTATCGCTTAGCTGAGCCTCCAAGAGATCCTAAAGGCAAGGAAGTTGCTGGATCTAGTGGAACCAAGTGATAGAGCTTCTAATTTTGAGGTTTGGGAATTTGTGTTTTATGTATTGTTGGCATGATATTAATTGAATGAAATTCTATAAATTGTTGATGTTCCTGATGTTGTTCTTTGAATTTATGAGTGGGTTTTGTTATGGCATTATTTTGATGATGGATTTGGTTGAATTTAAAGTTTGAGTCGTTATATCATGGTTTGAGTGAGGAATTTTAGTGTTGGGTTGAAAAATTTTGTGTTTTGGCTTGACAGCGTGGAATCTGGGCATAGGTCACGGTGACAACAATTTTGGTTGTGACCGTGAGGTACCCCTTATCAGCATTCTGCCGAGAACTTTGGTATGTCATGGGGACAACCAATTTGGTTGTGACCATGACCTACCTGTCACAGAGACAACCAATTTGGTTGTGACCGTGACCTACCCTGTTTTTGCAATAAAGCCTCTTTTGTTTTACACGTTTTGGGAATGTTAAATTCTTGTTTCTAGCACGCAATATCACTTGATATGAGCCATAATTATACATGTATTGATCTATTTAAAGTATATGAATTCTTCATTTGTTATAATTAAAATGCGGATGTTGACTGTATAATTTTTGCCTGCAAGAGTCGGTCTAGTAGATAGTTAGGTATGCCTAATAGAGTCTCTTAACTGCTGCCCTTCGTTCAGTTTGGACCCCGATCAGGTCCCCCGCTTGGTTCGTCGCGAACCCCTTTTTGTTCGAATCTTGTTTAAGGTCCCTTTATAAATTGTTTTGCAAATGATAAATTAAAGAACGGCTTTCGATTCGTACCCGTAAGGTACTGTTTGTAATCAGCTCGTACCCGTAAAGTACTATTTGTTCACTCGTTATCCACTACTTTGAGTCAGCAGGCACTTTATCATTTTGAATTGCTTTGCTAAGTATGTGATTGTGTGATCCGAATATGTTTATTAATGAGATATTATGAAGACAATGGTACTTAATCAAAGGTATGACTCTATATGTTTACATGTTCATATGTTCATACTCTTGTTTAATGTGTATTTCTGATTATGCCATTTGTATGTGTATACCTTGACGACCATTGTGAATAGTTTTCCTTTGCTATATGTGTGTTTCCCCACTAAGCGTTTATCACTTAGCACGGTGTGTTTACCCGTGCAGGTGCGGAGGGAGTTTGCTTGGGAGAGTCGCAGCCATCGGAGTCAACACAGCTGGGTCTTTAGTGTAGGGCCTAATTTTGTATTTCAATGATTCTTTTTGTATAGAACTCTCTTACATCAGTTTTGTAATAGCTTCCGCATATGTATATGTATAATTTTGGAGATGTAATTATCTTTTGTATCTTTGGGTTGATCAAATAGTAATGTAATATTTTTCGTTATATTAATGTATGATCAGCTTATTTCATGAATGGTTTTGTAAAGTTTTAAATTACCCTGTAATTTGGTATGTATATTCTGTATCTGTGTGGTGGCACCTTTACTCATACGGCATCTCACTCCTCATCGGATGGGATCGCCTAAGTACGTGTAAGGGGTGTTACAAGTTGTGGTATCAGAGCCTAAGTTTAGGTGTTTCTGGGTGATTGTCTATGTGATGCTATGTGTGGATACGTCTATGTCTAGGGCTGTGTTGGCTGATGTGGCTGTCATCTTGTTTGTTAGATGGATTCTGATTCTGCTCGCGGTGCGCTTGAGGAATCCACTGAAAGTGTGAATCCTCCAGCTGTAGATCCATCTGTTTCTATTTCTGTGTCGGCTCAACGTGCTAGAGTCCAGCCCGAGGCCGCTGCCATGCCCTTTGAGGCTATGTTCAGATTGCATCAGGACATGGCTCGGGTTTTGGAAAGGGTGACTGGCCCCAAAGCTCCAATAGGGAGTTTAAGAAGAGCTGGTGTTCAGGATTTTTATGGGACCGGGCTAGATGAGTCTGAGTTAGCTAAAAAGTGGCTTGATAAAGTAAAGAGAGCTTTAAAGGAAGTCAGGTGTCCTCCCGATCAGCAAGCTGAATGTGCTGTGGCATTGCTTCAAGGGTCGGCTTATGAATGGTGGGAGTTGGTATGTAGGCAACCTCAGATGCCTGATCCGGTTACATGGGAATTCTTTGGGGAGGAGTTCACAAAGAAGTATGTGACTCAGGCATATAGGGATGCAAGATGGGCGCAGTTTCTGAGTTTGAAGCAGAGGGCCATGTCAGTTTCGGATTGTGAGAAAGAGTTTAATCGGTTGTCTCGCTATGCTCCGCGTGGGGTTATGACAGATGACTTCAGATGCAAGCATTTTGAAGCGGGGTTGAACGAGTCTTTGAAGATTGCTTTGATTTCTTTGATGTGTATGCCTGGGGTAAGTTATTATCAGATTGCAGAGGCTGCCATGAGGGCAGAGAAGACGGAATCATTGCTTAGGGAGAGAGCTCAGCGAAGGAATTCTGCACGGGGTGGTTCTTCCTCATCTTCGGGTAAGAGATCTAGGAACCCGCAAAATGAGCCATTAGTTGGTTCAGCTACTAGAGGTAGAAGGCAAGGTTCAACAGCGGTATCTAGTTCTGGTAGAGGTGGTAGATCGGATGCTACACCTGTTTGTGCACATTGCAACAAGGCTCACCAGGGTGAGTGTAGGTGGCTCACTGGTGGGTGCTTTAAGTGTGGGAGCACCGAGCACCGTTTGGCTAATTGTCCATAGATGAGCGAGGATTCGGGTCCACAGAGAGGGGCTAGTGGAGTTGGATCTAATGCTACTCAGGCTGCCCGTGGTAGGGGCCGAGGTAGAGGTCGAGGCGGTCGGCCAAGAGAGGGAGTTGTTTCTTAGACGGTTGAGCGTCCTCCACCTGTTGTAGCTAGAGCATATACAGTTAGAGCCAGAGAGGAGTAGGATGCCCCTGATGTGATTGCTGGTAAGTTCCTACTCCATGACACTGAATTATATGCTCTAATAGATCCTGGTTCCACACACTCATATTTGTGCACGCATAAGATTGTTGATAAGTTGCATTGGTAGATCAATTAGACTATGAGATATGTGTGACCAATCCATTAGGGCATAGTGTCAATGTGAGTAAAGTCTTTAGGAATTGTCCTCTATTTGTGGAAGGGGTAGAGTTCTCTGTGGATTTGATAGAGCTGTCGTTCCGAGAGTTTGACCTAATTTTGGGTATGGATTGGTTGGGCAAGCATCAGGTTGTAGTTGATTGTCATAGGAAGACCTTTGTGCTTCGGGATAGGAACCGAGGTCCAGTGTTTGTAAGAGGTTTTGGTGCGAGTTCTGTGAATAATGTGATCTTAGCGATTCAAGCCAAGAGGTTTTTGAGAAAAGGTTGTGAGGCTTTCCTAGCTGTGGTTTTGGATTCCAAGAGAGATCAAGTAAGGATTGAGGATATCCCTGTTGTGCGGGAGTTCAGTGATGTTTTTCCGAGTGATTTGCCGGGTTTTCCTCCACAAAGGGAAGTTGAGCTAGCCATAGAGATCATGCTGGGTACCACACCTATATCGAAGGCACCTTATCGGATGGCTCCTGTAGAGTTGAGAGAACTCAAAACTCAACTACAAGAGCTCTTGGATAAGGGGTTTATTCGACCCAACATATCTCCATGGGGAGCTCCGATTCTGTTTGTCAAGAAGAAGGATGGGTCTTTGAGGATGTGTATCGACTACAGGCAAATCAATAAGGTTACGGTGAAGAATAAGTATCCGCTACCCAGAGTCGAGAATTTGTTTGATCAGCTTCAGGGTGCAGGTGTGTTTTCTAAGATATCTTCGGTCTCGGTACTATCAGCTTCGGGTTCAGGATGAGGATGTGGTTAAGACCGCATTTCGGACTCTGTATGGCCATTATGAATTCCTTGTTATGCCGTTTGGTTTGACTAATGCTCTAGCGGCATTCATGGATTTGATGAACAGAGTGTTTAGGCCATACTTAGACCGATTTGTGGTAGTGTTTATTGATGATATCCTGGTGTATTCCAAGGATGAGACCGAGAATGAGGAACATCTCCGATTGGTTTTGCAAGTGTTGAGGGAACATCGGTTATTTGCCAAGTTGAGTAAGTTTGATTTTTGGCTTCAGGAAGTGTCATTTTTGGGCCATATAGTTTCAGCCAAGGGTATTCAAGTAGATCCAGCTAAGATTGAGGCGATAGTCGGTTGGAAAGCGCCTAGGAATGTTCAGGAAGTACGGAGTTTCCTTGGTTTAGCGGGGTATTATCGTCGGTTTGTTAACAGTTTCCCTGTGATTGCCGCTCCGATGACTAAGTTGTTGAGGAAAGGAGTTAAGTTCGAGTGGTCGGATAAGTGTCAGGCTTGCTTTGAGAGGTTGAAGCAGTTGTTAGTCGAAGCTCCTATACTTACTCAACCCATCTCGGGTAAGGAGTTTGTTATATATAGTGATGCTTCAGGTGTTGGTCTGGGATGTGTTCTGATGCAGGAAGGTAGGGTTGTGGCTTATGCTTCTCGACAGTTAAAGCCACACGAGAGGAACTATCCGACACATGATCTTGAGTTAGCAACAGTCGTCTTTGCTTTGAAGATTTGGCGCCATTATCTCTATGGGGAGAAGTGCAGGATCTTTACAGACCACAAGAGTTTGAAGTATTTCCTGACTCAGAAGGAACTGAATATGAGGCAGCGTCGATGGCTTGAGTTGTTTAAAGATTATGATTGCATTGTGGATTACCACCTGGGTAAGGCCAATGTTGTCGCAGATGCTTTAAGTCGGAAGTCAGTTTTTGCCTTATTTTTGAGACGGTTTCGATGGAGGTTTGGTTCGGATGGGGCTTTGATAGCTCAGTTGAGAGTCAAGCCTACCTTGAGATAGTGGATAGTTGATGCTCAAAAGATTGATGAGAGGCTTCAGCGGATTGTGTAAGAGGTTAATCTGGGTAAGCAGTAAGAGTTCTCGGTTCATGATGGAGCGCTTTTGTATGGGAACCATTTGTGTGTTCCGGATGATGAGGAATTGAGGAAGCAGTTTCTGAGTGAGGCGCATAGCACGGTTTTCACCATGCATCCCGGGAGTAACGAGATGTATCGGGATATGAAGCAGTTTTATTGGTGGTCTGGTATTAAGAGAGATATAGTGGATTTTGTGTCCAAGTGCCTGACATGTCAGCAGGTAAAGGCTGAGCACCAAGTTCCTTCAGGATTGCTCACGCCTTTATCCGTCCCGAAGTGGAAGTGGGACGACATTGTTATGGATTTTGTTTCCGGGTTGCCCTTGACTCAGAAAAAGCATGATTCTGTTTGGGTTATTATGGATCGACTCACAAAGTCCGCTCACTTCTTGCCGGTTTGGATGGATTACCAGATGGATAGATTGGCCAATATCTATGTGGATGAGATAGTTCGGTTACATGGAGTGCCTTTGTCCATAGTTTCAGACTGGGACCCAAGGTTCACATGTAAGTTTTGGAAAGAGTTGCAGCGAGCTTTGGGTACCAAGTTGAACTTCAGTATGGCATTTCATCCTTAGACAGACGGTCAGTCCGAGCGAGTGATTCAGATCTTAGAGGACATGTTAAGGGCTTGTGTTTTGGACTTTCCGTGTAGTTGGGATAAGTATGTATCGCTTATGGAATTTGCCTACAACAATAGCTATCAGTCCAGTATCGGTATGGCTCCTTATGAGGCTTTGTATGGACGACAGTGTAGGACTCCAGTTTATTGGACAGAGTTATCCGAGAGGTCAGTGATTGGGCCAGATCTGGTTAGTGATATAGAGGAGAAAATCAGAGTTGTGCAGCAGAATTTAAAGGCGGCCAAGGATCGACAGAGATCTTATGCCAACTTGAAGCGAAAGGATGTGCAGTTTGAAGTTGGAGACAAGGTTTTCCTGAAAGTTTCTCCTTGGAGAAAAGTGCTCAGGTTTGGAAAGAAAGGAAAGCTTAGTCCTCATTTCATTGGTCTGTTTGAGGTGTTGGCAAGAGTTGGTCCGGTGGCCTATAGATTTGCTTTACCGATAGAGTTGTACAAGTTGCATGATGTGTTCCATGTTTCTATGCTTCGTCGGTATCGATCGGATCCTTCTCATGTTTTGTCGGTTCAAGAGGTTCAAGTGCAGTCTGATTTCTCCTACGATGAGGAACCAAAAGCTATCCTAGCTCGAGAAGTGAGGCAATTAAGAAGTAAGCAGATTCCTTTGGTAAAGGTACTGTGGAATCACCATGGAATCGAGGAGGCGACATGGGAGCCAGAGGAGTCGATGAGAGCTCAGTACCCGCAGTTGTTCAGTACAGGTGAGAATTTCGAGGACGAAATTCTTTTTAGTAGGGGAGAGTTGTCACACCTCGTTTGCCACCTAGTAGAATGAGCCATATATGTGAGTATGTATTTGTATGTGTTTGGCATATCATATGTGCATTTTGAGAACATTGCATGTTTTGTGGTTTGATTCCGGTGTGGGTGTCCATATAGAAAAAAGGTGTGCACAAGTGGAGTTGTGATTATATGCATGTGAGCATATCATAGTGTGTGTATTAGATGAGTGTGCATTGTGTGTGTTGCTCATACATGTCTAGGGTGCATTATTGGAGTGTTTCATTGTGTGTGTGTGTGACATGTGTATCTCGTGTGTGAGTGATTAATGCCCTCCACTAAGATGTTAACAAGTGTAAAGGGGGAGAAAAGAAAGGAAAGAGAAAGAGGAAAAAGGGAAATTCAGACTTCCAAACCCATTTTCCCGTTCTCCCTTCTCCTTCCCTCTTCTTCTTCCTCTTTGCTCTTCTCTAAGTGATTTGCTTGGATTCAAGTCGGTGTGGTGGGAATTAATTACTCCTCATGTTTGATTGGTAAGCTTTATGCATTTGGTTTTGCTTTTGTCCAAGTTCTTCTTCTTCCCTTGCATTTTTCTGGTTTTGGGTTTGAAGTTAGGGTTTTAAGTTTGTGTATTTTTGTGGTTTGTTGCTTAGCTGAGCCTCCAAGACATCCTAAAGGCAAGGAAGTTGCTGGATCTAGTGGAACCAAGTGATAGAGCTTCTAATTTTGAGGTTTGGGAATTTGTGTTTTATGTATTGTCGGCATGATATTAATTGAATGAAATTCTATAAATTGTTGATGTTCCTGATGTTGTTCTTTGAATTTATGAGTGGGTTTTGTTATGGCATTATTTTAATGATGGATTTGGTTGAATTTAAAGTTTGAGTCGTTATATCATGGTTTGAATGAGGAATTTTAGTGTTGGGTTGAAAAATCTAGTGTTTTGGCTCGACAGCGTGGAATCTGGGCATAGGTCATAGTGACAACCAATTTGGTTGTCACCGTGAGGTGCCCAGATTTTGCTTCTGTTTTGGGTTTTGGGTATGTCACGGTGACAACCATTTTGATTGTGACCGTGAGGTACCCAAACTTTTGCTTCTGTTTGGCTTCTTTGGTACGTCACGGTAACAACCATTTTTGGTTGTGACCGTGAGGTACCCAGAACTTCAATTCAATTTTGGGTTGGGGACACGTCACGGTGACAACCATTTTGGTTGTGACCGTGAGATGTCCAGCTTTTGGGTTCTGTTGATTTTCTTGGTACGTCACGGTGACAACCATTTTGGTTGTGACTGTGAGGTACCCCTTATCAGCATTCTGCCGAGAGCTTTGGTATGTCACGGTTACAACCAATTTTGTTGTGACCGTGACCTACCTTATTTTTGCAATAAAACCTCTTTTGTTTTACACGTTTTGGGAATGTTAAATTATGGTTTCTAGCACGTAATATCACTTGATATGAGCTATAATTGTACATGTATTGATCTATTTAAAGTATATGAATTCTTCATTTGTTATAATTAAAATGCGGATGTTGACTGTATAATTTTTGCCTGCAAGAGTCAGTCTAGTAGATAGTTAGGCATGCCTAATAGAGTCTCTTACCTGCAGCCCTTCGTTAAGTTTGGACCCCGATCAGGTCCCCCGCTTGCTTCCTCGCGAACCCCTTTGTGTTCGGATCTTGTTTAAGGTCCCTTTATAAATTGTTTTGCAAATGATAAAGTAAAGAATGGCTTTCGATTCGTACCCTTAAGGTACTGTTTGTAATCGGCTCATACCTGTAAAGTACCGTTTGTTCACTCGTTATCCACTACTTTGAGTCAACAGGCACTTTATCATTTTGAATTGCTTTGCTAAGTATGTGATTGTGTGATCCGAATATGTTTATTAATGAGATATTATGAAGGCAATGGTACTTAATCAAAGGTATGGCTCTATATATTTACATGTTTATATGTTCATACTCTTGTTTCATATGTATTTCTGATTATGCCATCTGTATGTGTATACCTTGACGACCATTGGGAATGGTTGTCCTTTGCTATATGTGTGTTTCACCACTAAGCGTTTATCACTTAGCACGGTGTGTTTACCCGTGTAGGTGCGGAGGGAGTTTCCTTTGGAGAGTCGCCGCCATCAGAGTCAAAACAGCTGGGTCTTTAGTGTAGGGCCTAATTTTGTATTTCAATGATTCTTTTTGTATAGAACTCTCTTACATCAGTTTTGTAATAGCTTTCGCATATGTATATGTATAATTTTGGAGATGTAATTATCTTTTGTATCTTTGGGTTAATCAAACAGTAATGTAATGTTTTTCGTTATATTAATGTATGATCAGCTTATTTCATGAATGGTTTTGTAAAGTTTTAAATTACCCTGTAATTCGGTATGTATATTCTGTATCTGTGTGGAGGCACCTTTACTCATACTACATCTCACTCCTCATTGGATGGGATGGCCTAAATACGGGTAAGGGGTGTTACACTGACACTTCTAGACCGGTATTTAGGCCATTACAGAGTTCCTTGACCTCTTACTCGAAGATGATGATGATCCAGATCCTCCACGAGGGGGATTCCTCCTCTGAGCCCTTTCTCTCAAAACTGACTCAGATCTTTCAGCTCGCACTGCTGCTTACATAATCTGGTAGTACCCAATACCCGGAGTACTCATCAAAGAAATAATTATAGCTCTTAGCGACTCATTGAAGCCGGCCTCAAAATGCCGACACCGAAACTCTTCAGTCAGAACACCTTCAGGAGCATACGTGGAAAGACAGTTGAATTCTTTCTCAAACTCTAATACTGACATAGCTCTCTGCTTCAAGCTCAAGAACTGTGCCCACTTAGCATCCTTATACTCCCTAGTCATATACTTATTGGTGAACTCCCTCTCAAAGAACTCCCATGTGACCGGGTCAGGCAAACGGGGATGCCTACGGACCAACTTCCACCAATTATAGGCGGATACCTAGAGCAATGCCACATCACTCTCAACTTGCTTGTCTGGAGGACACCTAGTCTCCTCAAATACTCGCTCCGCTTTCTCAATCCATTTCTCAGCAAGCTCAGACTCATCCAAACTAGTCCCATAGAAATCCTCTGCACCAGCTCTCCTCATACTCTCTAATGTGGCTCTCAGAGCAGTTACCCTATCCAAGACTTGAGCCATGTCCTGAGAAATCTTCAACATTGCCTTAAAGGGCAGGTGTTTGAGCCAAAACAGACACTGAAAGATCGACAGGTTGGGGATTCAAACTTTCAGCGAAACCCTTAAGCGACCCACAAATAGAATTGGAATCCATCTAAAAGAAAGATAAAGACAATCGCATTAGCTAACACAGTCCTAATCATATATCTATACACAATAATCGCCTAGAAAATGCCTAAACCGGAGCTTTGATACAAAAAACTATAACACCCCTATCCCCATATGTAGGGGGAACCCATCCGCAAGGGAGTGAGAACCCGTATGAGAAAGGGTGTCACCAAATAGAACGGTACAAAAAGATACATTCGCATAATATAAACATTCATATAAACAGTGAAAATTAAAACTTTAAGAACAAACTGAGCATTCATTAATGAAATAACAATATTCAATACATAACTGTTCTAATACCAACATAATTACAACTTTTAGAGATACATAGCAGAAGCTGAACAAAAGACTAAATACATAGAGAGATCATTATTACAAAATAATCATAATACAAAAAGAAGCTAAGTCCTATCAACAATCCCATTGTGTTGGCTTGACTGACGGCGACTCTCCCAAAAGCTATACACCTTCCGCACCTGCACAGGTGAAAACACCGTGCTAATCGATAACCCTTAGTGGGGAAACAAACAACAATAGTATGGACGGCCATTCACAATGGTCATCAAGGCAAAACACATTCAATATGGCATATGCCGAATATCATAAACGGATCACATTCATAACCATTCAAAGGTTCATAATCATACTTATACGCTAACTGATTTATGTACTCATAAATACAGTCATTGAGATTCAAACACTTATAATCAGAGTCATTCGGATTCACATACTTATAATCATAACAGAACAAATCATAACACCTGCTGACTCATAGTAGTGGATAATGAGTGAATGCATGGCGGTACCTTACGGGTATGAATCGGAAAACAACATCATATTTTCTCTTTTCAAAACATTTTACAAAGGGTATCTTAAACAAGATCGGTACACATTGAAGTTCGCGAGGAACTAAACGGGGACCTGATCCGGGTCCAGAATAGAACAGAGGGCTGCAGCTAAAGGACTCTTTTAGGCATGCCTAACTATCCACTAGACTGACTCTTGCAAGTCATGCATAATCCATTAAATCACATTTATAGAATTCATATAATTATCCATGCATAATACACCCAATTATACTCATATACTTCATAAAATAGTCCTAGTATTTTATAAAATACTTCATAAAATAGTCCTACTAATAGCGTCCCAAGTTCAGAAATTAAACATCGAAATGACAAAAGAAAACTCAAAAATTGAAGCCAACGGTGTCGCGCTCGCGACATCTGTCGCGCTCGTGACAGAGGCTTAACTGGCCCACGCTCGTGATCGCGGCAGTCATCGCGCTCACGCGGAGACAAAGACACATCTCACTGTCGCACTCGTGACAGTGGGCTACCAAAAGAGGCTATCACGCTCACGCTCAAGAGCGCGCTCGCGATAGGGAACTGCCCAGAACTGCCTGGCAGCCGAGCACTCTATCGCGCTAGCGATAAGCATCGCTCTCACGACAAAGAGCTCTTGCTGCAACAACTCAGGACCCGGTGTCTACAGTTGCCCCCAATTTTGAGGAACCTAGAACTTTGGTCTCTAGGTGAGCCAAAATTCAGAAAAGAAGGGAAGAGACACGTACCTAAGGCGATCGCTTTCCCAGACTGGATGGTATTATTAAAGTGGTTGTCGCCAAGATGTCGGTGTTTTGTCTTTTGCTGAAGCGGTAGTGCCTTGATCGTGCTAACCCTCTGTGGAGTGGTAGTACCGTCATCGTGCTAACCGTCTTGAAGCGATAGTGTCGTGGTTGTGCTAACCTTCTGTAGAATGGTATTGCCGCCATCGTACTAACCCTCTTGAAGTGGTAGTGTCGTGATCGAGCTAACCTTCCGTAGAATTGTAGTACTGCCATCGTGCTAACCCTTCTGAAGTGGTAGTGTTGTTGTCATGCTAACCTTCAGTAGAATGATAGTGCCGCCATCGTGCTAACCCTTTTGAAGTGGTAGTGCCGTGGTCGTGCTAACCTTTCCTAGAATGGTAGTGCCGCCATCGTGCTAACCCTTTTGAAGTGGTAGTACCGTAGTCATGCTAACCTTCCATAGAATGGTAGTGCTGCCATCGTGCTAACCCTTTTGAAGTGGTAGTGCCATGGTCGTGCTAACCTTCTGTAGAATGGTAGTGTCGCCATCTTGCTAACCCTTTTGAAGTGGTAGTGCCGTGGTCGTGCTAATCTTCTGTAGAATGGTAGTGATGCCATCTTGATAACCCTTTTGAAATGGTGCCCCCTGAGAGGTCTTTGGTTGGTCGCTTGGATTGGTGTTTTGACTGACGTCATAAGTCGCCTTTTGTTGGTGTCCGCATCGAATCTCTGTTGCTGCAAAACTGGAAAGCTAAATATGCAGGAAAATTGGTGAGCATGCAGGTAAAATGTATGTGTCATGCAGGAATGCAGGATAAGAATTTATCTGAGTGGATTTAAAGGCGACAGCCGGTTTGGTCGCAATTTGCAGTAGGATCGGTGCCCTCTGGAATTGCTTTTGAATTTCATGCCTTTTGGGATTATGAGGTTCTCCTCTAATACCTGTAGTCATTCTTTTAAGGTAGTGCGTCCCTTGTGGATTTTCACATTAGCTTTTCTTAGCGAAAAATGCATCCTTTTTGGACATTCACATAACCCTATGCCTTACTTTTTGCCTGGAATGGACCCAACCCAATCCAACGACTTTTATTCCTTTCATTTTTTGTAGGAAAGACTGCCTATTCCCAGGTTTTTACCTCGCCCTTTGGCCTAATTTTTGGTTGGAGCGCCAATTACGGTTTTCATCTCTAACGGCCTATTTTTTTTGGCGTGGCTACAAGAAAAGCTGAAGCTACTATCAAAGCCTCCTTCTATGGCAATTGGCAATTATTTTCTGAGACATCTTACCCTAAACAAGGATTATATCCCCTCTCCCCCTCTGATGAAGGTGTTGCTTGATTGGTTGAGGTGGCGAACAAGGGTCAACTCCCTGTGGCCCCGGCTCTCCTTTCTGTTCTATTGTGTGGATTTCCCGAGACCATTTTTGATATCATCACCTATTGCATTTGACAGTTCGGCGGGATTCAAGTTGTCATGAGGCATCCTCTATCTTTCCAGGGCAGCATCTTATCTTCGGCCTTCACCCTCGAGTACCATAGCCCTTAGACACAGCTACTTATAAAAATCACTGCAGGTCAGAGACTCCACCCTTGCCTCCATAAGTGAATATAAGAGAAGGGTACCTAGCCCCGCTATAGATAATGGGACCCATCGGCTTAGGCATCTAGTCGGTGAGAGCAGAAGTAGAGTATAGCCATTTAGATTTCACACATTTAACAATGAATGATGTTTCTCTTTTTATAAAAGAACTAGGAAATGATGAGTTAAACTGCTTTTGTTTTATATTTTTCTGCAAAATTGTGCACATTTCAGTATGATTTGTCCATACATGATCACCATTTAACATAGATTTAGAATGCAAAATTACATTCAATCTCTCAAATTTTTTATTTCATTTTTTTCATTCTCTTAAATTTTAATCTGTCTTCAAGAGTCATAACAGATGCTATCAAGATTTTTCTTTAGGTTCTCCAAAGTTCCGAGATTAAATGGAATGGCATTAGTTGAATCAATGTCAAATATAAATGTGGCATAATTATGCATAGTAAAATCACAAGAAACATCACACCAATAAACAAAAATATTCATTTCACTTCATAAAAATTAGAATTAAAACATCGTCATTAAGTAGTTAAAAAATAATAAAAAAAGAGCATCTAAATAGCTAACATCCTCCTTTCTTACCAACACGGATGCTGTAGTCGATGGTCTATTATCATATTCAGGAATCATTCCTTTGCCTCCTCGGTTACTCATTAATAAGGCCTTGAATAAGCTTTTCCAGAGTTTGGCACCATTCAGTCTCATGCCCAGTATGCTAATGGTAGTCACAATACAGATCTGCTCGGTGACTGGGATGCCCTTGGCTCCTAGCAGGTTTTGCAAGCTTCGGCTGTAGCTTTCCCTCACCAATGAAATGAAAGAGGTGCTCAGATAAAGGCTGATCCCAGATGGTATAGCAATCTTGAGTAGTTCCAATGTTTTGAACCTTTGTGGCCCCAACATCTCTCACACTATTATCACCGAAACTCGAGCTTTCTTGATTATCTCCCCCAATGATGTTGCCCCCTCCTTCAAAGGCCACCAGCTGTTTGCCATTAATAGGATCCTGCACTTGACCTTTCGGGGTTTGGTAATCATCCCTCAGATATCTAGCGTGCCGACGACACTTCATATGCCCTCAATTTCTGGCTGGGTTAGCCAACCATGAATGCTATTCCCCCTCCCATGCTTGAGGCAAAGATCCGTCTATGCAGAAATAACACCTCTGGGCTGTTCTAACCATTGATGCTTCTTTTGTCCCTCGAGTACCGGCACAGCTGTCACACCTATACGGTCGACCTCTCTTCTCTAACTTCTCAGAGACTTTCTTGTGAGCAGCCAGGGTAATTGCAAGTTTAGACTTTAAAATCTCTTCTTCAAGGATATCCATCCTTCTCTTCAGGCCTCGTGTTACTGCCAGAAGCCCATTCTCTGAAACATGCCCTTTGCCCTTTTGCCCAGGTGATAGAGCAACAGGCGACTCTCCTCTAGGTCCAGTTGGGGGTAGGTGTACTTCCTTAGTCAGATCATGCTCTTTTCATAATGTGGTAGGAGCAGTAGGTTGTTGTCCGGCAAGTGGCACCACGGCGGTGACTAAATTATCCATAGTAGTCGTTGTTCGAGCTTTAAACTTTTCAACCCTCCCTTTTACCTCCTTTACCGCGTTATCCTCTGCCTTGGGGACTCTATTCATCATAGTCCAAGGAATTACCTGCTCATCCTCTTCCTCCACCATGAGATCATCTTTCAGGTCAAGAATTCTTTTCTGTTCAACAAGTGTTGCTGTTTTGGGCTCAACAACTGGTTATCGTAAGGTAGCGACTGCTATAGGAGCCTCTTCCATAATAAGCAATTCAACTTGTTCAACAGCAGCGGCCACAGGCGGTTGCTTGGCATTTGGTGCCATTTGAGCAGTGATATTTTCCATCATGGCCAACATCCTCCTTTTAAAATCCCCAAGCCTCTTATCTAGGTCTTGTACCGTCAAAGCACCAGTCTCCCGTGGTAGTTCTATCATCGAAGATGATTCACTAGTTGTTGAGAGTGACTCAGAATCCAAAACAAGCACTAATTCTAGCAATACAAAGGGCGAGTCTATCCTCACTAGTCGATTGTCAGAACCTCTAGTCCACTTGGATGAATCTATGGTGGCTAAAAGATCCAAATTTTTAGAATAATGCATGAATAACATGTATAATGCATGACCATGAGTTGTACAGCATTTCGCAATCACATACAGGCAAGTAGATCCTTCCAACCTTTTAACTCCCGCACATGAGGTCAAATAGTCTCTTCCTAGGTGGGCTTAATCCATGGGTCAATGGGGAACCCAATGGACGCGTATGGTGCATGGTGAAAAACCAGCAGCATAACACTCTTGATTTAAAGCACATGCGTTATGGGTTTTGGCCATTAAGTATTCAGACTTCAATTAAATTAAGGTGAACCTATCGAGGTATAAAAGCCTTTGATAAAAGACCACTTAATTTGCTTGATTTTGTTTAATAAGCAATAGCCCATATGACAAGCAACGTATTAAGGAGCATTTCACCTAATGGAAGTTTCTATTTACCAGTACATGAGCTTTGGTCAAGGTAGGGATACTTTAGGTCTACCCAAGCATTGTCCCTGCCAATAGGTCTAGCTCATCAAAAGCATAGCGACCGATCGGGTCTCCATTTGATATACCATTAATGGTACGAGGCTTGGGCTAGTTATTATCCTTGACACTTCCCTACAATGAGTGAAAGTAGGGTTATGCTTCGGGAATGCACTAGGGTAAGATAGGGGACAAACTAACATAGTTCTAAGGCTCTAATGTATGCAATGCAAATTTTGAAAAGTGATAGAATTTTAAGTTTTAAAAACTCAATTATATATTTTAACCAAAATATTTTCAGAGCAAAGTCACAAAAATTCCCTAGCGGAGTCGCCACTGTGACGCGTGCCGAACCTAGCAAAGGCCCTCTTAGGCGAGACCCACTTTTAGGGCTCGAGGGATTGGTTCACGTCTTTTCGACCTTGGATACCATGAGACATCTTGGATGCCTCCTTCCCAATAGAATACTGGAAAGGATCATCTAGCCTCACAATACCTTTAGGCACCTTTGAGGTATTTTGGAGTCGCCACCCAATTTACAAGAAATTGGGAAAGGTCTCTAACCTCTATTGGTCTAAAACCAGAGATGGTGTCTAGAACTTCACTCTTATTTATGCTTTTGTTAATTATAAATGAGTTTTCAAATTCGTAAAATTCTATCTCTCCTCTCACATGATTAATGCGTTTAATTAAAAGCACACTGCAAGCATCAAGAAAGCGATAAATAAAAGACTGTAAAGAAAGCAGAAAAATAAAGTGATAAAGTAAAGCGATAAAGAAAAGCAATAAACACATCAAGCACACAATTATAAGAGAAATTGGGTCAGAATACAACCCCATATAAAAGAAGATTAAAAACATAAATTGAGATAAAATACAATCCCAAATGAAAACTAAATATTATTGCCCCAAAATTAATTACAAGGGCCTAAAATATATAAATATTAAACAAGCAAACAAAATCAAACACAAAAAAGACATACATAAATCATGGCACTCATTTGGTTAAGGAAAATGCTCATTAAAAAGGAATCGAAGAGTTTTTCCATTGTTGGATTGCAAACAGGGATGAGTGATCCCATTTTGGAGGAAATTTAACTCTTCGTTTTATCGTGACATTTTACATTCCTTGGCTAAAATAAGGGACATTGGTTCCAATTTTATTAAAAAAAATTTCGATTTAGTTATAAAATATTTTCATGATTTTTTTTACCATACATGTGCACAAGATAAAACCATTTTATTTTACAAGCAAACATAAACACATAAAGGGATAGGAAAGATCTCACCCAAGCGATGCAAGTTTCCTACTCGTCCTGACCCATCCGCGTGGTCACGGGGACACTCATGCAAGGCAAACCAGATTTAAATCCCACTGTCACACCCCGTTTGCCCCCTAGTAGAATGAGCCTGTCTGTGTGTGCTATCATTTGCATGTGTTCAACATAGCATAAGGGTATTTTGGTAAAAATACATATTTTGGGTTTTGTTAGTATGTGGGTGCATGTATAGGAATAGTGTGTGATTTAATTAAGAAATAATTGTGTGCACTTGAGCATACCATATTAGGGCGTTTTAAGTTGGGACATGTTTGTGTACATTTGCTCATACCATTGTAGGGTGCATTTAAGTGAGATTACTTTGAGTGTGTAGTGCATATTAATTTGGTGTGAGTGGTTGGTTCCCACCAACAGGAAGGTGACAAATGTAGGAATAGGAAAAAGAAGAGTTAATAGAGAAAAGGAAATGAGAAACGTAGGAATTCATTTCTTCTTCCCGATTCTTCTTCCTCTTTGATTCATCTTCTCCTTTGCTCTTAGTTTGAAACCCTAGCTTGGGATTAAGCTACTGTTAGTGGAAATCAACCATTCCCTTGGCATTTTGTTGGTAAGTCACTGTATTTCTCATCTTATTTTCCATTTATTTCATCTTCTTCTTCTTCCTTGAGTTTAGGTTTAACTTAGGGTTGCATTGTTGAATGTTTGTGTTTAGCTGAGGCTCCTCGCGATCCCAAAGGCAAGGAGATTGCTGGGAGTAGTGGGACTAAGTGAAGTGAAGCTTAGAATTCAGGTTTGGGAATTGTTTGTTATGATTTGTGTGAGTTTTAGTTTACTGTAAAATTCTAGGGTTTGTATTTTTGAAGAACTTGAATGCATATATTCTTGATCTGGTTGTTTAAATGTTGAATTGAGTTTATATATGATGTTTTTAGTGTATGAGATGTTTACTGGAAAGTAAGAACAGGTTTTGATTGGTTTTGAATCGAATTTGGATTGATTTCTTTGTTCTGGGAAATTCTGGAAAATCTGGAAATCGATATTGTAGAAATTCCCGTCTATCGCGTGACTAGCCAAGAAAGAGAGGCAAGTCACGGGACGTGACCTCAGGTCACAACTCGTGACCTGCCAGTTTGAGGCCAGTCACGAGTTGTGGCTGCCTGTCATAACTCGTGACCAGCTAAAATAAAGCCAGTCACGAGACATGACTTCTGTCACGGCTCGTGACCGGCCTGAGAGAAGACACGTCGCGTGACAGCCAGTCACGAGACGTGACTTCCAGTCACGCCTTTTGACCAGCCTGAGCGTCGCGTGACCAGCCCAAAGAAGGAAGCCAGTCACGAGACGTGACACCCAGTCACGACTCGTGATCAGCGTGAGGTAATGGGGCGAGTCGCCTCGTGATCCGAGAGGGACAGAGCCAGTCACGAGGCGTGACCCTCAGTCACGTCTCATGACCTGCCCTGTGAGGAGGCAAGTCACACCTCGTGACCAGCCAACCTCACCCGTTACCCCGCTCAGCCCTTTTTCCGAAATTTCACGGTTTGTAACTGAGAAATGAATTGGTGTTTCTTCCGAATGGACTTATACTGCTGTATGATGCATGTCATACTTTCTTATGCTTTGATTTGAATGATAACATGATTTTCTGATGAATTATATTCTGTACTCTGAAATGTGATTTGAATGACGCATAACCTGCTAGAGTCGAGTAAGTGGATAGTTAGGCATGCCTAATAGAGTCTTTAGCTGCAGCCCTCAGTTCAGTTTGGACCCCGATCAGGTCCCCGTTTAGTTCCTCGCGAACCCTTCAGTATTATGATCTTATTTAAGATCCCCTCAGTATAAAATATTGTGCTTTGATAAAATGAATTGACTTTTGATTTGTACCTGTGAGGTACCCTCAGTATTCGATTCGTACCCGTAAGGTACCCTCAGTTCACTCGTTATCCACTATCTAGAGTCAGCAGGTGTTCATTATATAATTGATTGAATTGCTCTGTTCTGAATGGGATATAAACATATGGTATTTGAATGAGTATAATGATGGGACATATGTTCAGTTAATTTGGAAGTGGATATGTAATTGTGATGCAAATGTATGGCTTTAATTTGTGAGCATGACTATATGGGTATTGTTAAAGCTATTGCATTTTGAGTTGTGAATGTGAAATGCCTTGACGACCATTGTGAATGGCCATCCATAAATTATGTGTGTTTCCCCACTAAGCGTTTATCGCTTAGCACGGTGTTTTTACCCGTGCAGGTGCGGAAGAAGTTTTGATCTGAGAGTCACCGCTGTCAAGCCAACACAGAAGGGTTTAGTGGAGGGCTTTATTTTGTAATAGTGATGATTCTTTTTGTATTGAACTCTCGTGTATCAGTTGTATCAGTTTTGTATCAGCTTCCGCTTTTGTACCTATATTTTGTATATGTAATATTATTTTGTATCAGCTAGTTGATCAGAACATTATTGTAATGGTTTGTTATATTAATGCATGATAAGCTTTTGCTTTCTTTTCCATTAAGTTTTTAATTATCCTATATTTCCGTATGTATTTGATGAATGAATGTATGTTTTGCTTGTACTTGCTTGGTGACACCTTGACTCATACGGCATCTCACTCCTCCTCGGATGGGATCGCCTACGTATGGGAAGGGGGTGTTACAGTTTGTGGTATCAGAGCCTGGTTTAGGCGTTTCTGGGTGTTGTTTGTTCTGTTGATATGTTGAAGTGCATAGATGTGTATGTGTCTAGATCTGTGTTGGCTGATACGGTTGTTTCTTGTTTGTTTAGATGGCTTCTAATTCTGCTCGTGGATCACTTGAGGAATCCGCCGAGAGTGTGAACCCTCAAGCAGTAGATCCATCGATTTCTGTGTCGGCTCAGTATGCTAGGGTCCAGCCCGAAGCCGCAGCCATGCCTTTTGAGTCTATGTTCAGGTTGCATCAGGACATGGCTAGGGTTTTGGAGAGAGTGACTGCTCCTAGAGCACCTATGGAGAATTTGAGAAGGGCAGGAGTTGAGGATTTCTATGGCACTGGTTTGAATGAGTCTGAGATAGCTGAGAGATGGTTAGATAAAGTGAAGCGTGCCTTGAGAGAGATTCGGTGTCCTCCCGACCAGCAGGCAGAGTGTGCATTAGTTCTATTGCAAGGGTCTGCTTTTGAATGGTGGGAATTGGTTTGCAGGCATCCTCAGCTACCGGATCCGATTACTTGGGAGTTCTTTGAGGGTGAGTTCCCAAAGAAGTATATTACTCAGACTTATAGAGATGCGAGATGGGCGCAGTTTTTGAGTTTGAGACAGAGGGCTATGTCTGTAGCGGATTATGAGAAGGAGTTCAATAGATTGTCTTGCTATGCTCCGCGTGGGGTTATGACAGATGATTTCCGATGCAAGCATTTCGAAGCGGGGTTGAATGAGTCTTTGAAGATTGCTTTGATTTCTTTGATGTGCATGCCTGGGGTTAGCTACTGTCAGATTGTGGAGGCTGCTGTGAGGGCTGAATTATCTGAGACGGTGCTTAGAGAGAGAGCTCAGAGGAGGAACTCTTCTCGTGGAGGATCTTCTTCATCCTCGGGTAAGAGATCTAGGAACCCACAGGACGAGCCATCTTCTGGCCCGGCTTCTAGAGGTAGACGATAGGGTTCTGCAGCTGTGTCAGGTTCTGGTAGGGGTGGTAGAGCAGAGACTACATCAGTTTGTCCTCATTGCAGTAAGACTCATCGGGGTGAGTGTAGGTGGCTCTCCGGTGCGTGCTTCAGGTGTGGGAGCTCTGAGCATCTTTTGGCCAGTTGTCCGAGATTACATGAGGATTCAGGTTCCCAGAGAGAGGCCAGCAGGGTCGGTTCGAATGCTTCTCAGGCTTCCCGTGGTAGAGGTAGAGGTAGAGGTCGAGGTGGTCGGCCTAGAGATGGAGCTGCTTCTGAGACTGTTGAGCGTCCTCCTCAGGTTGCGACTAGGGCTTATGCTATGAGAGCCAGAGATGAGCAGGATGCGCCTAATGTTATTGCTGGTAAGTTCTTACTCCATGACACTGAGTTATATGCTCTAATTGATCCTGGTTCCACACACTCATATTTGTGCACAGATAAAATTGGTGATAAGTTGCATGTGTTTGATCAGTTAGATTATGAGATATGTGTGACCAGTCCATTAGGGCATAATGTCAGTGTGAGTAGAGTCTTTAGGAGTTGTCCTTTGATAGTTGAGGGTGTTGTGCTTCCAGCGGATTTGATTGAGTTGCCTTTCAGAGAATTTGATCTGATTCTGGGTATGGACTGGTTGGGTAAGCATCGGGCTGTAGTTGATTGCCATAGGAAGACAGTTGTACTTCGGGATAGAAGTCAGTCTCTTGTGTTTTTGAAAGGTTTGGGTGCTAGTTCTGTGAATAATGTGATTTCTGCGATGCAAGCTAAGAGGTTTATCAGGAAAGGTTGTGAGGCTTTTCTTGCAGTTGTGTTAGATTCCAAGAGAGATCAAGTTCAGATTGAGGACATTCCAGTAGTGCGGGAGTTTAGTGATGTGTTCCCGAGCGAGTTGCCTAGTTTGCCTCCTGAGAGAGAGGTTGAGTTGTCCATTGAGATTATGCTAGGTACTGCACCTATTTCGAGAGCACCTTATCGGATGGCTCCTGTAGAGTTGAGGGAACTTAAATCTCAGCTATAAGAGTTATTGGATAAGGGGTTTATTCGACCTAGCATTTCTCCTTGGGGAGCTCCAGTTCTGTTTATCAAGAAGAAAGATGGATCTTTGCGAATGTGTATTGACTACAGGCAGATTAATAAAGTTACAGTGAAGAACAAGTATCCGTTGCCTAGGATTGAAGATTTATTTGATCAGCTTCGAGGTGCAGGTGTTTTCTCTAAGATAGATCTTCGATCAGGGTACTATCAGCTTCGAGTTCAGGATGCAGATGTGGTTAAGACTGCATTTCGGACTAGGTATGGCCACTATGAGTTTCTTGTGATGCCGTTTGGTTTGACCAATGCTCCAGCGGCTTTTATGGATCTGATGAATCGTGTGTTTAGGCCATACTTAGATCGATTTGTAGTAGTGTTCATTGATGACATCTTGGTGTATTCCAAGGATGAGAGTGAGCATGAGAAGCATCTCCGGTTGGTTTTGCAGATGTTGAGAGAGCATCAGTTATTTGCCAAGCTTAGCAAGTGTGATTTCTGGCTTTGAGAAGTGTCATTCTTGGGTCACATTGTTTCAGCTAGAGGTATTCAGGTAGATCCAGCCAAGATTGAGGCGATAGTTGATTGGAAAGCGCCTAGAAATGTTCAGGAAGTGAGGAGTTTCCTTGGTTTAGCAGGTTACTACCGTCGCTTTGTTAAAGGCTTTTCTGTGATTGCTGCTCCGATGACTAGATTGTTGAGGAAAGGAGTTAGATTTGAGTGGTCAGACAGGTGTCAGTCTTGTTTTGATCGGTTAAAGCAGTTGCTTGTTGAGGCTCCTATTCTTACTCAACCCATCTCGGGTAAAGAGTTTGTCATTTACAGTGATGCTTCGGGTGTTGGTCTTGGATGTGTACTGATGCAGGAAGGTAAGGTCGTAGCTTACGCTTCTCGACAGTTGAAGCCACATGAGAGGAACTATCCGACGCATGATCTTGAGTTGGCAGTTGTGATCTCTGCTTTGAAGATTTGGCGTCATTACCTGTATGGGGAAAAGTGTAGGATCTTTTCGGACCACAAGAGCTCGAAGTACTTCCTTTCATAGAAAGAGTTGAACATGAGACAGCGCCATTGGCTTGAGTTATTTAAGGACTACGACTGCATTGTGGATTACCATCCTGGTAAAGCTAATGTAGTCGCTGATGCTTTGAGTCGGAATTCAGTTTCAGCTTTGTTCTTGAGGAGATTCAGATGGAGATTTGGTTCATA
Source organism: Excoecaria cochinchinensis (assembly GCA_947683425.1). Classification (NCBI taxonomy): domain Eukaryota; kingdom Viridiplantae; phylum Streptophyta; class Magnoliopsida; order Malpighiales; family Euphorbiaceae; genus Excoecaria; species Excoecaria cochinchinensis. The sequence goes on along the minus strand of CANTUQ010000028.1, from coordinate 4,380,422 downwards.
TGGGGCTTTGATTGCTCAGTTGCGTGTGAAGCCTACCTTGAGACAGGGGATAGTGGATGCTCAGAGAGATGATGTGAGACTTCAACGGATTGTACAAGAGGTCAGAACGGGCAAGCAGTCAGAGTTCTCAGTTCAGGATGAGGTGCTTTTGTTCAAAGATCGCTTATGTGTGCCAGAGTCTGAGGATTTGAGGAGACAGCTTATGAGTGAGGCGCATAGTACAGTCTTTACTATGCACCCGGGCAGTGAGAAGATGTATCGGGACATGAAACAATTCTATTGGTGGTCCGGTATGAAGAGAGATATTGTGGATTTTGTTTCCAAGTGCTTGACTTGTCAGCAGGTAAAGGCCGAGCATCAGGTTCCTTCGGGATTGCTTACGCCTCTATCCATTCCTGAGTGGAAATGGGATGATATTGCCATGGACTTCGTTTCTGGTTTGCCTTTGACTCAGAGGAAACATGACTCAGTTTGGGTAATTGTGGATCGGCTTACGAAATCAGCTCACTTTCTGCCGGTTAGAGTGGACTACTCGATGGACAGATTGGCCAATATCTATGTGAATGAGATAGTTCGGTTGCATGGTGTGCCTTTATCCATAGTGTCAGATCGAGATCCGAGGTTTACTTCCAAGTTTTAGAAGGAGTTGCAGAGAGCTTTGGGCACTAGGTTGAACTTCAGTACAACGTTTTATCCTCAGACCGATGGTCAGTCAGAGCGAGTCATTCAGATTCTGGAGGATATGATGAGGGCTTGTGCTTTGGACTTTCCGGGTAGTTGGGACAGATATGTATCGTTGATGGAGTTTGCCTACAACAACAGTTTTCAGTCGAGCATCGATATGGCACCATATGAGGCTTTGTATGGTCGTCAGTGTAGGACTCCGGTTTGTTGGACCGAGCTATCCGAGAGATCTGTGATTGGGCCTGACTTGGTTAGAGATACTGAAGAGAAAATCAGAGTAGTGCAGCGGAATTTGAAGGCAGCCAAGGATCGACAGAAATCTTATGCTAATTTGAAGAGGAAAGACGTACATTTTGAGATCGGGGACAAGGTTTTCCTTAAAGTTTCTCCTTGGAGGAAAGTACTTCGGTTTGGAAAGAAAGGCAAGCTTAGTCCTCGTTTTATTGGACCTTATGAGATTTTGGCTAAGGTAGGACCTGTAGCCTATAGATTGGCGCTACCGATGGAGTTAGCAAAGTTGCACGATGCGTTCCATGTTTCGATGCTTCGTCGATACAGATCAGATCCTTCACATGTTCTGTCAGTTCAGGATATCCAGGTTCAGCCAGACTTCTCTTATGATGAGGAACCGCGAGCTATTCTAGCCCGAGAGGTGAGGCAGTTGAGAAATAAGCAGATTCCTTTGGTTAAAGTGTTGTGGATCCATCATGGAGTCGAAGAAGCGACTTGGGAACCAGAGGAGTCGATGAGAGTTCAGTATCCACAGTTATTCAGTTCAGGTGAGAATTTCGAGGACGAAATTCTTATTAGTAGGGGAGAGTTGTCACACCCCGTTTGCCCCCTAGTAGAATGAGCCTGTCTGTGTGTGCTATCATTTGCATGTGTTCAGCATAGCATAAGGGTATTTTGGTAAAATTGCATATTTTGGGTTTTGTTAGTATGTGGGTGCATGTATAGCAATAGTGTGTGATTTAATTAAGAAATAATTGTGTGCACTTGAGCATACCATATTAGGGTGTTTTAAGTTGGGACATGTTTGTGTACATTTGCTCATACCATTGTAGGGTGCATTTAAGTGAGATTACTTTGAGTGTGTGTAGTGCATATTAATTTGGTGTGAGTGGTTGGTTCCCACCAACAGGAAGGTGACAAATGTAGGGATAGGAAAAAGAAGAGTTAATAGAGAAAAGGAAATGGGAAACGTAGGAATTCATTTCTTCTTCCCGATTTTTCTTCCTCTTTGACTCATCTTCTCCTTTGCTCTTAGTTTGAAACCCTAGCTTGGGATTAAGCTACTGTTAGTGGAAATCAACCATTCCCTTGGCATTTTGTTGGTACGTCACTGTATTTCTCATCTTAGTTTCCATTTATTTCATCTTCTTCTTCTTCCTTGAGTTTAGGTTTAACTTAGGGTTGCATTGTTGAATGTTTGTGTTTAGCTGAGGTTCCTCGCGATCCCAAAGGCAAGGAGATTGCTGGGAGTAGTGGGACTAAGTGAAGTGAAGCTTAGAATTCAGGTTTGGGAATTGTTTGTTATGATTTGTGTGATTTTTAGTTTACTGTAAAATTCTAGGGTTTGTATTTTTGAAGAACTTGAATGCATATATTCTTGATCTGGTTGTTTAAATGTTGAATTGAGTTTATATATGATGTTTTTAGTGTATGAGATGTTTACTGGAAAGTAAGAACAGGTTTTGATTGGTTTTGAATCGAATTTGGATTGATTTCTTTGTTCTGGGAAATTCTGGAAAATCTGGAAATCGATATTGTAGAAATTCCCGTCTGTCGCGTGACTAGCCAAGAAAGAGAGGCAAGTCACGAGACGTGACCTCAGGTCACGACTCGTGACCTGCCAGTTTGAGGCCAGTCACGAGTTGTGGCTGCCTGTCACAACTCGTGACCAGCTGAAATGAAGCCAGTCACGAGACGTGACTTCCAGTCATGGCTCGTGACCGGCCTGAGAGAAGACACGTCGCGTGACAGCCAGTCACGAGACGTGACTTCCAGTCATGCCTTGTGACCAGCCTGAGCGTCGCGTGACCAGCCCAAAGAAGGAAGCCAGTCACGAGACATGACACCCAGTCACGACTCGTGATCAGCGTGAGGTAAGGGGGCTAGTCGCCGCGTGATCCGCGAGGGACAGAGCCAATCACGAGGCGTGACCCTCAGTCACGTCTTGTGACCTGCCCTGTGAGGAGGCAAGTCACACCTCGTGACCAGCCAACCTCACCCGTTACCCCGCTCAGCCCTTTTTCCGAAATTTCCCGGTTTGTAACTCAGAAATGAATTGGTGTTTCTTCCGAATGGACTTATACTGCTGTATGATGCATGTCATACTTTCTTATGCTTTGATTTGAATGATAACATGATTTTCTGATGAATTATATTCCGTACTCTGAAATGTGATTTGAATGACGCATAACCTGCTAGAGTCGAGTAAGTGGATAGTTAGGCATTCCTAATAGAGTCTTTAGCTGCAGCCCTCAGTTCAGTTTGGACCCCGATCAGGTCCCCGTTTGGTTCCTCGCGAACCCTTCAGTATTAGGATGTTGTTTAAGATCCCCTCAGTATAAAATATTGTGCTTTGATAAAATGAATTGACTTTTGATTTGTACCTGTGAGGTACCCTTAGTATTCGATTCGTACCCGTAAGGTACCCTCAGTTCACTCGTTATCCACTATCTAGAGTCAGCAGGTGTTCATTATATAATTGATTGAATTGTTCTGTTCTGAATGGGATATAAACATATGGTATTTGAATGAGTATAATGATGGGACATATGTTCAGTTAATTTGGAAGTGGATATGTAATTGTGATGCAAATGTATGGCTTTAATTTGTGAGCATGATTATATGGGTATTGTTAAAGGTATTGCATTTTGAGTTGTGAATGTGAAATGCCTTGACGACCATTGTGAATGGCCGTCCATAAATTATGTGTGTTTCCCCACTAAGCGTTTATCGCTTAGCACGGTGTTTTTACCCGTGCAGGTGCGGAAGAAGTTTTGATCTGAGAGTCGCCGCTGTCAAGCCAACACAGAAGGGTTTAGTGTAGGGCTTCATTTTGTAATAGTGATGATTCTTTTTGTATTGAACTCTCGTGTATCAGTTGTATCAGTTTTGTATCAGCTTCCGCTTTTGTACCTATATTTTGTATATGTAATATTATTTTGTATCAGCTAGTTGATCAGAACATTATTGTAATGGTTTGTTATATTAATGCATGATCAGCTTTTGCTTTCTTTTCCATTAAGTTTTTAATTATCCTGTATTTCCGTATGTATTTGATGAATGAATGTATGTTTTTCTTGTACTTGCTTGGTGACACCTTGATTCATACGGCATCTCACTCCTCCTCGGATGGGATCGCCTACGTATGGGAAGTGGGTGTTACACCCACACAAAAAATAACATTAAAAATATTAGCAATAATTCTAAAAATTGATCAAATAAAGATAAAATAAAACTAGAACATGTTAATTTAATTTACAAATGATTTACATGCAAAGGGAATTAAAAATAAGTCATGCAAAAGCCTAGGAATAATAATAATAAAATCAATGTCAAAATAATAGTAATAATAACAATAAAATAACTACGATAATAATAATAATAATAATAATAATAATAATAATAATAATAATAATAATAATAATAATAGCAACCAAATGACTTTAACAAAAAAGAGGGAAAGAATCCAATAGTGAACATAATAATAATAATAATAATAATAATAATAATAATGATGATGATGATGATGATGATGATGATTATGATGATGATGATGATGATGATGATGATAATAGCATGAATAATAATAATAATAATAATAATAATAATAATAATAATAATAATAATAATAATAATAACAATAATGGTAACCAAGTTTACAGCAAAAGTGAATATACTAATAATGATAATGATAATAGGAAGAGTGACAGTAGGATGACCAAACAAGCAAATACACTCACCATAATAATAATAATAATAATAATAATAATAATGAAGAAGAAGAGCAACGGGAGTCACAAAAAATCAAATTAAATCACCAATAGTATGCCAACAATAATAATCATATTATAAATGCTAAGAATAAATGATAAACATGGTAATAATCACAAAAATAACAATATTCACAATAAAAGAAGTGAAAAATAAAATTAGATGAGAACAGGTCCAAAAATATTTTCTCTCAGAGTTTATGAGTCAAAAAAATGGTGTCTTAATCCGTCCTCCTTGTCGATTTTGTGGTGATAAACACAAAGAAAATATAAGGATCTACGTTTTAAACAAATGAAATCAAGAAAATATTTTTGGAGGGATGATCCAAGACAAAAGGAAATTGATTTTCCTTGCTTAAATCAATTCTCGAATGAAAAATATTTTGCATAAAAAAAAAGAAGAAGAAAAGAAGGTTAAAACTTGAAAATCTTAATATTCTTTTGCTTTGAAAAAACTCTATTTTTCTCTTGTGAAAATTGCCTCTCCCCCAAAATGAAGATCAAGCCATCATTTTGTTTCTCTGGATTGTCCCAAATTGGGAAGAGACAAAATGTTCTTTCATTTTTCGTTAACCAAAAAATTGGACAAAAATGTGAAACAAACGAAAAAAATGGACTGGAAATTGACAAGAAATTAAAGGTGAAAACGACCATGCACGGGAGAGAAGGGATAAGAATGCCCTCTGGTGGGGCAAGGCAATGTGTGCCCCTATGGACGCATGCCATGCCAGGTGACGTGCGCCCGGGGGGCTGCGCGTCACCCTCCGCGACATGCGCTCGCTCTGCAAGTGTATGCTGCGCCTGTGGAAGTGGGCCATTCCCGCGCTGGCACGGCCCTTACGCATGCGACTGCGACCCATACGCGCGGCGTTCAAACCACACGACAACAGTGCCCCGAAAAGAAAAATCTAAGAATAAAACCCGAATAAAAAAAATAAAAATAAAAAGGAATAAAAATAAGAGTAAAAATGAAAATTTTTGAATTAAAATTTTTGGAGGAATAAAAGCGATTTTCTACAAGGAAAACATCATTTTTGATACCTTTACTTGTGGCAAGTATCCTTTTCATCATCTGGTAATCCTAATCTTGGACTGCCTCGAGACCCGGTGTCTACAGTCATGCTCGCAACCCTTATCACACTCATGACAGAACCCTAAACACAATGCCAAAATGGCTTCTGTCGCGAGCGCGATGGAGCTTGCGCTCGCGACAAGGCACGACATTGCAACCTTTGCCTATGGAGCATTCTGTTATGCTTGTGATAGAACCTGAACTCTATGTTCAACTCCCAAAACACAAACCTCTCAAGCACATACCTTCCACAAACTTTCCTATATTCAAAAGCAAGACTTCTACCATCATCTAAACATCAATTTTAGCCAAAAGGGCATTCGAAAAAATTAATCACAAGCATATTACTTTCTCATACATAACTTGTAACAACATATAATCAATATGCATATAGTCAAATCTCTATACAACTTCAAGTTGTCATAAGAACATCATCAAATCAGCAATTCATAATACACTATAAATAGTTACTAGAATATCATATACTCAGCATTATTAACCCATGCATACTTCTAACAACTAAAAGAGCTGTAGAACTCTTTCAAGGCCCATAAATTCCCGCCCACCAACGCCCCACCCCAAAATCTCACATGCATGCAACTATTAGAAATCAATAAAATCCCAAACCTTTTTGAAGCACTCCTTTAATCTTCACAAGTGAAATAAGCTTGTCTTTACCCTTGACTCTCCTACTTGATTCTCCAACTTACTCAACTAAGAACTCCACACAACTCAGAAATCCATTGAACAATCAATGCTAATTTGATGTACTTAAAATTGAAGATGAAAAAAAGAACAAAATGAAGAACAAGGAAAGAGAGAGTAGAAATGGAGAACAAGGAGAGAAGAATCCGGTTAGAGGCATGCAAGGAGAAGACAAATCTACCTCTCCACTCATTCTATTTATTGCATGAAAGTTGCTAGGTGTCAAGCTACTAACCATTCAATGTTAGGAGGCAAGCATTTCTTATGCCACATGTAATCCACTACAGATTAATTAAACTTAATTAATCCATCTTAACTTAATTAATCCTTACTTAACACTAATCATGCAAAATAACACTTTGGTAACTAAATTATTTTATTTTCATGCAATTGGGTCCTTAATTCTCAACTACACTTTAATCCAAATACTATAAACCCTAAATTAAACTCACTTAATTACCCGAATCATGCTCAATACTTCTTGGGTGAATTTCGGACCATTACACTCCTAATTCAGTAAACTCAACTATCCTATTATTCCCTCAAATACCTTCAGTCACTTCTATCATCAATACCTATTCATGGCACGTATATGTAACACTTTGTTTTTATTACACTATCTCCAATCTTAGGACCGCATAAACCTTTGCTCTGATACCAATAAAATTGTAACGCCTTTTTTACTAAGTATTATATGTATAGTGATTGACCATTACAGATGTCAACTTGCAACGATTACAAATCACACTATCAATGACAATATGGTAAATTTTTTTTCGTTTTTCCAACACATAAGTCATTCACACATATAATTCCATAATACTACTAATACAGTCCATACCTAATTCTAATAATAACTACACTTACACATGAATCATAACATACATATAAATTTCGACCCTTGTCCATTAAGATCATATACATGCCATGTCTATTTCCTAAAGCTTGCATTCCATCACTTCTTCCTATTCAACAGTAATACATCGGCCACTTCAAGTCTTTCTACCTCCTAGAACTTGTGCATAGTAAAACTCTACACTCTGAGAATTAAAATGCTCAGTAGTGGATACATATCCTAAACTTTTCATAATTTACATATACATGCATGCATACGCATAGGCATTCCTATTTGTTACATAGTTATTAATTTTTGTAATACCTTTAAATTAATTCATACTTTATTTTAACATCTTGTTATATTTATTTCTATAGTCAGTGATCATCTTATCTATTCGTATGTCCATGCTTATATCTTTTACTATATTTTGATATTGTCAATTTAACAATTAACATTATTACTATTGTATTTATTATCATTAACATTAATACTAATAACGCCATGACCATTCTTTCAATTCTATCAATAATATTATTAACATTAATATCCTTATTTCATTACTATGTCCATTAGTTTCTTTTAATACTTTCTATTACTATTATGATATATATGTTTATCCATACCCTCTGTTTATATGCTCACTTCCAGTATTTTTCATTAATATATATTTTTTATCATAATACTATTAATGTTGGCACTATTATTTCTATTAAGTTATTAATTTAGTTTGTCATTCAATCTATAATTCAACTTGTGTTATTGTTAACATTTACATTAGCACTAGCATTATACTTTTATTCTTTTCAATTCCATTATTATTCTTGTAGTTCTATAAATTAGTTTTACTGGCATTTACTAAATAATTACACTAACTTTAATTTTTCATTATGATAGTATGCTCTATTCTTTAATTGTAAATAATACCAGCATTAATATCGTCTATCATTAATATTACTTGTATTAATATTTAGAAAATAAGTTCATTAACTTATATTACATATTATAATGTTATACTTTATTATCATTCTTGTTGATATCATTTCTAATAACTTATACATTTAATTTTACATTTTACTATTATAATCATATAATCTGTTTTATAATTCATTTCCATTTCTTAAATTGTACTTCATTACTTTTACTTAATTCCTATCATGGTCCATGTACCTATATTTTACCTCTATGTCATTCTCTATTAATTTAATAGGTCCATTTTTCATCTTTTTACTGTTTATAAAATTTTCCCATATTAATAAGTCATTTGTATCACATTTATTTATGGCTTACATTTATACCATTATACATTAACACAATTTACTTTAAGCAATTATATGCTTATTATATACCACAGTCAGTAATTTTATTACCATTAAAATAATTAATTTAAACATATGTTATCTTTCCATTGTTAATACTGCTATTCACATTATCATAATTTAACATAAAATGATTATTGTCATTATTCTTTTTATTAGTTACACTATAATAGTTTTATACTATCTTATAATTATATTTAATAGCCACTTATCTAATAATCTTTACAATTAAAACTTTCCACTAGCCTCAGTATAGTAATTTACATTTTAGTTCTTTTGTTTCATTCAAATTATGATTTTACCTTTCATTTTTGCTATATTTGCAATTATGCCATTTGTATCTATTTTTTTATACTAACTTCATTAATTATCATGTAAATTATCATTTAATCCCTAGATACCATTTTTATACCAACTTAACTTTTTAATTCTTCTACTATTATGGTTATAACTAATTTATTATTTAGTCACTTATTTCTCTATTTTTATTCTTTTATCCCAATCTTTCACGTAATTAACTTTTTACTGATTTTTTTTTACTTGTTTGCAATTTTATCCTTTTTACTTCTTTTTCTATTATTAGCATTTATGCACACATTTTCATTAATTTACATTATATATGTTACTAATTTTTATTTTACTTTAACTAATATTACTAAATTTTCTCACTTCATCTATACACATTTCCATTTAATTACCTTACCTTTTTTTTTTTGCAATATTTCATCCAATTTTCATTTTAGTTCTTCACTTAACATTATTATTTTCAATTTATAACTTAGTCCTTAAACTTTCACTAAATTACAATAGTACTCTTCATTTTCACTTATTTACAATCATGCCACTAATTAATCTTTTTCCCATTTATTCGATTATTTAACATACCTATTATCATTTAATCCTTAAAATTTTATTTTCAAGCCAAATTACATTTTAATCCTTATATTTTCATTAAATTACAATTTAACTATTAAATTTCATTATAATTACAATTGAGCCACTAATGATCTAATTCATTACTTAACTTAAAAATTATTTTTTCAGTACCAAACTATTCTACACATTATTCTAAATCTATCTATATCTTCATATAACTTTATAATTGAGCCACTAATGGCCAATTGAGCCAGTTATTTGACCTTGATTTCATCTTAATTGGAGTCCATTTTTGGTCCGGTTCAATTGAATGGGTCTGATTTATTAATTTTTCCATTTTACCATAAAATTACTTTTTGGTACTAAACTATTCTACACATTATTCTAAGTCTATCTATATCTTCAGATAACTTTTCAGATGTCATTTACTATCTTTAAATTCTCGGTCAAACTTTGGTCAAACCTGATCACTATTTGAACCGAACTAAAGACTTTTTTTCTTTTTTGACTTTTAGGGATCTATTTGACCTCATTTTCACTCCAAATTATATCAACAGACTCCTTATAACTTGTACTTTCCAATGGTCCAATAAAATATTTTTATCTTCTAGGTGCCCAGGAGGTCACCCATTCTAGGGCTTCCCTGTCTGTTGTACGTTTAACCATTTTACTCTACTCTATTTTAGGGCATGATTAATGGTATTTTCATACCCAAATGGTAGTATTCACTTTACAGAATTCACTGATCAATGCCATACTAGTATTCGGGCCATTACACTATTGTTTGTTCCTTGACTTTAAACTTGCCTAGTATTTGACTAAAAATGAGTTGGTGTCAAATAGAAAATTGAAGATCATGGACTGTGGCTTATGATTGTCACCACTAAGTCATTCTGAAGACTTCGGTTAATCCCTCACCACTGGGACTTTTTATAAGATTTTTTTGATCCATCCAGCATGAGATACCGCCATCGAATCACTGGTAATCTATCCAGTATCTGATTGTCATTGCCAAGATATCAGCTTATGATTATTACCATCGAGCCGTAAGCATATGATTATTACCACGACTTGCTCTATAGACTACAATTTGCCCGTCCAACATATGATCGTCGCCTTCGGAACATCGACTTGAGATTATTGCCGTTGAGCAGTAGGCAAATGATTATCGCCACTGCTCATTTTGCGGACTATAGTTGATTTGTATGGCATATGATTATCACCATCCAGATGTCGACCTATGATTATCGTCGTCAAGCAGAAGGTATATGATTGTCGCCATTAAATTATTTCATAAACTGCAATCGATTTGTATGGCATATGATTGTCATATTTGGGCCGTAGGCATATAATTTCTGCCATGACTCGCTTAATACTGTAATTGGCCTGTCCAGCATTTGATTGCCGCCTTTGAGACATCAGTATATGATTATCGCGATTGAGCCGTAAGCATATAATTATCGCTATGAATCGTTTGATGTTGTTGCTCAATTCCTGTAAATTCACATCATTTGGTTAGATTATGGCATTGACTGGACTCTTGTTGGAATATAAGTTCAACATTTTTTTTGTCCATCTCTTTTATGAGTTATGGTTATCACTATTTCATCCTTTCTTTATTACTATCATTTGTTATAGACTTGCAGAAGAGACAAATAATAATGATGATAATGCATAAGATAAATGAGAGAAATATAATAGTTGTGACAACAATATATATAAAAGAAAGGTTTGTACATCAAAAGATACAAATCTCCCTAAACATGCAATAAAGATGAGGGTAATCAGATGGCTCATCCGGGTCCTAATCACTGCCTGATAGATGAATCGGCTAAGCACTGGATGAAGACGGCCTTACACTAGAAGCCAATGGTCTGGCTCTAGAAGAGGAGGGCTGATCCCTGGATGCTGAGGATCCAGCTCTGGTGGCTGGCTATTCAGGAATGACAACTGCTGGAGGAGATCGTGGCGTGGCCAGCTGTCCTGCTCGTGAAGGGTGCTGAAACTGGATTCGGACATACCCATCAAAAAAAAGGATGAGCATAGGTCTTGAGGAACCCCAAGAACTCGCTGATCACTCTCGCCAGCTCCGAGAAAACCTATCTCTGCTCCGAGCTCTGGCATTTTGAGGCATCCCTAATCCCAGTAAGCCTATCCTCCATCTACTCTCTGAACTCTCTGATAGATCCAGAGATGGATGGTATAGAAGCCTTTAAAATCCCCACCCGAAACCAAGGAGAAGTAACATACTCATCAACCATCTGAATGGCCTCATCAATCCTCTGGGCTGTAGTCGCCTAAGAGGCACTCAAACCCTATCTCAGATCCTCTATGAGCCTTTCTTATCTATCCAGGAGCTTGCCTAACACCCTTTCTCTCTCCTTTATGCGTCGATCCATGGTGGCGAGGGCGAAAGTCACTGTTGAAATAATCTCCTGCTATGCAAGTGGAGAGGGTGATCGTCTGCTAAATTATACTGCCTCTGTGTAGGGCTCTGGCATTGGAGAAGCAGTAGATGCTGATGCCCCTAAATGTCCTGGTCGACTATAAGGGTGATACCTCTTCTCTACCCGAATATCTGACCACTGAACTGATGGCGGTGGAGGAACAAGACTCGGCATCTCCGTTTGGCCCTGTTGAGATGCTAGAGTGCAGATCAACTCATCTAAATCTATGCCTAAGCCAGATCCCATGGGGTGCAAGGCTGCTCCTCCTCAAGCTACTGCTACTATGGGTGGCCCTCCTCTGGTTGGGCCTCCTCCTCTAAGCCCTCTGAGTTTAGATGGAGTGGAGGTAGATGAAAAAGGCATCTGGTCCCAGCTACTATAAGTAATCGATACTCATTGGGTTTGCTAGGTATCTGAGCTACCATCCCCATTGTCTGGGCTGTAACTGAATCAACATAAATGTCTTTGTCCAATGGAGGCCCAACGTCTACTAGAGGAACCCTCAAGTACATCAAAAGTTTGGTGATCACTCGCCCTGCACATATGAATGAGGCTGTCCCCCGCGCCAACCAAACTAGGTTAGCCAAGATATCATGGCTAATGTTAAGTCGTCGGCCTGTCACCATCTCCCATAGGTTCCAAATCTCTGTGCCGTTGACTGACCATAGATTCCCAGCTCAGCCCAGGTAAGAGCTGGATAGCACTCGGTGTATATACCTCAATGCCTGCGATGAAAGCAAAGTGCTCTTCGCCGTGTCATAGTTGTAGGGGGCTCCTTGCAATGTAATGGCCTCCTAATGCTATCTCCCGATGGCCCTCTACAGTATCATCATATCTACCCAATTTGGGAGTCCCATCGCCTGGGCAAAGACCCTGCAAGTGATACTAAAGTAGTTTCCTTGGACCCAAAACTGTATAATGCCCTCCTCGGTGTCCGGTCTCTAAAACCCTCTATAATGGAGTGTGGCTAAGAACTTCCTCGCAATCTCTAGGTGAGTCTGGAATGATGGTCAGAGGAACTCCGTCCACCCCACCGCCTCTAAAAGCACCTCAACCTCATCTAACATCCCCATACGCTGGAGGAAGGGCCTAGAGATATATCTACTAGCACGAAACTAGACACAGGCTAAGTCTTGAAATCTCTCCCTCAGAACAAGAGTCATCCATGCTGGAGCCTGAGGCTCAAGCTAGTCTCGAGGGACGTTTAATCTCGAGGGCATCCTAAAAAAAAGGTAAGAGTTAGTTTAGCATTAATGCTTGAAAGTTATAAGTAAACTAACTATCTTCTCAATTCTTAGAAATTTTTGCAGCATTCTGGCTAGGATGTGGCCTAACCAAAAAATTTCGGCAGCATCTCGGCAATGATGCACCCAACTTCCTGCATAAAAAGCTCTAAAATGGACAAGCCTCAGGCCCTAACAATAAGCATAATCATTTTATAGAAAAATAAATATCTAACTAGGAAGTCTCATTTCACTACAAGAAAATGTGAAATTAGCGATGAATTGTTTTCACTTATAAATAGCAACGGAATACTTTCATCTTTAAATAGCGATAAAAAAATAATACCGTCGCTAAATTAGGTGGGAAATATTTGCGTGAGTTTTAGCGATAGTTTTGACATTATCATCGCTAAATGTGGTGCCAAATATTCGCGGCGAATTTTGCTACGAAATTAGCAATGAAAACACGATTTTTATTGCTAAATATTAGAGATAACATATGCCTTTGGTCACTAATTAGCGACAAAATATGCTTTTCATCGCTAAATGTGAGACGGCAGAGGTTTCTCCGGTACTAGCAACAAAAATATTATGTCCGTCGCTAATATAGCATATGCTGTCGCTAATTAGTGACGGTTTTTAATTTTCGACACTAAAATTATCACATATAAAACAAAAAAAAAACCTACTTTTTCTTTTCCCCTATCTCTCTCCTACTTTTTTTTCCTCTGTCACTCCCTCTCCCTCCCCTCCCCCCCCCCCCCCCCCCCCCTCTTTTTTTCCCAATCTATGAATTTGGTGCGTCGCCGCGCACTTACCCTGCCACCCCTCACTCCCCCTGCCGCCTCTCATTCCCCCTCGTCGCCATGAGCTCCCTCGGCTCACCGCGCGCGTTCCCCCCACCCATTGTCCGTTGTTTCCCTGACACGCAGTGAACCCCAGAATGCCCCAAAAACTCGCTTTTAGGGCATTCAAGAGAGGTTCATATAACTTGTAAAAGATTACAAGGGCATCTATTTTGGGCAACGAGGAGGTTTATTGAAGTTGCCATCCAATAAAACATCGGGAAAGGTCATCTAGCCTAACTGAGCGTAAGTCGGCACATCTATATCCATTTTGGGCCAGCCAGAGATATTTTGGAGACCCCATCCCAATGAGACATTGAGATGGTCCTCTAACCTCATTGAGCCTAAGACCAGAGATGGTTCGGGACTTCCCATTTATTCATACCTTGGTTAAATTATAATTGAGTTTTGAATTTAATATTTCATTCTTTCTTTTATACAATTTAATGCATTAATTAAAGCGTAAATTATTCACGTAATAAAAGCGATAAACGAAAGCAAGAGTAACATAAGGTAAATGAAAATGCAATAAATTACAATAAAATTAAGGGCGAAATACAACTCCCATTGTAAATAGCATGGAAATCATACATAAAATAGGATATTTATTAAGGATGAAGACATTGGTCCTCGCATGCAAACTTATAGAAAACATTTAGAGGTGACAATTTATTTGGGTGGAAGAAAGTAGGACATTGGTCCCATTTTTATTAGAAAAACTCCAAATTAATTAATCTAAATATTTTTGTGATTTTCTTTTAAACGTGCGTAAAATAAATAGTTTTATTAAAAATTACATGGTAAAATAAATTAAAAAGCCAAATAAAGAAAATAATACATATAATAAAATGAAAGTTCAAACCAAACGAGCCTCCTGAATCTGTCCATCTGCTCACGGGAATGGCCAAGTAAAGAAAATAAGTGTTGGAACCAAAAACATACACAAATAAAATTAATGTTAGTGATTTAATTAAGAAAACAATTAAACACATGAAATAATAATTAATAAATTAAAGTAAAATAAAAATAAGATGACATAAAAAATGACAAATGAATTAAAATGTTAGTAAATTAAAATAAATGGAAAATTGCATTTTGAATGGCAAAGGAATTAAATGATATGATAGAAGTAAATAAAACAACATGTTAATATAATAATAATAATAATAATAATAATAATAATAATAATAATAATAATAATAATAATAATAATAATAATAATAATAATTGATAAAGCCTAGATCGTCTTTATCTGGAGAGGGAGGAAATGACCGATAGAATGAGAATGACCCTACAAGAAAGAATGGCCGGTCGGACCAGGCGTAAGCACTCCGAAGCTTAAGTTAGTAGCTTAGAGAGAGAAAGTGGTTAGAGAGAGAATGCTGAGGATTCAATACCTGGTGCCATCGTTGGCTGGGCTATTTATATGAGATGATTAAGGGGCACTTGAGTGCCTGGGGAGTGATTACTGGCTGTCAGAGTAGGTATTGGGCGACATGATAAGGAGCAGGTGGT
Organism: Excoecaria cochinchinensis; assembly: GCA_947683425.1. Classification (NCBI taxonomy): domain Eukaryota; kingdom Viridiplantae; phylum Streptophyta; class Magnoliopsida; order Malpighiales; family Euphorbiaceae; genus Excoecaria; species Excoecaria cochinchinensis. The sequence goes on along the minus strand of CANTUQ010000028.1, from coordinate 4,364,900 downwards.
AGGCATGGGCGCTGCCTTGGAGCTCGTGTCTGCTACTCTTGGTTGTTGGGCCTTGGGCTTTGCCATTTAAGTGGGCCGGCTGGATGGGCCTTAAAGCAAATCGTATTTGCTGTGTTATCACTTGTCCCCCCTCAACAAGTCCGATTGGGCATGGATTTGCCTTTTGTAGGTCCGTTCGGATGGAGTCAGTTCTAAATTTTCTCGATCCAAAGATGCGCATTGGTGGGATTTTTGAATTTGTGAGATGCCTTTTCTGAAGAGACGCGCCTGTTTGGACAACTGTTTCCATTTAATGCTACGCGTGCTCCGAGGGTGACGCTTCGTTCTGTGTACAACCATAATGTCTTTAACATGTGGCGCTCTTGTAGTGGCGAGACGGCTGGCGTGCTCTGGAAGCTCTGGCTTATAAATAGAGGATTTTTGAAGAATTTCTTTTTTACTTTTTGCAATCCCTAGCGAAGCTCTGCCAAAAATCTTTCTCAACTCCCAGATTTTTGCAATCGCTCCTTGTTCCTTCTTCAAATTTTCTAAGTCCCTTTTATCAAGTAAATAACTCCTCTTCTTTTGGTTTTTCTTTGCCTTTCGCTTTTCCCTTGCATTCATCCTCTTAGAAATTAGACAATTGCATATTTCCTCCCCTTTTTGTCTGTTGAAGATGGCTTCCAGCAGCAGCGAAGTGTTAAACAGGAGTTTTTTGGATGTGTACGAAAACAAACCAGTAGTTGAGCTACACTCTCGATTGACCATTGGGGAGGTGTCTGAAGTCCCCTCCAAATATGGCTTTCCTGATGACGTATCCATGGTGACCTGCCCGGATTCAATGGAGGTGACAGATGGGCCTTTTAGCAAGGATAATAATGAGTGGTTCATTTGCCACCTCTAGAGCCTAGATGCAGGCCTAAGGTTCCCGTTATGCACCTTCGAGATGGTGATACTGGAGGGGTACGGGATCGCCCCGAACCAATTGCATCCGAACGGGTGGAGATCAGTGGCCTGCTTCAAAATCCTCTGCAAGATAGAGGGGGTGGCTCCAACTCTGGACCTTTTCACCCATTTCTTCTACATATCGGGTCGGAGTGATGGGATGGAATACTTCTTCACCAGCTGCCCAAAGAAGAAATTAATGTTCATCCCAACCTCAATGAAGGGGCACAGAGAGAGATATTTTCTGGTAGGGAAGATCGGCGGATTTGGGGTGCGCCTCACCCGATCGGATAGAGCCTGAGTCTTGAAGGACCTAGCCACTGGTCAGCCCATATATGAGGGCGATGTTAAAAAGCTAATGGACGCCGTGAGTAGGCATGGGGAGCCCTATAAGTCCAGTTTTCTCCTGACCACACTATTTGGCTCTTCCAGCTCCGAAGCTGCTGAGAGTGTAGAACGTGAGCATTAGGATCGGGCAGAATTCATTGTCACCGTGCATCAGGCATACATTGCATTTGATTTACATGAGATGAGAATTTTCGGCCTGAGAAACTTATCTTGTTTATTGTCTATTTGCAGCTGAAATGGCTAGTGGAAACGCTGTGTCCAAACAGCTCGGCGAGCGGATCCGGCTGAGGCGTGAGTCTGATCGGCAGGCCCAAGAGCAGAGGAAGAGGAGGAAGATAGTGTCTTCTACAGAGTTGCAAGCCTCTCGGGGGGCTGCTGGCGCCTCTTCAGCTGCCGCTCCTATTGCCGCAGTCCCGATCTCTTTCGCTCTTCCAGCTGTTGCTGTGCTCACCTCCAAACAAACACCGACGGTGCGTCGAACCGGAACTACTCATCAACTGGAGCACACTCGGTCCCCGAGACTTCGGGATGAATTGGATGAGGATGATACGCCCATCATCCAAACATTCAAAGAGGTGGCACAGGCGGTGGCTTCCTGACTGGATAAAACAACTCAGAAAGAAGCTAAGGAGGCCGCAAAGAAGAGAGCTGCTAAGCTGATAGCCGAGTCGGACGATCGGGTGGTCACGAAGGGTAAGGTCATTCAACATGGTGAGACACTTCGATGATCCAATAACCGGCGGCCGGCTGCCCTAAAGGAGTTCCTAAAAGAGAACTTCAGCAGTAATTGGTCACCAAGTCAGGTGGTTGGCTTCATCTGTCGTGGTCTCCTTCGGGACGACGATCATAAGGAGATCGGGGACGCCGGCCAGCTTAGCAGAGAATCCCAAGCAATCAGCCAACAATTAATAGATGTAAGGCCTTTGCCATTTTGTTCCTTTTGGAGAATTATTGATATTCTCCTATACATGGTTTAACCTTCTTCTTCTTCTTCTTTGTAGGAGGACTCAGCGACTATATCTTATGGCTGGAACTTGGAAAATGAAGGCTGAAGACTCCGCTAAGGCCAGGGCGAAGGCGAGCGCCCGCTACGAGACTGCCAAGAAGGAGGCCTCCACCCTTTGAGCTGAGATGGCCAAAGTAAAAGAGCGGTCTGCTGCTTCCCACTCAGAGACGGTGGCTCCGAGGAAGGAGGCCCACCAAAAGGCTCAGGAGTTGAAGGCTCGGCAGAGCAAGGCTGACAAGCTGAGGGGTGACCTTGCCTACCTTTCTGCTGAGAATGCCCAGTGCAAGCTGTTCGAGGCAGATGCAACCAGATTAGGTGCCAAGTGTAGAGAGCTGGCTACTGAGAACGCTAAGCTGAAGGTAGAGGGCGAGCAAATGTGCATAGAGGGGGAGTCTCTGAGGATGGCTTTGGAGGAGAGAGAGACTTCCTCGGTAAAGAGGCTCGAAGAGGAACTTGCCACTCAGAAAGAGCGCCTTCTAGATGAATTGGCAGAGGCTCAGGTAGAGTTGCTATCCCGGCTAGTTCATGAAACTGGGAGGCGCTTTCCGCCGACCTAGATTGGATGGACGATCCGGTGGCCTTGCCGACTCCTCCAAACAACGATGATGAGGAGGGCGCTCCTAAGGGGGAGGCAACTCAGAAAGCCTCAGGGGGGGATCTTTCGCTTCCGGAGGCTAATCAAGAGACTCCAGCTGAAGCCGAGTCTGGGGTGCCTCCGTCGTCTGAAGCCGAGTTCGTGGAGCATCAACCAGAGGGGCCTATCTCTAAAGGGGAAGTAGGGTCTTTGCTACCTGTTGCTAACCCTTCTTAAGCTCTCGCCGATCCGGGTGCCGAACAGAACGTCAATGCTCCTGGCAATGTAGATATTGTAGACATAGAGGGTTAGCGTAGGAGCTTAGATTAGCTTTGATTTCTTCCTTTCTTTTTATTCTTTATCCCTATAACAATTCTTTGTAAATTGTGTAGTTGAGACGCTCTTAATAAAGTTGCATTTTTTTGCAAATTGTTGAAGTGCATAATCTCTGTAAGCAAGAATACATAAATTTGTATTGAATTGTCAGTATAATTGAGCTAAGTACTACTCATGAAATTGCACAATGATTACGAGTACTTCCTGAATTCAAATAACTTTCAAGTCCAGTGGCCGATCGGCTCAATCTAGCTTGTTAGCATCATCGACCCTAACAGATCGAGACAGTCCTCGTATTTTCGGATCGGGAGCATCCAGCCTTGCCGATAAGCTGTCCGACCCTCGCGTTTTCGGTTCGGAGTGGGCGTCGAACCTAGCGCATAAGCCTTTCAAATCGCATAAAAATTGCATAATCAGGCTAAGTGATACTCATAAAGCTGCATAAAAATTGCATAATCGAGCCAAACAATACTCGTAAAGCTGCATAAAAATTGCATAATCGAGCTAAACAATACTCGTAAAGCTGCATAAAAATTGCATAACCGAGCTCAGCAATACTCGTAAAGCTGCATAGAAATTGCATAATTGAGCTAGGGAGGTGAGATCCTCCATAATACAAAGACTTGGGGAGGTAAGATCTTCCTAGTCTATCCTAACAGAGATCTTCATTTTGCAAACAAACTAGCAGTAACTTTCGCTTTTTTGGCTTGGGATGGACGTCAAGCCTAGCATATAAGTTGTATATCAATCATAATTTGAACAAGGGTGAGAGAAAGAACCTCTTTATTAATTAGGCAATTGCCAAGTTCTAATACATTATTAAAGATGGTACTTTTTGAGTACTTCGACATTCCAGCTTCTGGGGACATCTTGCCCTTCTATAGTTCGGAGCCTATACGTGCTCGGGCTTAAGACTTTGGAGACCTCGTAGGGTCCTTCCCAATTTGGCAATAGCTTGCCCACCCCGGCATTTCCCGAGCCTAAGTCTGCCTTTCTGAGCACCAGATCACCGATGTTGAAAGCTCTTGAGCTCACTTTAGCATTATGGTACCTAGCAACTCTTTGCTTATAGGCAGCGATCTTGGTGTAGGCCTCCTCCCTCTTTCCTTCTATCAGATCTAGGTCTTGGCGTCTTTCTTAAGCGTTCGTCTTTATCCTCCGACAGCTGACCTGTTTCAAGGTACTGCTTGATTGGGCTCATCCAGGTTGCATCCCCTTGGTCAATCTCCATCATCTCCGGCTCATCTAGGGAAGAGGAAGTTTGGTCGATAATGGCAATGTTTTCCTGTATGATGCTTTGCTCGGAGGCAAACATCTTCGCTAGCTGATCGGCCTCTGATGTTTGATCTCTTGGCACCTTCTGGAGGACCCATTCTGACCCGGCTTCTTCGAGCGTTCTGAAGGCGGCCTTGACCTTTGCTAAATATTGGATCATTCTGGTTTCTCTGGCCTCGAACGTGCCCAGTACCTGGCTCATTACTAGCTGGGAGTCGCTCCTGACAACTACTGACTCTGGTCAGATTTCATGGAGCAGTCTCAGCCCTTGAAGGAGCGCCTCATACTCGGCTACATTATTAGAAGCTTTAAAATTGAGCTTTATTGCGTACCTTATTGTGATGCACAAGGGGCCTTTTATTACTATGCCTATACCTCCTTGAGTGTTATTTACTGCGCCATCCACTGTCATTTCCCAGTTTGGTAGCTTGGGCTGACTCTGTGGTTCCTCACCCGCAAATTCAGCGACGAAATCTGCCAAAGCCTGGGCCTTTATCTCCTTTCTGGGTTCGTATCTCACATCCCAGGACTGTAGCTTAATTCCCCATCCCACCATTTTGCCTTCCATATCGGGGGTCTGGAGAATCCTTCTAAGCAGGTGACCCGATCAGACGATAATTGTATGCACCTTAAAGTATGGTCTCAGCTTTCTTGCACACATCATGAGGGCGATAATGAGTTACTCAACCGGTCCCTTCTTTAAATTTGCACCTCTAAGTACTTGACTGACGTAGTACACAGGCAGCTGTTGTGTTCCTTCCTCTCGGACCAAGGCACCTGTAACAGCTTCCCTAGAGGTGGCCAAATAAAGGTACAGGTTTTCACCTGGTGTTGGCCGGCTAAGCAGCAGTGGGTTGGTGAGGAATGCCTTTAGCTCTTCAAAGGCTTGTTGGCAGTCATCCCCCAAGACAAAAGTTTCACTCTTCCTCAGCTTTTTGAAGAAGGGAGTGCACCGCTTGGCTGAGGAGGAGAGGAATTGTCCTAAGGCTATTATCCTTCCGTTCAGCTTATGGACATCTTTTATGTTCCTGGGGGATTGCATCTCGAGGATAGCCCTGATTTTTTCCTGATTAGCCTCAATCCCACTCTGGGAGACTAGGAATCCTAAAAATTTTCCTGATGGTACCCCAAAGACGCACTTCTCGGGATTGAGTTTCATCTAGAATTTGTTCAAAGTGTCAAAAAAAATTTCCAGATCGGCGGGGTGTTCCTCAGGGCTTCAGCTCTTGACGATCATGTCATCTACATACACCTCGACATTCTACCCGATCTGGTCTTTGAAGATCTTATTCATAATATGCTGATACGTGGCCCTAGCATTCTTCAGACCGAATGGCATCACCCAGTAGCAAAAGGTCCAGTCGTCTGTAATAAAGCTGGTTTTCTCCTGATCTAGGAGCAACATCAGAATTTGGTGGTAGCCAGCATATGTGTCGAGAAGAGAGTAAATAGCGTGGCCTGCGGTGGCATCCACCAACTGGTCTATGCTTAGCAGGGGGTAGCTGTCTTTGGGACATGCTTTATTGAGGTCAGTAAAGTTTACACACATCCACAGCTTCCCCGACTTTTTCTTGACCAGAACCACGTTAGCCAGCCACTCGGGATAGTCTACCTCTCGGATTGTTCCGTTCTTAAGTAGCCTATCCACTTCTTCAGAAATGAACTTCCTCCGGTCGTGTGCATGCCTCCTTAGCTTTTATCGGACCGGAGGATAATTTGGGTCCACATTCAACTTGTGGGTGATCACCTTGGGGTTTACGCCAGGGATGTCTTTTGGCTTCCTGGCGAAGGTCACTTGATTTATCGTCAAGACCTGTATGATGGCTTCTTCTGTCTCTTTATCCATGCTGGTCCCAACTTGAACATTTTTTCCTTTGTTTAGCGCCCTCATTTTTTGTCTCCTCGGTAGGGTCCATCCTGGGCCTTTTTGCCTGTTCTGGCTGCTCCAGGCCGAGTTCTACGACAATTGCTTCCCGCTGTTGCTTTATCATGGTGATATAAACCTCTCGGGATGCCTTTTGGTCGCCTCTCAAGATGGCGATGCCTCCTCTGGTTGGGATCTTCATCACCATGTAGCGGATGGAGGTAACGGCTCCGATTTGGAAGAGCAATGGCCTGCCAAAGATGGCATTATAGGCAAACATCATGTTAATAACCATAAATATTACCTTACATGCATGAGCGATTGCCTCTTGGCCTGGCTCGACAAAGAGCTCTACCGATCCCACTACCGGGATAGTTGCGTTGCCCAGCCCAATCAGTGGCGTAGCATTCGGCTTCAGCTCCCCGATCGGTAGTCCCATTGCTCGGTAAGCCTGGAGAGTTAGGACATTAACAGCGCTGCCATTGTCCACCAGAATTCTTTTGACGTGGAAGTTATTAATCCGAGCTCTTACAATAAGAGCATCCTCATCGGGGAATATGACGTCTCGTGCGTCTTCGCTGGATATGGTGACTGAGGCCAGCTGCTTAGCCTGGTGGGAGAGGTAGACACCTTTCCCCTTTCTTTTTCTGGAGAGATCCCTCTCCGTAGGATGACCCTCCGGTGATCACATTTATCACCCCGGCATATGGCCTGCTCGGGTCGGTATTTCTTGGGTTCCTGCACTCATCATCGTTTGAGTCAGGATCGTCCCTGCGAGGCTTCGGCTGTCTATAGGGATCATCCCCTCTGGCCGGGCCTATAAACTTTTTGAGGGCTCCGCGACGTATTAGCCTTTCAATCTCCTTTTTGAGCGAAGTGCACTCGTCGGTTAAATGGCCGACGTCTCTGTGGAATTCGTAGTACTTGTTCGGATCCCTCACAACCTTGCTTCTTTCGGACAGGTCCTTGGGCCAGTTGACTTGGCGGTGCTTCTCTTTTATCCACATTAGCACCGTTGTAGGAGTGGCGTTGAGGGTTGTGTATGTCCTCTCGGGCCGATCGTCTGAACGCGCAGATCGGTCTCATCCCGACCCTTTCCTCTTGCTCGAGCTTTCGGAATTGGCAGCTCTGTCTGGGCTTCTAGCTGTCCGATCGGAGGGACAAGCTCTGTGGAAAGAGCGACCGTCTGGATGTTATAGCCGGTCCAATACGCTGGTCCTTCTTCCCCTGTTGGACCTGAGGGCATCATCCAATTGGATGTGCTTCTTAGCCCTCTCCATGAGTTCAGCGAAGCTGGATGGGGATCTTATTGTGAGTGATTCGAACAGTGGATGGTCAGTGATGCCCCCTGCTAAGGCGTTAGTCGCCACCTCTAGACTGACATTTCTGACCTCGGACATGGTAGCCTGAAACCTGTCGATGTAGTCTCACAGACTTTCATCTGTTCTCTGATAGAGATTGCACATGTTGTTCACTGTCTTTGGCGCGCGCGTTTGAACGATAAACCTCGTGGTGAACAGCTCGTTGTCTAAAGGATGTGATTGATCCCTGGGGTAGCTCATGGAACCAATTGAGAGCGTCTCCCCCCAAGGTGGTGGGAAAAACTCTGCAGGCCACCCTTTCGTCTTAGGTGTATACCTGCACCTTAGTCAGGTACTCTGCTAAGTGGTTGGTAGGATCAGTTTTACCTGTGTATCTATCCATGACCACATCTCTCCACCTGGGAGGTATCTTAGAGTCAGTTATCTCCCTGCAAAATGGGGAGGCAGTGTTCTCGCATGTGTTCCCTTCAAAAACACCTTTCGTAGGCGCGAGAAAGCCAAGCTGCTTGAGTTTCTACTTGAACTACTGATCCTCTTTACTCAGGGTCGTAGCGGTGGACTCGTCTTTGTGCTTCCTCATATGGCTGCGGCTTGGAGTGCACATGTAGGACAAGTCATCACGTATAGAGGGAGTGACGGACCTGCTGGTGTAAGGGGAGTCCCTGTTTGTGGTCATCATCTGCTTCCCCTTGTCATACCTTCCTGGGGTTCTGACCGCACCCCTTCGAGCTCCCTGAGCTCGGGGCTCATTAATGATGATTCCCTTGTTTCTATCCCTTCTGAAGTCTTCACCCGTGAGGTATTCCTCCTAGGCTCTTTCAAAAGTGGCTGGCATCTTACCCTTTTTGAGTGTTTGGATGATGCTCTTAGCGAAATCGCTGAGGATAGCGTGCATGTCTCTCACGGTGACAGGGGTATCCTCAGGCTACCTCAAGGTGGCATCATTAAATTCGGGAAGGAGGTTGGTCCTCGTAGGGGACCTGATGGGCTCTTCCCTCCTTCTCGAGGTGCCTGATCTGGCACGAACATTATCATCATGATCAAGGACCATGAGGGTTGTATTCTTATTGGATTGTGAGTTCGACATGCCTCTCAATAAAAGCAACAAATGCTAAAGCCTAGATCGTCTTTATCTGAAAAGGGAGGAAATGACCGATTGGATGAGATTGACCCTACAAGAAAGAATGCCCGGTCGGACCAGGCATAAGCACTCCGAAACTTAAGTTAGTAGCTTAGAGAGAGAAAGTGCTTAGAGAGAGAATGTTGAGGATTCAATACCTGGTGCCATCGTTGGCTGGGTTATTTATATGAGATGATTGAGGGGCACTTGAGTGCCTGGGGAATGATTACTGGCTGTCAGAGTAGGTATTCTGCGACATGATAAGGAGCAGGTGGTAGGCATGGGCGCTGCCTTGGAGCTCGTGTCTGCTACTCTTGGTTGTTGGGCCTTGGGCTTTGCCATTTAAGTGGGCCGGCTGGATGGGCCTTAAAGCAAATCATATTTGCTGTGTTATCAATAATAATAATAATAATAATAATAATAATAATAATAATAATAATAATAATAATAATAATAATAATAATAATAATAATAATAATAATAATAATAATAATAATGATAAAAAATGAAAGCACAACAACAACAACAACAACAACAACAACAACAACAACAACAATAATAATAATAATAATAATAATAATAATAATAATAATAATAATAATAAACCTAATATGAAACATTTTAAATAAAACAAATATATACACAATTGAATAGATAAATAAATAAAAACAATAAAAAATTACATGTTAATCAATAATTGTAAACACGAGATAAAAATAATACAAAATAAATAAAATAAATAAAATTATGAGATTGGACCCAGAATATTTATCCTCAGAATTCGGATTCGATGGAGGGAAGATTAAGATTGATTTCCTTGCTTTGTTATGGAAAATTATAATTGAAAATAGGAAAAGTTGAAATTTTATCCAAAAAAAGAAAATTTGCTAAAAAATAATGGAAGAAATTAAACAATTCTTAAAAACAAATAATTATTTTTTTTATCTCAAGAATGAAAAATGGAAGAAAAATAAAAAAAAATTCTAAAGCCATTCTGTTTAAAAATAATTGTAAAAATCTTATTTTTTAAAAAATCAAATGAAAAATTTGATTTCAAAAACAAAAAATTTAAGTTCTTTGTCCCAAAATCAATTTTTCATCAAAAAAGGATTCAATATAAAATACTTGAAAAATCTTAATTTAAAAAAATAAAATAAAAGAAAGTGAGAAAATTAGATTTTAAGAACAAATAATTATTTTATTTGCCTAAAAATGAATTTTCCATCAATGATAAAATCCTTCGAAGAAATTTTATTTAAGCCAAAAGAAGAAGCAGAAGAGTTGGAGGAGAAGATAAATTTTTTGAAAGAAGAAGAAATAAAAAGCTAAATTTTTTGGTTACCTCCCCATTTCTCTCTCTTTAACTTTCTATTTATATGAATAAAAATAAAAACCTAATTAATTAAGGAAATAAAATAAATTTGAATCAGATTATTAATTATTTAAAATTTTAAAACTGAAAAAAATCATGAAAATCACAAAAATAGGGATAAAAAATCAATTTTGAGTAAAAAATCCCGAAAAAAAGGCCAAAAATACGTTTTCGGCAGATTTAGGCTGAAAGGGCGACTAATGGACATCGCTGGGCGAGAGATGTCCGTCGGCAGGCGTGCACTGGGCGATGCGCACAACACCCTGCCGATGCGCACCCGCGGGCTGCCAACTGCCGATATTTTTTTAAATAACAAATTTTGACCTAAAAAATATAATTTTCCACCCCCTTTTATTTTATTAATTTTATTTTTTAAATTTTTATTATTAATTTTTTTTTATCTCTAAAAAGCAAATTTGACAAGAAAATCATCACTTCTAACCTTTTTGCCTGTGAATAGGCATCTAACTTCATCATTGGGTAACTCTGATTTGGACTGTCTCAAGACCCGATGTCTACAATTGCCCCCAATTTTAGGGAAACTAGTTCACAAGTGTCTAGTTGAGCAAAAATTCAAAGAATAAAGAAAAGAAATGCGTACCTGAGGCAATCCTTACCTTTGCTACGTTGAATATTTGTGGCTATCGATTTCGGATTATGAAAAAGAGTCGGTTATCCCGATATGCTCCGCGAGGGGTCATGAGAGATGATTTTCGATGCAAGCATTTTGAGGTTGGGTTAAATGAGTCCTTAAGGGTAGCTTTGATCTCCTTGATGAGCATGCCAGGGGTGAGCTACTATCAGATTACAGATGCTGCCTTGAGGGCTAAAAGGACAGAGTCCGTGCTGAGAGAGAGAGCTCTGAGAAGGAATCCATCTCGGGGTGGTTCTTCTTCTTCGTCTTCGGGTAAGAGAGCAAGGGATCCGCAAGATCAGTCATCATTCGGTTCAGCTACGAGGGGTAGAAGGCAGGGCTCGGCAGCTATGTCTGGTTCTAGCAGGGGTGATAGATCTGATACTATACCTGTTTGTTCGCACTGCAGTAAGACTCACCGGGGTGAGTGTAGGTGGCTCACTGGTGGGTGTTTTAGATGTGGAAGCACCGAGCACCGTCTGGCTATTTGTCCACAATTGAGTGAGGATTCAGGTCCACAGAGAGGGGCTAGTGGAGTTGGATCAAATGCTACACAGGCTGCCCATGGTAGGGGCTGAGGTAGAGGTCGAGGCGGTCGACCTAGAGATGGAGCTATTTCGGAGACAGTTGAGCATCCTCCACCAGTCGTAGCCAGAGCTTATGCTGTGAGAGCTAGAGAGGAGCAGGATGCCCCTGATGTGATTACCGGTAATTTCCTACTCCATGACACTGAATTGTATGCTCTAATAGACCCTAGTTCCACACACTCATATTTGTGCATGGATAAGATTATTGATAAGTTGCATATGGTAGATCAGTTAGACTATGAGATATGTGTGACCAATCCATTAGGGTATAGTGTCAATGTGAGTAGAGTTTATAGGAGTTGTCCCCTGTTGGTTGAGGGAGTTGAGTTTCCTACGGACTTGATAGAATTTCCTTTCAAAGAGTTTTATTTGATTTTAGGTATGGACTGGTTGGGTAAGTATCGGGCTATGGTTGACTGCCATAGGAAGACCTTTGTGCGTCGGGATAGGAATAGATTTCTAGTGTTTGTAAGAGGTTTGGGTGCTAGTTCTGTGAATAATATGATCTCAGCAATGCAAGGCAAGAGGTTTATTAGGAAAGGTTGTGAGGCTTTCCTAGCTTTGGTTTTCGATTCCAAGAGGGATCAAGTGAGGATTGAGGATATCCCTGTGGTACAGGAGTTTAGTGATGTTTTCCCGAGTGATTTTCCCGGGTTGCCTCCAGAGAGAGAAGTTGAGTTAGCCATAGAGATTATGCCAGGTACCACACCTATATTGAAAGCACCTTATCGGATGGCTCCTGTACAGTTGAGATAACTTAAAATTGAACTATAAGAGCTATTGGATAAGGGGTTTATTCGACCCAGCATATCTCCATGGGGGGCTTCGGTTTTGTTTGTTAAGAAAAAAGATGGATCCTTGAGGATGTGTATCGACTACAGGCAGATCAATAAGGTTACAGTGAAGAATAAGTATCTGCTGCCTAGAGTCGAGGATTTGTTTGATCAGCTTCGGGGTGCAGGTGTGTTTTCCAAGATAGATCTTCGGTCGGGGTATTATCGGCTTCGGGTTCAGGATAAGGATGTGGTTAAGACTGCATTTCAGACTTGGTATGGCCACTATGAGTTCCTTGTCATGCCGTTTGGTTTGACTAATGCTCCAGCGGCATTCATGGATTTGATGAACAGAGTGTTCAGGCCATACTTAGACCGGTTTGTGGTGGTGTTTATAGATGATATCTTGGTGTATTCCAAGGACAAGAATGAGCATGAGGAGCATCTTCGGTTAGTTTTGCAAGTTTTGAGAGAGCACCGGTTGTTTGCTAAGCTTAGCAAGTGTGATTTTTGGCTTCGGGAAGTTTCGTTTTTGGGCCATATAGTTTCAGCTAAGGGTATCCAAGTGGATCCAGCCAAGATTGAGGTGATAGTTGATTGGAAAGCGCCTAGGAACGTTTAGGAGGTGAGGAGTTTCCTTGGTTTGGCGGGTTATTACCGCCGGTTTGTTAAGGGTTTCTCAGTGATGGCCGCTCCGATGACCAGGTTGTTGAGAAAAGGAGTTAGGTTTGAGTGGTCAGACAGATGTCAGGCTTGTTTTGAGCAGTTGAAAAAGTTGCTAGTTGAAGCTCCTATATTGACTCAACCCATCTCGGGTAAGGAGTTTGTCCTGTATAGTGATGCTTCGGGTGTTGGTCTTGGATGTGTTTTGATGCAAGAAGGTAAGGTGGTAGCTTATGCTTCTCGATAGTTGAAGCCGCATGAGAGGAATTATTTGACGCATGATTTAGAGTTGGCGACGGTGATATTTGCTTTGAAGATTTGGCGCCATTATCTGTATGGGAAGAGATGTAGGATATTTACGGATCACAAGAGTTTAAAGTATCTCCTCACGTAGAAGGAGTTGAATATGAGATAGCGTCGTTGGCTCGAGTTGTTTAAGGACTACGACTGCATTGTGGATTATCATCCGGGTATGGCCAATGTAGTCGCGGACGCTTTGAGTCGAAAGTCAGTTTCTGCTTTATTTCTGAGGCAGTTTAGATGGAGATTTGGTTCAGATGGGGCTTTGATGGCTCAGTTGAGAGTGAAGCCTAACTTGAGACAGAGGATAGTTGATGCTCAGAGGGATGATGAAAGGCTACATCGGATTGTACAAGAAGTTAGTTTGGGCAAGCAGTCAGAGTTCTCAGTTCAAGATGGGGTTCTTTTGTATAGAAACCATTTGTGTGTACCGGGGAATGAGGAGTTAAGAAGATAGCTGTTGAATGAGGCGCATAGTACGGTTTTTACTATGCATCCTGGTAGTGAGAAGATGTACAGGGACATGAAACAATTTTATTGGTGGTCCGGTATGAAAAGAGACATAGTGGATTTTGTGTCCAAGTGCCTAACAGGTCAGCAGGTAAAGGCTGAGCACCAAGTTCCCTCGAGATTGCTTACACCTTTATCCGTCCCCGAATGGAAATGGGATGACATTGCCATGGATTTTATTTTTGGGTTGCCTTTGACTCAAAAGAAGCATGACTCAGTATGGGTATAGTGGATCGGCTTACAAAGTCAGCTCACTTCTTGCCGGTGAGAGTGGATTATTCGATGGACAGGTTGGCCAGTATCTATGTGGATGAGATAGTTCAATTGCATGGAGTGCCATTGTCCATAGTTTCAGATCGGGACCCAAGGTTCACATCTATGTTTTGGAAGGTTTTGCAAAGGGCTTTGGATACCAAGTTGAACTTCAGCACAATATTCCATCCTCAGACAGATGGTCAGTCCGAGCGAGTTATACAGATTTTGGAAGATATGTTGAGGGCTTGTGCCTTGGATTTTCAAGGTAGTTGGGACCGATATGTATCGCTTATGGAGTTTGCCTGCAATAACAGTTATCAATCGAGCGTCTGTATGGCACCATATGAAGCTTTATCTGGTCAGCAGTGTAGGACTCCGATTTGTTGGACCGAGTTGTCCTAGCGATCGGTGATTGGGCCAAAATTGGTTAGGGATACAGAGGAAAAGATCAGAGTTGTGCAGCGGAATTTGAAGGCAGCTAAGGATCGACAAAAGTCTTATGCCAATCTGAAGAGAAAAGATGTGCGATTTGAATTTGGGGACAAAGTCTTCCTTAAAGTGTCGCCTTAGAGAAAGGTGCTTCGGTTTGGAAAGAAGGGGAAGCTTAGTCCTCGCTTCATTGGTCCATATGAGGTTTTGGCCAGAGTTGGCCCGGTGGCCTATAGATTGGCATTACCGATGGAGTTGTCAAGATTGCACGATGTGTTCCATGTTTCGATGCTTCGTTGATACAGATCGGACCCGTCGCATGTTTTGTCAGGGAAAGAGGTTCAAGTTCAGCCTGATTTTTCGTATGATGAAGAACCAAGAGTTATTCTAGCCCGGGAAGTGAGACAGCTGAGAAGCAAGCACATTCCTTTAGTTAAAGTGTTATGGAGTTACCATGGGGTTGAGGAAGCAACTTGGGAGCCAGAAGAGTCGATGAGAGTTCAGTATCCGCATTTGTTTAGCTCGGGTAAGAATTTCGAGGATGAAATTCTTATTAGTAGAGGAGAGTTGTCACACCCCGTCTGCCCCCTAGTAGAATGAGCCATATTTATGCATGTGCATTGTATGAGTCTTGACATGTATAAAGGGCATTTTGGGTAGAAATGTAGGTTTTAAGAGTTTTGTTAGCATGTGGATGCATGTATGGTGTTAGAGTGTGCTTTTGGGGCTGTGCTTGTGTGTGTGTGTGCTCACACACTTGTAGGGTGTTATTAGTTGGGAGAGTTTTGGGTGTATGTGATTCATGGTTGTAGGGTGTGAGTGAGTTGGGTGTGATTACATGTGCATAGTATATCATAGTAGAGTATGTCTAAGTGGGAGAGCTTTGTGTGTGTGTGAGGTATTCATGTAGTGTGTGAGTGGTTAATTTCCACCACTATAGAGATGCCATGTGTCTAGGGTTGAGTAAGAGTAAGTAAAAGGAGGAAAGGAAAAAGGAAATTAGATTTTTCCTATCTCTTTCCCGTTCCTCTCCTCCTTCTACTGCTCTTCTTCACTCTTTAGTTTACCCTAGCTAGGATTCAAGCTCTTGGTAGTGCGAATTGATCACATCTTGCATTTAATTAGTAAGTATTCTGCATTTTCCATCTTGTTCTTCCTCTTCTTCATCTTTTCTTCTTCTAGCTGGTTTGGGTTTTTAATTTAGGGTTGTGTTTTGTGTGTTCTTGTGGTTTGATGCTTAGTTGAGCCTCCTCGTGAGCCAAAGGGCAAAGAGAAGGTTGGATCTAGTGGATCTAAGCATTAGGAGCTAAAGAGATTCAGGTTTGGGAATTTGAGATTTATGCATTTTGGTGATTTATTCTTTGAATGAATTTCTGGAAAATTTTGGTTTTCTTGATGTTTTTACTGGTTATTATGTTATGGGTTTTGATTCTTCTTGTTCCTAAAACCTTGATTGTGAGTTATTGAACCAAATGTGAGTTTGATTGAGTTGTGGTATGAATAGTGATGAGGTTGAATGTGTAACTTGATGTTGTTTTGAGAATTCATGAGTAGGATCTTGTATTAGTATGATTTGATGATGTTAGATGGTTTATTAATGTAGTTTGAGTGAGGAAAAATTGGTGGGAATGAGAAGTTTTGGTTGTGACCGTAAGGTGTCCAGATTTTGCTTTTGTTATGGGTTCTGGACATGTCATGGTGGCAACCATATTGGTTGTGACCGTGAGGTGTCCAAACTTTTGCTTCTGTTTGGTCTCTTTGGTATGTCACGGTGACAACCATTTTGGTTGTGACCGTGAGGTACCCCAGACTTGCATTCTGCCGAGAGTTTTGGTATGTCACGGTGGCAACCAATTTGGTTGTGACCGTGACCCACCCTATTTTTGCAATAAAATCTTATTTGTTCAGGGTGTTTTAGGGATGTTAAATTATTGATTTCAACACACACAATGAAACTTAATAAGAGCTTTATACTAGTAAGATGGATGATGTTTACATGTACTGATTAATCAAAGTATGTTAATTCTTTGCTTGTTATAATTGAACTATGGACGTTAACAGTATAATTTTAACCTGCTAATCAACTAAGTGGATAGTTAGGCATGCCTAATAGAGTCTTATAGCTACGGCCTCAGTTCAGTTGGACCCCGATCAGGTCCCCGTTTGGTTCCGCGCGAACCCTTTAATGTGTTTGGATCTTATTTAAGGTCCCTTATCAAAACGTTTTGCAAATGACAAAGTAAAATGGTTTTCGATTCGTACCCGTAAGGTACTATCAGTAATCAGTTCGTACCCGTAAAGTACTGTCCATTCACTCGTTATCCACTACATTGAGTCAGCAGGTGCTTAATTGCTTTGAATTGTTTTGATAATTATGAGATTGTATTATCCGAATATGTATATTAATGAGTTAATATGAATGCAGTTATGTAATATCAAATGTATGACTCTATATGTTCGCTTGTTCATATTTATATCATATGTATATTTATGATTATGCCATCGGTATGCGTTATGCTTGACGACCATTGTGAATGGCCGTCCATTTTCATATGTGTGTTTCCCCACTAAGCGTTTATGGCTTAGCACGGTGTGTTTACCCTTGCAGGTGTGGAAGGAGTTTGCCTTGGGAGAGTCGTCGCAGCCAAGCCAACACAGCTGGGTTATAGTGTAGGGCTTAATTTTGTAGCTTGATGATTCTTTGTGTATAGAACTCTCTTATGTCAGTTTTGTAATAGCTTTCTCATGTGTATAAGTATATTTTTGGTTATGTAATCATCTTTTGTACCTGTAGGTTGATCAAACAGTAATGTAATGGTTTCCATTAAATTAATGCATGATCAGCTTCTTTCATGAATGGTTTTGTAAAGTTTTAATTTCCCTGTATTTAGGTATGTATGTTTGTGTATGAATGTATGTATATTCTGCATCTGCGTGGTGGCACCTTTACCCATACGGCATCTCACTCCTTACCGGATGGGATCGCCTGTGTATGAGTAGGGGGTGTTACAGTGCTAACCCTCCGTGGAGTGGTAGTGCCGTTATCGTGCTAACCCTTCTGAAGTGGTAATGTCGTGGTCGTGCTAACCTTCTGTAGAATGGTAGTACCGCCATCATGCTAACCCTTCTTAGTTGTGAAGCGGTAGTGCCAACCCTCCGTGGAGTGGTAGTGTCGTCATCGTACTAACCCTTCTGAAGTGGTAGTGTCATGGTCGTGCTAACCTTCCGTAGAATGGTAGTGCTGCCATCGTGCTAACCCTTCTGAATTTTGAAGCAGTAGTGCCGTGATCGTGCTAACACTCCGTGGAGTGGTAGTGCCGTCATCGTGCTAACCATTCTGAAGTGGTAGTGCTGTGGTCATGCTAACCTTCTGTAGAATGGTAGTGCCACCATCGTGCTAACCCTTCTGAGTTGTGAAGCGGTAGTGCCGTGATCTTGCTAACCCTTCTGAAGTGGTAGTGCCGTGGTCGTGCTAACCTTTCGTAGAATGGTAGTGCTGTGGTCGTGCTAACCTTCCATAGAATGGTAGTGCCGCCATCATGGTAACCCTTCTGAGTTGTGAAGTGGTAGTGCCGTGATCGTGCTAGCTCTCCGTGGAATGGTAGTGTTGTCATCGTGCTAACCCTTCTGAAGCAGTAGTGTCGTGGTCGTGCTAACCTTCCGTAAAATGGTAGTGCTTCCATTGTGCTAACCCTTCTGAGTTTATGAAGTGGTGCTATCTATGAGCCCTTTGGTTGATTGTCCCCTGGGAGTTCTTTGGTTGATTGTTTGAATTTGATGTTGGAAAGATGCTTGGACTTGATTTTGTTTTGGCTAGTTGCTCCAAGAGATTTCTTTGGTTGGTGCTTGGATTGGTGTTTTGATTGATGTCGTCACTCTCCTTTTGTCGGTGTCCACATCGAATCTCTCTTGCTGCAAAACTGGAAAACCGAATATGTAGGAAAAATAGTGAGCATGCACGTGAAATGCATGAGTCATGCAGAAATGCAGGATAAGAATTCATCTTAGTGGACTTATAGGTGATAGCCAGGCTGGCTGCAATTTGCAATAGGATTGATCCCTTTTGAAGCTACTTTTGAATTTCATGCCTTTGTGATTGCGAGGTTCTCATCTGATACCTGTAGTCATTTTTTTGAAGGTAGTGCGTCCCTTGTGGATTTTTTCACTAGCTTTTCTTAGTGGGAAATTCGTCCTTTATGGATTTTCACATAACCCTGTGCCTTATTTTTTGCCTAGAATGAACCCAACCCAATCCAGCGGCTTTTGTTCATTTTATTTTTTTAGGACAGACTGCCTGTTTTAAGGTTTTCACCCTGCCCTTTTGCCTAAATTTTGCTTAGAGCGCCAATTACGATTTTCATCTCTAACGGCTTTTTTTTTGGCATGGCTATAAGATAAAACTGAAGCTACTATCAGAGCCTCCTTCTATGGCAATTGGCAATTATTCGCTGAGACATCTTCCCCTAAACACGGATTATATCCCCTTGCCCCCTATAACGAAGGTGGTGCTTGATTGGGTGAGGTGGCGAACAAGGGTCAACTCCCTGTGCCCCTAGCTCTCCTTTCTGTTCTCTTGTGTGGATTTCCCGATACCACTTTTGATATCATCGCCTATTGCATTTGACAGTTCGGGGGGATTCAACATGCCATGAGGCATCCTCCATCTTTCCAAGGCAGCATCTTATCTTTGGCCTTCACCCCTGAGTACCATAGCCCTTAGACACAGCTGCTTATAAAAAATCGCCGAACCGCAGGTCAAAGACTACACCCTCGCCTCCATAAGTGCATATAAGAGAAGGGTACTTAGCCCCGCTGTAGATAATGGGACCCATATCTGGTCGTTGAGAGCAGA
Organism: Excoecaria cochinchinensis; assembly: GCA_947683425.1. NCBI lineage: Eukaryota > Viridiplantae > Streptophyta > Magnoliopsida > Malpighiales > Euphorbiaceae > Excoecaria > Excoecaria cochinchinensis. The sequence continues at coordinate 4,345,756 of CANTUQ010000028.1, read as the reverse complement.
AGTAGAATATAGCCATTTAGATTTCACACATTCAACAATGAATGATATTTCTCTTTTATAAAAGAAATAGGAAATGATGAGTTAAACTGCTTTTGTCTTATATTTTTTCAAAAAATTGTGTACATTTCAGTACGATTTATCCATACATGATCACCATTTAATATATATTCAGAATGCAAAATTACATCAAATCTCGGAGTGGATCTTATACGCATCGGACTCCTGTTTCCAATCAGCCCTATCGGGTTTTTTTGATTGGACATTTTCTCTCAAGCCTCTAATTTTTGCCCGGAGTGCCTTTTTTTTGGTTTTCACCCTGAGGAGGCGCCAAATTTTAGCAAGCTTGCCTTTTTTCAATTTTCAGCCCGTGGGACATTTATTCTCTTCTTTTGATTTTTAGTCTTTAGCCATGGAACTTGTTGATGCTGACTAGTTCTTCGAACTTGCTTCCCTTACTGTCTGTTGAAATGCTGCTCCCTCGGATAATAACTTTTCAAGAATAAATGGGTCTTCATACGTTGTCCTGAATTTACCTCGTCCATTCGGAACACTCGGACCTATTTGCTTGAATACCAAATCTCACTCTTTCAGTGGGTGCTTTCTGACTTTCTTCCCAAACGATCAAATAAGGTGTTTTCTGATAGATCTGATTGCGATAGTAGTCCCATAACCTGTCTCCGTTTAACGTGTTTAGCTGCTGTAGCCGTTGCTTCTATGACTGCCCCTAAAGATTTGACGTATTCTGACAGGTGGTATTACTTTCGCCCAATGCATCGAGGAATAAAGCATGACTCTTGTAGACTGCAGACCCCAGCATGGGTCTCCTCCATAACCTTCTTGGCTTTCTTCTCGTCTAAACACCTCAACTGTATGTCATCAGCTCACCTCTATACTGATGAACTAGGTGGATAGCTTGTGAATCAGTCTTTAGGTCCTTTTTAGTAGCCAAGAAGAACGACAAAATACAGCAACGGGATTTGAACAAAGCTTGCCCCCAGATAACTGTCCATTACCCTATATCAATGACAAATTTTTCTTCTCTCTTTTTTTTTTTTTTGTTTTTTTTTTTTTGCTTTGTTTTTTTGTTTTTTTATTTTTTTTGTGTACATTTTTTGCTCCCCAATAAGCTTCATCCAAATCCTGATAGTTTACGCATGCGCGCACTTCTCTTCTTAACCATTGGGGATGTTGTTGATCCACCTAGTTGAGCATTGCACTTCAGTAAAAAATTTAGCCCTAGTTCTGCTTGTGGATTCCCCCTTTTAAGCTTTCCTTTCCCTCCTGGCTTGAATCTTATGAGCTTCTGCTTGGCTGGTTCATGATCAGGATACACTGGCATAGCGTGTTCGGTGGCTTTATAATTATCTCCTGGTATGTCTTCATAAGTCCAGGCAAAGACTTTTTATTTCATTTTTTTTATTCTCTCAAATTTTAATCTCTCTTCAAGAGTTATAACAGATGCTATCAAGATTTTCTTTGGGTTCACCAAAGTTCTGAGATTAAATGGAATGGCATTAGTTGAATCAATGTCAAGTATAAATGTGCCACGATTATGCATAGTGAAATCACAAGAAACATCACACAAATAAATAAAAACATTCATTCCACTTCATAAAAATTAGAATTAAAATATTGTCATTAAGTAGTTCAAAAATAAAAGAAAGCATCTAAATAGCTAACATCCTCCTTTCTTGCCAACACGGATGCCGCAGTCGACGGTCTATTATCATATTCGGGAACCATTCTCTTGTCCCCTCAGTTCCTCATCAATAAGGCCTTGAATAAATTTTCTTAGAGTTCGGCACCCATCAGTCTCATGCCCAGTATGCTGATGGTAGGCACAATACAAATCTGCTGGGTGACTGGGATGCCCTTGGCTCCTGGCGAGTTTTGCAGGCTTTGGCTGTAGCATCCCCTTATCAATAAAATGAAGGAGGTGCTCAAATAAAAGCTTATCCCAGATGGTATAGCAATCTTGAGTAGTTTTAATATTTGGAAACTTGGTGGCTCCAACATCTCTCACACTGTTATCGCCGAGACTCGAGCTTTCCTAATTATCTCCCCCAATAACGTTGCCCCCTCCTTCAAAGGCCACTAGCTATTTGCTATTAATAGGATCCTGCACTTGACCTTTCGAGGTTTGGTAATCATCCCTCAGATATCTAGCATGCTGACACCTCATATGCCCTCGTTTTCTGGCTGGGTTAGCTAACCATGAATGCAGGTCCCCCTCCCGTGCTTGAGGCAAAGATCCGTCTATGCTGAAACAACACTTCTAGGCTATTCAATCCATTGATATTTCTCTTGTCACTCGAGTGCTGGCACAGCTGTCACAACTATACAGTCGACCTCTCTTCTCTAAGTTCTCAGAGGCTTTCTCGTGAGTAGCTAGGGTAATTGCAAATTTAGACTTTGAAATCTCTTCTTCGAGGATATTCATCCTTCTCTTTAGGCCCCGTGTCACTGCCAGAAGCCCATTTTCTAAAACATGCCCTTTGCCCTTTCGCTCAGGTGATAGAGCAATAGGCGACTCTCCTCCAGGTCCAGTTGGTTGTATGTGTACTTCTTTAATCGGATCATGCTCTTTTCGTAACATGGTAGGAGCAGTAAGCTGTTGTCCGGCAGGTGGCACCATTGCGGTGACTAAATTCTTCATAGTAGTCATTGTCCGAGCTTTAAACTTTTCAACCCTACCCTTTATCTCCTTTACCGCGTTATCCTCTACCTTGGGGACTTTATTCATCACAGTCCGAGGAATTACCTTCTCATCCTTTTCCTCTGCCATGAGATCATCTTTCGGGTCAAGAATTCTTTTTCGCTCAACAGGTGCCACTGCTCTAGGCTCAATGTCTGGTTGTCATATGGTAGTGACTGCTATAGGAGCCTCCTCCATAATAGGCAATTCAACTTGTTCAATAGCAAGGGCCACAGGCAGTTGCCTGGCATTTGGCACCATTTGAGCAGCGATATTTTCCATCATGGCCAACATCCTCCTTTCAAAATCCCCAAGCCTCTTATCTAGGTCTTGTACCGTCAAAGCACTAGTCTCCTGTGGTAGTTTTGCCATCAAAGATGATTCACTAGTTGTCGAGAGTGACTCAAAATCCAAAATAGGCACTAATTTTAGCAATCCAAAGGGCGAGTCTATCCTCACTAGTCGATCATCAAGTCCACTTGGATGAATCTATGATGGCAGAAAAAATTTTACTTGTTAGAATGATGCATGAATGACATATGCAATGCATGATAGTGTGTTATGCAACATTTACAACCACATACAAGCAAGTAGATCCTTCCAACCTTATTACTCCCACACGTGAGGTAATGCGGTCTCTTTCCTAGGTGGGCTTGATCCATGGGTTAATAGGGAACCCAATGGATGCGTATGGTGCACGGTGGAAAACCGGCAGCATAACATCTCTTATCTAATGTGCATACATATGAATTTTGGCCTATATGTATTTAAATATTTCAACTAAATTAAGATGGGCTCACCGAGTCATGAAAGCCTTTGATAAAAGACAATTCAATTTAGTTGATTATGTTCAATATATAATGGCCCACATAGCAAGCATCATAGTAAGGTACATTTCACCTAGGGGAAGTATCTATTGCCATTATATGAGCTTTAGTCAAGGGTGATGATACTTTTGGGCTACCCAAGCATGGTCCCTGCCAACGGGTCTAGCTCATCATAAATATAACGACCAATCGGGTCTCCAATTGATATACCATGATGGTACGAGGCTTAGGGTGGTGATTATCCTTAACACTTCCCTACATTGAGTGAATGTAGGGTCATCCTTCGGGAATGCACCGGGGTAAGAATAGGGACCAAACTAGCATAGTTCTAAGACTCTAATAAAATGCAATGCAATTTTGAAATGGGATAAAATTTTTAAATTAAAAAGCAATTATAATTTTTAACCAAGGTACTTTCTAATTGAAGTCTCTTATGTCCCCAGTGGTGTCACCACTGTGACGCGCGCCGAACCAGGGATGGCCTCGAAGACCCGCCTTTAGGGCTTTCGGAAATGAGGTTCATGGAAACTTGCAAGTGAAATTGGAAGGGCGTCTATTTTGGGCAACAAGGAGGTTTCATGGAGTCGCCACCCAATAGAACGTTGGGAAGGTTCATCTAGCCTCAGTGAGCCTAAGACAACGCAGCTATATCCATCATAGGCAAGCTGGAGGTGTCTTGGAGGCCCCACCCTAACATTAGGATGGCCCTCTCAGCCTCACGCTTGGGCAAACCAGAGGTGTCTTGGAGGCCTCACCCTAATATAATATTAGGATGGCCCTCTCGCCTCGTGGCACCTAGGACTATGTGTAGACACCAGGTCCCGAGTCGGTCCAAGATTAGGATTACCCGATGATGAAAATAAAGACCAATTCATGAGCAAGAAAATAGGAATCGGTCATTTCTTTGTCAAGTCCTTTTATTGTCCTCAAAATTCTTTTAAAGTGTTCATTCTTATTTTTATTTTTATTTTTATTTTTATTTTTATTTTTATTCATGTTTTTGTATTTCATTTTATTATATTTTCTGAAAAAAATTAAATTTGAAAAAAAAAAAATATCGCGAATGTCGGGCGCGGCGGCGCGTTTGCGGCAGCGCACTGGCGCTGGGCGAAGCGCCCGCTGCGCGAGAAAGAGCGACACGCCGTTGCGCGTCGCTAAAGCTCCGCTGCGCGCAGCACGCAGCGAGATGCGCACACTGCGCGCCAGCTCGCCCAGGATCGGCGAGAAATCTCACCGATCCTGCCCAGTCCCCGCCGCAACCGCCCATTTCCGCCGAAATTTATTTTTTTCACTTTTTAGGCTAAAAAAATAATTTTTCCTTCTGATTTTTTTCAGATTTTATTAAATTTAATAAATATTGGTCAAATAGGGTGGTAATTAAAATTCAGAAAATGACAAAAATAATTAAAAATAAATAAAAATGTTAATTGTCCAAATTTGACTTTAGGGATTTAATTTGGATTTTTGAGTGTGTTTTGTTGAAAATTTGTGAGGGGGAATCTTGGGGAAATCTGAGGGGAGCTGGAGAGGGAAGAGGATGGTAGGTTTTACGTGAGTGAGATTTCATTTTGGAAAAAAGGAGAAAAAATTGGTTTTGAAAGAGTAAGAAAATTCTCTCTAAAATAGATTTTTTCCTAAGTCATTTTGGGAAGAGCTTCTTGAGGGGAGTTAGTGGAGTTTGCTGGAAAAAACAAAAGGGTTCAAGGTTCTTGGATTTCATCTTTTATTATTCTCCAAAACAAAAAATATTTCTTTAAATATTCTTAATTCTTTTCTTTTACTCTACAAGTTTTCATCTTAAATTTCACTCTAGTTTTTTTATCTCTAAAAATTTTGATTGATCTTGAAACCTTTGAGAAAGGAAAATCAATTCCTTAACTTGAATTTTCAGATCACATATCAAACAAAAAAAAAAATCAAATCATTTTTCTTGTTGGTGTTCTTGAGTTTTTTAGACATAAACTCAAGATTTACTTGAACACATTTTCGAGTTAAATTTTCGGATCTTGACAAGAGATTAGATCGGACTATCTTTCTTCAATATCATTTAACTCTGAGGGTAAAGATTCTTGGACCTATTTTTCATTTCATTTTTACTTCAATTTATTCATGTTAATTTATCTTAAGTTATGTTATGTTGTTATTTTTGTGAATTAATACATGTATGTATTTTTTTGGTTTGAGATCTATCTTTTTAGCATGAATATTCATCTTCTCATTTTGTCGTTGGCATAAAAATGGATAGATCTATATAATGCTAAAAACGGGATTTGTATGATTTTCTCTTTTATTATCCCCCTTTTATAATTTTGTATGCTTAAATGTTATTACCGCGTGATGCATGTTTTTCCTTTTATTTTTTCACTTGATTTCATTGGCTTATTATTTTTATTATCGTTCTTATCATCGTAAGAATTAATATTTATTTTTATCATCATCATTATATACATTTTTAATATAACCCTTGCTAATTAATTGTTAACCATGTGGACCTTTGCATTTGTTTGGTTTTTAATTATTTTCTGTGTTTTCTTACATAGATCTAAGGTTTCTAATATTATTTTTTCCATCGTTTCATTTCATCGTTCGTCATTATTATTATTATTATCATCATTACTATTATTATTGTTATTTTCATTAATATTACTATTGTCATAATTTATCATTACACATTATCATTATTATCATTATTATTATTATTATTCTTGTCGTCTTTGTCGTCATTATCACTATTTATTTAATATTATTGTTATTATTATTGCTATTATTGTTATTTTTTTTTACCATTTAACGTAATATTTTAATATGTCAACTTAGCTTCATGTATCATCTAATTTACTAGTCACTCAATATGCATATTTTACCTAGTTCATTATTTTTGTTTAATTGAATTTTGTTTGGACACTAACATCAATTTTACCTGTGTTTGTTTTTTCCTTGTGTCAAATTCTTGTGTTCCCCTGTTTGAGCGTCCGTGCGAATGGAAGAGGAGACCGGAGAATTATTATTATTTTTATTGTACTTGTTATTTTTTTGTTTGTTTTACTGAGTTATTTGGCATGTAATAATTAATTAAACCATTTATTTTATGCACGCTTAATCAAAAATCACACAAAAATATTTCTACAAATAAAATTGGATTTTCTAATAAAATGGGACCAACGTCCTAGTTTTCCATCCAAAATAAATTGTCACTTTGAAATGATTTTCTTTAATTGTGCATGAGAGGACCAACGTCCTCAACATTAATAAATACCCCGTTTTATGCATGATTTATATTTTATTTACAATGGGGGTTGTATTCCGCCCCTAGTTTTGTTGTAATTTAATTTTGTCATTATTTTCATTTTTATTTATCATTTCATATGTGATTGATGTGCGCTTTAAATTCAATGCATTAATCGTGTGAGAGGAGGGATAAAATTCTGTAATTTAAAAGCTCATTTATAATTAATCAAGACATAAATAAGTGTGAAGTTCCGAACACCATCTCTGGTTTAGACCGATAAGAGGTTAAGTTTTCCCAATTTCTCGTAAATTGGGTGGCGACTCCAAAATACCTCAAAAGTGCCTAAAGGTGTTATGGCGATGGATGGTCCTTTTCAATGTTCTATTGTGAAAGGAAGTGCCGAAAAATATCTCATAACACTTAAGATCGGAAAAGACGCGAACCAATCCCTCGAATCCTAAAGTGGATTCCCGACGAGGGCCTTACTGGTTCCGGCGCGCGTCACAGTGGCGACTCCACTGGGGACTGTTTGTGACTTTGCTCTGAAAATGTCTTGGTTAAAATGTATAATTGGGTTTTTAAAACTAAAATTTCATCTCTCATCTAAATTTCATTGCATCCATTTTAGAGCCTTAGAATTATGCTAGTTTGGTCCCTCTATTAGCCCCGGTGCGTTCCTGAAGCACGACCTCATTTTCACTCAATTTGGGGAAGTGTTAAGGATAATCACCAGCCCAAGCCTCGTGCCATCAAATGGTATATCAAATGGTGACCCGATCGGTCGTTATGCTCGTGATGAGATAGACCCGTCGTGCAGGGACCATGCTTGGGTAGCCCTAAAGCAACACCACCTTGACCAAAGCTCATATAATGGCAATAGATTCTTCCCCTAGGTGGTATGTACCTTAATACAGTGCTTGCTACGTGGGTCATTGTGTATTAAACAAAATCAAACAAATTAAGTGGTCTTCTATGGAAAGCTTTAAAGCTTCAATAACCTCACCTTAATTTGGTTGAAGTGTCCAAATACACAATGGCCGAAAATCATATGTGTGCGCATTTCGAGAGATATTGTGCTACTATGCACTAACGCATTCCTCGGGTCCCCCGTTGACCCACGAATTAAGCCCACCTAGGAAGAGACCAATTGACTTTGTGTGTGGGAGCTAAAAGGTTGGAAGGATCTACTTGCTTGTATGTGGTTGTGACGTGTTGCATAGCTCACGATCATGTACCATGCACATCATTCACGCATCATTCTAACAAAGTGAGTTATGCAGCCATCATAGATTCATTCGGGTGGTCTAGAGATCCTAGTGGACGGCTGATCAGGAATCCTATCTTCGGGTCACCTGGAGGGGTGTCAGTTCAAGAGTCAGATACAGAAAGCAGTAAGACTTCATCTTCAGCGACATCAAGTATGGCTGAAATTCCCAGAGAATTGGAGGCTACTCGTGCATTGGTTGCTGAGGAAGTGGGTAAGAGGTTGGAAGAATTTGAAAATAGAATGTTGACGATGATGGGAAATTTGACAACTATGATGACACAGTCTGCGGGGCAACCATCAAATGCTCCCATAATGACCCAACCTATTGGGCAGCCACCAGTTGCTCCTGTGGTGGGATAAGAGAGGCAAGATTTAGGCAAGGAGGATCCTCCGGTGAATTTACGCTCGCCAGTGATTGAACCTAGGGGTGCACCCGAACCAAAAAGGGTTGTAGACCTTGATAATGATTCCTTTGAAGATGACATGGAGGTCCCAGTCCCAATGAAGGGTAAGGCACCTAAAGTCGAGGAAGCAATGTGGAAAAAAATGGAAGAGAGGTTCGAAGCTATGACAAGGATGCTGACTGTGGGAAGAGGAATGAACCCTGAAGACCGGGAGTTGGATAGTGATGATCTAATTCCCCTTAATTTTAAGATGCCCGATATCCCTAAGTTTGATGGTACTTCTGATCCCGTGGCGCATATCAAGCAGTATTCATTAGTAATGAAGGGGACAACTCTAACCAGGAAGCAAAAAATTGAGTACTTCTGCTTAAGCCTTACGGGGCCTGCAATCGGCTGGTATCATGGGTTAGACAGAAGATCCAAAGAAGATTGGGACTTATTGACTGAATAATTCTTAAAGCAGTATGATTGCAGTACTAGGATGGATATCACGCTGAAAGATTTAGAGCTGCTACAGCAAAAGCCGGGGGAATCTTTTCACGAGTACCTCACTCGATGGAGGAATCGGGTTATGGAAATGAAGCATAAACCAGATACTCCTGACCAGATTCGATTGTTTGTCAGGAATGCCAGCCCATATCTAAGGGACGGATTGAAAATGAAAGGGTTGAGAGATTGGGAGTCTTTAAAAGACATTGCCATAGAAGCAGAGAGTGAGTACATGGCGAGGAGGACAAGCAATGAGGCCTATGCCAGAAAGAGCTACAGTAATCTGGGGGCAAGCAAGTTGGCAAGTTCTAGCAATGGTAATAAAATCATAAGGACGGCCGAGGTTTCAACCACAGGAATGAACCAACGGCACTTCTCAAACTTAGGTCGACCTTTATCCTGGGTATTGAAGCGATTAATGAAATTGGGAAAACTACAACCGTTGCCACCTAGGCCATGTAGAACCCAAGGGCAGCCGGGGCACAGAGACAATGAATATTGTGAATTCCACCAACACACTGGGCATCTGACAGACAATTGTACGAGGCTGAGGCACCATATTCAAGATTTGATTGACAGTAAACAGATTTCCGATCCTGAGAAGAGGGAAAAGGAAAAGACGGCTGGGTATAATGCTGTTCCCCCACCTGTTTTTATGATAGGTTCAAACCTGCCGGAAGGGTATGTGTTAAGAGACCTTTATGGTAATGATTATGTGGCCATTGTTCGTCCCGAGCAGGAGGTTAATGAAGAGAAGCTTCAGGTTGGCATGATAGAATATTGGGACTTGACCAGCGAAAGCGAGGATGGAAAAGTTGACGAGCTAGAGGACGCGTGGAATTCTGAGGGTGAAGAGAAGGTGCAAGAGGTACAAGCTGTGACCCGAAGTGGTAGAGTGATTCTAGAGCTGGAGAGGCCTCAAGACCTAGTGCCTGCGCCTGTAGAAAAGGAACTCGAGGAGGATGGGATAATGAGACAGCTGAAGAAGACATCGGCTCAGATATCGGTGTGGGACCTGCTGAGACAGTCTCCAAGTCACAGACAAAAGCTAGTGGAAGCCTTGTGTGAATCAACAGTTGCTACCACCATTTCACCCACCGAGTTATTAGACATGGTGAAAGGGGGATCTGGAGAAAATGTAGTCTACACCGATGCTGACTTACCGATTGAGGGTCGCAATCACAATCGCCCCCTGTACATCAGAGCCCAGATTAATGGGAAGCATACGGCTTGCGTCATGGTGGACGACGGATCTTCCATCAACGTATGTCCTCTAGTGGCATTATCTGCTTTTGGGATGAATGAGAGCCTATTGAGTAAATCTGACTTGACCATTACTGGCTATGACAATTCAAGAAGACAAGCTGCTGGGACCTTCAAGGCACAAGTAAAAACTGGGCCAGTTGAGACAGAAACTGAATTTATCGTCCTGCCTATCCCAGCCAACTTCGCAGTACTACTAGGAAGGCCTTGGTTTCACAAACTAGGAGGGGTTCCGTCCACCCTCCACCAAATGATCAAAATCCCTTATGAAGGCCAAGTCGTGACAGTCAAAGCAGCCAATAATAATCAAGTGTCAGTCCTCGGGATTTCCAATCAACCCTTCAGTGGGTTCCATGTGGCCATGGTGGATGAAGAGGATGGTCTAGAGGGGACTGCTCAGGTCGCCGGTATGATGAAAAAGATGAACTTCCTCCCGGGTGCCGGTTTAGGCAAAAACTCGCAAGGGCTTAAGGCACCTGTCACTACGAGAGGGCAAAAGGATAGAAGAGGGTTGGGTTATACTGCTGAAACTAACAAAAATAAGCTTGTGAAGAAACCTGTAGAGATCCCGCATATCTTAGAAAGTTTCATGCCAGCAGCATCAGCATGTGCCTATTGTGGGGAGGCTGAGCTACAGTGGATTGGTGGCAAGATCACTCCAGGTTTTGAGATTTTCAATGATGTTTTTGACTGGTCCGACGGAATGGTCAAGTCAGTAGAAGGTTTTTGGGATGAGGAGATTTTCAATCAAAGTTTGGTATGGGATCGGGAAGTTCCTGAAGAGGTCGTTACTGACAGCCTGCTAGCCATGCGGGTGAAAGGCAAAGGAAAAATGGAGGCTAAGGTGGTAATGCCAGAATTGGAGGACCTGGAGATTGCGGACAACCAAGGCATTGGGCCATCAACTTCAGCATCGATATCAGCAGAGGACGCTGATGATAGCTTTTCTGATGTACTTTTTACTCCTGAACTGTTTGACAATCATGCTTGTAATTTCGAGTGTTTTAATAAGATGAATGACTTTGCTTACTTGTGTGATGTTTCTCATGATTTCATTGTGCATGATCACGAACATGAATCATTCATATTTGACATTAACTCAACTAATACCACCTCATTTAATCTCGGGACTTTGGAAAACCAAAAAGAAATCCTGATAGCATCTGATGTGACTCCTGAAGAAAGTGAAAATTTTGAGAGAATTTTAAAAAAATATGAAAAAGTCTTTGCCTGGACCTATGAAGATATGCCAGGAATTGATCAAGAGGTAGCTGAACATGCCATTCCGACCTATCCAGAATGTAAGCCAGTTAAACAGAAGCTTAGGAGGCTCAGACCAGAATGGGCCGAAAAAGTAAAAGAAGAGGTGCATAAACAGATTGAAGCAAAGTTTCTAATAGAGGTTAAGTACCCAACATGGTTGGTTAACGTCATCCCTGTAGCTAAAAAGGATGGAAAGGTTCGGGTATGTGTGGACTACTGAGATTTGAACAAAGCCTGTCCGAATGATGATTTTCCATTGCCCCACATTGATGTGCTGGTCGATAGTGCTGCAGCTTGCACGATGTACAGTTTCATGGATGGATATGCGGGATACAACCAAATCCTCAATAAGATCGCGGATCGGATTAAGACGGCCTTCATCACTGAGTGGGGCACATTTGCCTACCGGGTTATGCCATTCGGACTAAAGAATGCAGGAGCAACATACCAAAGAATGGCCACCAAGATCCTGGATGACTTGATACACAAAGAAGTGGAAGTGTATGTCGATGACATGATGATAAAGTCGGCCACTCGAGAGGGGCATTTTGAGGCCTTGGAAAAGTTCTTTCAAAGGATTGACAAGTACAACCTTCGTCTTAACCCTAAGAAATGCATCTTCGGGGTGACCTCGGGTAAACTATTAGGCCATGTGGTGAGTCAAAGGGGAATTGAAGTAGACCCAGATAAGGTTAAAGCAATCAGGGAGATGCCAACGCCTCGGAAGGAAAAAGAAGTTAGGAGTTTTTTAGGCAAATTGCAATATATTAGCAGGTTCATTTCCAAGCTTGCTTCGGTATGCGAACCGATTTTTAAGCTCCTTAGGAAGAATCAGCCAGTTAGGTGGAACGAAGACTGCCAGAAAGCTTTTGATATTATCAAGGAATATCTTTTACACCCACCAGTTCTGCGGCCTCCGCAGCCGGTCAGGCCATTAATCCTTTATCTAGCAATAGAAGAAAATTCTATAGGCGCCATGATGGCCCAAGAAGATGAGTTCGGGGTTGAGTTTGCGGTTTACTACCTCAGCAAGAAATTCCTTCCTTATGAAGCCAAATATGTCGAGGTGGAAAATATTTGTTTAGCAGTAATTTGGGCTTCAAAGAAACTAAGGCACTATTTCCATTCTTACAAGGTGCAGGCGGTCGCAAAGCAAAATCCTCTCCGATACCTTCAGGAGGCACCCTCTCTGCTAGGAAAAATGGGAAGATGGTTGTTATTGCTGCAGGAGTTTGATGTGGAGTATATCACCAGAAAGACCATTAAGGGCCGGGCAGTTGCGGAGTTCTTAGCCAACCACCCGATTGAAGGTGACCAATTGGAATATGAATTTCCTGATGAAGATGTATTGGCCATCACAGCACATAAGTGGCAGATGTACTTCGATGGGGCAGTGAAAAGCAAGGGAGCTAGAGTAGGAGTAATTTTGGTGACCCCAAAGGGTGAAAAACTCCCCTTAGCTAAGAAGTTAAGATATGGAGCCACCAATAATGAAGCTGAGTATGAAGCCTGCATCTTCGGGTTAGAAGCACTCTCAGCCGTGGGGGTAAAAGTAGCGGAGGTGTTCAGAGACTCATCCTTAGTGGTCCATCAGGTCAGGGGTGAATGGTCCATCAAGGAAGAACGGTTGCTACCGTATGTGGAGTGTTTGACGGGACTAAGTAGTCAATTCGAAGTCTGCACTTTTAGCCATGTGCCTCGAGATGAGAACCAATTAGCTGATGCCCTAGCCACCCTTGTATCTATATGGGATAACCCAGAAGGAGTGGTCATGAAGCCGGTGCTGGTCTTTAGTTCGGATAGGCCATGCTTTGAAGCTGAAAGGGTGATGGATGTTGAGGTTGGCGACGGAAAACCTTGGTATTACGATATCCAGAATTATTTAGAGAGGTCGGTTTTCCCAGAAGAGGCCACTGAGAAGGATCAAAGAATGATTAAAAAGTTATCCTCTCAATTCATTAGCGTGGATGGGGCACTGTATAAAACACAAGTGGATGGTATTCAATTAAGGTGTTTAGCAGAGAAAGAAGCTGAAAGGATTATGGAAGAAATTCATGCCGGTGTTTGTGGAGCCCATATGAATGGTTTTGCCTTGGCAAAGAAGATCATGCGCCAAGGATTTTATTGGATTACAATAGATGCTGATTGTTCAAAGTATGTGAAGCAATGCCAGTTATGCCAGCAATACGCAGACATGAGGCACGTGCCGGTTTCAGAATTACACAATTTGACGTCTCCATGGCCATTTGCAGCTTGGGGAATAGATATAATAGGGGAGATACATCCTACAGCATCTAACGGGCACAGGTTTATTGTTGTCGCTATTGATTATTTCTCTAAGTGGGTCGAAGCTGAATCCTTCAGAAAGGTGGACGCTAGGGATATGGCCAAGTTCATCGAGCGAAATTTGATATGCAGATATGGCCTCCCACACCACGTCGTGTCGGATAACGGGGTACAATTCTTGGCGAAAACCAAGCGGATGCTCCAAAAGTATGGAATCCAACATCACAAATCCTCTCCATACCGACCGCAGGCTAATGGAGCAGTTGAGGCAGCAAATAAGAATGTCAAAAGAATATTGGCCAAAATGGTACAGACTTATAAGGATTGGGCAGAAAAGTTACCTTTCGCACTCTGGGGCTACAGGACCAGTATCAGGACTTCAACAGGAGCCACCCCCTTCTCCCTAGTCTATGGGACAGAGGCAGTTTTACCAGTAGAAATCGAGCTCAAATCATTGAGAGTAATATCAGAGGCCCAGCTGCCAGAAACAGAATGGACGCAGCAGCGGTTGCTACAACTGAACTTGCTAGATGAGGATAGAATGCGGGCCTATTATCACAATCAGGTTTACGAGAAGAGATTGGCTCGAACTTTTGGGAAGAAAGTCAAAAAGCACCCCTTAGGAGAAGGAGATTTGGTCTTCAAGCAAATGAGGCCGGGGGTTCCGGACTTTCGTGGTAAATTCAGACCGACTTGGGAAGGACCTTTTGTTCTGAAGAAGATATTATCCAGAGGGGCTGCAATCTTGATGGACATTGACGGAAATGAGTTCAAGGAACCAGTCAACGTTGACAGATTAAAGAGGTTCCATGGCTAAAGACAAAAATAAACATAAAGAGAATAAATGCCCCACGGGTCGAAAACTGAAAGAAAAGCGGCCTTGTTAAAATCGGGCGCCTTGTCAAGGTGAAAACCGAAAAAAGGCACCTTGGGCAAAAGTTAAAGGCTGAGAGAAAATGGTCAATCATGAAAACCCGAGAGGGCTGATTGATAACAGGAGTTTGATGTTTTCAGGATCCATCTCGAGATTAGATGCGGTTTCGTATTTTGAGCCTAATGTTAAATAATGGTCATGTATAATGAAATCACGTGGAGACATTTACATGTACGCGAATGTACGCTCATTTTGCGTGATGCCATTATCTTCCTTTCTAGAGAAGTAATACATTATTTTTAGATGTGTGCGATTGTCCGCCATTATTTTGCCACCAAAGGGTTTAGCTAAAAAAAAAATAAAAAAGCCGTTAGAGATGAAAACCATAACTGGCTCTCTAAGCAAAAGTTAGGCCAAGGGGCAGGGTGAAAACCTGGATATAGGCAGTCTGTCCTAAAAAAAAAAATAAAAAAAAATAATAACCGCTAGGATGGGTTGGGTCCATCCTAGGCAAAAATAAGGCATAGGGTTATGTGAAAATCCTCGAAAGGACGCATGCCCCCACAAAGAAAAGCTAGTGTGAAAACCCACAAGGGGCACACTACCTTTAAAATAATGACTTTTGTTGCAAGGAGGGATAAGGTAGCATGAACTCTGATGACTCTGCTTGAGACAGGACGAAGCCTAACTCAAGATATAATTCAAAATTCAAGCCATGTGCCCACTGACCGGGGGCAAAAATACGCGCTTTATGAATCAGAACCCCTCAGCCAAGAAGCATTACGACTCGAAGCCTCGATACCCAGGCCACTCGGATGAATTCATCGCGCACATTTTGCAAGAGCATGTGCACGTTCACACGCATAATTTGCCTTGGATATTGGTTTTAATTCTGCAGGAGGCATTAGACAGTGGAACTTGTCTGAAAGCACACCTCAACAATTCAGGGGGTATGCAGAAGGATTGTATAGGGATGAATAATTGTGTAAATTTTCCTCTTTTCAGGATGCCTCCACGACGTGCCCCATCTAGAGGACCAGCCAGTGCCCCACCCCCAACGTGGATGGATGCTACACAAAGGCGGAAGTTTAGATCATTAGGTGATTCGCGATTCTTGTCCAGTAAATTTATGTCCCAAACATTCTTAGAGCAGATGGGCATGTGGGAAGAAGTTAGCAGGCTATTAGCAGCTATGGGTTGGACGGATTTCCTCACACCAGCTTTCCTCACTTACCCAGGGGTTACTAGGGAGTTCCTGGCTACGCTTAAGTATGGGGGACGTTCAAGATCAAACACTGACCCTGAGGCTATATATTTTCGGGTCCAAGATAAGGAGCATACGATGAGTCGCCAGGATTTTGCACAGATCATGGGTCTTCCGACGGGAAATCAGGTACAAGTACCAGACAGAGTTGTTTTGGCACATCAATGGGAAATGATCGCAGCATCAGGGGCCCATTATGACCGCAACACGATGAAGAGCACTTTATTGGCCTCGCAGGTATACAGGTATGTTCAGAGGGTTTTAGCCAGCAGCTACTTGGGCAGAACTGGTAGTCCTAGCGCCATCAGCACGGCAGAGATTTGGAGTCTATGGGCTATGGGAATAGGGACCCCACTCAATATTAGTCACGAGATCATAGCCGGCATGGTTAGACAGACTTGGAGAGCTACAGCACAGATATGTATTGGCGGGGTAGTCACCGGGTTGCTACTACGACTAGGGCATGACCCCAACACGTTTGGCCAGCCTGTGGACAAAGACATTTATGTCGATTGGGCCCTTGCCAAATGTATGGGTATGGTTGAGAAGTTGCCTGGACAAGCAGGAGAGTATAGACTTCTTACTATGGCAGAAACTCGACGGATGTACCGTTTGCCTCCACTCACAGTTGCCACACCGTTCGAAGATCATTTTCAGGATGAGGGAGATCTTCCACAACCTCAGACGGATGAGGAGTACTATTGCCCACAACCAGTGGAAGAAGAGCCTCCACAACCCCAGACAGGTGAGGAATATTATCATCCGCAACTAGTGGAGGAGGAGCTTCTACAACCTCGGACAGATGAGGAGTGCTACAATCCGCAACCAGTGGAAGGAGAACCTTCACACCCTCAGACAGACGGGGAATATTATCGTCCTCATCCAGAAGAAGAAGGGCCTCACTCGCCGCCAGACTATACGGATATGGACATCAATTTGGATGACTTTGACATTAACTTGAGTGGTCTTTTTCACGCTTCATTATCGCAGCCAGTTCCTCCAGAAGGTCAGATACACCCTCCTCCTTCCATGCATGCTTCGGATGTAGGTCCCCAGACGTATAGGAGGTATCACCCCTATGATCGTCTAGATTCTCCGGGGGCATTTACTTCAGCAGCTCCTCCACCACCACCTAGACCCGGGATGGAGCAAAGCCAGATAGGTATGGAGGTCCTCATCCAAACCATGCAGAGGGAGATTATAGCAGTAGTGGAGGCCAGATCCCAATGCTTTGACGAAAGGCTGATGGCCATGGAACAACGAATGAGTGAGAGACTGATGGCTATGGAGCAGCGTATGGGTGAGAGGCTTATGGCGGTAGAACAGCGAATGAATGAGAGATTAATGGCTGTAGAGCAGCGTATGGATTAGCTCAGGGATAAAAGACTACAAACCATAGACAAGAGATTACAATGCATAGGGCGGTGCGTGAAGGAGACACGACAACACCAAGACAGACCCGAGGAGCCCACAAGAGCCTCCTACACACCTATGAGCCATAAAGGATCAAGCGACGCACACCAACCATGATCTTTTAATCAATGTTCAGGGAGATTTATGATTTTTGATGTAATTCATGTACGAAAATAACATTTATATAGATGTCCTTTGTTGCACTTTGCATGTTTGGATACCCTTTAAATAAGAAATCTTTTTTTGACAAGCATGGAAATCATATGATAAATCACAAAATTGGTAAAATCGTAACAATTGAACCTTCACAGAAGTTAAAAATGATCATAATGATACATTGATCTAATCGGAGTTCATTTTATTCAGGAGACAACCGAAGTTATGCTGGAAAGCACTTTTTCGCGTTTTGTAAGTCTGGAGCAGACTCGGCGCATCACCATCCGCACTTTGTAAGTCTGGAGCAGACTCGGTGCAGCTCAGGAGAGCAACCCTCGCATTTTGTAAGTCTGTAGCAGACTCGGCGCATCATCATCCGCACTTTGTAAGTCTGGAGCAGACTCGGTGCAGCTCAGGAGAGCGACCCTCGCGTTTTGTAAGTCTGGAGCAGACTCGGCGCATCATCATCCGCACTTTGTAAGTCTGGAGCAGACTCGGTGCAGCTCAGGAGAGCAACCCTCGCGTTTTGTAAGTCTGGAGCAGACTCGGCGCATCATCATCCGCACTTTGTAAGTCTGGAGCAGACTCGGTGCAGCTCAGGAGAGCAACCCTGGCGTTTTGTAAGTCTGGAGCAGACTCGGCGCATCATCATCCGCACTTTGTAAGTCTGGAGCAGACTCGGTGCAGTTCAGGAGAACAACCCTCGCGTTTTGTAAGTCTGGAGCAGACTCGGCGCATCATCATCCGCATCTCGCGAGTCTGAAATAGGTTTGCAGTTCGGGAAAAATGATTTACATTTCATAGCAACAGGAAGGTCGTCGCCTTAGGTACACACTTCTTTCCTCTTTCCTTAATTTTGGCTCAACTAGGCACCTATATGCTAGTTTCCCCAAAATTGGGGGCAACTGTAGACACCAGGTCCCGAGTCGGTCCAAGATTAGGATTTTCCGATGATGAAAATAAAGACCAATTCATGAGCAAGAAAATAGGAATCGGTCATTTCTTTGTCAAGTCCTTTTATTTTCCTCAAAATTCTTTTAAAGTGTTCATTCTTATTTTTATTTTTATTTTTATTTTTATTTATTTTTATTTGTATTTTTATTTTTATTCATGTTTTTGTATTTCATTTTATTATATTTTCTAAAAAAAATTAAATTTGAAAAAAAAAAAAATATCGCGAATGTCGGGCGCGGCGGCGCGTTTGCGGCAATGCACTGGCGCTGGGCGATGCGCAGCGCCCGCTGCGCGAGAAAGAGCAACGCGCCGTTGCGCGTCGCTAAAGCTCCGCTGCGCGCAGCGCTCAGCGAGATGCGCACGCTGCGCGCCAGCTCGCCCAGGATCGGCGAAAAATCTCGCCGATCCTGCCCAGTCCCCGCCGCAACCGCCCATTTCCGCCGAAATTTATGTTTTTTCACTTTTTAGGCTAAAAAAATTATTTTTCCTTCCGATTTTTTTCAGATTTTATTAAATTTAATAAATATTGGTCAAATAGGGTGGTAATTAAAATTCAGAAAATGACAAAAATAATTAAAAATAAATAAAAATGTTAATTGTCCAAATTTGACTTTAGGGATTTAATTTTGGATTTTTGAGTGTGTTTTGTTGAAAATTTGTGAGGGGGAATCTTGGGGAAATCTGAGGGGAGCTGGAGAGGGCAGAGGATGGTAGGTTTTACGTGAGTGAGATTTCATTTTTGAAAAAAGGAGAAAAAATTGGTTTTGAAAGAGTAAGAAAATTCTCTCTAAAATAGATTTTTTCCTAAGTCATTTTGGGAAGAGCTTCTTGAGGGGAGTTAGTGGAGTTTGCTGGAAAAAACAAAAGGGTTCAAGGTTCTTGGATTTCATCTTTTATTATTCTCCAAAACAAAAAATATTTCTTCAATTCTCTTAATTCTTTTCTTTTACTCTACAAGTTTTCATCTTAAATTTCACTCTAGTTTTTTTATCTCAAAAAATTTTGATTGATCTTGAAACCTTTGAGAAAGGAAAATCAATTCCTTAACTTGAATTTTCAGATCACATATCAAACAAAAAAAAAATCAAATCATTTTTATTGTTGGTGTTCTTGAGTTTTTTAGACATAAACTCAAGATTTACTTGAACACATTTTCGAGTTAAATTTTCGGATCTTGACAACATATTAGATCGGACTATCTTTCTTCAATATCATTTAACTCTGAGGGTAAAGATTCTTGGACCTATTTTTCATCTCATTTTTACTTCAATTTATTCATGTTAATTTATCTTAAGTTATGTTATGTTGTTATTTTTGTGAATTAATACATGTATGTATTTTTTTGGTTTGAGATCTATCTTTTTAGCATGAATATTCATCTTCTCATTTTGTCGTTGGCATAAAAATGGATAGACCTATATAATGCTAAAAACGGGATTTGTATGATTTTCTCTTTTATTATCCCCCTTTTATAATTTTGTATGCTTAAATGTTATTACCGCGTGATGCATGTTTTTCCTTTTATTTATTCACTTGATTTCATTGGCTTATTATTTTTATTATCGTTCTTATCATCATAAGAATTAATATTTATTTTTATCATCATCATTATATACATTTTTAATATAACCCTTGCTAATTAATTGTTAACCATGTGGACCTTTGCATTTGTTTGGTTTTTAATTATTTTCTGTGTTTTCTTACATAGATCTAAGGTTTCTAATATTATTTTTTCCATCGGTTCATTTCATCGTTCGTCATTATTATTATTATCATCATTACTATTATTATTGTTATTTTCATTAATATTACTATTGTCATTATTTATCATTACACATTATCATTATTATTATTATTATTCTTGTCGTCTTCGTCGTCATTATCACTATTTATTTAATATTATTGTTATTATTATTGCTATTATTGTTATTTTTTTTACCATTTAACGTAATATTTTAATATGTCAACTTAGCTTCATGTATCATCTAATTTACTAGTCACTCAATATGCATATTTTGCCTAGTTCATTATTTTTGTTTAATTGAATTTTGTTTGGACACTAACATCAATTTTACCTGTGTTTGTTTTTTCCTTGTGTCAAATTCTTGTGTTCCCCTGTTTGAGCGTCCGTGCGAATGGAAGAGGAGACCGGAGAATTATTATTATTTTTATTGTACTTGTTATTTTTTTGTTTGTTTTACTGAGTTATTTGGCATGTAATAATTAATTAAACCATTTATTTTATGCACGCTTAATCAAAAATCACACAAAAATATTTCTACAAATAAAATTGGATTTTCTAATAAAATGGGACCAACGTCCTAGTTTTCCATCCAAAATAAATTGTCACTTTAAAATGATTTTCTTTAATTGTGCATGAGAGGACCAACGTCCTCAACATTAATAAATACCCCGTTTTATGCATGATTTATATTTTATTTACAATGGGGGTTGTATTCCGCCCCTAGTTTTGTTGTAATTTAATTTTGTCATTATTTTCATTTTTATTTATCATTTCATATGTGATTGATGTGCGCTTTAAATTCAATGCATTAATCGTGTGAGAGGAGGGATAAAATTTTGTAATTTAAAAGCTCATTTATAATTAATCAAGACATAAATAAGTGTGAAGTTCCGAACACCATCTCTGGTTTAGACCGATAAGAGGTTAAGTTTTCCCAATTTCTCGTAAATTGGGTGGCAACTCCAAAATACCTCAAAAGTGCCGAAAGGTGTTATGGCGATGGATGATCCTTTTCAATGTTCTATTGTGAAAGGAAGTGCCGAAAAATATCTCATAACACTTAAGATCGGAAAAGACGCGAACCAATCCCTCAAATCCTAAAGTGGATTCCCGACGAGGGCCTTGCTGGTTCCGGCGCGCGTCACACTATGCAAATTAAGCCTTTTTACAGGACACAAGAGGTGTCTTGGAGTCCCCATCCCAATAGAATATTGAGATGGCCCTCTCGCCTCGTTGAGCCCAAAGACCATAAATGGTTCGGGACTTCTCATTTATTCATACCTTGATTAAGTTAAAATTGTGTTTTGAATTTAAGTTTTCATCCCTTTTCTCATACGTTTTGATGCAATAATTAGAGCTTAAATTTTCATCCCTTTTCTCATCCTTCGCTTGCATGAATGCTCAATCAAGGAAAAAAAGGATTAAAGCAAAAAAACACCAAAAAAATTAATGTTAGTATTCAAATTAAGAAAATTAATTAAACAAATAAAACAATAAATGATAAATTAGAATAAATAAAATATGCATTACGGATGACAAATAAATTAAATGGCATATTAAAATAAATAGATGATTAACATGCTAATAAATTAACACAAATAATAATAAGAATAATAATAATAATAATAATAATAATAATAATAATAATAATAATAATAATAATAATAATAATAATAATAATAATAATAATAATAATTGCAATAATAATAACAATAATAATAGAAATGAAGAATAAATAATTAAATAAAATAAAGTAAAAAGAATATTAGAAATGTTAAATCTATATACAAAATCACATAAAACAAATAAAAACACAATAAATCTACATTATTAATAATTAAATAGGAACAAAAAATAAATAAGAGAAAAATAAAATTATGAGATCAAGCGTAGAATGTTTACACTCAGATTTCGGATTCAATGGATGAAGAATATGATTTATTTCCTTTCTTTTATTCACAAAATAGAAATAAAAATTGGTAAAAATTGGAACTTTATTCCAAAAGAAAACTGTTTAAGAAAAACAATAGAAGAAAATAAATTAATTCTCAAGAACAAAGAATATATTTCTTTGTCTCAAGTATGTTTATTGATTAAAATTGTAACAAAAAAATGGAAGAAAAGAAATTTAATTTTCAAAGAACAAAGAATTATTTTCTTTATTTTAAGAAATTAAAATTGATAATAAAAAACAAATCTCAAGAACAAAGAGTGGTTTTTCCTTGTCTCAAGAAAAATTCTTGATTAAAAACTAAATTTTTAACCTCAAGAATTTTTATTTGGAGAAGAAAAAAAATGAAAAAAGTGTAGAGAGAATTCTTTGAGAAGAAGAAGAAGAAAAAACATGATTTTTGATGTAAAAATGAATTCCTCCCAATTCCCTTTCAAATTTTCAACTTAAATGAATAAAAACTAAAAAAATAATTAATTAGGGAAGAAAATAGGATTTCTAACTAATTTCCCTTAATTTTTGTGTAAAAACGGGAAAAGATCATTAAAAACCCGGAATAATGGTAAAAAAAAGTCAAAAAATGAATAAAAAACGGATTTAGGGCGAAAATAGGTGTTTGCGGGGGAACTGGGCCGACCGACACCCGACGGGGGTCGGTAGCGCGCAGGCGACGCTCTGCGCGTCGTTCGCGTGCGAGCGCTGCTCAGGGCACCACGTTGCAGCGGCCGACACTCGCGAAAAAAAAATAGATAATTTTTTTTAAAAAAATTAACAAAAAAAACTACAATTTCTAAACCCCATTTTAAAAATTAATTTTTAAAATATTTTTATTCTAAAATACAAATTTGACAAGGAAATCATCACTTTCAAACTCTTTGCCAGTGAAAAGACAATTTATCATCATTGGGTAACTCCGATCTAGGCTGACTCAGGAGCCGATATCTACAGGTTAGTTTGTGGTTAATTAGCTGGAAATGTAAAATTGGGTTGAGGTTTATTTGGCCTACCTTAATTGTAAGTGTTATAACTTGAGATGTATGACTATGAAAATGAATGGGGATGATGGGATTAGGTTCCTATGATGTGTGTCTATAATAGTCTTAGAAATGATCATGCTAAATTGAGGGCTTAAAAGTCTGTAAAAGTGAATTAAAGTGTAGCTAATTCTGTAGGAGGGCCTTTTGGAGCATGTTATGTTCCTTAGGCCATAACTCATTGTGTTTTAATCAAATTGAGATGAGAATTGTTCCATATGTAAGTTACAATATATATGAATAAATTATTAGTGGAGCGTGTTGGTTAAAAATGTCATTAAAGTTGGTTTTAGAAGTCATGTGTATTAAATGCGAAAAATGTACCTGTAGGGTAAGTTTCTGTGTAGGTTTCTCTTGACCTTTGGTGACTCTTTTGCCCATATATAGAGTTATAGTGCTCTAAATTGGTTTCTTCAAAATGGAAATGAAACCCAAGATCCACACCTAAAAATGTCTAAGAATATAGTTGAGCTAATTATGGCTTTAAGTGTCCCAAAAAGTGGCCAAAACATAGGTATTCCTATTCTAGCGGGTTCATCAAAATAGTATAGATTGTTTAGATCACATCTGATGTTTTAGATGTTCAAATTACCTGAAACGTGTCCCATTGGAAACTTAACATCCTAGGTAACAATTGTTAAGAAGGACATTTTGCCTAAAAATGAGGTTTAGATGTTCGTTTAGGCGATGCAAGTGTAGGGTGGAAAGTAGTCTCGTAAAACACCTGATGGTAGCTACTGCCGCGAGCACGATAGAACAAGTCATATGAAGGATTTTCTGCTCATTTTAGAGCCCATGGTTAGCATGAATCAATTCCCCACCTTTACCCTCAACTAATTTGTATATTTTTATGTGTTTTCTTCCTGAATTGAACTTGTATTACACCGAAACATTCTGGGATTTATCCAATGTGTGTTGAGCATTATTAAATGATTAGAAGAATAATTATCACAAGAAAAATACACAAGAATATAACTAAGATTGGTAGTAACCTAATGAGGTAATAATGTATACTATATCAAATAGAATTTAGTTAAGTTGAATGATATTTGGGAATTGTAATGCCTTAATATATATGAGCATGTATAACATAAACAAGTATACATAATTATGGGTTGAGGTTAAGTTCTACACATATGAAGGATATTAAATGAAATGAGTTTGCTTAATGTGAATATGAATCATATGTATGTGTGTAATGAGGTTATATTGTATATGGGGAAAATATGAACATGATTGAAATGAATGAGATGTGTAAGAGTATGACTATATGTTTGTAGTGAATATGTATAAATATGATATGTTAGCTGGCATGTAAATTGGATTGTTAGGAATTTGGTTTAAGAAGTCGTTGACAGGCACAATCGAATTGGTGAGTAAATAGGCAAAACTGAATTGTAAAATCATAGCATTGCAAGTAGTATAAGATTGACCTTTGGCAAACAATGCTTAATTAGTTATCTAATGAAAATGAATTATTGGCATCTTTATTGAATAGTTTATGAATGTATCAATATGCTAAAAATAAATGACTGATTTGAGAATGTGCCTAGGAAGACTTAAAGGGCATGATTGAATAGATAACTAATACGACAAACTGAATTTTAGGTTGATGCATAATTGGAATTAATTAAGATGATTGAAATTTGAAATATTAAATAGTAATGCATGGAGAATGTGTATAGGGGAGATGTCTAAAATTGGTATCATTGAATTCATAACAAATGCATAAATAAGTTGTTAATAGATCATATTGGATAAAAATTGTACTAGAACAAGCCATGAGAGTTACATGCAAAATGGGTGAAAAATGGGATGTGAGAAGTGAGGGTTGAATCAGAAATTCCAGTTCTGTCGCGAGCGCGACACCTCTATATGATTGAAATGTTTTCTTATTTGCTTCAAGTTTTGCTAAAGCATATTTATAAATGATAATTAAGCATGAATGTGATTTCAATCTTATGATTAACATGTGATCATGTAAGCATGTAAATGTATATATGAGATGTATCTTAAGTATGTGTGTGTATGTATATATGAATATATATATATATGTGTGTGTGTGTGTGTGCGATCTTATGCAATTGCCATGGCAAAGTGATTGTGATGTGAACTACAATGTATGTGAACAGTGGGATGAGGTATAATTGAATGATATTATAATGCTATATTTGCTATGACAATGAGAATAATTGGATTAACAATTTAGCCTGTGAGTTAAGTAGTGGATAGATAGGCATGCCTATAGGGTCTAAGTGCTGCAGCCCAATGCATCCGATTCCTCTAGAATCACAATGCGATTTGAATCCTTACCGGATTCCTCAATGCGAAATTATTGATAATGTTGATATTTTTGTACCTTAAGGTACCAAAGCGAATGTGAGGTATCCACGGATACCAATGTGATTATTGTACCCTTGGGTTACCAATATGATACCCGTTATCTGCGTCTTTGAGTTGCAGGCAAGGTTAAAATAAATATGTGAACTAATGGAGTGATTTAAAATTATGCGACAACTATTGTGTGCGATTGTAATGAGCATGTGAAAGCCAAGAGATGGTGTAACAGAAACCTAATTGTCATACTATGATATGTACTTGAATCATCTATATATATGTGCATTTGTTGATTCTAAAATATGGAAATTTTTTGATTCTATTATTAATGCGATGAAATATCTTTATGTTAATAATTAAGAAATTATAATCTTATGTATATACATATGGATAAGAATGCGATGTTCATGTGAATAATAATTTATTATGTGAATTCTAATGTGATTATCCAACGTGTGGACCTATAAATAGTGAGTACGAAGCATGATAGATATCATAAACCTTGTTGTGCTTATAGCATGCTTTATGAGTATACATGAAGATTATGTTATTATTTATTGTATTTTGTTCCCCACTAAGCATTATCGCTTAGCATGGATATTTAATCCATGCAGGTATCTGAAGATAGTATGTTTGGAAGACAATCTTGCATCGCCAACGACCAACACATTAGGAACCGCTGTATATGTAGAATATTTGTAATATTATAAGATGTGTAACTATAGTTAGTAATGTGTAAGGGGACTAAGTTTTTGTGTTAAGAAAGTTATATTTTGTAAAGTGAATAATAAATAAAGACCATAAGTGTTTTGTATTATAACGCATGGATTTTAAGAATAATTTTGGGTGTTGTTTTGAAAGAAAAATTTATTAATCCTGATTTTTATGTGAATGTTAATTCGTGTTCTCATGTTGTTGTGTATGACACTCCATAACCGTCGTAGTAAAGCTCTACAGGTGGTTAGGGGGTTGTGACGCGCGCCGAACCTATCAAAGGCCCTCTTTGAACTCGATTTTTGATTATGAGACATTTTGGACACCTCCCTTCCAATAGAACATTGGAACAGATCATCTAGCCTCACAACGCCTTTAGGCACCTTTGAGGTATTTTGGAGTCGCCACCCAATTTACAAGAAATTGGGAAAAATCATCTAACCTCTATTGGTGTAAACCAGAGAAGGTGTTCGGAACTTCACTCTTATTAATGCCTTAAGTTAACTTTATAAATGAGTTTTTAAGAAATTAAAATTCCATCACTCATCTCACACGATTATGCATTGAATTTAAAGCGCATTGCAAGCATGCATATTAGAAAGCATTAAATAAAACGATAAAGAAATAAATAAATTACATGTAAAAATTAGGACAGAACAATCCCCCAAAATAAGAAAGCATAAAAATAAAGTTTGTCCGAAAATTAAATACAAGGGCCCAAAATGGATAAATGAACGCATAAAAAATAATTAAAGTGCATCATATATAAATAGGGAGATTTATTGAATGTTAGGAACATTGGTTCCATTTTTATTAACTTAGAGAGATTGGAGAACTATTTTTGGATATTGATTGAGTAAATAGGGATGAGTGATCCCATTTTATGAAAATTAGTTCTCCATTTGAAAGTGAGATTTTAATGGTTAAAATAGGACATTAGTCCATTTTATTAAGAAAAATTCCAAGTTATTAATTATTGTAAAAAGGCATGATTTTCTGCAATACAAACAAATATAAAATACATTTTACATACAGCATAAAATAATATAATAAAGAAAATATAACAAAAAATACAAACCCTAAATTCGAAGGTCTTTGATCACCCGATCCTCCATCTCGTGCACAAATGTAACTCGCATAAATAAATAAATTTTGAGGCAACAAAACAAAAAAATAAAATGAAATGTTAGTAAAGTAATTAAGTAGATAATTTATGTTAGTAAAGTAATTAAGTAGATAATATATAAGAAATAGTCAAATAAAGATTAATAAATAAACAAAACAAATAAGCCAATAAAAATAATCAAACGGTGACAAATGATTTGATGATAACATTAATAATTATTAACAGAGATAAATTGAATAAAAGCTAAATGTTAATAAAATGAATTAAGATAGAAATTAACAATGAAAAATAGAGCAAATTATATTACATCACATGCATTTTTGGCAACTTCCTACATTCGGGCACTTGGAAAAATGTACATATAATGTGCTACAAAGAGGTAGCATGACGGTCCTACTAGCCGGTTAGCGGACGGGGTTAAGGGGCAGCGCCCCGTGAAAATTTTTTAATTTTGTCAAATTTTATTAACAATTTTTTGCCCAAAAACCCTATTCTTTGTACGTTCAGGTAAAATAGGAGAGAAGACGCTCGGGTAAGGAAGAGCTAAAGGAAAGGCTGGAAAAGGGGGTGAGGACAAACGTGCATGACTCGTGCACACTTGCACGAGTCGTGCAAGAGGAGCACGACTTGTGCAAGTGACGCACGAGTCGTGTAGGTCCTTTACGACTCCTGCAAGTGACGCACGAGTCGTGAAGTCTTCCGACTAGGGGGCA
Source organism: Excoecaria cochinchinensis (assembly GCA_947683425.1). Classification (NCBI taxonomy): domain Eukaryota; kingdom Viridiplantae; phylum Streptophyta; class Magnoliopsida; order Malpighiales; family Euphorbiaceae; genus Excoecaria; species Excoecaria cochinchinensis. The sequence continues at coordinate 4,317,753 of CANTUQ010000028.1, read as the reverse complement.
AGAGTCGTGCAAAAATGCACGACCCGACTGGGAAAAAGGACTCAGATACAGAGTTTAATCTGATCGAGAAACACGGCTCGGATAAAAGCAAAGGCTAATTCTATCAGGCAAGACAGAAAAAAAAGGAGGCACGACTCTCGGATGATGAACACGACAAGGACATAAAATCATGACTCGTGCAAAAAGATAAAAACTCAGACAAACAAGAAACAGAGATGAATAGAGCAACATTAACAGACTAACAAGTATGATAATAGGCCATCAAAACACGCATAATAGAATGACAAGCATGCCGATAAGTCAAGGTAAATATTTAGGATCCATGTCTAATAACAAACAGCAACAAATATACAAAATATAAATTAATAGAATTAAAAGATGAATATATACAGTATGTACATCATAGGAAACTTAGTAAAGAAAAATATGAAATGAAAAAAAGTATGAAAGAAGAGGAGGTTTACCCAGTATTTACCCTCAGAATGACTTTATATTGCAAGTGAAGAAGTGTTGGTTTCCTTCGTTGGTTTGTTTGAAAAGAAAGTAAAATCAGAGACTACGGAAAATTTTAAATGAGAGTTACGTTGAAGGAAAAAATGCAAGATGATTGAATCTCAAATGCCAGGAATTAATTTCCTGGGTTCAAGAACAATCTCAGAATACTTTGAGAACCAAAAATTGTTTTCTTGACTCTCAAATCTCCTCTCTGTCTTTTTTCTTGCTAGGTTTTTCGGCGCTTTCAAAAACAACCCCCCCCCCCCCCCCCCCCTCTTTTAGTTTCAACTTTTTCTCTTTATATGTCCTCAGGAATTAGGGTATCCCTAGTGAGGTTGTATCTCACGTTAGTGAGATAGGCCTCACTAATGTGAGGCTAGGCCTCATTACACAAGCCCCAAATCTTTGTTTTTTTAAACAAAAAATAATTTTTTTGAGGAAATCATCACTTCTATTTGTCTTTCGCCTGTAAACAGGCATCATTATCATCATTGGATAACTTTGGTCTGGGATGCCTTAGGTCCCGGTGTCTACAGGGGTGTTACACATCTAGCAAGAAATCAAGTATAATCACAACTCAACAACATGCATCTATCAAAATCACACACGATCCCGACCACAAAATGCAGGTTGAACCACCATCTCTTTTTCAGCTCAAATCTTTTCCTTGCCTTTGTCTTTTCTCTTATCAACAGCTTCTTGCACAAAATCATCCAAAACAGACACTTAATCCAACACTCAAACTACTTTAAATCAAAAACAAAAATGGAAGAAAAAGGAGAATATTTGATACACGAAACTCCAACTGCACTTACCTTGCAAATCTCTTACAAGACCTCTAATCTTTTTTAACTCTTGAAACCAATCCAAGTTCACAGCTCAAGGTAGGCAAACGGGAAAGAAGAAGAAACAAAAGGGAGAGATGAAGGGATAAAGCCGGCCAACTAACCAATTAAGGCCGCCAACTCTCATTAAATATATTTAAAGCATGAAAGTGCTGAGGTGTCACTCCCTCAAGATGCCACATGTCCAGCTTTTATTGAATTTCCCATTAAATCCTTAGCCAAATACTAATTAATCCCTTTGTCAAAATTCTGTCCTTAATAACTTATATTCTCTTTTCAATTATATCCCTACTAACTCACAATTTATATATGCATAATTACTTTTGTACCCTTCACTATACAATTAACACTGCAATTCTTCTAGGGTATAATTTGGGTCCTTACACATAGAACTTGTAATGATTATAAGGGCGTCTATTTTTGGCAACATGTGGTGTTTTGGAGTCGCCATCTAATAAAATATTGGAAAAGTTCATATAGAACATTAAAAAGGTCCATTTAACCTCATGAAACCTAAGACCAGAGAGAGTTCGGGACTTTACTTTTATTTATACCTTAGCCAAAGTTATAAGTGAGTTTTTGAAATTAAAATTCAATTCCTTTTCTCTTACAGTTTAATGCAATTATTAAAGCGCAATCCAAACATATAATGAAAGCTGTAAATTACGCAAAATTAGAATAAAGTAAATAAGAGTACATTAAATTACAATAAAACTAGGGGCGAAATACAACCCCCAAGAAAAGGAAATATAAATCATGCATAAATATGGGCATTTATTTGAGGTGAGGACATTAGTCCTCGCATGCATGCTTAAAAGAATGATTTTAAAGTGACAGTTTTATTTGGAGGGAAAACTAGAAATTGATCCTTTTTTATTAAAGAAAACCTTATTCATTCGTAGAAATATTTTGATGCTTTTTATGTTAATGAGCACTAAAATAACATTTATGATAATGAATAAGAATTGGAAAGATAAACTACTAAGAGAGACAGAGTGTAAAAGAATGAACCAAATCGATGTCTTTGAATCATCCTAATTAGTCCCCTTTTTTAGCATCCAATGTTCAACAAAATAAAATCTCAAAAAAAAAAATGAAATAACATGTTAGCAAAATAAAATATCAGAAGCAAAGTAAATGATTAAAACATTAGAAAATATTGAGATGAATTACCTAAAATTAGTATGAAAAAAAATGCATAAAAAAGGAATTAAAACAATCAAAAAAATTAAAAGAAGAGACCTAGGGACGGCCAAGAAGGGGCGAGGAACGGCCGTCCCTGGGATGACCGACAAGAAGAAGAGGCGCCCCGCAATGACCCATCTCTCATTTGAGGGACGGCCATCGGTAGGGCCTTCAGCCCATCGGTCATTGCTACATCTCAAAAAAAAGGAAAATTGGTTAAAATCTAGGCTCTCACATTTTTAAACCAATTTTCATACAATGAATTACCAATTAAGCAAATAAAGCGATAAAATGAATTAATTAAAATGAATTAATTTACATTTTGAAATTTGTTCATATGTCTCATGTCAAGGTATTGAAATTATTGCAAGAATGGTTAATCCAGAACGTTTACCCTCGGAATATTGATTTTCAAAAGGCAAAAGTTGTGCAAATCTCCCTTGAATTCTACAAGGATCATTTGACTAGTGAAAACAATTGAAAATAATTTTCTTTATATAAATCATTCTTTTTAAAATAATCAAAATCCCAGAAAATTAAATCAAAAAAAGAGAATTTATTTTCCTTTCTCAAACTCACTTCTATTTTTTAGAAGATCTAAAATTTTAAGGAGGTAAATCGAAAGAAAAGAATTGATTTCCTTTTTTTTCAAATTTCCTTTTCTATGGATTTCAAAAGAAAACTATGTATAAAGTGAAGACTTTTGTTTATGAAAATTGATATCTTTCTTTTGCAAATGTTTTTCAAAAAACCAGCATCCCCTTTTCTTCTTCATTAACCTTATATTTATAGGTTAATGCTGATTTAAGGATAAAGATAGGAATTAGATATTTATTTTCGAAAATAAATATTTGAATTTTAAATATCCTTAGAGATAAACATTAAGTTTGAAATCAAATATTTCTATTTATCCTTTAAGATAAATATTAAATATTTGATTTATCCATAGAGATAAAGTGATTCCAAACGTTTGATTTATCTTTATGCATAAACGATATCAAAATATCTTTTTGAAATCAAATATCCTTATTTATCCTTAAAGATAAATATCAAATATTTGATTTATTCACTTTCTAGTGATCCTTAGATGTGAAATCAAACTTCTAGTTTATCCATGAGGATAAACATTTAAAATATTGCATTTGTCCATAAATCTACCAGCAAATCGTTGTCAAAGCTCCAACCATCAGGCATCCCATGGCCGAGGAACGGGCATCGGTCAAAAGGCTAGTATTGCCTTTCGAGCGGTGGGCACCCACTCATGCGAGGGACGAGCTTCCCTCTAACGCAAGTAGTGGGCACCTGCTCGCGTGAGGGACGGGTATCCCTCAAGCGCAAGTGACGGGCACCGCGTTGACCGACGGGCATCGATCAACCAAAAGATAACCTCTTAAACGAAAAGGCCTCTTTCGAAGCAAAAGACATATAAAAAGGATTTTTGGTCACTAATATCCTTAAAATTTGTGAATTTCAAGGGCGAAAACCTACAACCTCACTCCTTTACCTGTGAAACAGGTACCGGTATCTTCATCGAGTAACTCTGATCTGGGCTGCCTTAGGGCCCGGTGTCTATAACATACAAGCACAATCATAGCATGAATATTACACATGCATTATACTAGAATCATGCTTAGGCCTACAAGTCTAGAACATTTATGTATCATTACATTCAAAGCATTGTCACTAGTTCACATTTTAATAGATCGTGCATTTGCTTGGTGTATACATAATACTTAATCACATGACTGAATAGATTACATGGGTTTTGCATAGATTCATCAAATACAAAGCATTCACACATCAACTTAACCATTAAGATTATCTTAATCTTTTACATTTAGGTTGTCTGCAATTCAATGATGCGGAAAACGAGTAACACATTGGTACCCCTGAGTTACTATAATTTCATTGTATCCATGGATACACATATACACATTTGTACCCTAAGGTACAGTAACTTAATAAGATCAGTATTCCACATTAAAGAATCCAGTAAGGATTTATTTTGCATTGTGATTCCAGAGGAATCGGACGCATTGGGCTGTAACACTTGACCCTATAGGCATGCCTATCTATCCACTACTTGACTCGCAAGCTAAAGTTGGTTAATTTCATTATTGATTTCATAGTTGTTAATTCCAATAGCACATACATAAACCACATCAAATTCTTCACTTTGCATATTTACAAAACATTAATAATCCACATTATTCTTTTACACATCTTACAACTCTTGGATAACTTGTAATTAGGTCATTAACCAACAAGTATTTGCATTCTTTAATCATCATATTTATATGTATATTTACTTCATATAACCTCGATATCAAGCTCAAATAAAATGGCCACAAGCTTGGTTAAAAGCCACATAATTAACAAACCAAAATAAATAAGGGTTATTTGCCAAAATAGGGTACCTCACGGTCACAACCAATTTGGTTGTCACCGTAACATACTGAGGTCTTCAAAAAACAAAGCAAGCCAAGGTACCTCACGGTCACAACCAGTTTGGTTGCCACCATGACATACCAAGCACTCCCAAAATAGAATGCAAAATGAGGTATCTCACGGTCACAACCGATTTGGTTGCCACCGTGACATACCAAACATTTCGAAAACAGAATGCAAAATGAGGTATCTCGCCGTCAAAACCAATTTGGTTGCCACCGTGACATACCAAACACTTGCAAACAGAATGCAAACTTTGGCACCTCACGGTCACAACCAATTTGGTTGTCACCGTTACATGCCAAACCCAGGCAAAATGGAGTTCCTACATACCTCACGGTGGCAATCTCTTTGGTTATCACCGTGACCTATGCAAAAACACTATAACACAGCTGTGCTCTCGGTCTCAATTCTCATATCACTTTTAAGACCTCAAAACTCATTTCCTTTTTGTCATTCAAACCAACTCATTTTACAACAACAGCAATCTACACATACCTGATTTCCATTAAGCCATTCTTACTCAATTAAACACAAATCTCATGGCACACTTACATAACTCAATACTTAACATTCCACTAAAATCGTCATGAACACAACAATAGTTTCATAACCTATTAAACCTAATCAACTTATTCATTCACGTCTTTAAGGATTCCTACTACAAATTTAGTTCATGCTTAGTCAAAATATACATGCAAATACAAAACATGCCAATACACTTATAGGGTTATTTCCCAAACCTCATCGCCTATTCTCCTAACGTTCACTGAGTACTTGTTTCTCCGATTTTTGCCTTTCCCTTGTTTTTCTTTACTCCTTCCTCTATAAATACCATTCCAATTTCTAGAATTGGACACAATTCGTTAATTCTATGCTTTCTCAATCCATTGTGCAAGAAAGAGTAGAAGATGAAAAGAAATCAATTACTAAACCACTTACCTTCCAATACTATTAATTAAATCCTTGGATCACAAAGCCAACAATCATAGAATCAATTTAATACTTCCTAAGGAATCACACGAGAAAGAAGATGAAAGAGTTGAATTGCAGAAAATGGAAATGGCTGGAACAAGCACTCATGGTCCTTTCTCTCTCCTCAAATCAATATATATGTATGTACTAGTGTAGGTGGCATCCCTATCAAATGCCACCTAGATTCCACTTCAATTTTTGTCCCTTAATTAGTTTAATTAATCCCCTTTAAATATTAGTTAATCCTCAATTAGCTTAATGATGCAAACTTACAACTTGGCCACTTAACTTTCCTTTAGTTTCTCAATTAGGTCCTTCTTTTATTATAATTAAGTCCACATTACACCCTTAGTTAATCCAATTATACCAATTGCAAATAGGGTACATTTTCGGCTATTACAATTATTATTTAGCATGATAATGTTAATTAAACTTATTTAATGAACTATGTGTATGGAATTATTCTGTGAGGTAATTTATATTAATATTGTTTAATATAACAATGTGAATAATTGGATTAATAAATTAATTAGCCTGTAACGTCGGGTCATGGATAGATAGGCAAGCCTACAGGGTCCTTTGTTGCTGCAGCCCTTTGTTTGGAATTCCAGTTGTGGGTTCCCCTTTGTTTGGAATTTCAGTTGTGGATTCCCCTTTGTTTGTATTCCAATTGTGGATCCATATGTGCTTTGTTAGATCGCTAGTGGGATCGCTCTGTATAAAAGTAGCCTCAGATACCTATGCGTTTTAACCCGTTATCTACCTCTTTAAAAAGCCAGACTCTACATGATTAAAAAACTATATATGAATTTAGAAAAAACCATAATGATTCATATGAAATATTTGATTAAGTAAACATGATTTAAAGTGAAGGATTTTAATGAATACCATGTAATGATTATTTTTTATGTTTTTTTATATATGTTGTTATTCTATTATAAGTATGCTTCATGTGGATGTGATATGTATAGATGACCACTGTGAGTGGCCATCCATCTCATGCTTTCCCCACTAAGCATTTCATGTTTAGCACGGGTGTTTCATCCATGCAGGTTTCTGATATAGAGGTGTCGAAAAGGACAATCCGCATCAGTTGAGGCCAACAAGTCTTTGGGAGTTCCTTAAATAGATTTTATGATAGTTAATTGTATGTAGATAGAATCAGTTTCAGTAACATTAATTTGTTTGCAATATGATTAATGTGTAGGGAAACTTACAAGAAAAATATGTACAAAGTAAAATTGTGAACTTTGTAATTGTAATATGTGAAATGTTTAGTAATTATGAAAATTTATCATTCGGTTTTTCATTAGTTGTTTTCATTCCTCCCGTGTATAGTTGTGTGACATCCTTCACCAGTCGTGGTAACTCACCCTTTTACGGTGTAGTCGGCTACGTATAGGTAAGGGGTGTTACAGTTTTGTTCTGGTACTTTTGCATCCGCTCTTCAAAGAGCATCTCAAACACTTCAGCAGTTAATGTGATGGTTAAACCAGTTATTAGTGATGCAATAAAGGGTAGCCGAGGTGACTGTTGCCCCATGGGTAATAGGCAAAGAACCTAGTTGACACCATTGATATCATTAGTCAAGGTGGGGGGGAAGAGAGGTAGGCGCTGGTAGTAATGCCTGGGTTGCTATGGCCGATAAAGTTGTAAGGAAAGCTTGGGCCATTTGTGGGTGAAATCAAGTATGGATAAGACAGATGGTATGGTGGGGCTACAAAATGGAGTGGTTTCCAAGGGAAAAAGTGGTTGGATAGGCGGAGGTAAGGAGGGGTTCGTCTCAAGCTGCTCCACTGGCAAACCAAGTGGGATGTTCAAATCAAGAAAACCAAATGATAATAGCTCGATATCTGGACTGCTAATTAGGAAGTACCTTAAACCAAACTATCCAGTATACGGAGGTTGCCTAAATACAAAGAGAATCAGGTGAAGAACACTCCGATAGTCAAGTTAAAGAGTATTTAAAGAAAATTGAATGAAATATAAAGTGTATGGGAAAATTATACCTAAGTTTGTGAGTTGTTGAGCTATTTATACTATTGTTGTCATAAATGCTCATTAAAGTTAGGATAGTTAAGGAAAGGTAATTGTAGACACCAGGTCTCGAGACAGCTTAGATCAGGGTTACCCAATAATAAAATTAATTGTGCCTGTTTATAGGCAAAGAGCAAGTTGGAAGTGATGGTTTCCTTGTCAAAATTGATTTATTAAAAATAAATTTTTTGTATTTTAAAAAAAGGGGAGTTTTGAAATTATAGTATTTTTTTCAAAATTATTTAAAAAAAAATATTCGGCCATCAGAACGCATCGGCAGCGCCAGGGGTGTGCGGGCATCCATCGCAGCGTGCGCGCAGCGACATATGTCGCATGCGCCGACGGGCGTCGCTCGCCCCTATTGCGCGCCCGATGCCCTCAACAGCCCCCCGTATGCGTTTTTTGACCCAAATTTATGGTTTTCTTCCATTTTTTTGTAGAATTTTATTTTTAGAACCTTTTGTCTTCTAATCTTTCAAATTCTTCATTTTTTTGTGATTATGGGAATTAAATTGATTTAATTTTTTCAACAAATACATCTGATTTTTGGGAGGTATAAATTGATTTTTGGAGAGAGACTTGGGGGGGATTTTTCTTAAGAAAATTTTTCTTCTTCTTCTTTATCTTCTTCAAGAAAAAATTCTCCAAATATTCTAATTTAATTTTCTAAGTTAATTCTTGAGACAAAGAGAACAATTCTTTGTTCTTAGGAATTTTTTTCTTCTTTTTTTAACAATTTTTACTTGAGACAAAGAAATTAATTCTTTGTTCTTGAGATAAAAAATTTTCTTCTATATTTTATATTTCTAATCTTATTTTTTGCAAAATCAAGATAAGAAAATTGATCATCTACTTTCATTCATCAAATCAAATTTTGAGGGTAAGTATTCTAGGTTCAATTTTTAATTTAATTTTTTGTTGTAATTTTTTGTAATTAATTAGCAACCATGTAGATTTTTTTGATCTATTATTTTATTTTCTTTGTGTTCATGTGATTTAGTTAGAGATTTAATATTTTTAGCATATTTTATTTTATTCTTATTTATTTATTTGATTGTTCATCTTTTGTGATTATTATTATTATTATTATTATTATTATTATTATTATTATTATTATTATCTTTGTTGTTAATATTATTAGTATTATTATTATTATCATTACTTTTGCTGTTGTTGTTGTTGTTATTATTATTATTATTATTATTATTATTATTATCATCATTTATGTTTTTATGTATGTTGAATTGTTAATATGTTAAATTACTTATCTTAGTATATCATTTAATTAGTTTATCACTCATAATGCATTTTATTTTATTTATTTTAATTCATTTTCATATGTTATATGTTTAAAATTCATTTTTATTACTAACATCACTTTTTATTGGTGTTTTTTTTTATTTCAATACTTATTTTTTATGTGTGAGCTTTTCCAATGGCAAGTGGGAGCCAATGAAGATTTGAAAACACCATTTTGATTTAATTTGTCATTTTTAGTATTTTTATTATTTTTCATTATTTTGATTTTATTTGTTTTTATTATATAATTTGTAATAAATTTATTTATTTTTATGTACGTTAATTAAAAAAAAATCAAATAAAAGTTTATATTAACAAATTGGGATTTTTTTCATAATAAAATGGGACTAATGTCCTAATTTCAGCCAAAATTTCACTTTTAAAAAGAAGAGTTAAATTTTCTCAAAATGGGATCACTCATCCCGATTTTTCTAAGTATACCAAAAATAACTTTTCGATTTTTCAAAATGAACATGAAGGAACCAATGTTCCTATTTTAAATAATATTCCGATTTATGAATGTTTATTTGAGTTTGTTATTTATTTATGTTTTGTTTGATTTTATTTAGGGGATTTTATTTTTTGTCCCAAATTTTAATACCTTATATTTTGGGGGATTGTATTTTGTCTGACTTTTTATCGTTTTTAGTTTGCCTTATTATTTTATTATTTTCTTTACTGCCTTCTTTATTGCTTGATTTGCGCTTTATTTTTAATGCATACCTGCGTGAGAAGAGAGTTGAAATTTTTGGAATTAAAAATTCATTTATAATTAACCAAGGCATTAATAAGAGTAAGGTTCCAAATCTTTCTCTGGTTTAGACCCTGAGATTAGACGAACTTTCTCAATTTCTTGTAAATTGGGTGGCGACTCCAAAATACCTCAAAGGTGCAAAAGGTTTCATGGGATTACACTACAAAAAAAAATGCATTTTACCGACGGACATATAATTCGTCGGTATTATTGGCGGGAAATGTTGGCGCCAATTGATAGCGACCGATTTTTCGACGGTTATTGCGGTCCGTAAATATTTTTTTCAATTAATTCATGTAGTGACGGAATTTTCGTCGGTAACATAAGCATTTTTTATTTACCAACAGAAGTTGCGACGGATGTATTATCCGTCGGTAATTACACTACAAAAAATCTACCCTAACATAGTCCAAAACTACGACGTTTTGGCTCCATGCTCTTTCTTTTCTTTCTTTTTCTTCTTCTTTCTTTTCTTTTTCTTTCCCAATGCCTAGCCCCTGAAGATCCCGATCTCTTCCTTTGGTTTCCAGGCGCCACCTGTAACACCCCCATCGCCGTCCCCGTTGGAAGGACACCGACGGACGCGCTACACGACGCTCACATATACAGATATACACATGCACAATGCGGAAGCATACATTCATACATAATATACATACGAAAATACAGTTTAATTAAAAACTTGCCTTACCTGCAGGCACGGACTGATCATGCAATAACTCACGCACACACAGACACTAAGCTGAAACATACACAGAAGCATACATATAACCATTCAACGGAAGCATCAGTGAAATAATAAAACAAAGGAATAACTAAACATCTAAACATAAAGACATACTAACTATTACATTCCCAAAAGAAAACTCAAGAACGAAACATAATAATTACATATACAATACTATATAATTACAAAAGCTAAAATACAGAAGCTGAACCAAATACAGAACTTTTAACTCCTACGTGGCCGACCATGCAAAAGTGCGACTCGAACAGAACCAAACCTGCCACCTGAACGGAAAGGAAATCCGTGCTAAGCGATAAACGCTTAGTAGGGAGAACACACAAGAATATGGATGGCCATTCACAATGGTCGCCAAGGCATAACACATTCAAATGGCAAATGCGGATATTCATAGCATATCAATAATCAGGCTGCACAATAAAGGCATTCAATCGATAACTCATAAACAGACCATAAACTCATGTCCAGGATATACCAAAACATACATAATACAATATATGATACAAATATCATCATGCTGAACTACATACTATAACTCATGCATAAACCTACATGGGTATCAAATGATAGCATCATACCATGCAGAGTCACAAGAGCTATACACATGCAATAAATATCACTAAGTACCCACGCCTGAACTGACAACCCAATCATCATGTTAAGCATACACACTAGTCAAATATCCAAAGCATAACATTTAGAGCATCACAATACCGCTGCGCAACTCTAATATATATTAAGCATCATGCAGAAACATTCTGATAACGAAGACTGAAGGCATAACCACTTAGTATTACATTCATATCATCATCATGCATAGAGTACAGTAATCATCACATACTTACCATCACAGCTGCCTCGGTTCACAAGCTAATATATTAACAAAACATGTTTAAGTCACATACATAAATTCTCTAGTCGCATCACAATCAAAGCATTCAGAAACTTATAACAAATCACATGACGAGTACGGATAATCATGTTAGATATAAAGTCATGCTTATTTAAAACAGACATACATTCTGAAGCCCATAATCATATTCATATACACATAAACTGATTCCTGAAATCTTTATCATGCCCAAACGGATATCACATTCTGATAGTCATTTCAAAGTAACACAAAGCAGTAAAGCACCTGCTGACTCACAATAGTGGATAACGAGTGTACTGAACTGATTGGTACCTTACGGGTACAAATCGAAAACCATTTTATTTTGTCACAAAAGCATTTTACTGATGGGGGATCTTAACCCGATCCAAATTCATTAAAAAGGATCACGAAGATCCGTACTGAGGGGGGGTTCGCGAGGAACCATACGGGGGACCTGATCAGGGTCCAATAAGTTCAAAGGGCGCTGCAGCTACTGAAAGACTCTATTAGGCATGCCTAACTATCCACTAGACTGACTCTCGCAGGTCATGCATAAATCATTCACATTACGAATCGCACAATGCATAACTGTATATATACATCATGCATAAGGCAGAGTACAATAGACATATACATATGCTCATAAAGTTGATCAAATCTCATACAATTCCCTTTTGCAAAACATAATACACTTGACATTTAACCATTGTTCTACACATGCCAAGAATCAGGTATAGAAACACTATCATACCAATGATTATCAAAACATAATCCTAAACTTGGATTAGATGAAGATACTAAGCATAAACCATGCATAGTCCAAATTACAATTAACATAACACATTGAGTTTAAGGCTAAAGCATAACAATGTATTCCGACATCAACCATATTATTCAAATAAGTTTGGCATAACAGGATGCCAATCATACTTCATATAAGTCATATACTGGAGCATGCAATAATTCCATTAATTACATCTAACATTAATCCTAATACTAAAGCATATCAGGAGCAAATGGGGAAATCATACTATGCCAATGAGTACAAGCACATAATCTTAATCGCGGGACGATGCAATATACATTTAAGCATGGCAGATTATTCTTAGAGAGGAATTCAATCAAAGACATGCATAACATATTGCTAATCATAACTGAAATAGGCTAACCAATCAGATGAGCAAAATAAGATAGCATACAATAGAGGAAAAAGCCATAAAAGCATTTAAAAGTCATTTTATAATAAACTGGTCACGGGGGAACAAATCAAAATAGAAAAGCTATACAGGAGCATATAACAGTAAGACATAAATTATACAGCAGTGAAGACCCATACAAAAGAAATAGGAAATTCATTTTGGGTTAAAACTGGGCGAAATCGGAAAAAGGAGCTGAAGAGGGGTCGGTCACAAGTCGTGTCATGACTCATGACTGACCTCACAGGAGGGTCACGGCGTGACCTAGTGTCACGTCTCGTGACCTGCTAGAGAGTCACGGGACGTGACTCTATGTCACGCCTGGCCTCACAAGAGTCACGCCGTGACTCTAAGTCACGAGACGTGACTTCCCTCTCACAGAGAGAGGAGTCACGCTTTGCCCTTACCAGAGTCACGCCGTGACTCTAAGTCACGAGACGTGACTCCCCTCTCACAGAGAGAGGAGTCACGCTTCACCATTCACAAGGGTCACGTCGTGACCCTAAGTCACGAGACGTGACTTTCCTCTCACAGAGAGAAGAGTCACGCTTCGCAACTGGGAGTCACGCTGCCCTTCACATGAGTCACGTCGTGACTCTAAGTCACGAGACGTGACTCGCCTCTCACAGAACGCTGGAACTGGAAATTCTACAGAGACGCGATTTTCCATTCCCAGTTACCCAGAACTCCAAGAACTCGATAAATTCATTTTCAATCTCATTCAAAACACCACCAAACTCATCTTACCTTTCAATCGATGTCCCAAACAGCATAAACAAGACAATTGCAACTTAATTCAACAATCAAATCATTAAAACCATGCTTAAACACATTTAATCCATTCTAGAGCATAAACCCTAAAAATACAGTAAGTTCAAAATACAATTACAGTAAGTTCCAAATGTAATAATCTGTTCTTTGATTCAAAGTCATGCATACAAACACAGTACCCAAAACACGACTTGCATAAACTCATCTCAATCATTCAATTACTGGAAATCAAACACCAAAAACCATTCATAATCCAAGAAGAAAATGGGGCAGAGACAAAAACCCAAAACCAAAATAAAGAACACAGAGCTCCCAAACCTCCAAATCACGTTCCAAAATCAGGCTTCCAACTTCAAGATCAAATCTCTCTCTTTTCCTTGCCTTTAACCTTCTTCTTATCACCCAAAGCTTGCACAAACAAAATCCACAGTTACACTTCAAAACCCTAACTCAACCAAAACCAGGAGAAAGAGAAGAAGAAGAAGAAGAAGAAGAAGAAGAACAGAACTTAGAAACTCCAACTTACCTCTTCAAGGCTGACCCAAAACTCAACCAATGCACACACAACTCCAAGCCAAATGAAAGTGAAAGGAAAAGCAGAGAAAGGGAGAAGAGAAGAAGAAGAAGAACGTGAGAGGAGGGGGACGGGAATGCAATCTATGTTCCCTCTCTCTTCCACTTTCTTTTCTTCTTTTCCCCATTCAATGCCCACCTAACAAACCCACCTGGCAGCTCCTAATAGGACCTCAAAACCCACTCAACTTTTCCAAGACAAAGTACCATACCCTCACATGCACCCAAACCTTTCCTTAATAAATATCTTGTCTTAATGCTCTTTAGTCCTTAGACAAATTACACTTCACTCACTTACACAAATCTTTCTTACAAACTTAATTAACTTATCAATTAGGTCCTTAACACTCCAAATTCTCAAACACAATTTACTGAAATACCCTTCCGATCACGACTTAGCATGCATAATCCGACCAGGGCTATTTTGGGGTGTGACAACTCTTCCCTCCTAAAAGAATTTCGTCCTCGAAATTCACAGCGAAACACTTACATCCACACAACCCAAACAAACAAAACTTACTTAGACAAAAGCTTGCAACGTAACTTACCAGAAGAACCTGCAGTCTCCTTCGAATCCTTGCTATATGCTACAAACTCTGAAGACACTCGAGAAGATCTTAGCAAATCCTCCACATCCTTTCTAGCTTGCCCAGCTAGACTCTCACTCATCTTCTTAGGACAATCGGCAATCCGGTGTTCCATACTGCCACACCTGAAACAAGCACCTGAAAGCTTCCGACATGGACCACGATGTCACTTCTGACAGTGCTGACATAAAAGCGATACCCACTTCCTACACTTATTCCCATGTTGCTTCTGAAATTGTTGACACACTAAAGGTTCTCGAACCCTCTTCCCTGCTGACACTTCACTAACCGATCCTTTTCTCTTCTGAGGAACATGCCGCACAACTTCTTGAGAAGCACGAGGAGCAATCAATCTATCCAAAATCCGAATCAACCCTTGCACTAAAGCCCTATCATCAGAAACACGACCAGAATCTTCCACTGGAGAACGCTCGGAAACATTCTGATCAGCACTAACTCGGTTCACACTTTCTGTTGTCTCGCCCGCATTCTCACTAGGATCAGACTCCATCTAGACATGACACAAAACAAGACGCATCTGCATTAGGCCACGACACAAAACCGACTCTCATGTAAAGACTCAACACAAAACAAACAACACACCCAGAACCATCAAACCTGGGCTCTGATACCACTAACTGTAACACCCCCATCGCCGTCCCCGTTGGAAGGACACCGACGGACGCGCTACACGACGCTCACATATACAGATATACACATGCACAATGCGGAAGCATACATTCATACATAATATACATACGAAAATACAGTTTAATTAAAAACTTACCTTACCTACAGACACGGACTGATCATGCAATAACTCACGCACACACAGACACTAAGCTGAAACATACACAGAAGCATACATATAACCATTCAACGGAAGCATCAGTGAAATAATAAAACAAAGGAATAACTAAACATCTAAACATAAAGACATACTAACTATTACATTCCCAAAAGAAAACTCAAGAACGAAACATAATAATTACATATACAATACTACAGAATTACAAAAGCTGAAATACAGAAGCTGAACCAAATACAGAACTTCTAACTCCTACGTGGCCGACCATGCAGAAGTGCGACTCGAACAGAACCAAACCTGCCACCTGCACGGAAAGGAAATCCGTGCTAAGCGATAAACGCTTAGTGGGGATAACACACAAGAATATGGACGGCCATTCACAATGGTCGCCAAGGCATAACACATTCAAATGGCAAATGCGGATATTCATAGCATATCAATAATCAGGCTGCACAATAAAGGCATTCAATCGATAACTCATAAACAGACCATAAACTCATGTCCAGGATATACCAAAACAGACATAATACAATATACGATACAAATATCATCATGCTGAACTACATACTATAACTCATGCATAAACCTACATGGGTATCCCAACTAAGGATCAGAGTCTCATAGTATAGGCTTTCCTTTCTTTTGTAAGCAATGTAATATTTTGTGTGCCCTCGGAAACAGTATTCTTTGGGCGTTTTGTATATGTAACCTTTTGTCATATGTACAGACTTTGTTTATAAATATATATATATATAATAGAATTTATCCTGTTCAGTACCGCTGTGCTTCTCTTTTATAAATCTTATATTATCTCGATGCTATCTGTTTTCTACTGTGAAGTTTACGTGTGCTGGTGTGTGTATTGTGACACTTCTATCTATCGGGACCCTTCTCCCTCCATGTGGGTAGAAGTCTCCATGGTATAGGTAGGGTTGTGATAGGTATGAAATGAACTTGTATTGTTTTAGCGGTGCATTTCGATTGCATATATATTTTGATGGGCAATTTGCAAGTGAGTCCAAGCAACGAATGTGTTAAGATGCATGAAGCTAAATAAAGGACAAAATCAGTTAACGTTTTAATTAATTAAATAAACAAAATGATGAAAAGGAACAGAAAAGTGTTGTTATGGTCCACATAACAGGGAAATTAAGTATCTTTTCTAGTGCCAACTGAAATAATTAAAATACCGAATATCACAAAGAGCTTGCCAAATGCGATTTCCCAAATGATAGAGGTGCAGGAGTAAAGTAATCTCATCACTATCCACATGACTACAATCCGATATATGCAAATGATCTCTAATATTAATAGGAGCAGCAAATATTAATTTAAACACAAATCAGCAAATAAGAATAGAATGAGATCTTCACAATTTTAACTTCGTATAAACTTAAGAAAATCGAAACTGAAAAATTGACCCAAACTCTAAATTAAAAGCAGAGATGTGGATTCAAGAGAAATACAAGATTTTAAAGCTAAATGAGACAATAATTTCTATTTATTTACCTGATTTGAAGAACACTTTGTGATTTTCTATTTAGACTTGACAGTGAGATCGAGAGAAAGGATTAGAAGTCGGCGCTAGATAGAGGTGAAAGTCGGCAGTGGGTGGGGGACACAGAGGTGAACACTAACAGGTGCGAGAGAGAGTGGAGTCACCGATGAGCAAGAGACGAGGGGCGAGCGGCGATAGCGGCCAGAGGCAACTTGCGACGGGCGACGGCAGTGAGCGAGATTGCGACAGCTGCGAGATCAGATTTGCGACGTTAGAGCTGTGGCAAGCTGTGGCAGGGTGGGGGGCAACACCAGATCTGGCGCTTGGTGGCTCGAGAGGGAGGGGACTCGTCATGGAGGGGGCGACACGAGGGAGGTATGGAGAGTTGAAGACTTGAAGTTAGGAAAATACATTTTGTGATTTTAGGTTATTTTTTTTTGGAGATAAATGTTTTATTTTGTTTTAGGTCAATAACGACCGGATTTTGAGACTTTTAATGACTGAAATATACCCTTGTTAAATAACAATAAAATTTGAGTTTTAACGACCGGATTAAATTCCCTTCGTTACTTTTATCTTTTTACGATCGAATTTTGAGACTTTTAACGACCGAAAATATACCCCTCGTTAAATAATACTAAAATTTGAGTTTTAACGACCGGATTAAATTCCCTTCGTTGCTTTTATCTTTTTACGACCGGATTTTTATCCCTTCGCTAAATTTTGGTCGTTAAAACTCAATTTTCTTGTAGTGACTCATTAATGCACATTATCGTGCTGGATCTTATTCATCTTACATCACATACGTATTCCTATCATGTCTAAGTCATGCCATGTGTGCACCATGTATCATGAACATTCATTCTCATATTGGGCCATATTTTGTACTTATGCCTTCATTATACGTTGCTTGCATGTACACTGCCAATTTATGTTTATACATCATTTGTCATGCAGTGATTACACACCTGCTCATAATTTCTTATATGTGTTTCGCACACACACATCATTGAACATACTTCATATATGCATTTCTATACAATATGCTTTCACACATGTTTCACATACATAATTCCTTACACGCCTTACTAATATACATGACACTATTGCATGCATCTTTCCCTGTACATGATTCTTAACACATAGTTTGAACATATTTTACAAATAATTCTTTCTATGCCTACATGAGTCTTATGTATATAAATTTTGATAGCTCAAAATTTTTGTGTCAAGCTGTACCAAAAAATGTTGAAATGATAGCACCTTATTAAGGTACATTTGATTCAAAGTTTGACTCTGCCTAAGTAGTTCTCAACTATGAATGGCTTTGATCTCAAAACTAAGCATTCTGCCTTCTCTGGGCATTGATCACGGTGGTAATCATTTTGGTTGCCACCGTGACGTACCCAAAAATAGCAAAACAGAAGCAAAAAGTCAGGTCTGCTTTCCACTTCCAACTTTAACCGCTTAAACCGACCTCTAAACCTCATTTTTAGGCAAAATATCCTTCTTAACAAATGACCCTTAGGATGTTGTCTTTCATAAAGAAAAAAATTCAGGTCGTTAGGACACATAAATCTCCAGATATTATCAAAACACCCTATACTAATCCCCTAAACCCGGCTAGAGAAGATAGCTCTACTTCATGACCACTTTTGGGACACTTAGAGCTAAACTTAGCTCAAACTTATTTCAGACACATTTGCAGGATTATATCTTAGCTTTCCAACGGTACTAGTTTCATAGCATTTGGAGTTCTACAACTCCCAATACAGCCTATTAACCGAAGAAAGGTCAAGTGCATTCTAACCCAGTTTTCACCCAAAATCCTATTCACATGCACAAATGAACAATTTAAACCAATACTCACTAACATCATCATATATCATCAACAACATATTCAAGAAATGTATATCACACATGAATATACTAAAATTCATATACATATAATAGAGAGTTTCCCAAACCTCTATGAAGCACAACCCACAACCCTCTTCAAGCTTTAATCCTCAATCTTTTCCTTTGTCCTTCTTTCTTACTTCAATCACTTGCAAACAATCAAAACAATAACTCTATTAACCCAAGCAAAACACCCATCAAACCCGTGAGAAGGACACTACAAGAATTTTGTGAAATAGCAACGGAAAATAGCAACGGAATTCTTGTTCCGTTGCTATTTAGCAACGAAAAAATTATTCCGTTGCTATTTAGCAACGGAAATTTAATTCCGTTGCTAAAAATGTGTAAGTATAAAAAATTGGGCCTAAAATAGCAACGAAAAAATAATTACGTTGCTATTTAGCAACGGAATACATAATTCTGTTGCTATTTAGCAACGAAAATGATTTTTCGTTGCTATTTACCTAATTCTTTATTATTATTTTCATTTTAATTGGGATCTCAAATAGCAACGAAAAATTGTTTCCGTTGCTATTTAGCAACGGAATTTAGATTCCGTTGCTGTAAATGTGGAAGGATAAAAATTAGGCCTAAACTAGCAACGGAAAAATAATTCCGTTGCTATTTAGCAAAGGAAAATTATTTCCGTTGCTAACGGAAATAATTTTTCCGTTACTATTTACCTAATTCTTTATTATTATTTTCATTTAAATTTCATTTTAATTGGGACCCCAAATAGCAACGGAATTATAATTCCGTTGCTATAAATGTGTAAGGATAAAAAAATTGGGTCTAAAATAGCAACGGAAAAATAGCAACGGAATATATTTTCCGTTGCTATTTACCTAATTCTTTATTATTATTTTCATTTTAATTGGGATCTCAAATAGCAATGGAAAATTGATTCGGTTGCTAAATAGCAATGGAATTTTAATTTCGTTGCTAGAATTAGTGGGAATTGTATGAAATAGAGAAACAAAATAATAGAAGATAAAATAAATAATTAAAAGAGAGAGAGGGAGTCACGAAGAGGGGAGATCGGGAATGAGAGAGAGACCAAGAGAGAGAGGGAGCTGCGAGAGGCAGAGCCGGCGACCACCGAAGCCGATCAGGGGTAGTGATCAGACCACCGCAACATGCAGCGTCGTCCCCGCATCACCGTTCCGCCATACGCAGCGTCACCGTCTCAGGAGAAAGGAGGAAGACCCGCAACCTTCTTCAGCATTTTTCGGCCAACCCCGACGGCGAGGAAAGACACGAAGGGCACCGTGGGACTCACGGCGGAGAGGCGAATCTTTCGGTGGCCGTGGATCCTCCTCACTCGCCGGGGATGGACAGATCGGAGGAGAAGAAGACCGAAGCTTCCAACGGCGATTCCGGCTAAACGGCGCCATGGATGGGCGTGTGACCACTGGAACAGCAATCCTGACGCAACCAGCTTCCTTCCGATGATCTCAGTTCCTCCGGTGATACTCCCTGGGATAGAGGTCAGAAATTATGTTTTTAGTTTGTTCAATCATATGATGCCTTTGGTATTTGGAATTTGAGTGTGATAATCAGAACTAAGAATTAGGTGTCTAGAACTAGATTATGGTAGTTTTTACTTGCACAACAGCGAGCAGCAAAAAATACTTCTTTCATATTCTTAAATTGAACAGAGCCTACTAATACAAGATTCTTAAAGAGGTTCCTGAATAGAGTGGAATTCAAGCGTCCTGCTGTTGTTTTTAATCTTCTAGCTATAGACATTTTGTGTATCTGGTGACTTTGTTTGTGGTTGATGGTGTGTATATGGTGTACTGGAGGCTGAGCTATTGCTTAAAATGTCATGTTAATATGTTGAGAAAATGCTGATAATTGTTATTAGGATTAAGATTAACCATGAAGATTTTTTTTTCTATTTTTTTTTTATTGCTAAGCTTCATTTGTATTTCCATGAACATCTCTTAGAATGCTGAGAGAGGCCATTTTTACTTGTATTGCTAAAGCCATTCTTGACTCTACGGGTGTTGGTTTTATGTATGTTCGGGACTTTATGACAACTTTTTTTGTATTTTGATTTTGGTGTCTAATTCTTATTTTGTCAATTTGATAATTAAAATCATAGCATTCAAACTACAAAGAAACTTCTGATCTTCTAAAATATAACCCACCATAAAAAATACACAATGTTCTAATAAAACTTTTGGCCTAAATTATGTGTCTAGTTTCGTGAAAGATAAGTTTTTGCATGTATTAAATTGTGTTGTCATTATGGTGATTTATATAATCTTAAAATGATCGCCTTAAAAGAATTAAAATAAAATCCACATCTTGATTTATCCAGCATTTATTAAAGGTGCATAAAGTTAGCATTATAATTAAATTAACTAAGTTTGGACATAAACAAAAATAAAGTTAGCATTATATTTCCCTTTAAACAGTCCCATGGTGCTGCTGTTGCTGCTGGAGCCACAAAGGTTGCTTATATGCTACCTAGCATGAGAGCTGGTGCTAAGAGGACTAGTGGATCGACATAAGGCGCAGAAATGATGAGAATTCAATTTGTGTCACCCATATGTTTGAGAATAGTAGAGAGCTGAACTTGCTTGAATTATTCCGTATGTTTGGTCCTGTGAGTCGTGTATACGTTGCTATTGATCAGAAAACTAGCATCAGGTCGTGTATATATTGCTATTGATTAGAAAATTGGCATCAGCAGGGGTTTTGGTTTTGTAAACTTTGTAAACAAATCCATTATTTGTACAATTTAATATATTTTTTAATTAATAGTATTTATAATATTGCATTATTATTATTTATATAGATTATATTTTTTGATGTAATAATAATAATAATAATAATAATAATAATAATAAATTCTATTAAAAGTTAATTTTTGCGACGGAATAGTGACTCAAGTTTTTGTCGCTATTATATTTACAAATATAATTCTTATACTGTTGAAAATAGCAACGAAAAAGAATTTCCGTTGCTACGTGAATTATAATTATTTAAATGAAATACGGAAAATAGCAATGGAATATACATTCCATTGTTAAAAATAGCAACGGAATATATATTCCGTTGCTATTTTTAGCAACGGAAACTGAATTTCGTTGCTAAAAATAGCAACGGAAACAGTATTCCGTTGCTATTTTCAGCAACGGAAAAGAATTTCCGTTGCTATTTTTAGCAACGGAAGTCATTTCCGTTGCTAAATTTAGCGTCGACCGAAATAGCAACGGAATTTTCCGTTGCTAATTTTTATTAGTAACGGAAAATTAGCAAATTCCGTTGCTATTTTTCGTTGCTATTTCCTAATTTTCTTGTAGTGGGAGAAGAGGAAGAAACCCAAACAAACTTACCTCTTTATAGGAACTCAAATCTCAACCCTAGCTCTTAGATTGAAGAATAGCACAAGCAAATGAAGATGGCAGAAAAATGGAGATAAGAAAGAGAGGAGAGAACGTGAGAGAGAGAGAGAGAGAGAGAGAGTAAGGAAGAGGGCAAATCTGATGGCTTCTACAAGAAGTAAAAAATTTTGTCTTTTCTCTCCCCAATCCCCTTCCAAAACCCATTAATACACTGACCCACCAAATCCACTTGGCAACCATGCATTGGACCCAACAAACCCACATTTACTTTATGCACTAATACACCATACAACACATGCACCATAGTGGCTCCCTCAAATCAATGACTTAAAATTCCATGGCACCAAACCCCACTCACACCTAATAAACCCTTATAAAAACTTAACATCCTGAGTACCATACTCACAAACCACTAGATCAAACCACAACAAATACCCTATATCTATACACCACATGCACACCAAATAATTTCCCTCACTTAACTTATTTAATTAATTACTTTGCAATTAAATCCCCATCATCAAATTCACTCATGCATAAATTACCGAAATACCCTTCACTTATCCGACTTAGCTTACCGATTCCGACTAGGCCCGATTTGGGGTGTGATAACTCTTCCCTCCTAACAGAATTTCGTCCTCGAAATTCACTTACACCGGAAAGAATTCCACACATTACATTCCATGTCACTAACAAACTCATACACTTCACTCTCAAACTACTCACTCACTTACACTTATCGCCATCATTGTATTCTTAAATCACTTTCTTATATTCGAATCAAACACATTCATCAGAATGATCATTACTTAACTGCCCGTCAGAAATCAAAGCCCAAACACTTTACACATAAACCAATTAACTTTCACCGATTGCTACATAAATCCTTCAATACTTAAAAGATGTCCGTCAAATCTATGTTTCTCCTTACCAATAACACTCCTGTCAAACTCCAAAATCCTTTTTACCTTCACTTGTATAAGATCCCGAAATACTCTTTTTGCTCAATCTTTAACCAAACACAGAACACTTTCCTTAACAATTGCTGAGCTCATCATTCTTACCCTTAATCTTAATATCGAATAGTACATATACACCCTGTTAGCTTTCTTTCAATCAAAACATATATGCAAATGCTTATCATGCATGATGATGCAATGAAAGTGTGTTGGCTCATGTATGCAGAACGATGCTGAAGAAATGCAATTAATGCTATGATGATGCACTTTGTCCCATCCCCATGATTCAATATGCTTTCATTCAAACACTTTTCTGGAGATAGCTGATAGGTATATAGAGTACTACCAAAGCCTTACAAGATCCAAATACTCATCCACTTCAGAATACTAAAAGAAAATAAAACTTACTGGAAGACTCTGCAGGCGCTGTCACATCAATACAGTGTGCAATAAATCCTGATGGCACACGGGCGGCTCGAAGCAATTCCTCTACATCCTTTCTAGCTTACCGAGCTAGATTTTCACTCATCTTCTTAGGACACTCAGCAATCTGGTGTCCCAAGCTGCCACATCTGAAACAAGCTCCAATTATCATTTGACACAAACCCTGGTGTCATTTCTGACAATGCGAACATACCGGTGGTATCCAGTTCTTCTTACATTTCTTACACTTGTCCCAATGTTGCTTCTAACATTGTTGACACATCGGAGGTCCTCGAATTCTCTTTCCCACTAACACCTCTTTACTTAACACCTTTCTTTTCTGTGGTACCTTTTGAACAAGGCCTTGAGAAACCCGAGGTGTAGTTAGCCTATCCAAAATTCGAATCAATCCTTGCACTAATGTCCTATCATTAGAAACGGGGCCGGAATCTCCAACCAAAAGATGTTCGAAAACACTCTGATTAGCACAACTGGGTTCACACTTGCTGTTGTCTCGCCCACATTCTCACTAGAATCAGACTCCATCTAGACACAACATCAGACAAGACATATCTGCATTCGGCCACGACACAAAACCGAATCGTATGCAAAGACACGACACATATCCGACTAGCATGCAAAGACTCGACACTTAACAAACAAGACAACCAGAACCGCCAAACCGGTGCTCTGATACCACTAAATGTAACACCCCTTACTCGTACGTAGGCAAACCCATCCGCAAGGGAGTAGGCAGCCGTACGAGCAGGTGTGCTACCGGACAGAAGCGATACAAAGCATATATATAAGTACGAAAGAATTTAAAACTTTAAGGAGCAAAGACTGAACATACATAATTCATAAATGCGCATACATTAAGCGAAAGCATACACCTATACAAACTTACAACCATACAACAGAAGCCTTAGATGAAAGATAGGACAGAGGAAATACTTATAACGTAATTATAAAAATATTTGTGTAGTCCAAATTATTACAGCAGTATCTTTACTTATTATTACATATACATATTATACAGAAATACAAAATCCTAATTACAGAGGCTGGACAAAGTACAAAATTTCTAGCTCCTATGTGGCTGACCCTTACAGATGCGCGACTCGTACCGAACCAAACCTGCCACCTGCACGGGAAAAGAACCCGTGCTAAGTGATAACGCTTAGTGGGGAAACGCACAAGAAATATGGGCAGCCATTAACAATGGTCGCCAAGGCATAACACATGCAAATGGAATATGCGGACATTCATAACACATATGATATTATACTTGCATATAAAAGTCGTGCGTTTAGAGGATCATAACCACATTCATGTATAATCATTCAATAGTCAATGTCGCATTTTCACGCAAACTAGTTCACATGCTAATCCATAATAGTTAACAGTATAAAATCACATTCGTATACATACTAATTCACATGCTTATAACCATAATCGATTATATTCAAACGCAGTCACAATACGATATATATGAATAATCGCATACAATAGGCATGTTTGAGTCACATTTAACCCAATCAGAGATTCATAGTCACATTCGAATTCGTAACTAATTCACATGACTGAAATCTTACACATTCGGATATCATATTCTCATATTCATATCAAACAAAGCAAACAAAATACCTGCTAACTCAAAATAGTGGATAACGAGTATACGGACATCACCTTACGGGTGCGAATCGAGTACTGACATCACCTTATGGGTGCGAATCGAATACTGACATCACCTTACGGGTGAGAATCGAACATCAATTTCATTTTCACATTCGAAAACATTTTCATTAGGGACCTTAAACAAGATCCAAACGCATTAAAGGGTTCGTGAGGAACCAAACGGGGGACCTGATCAGGGTCCAAACGTCCAAAGGGCTGCAGCTAAAAGACTCTATTAGGCATGCCTAACTATCCACTAGACTGACTCTCGTAGGTCGTGCAACATTCAAATCATGTGTCAAATCAGACAGTATATAAATGTCATCATACTTAATCCAGAGTATAGTAGACATATAAAGAAATTCATACTATCAGCCATGCATCATACTATTCGTATTACAAAGCATACAATATAATTCCATCAACATGCTTTAGCACTATTCAATATTCTAAAATTTAGAGTCAAATATGGAAACATTATCAGGCCAGTTAGTAATTTAACCTTCAAACTTTACTTTTAACAACTAACCACTCTTTACAAAAATAGGGTAGGTCATGGTCACAACTAGATTGGTTGTCACCGTGACATACCAAAACTCTCGGCAGAATGCATACTTGGGGTACCTCACGGTGGTAACCCATAAGGTTATCACCGTGACATACCCACACCCCAAAATAGAATGCATGTAACACCCCCATCGTCACCCCTGTTGGAAGGGCGCCGACGGGCACGCTACCCGACGCTCACTCACATACATGCACACATACACTATGCGGAAGCATACATTCTTACAAAAACACGGGTAAATAAAAAAACTTACCATGCGGGCACAAACTAATCATGCAATAACTCACGCACACGCAGGCACTAAGCGGAAGCAAAAAACGAATAATAATACAAAGGAATAACTAATAAATATAATAACGTTTACATATCCCAATATAATCTCCAGATCATTACATAATTAATTACATATACAATAATACAGAATTACAAATGCTGAAATACAGAAGCTGAACAAAAATACAAAACTTCTAACTTCTATGTGGCCGACCTTGCAGATGCGCGACTAGAACAGAACCAAACCTGCCACCTGCACGGGAAGAGAACCCATGCTAAGCGATAAATGCCTAGTGGGGAAAACACACAAGCAATATGGATGACCATTCACAATGGTCGTCAAGGCATAACACATTCACAAAGGCAAAAACGGACATTCATAACACACATACAGTCAGGCTTGCATAGAAAGGCATTCCATCACAAACTCACATTCATATTCATATACTTGTGTCAAAAATAAGCCGAAGTAGACAAAACACCATACACGATACAAGTATCATCATGCCGAACTACATACAATTTCACATGCATATACTTACCAGGGTATCGGACATCAGCACCTTACCATTCATAGTGGCATGACATTTAAACGTGCAATTATCATGCCCAAATACTCATACATTATCTAAAAACCCATTCACATGTTATAAGATTACCGTGCTATACTGCACACAATTATTATACCAAGAACACGAGCTAATTAAACCTACTTTCTGTCATGTTATACTACCCACACTAGCCGAACCCAAGGAAATACGTCAAAACACCACACTTCCATTGCAAGACTCTTTCACATATAATATCATGCCATACTCATAGACACATGACAACATGCCGAAGATACTGCAACAATAGAGACCAAAGGAACATATAGCAAAATATTACATTCAGAGCATACACAAGCTCAAGATCAGATTCTTAAACACTTTAACTTGCCTCATCATCATCCATTAATGCACATATACTTACCGAAGCCGATCCACATACATTGTACCCCAGATAATACATATGTAATCATTCAATAGTCCAGATTGCCTTATCATGCATACTAATTCACATGCTACCATAATAATTAACAGTACAGAATCACACTCATATACATACTAATTAACCATATCAACCCGTAATTTAAGTTCACATTCGTATACATATTATTTCGTATGCTTATAGCCTAACTAGTCGGATTCACGTTCTAATAATAATAACATGATAACATATACTCATGGCATTTGAAAGATTATGGTCACAGTTATGCACATTTTAATTCCAGTACTTATATCTATAACTGATAGCATACAAATACATTTACCATAGGATATACATATATGTATACATATAAATATGCTCAATTCACCTGTTTAAGTCACATTCAACCCATTCAGAGTTTCATAATCACATTTGATTACATAACTGATTTACATGTCCAGAATTGTGCTCATTCGAATATTACAATCTTCTGTTCATATCAGACAAAATAATAGAATACCTGCTGACTCAAAATAGTGGATAACGAGTATACAGACAGTACTTTACGGGTACGAGCCGATACGGACAATACTTTACGGGTACGAGCCGAGAAAACCAATTTTTACTTTTTCCTTTTTAACTTTCACAAAAAAATTTACAAATGGGATCTTAAACAAGATCCTATCACATAAGGGTTCGCGAGGAACCAAACAGGGACCTGATCGGGGTCCAAACATTCAAAGGGCGCTACAGCTAAGAGACTCTATTAGGCATGCCTAACTATCCACTAAACTGACTTTCGCAGGTCATACATAAGCGACAGCATGTTTCAAGTCACATGTCAAAGTTCATCATGCACAATACCGAGTATCATAGGCATATAAATAAGGTCACACTATCCACGTGCATCATCCAAGTCATGTGTCGATTAATAAAATGTATATATATCTATATATATATATATATATATACACACACACAAGTATATTATCATGCATAATCCGGAGTCAAAAAGACAAACAAATATGTTCATAATATCAATCACACCTCATACAATACATATTATGAAGCATGCAATATAATTCAATCAACACACTTTAGCACTATTCAATATCCTAAAACATATCAGCATTAATTGCGGGACCCTATTATGCCAATACTTCACGATGCATAATTTTAATCATGGAGTGATACAAAATACACTTCATTTGAAGAGATCGAGGTATTACTCATATAAAGGCATATAAAAGCATGGCATGAATCATACAGTAGTGTAAGTCCATTCGGAAGAAATACGAAATTCATTTTTGAGTTAAAACCGGGAAATTTCAGAAAAATAGGTCGAACGGTGTGACCAACGAGGTTGGCCGGTCACGAGTCGTGACTGGCATCACAACTCGTGACTGGCCTCCTCCACAAGGCTGGTCACGAGAAGTGACTAGGAGTCGCGCCTCGTGACTGGCTTCTGGTCACTTGCTGGTCACGAGTCGTGACTGGATGTCACGTCTCGTGACTGGCTTCTTTCTTCAGCTGGTCACAGGTCGTACTTGCCCTCTCTTCCTGGCTGGTCACGAGACGTGACTGGGAGTCACGCCTCGTGACTGCCTTCTTCTTTTTGGCTGGTCACGGGTCGTGACTTGGAGTCATCACCCGTGACTGCCTTCTCTGGCTGGTCACGAGTCGTGACTGAGAGTCACGCCTCGTGACTGGCCTTCGCTTGGCCGGTCACGAGTTGTGACTGGCAGTCACCACTCGTGACTGGCCTCTCTAGCTAGTCACGAGTCGTGACTGGGAGTCACGCCTCGTGACTGGCCTCTCTCTTGGCTAGTCACGTGACAAACACAATCTGAAAATGGGAAATTCAACTGTAACGCGATTTTCCATTTCCAGAATTTCCCAGAACACAGAAATCAATTCCAAAATTGAATCAAAACCATACCAATCTATTCTTACCTTCCAGAAGATGTCACATACAGTATAAACAACATAAATGCAACTCAATTCAGAAATTAAACAACCAAATCAAGGATAAATGCATTTAAGTTTCTCAAGAACATAAACCCTAAATTACAGTAAACTCAAATCAAGCACAATCCACAAACAAAAATCCCAAACCTGAAATCTTTAGCTTCAAACCCACACTTCAAACTTCAATCCTCCATCATCTCCTTGCCCTTAAGCGTCCTCTTGTAATCCAAAGCTTGCACAAACCAAAACCCCCAAATTACTCTTCCAAAAACCCTAACTCAAAATAGCAAAACCAGGAGAAGAGGAAGAAGAAAAACATGCAGGAAACCCTAACCCAACTTACCTCTTCAAGAAATCTTCAAGCTCTACCAAGACACCAATTCACACACAGTCAAGGAAGGGAGAACAAAAAATGGGAAACGAAAAGAAAGAAGAGCAAGGAAGAGGAGAGGAGAGAGCAGAACGTGATCTGCTCCTCCCTCTCATTCTTTTTCTTTTTCTTCTTTTCCCACTAATTGCCCACCTACCAAGACACATGGCAGCCTCCTATTTGCTCCAACCAAAATATCTTGTTTTATTACTCTTTAATCCTTTGACAAATTTGCACTTACACACTTGCATAATTATTTCTTCACAAACTTTAATTATCTTTTCAATTATGTCCTTATCATCCAAATTCCACATGCACAAATTACCGAAATATCCATCACTTATTCGACTTAACTTGCCAAATCCGACTAGGCCCGATTTGGGGTGTGACAATGCACTTTTGGGGTACCCCATGGTGGTAACCCATTAGGTTGTCACCATGACATACCCAGTGCCCAAAATAGAATGCTATTCCTCACACTTTATCATATTATTCATACCAACTATTTGTACATTTATATAAATACTTACGTACCCGGTCTGCCACATTATGGGTCTCTATTAAAAAGAGGAATTCACAAGCTAAAAGCATTAAATCACATTTACCATTATCATATTATATAATCACTCAAATATCCACATGAACCATAATAGCATCATAGATATCTTGCATACTAATACATTCTAATAACATTTATTATCAATGCATGCATCATATGATATTGTTAGGCAATTACTTCAATCACACATTCACTGCTCATATCCCATATATATATATATATATTTCATTAATCAAACTCATTTCATTTGATGTCTTTCATGTGTATATAACTTAAATCTCAATTCATAATTATGTACACATTGCTCATATTATACAGGCTCATATAGATTAAGGTAGTATAATCCTCAATAATGACACTAAACTTGACTTGATTCTATTACATACAACTACACATCATTATTTCATTAGTTTACTATTAATCTTAATTCTATTCATATTTATTTTCCAAGTGATAACTATTCTTATACTCATTTAATAGTCTAAAACATGCATCGGATAGTTCCTAAAAAGTTTCGGTGCAATACGGGTTCAATTCGAGAAGAAAAACACATAAAATGGTCAAAGCAGAAGGGTTCATGGTGGTAATGAGTTTGTTGTGACCGTGAGGTCTAAAACTAAGCATTCTGCCTTCTCTGGGCATTGGTTACGGTGGTAACCATTTTGGTTGCCACCGTGACATACCCAAAAATAGCAAAACAGAAGAAAAAGGTCAGGTCTGCTTTCCACTTCCAACTTTAACCACTTAAACCGACCTCTAAACCTCATTTTTAGGAAAAATGTCCTCTTAAAAAATGACCCTTAGGATGTTGGCTTTCATATAGAACAAAATTCAGGTCGTTAGGACACATAAATCTCCAGATATAATCAAACACCCTATACTGCTCCCCTGAACCCGGCTAGAGAAGATAGCTCTACTTCATGACCACTTTTGGGACACTCAGAGTTAACTTTAGCTCATACTTATTTCTAACACATTTGTAGGATTATATCTTAGCTTTCCAACGGTACTAGCTTCATAGCATTTGGAGTTCTACAACTCCCAATATAGCTTAATAACTGAAGAAAGGTCAAGTGCATTCTAACCCAATTTTTCACCCAAAATCCTATTCACATGCACAAATGAACAATTTAAACCAACACTCACTAACATCATCATATATCATCAACAACATATTCAAGAAACTTATATCACACATGAATATACTAAAATTCATATACATATAATAGAGAGTTTCCCAAACCTCTATGAAGCACAACCCACTATCCTCTTCAAGCTTTAATCCTCAATCTTTTCCTTTGTCCTTCTTTCTTACTTCAATCACTTGCAAACAATCAAAACAATAACTCTATTAACCCAAGAAAAACACCCACAAAACCCATCAAACCCGTGAGAAGGAGAAGAGGAAGAAACCCAAACAAACTCACCTCTTTATAGGAACTCAAATCTCAATCCTAGCTCTTAGATTGAAGAATAGCACATGCAAATGAAGATGGCAGAAAATGGAGATAAGAAAGAGAGGAGAGAACGTGAGAGAGAGAGAGAGAGAGTAAGGAAGAGGGCAAATCTGATGGCTTCTAAGAGAAGTCAAAAATTTTGTCTTTTCTCTCCCCAATCCCCTTCCAAAACCCATTAATACACTGACCCACCAAATCCACTTGGCAACCATGCATTGGACCCAACAAACCCACATTGACATTATGCACTAATACACCATACAACACATGCACCATAGTGGCTCTCTCAAATCAATGACTTAAATTTCATGGCACCTAACTCACACCTAATAATCCCATTTATTCTTCAGTTTTTTGGTTTTATTGAAATTAAGTCAATTTAATTCTTCAATTAAAAATCTAAATCTTTGGGAAAAAATAAAAGGGGAATTTTGGAAAGAATTTTGGGGGGATTTTTTTTAGAAAATATTTTCTTCTTCTTTTTTCTCTCAAACCAAATTCTCTCAACTTTTCTAAAGAATTTTTCCAAGTGAATTCTTGAGACAAAAAAGAATAATTTTTGTTCTTGGGAATTTTTCTTCTTCTCATCAAACAATTTTTACTTTGAGACAAATAAATCAATTATTTGTTTTTGAGTAAAAATCATTTTCAATATTTTATTTTTCTAATATATTCTTACAATCAAGACAAGGAATTGGATCATCTACCTTCATTTCCTCAAGATAAATTTTGAGGGTAAACATTTTTGGCTCAATTTCTTAATTTAATTTTTAATTTCATTTTTTGTTACTAATTAATTAGTTAACATGTAAATTCTTCTAGTTCTATCATTTTCTTCTTATTTTCTTATTCTTTTGTTTTTATTTAATTGATTATCATAAAAATTCTTTTAGATCATATTTTTACTTCTTATTTCTTTCTTCTCATTTAATTGTTCATGTTCATATTATTGTCATCATTTTTTATTCATAAATAGTATTAGTATTATCATTTAACATGTTTTAGCATAATTGGCTTATCTTATTTTCATTTTATTCCTCCATATTTAATTGGATTGTTCATCTTCTTTGATGTTGTTAATGTTATTATTGTTGTTGTTGTTGTTATTATTATTATTATTATTATTATTATTATTGATTGTTCATATTCTTTGTTATTATCGTGTTATTATTATTATTGTAGTTATTACCTTCGTTAGTATTATTATTATTATCCTTATTCTTGTTTAATTTTATTATTACTATTATTATTTATGTTTTATGCATGCTGATTTTTATTATTACTTTTGCTTTTTATGCATGATTGGATGTTATTGTTGTTATTTTGTATTTTTATGCATGTTAAATTCTATCATCATTATTTTATGCTTGTTTATGCATGTTGAATTTTATTATTGTTATGTTATCTTTTATGCATGCTAAATTGTTAATTAATTAGATTGCATATTTTTATTATGTCATTTTAATTGGCTTGTCATATATGATGCAATTTCGATTGCCTTAATTTAATTGTTTTCATGTTATATGTTTAATTAATTTTTTTACTAACTTCGCTTTTGTTTGTTTTTTTATTTTATTTTCAATACTTATTTTTTATGTTTGAATCTTTTCCATACCAAGTGGGAGCTCAGGAAGATTTGGAGGTCCAATTGGGAGTTGATTGGTTATTTCTTTATTATTTTTATTACTTTTCTTTCATTATTTTATTTAATATGCAATTTGTAATAAATAATTTTTTTATACACATTAATTTAAAAAAAACACAAAAATATTTCTATTTAATTAACTTTAATTTTTCTAAATAAAATGGGACCAATGTCCTAACTTTTTCATCCAAAATAAATTGTCACTTTAAAATTATTTTCTTTAATTATGCATGAGAGGACCAATGTCCTCATTTTTAATAAATAGCCCGATTTATGTATGAATTGTATTTTATTTACAAATGTGAGTTGTATTCCGCCCCTAGTTTTGTTGTAATTTATTTTTATCCGCTTTTATTTACTTTATTTACCACTTTATTTATATGATTGACGTGAGTTTTAATTAAATTGCATTAAAATTGAATGAGAAAAGGCATGAAACGCTAAATTCAAAATTTGATTATAAACTTAGCCAAGGTATGAATAAACGGGGAGTCCCGAACCATCTCTGGTCTTTGGGCTCCACGAGGCGAGAGAACCATTTCAATGTTCCATTGGAATGGAACTTCCAAGATACCTCTTGTGTCCCATAAAAAGGCTTTAACTTGCATAGTGTTAGGTTCCACGAGGCGAGAGGGCCCTCCTAATGTTCTATTAGGATGGAATCTCCATGACCCCTCTGGCTTACCCAAAATGGACATAGCAGCGCTGTCTTAGGCTCACTGAGGCTAGACGAACTTTCCCAATATTTTATTTAGTGGCAACTCCATGAAACCTCCTTGTTGCCCAAAATAGACGCCCTTGTAATTTCTTACAAGTTTTATGAACCTCTCTCGATCGCCCTAAAAGCGAGCTTTCGGGGGCTACGGGGTTCGGCGTGCGTCACAGTGGTGACTCCACTGGGGTCCTCAGAGACTTCCCTTCGAAAGTACCTTGGCTAAAATTTACAATTGAGTTTTAATTTAGAAATTTCATCCCTTTTTGAAATTGCATAGCATATCATTAGAGCCTTAAATTATGTTAGTTTGGTCCCTATCTTAACCCTAGTGCATTCCCGAAGCACGACCCTACGTTCACTCAATGTGGAGAAGTGTTAAGGATAATCACCAGCCCAAGCCTCGTACCTTATGGTATATCAAATGGTGACCCAATCGATCGTTATGCTCGTGATGAGCTAGACCTGTTGGCAGGGACCATGCTTGGGTAACCTAAAGTATCACTACCTTTGACCAAAGCTCATATAATAGCAATAGATACTTTCACTAGGTGAAATGTACCGTAATACCGTGCTTGCTACCTGGGCCATCATATATTGAACAAAATCAGTTAAATTAAATGGTCTCCATCAAAGGCTTTCATGCCCCGATGGGCCCATCTTAATTTAGTTGAATTGTTTAAATACATAACGGCCAAACGACCATACGCATGTACATTAGATAAGAGATGTTATGCTGCCAATTTTTCACCGTGCACCATACGCATCCAATGGGTTCCCTGGTAACCCTTTGAAAAAGCCCACCTAGGAAAGAGACTATACTACCTCATGTGAGGGAGAGATAAGATTGGAAGGATCTATATGCTTGCATGTGTTTGTCTATGCTACATCAGTACGACCATGCATTGTATTTCAATCATACATCATCCTAACGAGATGTATTTTTTTCAGCCATCATAGATTCGCCTGGGTGTTTTAGGGGTCCCAACGGTCGGTTGAGAAGGATTCGACTCTTGGGGTTACCAGAACTAGTATCATAACAGAGTTTCAATTCTCTTTCAGAGGGTAGTGATACTTTTTCTTCAAAATCATTAGCTGATACAAGTATGTCTAATCCATCCAATGGGTCTGATGCAACCAGGGGAATGATTACCGAGGAAGTAGGAAGAAGAATAGAGGAGTTTGAGGCCAGAATGATGTCCATGATGGGCAACCTTGCCACTACCTTAGCTCCACTTGAGGGGCAGCAAGATGCTGCTCCTATTAGGGGACCAGATGAACAAGAGGCTTTTAGAGAGGATCCCCCTGCTATAGTTGACCCACCTGTGGTTGAGCAAAGTGCACCAGCGCCTGTTGAGCATAGAGAAGGCCCTAAGTCTGAGGTTGACCTCTGGAAAGATGAGCAAAAGGAATAGATGGTAGCAAAGGGAAAGTCGCCTAAGCTAGAAGAGGTAATGTGGAGGAAGATGTATGAGAAGTTCGAAGCTATGATAAGGATAATAACGGTAGGAAGGGGAATGAACCCCGAGGATCTTGAGCTGGATGGGGATGATCTGATCCCCCAGAACTTCAAGATGCCTGATATCCCAAAATTTGACGGCACCTCTGACCCTGCTGCACACATCAAGCAGTATTCACTACTCATGAAGGGGATAACTTTAACAAGGAAGCAGAAGATATAGTACATTTGTCACACCCCGTTTGCCCCCTAGTAGAATGAGCCATACATGTGAGTATGTATTTGTATGTGTTTGGCATATCATAAGTGCATTTTGAGAATATTGCATGTTTTGTGGTTTTATTCCGGTGTGGGTGTGCATATAGAAATAAAGTGTGCATAAGTGGAGTTGTGATTATATGCATGTGAGCATATCATAGTGTGTGTATTAGATGAGAGTGCATTGTGTGTGTTGCTCATACATGAGTAGGGTGCATTATTAGAGTGTTTCATTGTGTGTGAGTGACATGTGCATCTAGTGTGTGAGTGAGTGATTTCCACCACCAAGATTTTGACAAGTGTAAAGGGGGAGAAAAGAAAGGAAAGAGAAAGAGGAAAAAGGGAAATCAAAATTTCTAAACCCATTTTCCCGTTCTCCCTTCTCCTTCCCTCTTCTTCTTCCTCTTTGCTCTCCTCTAAGTAATTGGCTTGGATTCAAGTTGGTGTGGTGGGAATTAATTACTCCTTGTGTTTGATTGGTAAGCTTTATGCTTTTAGTTTTGCTTGTGTTCAAGTTCTTCTTCTTCCCTTGCATTTTTTTGGTTTTGTGTTTAAAGTTAGGTTTTGAGTTTGTGTATTTTTGTGGTTTGTTGTTTAGCTGAGCCTCCAAGAGATCCTAAAGGCAAGGAATTTGCTGGATCTAGTGGAACCAAGTGATAGAGCTTTTAATTTTGAGGTTTGGGAATTTGTGTTATGTTTTGATAGCATGTGTTATTTGAATGGAATTCTGGAAATTTGATGTTCTTGATGCCTTTACTAGTTCTTATGTTATGGGTTTTGGTTCTCTTTGTCTCTTAAACCTTGATTGTGAATTTTGGAACCATTTATGAGATTGATGGATATGTGATGTGAATAGTGATGCAATTGATTGTGTAAATTGATGTTGTTCCCTGAATTCATGAGTAGGATTCGTTTATGGCATGATTTAATGATGTTTATTCGGCTTAATGTTGTTATTGGAGTGTGGGTTTGTGGTTTGAAATGAAATTGAGGGATTTTGGCTTGAAAAATCTGGGTTTTGGCTCGACAGTGTGGAATCTGGGCATGGGTCACGATGACAACCAATTTGGTTGTAACCGTGAGGTGCCCAGATTTTACTTCTGTTCTTGGTTTTGGGTACGTCACGGTGATAACCATTTTGGTTGTGACCGTGAGGTACCCAAACTTTTGCTTCTGTTTGGCTTCTTTGCTACGTCACGGTGACAACCATTTTGGTTGTGACCTTGAGGTACCCCTTTTCAGCATTCTACCGAGAGCTCTTTGGTATGTCACGGTGACATCCAATTTGGTTGTGACCGTGACCTACCAGTCACGGTGACAACCAATTTAGTTGTGACCGTGACCTAGCCTATTTTCGCAATAAAATTATGTTTTCTTCACACGCTTTAGAAATGTTATACTATTGATTTTAGCATTCAATATCACTTATTATGAGCCATATTTGTATATGTAATGATCTATTTAAAGTATATGGATTCTTTATTTGTTATAATTAAAATGTGGATGTTAACTGTATAATTTTAGCCTACAAGAGTCAGTCTAGTGGATAGTTAGGCATGCCTAATAGAGTCTCTTAGCTGCAGCCCTTTGTTAAGTTTGGACACCGATCAGGCCCCCGTTTGGTTCCTCGCGAACCCTTTATGTGTATGGATCTTGTTTAAGGTCCCCTTTGAAAATGTTCTGTGGAAATTAAAAGTAAAAAAAATTGATTTCTCGATTCGTACCCATAAGGTACTATTTGTGATCGGCTCGTACCCGTAAAGTACTGTTTGTTCACTCGTTATCCACTACTTTGAGTTAGCAGGCACTTTATTGTTTTGAATTTACTTTGCTAAGTATGAGATTGTGTGATCCGAATATGTTATTAATGAGATATTATGAAGGTAGTGGTACTTTATTGAAGGTATGACTATATATGTTTGCATGTTTATATATTCATACTCTTGTTTAATGCGTATTTCTGATTATTGCTATCTGTGTGTATTGGCTTTGACGACCGTTGTGAATGGTTGTCCTTATGCTATATGTGTGTTTTCCCACTAAGCGTTTATCGCTTAGCACGGTGTGTTTAGCCGTGCAGGTGCAGAAGGAGTTCGCTTGGGTGAGTCGCAGCTATAGAAGTCAACACAGCCGGGTCTTTAGTGTAGGGCCTAATTTTGTACCTCGATGATCCTTTTTGTATAAGAACTCTTTTACATCAGTTTTTTAATAGCTTCCGCATATGTATATGTATAATTTTGGAGATGTAATTATCTTTGTACCTTTGGGTTGATCAAACAGTTATGTAATGTTTTCCATTATATAATAAATGTATGATCAGCTTATTTCATGAATGATTTTGTAAAGTTTTAAATTACTCGGTATTTCGGTGTATATGTTTATGTATGAATGTATGTATGTTCTGTATCTATGTGGTGGCACCTCTACTCATACGGTATCTCACTCCTTATCGGATGGGATAGCCTAAGTACGGGTAAGGGGTGTTACAACTTTTGCTTGAGTCTTACAAGGGCTGCCATTGACTGGTACCATGGGCTGGACAGGAGGTCCAAAAAAGATTGGGACTTGTTGACTGAAGAGTTCCTAAGGCAATACGATTGCAGTACCCGGATGGAGGTCACATTGAAGGATCTAGAGCTGCTACAGCAGAAGGCTGGGGAGTCTTTCTATGAATATCTCACTCGGTGGAGGAACTAGGTTATGGAGATGAATCGCAAGCCCAACACTCCTGATCAGATCCGATTATTCATTCGGAATGCTAGCCCATATCTGAGAGATGGACTGAAAATGAAGGGGCTGAAAGATTGGGAGTCCTTAAAAGACATTGCTATAGAGGCAGAAGGAGAACATATGGCTAGAAGGGCAAGCATTGAGGCTTATGCCAAGAAGGGCTACAACAATCAAGGTGCAACCAAGTCAGCTAGTTCCAGCAGTGGTAACAGAAGTGGGAAAACAGCTGAGGTGTCGGTGACAGGAGTGAATCAGAGGTACTTCCCGAATTTGGGTAGGCCTTTGTCATGGTTATTGAAGAGGTTGATAAAGGAGGGGAAGTTACAACCCCTGCCACCTAGGCTAGCTAGGACCCAAGGGGAACCGGGGCATAAAGAGAATAAATATTGTGCCTTTCACCAACATACTGGGCATCTGACAGACAATTGCTTCAGGCTGAGGCACCAGATTCAGGATCTGATCGATAGTAAGTAGATCACCGATCCTGAAAAGAGGGAAAGCAAGAAGAAGTCCAATTTTATTGTTGTGCTACCGCCTGTCTTTATGATTAGGTTGAGCCTACTTGAATGGTATGTATTGCAGGATTTGTATGGCAATGAATACGTCGCTATCACTCGCCCTAAGGCAAGTGAAGAAGGGATTCCCGTGGCGGCGATAGACTGTTGGTCCACTAGTGAGGGTGGAGATGAAGATAAAGAGGAGAAAGATGGAGAGTTCATGAATCCATGGGATTCGAAGGAGGAGGAGAGAGTTGGGGCTGTAACAAGAAGTGGGAGAGTGGTCCACGAAGTTGAGAAGCAGTAGGACTCAGTGCAAGCACCTGTGGAGAAGGAGCCGGAAGAAAATCCCATAGCAAAGCAGCTAAAAAAGACCACGACTCAGATATCTATTTGGGACCTTATAAAGCAGTCCCCTTCTCATAGACAGAAGTTAGTTGAGGCATTGAGTGAGTCCACCGTAACAACCAAAATTTCTCCATCAGAGCTGCTAGATCTCGTCAAGGGGGGATCGGGGCAGAGATTGGTGTTTTCTGACGCAGATTTGCTAGCTGAAGGCCGCAATCACAACCGACCACTATACATCAAAGCACAAATTAACAGCAAGCACGCCGCTTGTGTTATGGTTGATGATGGGTATCCATAAATGTCTGCCCTTTGGTGGCACTTCAGGCTTTTAGGCTAGACGAGAGTATATTGAGTAAATCTGATCTGACCATCACAGCCTACGACAATTCTCGAAGACAATCATCGGGAACATTCAGAGCTCTAGTTAGGACTGGGCCCATTGAGATAGAAGCAGAATTTGTGGTCTTGCCTATCCCAGCAAATTTCTCAGCTCTACTAGGGAGGCCCTGGTTCCATAATTTGGGAGGAGTGCCATCCACCCTACACCAAATGGTAAAGATACCTCATGAAGGGGAGGTGGTGACCATAAAAGCAGCGAGAGAGAACCAAGTGTTTGCCTTGGGGATCTTTAATCAGCCATTTAGTGGCTTTCACGTATCAGCGATTGGTGAGGAGCAGGGTTTGACAGATAGCCCTCAGGTGATGAACATGCTGAAGAAAATGCACTTCCTTCCAGGTGCTAGTTTGGGAAAAAACTCACAAGTGCTGCAGTCTGCTATCACAACACAAGGCCAGAAAGATCGGAAGGGTCTGGGCTACAAAGGAGAGCGTGGCAGGAAGAAAGTGCCAAAGAAGATCCCCCATATTTCAGAGAGTTTGTTCCCTCATCTTCGGTCTATGCTTACACTAGAGATGAAGAGCCTCAGTGGATAAATGGAAAGATCATTCCGGGGTTTGAAATCTTCAATGATGTCTTCGACTGGGATGTTGGAGTTATCAAGTCTGCAGAAAACTTCTAGAATGAGGAGATCATGACTCAGTGCAGTGTCTGGGATAGGGATGGGCCTGAGGAGATTATCACTGATAAGCTGTTAGCTACCAGGTTGAAGGGAAAGGAAAATATGGTAGAGCCAGAGTTGAAGTTTGAAGATTTGAAGATTTCACCGGAGGTAGTTGAAAAGCCTCCACCAAGCCAAGAAGTCAAAGCCCAGTCGGCTGCAACGTCGTCATCGACAGGACATAAAGACAGTAATTACTTAGATACTATTTTTATGCCAGAACTTTTTAATGACAATGTTAATGTTGCTGATTACATCAATGAGATGAATAACTTTTCTTACTTGTGTGATGTTTCTGATGATTTCATTTCTCATGATCATAAACATGATGCATTCATCTTTGACATTAACTCAACTAGCACGACTGCATTTAATCTCGGAACTTTGGAGAATCCAAAGGAAATTTTGATAGCATGTGACATAACTCCTGAGGAGAGGCTAAAATTTGAGAGAATATTAAAAAAATATGAAAAAGTCATTGCCTGGACCTACGAGGACATACCGAGAATTGATTGAGATGTAGCCGAACATGCCATTCCAACTTATCCAGAGAGTAAACCGGTCAAGCAAAAGCTCAGAAGACTTAGGCCAGAATGGGCTCAGAAGGTGAAAGAGGAAATCCATAAGCATATTGAGGCTAAGTTTCTACTGGAGGTTAAATACCCGACGTGGCTGGCTAATGTAGTTCCTGTGGCTAAAAAGGATGGAAAGGTTCGGGTGTGTGTGGACTATCGGGACATGAATAAAGCCTGCCCGAAATATGATTTTCCTCTGCCTCATATTGATGTGCTGGTAGATAGTGCCGCTGCTTGCATGATGTACAGCTTTGTAGATGGGTATGCAGGGTACAATCAAATCCTTAACAAGATAGTGGATCGAATAAAGATAGCTTTCATAACTGAATGGGGTACATTTGCTTACCGGGTCATGCCTTTCGGACTAAAGAATGCAGGAGCGACCTATCAGAGGATGGCCACCAGAGTTCTCAATGATTTGATCCACAAGGAAGTGGAGGTGTATGTTGACGACATGATGATCAAGTCAGCTACAAGAGAAGGTCACTTCGAGGCTTTGGAAAAGTTCTTTCAAAGGATCAATAAGTATGATCTGCGCCTCAATCCCAAGAAGTGCATTTTTAGAGTTACTTTAGGTAAGCTGTTAGGCCATGTGGTAAGCCAGAGAGGAATTAAAGTGGATCCTGATAAGGTTAGGGCCATCAGAGAGATGCCAGTACCTCAAAAAGAGAAAGAGGTTAGAAGTTTCCTGGGAAAGCTTCAGTACATCAACCGATTTATTGCCAAGCTGGCTTCAGTTTGTGAGCCCATCTTCAAACTTCTTAGGAAGAATTAGCTTGTGGTGTGGAATAATGATTGTCAATTGGCCTTTGATACCATTAAGGATTATCTTTTGAATCCACTAGTTTTAAGACCACCACATCGTGCCAAGCCACTAATCCTGTATCTGGCGATAGAAGATAATTCAGTGGGTGCCATGATGGCCCAGGAGGATGACTTTGGGGTGGAGTTTACTGTTTACTATCTTAGCAAGAAATTCCTGACATATGAAGCCAAATATGTTGAAGTAGAAAAGATTTGCTTGGCAGTGATTTGGGCTTCTAAGAAGTTACGGCACTACTTTCATTCCTTTAGTGTGCAAGCGCTTGCCAAGCATAACCCGCTCAGGTATCTTCAGGAAGCGCCCTCTCTACTAGGAAAAATGGGAAGATGGTTATTACAGTTGCAGGAGTTCGATATCGAATCCATCACCAGGAAAACCATTAAGGGAAGAGCTGTAGCGAAGTTCTTGGTTGAACATCCTATTGAGGGAGACCAATTTGAATACAAATTTTCAGATGAAGATGTCATGGCCATAGCAGTACAAGGGTGGCAGATGTTTTTCGATGGGGTAGTTAACAGTAAAGGGGCAAGAGCAGGGATTATTCTTACAACCCCGGATGGTGAGAAGCTGCCATTACCCAAAAAGTTGAGGTACAAGGCAACCAATAATGAAGCGGAATATGAGGCTTGCATCTTCGGATTGGAAGCACTGCTTTCTCTAGGGGTAAAGATCGCAGAAGTCTTCGGAGACTCTTCCTTAGTAATTCATCAGATCAGAGGGGAATGGTCAATTAAGGAAGAAAGGTTGTTACCTTATGTGAAGCATTTGAGAATGTTGAGTAGCTAGTTCGAGACTTGCACTTTGCACTTCACCCCCAGGGATGAAAATCAATCGGTTGATGCTCTAGTGACATTGGTGTCCATGTGGGATAATCCAACAGGGGTTGCCATGAAACCCGTGCTAATCTCTAGCTCAAAAAAGCCTTATTTTGAAGCTGAGCAGGTGATGGATGTTGGGGCCGCTGATGGAAACCCTTGGTACTATGACATTCAGAATTACTTGGAACGATCAGTTTTTTCCAGAAGAATCCACTGAGAAAGAACAAAGGATGATTCGGAAGTTATCCACTCAATTCATCAGTGTAGAGGGCACTTTGTATAAAGGGCAAGCTGATGGTATCCAGTTAAGATGTTTGGCGGAGAAAGAAGCTGAAAAGGTTATGGAAGAGGGTCATGCCGAAGTCTGCGGAGCTCACATGAATGGCTTAGTCTTAGCAAAGAAGATCATGCGCCAAGGATTTTATTAGCTCACAATGGATACGGATTGTTCAAAATATGTGAAGCAATGCCAGTTATGCCAGCAATACACGAATTTAAGGCATGTCCCAATTTCAAAGCTACATAATTTGACATCTCCATGGCCGTTTCCAGCTTGGGGAATAGATATCATAGGCGAGATATGCCCTACAGCTTCTAACAAGCACAAGTTCATTATAGTCGCCATTGATTATTTCACTAAGTGCGTCGAAGCTGAATCTTTCAAGAAGATTGATGCTAGGGATATGGCTAAGTTCATCGAGCGGAATTTGATATGCAAATATGGCCTCCCACACCATATTGTATCTGATAATGGGGTACAATTCTTAGCAGAAACTAAACAGATGCTTCAGAAGTATGGAATACAGCATCACAAGTCTTCTCCTTATCGTCCTCAAGCTAATGGTGCGGTTGAAGCGGCGAACAAGAATGTGAAAAGAATATTAGCCAAGATGGTTCAGAGCTATAAAGATTGGGCGGAAAAGCTACCTTTTGCACTCTGGGGTTATAAAACCACGATCAGAACCTCTACGGGAGTAACACCGTTCTCCCTGGTATACGGAACTGAAGCAGTTCTGCCAGTTGAA
This sequence comes from Excoecaria cochinchinensis, assembly GCA_947683425.1. Lineage (NCBI taxonomy): Eukaryota > Viridiplantae > Streptophyta > Magnoliopsida > Malpighiales > Euphorbiaceae > Excoecaria > Excoecaria cochinchinensis. The sequence continues at coordinate 4,274,237 of CANTUQ010000028.1, read as the reverse complement.
ATTGAACTGAAATCTTTAAGGATAGTCATGGAAGCCGAGATTCAAGAGATAGAATGGGCACAACAGCGATTGTTGCAGTTGAATTTGTTGGATGAAGATAGGTTGAGAGCCTATTATCACAATCAGGTTTATCAGAAGAGACTAGCTCGGTCCTTTGGCAAGAAGGTACGAAAGCACCCATTGAAAGAAAGGGATTTGGTCTTTAAGATGATGAGGCCAGGAGTGCCAGACATAAGAGAAAAATTCAGGCCAACCTGGGAAGGCCCGTTCATTTTGAAAAGTTGCTAACAAAGGGAGCAGCAATCTTAGCAGATAGCGATGGGAATGAGTTTAAAGACCCGATCAATGTCGATAGACTAAAAAGGTTCTATGGCTAAAGACCAGAAAATAAAAAGAAGAGAATAAATGCCCCGCAGATCGAAAACCAAAAAAAGGCGGCCTTGCTAAAATTGGGCGCCCTGTCAGGGTGAAAACCGAAAAAATGCATCCTGGGCAAAAATTAAGGTCCAAGAGAAAATGTTCAATCGAGAAAACCCGAGAGGGCTGATTGATAACAGGAGTTTGATGCTTACAAGATCTATTCCGAGATTGGGTGTAGTCTTGTGCTTTTGAATTCTTATTAAATAAGGATCATGTATGATGAAATCATATAGAAATGTACTCAGTTTTGCAATGAGTAAAAGAATACAGTTTTCATTTTCATTGTTCTCTTAGTTCTTCCTTAAAAAGAAATATATCACTTATTCATCTAATGACTATTGTCTAATCATTCTGTTGGAAGGTGCCTAAGCAGATATGTGCTATTCACTCTTAGTGGTGGTTCTGATAATAGCCTTCTCTTGTAGTTCCTTAAAAAAAAATCTTGGAAAAAAGGCCGTTAGAGATGAAAACAGTAACTGGCTCTCTAAGCCAAAGTTAGGCCAAAGGGCAGGGTGAAAACCTGGAAACAGGCAGTCTTCCCTATAAAAATTGAATGAAATAAATAAAAGCCGCTGGATTGGGTTGGGTCCATTCCAGGCAAAAGTTAGGCACAGGGTTATGTGAAAATCCCCGAAGGGACGCATTTCCCACAAAGAAAAGCTAATGTGAAAATCCACAAGGGACGCACTACCTTTAAAGCAATGACATTTGATGCCTGGAGCGATAAGGCGGCATTACTTCGAATGATCATACTTCAGTCATATAGTGCATGAGTTGGAATCCTGGGCCTATGATCATTGGCCGGGGGGCAAAGATGCACACTTGATGTCTCTCAGAAAATGTTTTGGGGTCAGAGTCCCTAAAGCCAAGATGTCACTCTTTCAGATCCTTGGAAGCGCGATGCAGCAGCCAAGCTATATCCTCAGCAGACCCTTAACCACCTAGGATAGGGTCAATTTATTTTTACAAACATTTACATCTCATATCATATACACTTAAATTTTTGTGTATATTTCTGTGCACATATTTTTGCAAGAAATATCTAAATGAAGGTCCTCTTTTTGCACTTTTAGTAGTCTGTAGCAGATTCGGTGCAGTCCTCCTTTTGCATTTTTTGTAGCCTGTAGCAGGCTCGGCGCATCGCCATTTGCGGATGGCAACTGCACTTTCTGTAGTCTGTAGCAGACTCGGTGCAGTCCTCCTTTGCACTTTTTGTAGTCTGTAGCAGACTCGGTGCATTCCTCCTTTTGCATTTTTTGTAGCCTGTAGCAGGCTCGGCGCATCGCTATCTGCGGATAACACCAGCACTTTTAGTAGTCTGTAGCAGACTCGGTGCATTCCTCCTTTGCACTTTTTATAGTCTGTAGCAGACTCGGTGCAATCTTCCTTTTGCATTTTTTATAGCCTGTAGCAGGCTCGGCGCATCGCTATCTGCGGATAGCACCTGCACTTTTAGTAGTCTGTAGCAGATTCGGTGCAGTCCTCTTTTTGCACTTTTTTGTAGTCTGTAGCAGACTCGGTGCAATCCTCCTTTTGCATTTTTTGTAGCCTGTAGCAGGCTCGGCGTATTGCCATTTGCGGATGGCAGCTGCACTTTTTGTAGTCTGTAGTAGACTCGGTGCAGTCCTCCTTTGCACTTTTTGTAGTTTGTAGCAGACTCGGTGTAATCCTCCTTTTGCATTTTTTGTAGTCTGTAGCAGGCTCGGCGCATCACTATCTGTAGATAGCACCTACACTTTTAGTAGTCTGTAGCAGACTCGGTGCAGTCCTCTGAAGAGGACATTTCTCGCGTTTTGTAAATCTGTAGCACACCCGGCGCATCACCGTTTTAGGATGGTTCCCGGCACTTTGTGGTCTTGTCAGCGACTCAGTGCAATCCCAGAGGATACTCACGGTTTAAATCACAGTACTGTTCCCGATGGAGCAGCTGGAAGGTTGTCGCCTCAGGTACATGCTTCTTTCCCTTTCCTAAATTTTGGCTTACCTAGACACCCACACACTAGCCTCCCCAAAATTGGGGGCAACTGTAGACATCGGGTCCCGAGTAGTCTTGATCAGGATTACCCAATGATAAAACTAATTATACCGATTTGTAGGCAAAAACAATGAAAGTTGGAAGTGATAATTTCCTTGTCGTTTTGATTTGTTAGGAATGAATAAAAATGTATTTTAAAAATGTTTTAAAAATTATTTTGGGATAAAAAGTTAGTTTTTAAATTATTGTGTTATATAGAAATTTTAAAAAAAAAATTGCGCGAATGTCTGGCTGCGGCAGCGCTGGACGCGCGCCGCAGCGCCCCGGCGCGCGGGCAGAGCGCGCGCGATGGGCGACACGCGCTCCACGAGAGCTTCGCGCAGGCGCGCACCGGCACGCGCTAGCGACGGCTTGCCCGTCGCGCGCGTCCTGCGCGCGGGGACACTTGTCGGAGCGCCCCTAGCCCTTGTCGCCCATTTTCCGATTTTTGGCCATTTTGGCCCCAAAAATTCATTTTTCTTCAATTTTTTTGTATAATTCAATCGTAAAACTTTTAAAATTCCAAACCTTTGATTTTCTTCAATTTTTTGGTTTTATTGAAATTAAGTCAATTTAATTCTTCAATTAAAAATCTGAATCTTTGGGGAAAAATAAAAGGGGAATTTTGGAAAGAATTTTGGGGGGATTTTCTTTAGAAAATATTTTCTTCTTCTTCTTTCTTCTCTCAAACCAAATTCTCTCAACTTTTCTAAATAATTTTTCCAAGTGAATTCTTGAGACAAAAAAGAATAATTTTTGTTCTTGGGAATTTTTCTTCTTCTCATCACTCAATTTTTACTTTGAGACAAATAAATCAATTATTTGTTCTTGAGTAAAAATCATTTTCAATATTTTATTTTTCTAATATATTCTCACAATCAAGACAAGGAATTGGATCATCTACCTTCATTTCCTCAAGATAAATTTTGAGGGTAAACATTCTTGGCTCAATTTCTTAATTTAATTTTTAATTTCATTTTTTGTTTCCAATTAATTAGTTAACATGTAAATTCTTCTAATTCTATCATTTTCTTCTTATTTTCTTATTCTTTTGTTTTTATTTAATTAATTATCATGTAAATTCTTTTAGATCATATTTTTACTTCTTATTTCTTTCTTCTCATTTAATTGTTCATATTCATATTATTGTCATCATTTTTTGTTCATAAATAGTATTAGTATTATTATTTAACATGTTTTAGCATAATTGGCTTATCTTATTTTCATTTTATTCCTCCATATTTAATTGGATTGTTCATCTTCTTTGATGTTATTATTATTATTATTATTATTATTATTATTATTATTATTATTATTATTATTATTATTGATTGTTCATATTCTTTGTTATTATTGTGTTATTATTATTATTGTAGTTAGTACCTTCATTAGTATTATTATTATTATCCTTATTCTTGTTTAATTTTATTATTACTATTATTATTTATGTTTTATGCATGCTGATTTTTATTATTACTTTTGCTTTTTATGCATGATTGAATGTTATTGTTGTTATTTTATATTCTTATGCATGTTAAACTCTATCATCATTATTTTATGCTTGTTTATGCATGTTGAATTTTATTATTGTTATGTTATCTTTTATTCATGCTAAATTGTTAATTAATTAGATTGCATATTTTTATTATGTCATTTTAATTGGCTTGTCATATATGATGCAATTTAGATTGCCTTAATTTAATTGTTTTCATGTTATATGTTTAATTAATTTTTTACTAATTTCGCTTTTGTTTGTTTTTTTAATTTTATTTTCAATACTTATTTTTTATGTGTGAGTCTTTTCCATACCAAGTGGGAGCCTAGGAAAATTTGGAGATCCATTTGTTGATTGGTTATTTCTTTATTATTTTCATTACTTTGCTTTCATTATTTTATTTAATATGTAATTTGTAATAAACTATTTTTTTATGCACGTTATTTAAAAAAAACGCAAAAATATTTCAATTTAATTAACTTGAATTTTTCTAAATAAAATGGGACCAATGTCCTAACTTTTTTCATCCAAAATAAATTATTACTTTAAAATTGTTTTCTTTAATTATGCATGAGAGGACCAATGTCCTCATTTTTAATAAATAGCCCGATTTATGCATGAATTGTATTTTATTTACAAATGGGGGTTGTATTTCGCCTCTAGTTTTATTGTAATTTATTTTCATGCGCTTTTATTTACTTTATCTACCGCTTTCTTTATATGACTAACGTGAGTTTTAATTAAATTGCATTAAAATTGAATGAGAAAAGGCATAAAATGCTAAATTTAAAACTTGATTATAAACTTAGCCAAGGTATGAATAAATGGGGAGTCCCAAACCATCTCTGGTCTTTGGGCTTAATGAGGCGAGAGGACCATTTCAATGTTCCATTGGAATGAGACTTCCAAGATACCTCTTGTGTCCCATAAAAAGGCTTTAACTTGCATAATCCTAGGCTCCAAAAGGCGAGAGGGCCCTCCTAATGTTCTATTAGGATGGAATCTCAAGGACCCCTCTGGCTTGCCTAAAATGGACATAGCAGTGCTTTCTTAGGCTCACTGAGGCTAGATGAACTTTCCCAATATTTTATTGGGTGGCGATTCCATGAAACCTCTTTGTTACCCAAAATAGACGCCCTTGTAATTTTTTACAAGTTTTATGAACCTCTCTCGATCGCCCTAAAAGTGGGCTTTCGGGGGCCATGGGGTTCGACGCGTGTCACAGAACATCAATTGTTCATTTTTATAAATCCTCAACAAAACGGTGTTGAGGAAAGGAGAAGTAAAACTCTTCTATATATGGTTCGATCTATGATGGCAGAGGCAAATTTGCCTATCTCCTATTGTGGAGATGTTTTATTGACTGCTACATATGTTCTGAACTGTATACCCTCTAAATCTGTCATTATCATAACTTATGAGTTGTGAACTGGTCGACAAGTTGACCTAAGTGATTTACAACTTTTGGGTTGTAATGCTTGCATCCATGATACCTCAATTTGGTAAATTTGAGACCAAGAGGTGAAAAGAGTGTCTATGTGAGATATTCTTAAGTATTAAGAGGATACATTTTTATGGGTAAATAAGAAAATGGCATAATGACAGAATTTGAATCACTATATGTCATATTCTCAAAAGGATGAATTTTCAAAGTTGGGCGAAGCAAATTAAGATCTCACTTTCAATTAATCTCGGGAAGAGAATATCAAGATCACTCCATCCGAGTGGGAGGGATTCAGAGGAAGAAGGTTAAGACCCTCATCCTCTAAACGATCCGGATGTTCGAGACCTGATTCGAGTAGGAGTATTCTTGACTCCAGTGGGAGAAAAGAATATAGTATTCCTGACTCCAGTGGGAGTATGGAAATGATCCCAGTGGGAGCATTGTGAATCACGATAAATATATGAGACATGTTTATCAAGATTCAGAACTGCAAAAAATCTAAAAGGATAAGTGTTCCATGCTGACGATTTAAAATCGAAGGCTGAAATGAAGCCCTTTTAGTTATCCCATAAGACAAGAAAAAGCATAAAAATATTCAAAAACTTTTTCATGCCCATCTAAGGAAAAATGGATTAAAGCAATGGAAGAAAATATGGCATCCATGAGATCAAAAACCATGTTTGAGAACTGGTTTATCAACTAGAAGGACACAAATTGAGAATAAATGTATTCTCAAAGTAAAGCAAAAGGCTGATAGAGGTATCGAAAGATATAAGGCTCAGCTAGTCGCTATGGGGTTCATACAATAGGAAGAGATTGACTATGAGTAGACTTTCTCATCTGTTGTAAAATTTACGTCCATAAGGTTCATTCTAGCCATAATGGCGAGTTTGAACGTAGAGTTTCATCAAAAGGATGAAAAGACTGCTTTTCTCAATAGAGAAATGGATGGAACAACCTTTAGGTTTCATTAGAAAAGGCAGCAAGCATAAGGTTTGTTGATTGATGAGTTCAATTCATAGCCTTAAACAGTCTTCAACATAATGGTACTTGAGATTTCATCATATAATCATGTCGAATGTGTTCAACATGATTGGTGAAGATCATTATTTTTATAGTAAAAGCTCTGAAAATGAATTTATTATTTTGGCATTGTATGTAGACGACATACTTAAAGCTGAAAATGATAAATGGTACGTAAATGAAATCAAAGATTTGTTATTGTCCAACTTTGAGACAAATGAAATGGGTCATGCATATTACATTCTTGAAGTTAAGATTTTAAGAGATCATTCGAGAAGATTGTTGTCTGTTTCTTGAGAGAAATATATCAACAAAGACCTTGAGCGATTTAATATGTAAAACTCCAAACTCATACATTACCCCATTGCCGAGAATCAATTTCTTAGCAAAGATCTGTGTCCTAAGAAACTAGAATAAATGAACGTATAAGGAACGTTCGATATGCGAGTGTCGTGGGTAGTCTTATGTATGCAGTGTTGTATACAAGACATGATATATGCTAAGCAGTGGGCATGGTAAATAGATATCAATATAATCCAGGCAAAGCACATTGGAAGCAATTGAAAGGATACTTATATAACTTAAAGGTACTGCAAACTATTCTCTCTATTTTCAAGAAAGGGATCTGCAAATGAGAGAATAAAGAAACATTGATTGGGCAGGAGAAGTGGATGAGAGATAATCCACCTCAGGTTTTATATTCTTGTTTGGCAAGAGTGCCATCTCGTGGAGTAACAAGAATTAAACTTGTGTAGCCCCATCAATAGTTGAAGTTGAATTTGTCACTTCCTCAATTGCAGTACAGGAGACAATTTGGCTGAAATGGTTTGTGAGCCATTTAAGAGTAATTATCTCAAAGGTATCAGTGACAGTCTAAAGTGACAGTCAGTCGTTGATGGCTTATAGTAGAGCTAAGCATATCGGCATTAAGTATCAATATAAGAGAGATATTATTGCACGGAGAGATATGAACTTGCAGTACGTTTCTATGCATGCAGATCCATTGAGTAAACCTATAACGAGAGATGTGTTTCGAAAGACACATTAGATCTCGAGGTTTGCGTAGAATTTAATTGGTACTGTTATATTTTATATTATCCCTTAACGTTATTATTTGCGAATAATAACTAAAGTTCATTATTGGCAATACATGAGTGTGAATGTTTATGTGTAAACATTTACTGTTATTGATATGAGATTGAGCATGTCGAATAGAGAAGTAGCCCACTCACAAGGGTGTTTACCTTAGTTTTGTCAATGAGTTGGCAAAGACTAAGATGAGGCAATTTTTGAACATATGAGAATGCTTGAGAGCCTGTTCAAAATAAAAGTGCCGTCTTGCAGAAATTACAATATGAGTCTTGTTAAGATATGAGATGAAGACATACATAAAGTTGTATGCTTTGGATTGAGATCCAAAATAAGAATTGTATGAAATCCGATAGTCAGTTATATGTAACTACCATGTTCTGTCTAAAAAGCCAGAAGTAGTTCTTAAGTAAGCGGACTAAAGTTGGGTGCTTCGGTGCATCGCAACCTTACACTTCTGTATGGTGTTTGATATACACATTATTGAAATGTGAGACATGTGCTCCTTTAAGGGAATGAAAGAACACCATAACACATGGTTTATACCGTGTGTGCTTATGTGACCACAGGGATGGGAATTTAATTATTTTAATGATCTCAACTTTTTCTATTGTGAGACCCTATTTATATTTCGACACTTAGAACCCTTAACTTATCCCTGAAGTATGGTTCAATGTGGCTAGCTTAGTTAGTTTCCAAGAGGTCCGAAAAAAGTTTAGGCCTGGTGGATCTAACTAGAAAAGCGAGTTGAATCATGATGCATGGCATACAGTAAGAGGGGAAGATAGCCTTTGGATCACTTTCATAATGTTTCGTGGTTCACCGGCATGCCTATTATAGTTTCTATGAGTAGAGACATAATAGTAAACATGAAAATTGTTTTATGAGATCATGAGTTAAAACAATGAATGTGAGAAGGCAATCTAGGGTTAGGCATACGTGAAAAGGAGGATCTTGTTTTTTGAGATGCTATATATCCCTAATAGGTAGATAGCATTAGTGCTCTCGAGGTATGCTGGTCACACAATCTATCTACCAGTATAACTGAAGATTAAGACTGGAATGCGTTCTATCATGTGCGAGTGGGAGATGATAGAGTTGGGATACACCCATGAATCTATAATGGATTGAGTTCCAATCCAGATTAAATTGAGTTATTTAATCCGATTAAAATTACCAAATCCTATCTCAGAAAGAGTCTGAGTTAAACTAGAGTTAGGTCTCTAGCTTTTAGGATCTCTATAAATAGAGGTGAGGTCCTCATTATTTGGTAACGAGAAAACGTACATGCCGCAAGCCTGCTCGTTTCCACTCACAAGTTTTCTGTCTTAATTTTCAAGGACATTTAGATTGTGATCTAGCTGCTCTTACCCCGAGTGGATAACAGCCAGACCAGTGACCAAAAACAAACGGGATCTTGGTAGACGCTTTCGCAACGAGTTTCTGCGCTACAAGAGGTAGGTACCATTACTTAATGTTACCTCCGTATAAATTATATTTGTTATAATTTTTCCCATATCCATCAGTAATAAACATATATGAAAAATAAATAAATAAAAGTTGGGGAAGTGTTTTTGCCATTTCATTATATACTTAACATCTTTTGTACTTGAGGATAGAATGGTGCAAACAGCTGGCTCCAACATATTTTTTGTTAAAAGAATTTGTCAAAAACTAGCACACTTTGGTGTCAGTTGTTGTCAAAATTCTAACAGAATTCGGCACCAAAGTGTGCCGATTTTTGACAGTCAACTGATTTTTTTGTGCGGGCCTATTTTGATAGAAATTGACACTATTTTTTGCCCATTTTTGACACTACAAAACTCTAATTTCTTTTACTGTTGTGACGCATGCCGGACCCCACAGACCGTCCCTCTGACCACCCGCTTGAGGGCGATCGAGCAATTGAAGGTCCGTTGACAGCTTGCAACAAATTGCAAGTGCGTCTATTTTGGGCAACAAAGAAGTTTCATGGAGTCGCCACCCAATAAAACATTGGGAAAGTTCCTCTCGCCTCGGAGAGCCTAAGACAGCGCATGTATCCATTTTGGGCAAACCAAAAGGGGTCTTGGAGGATAAGCCTCTCTCCCTTGGAGCCTAGGATTTTTAATTAGGTCCTTTGGCGGGACACAAGAGGTGTCTTAGAGATCTTATTCCAATGAGTGATCAGATAGACCTCTCGCCTTGTTGAGCCCAAAGACCAGAGTTGGATTCGGGACTTCTCATCTATTTCTACCTCGATTTATTTTACAAATAATTTTTGAGTTTATTAGTTCTCCCTCTCTCCACACGATGCAATTTGATTAAAGACGCAATTATTCAGATCAAAAGCATAAAAATAAATAAAGCAAAAATGAACATTCCAAAATAAATTACAATAATACTAGGAGCGAAATACAACTCCCATTTATAAAAGTGCGATGTATACATAAAACGGGGAATTCATTTATTTCGAGGACTTTGGTCCTCGCATGCACTTATTGATGGAATATGTCATGGTATGTGTATGATGATCACGCAGCAAAAAAAAAAAAAAAATTTGATCATACATGCCAAACAATTCCATGACAAGAATCGGAAACATGCAATTTTAGGGTTTTAATAACTTACAACTTTAGATGCCTTTCAAATTGAATTTGATGATGACCAGCAACTTAGATGATCTTGTCCACCTTAGATGTTCACCACCAATGCCAAGGAACAGCCTTTTTCGCCACTCCTCTCTATTCTCACACACACACTTGCAAAGACGGCTCAAAACCGAAAGTGCTAGCTTACTAAATATGTATTGTGTAATAGAATTAGTTTGAAGCCACAAGACTTGATCTTGTCCTTCTACTATGTGTAAAGAATGCTCAAAGTCACAAGCAAGCAAGGAAGAATCCTTCTCCTTGTGTATTTCGGCCAAGAAGAAAAAATGAGAGAGAGAGAGATGAGTTTCACGCAAAAACCTAGCCACCAATCTTAGGTTTTTTCCTCTCTCTTTTATCTTTTCTATATAATTGTATATTATCTTTTTGGCAAGTATTTGATTTGAATTTCAATTACTTTTAGATAATCTGATTCAAACTCAAAATCCTTCCTAAAGATAAGTAACACAATTTATTTCAAACTCACTTTTGAATTCAAAATTCAAATTAATTTGAAATATTACCTTAACATATTTTTAATCAAATATACAATCACTTAATCATGTGCTGAAATTCCATTGTATATCATACTTGGAATTTCGGCTAGGACATGGTAATTATTAGGTGATTTAATTTGACTTAAATGCCACTAGGATTTAATACTCAATTAACTTAATTGATTTAATTAATCAATTGAAATTAATCCTATGTGGGCCGAATATTCTCTCTCTCATGGACCAAGGTCCAATAGCAATTTAAATACCCATTACATACATTAATTTGACTTTAATTAAAAGCCCAAATTAATGCCCAATACATTATTTAAATATTTTAAGCCCAATGCTTTGTGTGCGATCCTATAGGTCCATTTAATATTGGCAATGAATTAAGAATTAATTCAAAGGCTATATATATTCTCTAGCAAGATATTATAGCATTCCAAATTAAATGAAAATGCAATTGGCATTTAGTGACCTAATGTAATTTTGTATATTCTCTTACTTAAAAATATCAGAATTAACATAAGGCATGGAACAAGTCATCCTCATGTGTAAGTTAATTCCTTTCTTGATATTCCAGTGACACTGAACTCTCAGATAAATAATGATTGCACATTATTACATCTCGGTATGGCCATACACTTCTCAGTTCACTGATCAAGTGGCCGATGATATTTTTCTCTCTTATAGAGAGGGGTTATCCCTTCACTTCTCTCATGCTCTCTAACATGAATCAATGCATACCCAAGCATACCCATACTTGTCACTCATTTACGAGCACGTTAGGTGTATGTCAAAGTACACAGTAATTCATAAAGAGTTTCATAGAGATTTTAGGTCTAAGAACTCCGATACAAAACTTGCATATGAGGAACACTTATGACTTGTACCATGTAGTGTTCTCATGTGTGGATCGTATCCAAATACCATGTTATAAACATGTATCTATGATCTCTGATTGACACTTTTGTCCTTATGATCCGTAAGACATAACTCAACTAATCAGAGAGAGCATACTAGTCTTAATTCATTTGTTATTCCCATAACAATGACTGACTAGGGATATTTAGAATGAAGTCTCATTTGTTTCAAGGTCTTACAACCATGTGCCTCACACATGATAACTTAAACTGAAACGACATTCTTGGATAGTTCTATCAATTGACATGCACAGGAATACAATGGATAAAACAAAATGCCTCATTTATTAACTAAAGTGTTTTATTACAATGTATTGGGGCTAGGGCTTACACTAACAATCTCCCACTAGCACTAGTCCCAATTGGGCATAGCCCTAAGACCGAATGATCTCAAATGAGCTTCGTGCAGATTTGGGCGCAACTGTTTCGTCAAAGGATCTGCTACATTGTCTTCACTTGCTATCTTGCTGACCTTGACGTCCCCACGATCAATGATTTCTCTGATCAGGTGGTACCTCCTGAGTATGTGTTTGGATTTCTGGTGTGACCGGGGCTCTTTGGCCTGTGCAATGGCCCCGTTGTTGTCACAAAAAATTTCTAATGGATCTAGGATGCTTGGGACCACTCCTAATCCATAAATGAAATTTCTAATCCAAACAGCCTCTTTTGCAGCCTCACTTGCTGCAATATACTCAGATTCTGTAGTTGAGTCGGCAACGGTCTCTTGCTTTGAGCTTCTCCAGCTGATAGCAGCACCGTTTAAAACAAAAACGAATCCAGATTACGATCTTGAGTCCTGAGTGCTGGTTTGAAAAGCAGCATCGGCATAGCCTTGTATGACGAGCTCTTCCTGACCACCATACACCAAGAAGTGATCCTTAGTCCTTCGTAGGTACTTTAGAATCCCTTTTACAGCAGACCAGTGCTTTTCACCAGGGTCTTGTTGAAACCTACTGGTTATACTCAGTGCATGAGCAACATCCAACCTAGTACATAACATAGCGTACATGATAGATCCAATAGCAGATGCATATGGGATTCTACTCATGTTGTCCCTTTCCTCTTTGGTTTTAGGGCACTGTTCTTTAGTTAAAGGAACTCCCAAAGCCAAAGGTATGTACCCTTTCTTTGAGTCTCCCATACTAAAACGCTTTAGTACCTTGTCTATGTACTTTTCTTGACTTAGTCCCAATAGCCGATTCGATCTATCTCTGTAGATCCGAATGCCAAGTATTGTCTCAGCTTCACCTAAGTCTTTCATTGAGAAACATTTCCCCAACCATTGCTTAACCTTTTGCAATGTTGGAATGTCATTCCCAATGAGAAGGATGTCGTCCACATACAGGACCAGAAACACTACTATGCTCCCACTAACCTTCTTGTATACACAAGGCTCATCTTCATTCTTGACGAAGTCAAATTCTTTGACTGCCTCATCAAAACGAAGATTCCAACTTCGGGATGTTTGCTTTAATCCATAAATGGATTTCTGAAGCTTGCAAACCTTCTTAGGATTCTTGGGATTGACAAAACCTTCAGGTTGTGTCATATACACATCCTCAAGTAAATTTCCATTAAGGAAAGCAGTTTTGACATCCATTTGCCATATCTCATAATCATGATATGCAGCTATGGCAAGCAAGATCCTAATGGATTTGAGCATGACTACAGGCGAAAAGGTTTCATCATAGTCTACACCATGTGTTTGTCGAAAACCTTTCGCTACTAGTCTACCTTTGTAGGTCTTATCAGCTTTGAGTTTAAATAGCCACTTGCATTCAATTACTTTAGCACCTTCTGGTGGATCAACCAAGGTCCAAACCTGGTTATCGTACATTGATTGCATCTCGGATTTCATGGCTTCAAGCCAATTTTTCGAGTCTGGGCTTTCAATAGCTTCTCGGTAGGTAGTAGGATCCTCAAGTCTACTAACTCAATAGTGTCACTGTCGGTGATTAGAAAACCATATCTCTCAATCCCCTGACGTACCCTACCGGACCTTCTAGGTACTTGTGCAATGGGTTCTTGTTCCACAATTGGTTGTGAACTTGATCCCATTTCCAACTCATCTTGTATAGGAGTTTGTGGCATTTGAATTTCTCCAAGTTCTACTTTACTCCCACTGTCTTTCTTGAGAAGGAACTCCTTTTCCAAGAAAACAGCCTTGCGAGCAACAAATACTTTGTTCTCGGTTTGTGAGTAAAAGTAGTATCCCTTTGTTTCTTTGGGATAACCCACAAATAAGCAGACAGTGGATTTGGACTCTAGTTTGTAAGATGTTAATTTCTTAACATGTGCTTCACAGCCCCAAATCCTGAGAAATGACATATTGGGTTCTTTCCCAGTCCATACCTTGTATGGTGTCTTTTCAACTGCTTTAGTTGGAATACGGTTTAGTAGAAACGCAGCAGTTTATAATGCATAGCCCCAAAAAGAGATAGGAAGATTTGCTTGACTCATCATAGATCGAACCATGTCCAATAGAGTTCGATTTCTCCTTTCGGACACACCATTCCATTGTGGTGTTCCAGGAGGAGTGAGCTGTGAAATAATACCACACTCCTTTAGATGACAGTCAAACTCTTGGCTTAAATATTCGCCACCTCGATCTGACCGAATGGCTTTTATACTTTTGCCAAGTTGGTTTTCTACTTCGTTTTTAAACACTTTGAATTTCTCAAAAGTTTCAGATTTATGCTTCATTAGATAGACATAGCCATATCTACTGAAGTCATCTGTGAATGTCACGAAGTAGCTAAAACCACCTCTGGCTTGTGTACTTAATGGTCCACATACATCGGTATGTATTAGCTCCAATAAGCCATTAGTCCTCTCACCTTTCTTGTTAAAAGGACTCTTTGTCAATTTTCCATGCAAACATGGCTCGCATGTATCATAAGATTCTAAGTCAAATGACCCAAGCACTCCAATTTTGTGGAGTCTTGAAATGCGTTTTTCGTTTGCATGTCCTAAACGACAATGCCAGAAGTAAGTAGGGTTTAACTCATTTGATTTAACCCTCTTTGTATTAATGTTGTATATGGACTCTTTGTTTGATAGATCAAGGATATAAAGGCCATTTTGCAACATGGCATTGCCATATGAAATGCCTTGGCGACAAATATGAGCATTGCCATTTTTAATAACAAAATCAAATTCATCCAAATCCAATAATGAAACTGAAATAATGTTTCTGCTCATAGCAGGCACATAATAACAATTTTTCAAAATTAAACAAAGTCCGGAAGGTAAAGTGAGTTGATAGTCGCCTATCTCCATGGCAGCAACTCGTGCTCCATTCCCCACACGGAGGTCCACTTCATTCTTCCCAAGTAATCTCCTATTTCTTAGCCCCTGCACATTTGAACAAATGTGAGAACCACAACCGGTATCTAGTACCCAAGTGGTAGAAATAGAAAGGTTAATTTCAACAACAAAAATACCTGAACTGGACGCCTTGGCTCCATTCTTTTTTTGTTCTTCCTTGAAGAGAGCGCAATTCTTCTTCCAATGCCCTATTTTGTTGCAGTGGAAGCAAGTGCTCTCGCTCTCCTTGAGCTTTTGTACCTTGGGCTTGGATTGGGCCTGAGGTGCACTCCTATTTGACTTGAGCCGAGTCAGGTCATTCTTGGGTTTTGCCTTTCCCTTTCCCTTTCCCTTAGCGGGTCCCTTCTTGATGCCCCCTTGAACCATCAGTACGGGATTGGTCTTTCGAATGTTTTCTTCAGCATTCTTAAGCATCCCATGAAGCTCAGTAACTGACTTATTCATCGCATGCATGTTATAATTCATTACAAATGGATCATAATCATCAGCCAATGATCCTAAAATCAAGTCAGTAGCCAATTCCTTTAGTACTTGTACCTCAAGCTTCTCAAGAGTATCAAGATACCCTTTCATCTTGAGTACATGCGTACTAACAGGAATACCTGCAGCCATCTTACAGGAAATTAAGGCCTTAGTTGTCACAAACCTCTCGTGACGAGCTTGCTCTTGGAACATCTCCTTTAAGTGCACCATGATCGCATACGCCTCTTGGTCAATAAATTGCTTTTGCAAGTCAGGCACCATAGTGGCTAGCATCAAACAGGTCACATCATTGGAGTCGCTCTTCTTGGTCTCAAAAGTTTCCCTTTGAACCGCAGAGGCGTTCCTTCCAGGTTCTTGAGGCAAGGGTGCATCCAAAACATACGACTTTTTCTCTTGCTTAAGAACTATCCTTAAGTTTCGAGACCAGTCTATGAAATTGGTGCCATTCAATTTGTCCTTTTCAAGGACCGATCGCAATGAGAAATTGTTGTTTGAAGATGCCATTTTTCAATCTACAATAAAATTTAGCAAGATTAAATGAGGTCTTATTAATAATCCCACAAACCGAATTAATATCCCTTTAAATAATTCGCGTTAGTGATTTAATGTGGGCCAAGATCCACTTTTCACAACAACCTTATTAGTCAAGTTGAGCTTGTACACCTAACAAGTTAAGTTACTTAGGTAGGATAACTCCAATCATGACTCATACATGACTCTTGGATCAAATGGGCTAACATCTTAAGATGTTATAGCACAAACCCATTTATTAGTTGCCTAGGTCCGGGCATCCCTTTCCATGTTAAGTCCAACCTACATTCATAACTCATGCCTCACAAAGATAATCGGGCGCATCTAGGACTCCTAGTCTACGTTACCGATGATCGATGCCTTGACATGTTTCAAATTAGGAAGGCAACTTTGTGACTTACTATTTTAAGGATTCATTTTATTACGGCTTACATGGCATACGCTTTGTCATCCATTCATAGCATGCATATATAAATAATTGCATAAAGTAAAGCGTGACAAACATGGGCCCATAAAACCTACAACTAAGATTCTATACTATTACACAAGAATCTTCGAGTTGGGCTTCACCACTCCGGTGGGCTTCATCTTGATTTACAAAGTCTTCAAGTAAATTCTATTCTAAGAAATAAATGAAACTTTTACAATAATACATAATGGCTCGCAGGCCATAATTAATTACAAAAACCCAGGGCCCATGAATGCACCATGCATATCCATTTATCACACCAAACAAGCAAATTAATATACATGACATTCATGGATCAAACAAAGTCCAATTTTAATTAAATTAGCCAAGCCCATTAATGGAAATTGTGTACTTGAACCTTTAAGAGATGATCCCGTGATG
Source organism: Excoecaria cochinchinensis (assembly GCA_947683425.1). Classification (NCBI taxonomy): domain Eukaryota; kingdom Viridiplantae; phylum Streptophyta; class Magnoliopsida; order Malpighiales; family Euphorbiaceae; genus Excoecaria; species Excoecaria cochinchinensis. The sequence goes on along the minus strand of CANTUQ010000028.1, from coordinate 4,257,511 downwards.
GGCCTGGGCCGAAGCCCAATGGACTAAATCCTCTTATTGAATAAGTTCTCTTAAAAGCCCAAAACACAAACTAGTTAGATTTGTGCCATAAATCAACTCTAGTGTTATTTCCAATTTTGCCATTTTTTTTTAATTTTATGTCATTCAGCCCATAAACATTAAAAATACATATAATATGTACCAACATGAATTAAAGCATAAAATCATGAAGAACATATATATAAAACATGGCATGCATATAAAAACAAACAAACAACAAAAACTAGTTGCTTAATGCTTATGTGATGCCAAAAATGCACAAACACTTAAATCAATTTTATGAGTCATTTAATAATCTAAATAAGGTCATAAATATTGATTTAACATTCTGTACCAATCTGATCTAAATGTGTTTTTACCATTTTAATCAAATCAAAACAAACAATGTTGATTAAACATGTAACAAACACAAACTAGTCATGTTTTAAGTGATTTTAAAATTAATCAATTAAATTGTCATGGACCAGAATTAAAACCATATTTAAATAATGTCCAGACCTGATATTTAATATTTTAAAAACACTTACAAACATGCCAAAACCAATTTTACATTTAATATATAAAACTAGTTGTTAAAATTTCAATTAACATGCCATAATGCACCTAGTTTTAACATTAACATGTACCATCAGGTATGCATAATTAAATCCGACCATTAACAGCCCCTAAACAACCTTAGGACAGTATATTAACATGTCATATTAATTATAATACCTATCTAATCAATTAAAATCGTTTTTACACCAAAACAATGCAAAAAACTCAAAACAGAAAATTTCAGCATTGCATGTATTAAAAGTAACGATTTTTAATTAATTATTTCATGCATCTAAAGCACTAAAATAAGCATGTTTAGGCTCTGATACCACTGATGGAATATGTCATGGTATGTGTATGATGATCACGCAGCGGAAAAAAAAAATTTGATCATACATGCCAAACAATTCCATGACAAGAATCGGAAACATGCAATTTTAGGGTTTTAATAACTTACAACTTTAGATGCCTTTCAAATTGAATTTGATGATGACCAGCAACTTAGATGATCTTATCCACCTTAGGTGTTCACCACCAATGCCAAGGAACAGCCTTTTTCGCCACTCCTCTCTATTCTCACACACACACTTGCAAAGACGGCTCAAAACCGAAAGTGCTAGCTTACTAAATATGTATTGTGTAATAGAATTAGTTTGAAGCTAAAGACTTGATCTTGTCCTTCTACTATGTGTAAAGAATGCTCAAAGTCACAAGCAAGCAAGGAAGAATCCTTCTCCTTGTGTATTTCGGCCAAGAAGAAAAAATGAGAGAGAGAGAGATGAGTTTCACGCAAAAACCTAGCCACCAATCTTAGGTTTTTTCCTCTCTCTTTTATCTTTTCTATATAATTGTATATTATCTTTTTGGCAAGTATTTGATTTGAATTTCAATTACTTTTAGATAATCTGATTCAAACTCAAAATCCTTCCTAAAGATAAGTAACACAATTTATTTCAAACTCACTTTTGAATTCAAAATTCAAATTAATTTGAAATATTACCTTAACATATTTTTAATCAAATATACAATCACTTAATCATGTGCTGAAATTCCATTGTATATCATACTTGGAATTTCGGCTAGGACATGGTAATTATTAGGTGATTTAATTTGACTTAAATGCCACTAGGATTTAATACTCAATTAACTTAATTGATTTAATTAATCAATTGAAATTAATCCTATGTGGGCCGAATATTCTCTCTCTCATGGACCAAGGTCCAATAGCAATTTAAATACCCATTACATACATTAATTTGACTTTAATTAAAAGCCCAAATTAATGCCCAATACATTATTTAAATATTTTAAGCCCAATGCTTTGTGTGCGATCCTATAGGTCCATTTAATATTGGCAATGAATTAAGAATTAATTCAAAGGCTATATATATTCTCTAGCAAGATATTATAGCATTCCAAATTAAATGAAAATGCAATTGGCATTTAGTTACCTAATGCAATTTTGTATATTCTCTTACTCAAAAATATCAGAATTAACATAAGGCATGGAACAAGTCATCCTCATGTGTAAGTTAATTCCTTTCTTGATATTCCAGTGACACTGAACTCTCAGATAAATAATGATTGCACATTATTACATCTCGGTATGCCCATACACTTCTCAGTTCACTGATCAAGTGACCGATGATATTTTTCTCTCTTATAGAGAGGGGTAATCCCTTCACTTCTCTCATGCTCTCTAACATGAATCAATGCATACCCAAGCATACCCATACTTGTCACTCATTTACGAGCACGTTAGGTGTATGTCAAAGTACACAGTAATTCATAAAGAGTTTCATAGAGATTTTAGGTCTAAGAACTCCGATACAAAACTTGCATATGAGGAACACTTATGACTTGTACCATGTAGTGTTCTCATGTGTGGATCGTATCCAAATACCATGTTATAAACATGTATCTATGATCTCTGATTGACACTTTTGTCCTTATGATCCGTAAGACAGAACTCAACTAATCAGAGAGAGCATACTAGTCTTAATTCATTTGTTATTCCCATAACAATGACTGACTAGGGATATTTAGAATGAAGTCTCATTTGTTTCAAGGTCTTACAACCATGTGCCTCACACATGATAACTTAAACTGAAACGACATTCTTGGATAGTTCTATCAATTGACATGCACAGGAATACAATGGATAAAATAAAATGCCTCATTTATTAACTAAAGTGTTTTATTACAATGTATTGGGGCTAGGGCTTACACTAACACTTATTATGAAAACAATTTTTTTATGTGACATTTTTCATTGGCTAAAATAGGACTTTGGTCCTTTATTTGCAAAAATCACCAAATTAATTAATACAAAACATTTATCCATTTTATTTAACAAGAAATAAGACAATTTAAACAAGCATAAAGATAAATAAATAAATAAATAAAGTGCAAAATTAAATTAAATAAATAAATGGCAAAAAGGAAGGGGGGAAGGACTAAACCAACTGGAGTCTTCCACATTTGCGCATGGCGACCTCCTCTCAAGCTCAAATAATCTCAATGACCAAAAATTAGAATCTCACAAAATAATCAACAATATTAGTATTTAACAAACAAGCTAGAATAAATGTAAAAGAAGATTAAAAATCAAAAATAAATAAATAAGAACTATTAACATTCTACTTTTTACAGAAAAGAAAAGATTTTGAAAACTAAATAATAAAAGAGGAAAAATAATGAAAAGGAGTACATTGCAAAGGAAATAAAATAACTTAAAAAAATGGGAACAGGACACAGGGATGGCCACAAAAAAATCTACCGACGGGCGTCCGTTGGGGTGAGCGGCGGGTAATAAGGTGCGCCGTTACGCGCCGTCGCTCGACAGAGAGACAGACGTCGGTGACCTTATTGCCCGTCGGTCACCTCTTTTCCTCAAAACAACAGCAAAAATGCAATCAAACAATTTTCCTCAAAACAAGAACCGAAAATAAATGAAAATAATTAAAATAAACCAAACAAAAAGTGTGTCCAGGATATTTACCCTCAGATTTTACCTTTTAGGATGGATTTTCGGATGGTTCGAGTCCCGCACGTTTCACGAGAAATAAGCAAAAATCAAGAAAAGAAACCTGGATTTATCTTTCTTGATAATCAAAAAATATTCAGATGTTGGAATTTATGAATATTGACGGGAAACCAATTGATTTTAGCTCCCTTCAATTAATTAAATTCTTCCAAATCCAAAAAAAATGAGAATGAAAATAAAACAATTTTAATGAGTTGAAAATGGTTGGAATCAAATAATCAGAAAGGGGTTTTAGGGATATCTCCTAGCCAAAATCGTCCAACCAGCCAACCAACCCCAAAAACGGGTGAAAATAGCTTTATATAGATTTTGAATCACCGACGGCCGTCTGAGCCATATCGACGGGCATCGGTTGAATCCTGTTTCCTATTGGAATCAGGATTTAACCGACGGGCGTCTGAAGCCACAGACGGGCGTCAGTTAAATCCAAATCCCAATAGGAAATCGAATTTTAATCGGCGGGCGTCGGAGTACTACAGACGGGTGTCGGGGCTCTCCATCGAGAGACGATCATTCCGTGACCGACGAGCTGGCCGCCTTTGGAGGTAAACTTCCTTTTTTACCCGAAAACTCCCAATTCTTTTTGTCGGGAATGAAGAAAACATATCTCTCGTGAATCTAGAGGACCAAAGTCTCCGAACCTCATCCACTCATTCGGAAACAGACATCGATCTCTTCATCGTGTAATCTTCGATATGGACTGCTTCGGGACACGGTGCTTACAACTGTAGCACTAAAATTTGAAATTTTTTAAAAAATGACACCAATTTCAAAAAAATTCTCCAAAATATCTTATGTTGTCTAAAATCAAAAGATGCGAACCCCTCTGGATACCTTAAAAATGAGCTTCTAGAAACGGATCGGATCCGGCGCGCGTCACAGTAATTGATTGTCTAAACTGTTATTAGAGTACAAAGGTTGTACTGTTACGGAAGTAGTGAAAGTATAAAAGTTGTAACATTCCATTTCAATTTCAAACTCTATTACTTGAGTCCAAACTCTTATCATTTAACCCGTTGAAGCTGACAATTTCTGAAGTCTGATCATCACAATATATATATATATATATATATATATATATATATTAAAAACATGCCAAAAAAAAGTAAGTCGTTGTTTAAGCAGCATCTATTGGTATGTATCAGCTAGCATCTAAATATACCTTTATTTTAAATACACCTTTATTAAATATAAAATTGAAAGATAAAATATATATATATATATATATATATATATATATATATAGTGTGTATGTACTTCCTATCCCGTGCATATATGTATCGAATATATATTGAGTATGAGTATGCCGTCCAAATAAGAATAACCGCACTTCATGGATATTATTGTATTGATGTGAGGTCTGTAAATTAGAGAGCATGCTTTATTTTTGACTAATTTAAGTTATTCAATTTAGCAAGCACGATTCTTGTAACCAAAACTTTAGCTACAATCTGAAAATATTACTTATTCTTTCTTTTTTTTCCTCGAAATGATAATTTTTGATGGATTTGGAAATTATAACAAATATAATTTAATTGGAGTTAATATTAACTAATGGTACCTACCTCTTGTAGCGCAGAAACTCGTTGCGAAAACGTTTACAAGGATCCCGTTTATTTTTTGTTACTGGCCTGACTTTTACCCACATGCGGGATAACAACAGCTATTCTATAATCTAAAAACCTCTGAAAGATTAAGAAAAAAACAAGCGTGAGTGGGAACGAGTAGCCTTGCGGCGTATACGTTTTCTCGTTACCAAATATTAAGATCTCCGATCTATTTATAGAGATCCTAAAAGCTAGAGACCTAACTTTAGTTTAACTCAAACTCTTTCTGAGATAGGATTTGGTAATTTTAATCAGATTGAATTACTTAATTCTATCTGAATTGGACTTTTATCCAAATTAGAGTTATGGGCGTACCCAAACTCTATCATCTCCCACTTGCACATGACGGAACGCATTCCAGTCTTAATCTTAAGTTATACTGGCAGATAGATTGTGTGACCAGAATAACTCGATTGCACTAGTACTATACAACTGTTAGGGATATATAGCGTCTCAAAAAATAAGATCCTCTTTTTCACGTATGCCTAACCCCAGATTATCTTCTCACATTCATTGTTTTAACTCATGATCTCACAAAATAATTTTCGTGTTCATTATTATGTCTCTACTCATAAAAACTATAATAGGCATGCTGGTGAACCACGAAACATTATGAAAGTGATCAAAAGACTATCTTCCCCTCTTACTGTATGCCATCCATCATTATTCAACTCGCTTTTCTAGTTAGATCCTCTAAGCCTAAATTTTTCCCAGACCTCTTGGAAACTAACTAAGCTAGCTACATTGAATTATATTTCAGGGATAAGTTAAGGATTCTAAGGGTCAAAATATAAATAGGGTCTCACAATAAGGAAAGTTGAGATCATTAATATAATTAAATTCCCATTCCTTTGGTCACATAAGCACACACGATATCACTATAAGAAAATTGCAATTTAGCAACGGAAAATAGCAACGAAAATTTGACATTTTCCGTTGCTAATCAAAAATAGTAACAAAAATTAGCAACAAGACTTTTGGTTGCTAAACCGACAGTTGCTAATTTTTAGCAACGGAAATGAAATTCCGTTGCTACATTTAGCAACGGAAAGGGATTCCGTTGCTAAATTCAACCAAGTAAAGTTTTGGTGAATTCGTCATTTTTAGCAACGGAATATTTTCGTTGCTAATTTTGGCAATGGAATTATTTTTTCGTTGCTAATTTAGCAACGGAATTCCATTGCCAAGTCTAGCAACGGAAGTAGTGTCCGATGCTAAATTTCACAACGGAGATGCAAATTTCGTTGCTAATTTAGTAACAAACAAATTTTGCCATTGCTAGTTTAGCAACGGAAGTATAGTTTCTGTTGCTAAATTTGGCAACGGAGATGTAAATTCCATTGCTAATTTAGCAACGAAAAAATTTTGCGAAAAAATTATTCCGTTGCTAAATTCAAAAAATTAAATTTTTAGTGAATCGGTCAATTGTAGCAACGGAAAGTTTCCGTTGCTAAAATTAGCAACGAAAATTGCAACTAAAAATTATTCCGTTGCTAAATTCAACAAATTAAATTTTTGGTGAATCGGTCAATTGTAGCAACGGAAAGTTTCCGTTGATAAAATTAGCAACAAAAATTGCACCTCCGTTGCTAAATTTAGCAATGGAAACATAGATTCCACTGCAAATTTTGGCAACCCTACTAGCAACTGTACATAAATTACCATCAATAATTATCGTTGCTAAATTTAGCCATAGAAATTATCTGATTTTATTGGTAGCATAAAATTTTAATTTTATTGATCATAAAATAAATATAATCCAAATTCATAATGCAATTTACTTGTAATAGTATAAATGTACGAGAATAAAAATTCTTAATACATATTCTACTATAAAGTAAGAATCCATAGAAGCTAATAAAAACACAACATGAAATCGGTATCAATACCTAAATATAACAAATATAAACTATGTAGTTGGTGAAGGAGGACGATCTGGCTGCTCTGGTGCTGATAGGTGTTGCCCTTGCTTCTCATCTCTTTCATCTCATTCTTTAGTTGGATTACAGTATCGAGCAACATGCTAACAGTATTCTCTAACTGAATGACTCTCTCAGAAGGTTCAGAACGCCTACTACAAGCAGCTGTAAATGATGCAGAGGAATGCGAATGGAATGTATTTGCAATAGATCCTAAGCCAAAAATCCTTCCCCGATTATTCTTACCACCAACTGCTTGAAGAAATATCTGACTCTCATCCACATTTTCAGAGTTCTGCCGTTGTTAAGTGAGAGTCTCTTGTAATTGCTCCTATAATTGCAATAGTTACAATAAATTAACTACATTATCATAAAATAATTAATATTCATATATAAAATTTACGTACATTGAGTTGTCTGCAACGCGTATTAACAAATGTCTGACCATCATGCTTTTTTGTATGGGTGTACATAAATACTTCAGGATATGTAGGCCTCTTACCCATGAACTTTTCCTGCATAACTAATTAAACTCAAGTTTATAAAAAATTCAGTAGAATTTCCTTTTGAAATAAAAAAATTATCTCCTGTGAAATAAAAAAAATTATCTCAAAAATGCACCCATCCAACGGAAATAGACATATATTAAACCATCATTATCCAACCAGTTCAAGATTCACAGTGCAGAAGAAAAACTAGCCAATGGACAAAAGCAAAATACAGGGGTAGAACAACCAGTCCAAGATTTATAGTATCTACCTGAAGAAAAACTAGCCAATAGATAAAAGCAAGATACTGTTCTCTCATTTTATCAGAGATTATAATGCAGAATATTTTCAATATCAAGCCTTGGATAGAGGGTATGAAGACAGAGAATCCACATAGCCAACCTCAACCTAGATATAGGATAAGGGTTACTTTTTGCTGTACTTCACACCCAGTAACCTCCTTTTAACTTTAATTTACCAAATACTTCACATTAGTTTTTATTCCATTCCATTCTATTGTTAAGGCAATATAATCTAATGTATTTTTTTTCCCTGAACAACTAATATAAAGTATGCTTGGGAACTATGAATAGATGGGGATTTGACAATTTTTTTCAAAATTGGAAAAAAATGATAACAATAAAAAATTCGATGTCATTATTACCAGTTTATCCGCATGCTCGTGATGGCTCAAAGATCCTCCAGTGTGCACGGCTAAACTCTCTCCATCTGAGCCTCCCCATCTGTTTGAAGAATTTCTCTCTGAAATAGCAATTGCTTCGGGTGATGCCCATTATTCCTGCCAACGATCCCATATTTCTTCAGAAATAAAAGAAGGTCGAACACCTTTCTTGTGTAATTTAGCAACAAATTCTTTATATCAAAGACGAGCACGCTTTTCCCAAACTTGATAAATGATCCCATTAAATTTTGAATCCCAAAAAAATTCTTTCTGAAAAAAAAACATAATTTAATTACTGTAAAATACAATAAATATCTCATTAATGTATGAAATTAGCTATTTCATAACAAATAGCTGTAATTTGTTTTTTGTACCTCAAACTCTTGATAGGAAAAAATCCCTTGATACAACATTGACACAAACAAAATGCAAGGCTGAGTGATTAATGCAATACAAACAGATATACAACTTGGCATAATGTATATGAAAATGCATTGGCTACCTATCAAATGAGGTTTGGTTGAAAATTACAAATTCCACACACAATAGTCCTAACATAATTAATCAAAAATTTAATGCTACCTACTTGCAATAGTTCTCAAATCAAGCAACAGCAGTTATTATAGGATCTATGATCTATAATACTATAATAGCTTAACCACACTTGTAAATTATCATATTCAATATTCAAACATCAATGCATTAAGTATACATAACATGTTAATAGTCATTAAAATATTAAATATATAAACAGCAAAATTTACCTAAACATATAAACAGCAAAATGTACATAAACAGCAAAATATTAAATGTATAAACAGCAAAATGAACATAAATAACAAAATTTACTAAAAATTTATTGCAAGTAGACAACACATGCATGTTAAATTATAGAAAATATTTCTAGTATCATATGGAATGAAAATAAAAAGTAAGTACATACCTCTCACCAAATAGTTTCACTTTAACTTATGGGGATTTGAATTTGCTTGCTGAGATGAGCTTTCTACAATTTTTCATCCCTTTTCCCTAATCTAATAGCAGCAGTAGCTACTGCTCCTGATGAAATATTGAAATTGTTGAAGAATTAAGTAATTAATAATAAGTTATAAAAAATCTTGAAATTGAAACTATCATTTTTCTTCTCATCCTTTCTCTCCTAATAAATCACGTTGTGACGCGCGCCGAACCAGCAAGACCCTCATTGAGCCCGCCTTTTGGGGCTCGAGGGATTGGTTCACGTCTTTTTATCTTGGGCATCATGAGTCATTTTGGATGCCTCCTTTCTAATAGAACATTGGAAATGATCATCTAGACTCACAACGCCTTTAGGCACCTTTGAGGTATTTTGGAGTCGCCACCCAATTTACGAGAAATTAGGAAAGGTCTCTAACCTTTATTGGTCTAAACCAGAGAAGGTGTTCGGAACTTCACTCTTATTAATGACTTAAGTCTATAAATGAGTTTTTAAGAAATCAAAATTCCATCTTTCATCTAACGCGATTGTGCATTGAATTTAAAGCGCACTTACAAGCATATTAAAGCGGTAAATAAAGTAGTAAATAAATAAACAATAAAGCAATAAGTAAATAAATTGCAAAATAAAAAAATGGGACAGAACACATAAAAAATACATTTTTACAGACAACACATACAAAATAATAATAAAAGTAAATACACAAATTAAAAATTGCAAACCCTAAATTGAAGATCTTTGGTCTCCCGATCCTCCAACCTGTGCGCAAATATGACTCACAAAGATAAACAATTTTGAGACAACAAAACAAAAATAAAATAAATGTTAATAGAGTAATTAAATGAATAATATAAGAGCAAACAATCAAATAGGAAAACTAATAGATAAACAACTCAAATAATTAAGCAAAAATCATTAAATTTTGATGAATAATACATAGCATTAATAATTAAGACAGAAATGGACTAAAAAAATAGATTAAAATCATGCATTTACACTGGTCGGAAAAGATAGGAAAGATGAAGGGGGAAGAACAAAAGAAGAAGAGCCGAAGAGGGAGTCACGATTGGTGAATGCATTTCACGAGTCGTGAAATGTATTCACTAGTGAATACATTTCACTAGTCGTGAAATGCATTCACGACTAGTGAAATGCATTCACTAGTCGTGAATACAGAATGCATTTCACTAGAGTGAAATGCATTCACCCGGTGTGAGATATCACATTGTTCGAGGAACCCCATATGCTGTCGGAGTAAAGGATCGTCAATAAGGGCGTTCTAGTGCGTTGTACTAGTGAATGCATTTCACTAGTCATGAAATGCATTCACAACTCGTGAATGCATTTCACGAGTCATGAAATGCATGCACGATTCGTGTAATCCGATCGGGGAACTGGCGATTTTCTGACGTGTCCAACTGGGAGAAAGGTTTCAATGGCTCAATCCGATCGGGAAACATAAAATTCGACCGGAGAAACACGATTTTAAGAAAAAATAAAGGCAAAATCCGATCGGCAACAAAAAACAAATCAAAACAAAACTCACGACTCAACCACACAGAAAAATAGGGGTAAACAGAGTATGTTTAACAGATTGAATAAACATGGCATCATGCGATCCAAACGTGCAAAATATCATGCAAACATTTTTAATGAATCATAATGACAATAAACACGATGAACAAATTAATAAAATCAAGCAACAACCAAGAAAAAGTATATACAATGAGGAAAAGTAACAGGTACTGCAAAATAAAGAAAAGAAAGAAGTAAGAAAGAAAGAAGAAGAAAAGAAGAAGGTTTCCTAGTATTTACCCTCAGATATTGATGTTAGATTTGTGGATGAAGAAGCTCTAGATTTCCTCTTTGGTTTGATTTGAGATGAAAAATTCAGAATGCCTTAAAAACCAAAATTGTTTTCTGCTCTCAAAACTTTCTTCTCTCTGTGCTTTCTCCCTTTTTCGTTTTCTCTCAATCTTCCTCTCAATAATTTTTTCTCCTAATAATTTTCCTCTCAGACATGCCTTAGGTGATTTCTCACCAAACCACACATCAACCCATGCTTTCAAAACCAACTCCCGCAAAAAAACCGGAAGAGGGACCTGCTGGAGGGAAAAGGCAGGTGAGACTTTCATCTCACATGTGGATGGGCCTCACTAATGTGAGGCTTCATCTCATTAAGTGATATGCCATCTCACTTAGTGAGATGGGCCTTACTACCCAAGCCCCCCAGGAAACGGCCCACCAAAAAATATCTTTTTTTTTTAAATAAAAGCAAAAAACATATTTTTCAAGGAAACCATCACTTCCATCTGTCTTTTGCCTACGAACAGGCATTATTTTCATCATCGGGTAACTTCGGTCTACGCTGCTTTAGTACCTGGTGTATACACACGTATGTTGACTCATCCACAAACATTTTTCTAATAGACAGCTAAAAATTCATAAAGAATGCCCAATTTAAAAGTATAATAGGCCTTTTTTCAATAGACCCGCGGGTTGGCCTAACTGAGTGTGCAAGGTGCTTTCATTGATTTATTTATCAGGCATACATAAATGGCATAATGAGCCTAGAATAATCGTCTTTGTCGGTTCCATTATAATTAGTCTATCATTTAATTTTCTTTTTTGAATTAATTAATTGATAGAAATCTAAAAAGCAAACCGCCACAAATATAATGCTTCTATATGCAAGCAATACTGGTAATCAATTAGCTATTTAGCATGTGGAGCACTCTTCAAAGCGAAGAAATCTCTAAGCCATTAATAAAGCATGCATTATTAACAGTTAAATCCTACATTACAGATCATAAAGAATTACAAACTCATCCACATAGGAAATACAAAAAGAACTCATCCACAAGGCATTTAATACTTTGAGCATCCAATTATCAACTTTTATAATGAAAATGTTGATGTCGATGTGCCACATGTCACAAAATTTTGTTCATCTCTCAACAGCCTATCTAAAGACCATCTAAATAACTTATTCTAGTTATGTCATCTTATTGATAAAATGACCTTTCATTTTAAACACTTAAAAAGAAGTTCTTGTGCAATCGTTTTGCTCCCAACATCCCTCTCTTCAGTTAATTAGTTTTTAATTCAATTGGCTTTTTAAGTCTATTTAATCAAACTTGACCGACATATATTATACATTTGTTACACTAGCACCTCCCCTTCCACTTGCAGTCTCCAAAACCAAAAGCAGACAAAAAGGGAAATACGATATTGCAATCCAAAGATTAAAGATTCTATGAATTAAGTAATCAAACACCATCTAAAGATGAGCAATAAAGTTGGCAAAACTAAGGATATTTCTGCCGTAAATGAATAACTGTTGTTAGGATAGAAAAGAGAGGATAATTCATTTCTTGGCCGATCAATTATTACCAAGATAGAATACTAACTGATTCAGACAAAAAGAATTGAAATTAAGAAAGGGTATGTCATTGAGGGCAATAGCTGATTGTGCCTAAATGCAATCAAGAGGGTTAAAGTAAGCAAAGATGAATAGCCTTTGAGCAATAACATCTGTATACTATGTAAAATAAAGTTAATACCATAATACAATATTCCTAGTACTACCTCCATTCCATATTAAGCGTCCATTTAGTAAAAAAAAATTACTCCAAAATAGGTGCCCTTCTAAAAAAATAAGGTAATTTTGTCCACTTTATTCCAATATTTGTAATGACCCCAATAATACCCTAGGAGAATTTATGTCTAATTACACGATTTGTGTATGTCTTGTGCTAAGATTAAAAATCTGGAATTTTTATGTCATGTTAAAAAGGGACTTAATTGCATAAATAAACTGTTTGAGTGATTATAGTGTTTGGGCTTTAGAGACTGGATTAAAATTTAAGAGAGAGCTGTGGGCTAGGGTTGTAATGTTGAGCTAATAGGCCAAGGTCAGAAATTAGAAAGATTCAAGCCTTAGATGTGAGCCCATGAGCAGAAAATCTGTACTTGCCACCTAGGATCATGCATGGAGGAGTGAGAAAGAGGGTGGTTGGCTGCATGTAGTGGCAGCTATACTCTCTTGTCCCCTCATTTATTTCAGCTTACTCCTCACTCTCTCTTCCTCACGTTTCTCTCTCTCCCATTTTCTCTCAAAATTCTGTATTTTTCCTCTCCTTGTTTTATATTCTTCTTTCACATTTTCATCAAGTAGAGTTGTTGCATTTGAGGATTCAAGGGTGTGCATGAGTATAGTTTCACTTTAGAAGGGGTAAGTGCTTTGGTTAATGTAAGTTTCTTCCTCTTTTCATCCTTAAGGGTTTCTGTTTTAGGGTTTTGATTTCCTTATTTTCTATGGTGGATTTGGGTCTTGGATGTAGTAGTAGATCCTAAGAAAGACAAAGGAAAAGCAAAAGTTGGGGAGCCTAGCACAAGGTGAAAATTCGGCTAGGAGCAAAGGCGAAAAAGGTTTGAGAACATGTTGTATTTTGTGTATATAACTATTAAGCATGTGTGTATGATTGAGGTAGTAAAATAATACATTTCTTGTTTTGGGGCTATGTTGCATGTTATGAAATTGTAGTAGTAAATCTTGCTTAAATGATCATAATGTTGAAAACAAGTAAACTTAAAACATACATGTTAGATGATAAGGTTTGTTGGATTAAGTATAAGAATAGAAAAGGATAACTTCTTTTATATGTTGATAAAATTGGAAAAGAGATGCTTGAAAATTGTTGACACTTTTGTTTAATGCTAATTTTATTTAAAGATTTATGTGTTAGATTGATAAATAGTAGAAATGATGTTCATATATGTATTAAATTGAGGATTTTGCATGTTCAAAAGGGAGTTGGGTTTGATTTCTAAGTGAGGAATTGAGTTTAAAGTCCTAAAAATGAAGTGAGAATTTAAAGGGGAAATACAGCTGTGCTTTGGTTAAACACAGCTGTGTTATAGAAATTTTGCATAGGTCACGGTGACATCTAAATTGGTTATGACCGTGAGGTATGCATAGCCCTATTCTGCTTAAGTGAATTTGGTATGTCACGGTGACAACCAAGATGGTTGTGACCGTGAGATACCCAAGTTTACATTCTGTTTGCAAGTTGGAGGTATGTCACGGTGACAACCAAAATGGTTGTGACCATGAGGTACCCCAATGTTGCATTCTGTCCGTGAAATTGTGATATGTCACGGTGGCAACCAAGTTGGTTGTGATTGTGACCTACCACAGATTTACATTCTGTTTTGGGACTTCAATATGTCACGGTGACAACCAGATTGGTTGTGACCGTGACCCTCCTGTCTCACAATACAACCTTTATTTGGTTGCACTTGTAAGTGATGAGGCTTATAACCAATATGGATGGTAAATTATATGAGCATTATACTAAGGTTAAATGAAGTTTATATGTTTATAATTGAGATGATTATTGAATCCAATCAATTGTTTAAGGGATGATTAAACATAAAAGAGTTATGTGATCAACCAAGAGTAATTGAGTGATGTGAATTGTTTGATGTTTGTGAATGTGTACAATGAGGAATGTGATGATGATTGATGTAATTGCTACTATAATTGATAAGTATGAAATCAATAAAGAAATTAATATACTTAGCCTCCAAGTCAAGTAGTGGATAGATAGGTATAGCCAAATGCGTCTGATTCCTATGGAATCATAATGCGATAAGAATCCTTGCTAGGTTCTTCAATGTGAATAGTATGTAAATATTGAATGTTATGTGCCCTCGGGTACCAAAGCGTTAATGTGAATAAGTTGAATTGGATGATCGTACTCTCGAGCACAAATGCGATACCCGCTTATCCACGTCTTTGATAGGCAGGCAAGGCTTAAACAACTGAAACAAATTATTCCAAGGATGTGAAATTTACATGATTATGATGTGTGAGTATGTATGTATGAATATATGTTTATGAGATGATGCAATAACATATTCTTAATACCTTTAGTTTTTATTCATACATAAATAATACAAGCATGATAATATTGCTTTGTGTTAAAACTTTCAGTTCTGGGTATTATCTAAATGAGACAAGTATGTGTTATATGTATTTATAAAAGAGCATGATGTAATGTACTTTATGATTGAATATAGTCCCTAGTGTCTTATATATATGTAAATGTATATATATATAATTACGTGCCTGCTTGGATATTATATGATATTATGTTTTGTTCTCCACTAAGCAATTTTGCTTAGCACGGTTTGTACCCGTGTAGGTCCGTTGGAGCAGTAAAAGCGGAAGGATGTCCCCGAATTTTGGAATGATCAACACTTAAGGACTATTTTACTAGCATAGGATTTTGGAAAAATTTTATTAAGACATGTAAATAATGATATTTATGATGGCATGTAATAACTATTGTATAACGTAGATTTGGATGTACGTAATCGAACTGTATGGTCTTATGTATGCGTTATTAGAACCTTGCATGGCGTTGATTGTTGTGGCAACTGCACCCAATCGCTATAGCTTAGCTATATAGGTTGTTGGGAGTGGGGTGTTACAATATTAGTCCCATTTTAATGAAGGAAAAAATAGAGTAATTAATGAAGTCCATCTTTTTCAAAGGACATATTAATAAAGTGTAAGAGTAATTAATAGTTTACTTACTTCTAGTGAAATACTCAAAATGAACATTTAATATGGAATGGTGGGAGTAGTTAATTTTCTTTATGGAAAAACCTCTTTTCAACTTTTGGACCTTGCAACTTATGGTGATGAATTAAGGCAAATTGAATGGAAATACATAGAAATAGACTGTAGACCACATTTTGAATCTTTTATGAATGTCATTATTTTCCTGTCTGCTCTCAGAACAAACTAATTAAGTAAAATATTGTTATCCTAAGAGGAGATCAAAGGTAAGATGCAAAAGTTTATTTCAACAAATTGCATAAATTTGGTTCTGCAATTAGAAGTTATAAGAAAAGCAAGAATTGAAAGAGTAGGGCATAAAATAGAGAAGAAAGAAACATAGGAAGATTTACCAATTCAAAAGAACATGATTGAACTACAAAATCAAATCAGTAGAAGTTCTGCATAGAGCACTCACTTGATATTCCACATTCCTTTTCATTACTTCTTATTTTTATGTCAAAATTAGTTCAATATACATGCAAAATATCAAGTTCCATGTCATAATTCGGCCTTCAACACATCTCCATTTAAATTGCTTTTTATATTGCTTCCATTTATGTCTATTACATTCTTAAATTATTTACTACTCAAGTATGCCATTAGTTCATTTAAAACATATATATATATATATATATATATATATATATATATAAATTGTTCACATGCAAATATTTTTCTTACATACACACACACACACATGCAGCTAGGTTGTCTGAATTATTAAAAGTAATATAGTGAAAATATCAACTTCATGCAGCCAGCTTGCATACAAGTTACAATGAGCAAAGATTCATATTGCAAAAGGCTAGGTCAAGGTTTGCAGCATTACAATGACATGCAGTCGTGTAAAACATCAATAGGTAAAAACAGTTAAAAGGAAAACCAAGCAATAAGAATGATTCTCACTGGAACAGTGACTAGTTTGATGACAGTCAGAGGTTAGACCAAATAACTCACAAATACTGAAGTTATTCCCAAGTTAGTTATATGTTCTCATAGTTGGTTAAGAGAGAAATTATACATAATGAACAGATAGCTGTTAACAAAAAGTGTCGCACAGGTATTTAAATATTTCACATCCACTAGATATGTAGTTTACTGTTCCATATGGAAATGTTGAGACCTTCTATGGTAAATTATATGCTGCTTATCACATAACAATAAAGGCTCCATGTACAACAATTCCAGAAATGCTAGAAAGCAGAAGTTAAAGGTCTCTTTCATACGCAAACATAAAAGTTCATTAATATGTTTACCTTCTTTTGTAACAAGGGCAATGATAGTTTCCGATAAATTTTGCAGAACACTGCAAGAAATAACACCAGCGACTATCAGAACTGACAACTATAAACCAATAACAAGAGTAGTACAAGCAATTGCTCCAGATGAACTATCATTTTTTGAAACAAAACCACAGTACAGAACAGAAGAAGAAGCTAAGCTAGAAAGAAACACAAATTCAAAAGCGGTACCCATTTAAAAGAGCAAAGCCTAAAACAGAACAAAAACATAGAGTATAGTGGCCTGTGTGGCATAAAAGGGAAGAAAAATGTGGAATCAATAAACCAAATATATCAGTACCTTGAAATGTAATTCCGTTGAAATGAAGAATTGAAATAAAAAAAAAAATTAAGAATCAGAAGAAGAAGATTCACAACTCAGAAGCATAGACTTAAAGAAAAAAATAATAATAGGTAAAAGAAAATTGAAATCAATGAAATGAAGATTTGAAGATGATAAATCAGAACCTTTCACCAATTGAAGTCGCAATCGTACAGTCTACCGAGAGCTCCGATGTAACATCTCCAACTCCCACACGTAGCATATCACAGGACGGAGAGCTATGGTGAGCGAAGGGATGCTACTAGACAAAGACACACATGGCAAAACATAAATCAAAATGATAAAAAATTTTCAAAACAACCCTCTAGACATGCACATCCTAGATCTATGACATCCACACACTAATATGCGCACTATAAGATATTACAACTTATTACAAAAACAAATACCCCCAACTCCCACACATAGCATATCATAGGACGGAGAGCTACGGTGAGCAAAGGGATGCTACCAGACAAAAACACACATGATAAAATAGAAATCAGAATGATAAAAATTTTTCAAAATAACCCTCGAGACATGCACATCCTAGATCTATGACATCCACACACTAATATGCGCACTATAAGATATTACAACTTATTACAAAAATAAATAAACTAAAACTTAATTACAATCCGAATTCCAAATAACACTTTCTAGAATTCTACCGACTTGTTGGCCAACTCAGCGGATCGTTGTGTTACTCTAATCTCCTAACCTGCATGGACAAACAACCGTGCTAAGTGATAACGCTTAGTTGGGCTAAATAAATAATTGGGCAGCCACCCACAGTGGTTGCCGAGGCAAACACAAGCACATCAACATATATATATATATACATATACATAAAGGAATGCAGATGAAAGTTACTACAAACGAATATCATTGTTTGTTTCGGAAACTCAAGCAATTACCCTTACCCTAGCGTCTTATAGAACATAAACAGCAACACTTATTTACTTTTTAATCAAAATATATTTAAACAAAAACTTATTGTATACTTTAAATCACTTAATAGCTCTATAAATAGTTATACTTCATCATTTTCCAAAATACATTTTAAGGCTTAAAATATATGGTCCAGAAACTCCCATTATCACAAATATTCCAAAAATCATAAAAATTACATTATCAATACTTAAATCAAACATTTCATTTTATTCAACCCATTACTTATTCAAAACTAACAAAACATTTAGATTTTCAGGTTTGGTTCGAGCTTGAAACAGTTATTTCAAGCTTCCTATGTATCCCTATGGTTGGGAAATCGGAACCACGTAGTTCTACAGAAAACTTTACATACATACATGTCCCAGGATTTATCCTAACCCACTTCCTAAGTCCAGTTATTTATCATGCATACCACCTTATTTCCCTTTAACTATTAATCAATATACAATTTATGCATTCATCGAGAACCAACAAATAATGCACCAGAATTCCTTACCGATATACTTACATTGGTCATCCAAGCTAAGGTTCAGAAGACAAGCAAATACATAACATACCTGTGTTCTCAATTCAAACATGTAAACGAATATATGTATACATAGAATTCATTCATTGATTATTCAACTATAGAAAACATGCATATCACTTATCTCAATTATTCTTTACAAAGACTTCATACAGATAAGCATACTCTTAACTCTTGAAGAGGTTAATAACATGCATTATCCCCATATGATCTCTTATGCAATTAGGACTTATGCATACACGCTTATCAGAACAAACAGTACTTGTTACTTCTCTTCTCATTTAACAAATATTGCCTTATTACACAAAACACATAGGTACACGAAGGTACCGTTCTTTCCACATAAGTGTCCATAAAGGACCCAGAATAGAGGGGTGTATAAAGTACCAGTCAAAAGGCATTTATTACAAATGCATCAAATGTTTGTTCACATAATCATTTTGCAAATCATCACAAAACTTATCACTTTAATTCACATTAATTTTACTTTTTTAATTGCCTACGAAGTCATAGGGGTGGATAAGCGAGTGAACACATGGCGTACCTTACGGGTACGAATCGAACGCATGGCGGTACCTTACGGGTACAAATCGAAAAGCAACATCGCATTTTCTCATTCAAAAATATTTTTACAGAGGGGATCTTAAACAAGATCCATACATATTGAGGTTCGCGAGGAACCAAACGGGGACCTAATCAGGGTCCAAACAGAATAGAGGGCTGCAGCTAACAGAACTCTATAGGCATACCTATCTATCCACGATTCGACTAACGCAGGCTAAATCCCCATATCAGTATTAAATTCTTTCTCATTTTACACATACATACACATGTGTTCATTAAATAATTGTAACCTTCCTTTATAATCACCTAAGCACATGCATTCTTATACTGGCATATCATTTGCACTAATTATACTTAACATATTAACATAGCTATATTATTGGGCATTATGCATTCCTTAAGACTTAACAATCAAATCACATTTCACCTCTTACCATGTGTAAGAACATTTGAATAAATCGTATTTTACTGATATCATTTACGATATTCTTCTTTATAATATGCATCATTAAATTTAATCGTACACCCATGTACTCAATAGCCAAGCCCACTTATCATGATTATCACATTCACAACAAAAAGTACCAAACATATACCTTTTTATAATTCTATGTTGTCATATGAACATATCAGAATCTTCATAGCATTCAATATCTTGTTCATATTAAAACTTACCAAACAGTTCACTTTCCTTCATATATATATATATATTCATACATAAAATAGCCATAGCAATTTAATTTCTTAATTCAAGTATTAATCCTATAGCAAAACATATTATACACTATGTTAAAGTTGTATATGCGTATTACACGAAGCAATCCATAAATGGAACTATAATTTGATGCTTAACTAAGGAAGACAAGAGAAGAAGAATCCAAGAGTTTGAAAATCAATGACAGAAGGTTGTTACACGGCGGTATGGTAAACCCTTACCGCCATGTAAGAAGTTCCACACGGTGGTATGGAAGGCTTCGTCGTCGCACAACAAAGCAGAGTTCAACCATGCACATCAGTAAGCATTTACACGGCGGTATGGAAATTCCTTACTGCCGTGTAGATGTTACACGACGTTATGGTAAACCCTTACCGCTGTGTAAGAAGTTCCACACGGTGGTATGGAAGGCTTCGTCGTCGCACAGCAAAGCAGAGTTCTACCATGCACATCAGTAAGCATTTACACGGCAGTATGGAAATTCCTTACTGCCGTGTAGATGTTATACGGCGGTATGGAGTTTGCTTACCGCCATGTGGCCCGACAAACAGGCAAACAAGAATGTGATCACACGGCGGTATGAACTATCCTTACCGCCTTGTGAACCCACGAAAACCCAGATTTCCTAGAAAAATAAAGGTTTCTCTCCACAAATTAATCCCCAAAATTCCATACACACAATCAATACAAATTTTATATGCTTTAAAACTCGTCTAATCAAACCAACTTTACACATTCATCAACTCAAACATCAATTTAATCAAAAACTCACAATTTAAAACAAAACACAAATTTACACAAACTACCAAACCTCAATTCCTTTGCTCCTAAAAGCTTCTTGGCTGATCTTTCTTGTTCCAAAGGCCATCCATAGATCTTTCTCCTCCCAAAATCCTCTTTAAACCTAGCTCAAACCTCAACCAAAACACCCATAACCTTGCAACAACTCCAGCCAAAAGAATTAAGGAGGCAAGGTAGGAAAATTGAAGAAGAAAGAGGAGGGGAAGTCGAGAGAGAGGAAGAGAAACGGAAAGCGGAATTTTTCCTTGTTTTCTCTCTCTTTTCCCTTTTTTTTTCTTTCCGTTTAATTCCCTCACCAACTCCTTGCCACATGTCAAGCCCCTATTGGTCCCAATTAAAATATCTTGTCTTATTTCACTTTAATCCTTGGCAAAACTCTTCTTAGTCCTTGACAATTACCACTTGGTCACTGAATAAAATTATTTCCTTTTTCCAACTTTAATTATCTTTCAATTAGTCCCCAATCAAATCTCAATTTTATACCCCACAATTTACCATTAGACATACTTATCGAAACCTTTACATTAACTCTTAAATTGTCCAATTGGAAAAAAAATATTTCAACGTGCACAACCTTAGTCACTACTCATACTCGATACGCCCAATCCTTCTAGGGTACATTTCGGGGTGTGACATCAGATCTTCAAATTGCCCATAAAAATTCAAAATCAAAATCAAAATCGAAATCAAGCTTCAAATCTCGATCTCGAAAATGGTAAAAAATAATAAAATAAAATAATCAATGGCTGACGAACACACAGATCATGTAGAATAAGTAAAAAAGCAAAATCTATAGCCAATGTCAGTCAATATCATACATTATCAAACACATACCTTGTTGATGGCACAAAACCGAGTGAGGGAGAGAGAGATCAAAGAAACCCTCAAGAGTAAGAATAGGATGGCGAGAGAGCGAGATCGAGATAGGGATAGCGAGAGTGAGAGTGAGATTAGGACAGCGAGAGAGCGAGAGCGAGATTAGGACGGCGAGAGAGCGAGATTGAGATGACGAGCGATATCGACACAAAGAGAGGGAGATCGAAAGGATGAAGAGGCTGTGTGACGAGGGAGAAGAGAAGAAAGCAGGACAGGTCCAACAAAAAGAATAATTTATACCTAGGGCAAATTATAAACTACCAACCAAAATAGCAACGGAATCCTATAACTCCGTTGCTACTTTAGCAACGGAATTTATTTTCCATTGCTAATTTAGTAACAGAAATAGAATTCCATTGCTATTCTGGCAACTGAATTATTTTAAGGTGCGTTATTTAGCAATGAAATTATACGATGGGGTGAACACGTGGTATGGCCTCTACCGTCCACGTGGCGATCAGCCATTGGGCCACTTGTCAGCGTGGCACAGCGCGTGTGAGCCACCGCCCACGCGCCGCCTTCCTGACGGATTCTGGCTCTCCGGTTCCGGTCGGTGGAAGATTTTCGGGGTCTGTGAATCCAATGTAGAGGTCAAAAATTAAAAATCGCGACTTGCAGTTAGCCGTTTTGAACACTCATGTTCATCACCTCGGGTTTTGGTGTATACATAAACGAAATTGAGCCAAAATATACATGCATATATATTTTTCACACAAAAATTACATTTTTATTGTGTTCATTGCATCCCAGATCTAATAATTTCACACATAAAATTTTATATTTGTTTAACCATATGCCAGAATGTAAAAACAACGGCTCTGATACCAATGATGGATTTGAAAATTATAACAAATATAATTTAATTGGAGGTAACATTAAATAATGGTACCTATCTTTTGTAGCGCAGAAACTCGTTGCTGAAGCGTCTATAAGGATCCCGTTTGTTTTTTGTCACTAGCCTGTCTTTTACCCACATGCGGGATAACAGCAGTTATTCCACAATCTAAAAACTCCTGAAAAATTAAGACAAAAACAAGCGTGAGTGGGAACGAGCAGTCTTGCGGCATATACGTTTTTTCGTTACCAAATTATAAAATCTCTCATCTATTTATAGAGATTCTAAAAGGTAGAGACCTAACTCTAGTTTAATTCAGACTTTTTTTGAGATGTGATTTGGTAATTTTAATCAGATGGAATTACTTAATTCGATCTGAATTTGACTTTTATCCAAATTAGAGTTATGGGCGTACCCAAACTCTATCAATTTTGTATAATTTAAATTAATAAAGGTTTCTAGTAAAATTTAGTGAGGAATTTTTATGATTAATATAATTGTACAAGTATTTATATATCCTCAAGCAGTTATTATCTAATCCACCGGTACATTTATATATTGAGTCCCGAAATATTTGAATTACACAATTATGCATTTGTTTTCCTGTTTATTTTGTAATTCACGAATATAATTATTAAACCACTTATAAAATAAATGCTCTTTGAAAGACATATATATGATAGGTTGCTAAAAAAAAAGACATATATTTGAAAGATATAAAATGAAGATAAAATAGACAAAACACATCATGAGCTCCTTGAATTATTTCATTTTTTTTGCCATTGGTTTTCTAAATTTTTATTTGTTCACATTATATCCTTAAACAATTATTTGAATATATATTAAGTTCTTTTTTAATTTTAATAACATAGATGTGCTAGACTTTAATTACCCAACATACTGAATTATTTAAATATTTTATAATGTCATCTAATATGGTAATTATGGATTTGGACTTTGTATTTAAAATTCAACCATTAAAAGTTTCACACAAATTATTATCACCTATATCACATTTACTAATGGAAACATGTTTAAATAATTCAGCATGTTGAGTCGTTAAAACAACTTAGCAGATTTCTGTTATTAGAGTTAAAAAAGGATTTAATGTGTGTTTAAATAATTGTTTAAGGATATAATATAAACGAATAAAAGTTTAAAAATGCAATAAAAATAATTCAGTAACCTCTAAAGTCAAAATGCATTTTGCCAAAAAAATATGAATACTTTTTTTTTGGTTTCAATTTCTCCTTATTGTTTGACCAAAAAGAAAATATTCTTTTTTTATCGTATGTACATTTATTTTTTAAATATTACTTTCATTGTTAATCTTTTTATGTTTAATTCATTCAACAGTACTAATTTACTTAATTTGTAAAATATAAATTTGGACGTTGATGGAAGAAATGTGGCAATGTAAAGATAGAAGTCAAAAAAGTTTTCAAGCTCCAATGGATATATTTTTATAATTTAGTGGATCAATTTGTAAAGTATATTTGGTTCGTTGGCTTAGCCAAATGCAAGTCAAGAGGCATTCCATTCAAACTGAGAAAATTATTTTTTTTCAGTTGGTATATTTTA
The DNA here is from genome assembly GCA_947683425.1 of Excoecaria cochinchinensis. Classification (NCBI taxonomy): domain Eukaryota; kingdom Viridiplantae; phylum Streptophyta; class Magnoliopsida; order Malpighiales; family Euphorbiaceae; genus Excoecaria; species Excoecaria cochinchinensis. Next base: position 4,233,132 of record CANTUQ010000028.1, on the reverse strand, counting down.
GCAGCTTAATTTGAATAATTTGGCAGGACTTTTATGAAAATTTGCTATAATTTCTACTAGCTATGCAATAAATAAATAAAAATACCAGTAGGCAGCAGCATGCGTCAGGAGTGTCAATGTTTTACTTGTTTTGATCATAGTCTCGTCATCGATTACAATACAAAGAATCAACATAAAAGCCTAACGTACAAAGAAACGAAGAAAAATACAAAAATACAAAAATAGACGATAGCAAGTTAAAAAAAAAACAAATTCCATAAAAAAATAAAATTAAATTAAAAAATTTTATCTAGGCATATCGATTTTTAATGTGCAACTTTGACTAATTTGAACACTCTCAAGCACGCTAGAACAGCTCATCAGCTCCCTCTTTTATCAATTTCCACGGGGCAACCACGTGCCGTTCCTCTGTAAGTGTGGCTCCCACTGCAAATCTCAACACATATAAACCACCGACTCTCGTATGGGTCATATAGATCCGACCCGTCGAGTTCACCCAATCCAGCAATTTTCTGTTCAAATTCTCATTTTGACCCGACCCAATCAATCGGAAGCAAACCAATGAAAACCTTTTTGGCACCACAATTTCAAATCTCCTATCGGATCTCACAAATCCCTCAAATATTTTTGCCATCCGAAAATCAGATCAGATGTGACTATGCAGATTGGAGATGCCATAACTACGTAGGATTAACCATAAACGGAGCGACTTGAATCTCCGGCCCGTACCCACTTGCCAGTCTTTGAAATCCACTACTGAGTCTGTCTCGCTTTGCTTATTCTTTAAGTACTCAGGGTTGGTGCTCAATGCCTGAACTAATGAACTTGGATTTTTAACCCATAAACAACAACAATCCAAATAACTCAGTAGCCATTATGTGGACTCAGACTCAATGAGTCAACTCGTTCGATTCCATTCAGATAATCTCTGAACTTTGGACAAATGCATGCACACCCACCATATGCAGCATCTACATGCATCCACATACCGTATTCATTTGCCACGTCAGCGAGATGCTCGATGGGATCAACGGCTGTGGTTGAAGTTGTCCCCACAGTTGCACAAAGGTAAAGTGGGACCAGACCAGATGCCAAGTCGGCTTCTAAAGCAGCTTGGAGAATTACGGGAGAGAGACGGAATTCATTATCAAGTGAAGTTGGTAATAGTCTTACGTTAGAGGGATTAATGCCAGCTATTTTGCATGCTTTGAAGAAAGTTGAGTGAGTCTGGTCTGAGCCATAAACCACAAGATTAGAAAGATTATGAACCCCACGATTTGCCACAACTCTGTCTCTTGCTGCTATTAGCGTTACAAGAATTGCTTCACTTGTTGTGTTTTGTATCACGCCTCCTCCTGAACCTGAAATAAATCAATTTTTAATTTTTTTCTTCTTTTAATTATAGCATTATAGAATTACTTTTATTGTTGTGTTTTTAATTTATAAAATTAAAGAATCATTGTTCGTTCAAATGGTAACTAAACGGCTCAAAATTTCAATTGATCATAATACGATTTTTATCAGTCCTACTCCAAATACAAAAGGATAAAAAAAAAAAAAAAAGAAAAGAAAAGAAAATTAAGTTATGATATACATGTGACAAAAAAAATTAGAAAGCCAAATTATATTAAAAAAATAAAAAATAAAAGAACTTTTTATATATTTGTAAGGAAAAAAAAATTGGGAGTTTAGACCACTTACTCTTGCCTTGAGTCTACAAAATGTAATTGTATATTAAAAAAAAATACAGGATTACCAATGAAATTGAACTCCCAACACGATAATTTTGCATTATATTTTTTTTTCTTTGTTCTAGAATTCGAATTTATAAGTTTGTAAATCCCAAGCAAGATCCTAGCACTAAATTATAGCCTATTGGTAGTTTTTGGTAATTTTGAATTGCATATATTGGGTAATTATTTAAGCAATTAGCATTTTGTTTCATATTTATTTGATGAGTTTTGTGAAGTAACAAAATGTGAAACCAAAAATTCAATCCTTTAATCTCTTGACAATATTTGATTTGTTTTAATGTATCTAAGAAATGATGTGAACAACATATGGTTCTCAAATAAATTTGAACCATTATACTTACATTATAAACTCTCATAATTAGCAGATAATTGAAATAATTAGCATCAAAATTATACCTGAGAACATGAAGGTTTTTGGGAGCTTAAGCATATTTGCAAGCCAATCCAAAACAACCATTTCTAGTTCAGTTGAAGCCGGTGAAGCAAGCCAATTGAAGCCAACAGAATTAAAGCAAGTGCACAACATTTCTCCAAGAAAAGCAGCATTACTTACTGTGGCAGGAAAGAATGCGAAGAAGTTAGGGCTTAGCCAATGAGTAATGCCAGGGAGTATGTCTTTTTCAATATCTTTGAGAATGGAATCGAATGACTCGGGACGATACGATGCCGTTTCAGGAAGCTGCGTATGGAGACAACCAGGCTTAACTTGGGATAGAACTGGGTAAGATTCAATATTTTGATAATAGTCTGCAATAAAATCTACCATTCTATGGGCTTGTATTCGAAATTCTTCATGGTCTAGGGGTTTGAATTGGATTGTTTCTGCAGAGAAGTTGGATTCAAGGCTACCCATTTGATTGAATTTTAAGGACGGTGATGGTGTGAAGTGATGATCCGCATTGCGAATGGCGAAGGCATTTATAGACGTGGGATTTAGTGGTTTGGAGGTTCTGTAAGTAAAGTTTTTTCTTTTTCTAACATTGAATGACTTTCGTCCTCTTGGAGATGGTGGCGGTTGTGAGGTTGGTATTGAATTATAAAATACACTTTTTTCCCCCGAATTTGAACCATTTTTTACGTTAGATTAGATTATTTTTGTATTTTTAAAAATTGATATTATTTTCCTAGTCACTCACATTATATCTAATTTTAATTAAATTGACGAAATTAAAATACAATTTTTTTTGTATGAAGTCAATTTCAAATAACTATGGACCGATCAAGACATAAAAATTATATAAAAAAAAATTCATCACCATTTGCATGTTTGAAATAATTATTTATATTTTCAATTTTTTTATATTTTGGTGAGTTTTACAATTATTTTAAATTAACTTCAAGCAAGATTAACCAACAATTTATTTTAATTCTATCAGTTCTGTCTAAATTTGATATAATGTTACTAATATGAAAAGTACATGAATCTAATGTCAATTTTTGAAAGTACAGAATCTAATATAGGAAAATATTAAAATTCAGAAACTCTAAAATGAAACTTCAACCATATTAAGTATTTTTCTCTTGACGAGACTTTTAGGATGACTATTTAACTTTGTTTTTGTACTGAAAATAGTTGTGGCAAAGTCGATGTGCTTTTTCCATTCAGATGTACTTATGAGCCCAGGACATTATTAGTTTAGTGAAGTCATTAGGTGGATTTTTGCTCATGGAGTCACTAAGATCTTGGCACTTGTTATTTTGACCTAGACTATTGATAGCCACCTCTAAATTGAGGTTCTAATTGTCCGTGGCGTTGAAATTAAGCTGCTCTACGAAAGCGTGCAAGTGCTCGGTATCCTCCTATTGCACCTTATGTAGATCAATGGAAATTTTGACAGGACGAATTGCAACTACAAACTTTACAATGAAAATGTTATTAAACTGTTTCAATTTTTCTTCATCGTTTGACCAAAAAGAAAATATTCTCCTTATCATATGTACATTTATATTTTAAATATTACTTCCAATGTTAACCTTTTCCAATTCAATTCATTCATCAGTACTAATTTTCTTAATTTGTAAAATATAAATTTGGACGTTGATGGAAGAAATGTGGCAATGTAGAAGTCAAAAAAGTCATCAAGTTCCAATGAATAAAATTATAAATTTAGTGGATCAATTTGTAAAGTATATTTGGTTTGTTGGCTTACTCAAATGCAAGTCAAGAGGCATTCTATTCAAACTCAGAAAATAAGTTTTTTCATTTGGGATATTTTAGCAGCTTAATTTGTGTAAGTTAGCAGGACTTTTTTATGAAAAAATGCTATAATTTCTACTAGCTATGCAATAAATAAATAAAAAATACCAGTAGGACTAGGCAGCAGCATGTCTCAGAAGTGTCAATGTTTTACTTGCATGTTTTGATAATAGTCTCGTCATCAACTACAATACAAAGAATCAACAAAAAAGCCTAACATACAAACAAACGAAGAAAAAAAGAAAAATACAAAAATAGACGATATTAAGTAAAAAAAGAAAAAAAAATAAATTAAAAAATGTTGTCCAGGCAGATTGATTTTCAATGTGCAACTTTGACTAATAGAAAATTTTCTCAAGCACGCTTGAGCAACTCATCAACTCCGACTTTTATCAATTTCCACGCGGCAACCACGTGCCGTTCCTCTGTAAGTGTGGCCCCCACTGCAAATCTCAACACATATAAACCGCCAACTCTGGTATGGGTCATATAGATCCGACCCGTCGAGTTCACCCTCCAGCAATTTCCGTTTCAAATTCTCATTTTGACTCGATCCAATCAACCGAAAGCAAACCAATGAAAACCTTTTTGGCACCACAATTTCGAATTTTTTATCGGATCTCACAAATCCCTAAAATATTTTTGCCATGCGAAAATAGATCAGATGTTACTTTGCAAATTTGAGACGCCATAACTACAGAGGATCTGTAACACCCCAAACCCATACGTAGGCGAACTCATCCATGAGGAAATAGGAAGTCGTACGAGTAGGTGTGTTACCGAACAGAAGCGATACAAAGCGTATAAAAATACGGAAGAATTTAAAACTTGAGGAGTAAAACTGAACATACATACATACTTCACAACGCACGTACACCAAGCAGAAACATTCAGATGTGTAAGTTTACCATCATACAACCGAAGTTACGGGCAGAAGATAAAATAGAGGAAGTTCTCAATAACAAATATTTACATGGTCCAGAATATTACATAAGTATCTTTACATGTTATTACATACACATATTATACAGAATTACAAAATCCAAATAAGAAGCTGGACAAAATCCAAAACTCCTAGCTCCTATGTGGCCAACCCCTTGCAGATGTGAGACTCGAACCGGACCAGACCTACCACCTGCACAGGAAAAAGAACCCGTGCTAAGCGATAACGCTTAGTGGGGAGAACAATTATAATAATATGGACGGCCATTCACAATGGTCGTCAAGGCATAATACACACAAATATCATATACACCTAGTTCTTACCGAGAAATATATATGCTTACATATAATAGTTGTGCATTCAAATGTTTCTAATCAAATTCATATACTTATATGTGTGACACAAACCAAATCAACATCACCATACAAGATGTAAGTATGTTCATGCATAACTACATATTATTTCACATGCGTGCACCTACCCATACATTACATATCAGTATCATTATATTTATATGCTAATACTTGTATCGTCATACCAGTACAGGTCCTCATTTGTATACATTTACCAAACACATTGGGGAGTCAGGCTTTTGAAAGTACATCATGCATAGATACAGAACAACTTAATCATGCAATTATCCCGCAAAAATAACCATATACCAGTCCCGCAACTAGTACTCTAACTGTTCACACCATATTGCCCACAAATTCCTAAGCAAAACTCACTAGAATCTACTCATACCACAATCATACTACAACACATATACACTAACTGAGAGCATAGGTACATAATCACAATACCATCACACTTCTGTTGCACAACATTAATCTTTAACATAAGCAACTATACGATATTGTATTCCAATCACGGTGTTCCAGAGATCCAATAAATCTGCACTTATTAATTCACATATCTATAATCATAACTGATCAGAACCGCATGCTTATAAACACAACATAACAAATCATACACCTGCTGACTCACAATAGTGGATAACGAGTACTGAATTGTACCTTACGGGTACGAATCGAAAACATAAGGTACCTTACGGGTACCAATCGAACACATAAGGTACCTTACGGGTACCAATCGAACACATAATATAATGTACCTTATAGGTACAAGTCGAAAAGCAACATTATCTTTTTCCACATTCCAAAAACATTTCACATAAAAGGGTTCACGAGGAACCAGCCAGGGACCTGATTGGGGTCCATTCGTTCAAAGGGCATTGCAGCTACACTTATATAGACTCTATTAGGCATGCCTAACTATCCACTAGACTGACTCTCGCAGGTCACGCATAATACAAACCATGCCTCACATCATGACACATAATTTAACATATTACATTCACATAATTCATCCAATTATATCAATATATTTCATAAAATAGTCCAAGTGTAGACATAAAAACATCACAAGTTCGGAATTCAAACATTGGAATCACAGAAGAAAACTCAATTTTGGAAACCAGGGAGTGTCGCGATCGCGACGGATGTCGCGCTCGCGACAGAGGTGACTTGGCCCCATGTCGCGATCACGGCAACCTTCGCGATCTCGCGAGGGAACTAGGGCATCTCGCTGTCGCGCTCGCGACATACATCGCGCTCACGACAGTGAGCTGCTAACCCAAACAATTCGGCAATCGAGCTCTCTGTCGCGCTTGCGACAGAGGCTCTGCTGCACGGCTCAGCGGAGAGCTCGGACGAATGCGAGGGCTGCTTTCACCGGGTTCTGTCGTGACCTCGCGGCGATGTCGCGCTCGCGACAGAGTTGGGAATTTTAACCCTTGCCCAGAAATTTACAGGACATTCCCTCTTCACAACACCCAAATCTCAAACCAACATCGAAGCATCAACTTACCTCATCTCCAACAAGCCACACATCATTGACAACATAAACACAACATCCACACCAAGAATTCCAAATAAATCATGCCACAAACAATATCCATTTACATAATCTATAATGTCAATACTATTTGCCATTCATCACAATCGCATCCATATTTATATGCATTCAAAAATACAGTACATCATGCTTAGGTTACTCATGAGATCAACACATATCAACACTCATCCATAAACCAACCTTCACGGAGTTATATTTATTGCTATTTACTAGCTAGATCATCAATCTTAATCATACTTATAAGTTCTCCCAAAGACAACTACTTATATACCCATTTAATTACCCTAAACGTGCATAATAAGCTGAGGGGGAAGGTAGGGGATTGAACCGGGTCAATCAAGGGCTCAAAAATTAAGAAGAAAAGGCTTTTTTCAAGATTTTCTATCACGAGGTCGCGACCCTGTCGCGATCGCGACAGAGGCTCGCCTTAGATGCCTAAAAAAAACTGCTTAATGGCCCTGACTTGTGTTGCCTAAACCAACCTCTAAACCTCATTTTTAGCCAAAACTTCCTACTTAACAAATGTTCCATAGGATGTTAATGTTCAAATATAACAAATTTCAAATCAAAATGACATCTAGAACTCCAGATATGCTCTCCACAACCCATACTGGTCAAACAACCCGACACAAAAAGAGACACTATGGGTTTATCCAAATTTCAGGGTCTTAGAGCAAGAATTTGCCCAAGGCTATTTCTAGGACTTTTAAAGTTATGGAAGTCATGGTTCTAATGGTTCAATAACCGTATGATTTGGAGTTCTAAAACTCTAATTAAAACAAAAAAATTGCACAAGGGTCAGATGAGAACTAAACAGAGTTTACCCAATCATGCACTCACTTTCAATCCTCACACACCTTCAATTTAATCAGCATCATGCATTACTAATAAATTTACCCAAACAAATACATGCATAAGACTCATATCAAAACACTCAATTTACTGAAAATCATATACAAATGTATATTCATAAATCAAGAAGAATTTAGGGAAGAGACAAATTAAAACTCAAATATAGGAATCAACTCCCAAACCTCTTGCTGCACAATAGCTGTTCTCTTCAAGCTTTAATCTTCTCTTTTCCTTTACTTTGCTTCTTCTTATCATCAATCACTTGCACAAACAAACCCACAATACTTAATTCAAACCATAACTTAAACAAAACTAGAAAAAGAAAAAGAACTCAAACGCAGGAACCCTAAAAACCCCAACTTACCTCTTCAATCTTACTTCCCAAGCTCCACCAAAACAACTCTAACTCACTCAAAACCAAGAGATTGAGCAAGGAAAAGGGAAGAAAAGGAAAAGAAAATGGGGAATAGGGAGAATGAGAGGACAAAAACGGGGACTCCTCTCCCTAACACTTAATCTTTCTTTCACACTAAATGCACACCTACCCAATTCCACTTGTCCACTTCCCATTGGTCCAAATAATTCACTTTGACTTCTCTATTCAAGTCACCATACACATCCACACTCTAAATCACTTCTCATAAAAATATCCTACATCTTTAGTTCCATACCCATAATCCACTTGATAATTATTTTTCTTATTTAAATATCTCCAAGGCACCATACCTACAACCCACACTATAAAACCTCTTACCCCACTTATATCCTACTTCCATACACTACAAGCACACCATAATAATTTCTTCACTTAACTTATTTAATTAATTTCTTAACAAATAAATCCTCATTATCTATATTATTCATGTACAAATTACCGAATTACCCTCACTCACTCCGACTGAGCAAGCATATTCCGACTAGGCCCAGTTTGGGGGTGTGACAGGATCAACCATAAATGAAGCGACTCGAATTTCCGATCCGTACTCAATTTCCAATCTTTGAAATTCACTATTGAGTCCGACTCGCTTTGCTTATTCTTTAAGTACTTGGGGTTGGTGCTCAATGCCTGAACTAATGAACTCAGGATTTTAACCCATAAACAATACCAAAATATAACTCAGTAGCCATTTGTGTGGATTGAGACTCAATGAGTCAACTCGTTTAGTCAGAGTCATATAATTTTTGAACTCTGTACAGATGTATGCACACCCACCATATGTAGCATCTACATGCATTTACATCCCGTATTCATTTGCCACCTCAACGAGATGCTCAACGGGGATCAACGGCTGTGGTTGAAGTTGTCCCCATAGTTGCATGAAGGTAAAGTGGGACCCGACCATATGCCAAGTCGGCTTCTAAAGCAGCTTGGGGGATCACAGGAGGGAGACAAAATTTATTATCAAGTGAAGTTGGTAATAGTCTTACGTTAGAGGGATTAATGGCCAGCTAATTTTCATACTTTAAAGAAAGTTGCATGCATCTGGTTTGAGCCATAAGCCACAAGATTAGCAAGATTATGAACCCCACAATTTGCCACAACTGTTCTCTTGCTTCTTAGGTGTACATCAGTTGGGTTCGGGTAAAGCCGAACCGAACCCGATTAACTTGAAATTCAAAGTTTCATCTAAATCATCACTCGAACCGATCCTAACTTATAAAAGAGCCCGAACCAAATTATTCGAAATTTTTCAAGCCCCGAACCAAACCACCCGAAATTGAAACTCAAAAAATTAAAAAGTAATCTGCTTCCTCAAGGAGACCTGAAAAATCCAACTAACCATTCTTCCTCAAGCAAATTCAACAAAAAAATATTAAAAAGAAACCAAATCTCATGCAAAAAAACACATATCTTAGAAAAAAAATCAAATCTCTGGAAAAAAAAACAAATATGAGACTAAAAATTCATATATTCGGCCAAAAGAAAAAAAAAAGCAAAATGGCAGATGCATATCGTCGAAGAAGAAGAGAGAAGAGAAGCAAGGTCGAAGAAGAATAAGAAGAAGAACAAGAAGAGAGAGAGAGAGAGAGAGAGAGAGAGAGAGAGAGAGAGCGAGAGAGGAGAGGCAGATCGAAGAAGAAGAAGAAGAAGAAGAAGAGAGAGAGAGAGAGAGGAGAGGTAGATCGAAGAAGAAGAAGTAGAAGAGAGAGAGAGAGAGAGAGAGAGGAGAGGATAATCGAATAAAAAGAAGAGAGAGAGAGGGGAGAAGCTGATCAAAGAAGAAGAGAGAGAGAAAGAGAGAGACGAAAGGCAGATCGAAAAAGAAGAAGAGAGAGAGAGGAAAGGCATATCAAAGAAGAAGAAGAGAGAGAGAGGAAAGGCATATCAAAGAAGAAGAAGAAAGAGAGATAGTTGTGTGGGACTGTGTGAAAAAAAAAGTATATATAATATTTCGGTCGGGTTCGGGTTTTGATGATTTTAAGCCGACCCTGTAACACCCCAAAACGAGTCTAGTTGGAATGTGCATGCTAAGTTGGGACAAATGAGGGTATTTCGATAATTAGTGTATGTGAAATTGGATTTATTAAGGACTTAATTGAAGAGATTAAATTAATAGGATGGTAACTGAGGAGGTTATCTAGTGTGTATGTATATGTATGGTGCTTGAATGTATGAATGTTAAGATATTTGTTGGGAGCCAATGAGAGTTTGCCAAGTGTAATGAGTGGGTGAGCAATGAAGGAAAGAAATAAATAGGGAAAGGAAGGAGAGAGAAAGCAGATTTTTCTTGCTTTTCCCGTTCCTCTCTTCCTCACGGGTTCTCTTCCTCTTTCTTTCACCATTATTGCTCATCTTTCTCTTCTCTCTATTAGCTGGAGTTTTTACAAGATCATGGGTGTTTTTGATTGAAGTTTGGATCAAAATTAAAGAGGTAAGTTGGGGTTTTAGGATTCCTGCGTTTGGGTTCTCTTTCTTCTTCTAGTTTGTTTGAGTTAGGGTTTTTGGGTTAAGAGCAATTCTCTGGGTTTTGGTTTGTGCAAGATTTGGGTGGCAAAAGGAAGCTCAAGGGCAAGGAAGAGATTGAGGATTAAAGCTTGAAGAAGTGTGGGTTGTGCTTTAAAAGAGGTTTGGGAGTTGTCTATGCTCTTTCTCTTTTTCTAGGATCAAGTTTGTATGTATATGTATTTGTGTTTGATTTTTGGAAATTTGAGTGTCTTGGCATGGGTTTATGCAAGATTTTGTTGGGTAATTGCTCTAGTAATGTATGTGTAGTAATTAGGATGAGTGCATGTTAATGTTGGTATGATAATTGCTTGAGTTGGATAACCCCTGTTTTAGTGTTCTTGATCTACTATTTTTGTGATTTCTTTGATTGAATTTTTGAATCTTATGTTAATTGAGTGTGATTTGATCATGAGCATGTTGTGGAATGCATTTGAGTGTTAAGGTAATAGTTTGTGCATGATTGTGTGGGTTTTGAAAGGTTTTTGAAAGAATTGGAAAAAGATGGAAATCCTGCGTTTTGGCTGGGAATCGGGAATATCGTCTCTATCGTGAGCGCGATAGACAGGAGCTTCCCATTTCTCGTGTTAAAGTTCGTTGTAGTTTTGTCTGTGTCCGACTTGGATGGAGAAGCACGACTCGTGCTCCTTTGGCGTGCAAGTCGTGCATCTCAGCTGGATGTCGGCATGAAGAGGGGATCAGCACGACTCGTGCTTGTTCAGCACGAATCGAGCTGCTGTGACTTCTTCTCCGTGACGTTTTGTGGAGCACGACTGAAGGGAAATAGCATGGACACGAGTCGTGTCCCTCAGCACGACTCGTGTCCATGATTCTTCTGTCGCGAGCGCGACAGGGGCCCTGATCTGCTCTATTTTTCGCTTGCCAGTTTTTTGAAAATGAGTTTTGATCGTCTTTTTCATGGTTTTTCCTTACTGTATGCTACATGAACTTGCTTATATGCCCTTATATTATGGATTATGCTCGATAAATTGTATGTTGTGACTTAGGATATGAGTTGTATGATTAATTTGAAATGTGTGTGTTTACCGAAATGATAACATGTCAGTATTCGATTTAAACTGTATGATTTGGTTTATTTATGTTGATTATTCTGAATGGTATCGCATGTTGCCTTTTGAATGCAAGTAAGTTATGAATGCCAACTTCATGGTTATTTATTGTGAACCTGTTCTACTAAAATGTGAAGTGTGTAATGCATATCTTAATTCACGATTCTTCCCTAAGAATAATATATGATATTATATTTGACATGAATTATACTAGTGCATGATATGGGTTTTGTTTAGATAACCTTTGGCATAATATAGTTTCCCATATTTGATTCTGATATGCTTTAGAGTAATGTTAAAAGTATGTGACTGGGTTAGAGTATATGCTTGGCAATGTGAATTGTATGATGTGTGCCTATTACTAGAAAGAAATGATATGTCTATCATACTCTGATTTATGCATGATGATATATATATATTATGCAATGCAAAACATGATTTGTTTTATGCATGACCTACGAGAGTAAGTCTAGTGGATAGTTAGGCATGCCTAATAGAGCTTTGTAGCTGTAGCGCCCTTTAAACGAATGGACGCCGATCAGGTCCCTGGCTGGTTCCTCGCGAACCTTTATACTGTATGGATCTTGTTTAAGGTCCTCTTACCGAAATGTTTTTGAATGTGGAAAATGATGTTACTTTTCGATTCGTACCCATAATGTACGTTACCGTACTATTACCATATTATCTCGTTATCCACTAAAGTGAGTCAGCAGGTATTCTGTTTGCTTTGTCTGATATGAATATGAGAATGCAATTATGAATCTCGGAATGGGTTCATCGTGACTCAAGCATGTATATTGTGTATTCTCTGCTTGTATGTAAATGGCCTTGTTTATTGTATGTGTATATTGTTCATATGTGTCGTATAATATGTATACTGCTCTTCTGTATAGTGATGAGATAAATTAAAATGTATATAAATGTAAGCTGGAACTTTGGAATGCTATGGTTAATTTGTATGTATATTAATGTGATTTTGTGCTGTTAACTGATTTATGTATTAAAATAAGTATGAATATAATCCTGATCTAGCGAATGCAATGAATTTAATATTATGCTATTTGTTTCCCTTGGTCTTAGCTATTGTAGTATCTTCGGTATGTTGTCATGTGTTTATATTTCATGGTATGATATTTTATGTATTAACATTGCGCAACAAAAGTGTGGTGGTTTTTGACGTTGTCCCTTGGGTTTTAGCTGGTGTGTGTGTTATGGCCTAACAAAAGTATGTTTAAATGTCTCGTAGCTTTGCATGATAGTCGGGTGCATTATTGCATGGTAATTATATTGCATGTGAATGGATTTACAGTTAATGTTTGGGTTATTGATATGAAGGCTGCATGTGTAGTCGTTGAGAAGTTAAACGTAATGTGGTTTGATATTTGATACCTCGGTAAGTATACGCATATGAGATTGTAAGTGTTTCTGCATGATGATATTTGTATCTTGTAAGGTACTTTCTCTGCTTTGGTTTATTCAACGCGAGTTTTTGAAAGTGGTTATGATTTTCTGAATGCATGACTTTTATGTGCAAGTATATATATATATCTATCTGTTAGATCTATATGCATATGCCATTCGAATGTGTTGTGCTTTGGCGACCATTATGTATGACCGTCCATATTCTTATGTGTTCTCCCCACTAAGCGTTATCGCTTAGCACGGGTTCTTTTCCCATGCAGGTGGCAGGTTTGCTTCTGTTCAAGTCGAGCATTTGCAAGGGTCGGCCACATAGGAGCTAGAAGTTTTGTATTTTGTTCAGCTTCTGTATTTTGGATTTTGTATCTCTGTGTAATATGTATATGTTATAATACGTAAAGATTCTGATGTAATATTTTGGGCTATGTAAATATTTTTATGTTATGGCGTTAAGTATTTCCTCTATTTTATCTTTTGTCTTAGGCTTCTGTTGTATGATTGTAAGTATGCATGTGTGGGTGCTTTCGCTTAGCGTATGTGCGTTGGTGTATTATGTATGTTCAGCTTTTGCTCCTTAAGTTTTAAACTCTTCCATATTGTTATATGCTTTGTATCACTTCTGTCCGGTAACACACCTACTCGTACGGCTTCCTACTCTCTTGCGGATGGGTTTGCCTATGTATGGGTAAGGGGTGTTACATTTAGTGGTATCAGAGCGCGGTTTGACGATTCTGGTTGTCTTGTTTGTTAAGTGTCAAGTCTTTATATGCTAGTCGATTATGTGTCGTGTCTTTGTATGTAAGTCTGTTTTACGCCGTGGCCTAATGCAGATGTGTCTTGTCTTGTGTCTGGTCTAGATGGAGTCTGATCCGAATGAGAATGTGGGCGAGACAACAGAAAGTGTGAACCCAGTTAGGGCTGATCAGAGTGTTTTCGAGCGTCCTTCGGTTAGAGATTCTGGTCCTGCTTCCGATGATAGGACGCTAGTGCAAGGGTTGATTCGGATTTTGGATAGGTTGACTACCCCTCGCGTTCCTCAAGATTTTGCTCAAAAGGGACCTTAGAAGAGAAAAGTGTCGAGTAAAGAGGTACTAGCGGGTAAGAGGATTCGAGAACCTCCGATGTGTCAACATTAGTAGAAGCAATATTGGGACAAGTGTAAGAAGGATTAAGGAACCGCTGTTATGCCAACACTGTCGAAAGCGACATTGGGGTTTGTGTCGAAAACTCACAGGTGCTTGTTTTAGATGTGGTAGCATGGAACACCAAATTGTTATTTGTCCTAAGGTCAGAGAGAATGTAGCACGGCAAGCTAGAAAGGATATGGAGAATTTGCTTAGAGCCACTCGTGGGCCAGCAGGGTTTGTTAAGTACTGTAGTGTACTGACAGAGCCTGCAGAACCTTCTGGTAAGTTTTGTTTTGATGTGTTCGAGTAAAGTTTGTTTTAGTATTTTGAGGTGGACAGGTATTTGGATTTGGTAAGGTTTTGGTAGTACTTTATATGCCTATTAGCTGTCTCCAGAAAAGTGTTTGAATAAAAGCATATTGAATCATGGGGATGGGACTAAGTGCATCGTTACAGCATTAATTGCATTTCTTCAGCATTACTCTGCATACATGAGCCATTACATTCTCATTGCATCATCATCCCTTTACCCATACATGATAAACATTTGTATATGTGTTTTGATTGAGAGAAAGCTGACAGGGTGTACATGTACTATTTGATACTAAGATTAAGATTGGAAATGGCGAGCATAGCAAAAGTTAAGGAAAGTGTTCTGCGTTTGGTTCAGGTTGGGCAGAAAATGATTTAAGAGTATAGCGATGATAGTAAGTATAAGCAAGTGAGTAGTTTGGAAATGGAGTGTATGATTTTGATGGTGGTTTGAAGTGTAGTATTGGGATTTCTTACCGGTGTAAGTGAATTTCGAGGACGAAATTCTTTTAGGAGGAAAGATTTGTAACACCCCAAAACGGGCCTAGTCAAAATGTGCATGCTATGAAGGTATTTCGGTAATTAGTGTATGTGAAATTGGATTTATTAAGGACTTAATTGAAGAGATTAAATTAATAGGATGGTAAGTGAGGAGGTTATCTAGTGTGTATGTATATGTATGGTGCTTGAATGTATGAATGTTAAGATATTTGTTGGGAGCCAATGAGAGTTTGCCAAGTGGAATGAGTGGGTGAGAATTGAAGGAAAGAAAGAAATAGGGAAAGGAAGGATAGAGAAAGCAGATTTTTCTTGCTTTTCCCGTTCTTCTCTTCCTCACGGGTTCTCTTCCTCTTTCTTTCCCCATTATTGCTCATCTTTCTCTTCTCTCTATTAGCTGGAGTTTGTACAAGATCATGGGTGTTTTTGATTGAAGTTTGGATCAAGATTAAAGAGGTAAGTTGGGGTTCTAGGATTCCTGCGTTTGGGTTCTCTTTCTTCTTCTAGTTTGTTTGAGTTAGGGTTTTTGAGTTAAGAGTAATTCTCTGGGTTTTGGTTTGTGCAAGATTTGGGTGGCAAAAGGAAGCTCAAGGGCAAGGAAAAGATTGAGGATTAAAGCTTGAAGAAGTGTGGGTTGTGTTTCAAAAGAGGTTTGGGAGTTGTCTCTGCTCTTTCTCTTTTTCTAGGATCAAGTTTGTATGTATGTGTATTTGTGTTTGATTTCTGGAATTTTGAGTGTCTTGGCATGGGTTTATGCAAAATTTTGTTGGGTAATTGCTCTAGTAATGTATGTGTAGTAATTAGGATGAGTGCATGTTAATGTTGGTATGAGAATTGCTTGAGTTGGATAACCCCTGTTTTAGTGTTCTTGATCTACTATTTTTACGATTTCTTTGATTGAATTGTTGAATCTTGTGTTAATTGAGTGTGATTTGATCATGAGCATGTTGTGGAATGCATTTGAGTGTTAAGGTAAGGGTTTGTGCATGATTGTGTGGGTTTTGAAAGGTTTTTGAAAGAATTGGAAAAAGATGGAAATCCTACGTTTTGGCTGGGAATCGGGAATATCGTCTCTGTCGCAAGCGTGACAGAGAGGAGCTTCCCGTTCTCGTGTTAAAGTTCATTGTAGTTTTGTCTGTGTCCGACTCGGATGGGGAAGCACGACTCGTGCTCCTTTGGTGTGCAAGTCGTGCATCTCAGCTGGATGTCGGCATGAAGAGGGGATCAGTACGACTCGTGCTCGTGTAGCACGACTTGTGCTTGTTCAGCACGACTCGTGCTCGTGTAGCACGAATTGTGCTGCTGTGACTTCTTCTCCGTGACGTGTTGTGGAGCATGACTGAAGGGAAATAGCATGGACACGAGTCGTGTCCCTCAGCACGACTCGTGCTCGTGCCGCTTCCTTTGCATGTCGTGCTTGAGGAGCACGACTGTGATAAGTCATCGACACGAGTCATGTCCCTCAGCACGACTCATGTGACACGACTCGTGTCCGTGATTCTTCTGTCACGAGCGCAACAGGAGCCCTGATCTGCTTTAGTTTTCGCTTGCCAGTTTTCTGAAAATGAGTTTTGAATGTCTTTTTCATGGTTTTTCCTTACTGTATGCTAAATGAACTTGTTTATATGCCCTTATATTATGGATTATGCTCGATAAATTATATGTTGTGACTTAGGATATGAGTTGTATGATTAATCTAAAATGTGTGTGTTTACCGAAATGATAACATGTCAGTATTCGATTTAAACTGTATGATTTGGTTTATTTATGTTAATTATTGTGAATGGTATCGCATGTTGCCTTTTGAAAACAAGTAAGTTATGAATTCCAACTTCATGGTTATTTATTGTGAACCTGTTCTACTAAAATGTGAAGTGTGTAATGCATATCTTAATTCACGATTCTTCCCTCATAATAGTATATGATATTATATTTGACATGAATTATACTAGTGCATGATATGGGTTTTGTTTGGATAACCTTTGGCATAATATGGTTTCCCATATTTGATTCTGATATGCTTTAGAGTAATGTTAAAAGTATGTGATTAGGTTAGAGTATATGCTTGGCAATGTGAATTGTATGATGTGTGCCTAATACTAGAAAGAAATGATATGTTTATCATACTCTGATTTATGCATGATGATATATATATATATATTATGCAATGCAAAACATGAATTGTTTTATGCATGACCTGCGAGAGTAAGTATAGTGGATAGTTAGGCATGCCTAATAGAGTTTTGTAGCTGCAGCGCCCTTTGAACGAATGGACCCCGATCAAGTCCCTGGCTGGTTCCTCGTGAACCTTTATACTGTATGGATCTTGTTTAAGGTCCTCTTACCGAAATGTTTTTGAATGTGGAAAATGATGTTGCTTTTCAATTCGTACCCGTAAGGTACGTTACCGTTCGATTCGTACCCTTAAGGTACATTACTGTATTATCTCGTTATCCACTAAAGTGAGTCAGTAGGTATTCTGTTTGCTTTGTCTGATATGAATATGAGAATGCAATTATGAATCTCGGAATGGGTTAATCGTGACTCAAGCATGTATATTGTGTATTCTCTGCTTGTATGTAAATGACCTTGTTTATTGTATGTGTATATTGTTCATGTGTGTCGTATAATATGTATATTGCTCTTTTGTATAGTGATGAGATAAATTAAAATGTATATAAATGTAAGCTGGAACTTTGGAATGCTATGGTTAATTTGTATGTATATTAATGTGATTTTGTGTTGTTAACTAATTTATGAATTAAAATAAGTATGAACATAATCTTGATCTAGCGACTGCAACGAATTTAATATTATGCTATATGTTTCCCTTGGTCTTAGCTATTGTAGTATCTTCGGTATGTTGTTATGTGTTTATATTTCATGGTATGATATTTTATGTATTAAAATTGCGCAGCAGAAGTGTGGTGGTTTTGGACGTTGTCCCTTGGGTTTTAGCTGGTGTGTGTGTTATGGCCTGACAAAAGTATGTTTAAATGTCTCGTAGCTTTGCATGATAGTCGGGTGCATTATTGCATTGTAATTGTATTGCATGTGAATGGGTTTACAGTTAATGTTTGGGTTATTGATATGAAGGCTGCATGTGTAGTCGTTGAGTAGTTAAACATAATGTGGTTTGATATTTGATACCTCGGTAAGTATACGCATATGAGATTGTAAGTGTTTCTGCATGATGATATTTGTATCTTGTAAGGTACTTTGTTTGCTTTGGTTTATTCAACGCTAGTTTTTTAAAGTGGTTATGATTTTCTAAATGCATGACTTTTATGTGCAAGTATATATATATATATTTATCTGTTTGATCTATATGCATGTGCCATTCGAATGTGTTGTGCTTTGGCGACCATTGTGAATGGCCGTCCATATTCTTATGTGTTCTCCCCACTAAGCGTTATCGCTTAGCGCGGGTTCTTTTCCCGTGCAGGTGGCAGGTTTGCTTCCGTTCGAGTCGCGCATCTGCAAGGGTCGGCCACATAGGAGCTAGAAGTTTTATATTTTGTTCAGCTTCTGTATTTTGGATTTTGTATCTCTATGTAATATGTATATGTAATAATACGTACAGATTCTGATGTAATATTTTGGGCTATGTAAATATTTTTATGTTATGGCGTTAAGTATTTCCTCTGATTTATCTTTCGTCTTAGGCTTGTATTGTATGATTGTAAGTATGCATGTGTGGGTGCTTTCGCTTAGCGTATGTGTGTTGGTGTATTATGTATGTTCAGCTTTTGCTCCTTAAGTTTTAAACTCTTCCATATTTTTATATGCTTTGTATCGCTTCTGTCCGGTATCACACCTACTCATACGGCTTCCTACTCCCTTGCATATAGGTTCGCCTACATATGGGTAAGGGGTGTTACAAACTCGACTTGAAGTTTAAAGATTCATAACACCCGATCCGAACCGAACTATCCGAACAACTATACCCGAACATCTAGTTCGGGTCGGGTTATTCGGGTTAATCGGGTTGGTTTTTACACCCCTATTTGCTGCTATTAGTGTTACAAGAATTGCTTCACTTGCATTTTCTATCACGCCTCCCCTTAAACTTGAAATAAATCAATTGTTAATTTTTTTTTCTCTTTTTAATTATTGCATTATAGAATTGCTTATCTTGTTGTGTTTTTAATTTATAAAATTAAAGAATCACTATTAGGTCAAACGGTAACTAAATGGTTGAAAATTTCAATTTTATCATAAGATTTTTATCCATCCTACTCCAAATAGGAGCCAATGCAAAAGGAAAAAAAAAATTGATATACATGTGACAAAAAAAAATAGAAAGCCAAATTATATATATATATATATATATATATATATATATATATATATATATATATGAAGTACATTTTTTATATTTGTAAGAAACTGATAATACCCATTACCATCAGGCCCAGGTTAGGTCCAAAGCTATAAGGCCTAGACGTGTGGAGCAAGACATTCAATGAAGTCAACAAGCTATCAGCATGGCACGTCCGATCTGATTGACAAGGCACCCCCCTGTTAGCCCACTGACACACACTACTTAATCCGATCGATTTGACAAGCCATACTCTGTCAATCACACTGACACGTTCAACAGTGTATGGATAATCAAGTCACTATGTAGCCATACCCTCTGCCTACCAACTACCCCACTCGAGTACCTCTACTGGTAGTGTCATTCTCCCTCTTCTACCATATAAATATCCTAACCCTTTAATGGCTCCAAGTACTGAACTCTTTAGAGGCTCTCTCTATATTTTCTTTTTAAGTCTCTCACTAACTTAAGCTTCGAAGTGCTAATGGCCTTATGATATAAAACCCGCAACAAGGCTAACCCGGTCGGTTGCAGTTTTTAGATCACAAGCAATCCAATCGGCTCACACTACATTCTTCTAGGATTATCATTTGGTGCTTTCGTTGAGAGTCGAATGGCAAAGTCAAAACACTTTAGATGCTCTAGAGCAGAGAGAAATGACTAACCGGATAACAATCGAGTAAGAGAAATACAAGATAGAATTAATACACAAGTAGAAAATAAAATGAACCCCTGGGATCCCCCGATCCTGACAACCTCGTCTTCAAGCTCAACAGTGAGCTTATGACACAGCCAGGTCATACCCTAGTCACCATAAGTAACATAAGAGCCATTCTTAATGACTTTAGCAAAAGCATAATGCAATTTTTCCAGAGAAGTGAGCAAACTTGGGAATTGACAAGGAGCTTTAAAGCTAGCTTTAAAAGAAGAAAGGAAGAGAAACAAAGAAACCAAGGGACTGTAATTCCTAAATTAGGAAACATGAGCTAGGGAAATCCCAACACCCATTCCAGTGCTCATGAGTTGAGCAAAAGAACAAAGGAAAGCAAAACATGTTTTCTTCAGGCGAATCCATTATTTTACACACATGCGATTCACCTTGCGGACCAAGATATTTGCGAGCACCTCCGGTTTCTAGCGAAGATTTTGCATCCTATGCATGCAACTTAGTTTGGGGACCCTTATTGGGTGACGATGCTGTCTCTCCTTTCTGTCGAAAAATTAAAACTGTTGAATTGCCTTTCAAGTTTAGAAAAATACAGATGCCAAAATATACAGGCAAGTCTGACCCGAAGACCCACATTTCTGAGTACTTGTCACAAATTTAGTTGTACTCTTATGATCAAATATTTGTAGAGTTTTCCCTATAACGTTGTTCGAGAATGTTTTGGATTGGTTCAACAGTTTGCCTCAAAACTCAATCTCCACCTTTCAGCAAATTCGCGACCTTTTTACGACGAGATTTGCACAAACCCGAACGATGAAAATGGTCCACGACTTGCATAGCCTGATCCGCCCTCATTAAAACCTCCAAGACTATATGGAAAGGTTTCAAATGGTGAATACAGACGTCGAAAATATGCCCTTTGAGGAGGCGATAGAGATTTTGAGAAAAAACTCCCGAAGTTAGCCCTTATCTGAATCCATTAGAACTGAGCCATCGGTAGATATGGTCGGCCTAATGGACAGAGCTGAACAATACATCCTTCAAGAGGAAGGCATTGAAGGCAGTAGGAGAAAACAAGCTCTGATTGAGAGGCTATGGTTCCCACCTAATATGGCCGATTGGTTGCAGCCCCTTGTGAGTGTATTTGTATTTGAGAGGTTACAATTTTTTGCCGGTTAAGGATGATCAACTGAGGTCTTCGCAACACCCAAGCCAATGATCAGAGGGGACTAAGCAAGCAAAATATAAAAGAAAGAGGTATGAAGGCCACGATAAGAATCCGAAAAAAAATCGTACTGTGCTTAATGCTAGCCCTATTGAAGTTCTCCAATGAATACGAGATAGGCAATGAGTCAGATGGCCAAAAAAATTGCTCGAAGAAACGTACACCCTTCGAGACAAGAGCAAATATTGCGGGTTCCACAAGGACATTGGTAATTTGATTAATGAATGCAACTCCTTAAGAGATGAAATAGAGAGACTTTTATAAGAGGGTTCTATGGGAAATTTTAATAATGGCAAAATATAGGCGAGCATTCTGCCAAAGAATTAGACCAGTCAGAAGAAGAGATGAATAATCCCTCCTCAAATTACGGAGAACCCGTTCATGTTAGGAGATGAATAATCCCTCCTCAAATCATGAAGAACCCTTTCATGTTAGGAGATGAATATTCCTTCATCAAATCATTAAGAACCCTTTCAGACAAAGAGGTAAAATACTCCTCCCTAAAAGAGGGACTATTATGGCATGAGAAATCGCATCAGTACAAATGCTTGAAGAACCTCCAAAATCCCATTATAAGATCCAATCGGGGGAATAAGCCTGTTAAGCTGGAAGAAAATCAGCTGACGAATTACAAATGAACACTAACTCACGAGCCTCCTAGTATTTCCCTATCGAAAAAAGCACAAAAAAGGGCGGCAAGGAAGATAAACTCTCATTGAGCTTAAAACAAAAGAGAACACATTCTGAAAGCTTGATGAGAGCTTAAAACCCCCTTCTCATTCCAAGTTAAGACGAAAAAACACACGCTCGTCCCAAGGTAAGATGAAACAAACAGCACTCTACACTGACGATCATCTTGACGAGCAAAACTTCTAAGCACACTGGAAGACCAATCACCCCCATCTAAGAGGATGAGTGTGCTAGGAAAAAAAGTAGAAGAGGAGCACCAATATGAATATTGCCACACTGATCTGAATTGACAAATGACGACATTTGGATAGTAAGACTAGTTAAATTCTTTCAGTATAAGAAACGACTTGAAAGAAGAAGAAAAATGCCCTAAGAATGGAGAAGCTCCATCCAAGACAAGGCAGGTTGAACAGAATGCTATAAACATTTCTGGTCAATTCGACTTACTTTGCTTGATGATTAGAAATATCTCAAATGTCAACCTAAAAGCTCCTCTTATGCATGCATCTACGACAGTTCAGGGCAGATAAAGACGAAAAAATATGATTCGAGTAAATAAAGACTGATTCATAGGCAAGAAAATAGGAATTGATCGTCTCCTTGTCAAGTTCTTTTGTTTGTCTCAAAATGCTTTTAAATTTTTTTATTTTTTGTTTTTTGTTTTTATTTATTTATTTATTTTATTATTATTATTATTATTATTATTATTATTATTATTATTATTATTATTATTATCATACTTTTGCATGGCTAATTTTTGAATGATTTTTTAATTATCTTTGTATATATATTGTTCACGTATTAAATTAAGGTGTTTAATTTAACTCATTTTATTTTCCATTTGTGTATTAATTTTGTTTTATATTTCCCTTACTTTAATTTTTATTTAGTTGATTTTGGAATTATTGCTAATATTTTTATTGTTGTTTTTATTAGAATTTAAAATGTGATGTTGCTTGTTTGAGCATTTTTGTGACCGAATGTAGAAAACTGCATTATTTCACTAAGATATTACCTATCTCTATTTTTGTGATTGTGTTTTGTGTATAAATTATATAGTTTTATTTTACGTGTGTGTGTCAGATAAAAAGTCACAAAAATATTTCTTATTACTAAATTTATATTTTTATTAATAAATTAGGACCAACGCCCTCGATTTTAGCCTAGGAATGTAAAAATGTCATGAATTAAAATGAAGAGTTAAATTTACTCAAAATAGGAGTAATTCGTCCCGATTTTCAAGCTAATAACTGAAACAACTTTTCAATCCCATTTCAATTAAGTATGAAGGAACCAATGTTCCTAAATCAAATAAATATCCCGATTTATGCATGTTATCCCTTTGATTGATTTTGCTTGATTGTTTAGCTTGATGTTTATATATCTTGTGTGCCCTTTTAATTAATTATTTTCGGTTAAATTTTATTTAGCTTCATTTTTATTTTTATTTTGGGGATTGTATTCTGTCCCAATTTCCATTTTAATTTTGTTTAGCTTTTCTTTTTTATTTGGCGGATTGTATTTGTCTCAATTTCTCTTTTTTAAATGGTGTGCTTTGTGTGTTTACCGCTTTATTTACAACTTTCTTTTACCGCTTTCTTGATACTTGAATTGCATTTCAAATAAATTGTATTAATCGCGTGAGATGAGAGATAGAATTTTATAATCTAAAAACTCATTTATAATTAATCAATGCATAAATAAGAGTGGAGTTCCGAACTACTCTCTGGTTTAGACAATAGAGGCTAGACGACCTTTCCCAATTTCTCGTAAATTGGGTGGCGACTCCAAAATATCTCAAACGTGCCCAAAGGTTTTATGAGACTAAATATTGGGTAGGGATTCCAAGATATCTTGTGTTACCCAAGATCAAATGACGTGAACCATCCCTTGAGCCCTAAAAGCGGCCTTTCGAAAATATATAATTGAGTTTTTAAAACTAAAGTTCCATCTCTCTTCTAAAATTGAATTGCATCATGCTAGAGCCTTAGAATTATGCTGGTTTAGACCCTTATTTTACCTAGTGCATTCCCGAAGCACGACTTTACGTTCACTCAATGTGGGTAACTGTTAAGAATAATCATCAGGTTAAGCCTATTACCTTTTAGTATATCAAATGAAGACCCAATTGGTCGTTATTGTAACACCCCAAATATTGTAAACTGATAAAATGAGCATATAAATAAAAATTTATTTATTCTAAGAATAAATAGGACATGTTATATGTAGTAATGGGTTGAAATTTATAAGAAATTTAATTTAAATAGGTGTTGAAAAGTGGAAAGGAGGTAAAATAATTTATTTGGGAGTTAAAGTGAAATTAATAGGGATTAGATGGGAAATTGACACAAATTTGCCCTAAACTAGCTAAAACTACGTCGTTTTGGGGCCTTAATTCTTTTCTTTTCCTTTTTTTTTTCTTCTTTCTTTTCCTCCTCCATTTTCCCGATCCCGTTTCTAGCCCCTTCCCTTCTCCCGATCCATTCATCCCTCTCCCGTTGCCTCCCCGATTCTTTGCTCCCCGCAGCCAGTCGCCGGTGCCGCCGTCTCCTTTTCCTCTTCTTCCCTCCTTTTCACCCGATAACACCTTCTTTTAGCCCCTCTTTCGTGATTGAGCTTCGGGTCAGAACTCCTTGTGCTACCTCTTCCGTTGCCAACTACTGGATGACACTGCCGGCTCTTCCCCCTTGAATAACAACCCTAGAATAAGTGTTAATATTTATCAATTCGAAATTTTAAGAGATTTATGCAGGGACAGGATTTGGGGGTTTAGGGATTTGAACTTTAATTTTAGGAATTTAGTATTTAAAATTTAGAATATGTTAATTAGTTAACTTTTAAATTAATATGAGCAATTAAGCTTACATTATCATTGTGATCTATTGAACTTATAGTTGAAATGTTATGTGTATTGTGAAGAAGAAGAGGAAAGCGTGAGGAATACAGGAAAAGAGAAGCACGTGGAGGACTAAGTTCACGTTTGGCAAATATGTTGAAGTTATTTTGCTAGAATTTTGAGGTTTGCGACCACTAAATTCACATTTTCTTAATTTAATTATTAAGTTTGGGTTTGGAATTATGGTATGATATGAATTTTATTGAGTATTAGTAGAGATTTAAGAGCTAATGGACATAATATAGCTTAGTGAAGTGGTTGACTTGGTAGAAATATCTTATAAATGTTGAAGTGCTAATTTTCTTGAGGTATAATTGTGATAATAAAGATTGGATTTTAAGATATAAATGGCAGATGATTTAAATGACAAGAGTTGCAATGAAAGTATGAGTTTATTTATGTTAGTAAAGTTAGAGTTAAATTTATTAAATAATATGCATGATTGCTCATGATATTCTAAAGAACATTATAAATAATGAAATGGTAGAATGTAAATAACAAGTAAGCTAATCTAAAAAAATTCATTGAAGAAAGTTGTTGTTTATACAAAATAAGAATTTGAAGTACAATGTTATAATTTGAATGATTATGTAGTTGTGATGCTTTAAGGCCATATGGTGCCATAGAGTGAATTTAAATTACAAACTGCAATTGAGATTTTGGTAATTATGAATTGTTATGTAAATGAGAATGCAATAAATGAATTTGATAAAGGAATTAGTATTGCCCTTGTAATCGATAGGAAATATGGGCGAGAGTATAGTTGGTTAGCCATAAGGAGTAGAGAACTGCATTGACAAATGGAACATCTGTAGGTTAATGAGAACCTGCAAAATTTAATATTGTTACTGCTACTGTTATTTCTACTGCTACTGTACCGTTACTGTTGCTCATCTCGTATACTTAACTCACGTAATCCCATTGGTTTACTTTAGGCAATAGACCATATAATGCATACATACTTATATATTAACTTTAATTATGTTAAAGGATTCGTTGTGAATGAATTTAATTGTTGGCTTGCTTGCTTGATATTTTTCAACAGCTAATGTGCTTACTGACTCAATTAAGTAAAATCTCTTATAAAGAATACGACGAAAATTACCTTCTTGGAATTTGGTCTCATACACTTATTTGTCTATTATTATTACTATTATTATTATTATTATTATTACCTTTTTAAATGAAATTCAGTTATAATTTCAAATAAGATTATTATTTGTGAAAAGTTAAATTAGTGGTTGCCACTAAGCAATGTGCTTAGTGCGTGGACTTTTATTTTTGCGCGTAGGTGTATCGGATCTTGAACAATAGGGCAGGCCAGGGATCTATCAGGAAGTAGGGAGGAGTTCTTTTACTTCATAATAGATGCTTAGACTTAGTGTTTCATTTTGTCATTTTCTTTTGCAGTTTTAAATCTTGAATCATCTATGGTTTATGTAAAGCTATTTTAGAATTTGAATTATAGACCCTCTTGAATGATAAATTTTGGATGATGAAGTTAATGTAAATATATCTACATGGATAAAGGAGGATGAATGTTATTATTATTATTTTTTATATATTGGACAATGTATGAATTGGAATGGTAAATTCACAACTGTTGGTGAATTTGCCTTTTACTTGAACAATTGAGGTGGATGGGAGGAACTGATGTGTATTGGCTTGCTTATGCAGTTGGGATATGTGGATATTCATAGAAGTGCAAAAATTTGAAATTGTTTAATAGGGGGATAGGGACTGGTATAGGGGAAACTCCGTCCATTTTTTGGCAAAATTTTGGGCAATTTAAATTACAACATAAGGGAAGTTATTAAAGTGAGAATTAAATTTTAGATACAAAGAAAGATCTAGTTAGGTAACATTCGATACCTAACCCTTATTGGTTCGGGTATGGGTGTTACATTTAGTGGTATCAGAGCCCGGTTTAGGCGATCATTGACCTAGATTTGAGAAAGCAGAATAGCGAAGAAGGGTGAATTACGTAATTGTATATGTGAGACATGAAATTTGGCTTCCTGTGATGTGAATGAATGTGTACAAATTGATGGTATATGTATAAGTAGGATATGAGATTTGAGGCATGTTTTATAAAAATTTTATTATCTTCAGATTTGATATGGAGTCGGGTACTAGAGAAGCTAGTCAGGGTTCTGCTACTGTTGAGGGTACAGATAGGTTGCGAACCTTAACAGAGACTCCTCCTGTACCACCATGCCCACAAGTTCAGATGGAATTTTACCAAACTATAACTAAAACGATGAGAAGAATGGTAGAGGCTATGCCTCATTACCAGCCCCAACAACCACCTCATCCACAAAAGGGTAGCTATGAAAGAATGAAAAAGTTAGGGGCTACAGATTTCTATGGTGATACATCCATCATTCCGCAAAAAGCAGAAGAATGGCTTCAGAAGGTAAAGAGGATTTTTTATCAAATGAAGATCACACTAGAAGAAAAACTAGACTGTATAGCCTTTTTACTTCAAGGTCAGGCTCATGAATGGTCGTTGGCTATCTCCAGGGATGTGTTGGCTATCTCCAGGGATGTGTTAGAACCTGGTCGCACTTGGGATTTCTTTTTAAACCAGTTTGAGAAGAGATACATCGGAGTTCAGTACAAGAAAGCTGTGGAGAGAACATTTCATTATTTGAGGTAGGGAACCAAGACAGTGACTGAGTATCTAAGAGAATTTGACAGATTGAGTCACTATGCTCCACAGCTCGTGGCAACCAAGGAAATGAAGCTGCAGTGGTTTAAAGATGGGTTGTATACTGAGATTAGAGAATTGGTATTGGAGAATTAAAGCTGCAGTGGTCTAGTGGGACATAAATTTACTGATATTGGAGAATTGGTTGAGACTGCTCTTGAAATAGAAGAGTTAAAAGCAGAGGAGAAGAATAGAAAGATCAGAAGTCAGTAAAAAAGGAGTCAGGGGCAGTCTAGCTCAACCACTCAAGTTAGCAAAAGACAGAAAGGATCACAGCCGGCAGCACAGTCACAAGTCTATCCTCAGGGAAAATCACAAGAACAGAGAAGTTCAGCTAGTTCAGGCCGACAGACCACATCTATAGCCAGCACACCTGGAGTTGTAAGTAGGGCCACTCCTACATGTGAGTACTGTGGGAAACAACATGCAGGTGAATATTGCAAAAAGATGGGAGCTTGCCTTAGATGCGGTTCTATAACACCCCGTTTGCCCCCTAGAAGTTGCAGCCATTTGTGTATGTGTGCATTGGGTGTGTTTGGTATGTGATAAGGGTATTTTGGGTAAAATGCATGTTTTATGGGTTTATTATGGTGTGAGCGCATGTAGATTTGTAGGATGTGAGTGTTTGGGTGGCATTAGTGTATGCATACTCACATGTTGGTAGGGTGTGCATTAGTGAGGATGGCCTTGTGTGTGTGTAGTGCATGCTTGTTGGGTATGAGTGGTTAATCTCCACCAATGAGGAAATAACATGTGTCTAGGGTTAGGAAAAGAAATGGAAGAAGAAAGATAAAAGGGGAAAAAATAGAATTTGCTTTTTATTTCCCATTTTTCTCTTCTCTCTACCCTTCTTTTTCCTTTTCTCTTCTCAAAGAGTGCCCTAGCTTGGATCCAAGGAAGAGTGGTGGAAATTAATCATCTCTTGACCTCACTTGGTAAGTTTTGTTGTATTTTTTATTTTTCATCTTCTTTTCTTCTTCATTTTTGGTTTGGGTTTTTAATCTAGGGTTGGCGTTTTGTGTGATTTGTGGGTATCGTTTCTAGTTGAGCCTCCTCGCAATCCTAAGGGGAAGGAGAAGGCGTGTGGAAGTGGTACCAAGTAAATTTGGAGCTAAGGAGTTGCAGGTTTGGGATTTTATTTGGAATTTGATTGTTTGATGCTTATATGATGATTTATGCTTTTGTATGTGATTTCTGGAAAATTGATGTTTGATGAGGCATATTATAGTGTTAATGTTATGGGTAATTAATTGATTAGAGTTATTATGCATGAATGTTGAAGTTTTGAGCAAATATTGAAGTTTGATAAATGTTACTGCAAATTTCTGGGTTTGTGTTCTTGAGGAGTTTGATTTTGATGATGCATGTTTTGATTGTGTTAAATGTGGATTTAAGTTGTGGTTTATGTTATTTGCTGTGTTGGAAAGGTTGATTTGAAGGTAAGGTAAAGTTGAGGTGATGCATGTGTGAGTTTGGAAATTTGGGTGATTTTAAAATGAGGAAATCTGTAGAAATTCATGCAAGAGCTAGAAATCACGACGCTATCACGAGCGCACACTGTCGCGAGGTCGCGATAGGGCTCGGTGACTTCACCCCTCGTGCAGGGTCGAGCGGATTTGTGTGGCCGAGCGGCTGGGCTATCGAACGCTCACAGCGGGAGCTCTCTGTCGTAAGCGCGATAGGGAGTTCGATTGCCTAGCGGATTAGTTTGCCGAGCGCTCGACTATCGAGTGAGATGGGCTGTCGAGCTCGTAGCGAGAGCTCTCTATCGCGAGCGCAACAGAGTGCTCGGCTGCCAGATAGTTCGAGGCAGTTCCCTGTCGCGAGCATGTGCGCCTGCGTGTGAGCTCGATAGCCTCTATTGGTAGTTCACTATCGTGAGAGCGATAGTGAGGCGTGTTTCTATTTTTACGTGAATGCAAGGACTGCCGCGATCGCGACAGGGGGCAAGTTAAGCCTCTGTCGCAAGCGCGACACCCCTAGTTTCAAAAATTGTTTTTTCTTGTGTGATTTTCGATGTTTATTTTTCGCTATCACAGTTATATGAATTCTATAAATGTGATTTGATGAATTATGCATGACCTGTAAAAGTCAGTCTAGTGGATAGTTAGGCATGCCTAAAAGAGTCCTTTTACTACAGCCTCTGTACTGTTCTGGACCCTGATCAGGTCCCCATTTAGTTCCTCGCAAACTTCTACGTGTTTGAATCTTGTTTAAGATTTCTTTATAAAATGTTTTGAAGAGAGATATAGTGATACTGTTTTCCGATTCGTACCTGTAAGGTACCACTCTGTGACGATTCGTACCCGTAAGGTATCTCTATGCGTTTACTCGTTATCCACTACTTTGAGTCAGCAGGTGTTATGGTCTGTTCTGATACGATCAAAATTATACGAATCTGAATGAGTATGATTATGAACATCTGAATTTGAATGACTCTTCTGAGCTTACGAACATGTTGGCATATGGATGTGTTTATTGAACCTTTGAATGGTGATGAATGGAATTCTATTATGATTGCATATGACGATATTCAATATGCCATTATGTATGTGATTTGCCTTGACGACCATTGTGAATGGCCGTCTATATATTATTGTTTGTTTCCCTACTAAGCATTATCACTTAGCATGGTGTTTTCACCCGTGCAGGTGCGAAAGATGTATAGCTTTTGGGAGAGTTACCGCCAGTTAAGCCAACACAGAGGGATTAGTGTTAGGGCTTTATTTTTGTAGCATGATTAGAACTCTCTTTGTAGTTTTTTTGTAAAGCTTCCACATTGTATATTTTGGTTATGTAACTATTTTGTAATATCAGTTTTTGATCAGAACATTTTTGTAATGAATGTTGTTATATTAATGAATGATCATTCTGATATTTTCGAAAGGTTTTATTTTCGCTATATTTTTGTATGTACAATGTGTTTGAATGTATGATTCTGTAGCCTTTGTGTGGTGACACCCCTGCTCGTACGGCATCCCACTCCCTTGCGGATGGGTTCGCCTACGTATGGGTAGGGGGTGCCACAGGTTTTGGTATCAGAGCCCCGGTTTAGGCATTTTCTGGGTAATTGTTGTACATAGATATCTGTCTAGGACTGTGTTGGCTGATGCGGTTGTCCTCTTGTTTGTTTTAGGTGGCTTTTAATTTGGTGCGTGGATCACTTGAGGAGTCCGTCGAGAGTGTGAACCCTCAAGCAGTCGATCCTTCTGTGTTTTGGTCGGCTCAACCTGCTAGGGCGCAACCTGAGGCTGCGGCCATGCCCTTTGAGGTCATGTTGAAGATTTCGCAGGACATGGCTAGGGTCATTGAGAGTGTGACCGCTCCTAGAGTCCCTACTGAGAATTTAAGGAAGGCTGGTACAGAGGACTTTTATGGAATTTGTTTGGATGAATCAGAATATGCTGAGAAGTGGTTAGAGAAGGTAGAGCGAGCCTTGGATGAGATTTTGTGTCCTCAGGAGAATCGAGTAGAGTGTGTAGTGGCTCTGTTGCAAGGATCCGCCTATGACTGGTGGAAGTTGGTTCGAAGGCATCCCCAGTTCCCTAACCTAGTCACATGGAAGTTCTTCGATAGGGAATTTGCAAGTAAGTATATGTGACTAGGGAGTACAAGGATGCCAAGTGGGCACAGTTTTTGAGTCTGAAGAAGAGGGCGCTGTCAGTTTCAGAGTTTGAGAAGGAACTTAACAGATTGGCTAAGTATGCTTCGGAAGGTATTCTGATAGAGGAGTTTCAATGTGGGCATTTTGAGACTGGATTGAACGAGTCTTTGAGGGTTATGCTAATTTCACTGATGAGTACTCCGGATGTTGGGTATTGTCAGATTGTACAAGCTGCAGTGCGAGCTGAGAGGTCGGAGTCAGTTCTGAGAGAGAGCTCAAAGGAGGAATCCCCCTCGTGGTGGATCTGGATCTTATTCATCCTTGGGTAAGAGGTCGGGTCAATTTTAATCATAGTCACTCAACTTATCACTTATCGCACAAAAGTAACCGACTTTTTTTTTCTAACTTAAATGTCACTGAGCTTATAACATTTTTGCAAAAATGTCATGTTGACCAGAATCCGGCAAGAACCTTTGTCGGATTCATGACATGGCATATGACACGTGGTGACAAATAGTAAATACATGACTTTTTTGCAAAAATGTTAGAAGTTCAGTAACATTTAAGTTGGAAAAAATAAAATTGGTTATTTTTGCGCGATAAATGATGAGTTTAGTGACCGTGAGTGAAATTAATTTAGATGTAACATTTGTTGTAAATATTGTTAAACGACATGTAGTTTCTCTTTTAACTGTACATATAAACACTGTACTTTCTATCTGCATAATGATGTTACTTAAAATGTAAAAACTCTATTTCTATTTTATACAAAAAGAAATCATAACAAAACTCCTAGTGGCCTTGACCCGCAGATGTCCGCTCACTGGTTCGAAGTCACAAATAAATCACACAATTCATGTAATAAAATCAACTAGCTCATGCATATAACTTTTATACGTGTATAGGTTGCATGTTCAAATATCAAATACTATAAGCTCACATATATATAACATCTACTCTTTTACTTATTCATGTACACTACAACTTGTACATATCCTTTATTCAAATATACGCTATCATATGTCCACATTCAAGTAAACATATACTTGTATATAAACTGTCATGTACTTAAACATTTCTCTCATGTACTAAAACATTTAATCAGAACAATACTTTTAATCATCTCATATTCACTGTACAATAACAATAAGCCTGAATTCCTTTCATGGTGGATACGGGTAACTCTGGATACTGTTTACAGTATCTTACATATGGAGAATTAACTCAAACTCTATGGAATACACGAGGTATTCCGAACTCTGGGCACAATTAAGGCCAACTCTAGCAGCTGCACTCTAGCCCTTCATAAGCATGCTTATCTATCCACTATAACGGTAATCAGGCTCAATAACAACTCAATTATACGCTACTCTGATGCCAAAGCATAGATTATAACTCAAGTGCACTCATCCACTTCAGAGGCATTTAATTCATATACAATCTTTATTAATCATGTTCAACAACTAAAAGCATGTAACATTTAAATTCCATGCATAAACTCTTATATCACATCATCATATACTTGCACTCATAGGTTCATGCATTTTTATCATGCCATTTACAATCTTTAATACAATTATACATTGTTACTTTATTAGTTAAATTACCAATTTAATCATACTCATGTGCATTTCCCCGTTGATAACTACTTTATAGTCATTTGCTAACCCTAAACATGCATAACAAGCTAAGGGGAAGGGTAAGGGGTTGACCCATGGCAACTAGGAGCTCAAAAAGAAGAAGAGAAAGATTTATATGTGTTGTTCTATCGCGAGGTCGCGACCGCGATAGAAGCTTGCCCTGGTGCCTTACGAGATTGCTTTTTACCCTATACTTTCATCAAAAAACACACCCTCTAGGCCTCATATTTAGGAAATATGGTCTTAATAAAAATTGTTCCCTAGGATGTTAGATTTCAAATGGAATAAATTTCAGGTCTTTTGGACCTCTATATCAAAATATATGATCTATACAACCTATACTGTTCAAATAATCCGACCCAAACAGGGACACTACGATTTTAACCAATTTTCAGGGTCTTAGAGCAATATTTTGCTCAAGGTCATTTCTGGGACTCTTGTAGGCGTAAAAGTAATGGTTCTAATGGATCAAGAATCGATCCATTTAGACAACTAGAACTCTACTTAGAGCAAAAACATTATGCAGAGGTCAGATAACATATAAGCAGAATTAGCCAAACCAAACTTTATCATCAACACACACACTCACTGGATCAGTTCACATACTTCTAAGCATATATACACATATTATAAGCCCTGCAAGCAATCAAAATGAATATCTAACAAATATACACTAAAAGAACACTTGAGCTAATTAAAGCTCATCAAACACCTCTCTTATTCGAACATATATCATGTAAACACATGCAAAAATAATCAAATCACACTCGATCCTTACCTTAGGTGGCTTAACCGCTTCTCTCTAATCGATTTTGAGCTTCTCCTTTCCCTTCACTAGCCTCTTATCCACAACTTTCATGCACAATAAACCAAGAGAGCACTTAATCCATGGATTTCACTTTAAATCAAAAACAGAAATTAAATAGAAGAAGAAGGCCAATGCTAAAATCATGCTACTTACCTTCTTCTTAAGAACCCAACTCAACCCTTGACTTATACTCTTCAAACCAATCTAAGTGGTTCTCTCAAAGAATATAGCAAAAGAAGAAGAAAAGCAAAGAAAAGGCAAGAACAAGGGACACGGCAACTAAGAGCAAATAGAGAAGAAAAAGGAGAGCAAAGGGCCAAAAGCAGAAAAATTACAAAGAATTCACAAGTGTTGGCCGGTCAAACCCCAAAGAAAACCAAATCCTCTCACATAAATGCCCACCTAATTCACCATAAATGCCAAACCACTTCACATAAATACATCTCAATCCAAAAAGGTCCCATGCCACATGTCACTCTCTCTTGTAGCCATGTATCAATTCCCTTCGACGCCACTTGTCAATCTCCTATGCCGCCACTTGTCCAACAAAACTCCGTAATTCTTCTAGGGCCACTTTGGGGTGTTACAGTTTTGGCAGAGGTGGTTCTGGAAATAGGACGGATGTTATGCCTGAGTCTTCTCACTGTAGGAAGCGCCATTGGGGTGAGTGTAATTGGCTCACAGGTGGTTATTTCAGATGTTCTAGCACTGATCACTACTTCACAAATTTTTTGAGGTATAATGAGGCTTCTGGTGATCAACGCGAAGCTAGTAGAGTCAGCTTTAATATTCTACAAGTGAGTCGTAGCAGAGGCCGAGGTAGAGGTTGAGGTGGTCGACCTAGAGATGGAGCTGCATCGGAGTCAATTGAACATCCTGTGGCAGTGCCAGCTAGAGCCTATGCTATGAGAGCTCGGGAGGAGCAGGATGCCCCCGATGTGATAACCGGTAAGTTTCTACTCCTTAACACTGAATTATATGCTCTAATTGATCCTGGTTCCACACACTCTCATATTTGTGCACGGATAAATTGATTGATAAGTTGCATGATGTAGATTTGTTAGACTATGAGACTTGTGTGACTAGTCCTTTAGGGCATAGTGTCAATGTGAGTAGGGTGCATAGGAATTGTCCTCTTTTGGTCCAAGGAGTTGAGTTCCCTGCGGATTTGATTGAATTGCCTTTTAGAGAGTTCGATTTGATTTTGGGTATGGATTGGCTTAGTAAGCATCGAGCAGTGGTGGATTGTCATAGGAAGGTAGTTGTGCTTCGAGATAGAGATCAGTCTTCTGTGGTTGTTAAGGGTTTGGGTTCTAGTTCTCTGAGCAATGTGATTTTTACTATGCAAGCTAGGAGGTTCTTAAGGAAGGGTTGTGAGACATTCTTAGCAGTTGTTTTAGATTTTAAGTGTGATCAGGTTCGGATTGAGGATATTCCAGTGGTTAGGGAGTTTAGAGATGTCTTCCCTAGTGAGTTGCCTGGTTTACCTCTGGCAAGAGAGGTGGAGTTGTCCATAGAGATAGTGTCGGGTACTTCGCCCATTTCTGAAGCACCTTATTGGATGGCTCCTATAGAGTTGAGAGAACTCAAAGCTCAGCTACAAGAGTTATTGGATAAGGGATTTATTAGACCCACTATATCCCCATGGGGAGCTCCGGTGTTGTTTGTGAAGAAGAAGGATGGTTCCTTGAGGATTTGCATCTATTATAAGCAAATCAACAAGGTCATAGTGAAGAATAAGTACCCTTTGCCTAGAGTCGAGGATCTGTTTGATCAGTTTAGAGGTGCGGGAGTCTTTTCAAAGATTGATCTTCGGTCGGGTTATTACCAGCTTCGAGTTTAGGATGCAGATATGGTTAAGACTGCATTTCGGACACGATATAGTCACTATGAGTTTCTTGTAATGTCGTTTAGTTTGACCAATACACCAGCGGCTTTCATGGATTTGATGAACCGAGTGTTTAGGCCATATCTTAACCAGTTTGTAGTGGTCTTAATAGATGATATTTTGTTTTTCTCGAAGGATGAGAGTGAGCACGAGGAGCATCTTCGGTTGGCATTGCAAGTTTTGAGGGAGCATCATTTGTTTGCAAAGCTTAGCAAGTGTGACTTTTTGCTTAGGTGTCTTTCTTGGTACACATTGTGTCGGCTAAGGGTATCCAAGTTGATCCGTCTAAGATTGAGGCGATTGTGGATTGGAAAGCGCCTAGAAATGTTCCGAAAGTGAGAAGCTTTCTTGGATTAGCAGGCTACTACCGTCACTTTGTGAAGGGTTTCTCAGTTATTGCTGCTCCTATGACGAGATTGTTGAGGAAAGGAGTTAGATTTGAGTGGTCAGATAAGTGTCAGCTATACTTTGAGAGGTTGAAGAGTTTGTTAGTTGAAGCTCCTGTACTGACTCAACCCATCTCGGGTAAAGAGTTTGTGATGTACAGTGATGCTTCGGGTATTGGACTCGGTTGTTTGTTGATGCAAGAGGGGAAAGTTGTGGCTTATGCTTCCCCTCAGTTGAAGCCACATGAGAAGAACTATCCTACACATGATTTGGAATTGGCGGCTGTGATCTTGCTTTGAAGATTTGGTGGCATTATTTGTATGGGGAGAAGTGTAGGATCTTTACGGATCATAAAAGTTTGAAATAACTCGTCACGCAGAAGGAGTTGAACATGAGGCAGCGCCGATGGTTAGAGTTGTTCAAGGACTATGGCTGCATTTTGGATTACCATCCGGGTAAGGCCAATGTAGTTGTAGATGCTCTGAGTAGGAAGTCAGTTTTGACTTTATTTTTTAGGCAGTTTAGATGGAGATTTGATTCAGATGGGGCTTTGGTTGCCCAATTGATAGTGAAGCCTACTTTGAGACAGTTGATAGTGGATGCTCAGAAAGATGATTTGAGATTGCAGCGGGTTTTGCAAGAGGTCCGATCTAGTAAACGGTCAGAATTCTCGATTTTAGATGGGGTGCTTATGTATAGGAATCGTTTGTGTGTGCCTGAGAATGATGAGTTAAGGAAACAACTTTTGAGTGAGGCACACGCTACGGTTTTCACTATGCATCCTGGAGGTGAGAAAATGTATCGGGACATGAAGCAGTTTTATTGGTGGTCTGGCATGAAGAGAGACATTGTGGATTTTGTGGCAAAGTGTTTGACCTGTCAGCAGGTAAAGGCTGAGCACCAAGTTCCTTCGGGATTGCTCACTCCTTTGCCCGTCCCCGAGTGGAAATGGGATAATATTGCTATGGATTTTGTGTCGGGTTTACCGTTGACTCAGAGGAAGCATGACTTGGTTTGGGTGATTTTAGATCAGCTTATGAAGTTAGCTCATTTCCTGCTGGTTAGAGTGGATTATCCGATGGATAAGTTGGCCAGTATCTACGTGGATGAGGTGATCAGATTGCATGGAGTGCCATTGTCTATAGTGTCAGATCGGGATCTAAGGTTCATATCAATGTTTTGGAAAGAGTTGCAAAGAGCTTTGGGTACCAAGTTGAACTTCAGTACAGCATTCTATCCTCAAACAGATGGTCAGTCAGAGAGGGTCATTCAGATTTTGGAGGATATGTTGCGAGCCTGTACCTTGGAATTTTTTGACAGTTGGGATAGATATGTACAGCTTATAGAGTTTTCCTATAACAACAGTTATCAGTTGAGTATCGGTATGTCATCGTATGAGGCTTTGTATGGTCGACCATGTAGGACTCCGATTTGCTGGACAGAGTTGACCGAGCATTCTGTTGTTGGGCCAGATTTGGTTAGAGATACTGAGGAGAAGATCAGTATTGTGCAGCAGAATTTAAAAATGGCTAAGGATCGACAGAAGTCCTATGCTAACCTAAAGAGGAAAGATATTCGGTTTGAAGTCGGGGACAAAGTTTTCCTTAAGGTTTCACCTTGGAGGAAAGTGTTGAGATTTGGTAAGAAAGGCAAGCTTAGTCCTAGGTTTATTGGACCGTATAAGGTGTTAGCTAAGGTTAGTCCGGTAGCCTATAGGTTGGCTTTACCGATGGAGTTGGCAAAGTTGCACCATGTTTTTCATATTTCCATGCTTCATCGGTATATATCAGATCCTTCACATGTGTTGTCGGTTCAAGATGTGCAAGTGCAGTCGGATTATTCGTATGATGAGGAACCGAAAGCCATTTTAGGTCGGAAAGTGAGACAGTTGAGGAATAAGCAAGTCCCTTTGGTCAAGGTGTTATGGCATCATCATGGAGTTAAGGAAGCAACTTGGGAACCAGAGGCAATGATAAGGGCTTAGTATTCGTAACATTTCAGTTCAGGTGAGAATTTCGAGGAAGAAATTCTTATTAGTAGGGGAGAGTTGTAACGCCCCGTTTGTCCCCTAGAAGTTGGAGCCATTTATGCATGTGTGCATTGGGTGTGTTTGGTATGTGATAAGGGTATTTTGGGCAAAATGCATATTTTGTGGGTTTATTATGGTGTGAGTGCATGTAGAGTTGTAGGATGTGAGTGTTTGGGTGGCATTAGTGTGTGCATACTCACATGTTTGTAGGGTGTGCATTAATGAGGATGGCCTTGTGTGTGTGTAGTGCATGCTTATTGGGTATGAGTGGTTAATCTCCACCAATGAGGAAATGACATGTGTCTAGGGTTAGGAAAAGAAATGGAAGAAGAAAGAGAAAAGGGGAAAAAGCAGAATTTGCTTTTCATTTCCCATTTTTCTCTTCTCTCTACCCTTCTTCTTCCTTTTTCTCTTCTCAAAGAGTGCCCTCCAAGGAAGAGTGGTGGAAATTAATCATCTCTTGACCTCACTTGGTAAGTTTTGTTGTATTTCTTCCTTTTCATCTTTTTTTCTTCTTCATTTCTGGTTTGGGGTTTTAATCTAGGGTTGGTGTTTTGTGTGATTTGTGGGTATCGTTTCTAGTTGAGCCTCCTCGCAATCCCAAGGGGAAGGAGAAGGCTTGTGGAAGTGGTACTAAGTAGATTTGGAGCTAAAGAGTTGCAGGTTTGGGATTTTATTTGGAATTTGATTGTTTGATGCTCATATGATGATTTATGCTTTTGTATGTGATTTCTGGAAAATTGATGTTTGATGAGGCATATTATAGTGTTAATGTTATGGGTAATTAATTGATTTGAGTTATTATGCATGAATGTTGAGGTTTTGAGCAAATATTGAAGTTTGATAAATGTTGCTGCAAATTTCTGGGTTTGTATTCTTGAGGAGTTTGATTTTGATAATGCATGTTTTGATTGTGTTAAATGTGGATTTAAGTTGTGGTTTATGTTATTTGTGGTATTGGAAAGGTTGATTTGAAGGTAAGGTAAAGTTAAGGTGATGTATGTCTGAGTTTGGAAATTTGGGTGATTTGAAAATGAGAAAATCTGCAGAAATTCATGCAAGAGCTGGAAATCATGACGCTGTCGCGAGCGCGACACTGTCAGGAGGTCGTGACAAGGCTCGGTGATTTCAGCCATCGCGCGAGGTAGAGCGGCTGGGCTACCGAATGCTCACAGCAGGAGCTCTCTGTCGCGAATGCAACAGGGTGCTCGACTGCCGAGCGAGTTGGACTGTCGATCTCGCAGCGAGAGCTCTCTGTTGCGAGCACGATAGAGCACTCGGCTGCCAGATAGTTTGGGGCAGTTCCCTGTCACGAGGGCGCGCGCCTGCGCGTGAGCATGATAGCCTCTGTTGGCAGCTCACTGTCACGAGCGCGACGATCGTTGTGAGCACGACAGTGGGGCATGTTTATGTTTTTGCATGAACGCGAGGACTGCTACGATCATGATAGGGAGCAATTTAAGCCTCTGTCGCTAGCGCGACACCCCTGGTTTCAAAAATTATGTTTTCTTGTGTGATTTTCGATGTTTATTTTCCGAACTTGTGATGTTATTAGAATTATTCTTGGACTAGTTTATGAAGCATATGAGTATAATTGGGTGTATTATACATGTACAGTTATATGAATTCTATAAATGTGATTTGATGAATTATGCATGACCTGCAAGAGTCAGTCTAGTGGATAGTTAGGGATGCCTAAAAGAGTCCTTTTGCTGCAGCCTCTGTACTGTTCTAGACCCTGATCAGGTCCCCGTTTAGTTCTTCGTGAACTTCTACGTGTTTGAATCTTGTTTAAGATTCCTCTGTAAAATGTTTTGAAAAGAGATAAAGTGATACTGTTTTCTGATTCGTACCTGTAAGGTACCACTATGTGATGATTCGTACCCGTAAGGTACCTCTACACGTTTACTCGTTATCCATTACTTTGAGTCAGCAGGTGTTATGGTTTGTTTTGATATGATCAAAAGTATGTGAATCTGAATGAGTATGATTATGAACATCTGAATTTGAATGACTCTTCTGAGCTTACGAACATGTTGGCATATGAATGTGTGTAACACCCCCATACCCCCAGTAAGGAATATCGGGGCGCTACGCGGACACTTACGTATACATGTACATGCATTAGCGGAAGCGATAGCATAAACACATCCATTTAAAAGTAATTAAATACTACACTAGGGCCCACTTGCATGTCATATTAAGTACATATACATTTATATGTTCATATTACATCTGTTTCCATTTAGCTTTACATATACATTTACATGTACCTTTACTTTGTGATTTTTCTACTTATATTACATAATGATGTTACTCAAAATGTAAAAACTCTATCTCTAACTTATACAAAAAGGAGATCAAAATAAAATTCCTAGTGGCCTTGACCTGCAGATGTCCGCTCACTGATCCGAACCTGTAACCTACATGGAAATAAACATCCGTGCTAAGCGATAACGCTTAGTGGGGATAAAATAATGCAAAGGACTTCTTTACGAAGTCACAAATAAATCACACAGTTCATGTGACAGGATCTCATGCAACAAGATCAGCTAGCTCATGCATATAGCTCTTATACATATACAGGTTGCATGCTTAGTTATCACATACTATGAACTCACGTGCATATATCATGTACTCTTTTACTTATTCATGTACACTACAACTTGTACATATCATTTGTTCAAATATACACTATCATGTGTCCATATTCATGTAAACACACTCATATAATCATACACTTGTATACAGAACTGTAATGTACTTAAACATTACTCTCTTGTACTATAGCATTTATTCAGAACACTACTCTTTAAACATCTCAAATGCATTACATCACACTAACAAGACAAGCCTGAATTCCTTTCATGGTGGATACGGGTGCTATATAAAAAACATTTTCGATAGACCGAAGTCACAAAATATTTTCATATATCTCTATTAATGACCATTCTCGGAGGTCGACCAGCTTCGCCCAAATGGGGCGGTCGGTGGCAGCTGCGCGGTAACCCTTTATAAGCATGCTTATCTATCCACTATAACGGTAATCAGGCTCAGAGACCACTCAATTACTATACACAGATACCAACTCATCAACTGTAACTCAAGTGCATTTATCAAATTCAGAGACATTTAATTCATATACAACCTTTAATCATCATGTTCAACAACTACAAAGCATGTAACATTCAAATTCCATGCATACATTCTTATATTACATCATCATATACATACATTTATAAGTTCATGCATATTTATCATGTCATTTACTATACTTCATACAACTATACATTGTTACTTTATTAATTAAATTACCATCTTTAATCATACTCATATGTATTTTTCCATTAACAACTAATTTGTAATCATTTAGGAGACCTAATCATGTATAAAACATTAAGGGGAAAGGCAAGGGGTTGACCCATGCCAACCATGGGCTCAAAAAGAAGAAAAAAGAGCTTAATATAGGGTGTTCTGTCGCGAGGTCGCGACCTGGGTCGCGCTCGCGACAGAGGCTCCGCTTTGGTGCCTCATGAGACTGCTTTTTACCCTAAACTAGTATCATCTAAATGAACCTCTAAAATATTTTTTAGGCAAAACGTTCTTCTTAACAATTGTTCTCTAGGATGTTATCTTTCAAATGGGACAATTTTCAGGTCGTTTGAACATCTATAACAAAAGATATGATCTAAACAACATATATTGTTCCAGTGAACTCGCCAGAACAGGGTCACCTACGTTTTAATGACTTTTTGGGATACTTAGGGCCAGAATTAGATCAAGCACCCTCTTAGACATTTTTAGATACGGGTCTTTTCTTTCATATGCAATTAGAATCAACCCAATTTAGATCCTATAACTCTACTTATAACAAATACCATACACTGGGGTCTAATGACAATAAGCAGAATTTCGCAATATCAAACTCTATTATCAACACAAACACTTAAATGATCAGGTTACATACTTTAAACATATATACACTTGTCATGAGCACTGTAAGCAATCAAAATGAACATCTTGAGGTAATTAAAGCTCATCAAGCATCTCTTTATTTCCACATGTCTTTGTTCAAGCATTTCTCATATAAACACATGCAAAGTTAACACAGCCACACTCGATCCCTACCTCTAGGAACTCGATCACAGCTCTCTACTTGTTCCGATCTTCTCTTTTCCTTTATCGACTCTCTTGCCTCCAGTTTGCACCAAAACCACACACAAAAACACTTGGGGTTACTCTTCTTTTTGCTTTAAATCAAAATAGAAACCAAGTAGTAAAAGAAGACTAATGCTATCATAATAGTACTACTTACCTCTTCTCAAAATCCACTCTCTTTATCCCAACCTACATGATTCTATTTAGGAACAAATGAAAAAGAGAAGAAAAGAAAGGAAAGTGGAGCATGGCAACTAAGAGCAAAGAAAACAAAAAGGGAAATTAAAAAGCCAAATGAAGAAATTGAAATGGGAATAGGAAAGTGGCGGGTCAACTAAAGCCAATCCAAATAAAGCCAAACCTTCACACATAATGCTCACCAAATCAAATAAATGCCAACCATCTCATTTAATCCATCCATATCTTAAGCCAAGCCAAGCCAAGCCAAGCCAAGCCAAACCAAGCCAAGCCAAGCCAAGCCAAATGTCTCTTCTCTACAATGCCACTTGTCAAACTCTTATGCCGCCACTTGTCACTCTTCTACGATGCCACTTGTCAACTCCCTACAACTCCAAGTCTCTTAGTCCCACTTATGCACACATCTCGCGAGGGGGTTCTGTCGCGTTCGTGACGCTTGTCACGCTCGCGACAGAACGCTCACGCCCACACCAACCAGCTGAAGTTCGAAAATCGCTGGGGGCTCTGTCACGCCTGCGACACTTGTCGCGCTCGCGATAGAACTCTCACACATAAACTTACCTTTTTCGAACAAAACTCTGTAATTCTTCTAGGGCCACTTTGGGGTGTGACAATGTGTTTATTGAACCTTTGAATGGTGATGAAAAGAATTCTATTGTGATTGCATCTGACGATATTCAATATGCCATTATGTATGTGATTTACCTTGACGACCATTGTGAATGGCCGTCCATATATTATTGTTTATTTTCCCACTAAGCGTTATCACTTAGCACGGTGTTTTCACCTGTGCAGTTGCAGAAGATGTATAGCTTTTGGCAGAGTTGTTGCCAGTCAAGCCAATACAGAGGGATTAGTGTTAGGGTTTTATTTTTGTAGCATAATTCTTTTGTAATAGAACTCTCTTTGTAGTCTTTTTGTAAAGCTTCTGCATTATATATTTTGGTTATATAACTATTTTTTAATATCAGTTTTTGATCAAAACATTTTTGTAATGAATGTTGTTATATTAATGAATGATCGTTTTGACATTTCCAAAATGTTTTATTTTCGCTGTATTTTTATATGTACAACATGTTTGAATGTATGATTCTGTATCCTTTGTGTGGTGATACCCCTACTCATACGGCATCCCACTCCCTTGCGGATGGGTTCGCTTACGTATGGGTAGGGGGTGTCACAGGTTCTAAGGATCATCATATCAGAGACTATCCTAAACCTCAGACCCCGATGGCTTCACAACCTAGACAACCTACTTCTACTCAGGCAGGCAGAGGCAGAGGTAGAGGTAGGGGTAAAAGTGATGCATTAGGAGGCACCACTCAGAAGAATTTTGCACAGACAGTTGTGGGATCATATGCTAGTGTTCCAGCACGCACCTATGCTGTCAGAGCTCGTGAGGAGCAAAATGCACCGGATGTTATTGTTGGTAAATTTTTTTTTTAATCATGATGTTTATTCATTAGTGGATCCTGGCTCTACACATTCATACATATGTACTACTGTAGCACATGGGAAGGGTTGGAATGTTGAGAAAATGGAACATGAAATCCTAGTAACTAATCCTTTATGGCACAGTGTACTGGTAGATAAAGTATATAGAGATTGTCCAGTTCAAGCACAAAACCATATTTTTCCAACCAATCTAATTGAATTTCCATTCCATGAGTTTGACATAATTCTTGGAATGGATTGGTTGTATTCACATCAAGTGATCGTGGATTGCCGTCTTAAATGGATTACGCTTAGAATTGTCAACGATGAAGAGATCACTATAGTAGGTGAGAGATCAAATTTTCTTTCCAATGTGATATCCGCCACCAGGGTCAGGAGGTTGGTGAGAAAAGGGTGTGAGGCGTACTTGGCATGTGTTCTTGATGCTAAGAAGGAAGAA
The DNA here is from genome assembly GCA_947683425.1 of Excoecaria cochinchinensis. Classification (NCBI taxonomy): domain Eukaryota; kingdom Viridiplantae; phylum Streptophyta; class Magnoliopsida; order Malpighiales; family Euphorbiaceae; genus Excoecaria; species Excoecaria cochinchinensis. Next base: position 4,188,984 of record CANTUQ010000028.1, on the reverse strand, counting down.
CCTAACATCCAAGATATTCCTACAGTATGTGACTTTCATGATGTATTTTCGGATGAATTACCAGGGTTACCACCATAAAGAGAGATTGACTTCTCTATCGAGGTGATACCTGGTACAGCCCTAATATCTATTGCACCTTATAGAATGGCACCCACAAAACTCAAAGAATTAAAGATTCAGGTACAAGAACTTCTCGAAAAGGGTTTATTCGCCCTAGTGTGTCTCCATGGGTGCACCTGTACTTTTTGTCAAGAAGAAGGATGGGACCCTAAGACTTTGTATTGACTGCCGGTAACTAAATAAAGTTACAGTGAAGAATAAATACCTGTTGCCTAGAATTGATGATCTCTTTGATCAACTTAAAGGTGCTAGTGTATTTTCCAAAATTGATCTAAGGTCTGGTTATCATCAGTTGATGGTGAAAGGGGCAGATGTATCCAAAACGGCCTTCAGAACCAGATTATGAGTTTTTGGTGATGCCTTTTGGGCTCACAAATGCTCCAGCAGCATTTATGGACCTTATGAATCGCATTTTTCATCCTTACTTAGATCAGTTTGTAGTTGTTTTTATTGATGATATACTGATCTATTCAAAGAACCGGGAAGAACACGGTCAACATCTCAGGATTGTTCTAAAGATTTTGAGGGAACAACAACTTTATGCTAAATTCAGTAAATGTGAGTTTTTGCTAAGTGAGATACCTTTTCTTGGTCATATTGTATCTGCTGATGGGATTAGGGTGGATCCTAAGAAGATTGAAGCCATCCTTTAATGGTAACCGCTAAGAAATGCCACAGAGATTCGAAGCTTTTTAGGTTTGGCTGGTTATTACAGAAGATTTGTTAAGGGGTTTTCCCTAATTGCAGCTCCTTTGACCAAGCTACTCCAGAAGAATGCCAAATTTATCTGGAATGAGAAATGCTAAGAAAGTTTTAAAAAGCTTAAGGCAATGTTGATTGAAGCGCCTATTTTGACTCAACCAATACAGGGAAAGGATTTTGTAATTTATAGTGACGTCTCGCATAATGGATTAGGATGTGTTTTAATGCAAGAAGGAAAAGTGATTGCTTATGCATCTAGGCAACTAAAACCACATGAGACAAATTATCCGACTCATGACCTAGAGCTAGCTGCAATTATTTTTGCTCTAAAAGTTTGAAGGCATTATTTATATGGGGAAAAGTGCTATATCTACACTGACCATAAAAGTCTCAAGTACTTACCCACTCAGAAAGAGCTGAATTTAAGAGAAAGAAGATGGATGGAGTTAATCAAGGATTATGACTGTATCATTGAATACCATCCAGGTAAGTCAAATGTGGTAGCTAATGTGCTTAGTCGAAAATCCATGGCAGGTAAATTTTCTAAATAATAAGTGATCATTCTTAAAATTTTTGTTCATAATGAGATAATATTTGAATTCTAATTCTGGTCTTTTATGTATAGCTTGGAGAGCTATGAATGTCTGACTAACATTAGCTAATGAAGCTATCGTAGCTAAACTGAGGCTTAGGCCAACCTTGTTACAGGAAGTCAAGCAAGCACAAAAGCATGATGAAAAGTTAGCTATCATCTTCAAACAAATTCAAGAGGGAAAAGATAGTAAGTTTATGATCAAAGAAGATGATTGCTTATGCTATAAAGATAAAATTTTTGATCATAATGAGATAATATTTGAATTCTAATTCTGGTCTTTTATGTATAGCTTTGAGAGCTATGAATGTCAGACTAACATTAGCTGATGAAGCTATCGTAGCTGAACTGAGGCTTAGGCCAACCTTGTTACAAGAAGTCAAGCAAGCACAAAAGCATGATGAAAAGTTAGCTATCATCTTCAAACAAATTCAAGAGGGAAAGGATAGTGAGTTCATGATCAAAAAAGATGATTGCTTATGCTATAAAGATAGAATCTGTATTCCTACTGATGAAGGGCTGAGGAAACGAATTATGGAGGAAGCACACAACAACTTTTATGCCATGCATCCAGGCAGTAATAAAATGTATCAAGACTTAAAAACTCATTATTGGTGGCCTGGGATGAAGAAGGACATAACAGAATTCATCATGAGGTGCATGACTTGTCAACAAGTAAAGGCTAAACATCAACTTCCATCGGGTTTATTGCAACCTATTACAATACGCGAGTGGAAATGGGATAGAATTACCATGGATTTTGTCACCGGATTACCATTGACCAGAAAAAGACATGATTCAGTGTGGGTCATAGTTGACAGGTTAACAAAGTTAGCACACTTCCTACCAGTCAGAACTGACTATCCATTGTCTACATCAATGAGATAGTACGGTTGCATGGAGTTCCTTCTTCTATTATATCGGACAGAGATCTTAGATTCACATCGAGATTTTGGAAGAAACTTCATGAAATTACGGGCACCAAGTTAAATTTTAGCAATGCTTTCTATCTTCAAATAGATGGACAGTCTGAGAGAGTGATACAGGTACTGGAGGATATGCTTAAAAGTTGTATCATTGACTTTGAGGGTAGCTGGGATAAACATCTTCCATTGGTCGAATTTGCCTATAATAATAGTTACCAAGCAAGTATCCAGATGGCTCCTTATGAAGCATTATACGGAAGAAGATGTAGAACTCCATTATGTTGGATCGAGTTCAAGGAGAAGAAGATAGTTGGTCCAGAATTGATAAGAGAGACTGAAGAAAAAGTGAAGATTATCAAGGAAAGATTGAAAGCTGCATTTGACCATCAGAAATCCTATGTGGATTTGAAAAGGAAAGATATAGAATATGAAGTTGGTTGTAAAGTTTTCTTAAAGGTGTCACCGTGGAAGAAAGTGTTAAGATTTGGCAAGAGAAGCAAGCTAAGTCCTCGGTTCATTGGACCATACAAGATTGTGGAACGTGTGGGTCTAGTGGCCTATAAATTAGACTTACCTCAGGAATTAGAGAAAATTCATAATGTCTTCCTGTGACGCACGCCGAACCTCGTGGCCTCCCGAGGGCCCACTTTAGGGCGATCAGGAAAGGTTCATAAAGCTTGTAAGGTATTTACAAGTGCGTCTATTTTGGGCAACAATGAGGTTTCCTGGAGTCGCCACCCAATAGAACATTGGGGATAGCCTCAGCGAGCCTAAGACAGCGCATACATATCCATCTTGGGCAAGCCAGAGAGATCTTGGAGGTCTCAACCTCTACCCCCTAGAGCCTAGGATTTGTAAATTTAAGTCTTTTGGTGAGACTCAAGAGGTGTCTTGGAAGTCCTAGACCTCTCGCCTCATTGAGCCCCAAAGACCAGAGTGAGTTCGGGACTTCTCATTTATTTATACCTTGATCAATATTATGATTAAGTTTTGAATTCATTATTTCACCAACTTTCCACACGATGCATTTAATTAAAACGCAATCATTTACGTCAAAAGCAATAAGTAAAGCATTATTAAAATAAACATTCTCAAAATAAATTACAATAAAACTAGGGGCAGAATACAACCCCCATTGTAAATAAAATACAAATCATGCATAAATCGGGGTATTCATTAATGATGATGACATTGGTCCTCGTATGCATATTTATTATAAAACATTTTTGATGTGATAATTTTATTTTGGATAGAGAAAATTGAGACATTGGTCCCATTTTTATTTAGGAAAAATTTCAAATTAATTACTATAAAATATTTGGCCCTTTTTACTTTAACGACATTGAAATAATCTTAATAATAACATGAATAAAAGGCAAGAGTGAAGAAATAACCCATATGGAAATCCTCAGATCAGTTTACAACTCCAAATCCAAATTGTCAGAAAATAACTCATAGGAATAAACATGTCAGTGTTGAAATTGGTGAATAAAGTAAAGAAAAGAAAAATAATAGGAAACTTTTAAAAGAAATGAGTTAAAAGATAAAAAAAGGTAAAACAATTAATATAAGTTAATTAAATCACAGAAGTATTAATCCAGAATGTTTACCCTCGGATTTTACCTTTTCGGGTGAATATCGAATGGTTTAAGTCCCCGCACGCTCCACAAGGATCAAATAAAATAGATCAAAGTAAGAAAATTTGTATTTTTCCTTTTTGAAAATTTAATAGCGATCGAGTGTTTGAATTAGTTGTATTGATGGAAACGAATGAATTTCGTTACCTCAAATTGGCTTAATTCGCAAGAAATATTTAAATAAATCAATTATCTGAAAGAATTTTTATCAAATAAAATTCTAAAAATAAACAGAGATTTTATAGCTTTTTTAGTAAATTGCTCACAAGAAATCTTTTCTAAAAAAATCCAATCTCTCAAAAATTTGTCACTTTCCTCACAAAAATTTGTAAAATTTTTCTAACCCTTAAAAATGAATTCTTCTTCCCAATTTATAGAATTTTTAGAACTTACAAAACACGAGGATTGCTCTTCTGAGCTCCACCGAGTCTACTCCAGACTTATAAAGTGCAGATGGTGATGCGTCGAGTCTGCTCCGGACTTACAAAACGCGAGGATTGCTCTTCTGAGCTGTACCGAGTCTGCTCTAGACTTACAAAACACGAGGGTCGCTCTCCTGAGCTGCACTGAGTTTGCTCCAGACTTACAAAGTGCGGATGATGATGCGCCCCGCTGTCCTCGTCTTGGTATGCTCGGTGACTAATCTGTCCCGCTTTAAGTTCGTGAATTTTCCTTGCTTAACCTCCATTCAATCGGCAAGGTATGATTCTGATTTGTATTCTCATCTAATATTGAATGCGATCTGGAAAGACATAATGTTTGATCTGTTTATCCTTCCTTTTGACTGCTGGTCATTTTCGAATTGGTGTGAAACCATTTTCCTGTATTGTAAGAGACTCTTGTTAATCCTCACGCAAATTAACTTGATTGGTAGATTTATGAACGTTTTTATGTTGCCCTTTATTATTTATCATCCTGTTTACTATATGATCAATTGTCTTTTTCCTTCTTTTCTTTCTCTCTTTTTCGTTTTTTTAGAAATTTAAATCATGAAGAAAATAACATGCGAATTTAACAGGTTAAACCATAAATGTTTTTCCACTAAAAGGTTGAATTTTGTACAATATACAGATGTGATTACAACAAAAAGTATAAATAAAAAGCTAGAAGAACTCCCTGAACAATCTATAATGGCGCATAATCTGAGAGCTCCTCTGGATCATCATCATCATCATCATCATCATCTGATAGGTAAACCGGCTGGCCTCATGATGAAGAAGCAGATGGTCCCACATATAGAGCAGATGGCTGCCTGGGAGGGGCTGATGGTCCGGCCTGCTGAGCAGCCGAGGCTCTGGCCTGTCGCTGGTATCTGGGAGGTACAGCCACTGGTATTGATAACGGCTGCACTCTCGCTGGGTCCTGTTGTTGGAACTGGACTTGAGCATATCCATCAAGGAAAGGCTATGCGCATACCATCATGAACTGCAGCATATCAGTGATGACCCCCCTAACTCTCTGAAAGTGCCGGCCAGACGGAGGGTCTGATCTGTAGAGGTAGTCCCCATACTCTTCAGCCTATCCTCTGTATGCTCTCTAAACTCTCGCATGGACTGGGCGATGGGAGATATGGCACCCTCTAAGACCTGGATCCTGAATCTGAGAGCCTCAACTGACTCATCCACGACCTGTATAGATGCCTCTATCCTCTGAGTCGCCTCCTCCTGGGAGGCTCTCATCTCCTGCCTCAGCTGACCCACGAGCCTCTCCTGCTCCTATCTCAAATAATCAATAAGCCTCCCCTGCTCTTGGATGATACCCTGCTGCTGATCTAGCCGCTCTAAGATAAATCTATCTCGCTCCCCGAGCTATTCGAGAAAGGCCCTATCTCTCTCCTCTTGTCTGTGCTTAAAGGATGAGAACATAGAGGTCAACATCGCAGAAAAATCTGGCTGTGCTGGGTGAATCGATGGTGTGAATGGAGGGGGAGCTGACTCTGGTGCCCGCTCTGGAGGTGGAGCTGTAGAAGTAGATGCCCCCGGGTCCCCTGCTCTAGCATATGGACTGAACCTCTCAGGTGCCCAGGGAGCTGTCCGATGTACTCTTGATGGCGGAGGCGGAGTATGACTCTGTACTCTCTGCCCTGGAGGAGTAGCAAATAGCTCATCCATGGTGAACTCAATCCCCATGTCACAGGGTGTACCCGGATGCTCCTCCTGGTGCTGCTGGGGCTCCATCTGAGGCTGCTCCATCTGAGGGTGCTCCTGAGGCTGCTCCATCTGAGGCTATTCCATCTGAGGCTGCTCCTCTATTGGATCTAGTGAGGGCAGGCTAAATGCATGTCTGGTCTCATGAATGGTGCGGAGTCTGTACGCCTCTGCCTGATCCGGTATCGGCAATATCATAGCCATCGTAGTAGCTACCAGAGTGTCCACATAAATGCTCTCATCCAAGGCATGCCCCAGCATGTCTGGACGAACACCCAAACTCAAAAGTAGTCTAGTAATAACTCCACCAACATGCACTACAGGGACTGCCCCCTAGATACTCTCACCATGTTAACAAAAATCTCATGGCTGATGTTGAGCCGCTGGCCTGCCACCATGGCCCATAAACTCCAAATCTCAATGGCATTGAGAGACCCTGGGTTACCAACTCGTCCCAAATAGGAGCTGGATAAAACTCTGAGAACATAGCAAAGGGCCTGTGATGAGAGTACCGTGCTCTTCGCCGTATCATGATCCTATGGCACCCCCGGCAAGGCAATAACAGCCCAATGGTAGCGTCTAACTGCTCTATGGGGCACTATAACATCCTGCCCGAATGGAAGCCCCATAGCCTCTGTAAACCGCTGTCGAGTAATGCTATAATGGTGGCGCTCGATCCAAAACTGGATAACACCCTCCTCTGTGTCGGATCTCTGGTACCCTCAGTACTGTAATGTAGCAAGAAACTGCCGAACTATCTCTGGGTGAGTCTAGAAAGCAGGCATCAGAAACTCAGTCCATCCCGCACCTGCCATCAGAATATCGACCTCGTCGGCCATCCCTAAAGCCTCAAAGAACGGCCTAAAAATGAAGCGGCTAGCTCGGAACTGCACCTGAGCCAGCACTGCATACCTTTGTCTGGCTTCGGCACTCATCCAACCCGTGGCTTGAGGCTCAGGCTGATAGTGCGGAGCATATCGTCGCGGTGGCATCCTGAAAATAAAGTAAACAATTAGTTTGGCATCATAGTCATAAATGGACCTTACTCAGGTAGCATTTCGACGGGGCCGTGTCTAAACCGAAAAAAAAAATAAAAATTGGGCAGCACCCCGGCAAGGGTGTGCCCAACCTCCTGCATGAGAAAACAAAAAGAAATAGGCCTCATGCCCCAAGCAACAGTGCGACATATACAGTGCGACATATTCACTTACTTCCTAATTCTTAGTATTGGTTTCAAAGTGCATGTATTCCTAAGGCTATGCCTGAATATCTAAAAAACAAACTCAATAAAAATAAATATGCATCTATCATCAATTGTTCTTAAAACAGCTTTTATCCATGCATTTTATCTCAACTTAAAGAACAGCATATTATTTATTCTATGTGTTAATTTATGCACTTAAAGCACTAAAAACGTGGCATTCTAACAGCAACCACTAAAATCAATTAGCAAGGCTCCTAATTACACTAATACAAAAAATGAAAATTACATTACTCATAATAGGATAAATAAATAAATAACTAATAATAAAATAGAAGGATTTTACTAACCTGGAAATTGAGACACAAAGGACAAGATGCTGGTGTGAAGAAAATCAACCGAAAAAGCAAAAAACAATAAAATGTAACTGAAGAAGAAGGGAAGAGCGTCGGTGTGAAGAAAAGAGAGAAGAAAGCGATTGTCCGTCGGTACCTGCGTCCTTATATAGAATTTAAGTACCGACGGGCTTTACGTCCCTACAGCTATAGACAGGCATGCCGTCTGTCTCTTCGGATTCAGCTTTTTACCCCTCGTTAATTACCTAATTAATGCGTGTGATATGCACGATGCAAAGACTGCCAGGTGGATAATTACAGATGGGATCACCATCTGAGTTAGGGACGGGCTAGCCGTCGGTAGGTCAAACTTATAAAATTCAGTATTTTCTTTGATTTCGTGCCTTTTCTGTCCTTTTAGCTTCATAGCAGGTTCCTTTCATCAGTTTTTTCCTTTTTTCCTTCTTTATTTCCTTTAGCGACTTCGATTTTAGCCCCTGAGGAATGAATTCTCCTCTTCTTCCTAAAATGCACCGTATCTTAGATGATGCTCAAACTTGGGAAAACAGCACCCTTGCCCCCCTTTCTGGACTGAAATTTTTACGCAGAGTCAAAATAGACTACAACCTCCTTTTGGCTGAGACCCACTTCTGGGACCCTTGCTTTCACGTTTTTAGGTTCAACTACCAGGAAATGTGCCTCCTGCCTGAGGAACTTGCTGCCATTATCGGGAGTTGGTATCCTCCTAGTGCTTTACCCTGCGTTCCTCGCTGTGGTTTAGTTCAAACTCGGGATATTGCTCTGTCCTTAAGTATATCTCCTTCTGACGCTGCTCGTCTAGTTCCTCAGGGCCCTGTATTTGCCTTAAAACCTTTGATTGAAGCACTGGATGAATTCTCTAACCTTCCTTCATACAGAGTAAGCGTCATCTTTCTTTTTTGTCTGATGAAGTACTTGGTTGTAACTTCAGAGGAGCTGCTCGGAGACCCTCGTCTGTTTGGAATTCTGGACGATTTCACCACGGGCTGACCCCTTTTCCACTTATTCTGGCCGAGACTATCTTGGGTTTGGACGCTGTCTGTGCCGAGCCTACCACTTCATTCTCTGGGAGCCCCTTATTACTCCAGGTACGTCATTGTTTTAAAGGTAGTGCGTCCCTTGTGGATTTTCGCATTAGCTTTTCTTAGCGGGAAGTGCGTCCTTTCGGATTTTCACACAACCTTATGCCTAATTTTTGCCTGAAGTAAATCCTACTTACCACAACGGTTTTTCTTTGCCTTTTATCTTATTTTTATTATTATTATTTTTTTTCTTTTTTCTTCTTCTTTCAGATTTGGTTGCAAGAGAAATTGAAGCTGTTGTCAGAGCCACCTCCTAGGGTCATTAGTCAGTACTCAGCGAAGCATTTTCTTCCTCGCCAGCGTCTGTACCTACTCGAAACCCCTGACGAAGGCGTTACTAGATTCAGTGAGATATCAGATGAGGATATTAGCTTTATGCACGCTTGGCTTCCCTTATCCAGTGCAGTTATTGATGGATCTTCAGGATGCGTTCCCCTGTGCGGGCTTCGTGAAGCAACCTTTTACATCATGGCCCGCTGCTCTCGTCAACTTGGAATGACTCAGGATGTGGCGAGACCCCCTCTATCCTTTAGAGGTGGAGTCCTTTCTGCGGCTTTTGCCGCCCGCTATCATGAGCTCTGGAGCCAACTTCCACTGAAGACTATCATACCTCCCTTCGGGAACCACTCTGTCACCTCTACCAGCGCATACAAGAGGTGGATACTTAGCCCATCATCTGATAACCGAACACGGCGACTGAGGCATTTGGCTAGCGAGAATAGTAGTAGGGCATAGTTTAGCTTTACATGCATTTTGACCAATATGTGTTTTTTCTTTTAAAGCAGAATTGAACGATGATATAAATGAATAAGTCAAGTCTTATTTTATTTCACAAAATTGTGTACATTTCAGTACGATTTTAGAATACATGATCATTTTTTACACTAATTCAATTATGCAAGACTACATTCATTCGTGGAACCAAATTCTGACAGCATCAAACTCCTGTCCCCAATCTGCCCTCTCGGGTTTTCATGATTGGATATTTTCTCTCAAGCCTCTAAATTTTGCCCAGGATGCCTTTTTTCGATTTTCACCCTGACGAGGCGCCAAATTTTAGCAAGGCCGCCTTTTTTCGATTTTCGACCCGCGGTGCTTTCATTCTCTTCTTTTGATTTTGTAGCCTTTAGCCATGGAACCTTTTGAGTCTATCAATATTGATCGGTTCTTTGAATTCATTGCCATCGCTATCCGACAGAATCGTAGCTCCTTTTGACAGCAACTTCTTGAGGATAAACGGTCCTTCCCACGTTGGTCTGAACTTCCCTCTGATATCCGGTGCTCCTGGCCTCAACTGTTTGAATACCAAATCCCCCTCCTTCAACAGATGTTTCTTTATTTTCTTTCCAAAAGACCTAGCGAGCCTCTTTTGGTAGATCTAGTTGTGATAGTAGGCTTTTAACCTGTTCTCATCCAACATGTTCAAGCGTTGCAACCGCTGCTGCGCCCATTCGGCCTCCGGAATCTCTGCTTCCATTATCACCCTTAGTGACTTAAGTTCGACCTCGACTGGCAATACTGCCTCCGTCCCATATACCAAGGAATATGGAGTGGCTCTCGTTAAAGTTCTGATGGTTGTTCTGTAACCCCATAGTGCAAAAGGCAACTTTTCTGTCCAATCTTTATAATTCTAGACCATCTTAGCCAGGATCCTCTTGACATTCTTGTTGGTGGCTTCAACTGCCCCGTTAGCTTGAGGACGATACGGAGAAGACTTGTGGTGTTTGATACCATACTTATGGAGTAACTTCTTCATCTCGGCCATGAACTGGACCCCCCATTGTCAGATACCACATGATGTGGAAGGCCATACCTACATATCAAGTTATTCTCTATGAATTTCGCCATATCCCGAGCATCCACTTTCTAGAAGGACTCAGGTTCTACCCACTTGGTGAAGTAGTTGATGGCGACGATGATGTATCTATGCAAATTGGAGGCCGTGGGGCGTATCTCTCCAATAATATCAATCCCCCAAGCTGCGAATGGCCAAGGTGACGTCAAGTTATGTAATTCTGAAACGAGTAGATGCCTCAAATCTGCATACTGCTAGCATAATTGGCATTGCTTTACATACTTCGAGCAATCATTATCCATGGTGAGCCAAAAAAATCCTTGCCTCATAATCTTCTTTGCCAATGTCAGCCCGTTCATATGGGCTTCACATACACTAGCATGAGCCTCTTCCATTACCCATTTGGCCTCTTTCTCATTCAAACATCTCAACTGGATACCATCAACCTGCCGCTTGTATAACATCCCATTTATGCAAATGAACTGGGTAGACAATTTGCGAATCATTCTCCGATCTTTCTCGGTAGCTTCCTCTGGAAACGTCGCATTCTCTAGATAGTTCTTAATATCATAATACCATGGCTTCCCATCTACTACTTCTATCTCCATGACTGGTGTAGATTCGAAGCTAGGTCTCTCAGAGCTGGAAATCAGAACTGGCCTCATAATCACCCCTTTGGGGTTGTCCCACATTGAGACCAAAGTGGCAAGCGCATCATGTAACACCCCCATACCCCTGGTAAGGAATATCGGGGCGCTACGCGGACGCTTACGTATACATGTACATGCATTAGCGGAAGCGATAGCATAAACACATCCATTTAAAGTAATTAAATACTACACTAGGGCCCACTTGCATTTCATACTAACTACATATACATTTACACGTTCATATTACATCTGTTTCCATTTAGCTTTACATATACATTTACATGTAACAACTATACTCTTATATTACATAATGATGTTACTCAAAATGTAAAACTCTAACTCTTTCTTATACAAAAAGGTATAGCAAAAACTCCTAGTGGCCTTGACCCGCAGATGTCCGCTCACTGATTCGAACCTGTATACCTACACGGAAATAAACATCCGTGCTAAGCGATAACGCTTAGTGGGGATAAAATAATGCAAAGGACTTCTTTACGAAGTCACATATAAATCACACATTTCATATCACACAATCACTATCTCATGCATATAACTGGTATACATGTATAGGTAGCATGCTCAATTACCAAGTACTCTGAACTCCGATGCATATAACACGTATTCATTTACTTGTTCATATACGCTACAACTTGTACATATCATGTATTCAAATGCACACTATCATGTATCCACATTTATATAAACACACTCATGTAATCATATACTTGTATACAGAACTACAATGTACTTAAACATTACTCTCATGTACTGTAGCTTTATTCGAAGCAACTCTTTAATCATCTCAAGTTCACTACACAACATTTAACAAAACAAGCCTGAATTCCTTTTATGGTGGATACGGGACGCTCTATATAAAAATATTTTCGATAGACAGAAGTCACAAAACATTTTCATCTATCTCTATAAATGACCATTCTCGGAGGTCGACCCGCTTCAGCCAAACGGGGCCGAACGTTGGCAGCTGCACTCGATAATCCCTTTATAAGCATGCTTATCTATCCACTATAACGGTAATCAGGCTCAGAGACCACTCAATTACTATACACAGATATCAACTCATCATCTAAAAGCATGTAAAATTTAAATTCTATGCATTCACTCTTATATAACATCATCATATACATGTATTTAACTCATTACATAAACATCATGCAAAGCAAGACAGAAGAAAACACTCTCTTCAAAATAAATAAAACGGGATGCGAAGAGGTTCACTGTCGCGATCGCAATAAGAAGTCACGCTCACGACAGAAGCCAAGTTCATTGTCGCGATCGCGACAAGAGGTCGCGCTCGCGACAGAAGATAGATTACAAAAAGGCTCTATACTCTATACCAAATGCATTGTATAACAATTCCTAAGTTCATACATATTTATCATGTCATTTACTATACTTCACACAACTATACATTGTTACTTTATTAGTTAAATTACCATCTTTAATCATACTCATATGTATTTTTCCATTAACAACTAATTTGTAATCATTTAGGAGCCCTAATCATGTATAAAATGTTAAGGGGAAAGGCAAGGGGTTTACCCATGCCAACCATGGGCTCAAAATGAAGAAAAAAGAGCTTAATATAGGTTGTTCTGTCGCGAGGTCGCGACCTGTGTCGCGCTCGCGACAGAGGCTCCGCTTTGGTGCCTCACGAGACTGCTTTTTACCCTAAACTTGTATCGTCTAAATGAACCTCTAAACGTCATTTTTAGGCAAAATAATCTTCTTAACAATTGTTCTCTAGGATGTTAGATTTCAAATGGTACAATTTTTAGGTCATTGGAACATCTAAAAAGAAAGATATGATCTAAACAACTTATACTGTTCCAGTGAACTCGCCAGAACAGGGTCACCCACGTTTTAATTACTTTTTGGGATACCTATGGCAAGAATTAGCTCAAGCACCCTCTTAGACATTTTTAGATACGGATCTTATTTTGCATATGCAATTAGAATAAAAACAATTGGAGTCCTATAACTCTACTTATGACAAATATAATACACAGGGGTCTAAAGACAAATAAGCAGAATTTCGCAACATCAAATTCTTTTATCAACACAAACACTCAAATGATCAGGTTACATACTTATAAACATATATACACATGTCATGAGCACTGTAAGCAATCAAAATGAACATCTTGAGCTAATTAGAGCTCATCAAGCATCCCTTTATTTCAACATGTCTCTATTCAAACATTTTTCATCTAAACACATGCAAAATTAACAAGATCACACTCGATCCCTACCTTAGGTGGCTTAACCGCTTCTCTCTAATCGATTCTGAGCTCCTCTCTTTCCCTTCACTAGCCTCTTATCTACATCTTTCACAAATCACATATAAAACACTTGGGTTACTCTTCTTTTAACTTTAAATCAAAACAAAGAGAAAAAGGAGGTCAGATCGGAAAACTAACTAAACTTACCCTTTTTAATGATCAACTCTAGTTTTCTCAACTCTCTCTTTAACTAATCCAAGAGGTTCACTCAAAGAGCAAGGCAATTGGAGAAGGAAAGGAGCAAAAGCAAAATAAGAGAGAGAGAATGGCAAAAGACTAATGAAAAAGAAAAGAAAAACAAAAACCCAAGGCCATAAGGAAACCAACGGGAATAAGAACCCAAAACAATTAGTCAACCCTCATCCAAATTCAATTACCATTATAAATGCTAACAAATCTCACTTAATGCCCACTTACTTTAATTAATTCATGTATATCTCACTTTGACTCTTAATTTCATTTTTAATTTATTTAGTCTTGCCACATGTCACTTCCCTACAAAGCCATGTGTCACTCTCCTATAACCCACACTTAAATCTCTTGCCAAGTGTCACCCTCTCAAGTTGCCGTGTGTTAACACCCTATGATGCCACTTGTCACTCTCATATGCCACCACTTGTCACTCTTCTACGATGACACTTGTCACTCTTCTACGATGCCACGTGTCCAATACACATCTCAAGGTCTCTAAAAACCCACTTATGCACACATCTCGTGAGGGGGTTCTGTCGCGCTCGCGACAGAACGCTCACGCCCGCACCAACCAGCTAAAGTTCAAAAACCGCTGGAGGGCTCTGTCGCGCCCGCGACACTTGTCGCGCTCACGACAGAACTCTCACACATAAAACTTACCTTTTTCGAATAAAAACTCTGTAATTCTTCCAGGGCCATTTTGGGGTGTGACACATCAGCTAATTGGTTTTCGTCCCTTGGAACAAAACGGAATGTACACACTTCAAATTGACTGCTCAAGTCTCTCAAATGCTTGATGTATGACATTAGCCTCTCTTCTTTAACGGCCCATTCTCCTCGGATTTGATTGATCACCAGAGAGGAATCACCAAACACTTCCACATTCTTTGCTCCTAAGGCTATCAACGCCTCTAACCCAAAGGCACATGCTTCATGCTCAGCTTCATTATTGGTACCCTTGAACCTCAATTTCTTGGCCAAAGGGAGCTTCTCATCATCTGGGGTTGTTAAAATGATCCCTACTCCTGCGCCCTTATTGTTCACGGCTCCATCAAAGTGCAATTGCCAACCTTGGGCTCCGATAGCTGTCACATCCTCATCTGGAAAGTTAAACTCGTACGACTCTCCTTGAATTGGGTGTTCTGCCAGGAATTCAGCCACTGCACGCCCTTTGATAGTTTTTCGAGTAATATACTCTACATCGAATTCTTGTAGCAATAACAACCACCTACCATTTTCCCAAGTAAAGAGGGGGCTTCCTGTAAATACCTTAAAGGATTCTGCTTAGCTACCGCCTGTACCCTGTAGGCGTGAAAGTAATGCCTTAATTTCTTAGAAGCCCATATTACCGCAAGGCAAATCTTTTCTACTTCTGTATACTTAACCTCATAGGCCAGGAACTTCTTGCTAAGGTAGTAAACAACAAACTCCACTCCAAATTCGTCCTCTTGGGCCATCATGGCACCTACAGAACTGTCCTCTATGGCTAGGTATAGAATCAGGGGTTTAATTGGCTGCGGCGGTCTCAACACCGGTGGATTGAGCAGATACTCTCTGACAGTATCGAAGGCCTTTTGACAACTTTTGTTCCATACTACTGGCTGGTCTTTTCTAAGTAGTTTAAAGATCGGTTCGCAGATTGAAGTTAGCTTAGCAATAAACCTACTAATGTATTGCAACCTACCCAAAAAGCTTCTCACGTCCTTTTTTTTTTCTGTGGTATTGGCATTTCTCTGTTTGCCTTAACCTTATCCGGGTCAATCTCAATACCCCTCTGGCTAACCACGTGTCCTAGGAGCTTCCCTGAGGTAACACCAAAGATACATTTCTTAGGATTTAACCGCAGATCATACTTATTTATCCTGAGGAAGAACTTTTCCAGGGTTTCAAAATGACCTTCTCTAGTGGCTGACTTGATCATCTTGTCATCCACATATACCTCCACTTCTTTATGGATCAAGTCATTCAAGATTTTTGTTGCCATCCTCTGATAAGTGGCTCCTGCATTTTTAAGGCAAAAAGGCATTACTCGATAAGCATAGGTCCCCCATTCCATGATGAATGCCATCTTAATTCGATCAATTATTTTATTGAGAATTTGATTGTAGCCCGCATAACCATCTCCAAAGCTATACATCTCGCAAGCAGCGGCGCTGTCTATCAGCACATCTATATGGGGCAATGGAAAGTCATCTTTTGGACAGGCCTTATTCAAGTCCCGATAATCTACGCATACCCTTACCTTGCCATTCTTTTTGGCTACGGGGACAACATTGGCCAACCAAGTTGGATATTGCACTTCAACAAGAAATTTGGCTTTGATTTGCTGGTGAATCTCCTCCTTCACTTTATCTGCCCATTCTGGCCTAAGCCTTCTCAGTTTCTGTTTAACGGGTTTATGGTCTGGATATGTAGGAATAGCGTGCTCTGCGACTTCCTGATCAATTCCTGGCATATCTTCGTAGGCCCAGGCAAAGACTTTTTCATATTTTTTTAAGATTCTCTCAAAATTTTCTCGCTCTTTAAGAGTTATATTTGATGCTATCAAAATTTCCTTTGGATTCTCTACGGTTCCAAGATTAAATGGAGTAGCATCAGTTGAATCAATATCAAATATGGATGGATAATGATCATGATCATGCATAATGAAATCATCAGAAACATCACACAAGTAAGCAAAGTCATTCAATTTTTTAACAAGATTAAAATTGTCATTAACATCATTGAAAAGTTCTGGAGCAAAAAGAAAATCTAAACTATTTTTCTCTTCCTTCTCTGCTGGCGTATCTGCCGCGGTCGATGATCCTACATCACTTCGGCTCTTTGGAGGCTCCCCAATCATCTCATGCATGGCTTCCTCTACCGCTTTCCCCTTCGACTGGGTGGCTACCATCTTCTCAGTCATTACTTCTTCAGGCATCTCACGGTCCCAAATTGTCCTACTAGTCATGATTTCTTCATCCCAAAAGCCCTCTGCTGGTTTGATCGATCCAATGTCCCAGTCGTAGACATTATTGAAAACCTCAAACCCTGGTACAATTTTTCCATCCAGCCATTGCGGCTCAACTTCCCCTGCATAGGCACATGCTGCGGTTGCTGGCACAAAAGTCTTCCGGATATGAGGAATTTCCATTTTTGACTTCTCACCCCTCTCTAAAACACATGTGTATCCTAGACCCCTTCTATCCTTTTGGCCCTTGGTAGCAATAGCTGTTGGTATCCCCTGAGAATTTTTACCCAGTCCTGCGCCAGGGAGAAATGACATCCTCTTCATTATATTTAGCATTTGGGGGCTCTCTTCCTTGTGCTCTTCCTCACCTATCATGGCGACATGAAATCCACTAAACAGCTGCCTAGCGATCTCCAGTACTGAAACCTGATTCTCCCGTGCATCTCTTATAGTCGCAATCTAGCCCTCATGAGGTATCTTTACCATCTGGTGAAGTGTAGAGGGGACTCCACCCAACTTATGAAACCATGGTCTACCTATAAGAGCTGAGAAATTGGCGGGTATAGGTAGTACCACGAACTCCACTTCTGACTCTACGAGCCCCGTCTTCACTACTGCCGTGAATGTCCTCGAAGCATGCCTACGTGAGTTGTCATTGGCTGTGATGGTGAGATCAGATTTGGCTAACATATCCTCTGTTACCCCAAAAGCCGCCATTGCCACCCGTGGGCACACATTTATCGAAGAGCCATCATCTATCATTACGCAAGCAGTGTGCTTTTGGTTAATCTGTGCTCTTATGTATAGAGGGCGATTATGGTTGCGGCCTTCTGCCGGCAAATAAACACTGGTAAAAACAATATTTTCTCCTGATCCTCCTTTCACTACATCCAGAAGTTTCGTAGGCGAGATAGTTGTTGCCACAGTTGCCTTGCATAAAGCCTCTACCACCTTCTACCTATACGATGATGACTGTCTCAAAAGATCCCATATGGAGATTTGAGCCGGCGTCTTTTTTAGTTGTTTGACAATCGGATCTTCTTCCGGCTCTTTTCCCTTTCTGCCCCCAACCGGCTCCTGTGGCTTCTCAACTTCTGGGGCTACCCTTTCGCTCCGAGTTACAGCTCTTACTTTATGCTTGTTTGCTTCTTCATCCTCCTCCGAATCCCACGGGTCGGCAAATACTTCAGAATCATAGTTTTCAGTTCCACTATCATCAGTGGACCAGCAATCGATCACTGTAGCAGGAAGCCCTTCTTCACTCCCCTCATGGAGGTTCGTGACAGCAGTGTAGGTATCATTGCCGTATAATTCATTTAACACAAACTTTTCGAGTAAACTGGACCCGATCATATTCACTAGCGGGGGCATACTGTTGTACCCAGCCTTCTTTTGACCTTCTATCTTCTCTGGGTCTGTGATCTGCTTTGAGTTGATTAAATCTTGATTCGCGTGCCTCAATGTCTTGCAGTTATCGGTTATATGCCCGGTGTGCTGATGATATGCACAATACTCATCATCCTTATGTCCTGGCGTGCCTTGAGTTCTCGCAGGTTTGGGCGGCATAGGCTGTAACTTACCCTCTTTCATCAGTCTTCTCAACACCCATGACAAAGACCTTCCAAGATTGGAAAAATGCCTCGGGGTAGCATTAGCAGTTGACACCTCAGTAATTTTCCTTGTGCCACTAGCGAAACCCGTGGGTTTATTTTCCCCCTGGCTACTGCTACCTCTCTTGGGATAGTTCTCATTAGCTGCTCTCTTATCAAGGTACTCTCCTTCGGCCTCAATGGCGATGTCCTTTAGAGACTCCCAGTCCTTCAATCCTTTCATCCTCAATCCTTCTCTCAAATACGGGCTCGTATTTTTAATGAATAGCTGTATTTGATCCTGAGTATCTGGTTTCCTCTTCATTTCCATCACTCGATTGCTCCATCGGGTTAGATACTCATAGAAGGACTCGCCTCCCTTTTACTGTAACAGCTCTAGGTCCTTCAAGGTCACTTCCATCCTTGTACTGCAGTCGTACTGTCTCAAAAACTCCTCCGTTAATAAATCCCAGTCCTCCTTGGTTCGGCGATCGAGCCCATGGTACCAATCTACTGCTGGGCCAATGAAACTCAAGCAAAAGTACTCAATCTTCTGCTTTTTTATCAAAGTGGTGCTCTTCATCACCAGTGAGTATTGCTTTATGTGTGCCATGGGGTCGGAAGTGCCGTCAAACTTCGGAACATCCGGCATTTTAAAGTTCATTGGGACTAGATCTTCTCCTTCTAATTCCTTGTCTTCCGGGTTCATTCCTCGACCCTTTGTTAGCATTCTTGTCATTGCTTCAAATTTCTCCTCCATCTTCTTCCAGATGGCTTCTTCAGTTTGAGGGGCCTTCCCTTTCTCAGACATACGCTCCTCATATTCTTCATCTTCCCAATCATCATCTAGCCTAGGGACTGGTCTTCCCCTTTGTGCCCCTGAGGTAGTAGCTCTTAGGTTTACTGGTGGCATGCTAATTTCCTCTTGGGGGGTCTTCTCTGACCTCCCCCCTTTTATTATTTCTCATTGGAGGAGGTGGTGGGTTCAGCGGGGCAACTTGCTGACCCAAGGTGGCCATCATCGCCATCATACGGTTCTCAAACTCTTCAAGCCTTCTGCCCACTTCTTCTGCTATATTGGCCTGGTGGCATCTGCCCCTCTTGGTGAGTTTGCCATTTCTTCGGGTAGAGAAAACTGAGCTAAAGTAGCGTAGTTGGTTTCAGAAGAAGTGTCGGGATACTCTACCCTTTCTGGTAATTCGAAGAATGGATTTCTAAGTAGTCGCCCCCGAGACCCTCTTGTCCACCTAAGCGAATCTATGATGGCTGAAAAACACAAAGGGTCAGGATGATGCATGAATGTGCTAAGATGCATGATCGTGCTATACAACATTTACAAACCACATGCAAGCACATAGGTCCTTCCAACCTTGTTACTCCCGCACATGAGGCCATAGTCTCTTTCTTAGGTGGGATTGATCCATGGGTTAACAGGGAACTCGATGGACGCGCATGGTACACAGTGGAAAACTGGCAGCATAACCTCTCCTACCTAATGCACAAGCACATGGGTTATGATCGTTATGTATTTAGGCAGTCCGAATAAGTTGACATGGGCCTATCGGGGAATGAAAGCCTTTGATTAGGTGACCAATCAGATTATTTGGATTTGTCCAATACAAAATGATCCATATAGCAAGCAAGGTATTAAGGTTCATACCACCTAGGGGAAGTAACTATTTCCATTACATGAGCTTTAGTCAAAAGGTGGTGTTACTTTAGGGCTACCCAAGCATGGTCCTTGCCAACGGGTCTAGCTCATCACGAGCATAACGACCGATTGGGTCACCATTTAATATACCATGATGGTACGAGGCTTGGGCTGGTGATTATCCTTACCACTTCCCTACATTGAGTGAACGTAGAGTCGTGCTTCGGGAACGCACCGGGGCTAAAAGAGGGACCAAACTAGCATAGATCTAAGGCTCTAATGAGATGCAATGCAGTTTTGAAAGAAGGTAAAATTTTTAAGCTAAAACTCAATTATAATTTTTTTATCAAGGTACTTTCGAATCGAAGTCTCGAGTATGTCCCCAGAGGAGTCGCCACTGTGACGCGCGCCGAACCTCATGGCCTCCCGAGGGCCCACTTTAGGGTGATCAGGAAAGGTTCATGAAGCTTGTAAGGTATTTACAAGTGCGTCTATTTTGGGCAACAATGAGGTTTCTTGGAGTCGCCACCCAATAGAACATTGGGGAGGGTCGTCTAGCCTCAGTGAGCCTAAGACGGCGCATACATATCCATCTTGGGCAAGCCAGAGAGATCTTAGAGGTCTCAGCCTCTACCCCCTAGAGCCTAGGAATTGTAAATTTAAGTCTTTTGGTGAGACTCAAGAGGTGTCTTGGAAGTCCTAGATCTCTCGCCTCATTGAGCCCCAAAGACTAGAGTGAGTTCGGGACTTCTCATTTATTTATACCTTGATCAATATTATGATTAAGTTTTGAATTCATTATTTCACCAACTTTCCACACTATGCATTTAATTAAAGCGCAATCATTCACGTCAATAGCAATAAGTAAAGCATTATTAAAATAAACATTCTCAAAATAAATTACAATAACTAGGGGCGGACTACAACCCCCATTGTAAATAAAATGCAAATCACTAATAAATCGGGGTATTAATTAATGATGAGTGTAACACCCCCATACCCCCTGGAAGGATATCGGGGCGCCACGCGGACACATATGTATACATATACATCTACATACACTAGCGGAAGCGATAGCATTACACACATCCATTTAAGAATAACAAAATAATACTACACTAGGGCTCAATATGCAATTCATATTAAATACGTATATAAATACATATTTATCTTTTTACATGTTCGTATTAAAATTTATTTCCATTTAACTTGACATATATATTTATATGTAATTCTTTTACTTTTATTACATAATGATGTTACTCAAAACATCACCAACTCTATCTCTAACTTATACAAAAAGATATAGCAAAACTTCCTAGTGGCCCTATGATGCGCGCCGAATCCCGCGGCCGCCCCTCTGACCGCCTGCTTGAGGGCGATCGGGCAATTGAGGAACTATTGGCAACTTGTAAAGATATTTACAAGTGCGTCTATTTTGGGCAACTAGGGGGTTTCATGGAGTCTCCACCCAGTAGAACATTGGGAAACTTTCTCTTGCACGGAGAGCCTAAGACAACGCATAGTATCCATTTTGGGCCAACCAAAGGGGTCTTGGAGGGTAAACCTCACGCCCTATGGAGCCTAGGATTAACGTCAAAGTCTCGTGACACAAAAGGTGTCTTGGAGGTCATAGTTCCAATGAGTGATCGGATAGACCTCTCGCCTATTTGAGCCCAAAGACCAGAGCCGGGTTCGGGACTTCTCATCTATTTCTACCTTGATTATTTTATGATCAAATTTTATTTTTCATTAATTCGCTCTCTCTCCACACGATGCAATCAAATCAAAGCGCATTTATTCACATTTGGAAAGCGGTAAATGAACAAGTAAACAATGAAAGCGATAAATTACAATAACACAAGGAGCGGAATACAACTCCCTTTTATAAATGTGCGATACATACACAAATCGGGGCATTGCTTATTTCGAGGACTTTGGTCCTCGAATACATCACTATTAAAATGGATATTTTTATTGTGAGGATTTTATTTGATAAAGAATAGGACATTGGGTCCTTGATTTTATGAAGAATTCAGTTTATTAAATATAAAACGTTTGGCCGATTTTTACATTAGCGAGAAATACAACAATTTTGTCGTATATAGGAGAAACAATAAATAAATACATGAAATACAAAAGAGAGGAAGATAGGAAACTAAACCAGGCGAAATTTATGTATATGGGAGAACTCTCTCAAGCTCCAACCAATCCAAGAAGCAAAAACATATTCTCATAAAACAAGCCAAAAGGATGTTAAAATACAGAAGAAAGATTATAAACACACATAAAAATTTGGATGAACAGAATAGGGAAAAGAAAAAGATTTGGAAATGTGGGACAGAACCCACCGACGGGCTATATTGAATGACCGACGGGCGTCGGTGAAGGAATACAACCCGTCGCTCACTCGAAGGGAGCCGTTTGTGAGGGTGACCGATGGGTTATGCCTAAAGGTGACCAACGGACGTCGGTAACAGTAGATGACCCATCGGTCACCTCTGTCCCAGAAAAACAGAAGCTCTTCAAAAGGTAAAAAGATAAATTTTACACAAATTCAAAAAGAATAGTATCAAGAAACGAAAATAAGGGCAAGAGCAAGGATAATATCAAAAATGAAGGTAAAAAAAGGACAGAAAAGGGTCCGGAATATTTACCCTCAGAACAACCTTTTGCTTGGATTCCTTATTGTTATCTGACTTTCCTCACGTTCCACGAGAAGGTTCAAACAAAAGACCAAGTGTTGAAGATAGAGTGTGTCCTCAATAGCTCGATGAAAATTGAATTTTGGAAATCAAAACCCGTAAAATTCCTCTTTCTTTTGAAGAGTTGAATTCTTGAATTAGTTAGATCTTTTTAGAAATGTGTTTGTTGGAAGAGAGAGAAAATGGGCGTGAATTTTGGCAGAGTTTCCCCTATTTTTGCAAAAATTTTCCAACCCATTTTATGCGAAAACTCAAAGCTTTTATAGGCCAGGCACGACCGATGGGCGTCTGTCGTGGCGACGGGCGTCGGAAGAATCATACTGACACAATGATTCATCCGACGGCCCTGCCACTTTTACCGACGGGCGTCAGAATAATCCTTCTGACACAAGGATTCATCCGACGGCCCTATTATTTTCACTGACGGGCATCGGAAGAATCCTTCTGACACAAGGATTCATCGATCCTGCCACCTGTCCGATGGGCTGGCCGTCCGTCGAGGAAAACATACTTTTTGGACTTTAAAAATTCCTCGGTTTTCCCCCCTTCTGCCTACGGAAGGTAAAAAGACTCGTTTCTCGTGGAGCATGGGACTAAATCCTTCGAATCCAAACCGTTTATACAGGCTCGGATACCGATTTCATAATAGGGTAATCTCTGATCCAGACAGCTCCGGGACACGGTACTTACAGTTGCCCCCAGTTTTGGGGAAAACTAGTGCACAAGTGCCTAGATGAGCCAAAACTCAGAGAAAGGATAGAAAGGAAGAAAGTGTACATATGGCGGTTCTTACCTTCCGTGCCGTTTACCGGGTAGACCTCGTCTCAGTCTGTTCGATAGGTGAAGATATCCCTGTCGGTCTCGTCTCGACCTGTAGGTGTTGGTGAGATGTAGCCTTCTCTAGCCACGACCTCGATGTGAAGAGCAGTGTTTCTTTAACCACAACTTCGATTGTTTCTGCTGGCCTTATCTCAGCTCGCGCAGTGTTTGAGGAGATGTAGCACTTTCTGACTATAAACTCGATGTGAAGAGCAGTGTTTCTATAACTGCAGCTTCTGCTTCTACTGGCCTCATCTCGGCTCGCGCAGGGTTGAGGAGATGTAGCACTCTCTGACTACAAACTCGATGTGAAGAGCAGTGTTTCTCTAACTGCAGCTTTGGCTTCCGCTGGCCTCGTCTCGAATCGCACAGGGTTGAGGAGATGTAGCACTCTCTGACTACAAACTCGATGTGAAGAGCAGTGTTTCTCTAACTGCAGCTTCTGCTTCTGCTGGCCTCGTCTCGGCTCGCGTAGGATTTGAGGAGATGTAGCACTCTCTAACTACAAACTCGATGTGAAGAGCAGTGTTTCTCTAACTGCAACTTTGATTGGTGAGAAGCGGTACTCTCTGACCGTAATCCTGATTTTGTGGAGGAGGAGACCTTGCTGGGTTCCCTTTTCAAGAAGACACGAATCTTAGGTGCTTGTGTTCGGACTTTTGATCGATGCTTGTGTTCGGATCAATGTTTCTCTGTACCTGTGTGATAAAAGGTTTTGTTAATTCATGTTTGAGTTATTATCTTTTAACATGTCCATGAATGATGTGGTTTTGTTTTATTTACCATGTCACGTTTTAGTTATATTCTTTTCCTTTCTTTTCATTAAGTTGTCACTTTTCAAATCTTGGTTATCTTTTGTTATTATTTTCCCTTTTGTTTGTTATGTCGTCCTCATTTTGGAATATGAGTAAATGTGAAAACATACACTTACCTGTAATATGAATGAATTATAAATAACTGAATGAATGCATAAAACTGAAAACAAAAGTTTTTCACTAGAAATATCCACTTTTGTACAATGTATATACAAAGTGAAAATATACAAACAATGACTCCCTGAACATCAGAGGGGCGCATAGTCGGAGGGCTCCTCGTCGGGATCCTCATCGTCTGAGATATGCATCGTCCCTGGCTGAGGTGGAGGTGGAGCTGACTGTGTCGGAGGTGGAGGCTGAGCCGTGGAAGATCCTAGCCCAACATCGTGGGTTTGTCTAAACCTGATCTGAGCATAGCCATCCAAGAAGGGCTGGGTGCACGTCCTCATGAACTCCAAAGTCTCTGAAACTGTGCCTCCTAACTTCTTGAATGCCTGGCTCATCTGAGTAGTCTGCTCGTCGGCGGTCCTCCTCATCTGATCTAGGCGCAGCTCCGTCTGCTCCCTAAACTCCCTCATGGTCTGGGACAAGGGAGGAAGGATCCCCTCTATCGCCTGGACTCGGGACCTCAGGGAGTCGAGTGACTCATCGATCATCTGTAAAGTCATATTAACTCTCTGAGACGCCTGGTCCTGGGACGTCCTCAGATCATGAGTGAGCTACTGTCTAAGCTCCCTCTGGCCCTAGGCAATCTACTCTACCAGCCTCGCCTGCTCGTCCTTAAAGGTCTCCACGACCTGAGCCTGCTCTCGTACTGTGTGTTCAATAAAACCGGCCTGCTCTTGGGCCAACAGCTCTATCATCCGGGACTGCTCCTAAATAGCAGCCTGCTGACGGTCTAACCTCTCCTGTAGAGCTCTGTCTCTCTCATCCTGTCATCGCTCGAAGGCTGCGAACATAGTAGTGAGGAGCTGGGAGAAATCAGGCTGTGCTGGTTGTTGCTGTGCTGGCTTTGGCGGTGGGGCCGTGGAGGAAGATGCCCCCGGGTCGCTCCGAAAGTATGGGTGATACCTCTCGGGGATGCACCCTGGTGCTCGGTGATGGAGCAGGAGTCGGCGCCCTGGATGCCGGTGAAGAACCGAATAGCTCGTCCATAGTGAACTCCACGTTGAAATCCAACGGAGTGCAGGGCGGCTCCTGCTCGGGCTGCGGCTGAGGAGGATGAGGAGGCTGCTGCTCTGGCTGAGGAGGTTGCTGCTCTGGCTGAGGGTGGAAGGGAGAAGACCTGTCGGGTCTCGTGGATAGATAGCAACCTGAAAGCCTCTGCCTGCCCTAACAGCTATGAAATCATCCCCATCTGTACTGCTGCGGAGGCATGCACATGTATCCCCTCGTCCAGGGGTGCTCTCAGCCTATCCGGGGTGACTCCTAACCCCAAAAGCAAACGAGTGATGACTCCCCCTACTATCACCACAGGCGTCAGCCCTCTGCCAAATCTGATCAGGTTAGCCAAGGTCTCATGGCTAACGTTGAGGCGCTGGCCTGCCACCATGGCCCAGAGACTCCAGATCTCGGCCACGTTAAGCGACCCTGGATTACCAGCTTGCCCGAGGTACGAACTGGATAGCACTCCGTGCAGGTACCGGAGTGCCCGAGACACCAGTACGGTGCTCTTTGCTGTATTGTGGTCATACAGCACTCCTGGTAAGGCAATGGCTGCCCAGTGGGCGAGTCTCACCGCTCACCACGGGATCTCAACCCCCTCCTCTCTGGGAAGCCCCATGCCCTCCGCGAACCTCTACCTGGTGATGCTGAAATGCTGGCCATCGAACCAGAACTGTACCACCCCCGGCTCTATATCTGATCTCTGAAAACCGCCGTAATGCAGGGTGGCTAGCACTTGTCAGGTAGACTCAGGGAAGGTCTGGAAAGTAGGCTCAAGGAACTATGTCCATTCGGCGCCCTCGATAAGTATGTCGATCTCCGGGGCCATCCCTAGGGCCTCTAGGAACGACCGAGACACAAAGCGACTAGCCCGGATCTCCACCTGAGCTAGCACTCTGTATCTCTGGGCTGACTCGCCGTCCATCCACACCGGAACCTCAACCTCGGGCTGGGCCTGTGGTGCTCTGCGCCTAGGAGGCATCCTGCAAAAGAGATGTTAGATAACAAAAATTTAATGAAACAGGCGTTATTAGGCTCGTTTTCGAGGTGAGAGCCCATTGGGGCCTCACTCGGGCAATAGCGGCCCGACTACGAGGTGAAACAAAACAGATAAAAAAATGAAAATGGGCAAGATCCTGTCAAGGGATATTGCCCAGCATGCTTCGCACATATCAAAAGAAGAAAAACATGCAATTGGCATAGCAAGAATTAAAGATTAGTAAAAATGGGCAGCACCCTGACAAGGGTGTGCCCCACTTTCTGCGTAGAAAAAGATATTCCGAAAGCGAATAAAAATGGACTTTTTAGACCACAAGACATACATTATACACAAAAATAATCAATTT
The DNA here is from genome assembly GCA_947683425.1 of Excoecaria cochinchinensis. NCBI lineage: Eukaryota > Viridiplantae > Streptophyta > Magnoliopsida > Malpighiales > Euphorbiaceae > Excoecaria > Excoecaria cochinchinensis. The sequence goes on along the minus strand of CANTUQ010000028.1, from coordinate 4,162,227 downwards.
TAGAATAAAAAATGAAAATTTGGGCAGCACCCCGGCAAGGGTGTGCCCAACCTCCTGCATAAAAAAGGCATCAAAATAGGTCTCAGGCCTCAATAACAATATGTATATAAATGGGATGCACCCCGGCAAGGGTGTGCCCCCAACAACAAAATATATGCGCTAGAAAGCTTATTTCTAAGGCGACAAAGGTATAGAAAAGTCCTATTTCTATGTGATCATGCAAAGGCTCAGATTAATTGCACTCAAAATTATTAAAAAAAGCGAGCAGCATTCTCCCTAGATATTTAAGGCATCTAAAGCATCCTAACCATTTTTAAGGCTAAAAGAAGAAGAAATAAAGAAGAAATAAATTAAATTAAAAGGTAAAGTAGTTATTTTACTTACTTGCAGTCGCAAAAAGTGTAGAAAAATTGAAGAAAAATGAGTGTCCGAGCGTCCGGTGAGTGGAGAACGCGAAAAGATAAAGAAATTGCAAGAAAAAGGAGAAGAAATACTTGAAAATGCAGAAAAAAATGCAAAAAAAAAAATTGTTTTGAGAGGGAAAGTGAAAATGACAGCAGCCACTGGTCCGTCTGTCACTCGCCCTTATATAGAGTTTCGTGATCGACGGGCTGGGCGTCGCTAGGAGCTACCAACGGACTGCCCGTCTATCGTTCCCCATTCCCCAATTAATGCGCATTTAATGCTCGTGATTAATGCTATGCTGACGTATGCATCTGCCAGGTGGATTTTTACCGACGGGCAGGCTGTCTCTTATGAGAAACGGGTAGGCCGTCGGGGGCGCTTCTCTATAACTTCCTCCAACAATTTAGCTTTTTTGTGTCTTTTCATTTTCCCAACATCTTGAGCCCCTCATTCTTCTCAAAATGTCTTCTTCCCCTCTTCTCCAAAGAATGCACCGCATACTAGATGACAAGCACACTTGGGAAAAAGGTGCCCTATCTTCCCTGTCTGGGCTAAAATATCTGCATCGGGTCAAGGTTGACTAGAAACTTCTTCTGGCGGCGACTCACTTCTGGAACCCCCGGTTTCACGTCTTCCGGTTCACTTATCAGGAGTTGTGCCCCCTGCCTGAGGAGTTAGCTGCCATTCTTGGAGCCTGGTACCCCCCTAACGTTCTACCTTGCATCCCCCGTTGCGGTCTACTCCAGACTCGGGATATAGCTATGGCTCTCGGCATACCCCCTTCTGAGGCCGTCCGGCTGGTTTCTCCGGGCTCTTCCTTTACGTTGGAGCCACTGATAGAGGCTCTAGATCGGTTCACTGGTGTCCCTACATACCGGGTAAGCATCATATTTGTGTTTTGCATGACGAACTTTCTCACTGTGGTTCTAGGGGGTTTAACAGGCGACCCTTGCCTGTTCGGAGTTCTGAGCGACTTTCATCGGGGATCATCACCCTTCCCACTTATTTTAGTTGAAACCATCCTGGGTTTGGACTCTGTTAGCTCTGGATCCACCACTACTTTCACCGGCAGCCCCTTATTGCTCCAGTTACATCATTATTTTAAAGGTAGTGTGTCCCTTGTGGATTTTCACACAAGCTTTTCTTGGCGGAAGGTGCGTCCTTTCGGATTTTCACATAACCTTTTGCCTTACTTTTGCTTGAAGTAAACCCTACTTACTCCTGCGGCTTTTTTTTTTTTAGATCTGGCTGCAAGAGAAACTGAGGATGCTGTCTAAACCACCTCCTCGGGTCATTCCACAGTACTCGCCGAGCCATTTCCTTTCGCGACAACGGCTGTATGAGTGTGCCACTACTGGTGAAGGCATTACCAGATTTGGCGAACTGTCAGATGACGATATCAGCTTCACCTCTGCTTGGCTCCCATTGTCTCATGTGGTCACTGATGGGCCATCGGGGTGTGTTCCCCTCTGTGGGCTCCGTCAAGCCACCTTCTGCATCACTTCTCGATGTGCACGTCAGCTCGGGATGACCCAGGATGTGGTGAGGGTTCCCTTATCTTTTCGGGGAGGAGCTCTTTCAGCTGCGTTCGCCTCTAGGTATCATGAGCTGTGGAGCAAACAACCAGTGAAGACTATCATCCCGAGGTTTGGCGATCATTCCGTGGCTTTAACCAGCGAGTACAAGAAATGGGTCCTCAGCCCAGCATCTGATAATAGGACACGAGGGCTCAAGCATTTGGTTGGCGAGAGCAGTGGCAGGACTTAGCTTAGCTTACATATGTATTTATTTTGCTCTTACATTTCTTTTTAATGCAGAACTAGAAAATGATGAAAATGAAAAGAATAATATTTGTTCTATTTCACGAAATTGTGTACATTTCCATGTAATTTCAGCATACATGATCAGTTTTGACATTAACTCGACCGTGTATGCCCTATTAATACATGAAACCAAATTTTAACAGCATCAACTCCTGTTACCAATCGGCCCTCTCGGGTTTTAACGATTGGACATTTTCTCTCGTGCCTCTTATTTTTGCACAGGATGCCTTTTTTTGGTTTTCACCCTGTCGAGGCGCCCAATTTTAGCACGGCCGCCTTTTTTCGGTTTTCAACCTGCAGGGAATTTTATTCTCTTCTTTTTATTTTGGTCTTTAGCCATGGAACCTTTTGAGTTTGTCGATATTGATCGGTTCTTTGAATTCATTTCCATCACTATCCGACAAGATTACAGCTCCTTTGGACAACAGCTTTTTAAGGATATACGGCCCCTCCCAGGTTGGTCTGAATTTTCCTCTGATATCCGGTATACCTGGTCTCATCTGCTTGAACACTAAGTCCCCTTCCTTCAACGGATGCTTTCTCACCTTCTTCCCGAATGTCCTGGCCAACCTTTTATGGTAGATCTGATTGTGATAATAAGCCTTCAGCCTACTCTCATCCAGTAAGTTTAAATGCTGTAGTCTCTGTCGTGTCCATTTAGCCCTCTGAATTTGGGCTTCCATAATCACCCTCAACGATCGGAGCTCTATCTCAACTGGCAACACTGCCTCCGTCCCGTATACCAGAGAATATGGCGTAGCGCCCGTAGATGTCCTTACAGTTGTCCTGTATCCCCACAGTGCGAAGGGTAGCTTCTCCGCCCAGTCTTTGTAAGTTTGGACCATCTTGGATAGTATCCTTTTCACATTTTTATTAGCGGCCTCTACTGGCCCGTTAGCTTGTGGTCGATAGGGAGAGGATCTGTGGTGCTTGATACCATACTTCTCAAGGAGCTTTCTGGTTTCCCCATGAACTGCACCCCGTTGTCAGACATTATGTGGTGAGGGAGGCCATATCTGCAGATCAAATTTCTCTCTATGAACTTGGGCATATCCCTTGCGTCAATCTTTTTGAAGGATTCTGCCTCTAACCATGGTAAAATAGTCAATTGCGACTATGATGTATCTGTGTCCATTAGATGCCGTAGGGCGAATCTCTCCAATGATATCTATCCCCCAATCAGCGAAAGGCCAAGGCGATGTCAGGTTGTATAGCTCTGATACTGGCAGGTGTCTCAAATCTGCGTACTGTTAGCATAACTGGCATTGCTTGACATACTTTGAGCAGTCATTGTCCATCGTAAGCCAATAGAAGCCTTGCCTCATGATCTTCTTTGTCAGAGTTAAACCGCTCATGTGAGCCCCACAGACGCCTGCATGGGTCTCCTTCATTACCTTGCGGGCTTCTTTTTCATTCAAGCACCTGAGCTGAATCCCGTCTGCCTGTCTTTTGTACAACACTCCTTCCAAGGATATGAACTGAGTAGATAGCTTCCGGATCATTCTCTGGTATTTCTCGGTAGCTTCCTCTGGAAACCTAGCATTTTCCAAATAATTCATAATGTCAAAGTACCATGGTTTTCCATCCGCCACTTCTATTTCCATTACTGGCTCGATCTCAAAGCTGGGCTTCTCAGAACTCAAAATTAGCACTGGTTTCATAGCTACCCCTTCAGGATTATCCCACATCGACACTAGGTTTGCCAACGCATCAGCTAGACGGTTCTCATCTCTTGGCACGAAGTGGAAAGTGCAGGTTTCAAACTGCCCACATATCTCTTTCAAATATTCAACATAGGGTACCAGCCGCTTTTCTTTTACAGCCCACTCACCTCGGATCTAGTTAATCACCAAGGATGAGTCACCAAAGACTTCTACGTTCTTTGCCCCCAAAGCAGCTAAAGCTTCTAACCCGAAAGTGCATGCTTCATATTCGGCTTCATTGTTGGTTGCTTTGTACCTCAGCTTCTTGGCTAGAGGGAGTTTCTCATTATCTAGGGTTCTTAAAATAATTCCAACTCCGGCCCCCTTGTTATTAACTGCCCCGTCGAAGTCTAACTGCCATCCTTGGACAGAAATCGCGACTATGCTCTCATCAGGAAAGGTGAACTCGGGGGTGTCCCCTTGAATGGGATGCTCAGCAAGAAATTTGGCTACGGCTCACCCCTTAATAGTTTTGCGAGTGATGTATTCCACATCAAACTCCTGCAGCAAAAGCAACCACCTCCCCATCTTACCAAGTAAAAACGGCGCTTCTTGCAAATATCTCAACGGACTCTGCTTAGCCACTGCCTGAACTTTGTACGAATGGAAATAATGCCTTAGCTTCTTTGATGCCCAAATCACTGCGAGGCAGATTTTCTCTACCTCAGCATATTTTATCTCATAAGCCAGGAACTTCTTGCTGAGGTAATAAACTACAAATTCTACTCCAAATTCATCCTCTTGAGCCATCATGGCACCCACAGAACTGCCTTCCACCGCCAGATATAGGATAAGCGGTTTGACTGGTTACGGCGGCCTTAACACTGGCGGATTCAACAGATATTCCCTGATGCTGTCAAAGGCTTTCTGGCAGTCTTCATTCCAGACCATAGGTTGATTCTTTCTGAGCAGCTTAAAAATGGGCTCGCATATCGAAGTGAGCTTGGCAACGAATTGGCTGACATACTGCAGCTTGCCCAGGAAACTCCTTACATCCTTCTCCTTTTGCGGCACGGGCATCTCCCTCATGGCCTTTACCTTGTCCGGGTCAATTTCTATTCCCCTCTGGCTGACGACATGTCCCAACAGTTTCCCCGAAGTTACCCTGAAGATACACTTCTTGGGGTTAAGTCACAGATTGTACTTATCAATCCTGGTGAAGAACTTCTCTAGAGCTTCAAAATGGCCCTCTCGGGTGGCTGACTTGACCATCATGTCATCGACATACACCTCCACCTCCTTGTGGATCAGGTCGCTTAAAATCTTGGTCGCCATCCTCTGGTATGTGGCCCCTGCATTTTTCAGGCCAAAAGGCATAACTCGGTAGGCATAGGTCCCCCACTCTGTGATGAAAGCGGTCTTAACCCGGTCAGCTATCTTGTTTAGGATCTGGTTGTAGCCTATATAACCATCTCCAAAGCTGTACATCGCGCAGTTGGCGGCACTGTCTATCAACACATCAATGTGGGGTAGTGGAAAATCATCTTTAGGGCAGGCCTTGTTCAGATCTCGATAATCCACACATACCCTGACCTTCCCATTTTTCTTCGCTACAGGGACTACGTTCGCCAACCATGTAGGATACTGCACTTCAACAAGGAACTTGGCCTCAATCTGCTACCGAATCTCCTCCTTGACCTTGTCTGCCCATTCTGGCCTGAGCCTTCTTAACTTCTGTTTTACAGGCTTATAGTCTGGATAAGTCGGGATAGCATGTTCTGCTACGTCTCGGTCGATCCCTGGCATGTCTTTATAGGTCCAGGCAAAGACTTTCTCATATTTTCTTATTATTCTCTCAAATTTTTCTCTATCATCAGGAGTTATATTTGATGCTATTAGAATTTCCTTCGAATTTTTCGAGGTTCCAAGATTAAAAGGCGTTGTATCAGTGGAATCAATAACAAAAATTGATGGAATATGATCATGTTCATGCATGTTGAAATTATTGGAAACATCGCACAAGTAAGAGAAATTATTTGCCTTATTAATAATATTATAATTGTCATTTACATCATAAAAAATTTCTGGAATAAAAAGACAATCTAAGCTAGAGTGTTCTTCTGCCTCCCTAGAGGTCGATGCTGCTGCAGCTTGCTCATCGGCTTCTTGATTCAGCTGAGGCCCTTCCGTTGCGTCTGAGGAAATCTTTAAATCCCCAATCTTTAGTTCTGTTTCTGCCATCTTCTCTTTCCCCTTCAGCCTGGCAATCAGCATCTTCTCGGTGACAACCTCTTCGGGCTCACATATGTCCCAAGCAATGCACTGAGTCACGACCTCTTCATCCCAGAAGTTCTCAACTGTCTTGATAACCCCGACATCCCAGTCAAATACATCGTTGAAGATCTCAAATCTAGGGACAATCCTCCCATTCACCCACTACGGCTCATCTTCACCTGTATAAGCACATACTGAGGATGCGGGCACAAAGCTCTCTGAGATATGAGGGATCTTATCTGCCGTCTTCTTCTTGCCAAAACTGCCTCTATACCCCACACCCTTCCGGTTCTTCTGACCTCGAGTGGTGATTGCAGTCTGCAGTCCTTGAGAATTTCTTCCCAAACCAGTCCCAGGGAGATAGTGCATCTTCTTCATCATGTTAACCACTGCTAGGTTATCCACTGGTCCGTGCTCTTCTCCTATCATTGACACGTGGAAGCCACTAAATGGCTGATTAGCAATTACAAGAGCCGACACCTGATTCTCCCTGGCTGCCTTAATAGTTACCACCTCCCCTTCATGTGGGAACTTTATCACTTGATGCAGCGTGGATGGTACTCCTCCTAGTCTGTGAAACCAAGGCCTCCCAAGCAGGGCTGAGAAATTAGCTGGAATGGGCAGAACTACAAACTCTACTTCCATCTCAATGGGTCCCGTCTTGACCAGGGTCTTGAATGTTCTCGAGGCTTGTCTTCTTGAATTATCATAGGCTGTAATCATGAAATCTGATTCACTGAGCATATCCTCACTCAATCCAAAAGCCTGAAGAGCTATCAGAGGGCAAACATTGATAGAAGATCCATCATCTACCATAACGCAAGCGGTGTGCTTGTCGTTAATCTGTGCTTTGATATACAGGGGTCGGTTATGATCACGGCCTTCGACTGGCAGGCCGGCATCGAAAAAAACCAATCTCTCCCCCGATCCTCCTTTAACTAGACCCAAAAGTTCTGATGGGGAAATTGTAGTGGCAATAGTGGACTCAGTTAAGGCCTCTACCACTTTCTGCCTGTGAGAAGGGGACTGTCTTAAGAGATCCCAGATGGATATCTGAGCCACGGTCTTTTTCAACTGCTTAACAATCTTGTTCTCCTCCAGCTCCTTTTCCATCGATGGCTGTGCTGGTTCCGGTACCCTTGTAATCTCAGGGACCACTCTCCCACTTCTTTTCATAGCCCCTACCTCTTCTTCATCCTCATCAGATCTCCACAAATCAGAGCTCATCTCTCCTTCCTCTTCAGCCTCTTCACCGCTCTCACTGTTCGACCAACAATCAATGGTCGCTACAACTGCTCTTCCTTCTTTATCCTCAGAACAAACAACAGCAATACCCTTGCTCCCATATAAGTCCTGCAGCACGTACCACTCTGGCAAGCTGGATCCGATCATAAAAACTGGTGGTGGCACGGCATTGTAACCAGGCTTCTCCTTGGATTCCCTCTTCTCAGGGTGAAAAATTTATTTGTCATCAATCAGATCTTGAAAAAAGTGTCTCAGCGCCTTACACTTGTCTGTTAGATGGCCTGTGTGCTGATAAAATGCACAGTATTCATTGTCCTTATGACCTGGCTTCCCTAGCGTCGCGTCATAGCAGGCCTAGGAGCCAGAGGCTGCAACTTTCCTTCCTTTATCAACCTTCTTAAGACCCAAGACAGTGGTCTTCCTAAGTTCGAAAACTTCCTCGGGGTAGTTGCGTCAGTAGCAGATACCTCAACCGTTCTTCTGGTTCTACCATTGGGACCGGCTGGCCTATTTGTCCCTTGACTAGTATTAGCTCTCTTTGCAAAACTATCATTGCTAGCTTTCTGGGCTAAGAAATTTCCTTCCGCTTCAATGGCTATGTCTTTCAGAGACTCCCAATCCTTCAGCCCTTTCATCTTCAGACCATCCTTCAAATACGGGCTTACATTCTTGATAAACAGGCTGATTTGGTCTTGGGTGTCTGGCTTTCTTCGCATTTCCATTACCCTGTTCCGCCAGCATGTGAGATAGTCGTGAAAATATTCCCCGGCCTTCTTCTGGAGCAATTCAAGGTCCTTAAGAGTCACCTCCATCCTGGTGTTGCAATCGTATTGCCTCAAGAACTCCTCTGTGAGTAGATCCCAATCTTCCTTAGTTCGACGATCGAGGCTATGATACCAATCGATGGCAGGGCCAGTCAGACTCAAACAAAAGTACTCCACCTTCTGCCTCTTAGACAAAGTGGTCCCTTTTATGACCAGAGAGTACTGCTTCACATGGGTAGTCAGATAAGAGGTACCGTCAAATTTTGGCACACAGAGCATCTTAAAATTGTAAGGAATCGGATCTTCTCCCTCCAATTCTTTATCCTCCGGGTTCATCCCTTGACCTCTACTCAGCATACGGGCCATGGCTTCAAACCTCTCTTCCATCTTCTTCAGAATGAACTCATCAGTTTGGGGTGCCTTCCCCCTCTCAGATACAATACTCATTTTGTCGTCTTCGTCATCCCTGTCATCATTTACCCTTAGCGCTGGTCTTCTCCTCTGACCTCCCGAAGCTACTGACCTCAGCTCTATTAGTGGCGGCCGAATAGGCTCTTCTTGTCTCTCAGCTCTTTCCTCTTCACGTTCATTTTGTCTCATGGGAGGAGGAGGTGGTGGTGGATTCTACGGAGCATTCTGTTGTGCTAAAGCAGTTAGCATGTTCATCATTCTGCCCTCAAACTCTTCAAACCGTCGACCCACTTCTTCTGTAATCATGGCCCTGGTGGCGTCATTACCCCTAGGTGAGTTTGCCATCTCAGATACGGCACAGCTGACTTCCGGTAAGATCTCTGGAAGGCCTTCTCTATCTAGCAGTTCAGATGCAGGAACTCGGATCAACTGTCCGGTAAGCGCTCTAGTCCACCTAGGCAGATCTATGATGGCTGCAGGGACAAGGAGTTAGATGTGATGCATGGAATGCAGATGCAATGCATGATCGTGATATGCAACACTCTCAAAACACAAGCAAGCAGGTAGGTCCTTTCGCCCTTATTTCTCCCACACACGTGGTCGCGCGGTCTCTTTCCTAGGCGGGATTAGCCCAAGGGTCAGCGGGGGACCCAATGGACGCGCATGATGCACGGTAAAAAATCGGTAGCATGACACTCCTATGCTAATGTACAAGCGAATGGATAATAATCATCATGTATTTAGACATTCCAAAAATTTTGACATGGCCCTACCGGGGCATGAAAGCCTTTGGCTAGGTTACCAAGCAATACATCTGGACTCGCCCAATACATAGTGATCCATACATCAAACATGGAATTACGTTTCATATCACCTATGGAAAGTAGCTACGGCCATTACATGAGCTTTGGACAAGGGAGATGTTACTTTAGGGCTACCCAAGCATGATCCCTGCCGACAGGTCTAGCTCATCATGAGCATAACGACTGATCGGGTCATCATTTGATATACCATTAGGTACAAAGCTTGTGCTGGTGATTATCCTTAACACTTCTCCACATTGAGTGAACGTAGGGGTTGCGCTTCAGGAATGCACCGAGGCTAAGAAGGGACCAATCTAGCATATTCTAAGGCTCTAATGGGATGTAAATACAAATTTGAAAGAAAGCAAATTTATGAATTAAACTTTAATCATAAATGTTAAGCGAGGCATTTTTAAATCAAAGTCTCGAACAGTTGTCCCCAGTGGAGTCGCCACTATGACGCGCGCCGGATCCCGCGGCCGCCGCTCTGACAGCTCGCTTGAGGGCGATCAGGCAATTGAGGATCCGTTGGCAACTTGTAAAGATATTTACAAGTGCATTTATTTTGGGCAACTAGGAGGTTTCATGGATTCGCCACCCAATAGAACATTGGGAAAGTTTCTCTCGCCTCGGAGAGCCTAAGACAATGCATAGTATCCATTTTGGGCCAACCAAAGGGGTTTTGGAGGGTAAACCTCTCGCCTAAGGAGCCTAGGATTAACGTCAAAGTCTCATGATACAAAAGGTGTCTTGGAGGTCATAGTTCCAATGAGTGATCGGATAGACCTCTCGCCTCTTTGAGCCCAAAGACCAGAGCCGGGTTTGGGACTTCTCATCTATTTCTACCTTGATTATTTTATGATTAAATTTTAATTTTCATTAATTCGCTCTCTCTCCACACGATGCAATCAAATCAAAGCGCATTTATTCACATTTGGAAAGCGGTAAATGAACAAGTAAATAATGAAAGCGATAAATTACAATAACACAAGGAGCGGAATATAGCTCCCTTTTATAAATATGCGATACATACACAAATCGGGGCATTGCTTATTTTGAGGACTTTGGTCCTCGCATGCATCATTATTAAAATGGATATTTTTATTGTGAGGATTTTATTGGATAAAGAATAGGACATTGGGTCCTTGATTTTATGAAGAATTTAGTTTATTAAATATAAAACATTTGGCCGATTTTTACATTAGCGAGAAATACAACAATTTTGTCGTATATAGGAGAAATAATAAATATACACATGAAATACAAAAGAGAGGAAGATAAGGAACTAAACCAGGCGAACTTTTCGTATACGGGAGAACTCTCTTAGGCTCCAACTAATCAAAGAAGCAAAAACATATTCTCACAAAACAAGCCAAAAGGATGTTAAAATATAGAAGAAAGATTATAAACACACATAAAAATTTGGATGAATAGAAAAGGGAAAAGAAAAAGATTTGGAAATGTGGGATAGAACCCACCGACGGGCTATACTGAATGACCGACGGGCATCGGTGAAGGAATACAACCCGTCGCTCACTCGAAGGGAACCGTCTGTGAGGGTGACTGACGGGTTATGCCTAAAGGAGACCGACGGATGCCAGTCACAGCAGATGAACCGTCGGTCACCTCTGTCCCAGAAAAATAGAAGCTCTTCAAAAGGCAGAAAGACAAATTTTACACAAATTCATAAAGAATAGTAGCAAGAAACAAAAATAAGGTCAAGAGCAAGGATAATATCGAAAATGAAGGTAAAAAAAGGACAGAAAAGGGCCTGGAATATTTACCCTCAGAACAACCTTTTGGTTGGATTCCTTGTTGTTATCTGACTTCCTGCACGCTCCACGAGAAGGTTCGAACAAAAGACCAAGTGTTAAAGATAGAGTGTGTCCTCAACAGCTCGACGGAAATTGAATTTTTGAAATCAAAACCCATAAAATTCCTCTTTCTTTTGAAGAGTTGAATTCTTGAATTAGTTAGATCTTTTTAGAAATGTGTTTGTTGGAAGAGAGAGAAAACGCGCGTGAATTTGGCAGAGTTTCCCCTATTTTTGCAAAAATTTTCCAACCCTTTTTATGAGAAAACTCAAAGCTTTTATAGGCCAGGCACGACTGAAGGCCGTCTGTGGTGGCGACGGGCGTCGAAAGAATCCTACTGACACAAGGATTCATCCAACGGTCCTGCCACTTTTACCGACGGGCGTCGGAATAATCCTTCTGACACAAGGATTCATCCGACGACCCTGTCATTTTCACCGACGGGCGTCGGAAGAATCCTTCTGACACAAGGATTCATTGGTCCTGCCACCTGTCCGACGGGCTGGCCTCCGACCGATGGGATGACCGTCCGTCGAGAAAAACATGCTTTTTGGACTTTAAAAACTCCCCGGTTTTCACCCCTTCTGCCCACGGAAGGTAAAAAGACTCGTTTCTCGTGGAGCATGGGACTAAAGCCTCCGAATCCAAACCGTTTGTATAGGCTCGGATACTGATTTCATTATAGGGTAATCTCTGATCCAGACCGCTCCGGGACACGGTGCTTACAGGCCCTTGACATGCAGATGCACGTTTTCTCATCCAAACCTATAACCTACACGAAAACAAACATCCGTGCTAAGCAATAACGCGTAGTGGGGATGAAAATAATACAAAGGACTTCTTTCTGAAGTCACACATAAATCACACATTTCATATAACACAATCAAATATCTCATGAATATAACTTTCACACACTTGTACAGGGCATGTAATCAAATATAGCAATCACCATGTGTTCACATACATGTAATCATGTACTTGTATATAGATCTTTCATGTATTTAAACTTTACTCTCATGTGCTATGACATTTATTCAGAGCAATACTTTTAATCATCTCAAGTTCACTACACAACATTAATAAGCCTGAATTCCCTTTAGGGTGGATACGGGTAACTCTGGATACTGTTTACAGTATCTTACATGTAGAGAATTAACTCAAACTCTATGGAATACACGAGGTATTCCGAACTCTAGGCACAATTAAGGCCAACTCTAGCAGCTGCACTCTAGCCCTTTATAAGCATGCTTATCTATCCACTATAACGGTAATCAGGCTCAATAATAACTCAATTATACGATACTCTGATGCCAAAGCATAGATTATAACTTAAGTGCACTCATCAACTTCAGAGGCATTTAATTCATATACAATCTTTATTAATCATGTTCAATAACTAAAAGCATGTAACATTTAAATTCCATGCATAAACTCTTACATCACATCATCATATACATGCACTCATAGGTTCATACATTTTTATCATACCATTTACAATCCTTAATACAATTATACATTGTTACTTTATTAGTTAAATTACCAATTTAATCATACTCATGTGCATTTCCCTGTTGATAACTACTTTATAGTCATTTGCTAACCCTAAACATGCATAATAAGCTAAGGGGAAGGGTAAGGGGTTGACCCATGCCAACCAGGGGCTCAAAAAGAAGAATAAAAAGATTTATATGAGTTGTTTTGTCATGACGTCGTGACCTGTGTCGCTAACGAGACAGAAGCTCGCCTCTGGTGCCTTACGAGACTGATTTTTACCCTAAAATTGCATCACCAAAACCACCCTCCAGATCACATTTTTAGGCACAGTGGTCTCCATAAGAATTGTTCACTAGGATGTTTTCTTTAAAATGGGACAAATTTCAGGTCGTTTAGACATCTAAAACTCTATATAAAATTCAAACAAACTATACTGTTCTAGTGAACCCGCTAGAACAGGGTCATCTACGTTTTAACTACTTTTTGGGATAAGTAGATCCAGAATTAGATCAAGTACCCTCTTAGAAATTTTTAGCCACGGATCTTAGGTTTCATATGGAATTTGAATCAACTCAATTGAAGCCCTATAACTCTACTTATCACAAATACAATACATAGAGGTCTGATGACAATCTAAACATAATTCACCCACAAACATACTTTACACATGAAAGTTGTATGAAGACCATCTAACACACATATAATCACAACATATTCATATACATATACCATAAAACACTGCAATTAATCAAAATGAACGAAATAAAGATCGCACGCGATCTCTACCTCTAGGAAGCTTTAACTCTGCCCTCTACTCTATACCGACCTTCTCCTTGCCTTTGTTCACTTTCTTGTTCCCCACTTGAATCAAAACCATGCAAACACTTGGGTTACTATTCCTTTTACTTTAAATCAGAAACAGGAATAACAAAACAGAATACCAATACTAATAAATGGAGTCACTTACCTTCTTAGGAGATCAACCTATTTCTTTACCCCTATCTCTTCAAACCACTCCAAATGAATCCCTCAAAACAGTCCAAAAGGAAAGAAGAACAAAGAAAATGGAAAGAAGAGGAAAACGATAGAAGGCCAAAGGAAAGAAAAGGACCAAGGGCAATTCACGTGGAAGAGAAGGGCGGGTGGTCAATGTTAATCTCTACATTAACTTTGCTAATAAATGTCGTCTACCTCATTAATTCTCAATTATCTTTGGCTAATCTAAGTATTTCTTTCCTATTTTGTCTTTTCTTCCTTTTTAATTCATGTAGAACAACCAAGTTCTTGCCACTTGTCACTCTCCTACAATGCCATGTGTCAACTCCCTACAACCCCACTTCTCTTAATCCCACTTGTGCACACATTCCACGGGAGGGTTCTATCGCGCTCGCGACAGAACGCTCTCACAGAAAACTCAACCCTTTTTAAACCAAAACTCCGTAATTCTTCTAGGGCCACTCTGGGGTGTTACAAATCTCTCCCCCTTAAGAAATTTCATCCTCGAAATTTCCCTGGTACCCATCAAATAACTCAAACTATAAACTGCAAAAATCAAATGAGAACTAACCAGACGATCCGGTCACCATGCTTACGGCTTCAGCAGTCACCGCATATACACGTGGCTGGTCATCAGTGGAAAAGGGCCTTTCAACTGTCTCCGATGGGGGTCTCTCAGCTCTACTTCTTCCTCTCCCACCTCTAACATTTCCAGAAGCATTGCCTTTCTCTTTACTTTCTTGTAATGCCATATTCTCTCTTTTTTTAGGGCATTGAACAAGGAGATACTCCGTACTACCGCATCTGAAGCAAGCTTCGGTGAGCTTCCTACACTCACCCCAATGATGCCTGCTACAATCTCACATTATGGCGCCACACTTCCTCTACTGGTAGGTGGTCTCATACTTCCCACCGAAGTTGGCGCAAAGGCAGACCCTTGCTCATCTCTTCCTCTTTTCACTTCTCTAGCTTTCCCAAAAGCACCTTCATTGTCCCTTGGAAATCTTCTCTTTTGTTCCCTCTTCTGTTTTACCAATTCAGATTCCTCTAGCTTTACAGCTGCTAATACCAAATGATAATAGTTCACTGGTTGCAAAGCAACCATGGCAGACAAGGGTCCCCGAATGCTCTCTCTTAATCCATCTTCGAATTGTCTACACCTGAAGTCATCAGTTAACATCCCTCTCGGTGCATACTTACTCAAACGAGTAAACTCTTTCTCATATTCCCCAACAGTTATATTCTTCTGCTTGAATGTTACAAATTCTTTCCATTTGGCATCTCTATATGCTTTGGTTACAAACTTTTCTTTGAATTCATGAACAAAGAAATCCCAAGTCAAATCCACAGGTCTCTGAGAATTCCTCAAAACTAACTCCCACCAGTCATATGCTGCACCCTGCAGCAATGACACGGCGCAAGCTACTTTCTGGTTCTGTGGACAACTGATTTCTTGTAAAATTCTTCCTATCTTCTCTAGCCAGAATTCCGCTATCTCAGATTGATCCAATGATGATCCATGGAACTCCTTAGATCCTCTTTTTCTTATCAAATCCGATTGAGTTTTTGGAGCCGTCAATCTATCTAAAATCTGTACCAACCCTTGCATCAGCTTCGGGTTGTCCTGAACAGGTGTTGCTCTATCCTCTCTATCTTGTGCTTGTACATATGGATCCACTCGAATTGGGTTCACACTGCCTATGGTCTCTCCTACATGCTCACTCGGATCGGACTCCATCTAGACCCTACAAAACATCATCTGCATTAGGCCACACTCTAAGCAATCTTATACACATATACTATACTCTATCACCTTATAGTCCTGAACCATTTTAACCTAGGGCTCTGATACCACTAAATGTAACACCCCCATACCCCCTGGAAGGATATCGGGGAGCCACGCAGACACATACGTATACATATACATCTACATACACTAGCGGAAGCGATAGCATTACACACATCCATTTAAGAATAACAAAATAATACTACACTAGGGCCCAACATGCAATTCATATTAACTACATATATACATACATATTTATCTTTTTACATGTTCGTATTACAATCTGTTTCCATTTAACTTTACATATACATTTACATGTAATTCTTTTACTTTTATTACATAATGATGTTACTCAAAACATCACCAACACTATCTCTAACTTATAAAAAAAGATATAGCAAAACTTCCTAGCGGCCCTTGACCTGCAGATGCACGTTCTCTGATCCAAACTTGTAACCTACACGGAAACAAACATCCGTACTAAGCGATAATGCTTAGTGGGGATTAAAATAATACAAAGGACTTCTTTTCGAAGTCACACATAAATCACACATTTCATATAACACAATCAAATATCTCATGCATATAACTTTCACACACTTGTACAGGGCATGTAATCAAACATAGCAATCACCATGTGTTCACATACATGTAATCATGTACTTATATATAGATCTTTCATGTATTTAAATATTACTCTCATGTGCTATGACATTTACTCAGAGCAATACTTTTAATCGTCTCAAGTTCACTACACAACATTAATAAGCCTGAATTCCCTTCATGGTGGATACGGGTAACTCTGGATACTGTTTACAGTATCTTACATGTGGAGAATTAACTCAAACTCTATGAAATACACGAGGTATTCCGAACTCTGGGCACAATTAAGGTCAACTCTAGCAGCTGCACTCTAGCCCTTCATGAGCATGCTTATCTATCCACTATAACGGTAATCAGGCTCAATAATAACTCAATTATACGCTACTCTGATGCCAAAGCATAGATTATAACTCAAGTGCACTCATCAACTTCAGAGGCATTTAATTCATATACAATCTTTATTAATCATGTTCAACAACTAAAAAGCATGTAACATTTAAATTCTATGCATAAACTCTTATATCACATCATCATATACATGCACTCATAGGTTCATACATTTTTATCATGCCATTTACAATCCTTAATACAATTATACATTGTTACTTTATTAGTTAAATTACCAATTTAATCATACTCATGTGCATTTCCCCGTTGATAACTACTTTATAGTCATTTGCTAACCCTAAACATGCATCATAAGATAAGGGGAAGGGTAAGGGGTTGACCCATGCCAACCAGGGGCTCAAAAAGAAGAAGAAAAATCTTTATATGAGTTGTTCTATCGTGAGGTCGCGACCTGTGTCGCGATCGCGATAGAAGCTCGCCTCTGGTGCCTTACGAGACTGCTTTTTACCCTAAACTTGCATCACAAAAACCACCCTCTAGACCTCATTTTTAGGCAAAGTAGTCTTCATAAGAATTGTTCACTAGGATGTTATCTTTCAAATGGGACAAATTCAGGTCGTTTGGACATCTAAAACGCCATATAAGGTTCAAACAAGCTATACTATTACAGTGAACCCACCAGAACAGGGTCATATATGTTTTAACTACTTTTTGGGATACATAGAGCCAGAATTAGATCACGTACCCTCTTAGACATTTTTAGCTACGGATCTTAGGTTTCAGATGAAATTTGAATCAACTCAATTGAAGTCCTATAACTCTACTTATCACAAATACAATACACAGAGGTCTGATGATAATCTGAACAGAATTCACCCACAAACATACTTTACACATGAAAGTTATATGAAGACCATCTAACACACATATAATCACAACATATCCATATACATATACTATAAAAACTGCAAGCAATCAAAATGAATGAAATAAAGATCGCACGCGATCCCTACCTCGAGGAAGCTTTAACTCTGCCCTCTGCTCTATACCGACCTTCTCCTTGCCTTTGTTCACTTTCTTGTTCCCCACTTGAATCAAAACCATGCAAAAACTTGGGTTACTATTCCTTTTACTTTAAATCAGAAATAGGAATAACAAAACAGAAGACCAATACTAATAAATGGAGTCACTTACCTTCTTAGGAGATCAACCTATTTCTTTACCCCTATCTCTTTAAACCACTCCAAATGAATCACTCAAAACAGTCCAAAAGGAAAGAAGAACAAAGAAAATGGAAAGAAGAGGAAAATGATAGAAAGCCAAAGGAAAGAAAAGGACCAAGGGCAATTCACGTGGAAGAGAAGGGAAGGTGGTCAATGTTAATCTCTACATTAACTTTGCTAATAAATGCCATTTACCTCATTAATTCTCAATTATCTTTGGCTAATCTAAGTATTTCTTTCCTATTTTGTCTTTTCTTCCTTTTTAATTCATGTAAAACAACCAAGTTCTTGCCACTTATCACTCTCCTACAATGCCATGTGTCAACTCCCTACAACCCCATGTCTCTTAATCCCACTTGTGCACACATTCCACGGGAGGGTTCTGTCGCGCTCGCGACGCTTGTCGCACTCGTGACGGAATGCTCTCACAGAAAACTCAACCCTTTTTAAACCAAAACTCCGTAATTCTTCTAGGGCCGCTCTGGGGTGTTACAATGAGGACATTGGTCCTCGCATGCATATTTATTATAAAACATTTTTGATGTGATGATTTTATTTGGATAGAGAAAATTGAGACATTGGTCCCATTTTTATTTAGGAAAAATTCCAAATTAATTACTATAAAATATTTGGCCCTTTTCACTTTAACGACATTGAAATAATCTTAATAATAACATGAATAAAAGGCAAGAGTGAAGAAAGAACCCGTATGGAAATTCTCAGATCGGCTCGACCATCATCGTTTACAACTCCAAATCCAAATTGTCAGAAAATAACTCATAGGAATAAACATGTCAGTGTCGAAATTGGTGAATAAAGTAAAGAAAAGAAAAATAATAGGAAACTTTTAAAAGAAATGAGGTAAAAGATAAAAAAAGGTAAAATAATTAATATAAGTTAATTAAATCACACAAGTATTAATCCAGAATGTTTACCCTCGGATTTTACCTTTTCGGGTGAATATCGAATGGTTTAAGTCCCCGCACGCTCCACAAGGATCAAATAAAATAGATCAAAGTAAGAAAATTTGTATTTTTCCTTTTTAAAAATTTGATAGCGATCGAGTGTTTGAATTAGCTGTATTGATGGAAATGAATGAATTTCATTACCTCAAATTGGCTTAATTCACAAGAAATATTTAAATAAATCAATTAACTGAAAGAATTTTTATCAAATAAAATTCTGAAAATAAACAGAGATTTTATAGCTTTTTTAGTAAATTGCTCACAAGAAATCTTTTCTAAAAAAATCCAATCTCTCAAAAATTTTTCACTTTCCTCACAAAAATTTGTAAAATTTTTCTAACCCTTAAAAATGAATTCTTCTTCCCAATTTATAGAATTTTTGGAGATAAAATAAGATAAGCATCAGTTTAAAGTTTGAATTTTAAAAGGAGTTTTAAAATTAAATTTTTAACCAACCCTCATCTCCATTTGAAAGATTTTAGATTAAATTTTATCAAATCCGGCGTTATCTGATCAGATCCACTACCGACGGGCATCCCTACAACTACCGACGGGCGTCCCTACTAAGGGCATGCGTGGAAATCTGGATACAGATGAGCCGTAACGCGGGACTAGGGATGGGTGTCCCTACTCAGACACGTGTCCGTCCCTAGCTACAAACGGGTCGTCCCAACTATGCATAGAGACGGGGATCACTCCAAGTAGAGACGGGCGTCTCTACTCAGATGATCATCCCGTCTGTTGAGCAAAACTTCCAATTTCAAGCAAAATTTCCCAAATTCTTTCAAAACCTCACGCTATAGAGAAAAAGATTTTAATCCTTGTGAAACCGAAAGACAAAAATCTCCGAATTCCATCCATTTATCCGGAAACCAACGTGGATCTCTTCATCGGGTAACTCTGACCTGGACTGCCTCAAGAGCCAGTGTCTACCCTTCCATGTCTCAATGCTCAGAAGGTATCGATCGGATCCATATCATATTGTCAAACCTAAAATAGTGAAGGTTCAACCAGATATGACATATGAAGAAGAGCCTATCCAAGTTTTAGCATGGGAAACGAAGCAACTAAGAAATAAAATCGTCCCTTTGGTGAAAATACTTTGGAGAAACCACAACACAGAAGAGGCCACTTGGGAACCAGAGGAGACAATGAGAAAGACGTATCCGCAACTGTTTAAGCCAGGTAAAATTTTGAGGACGAAATTTTCTTTTTAGAGGGGAAGAAATGTAACGCCCCAAATATTGTAAACTGATAAAACGAGCATCTAAATAAAAATTTATTTACTCTAAGAATAAATAGGACATGTTGTATGTAGTAATGGGTTGAAATTTAGAAGAAATTTAATTTAAATGGGTGTAGAAAAGTGGAAAGGGGCTAAAATAATTTATTTGGGAGTTAAAGTGAAATTAATAGGGATTAGATGGGAAATTAACACAAATTTTCCCTAAACTAGCCAAAACTACGTCGTTTTGGGCCCCTAATTCTTTTCTTTTCCTTTTTCTTTTCTTCTTTCTTTTCCTCCTCCCTTTTCCCGATCCCGCTTCCAGCCCCTTCCCTTTTCCCGATCCATTCATCCCTCTACCATTGCCTCCCGGATTCTCTGCTCCCTGCAGCCAGTCGCCGGCGTCGCCGTCTCCTCTTCCTCTTCTTCCCTCCTTTCCGCACAATGACAGCTTCGTTTACCCCCTCTTCCATGATTGAGCTTCGGGTTAGAACTCCTTGTGCTGCCTCCTCTGTCGTCGGCTACAGGATGACACCGCCGACTCTTCCCCCTTGAATAACAGCCCTAGAGTAAGTGTTAATATTTATCAGTTCGAAACTTTGAGAGATTTATACAGGGGCAGGATTTGGGGGTTTAGGGATTTGAACTTTAATTTTAGGAATTTAGTATTTAAAATTTAGAATATGTTAATTAGTTAACTTTTAGATTAATATGAGCAATTAAGCTTACATTATGTGATCTATTGAACTTATAGTTGAAATGTTATGTGTATTGTGAAGAAGAAGAGGAAAGCGTGAGGAATACAGAAAAGAGAAGCACGTGGAGGACTAAGTTCATGTTTGGCAAAATCTGTTGAAGTTGTTTTGCTAGAATTTTGAGGTTTGTGACCACTAAATTCACATTTTCTTATTTTAATTATTAAGTTTGGGTTTGGAATTATGGTATAATATGAATTTTATTGAGTATTAGTAGAGATTTAAGAGATAATGGACATAATATAGCTTAGTGAAGTGGTTGACTTAGTAGAAATATCTTATAAATGTTGAAGTGCTAATTTTCTTGAGGTATAATTGTGATAATAAAGATTGAATTTTAAGATATAAATAGTAGATGATTTAAATGATAAGAGTTGCAATGAAAGTATGAGTTTTTTTATGTTAGTAAAGTTAGAGTTAAATTTATTAAATAATATGTATAATTGCTCATGATATTCTAAAGAACATTATAAATAATGAAATGGTATAATGTAAATAACAAGTAAGCTAATCTAAAAAAAATCATTAAAGAAAGTTGTTGTTTATACAAAATAAGAATTTGAAGTACAATGTTATAATTTGAATGATTGTGTAGTTGTGATGCTTTAAGGCCATATAGTGCCATAGAGTGAATTTAAATTACAAACTGCAATTGAGATTTTGGTAATTATGAATTGTTATGTAAATGAGAATGCAATAAATGAATTTGACTGAGGAATTAGTATTGCCCTTAGTAATCGATAGGAAACATGGGTGAGAGTATCGTTGGCTAGCCACAGGGGTAGAGAACTGCATTGACAAATGGGACGTCTGCAGGTTAATGAGAACCTGCAAAATTTAATACTGTTAATGCTATTGTTATTTCTACTGCTACTATACTATTACTGTTGCTCATCCCACATACTTAACTCACGTAATCCCATTGGTTTACTTTGGGCAATAGACCATATAATGCACACATACTTATATATTAACTTTAATTATGTTTAAGGATTCGTTGTGAATGAATTTAATTGTTGGCTTGCTTGCTTGATATATTTAAACTACTAATGTGCTTACTGACTCAATTAAGTAAAATCTCATATAAAGAATACGACGAAAATTACCCTCTTGGAATTTGGTCTCATACATTTATTTGTCTATTATTATTACTACTATCATTATTATTATAACTTTTTTAAATGAAATTCAGTTATAATTTTAAATAAGATTATTATTTGTGAAAAGTGAAATTAGTGGTTGCCACTAAGCAATGTGCTTAGTGCGTGGACGTTTATTTTTGTGTGTAGGTATATAGGATCTTGAACAATAAGGCAGGCCAGGGATCTATCAGGAAGTAGGGATGAGTTCTTTTACTTCAGAATAGATGCTTAGACTTAGTGTTTCATTTTGGCATTTTCTTTTGGAGTTTTAAATCTTGAATCATCTATGGTTTATGTAAATCTATTTTAGAATTTGAATTATAGACCCTCTTGAATGATAAATTTTGGATGATGAAGTTAATGTAAATATATCTACATAGATAAAGGAGGATGAATGTTATTATTATTATTTTTTTTATATATTGGACAATGTATGAATTGGAATGGTAAATTCACAACTGTTGGTGAATTTGCCTTTTATTTGAATAATTGAGGTGGATGGGAGGAACTGGTGTGTATTGTTTTTCTTATGGAGTTGGGATGTGTGGATATTCATAGAAGTGCAAAAATTTGAAATTGTTTAACAGGGGGATACGGACCGGTATACGGGAAACTCCGTCCGTTTTTTGACAGAATTTTGGGCAATTTAAATTACAACATAAGGGAAGTTATTAAAGTGAGAATTAAATTTTAGGTACAAAGAAAGATCTAGTTGGGTAACATTTGATGCTTGACCCTTATTGGGTCGGGTATGGGTGTTACAGTTATGCTCGTAATGAGCTAGACCCATTGGCAGCAACCATGCTTGGGTAGTCCTAAAGTAACATCACCATGACCAAACTCATGTATTGGCACTAGATACTTTCCCTAGGTGAAATGAACCGTAATACAATGCTTGTCATGTAGGCCTTCATATATTAAACAAAATCAAACGAATTAAGTGGTCTTCTATCAAAGGCTTTCATGCCCTGGTGGGTTCACCTAAATTTTGTTGAACTGTCCAAATACATAATAGCCAAAACTCATACGTATGCGCATTTTGAGAGATGTTGTGCTGCCGGTTTCCTGCCATGCACTATATGTAACACCCTGATACCCTCGTTGGAAGGATACCGGAGCGCCACGCGAGCAAACACATAAACGAATCCCAAATACATACTAGTAAATAAAACCAAATGAGATGTAAAGAAACTTTTAATCATAAAATAGCAAGTCCTTTAACAAACATCAAATCAATATTGTTTTACAAAAGGGCTCGTAAGCAAATACATATACCAAATAGTTATTCCTTCACAAAAGATTAATTTTGCTATGAATAAGCCATGTACAAAATAACAGCGGAAGACTCAAAAATAACTTCATCTAAAAAGACTTCTAGTGGCCGACCTGCAGATGTCTGACTCCAAAACGAACTCGCCACCTACACGGGAAAAGAACCCGTGCTAAGCGATAACACCTAGTGGGGAGGAACGAAACAAATGAACAATAATATAATCTCCTCGCAACATAAACGTGCAATCAGGCTATAATTCAAAATCAAAGGCATCAAAATTACATATAAGCATATTTCCATGTTCTTTACTTGACATGCATAACATACATTACAAGCAATTAACTACTCAAATCGTACTAGGATTGACATACTTCTCACCATTCTAAGTACACAGATACAAGGTGCATATCATAAAGTTATGCATGAATTCATGTGCATCAAATACTTTTAATCCTGTCAATATACATCTCAACATATGCAACACATATTAATATATAGCCTGATTAGTCTGAAAATACACTTTAGAAGTGGATGCGGTCCATTGGATACTGATAGAACACAGTATCCCAAGCATATAGAGACATAAGTCTCAAACATGTGATTTTTCATATAGAGACCGAAGTCTCGCATTAAATTTCCATATAGACCCAAACGGGGTCGAAACAAGGATCCCAAACAGGACCCGCATATAACGTTTAATCATATAGCAACTGCACACACACCCTGACCTAAGTAAGCGCTTACTTATCCACTACTATGACTATTCAGGCTTAAATGACATAACTCAAAAACTCAAGTATCATCATCATATCATGAGAATTGAATTAAATACGAATTTATAATTCATGTATACATGTATATTGATCGAATTCGGAAACATATAAATATATATATATTAAATACAGAAGATAATAAGAACATATAACTCACATTGAAATAATCCATGTTCATGTAAATTATAAACATTTAAATCATGTACATTAATTATTAATCATGTACACAAATCTCACAATTAAACAATTATTAAATTATAACACAAATTTAAACCTGTTCTTGTGTCCAGTAGTGAAAAACCCCATGTAACAGAAGCTTTAAAAAAAATACTTTGCTTTTTAAAACAGGGCAGCAGGAAGGGAGGCCAGTCACGAGTCACCCAGGCAATGGTGACTCGTGACGCTGGCTTCTCGCAAGCGCCACGCAAAAACAGGGGCAGTCACGAGTCGTGACCCTCCATCACGCCTCGTGACGCCTGAGAAGAGAGGGGAGGTCACGAGTCACTCGGGCAGTGGTGACTCGTGACACGCAGGGAAGGGGATGGTCACGAGTCGTGACTCTCCATCACGTCTCGTGACTTCCCCAGGGAAGAGGGTCACGGCGTGATTCTCCATCACGTCTCGTGATCTTCTTCACACACTTCTGCTTCTCAGAATTTTCAGAATTTCTAGAAAACGTAAAAACAGAAAGACGTGAAAAGAGAGTACATCAAAACTCAAAACCCCATCTTACCCAAAACCATTTTCATGCATTAATTATTCAAACACATACCTTCAAGTGTCCAGAGCACATTTACAGCAATAATCACTCAAATTATTCACATTATCACACAATCAAATAATATAAACAGAGAGAGTCACAAACCCAGAATCTTCCCTTTTAACTTACATGTATATAGACTTCCATTTAACGTATAAAGCAACAGAACTTTAACACTACTAATCATACATATAATTTCTATTACTCAATCATTTTGATAAACAAACACACGTAAATAACATTGACATCCGAACAGTAACCAGGATCCAAAAATGAGAAAGGACAGACACTCCCAAACCTGTTAATGAAGTTCAATACGTCCACTGTAACTTTCAATCCACAACCTTCCCTTTTCCTTTATCTTTTCTCTTATCTTCAAATGCTTGCAAACAGATAAAACCACATTCCATTAACCCAAGAACATAAGCTTAAAAACTCAGACAATCCCGAAGAAGAAGAAAGGAAGGAGAAACCCAAAGAACTTTCAGTCACTTACCTTGTAAACTCTTCAATACTCAAAACCCTAGCCAACAATGGATGAACACGCATGCAAAGAGAAAGAAAGAACAGAGAAAGGAGAGGAGAGGAGTGGTTAAAGTGAGAGAGAGAGCAAGAGAGAGAGAACCTCACATCTTTTAGTTTCCAGGAAGCTAAAAACTTTCAGACATCTTTTTTCTCTCACCCACATGCACACACTCACATCTCCACTTGGCACACATGCACTGGTTCGCTTAATCCCATAATTACATAATTACTAACAGCTCCTCAAAATCTTCTAATAGGTCCTTAACAATTCTTTTTACTCTCTAAAATAAAAATCTGCAAATAATACTTTTAATTCCTTGCAATTTAATCCTCTTTCCTCTTGTAAATTACCCAATTGCCCTTAATTACTCTTGTAACAATTACTAAAATATCCATATTTTCCACTTAAAATTGCCAATCCAATTAGGCCACTTTTGGGGTGTGACACTATACGCATTCCTCGGGTCCCCTGTTGACTCATGGATTGAGCCCACCTAGGAAGAGACTAATTGACCTCATGTGTAGGAGTTAAAAGGTTGGAAGGATCTACTTGCTTGTATGTGGTTGTGAAATGCTGCACTACTCACGATCATGCATCGTATAGGTCATTCATGCATCACTCTGACAAAGTAAGCTTTGCAGCCATCATAGATTCGTTCGAGTGGTCTAAGGATACTAGCAGATAGCTAATCAGAAATCCTATCTTCGAGTTGGTAGGAAGGGTATCAGTTTGGGGATTAGATTCACTCTCAGAGGGCAGTGAGACTTTTTCTTCAGACTTTTCAGTAGAATTTAGTATGGCTAATCCTATGAGAGAGTCTGATACGAATCGCACATTAATTGTTGAGGAAGTGGGTAGGACATTGGAGGAGTTCGAAAATAAGATGATGACCATGATACACTTTCAAATTACATACATAATCATTTTATGGCCTTAATACTATTAAATAAAATAAATATATCTTTGATTCATTAAGTCCATTGTTCGGTTTTCATGTAATTCTTTTCATTTCACTCTTTCTTTCACTTCTAATTCCTTCATTTATCTAATTTATCACTCATATACCATATAAATACAATATAACCTCCTATAATTTCCTCTTTACCCATTCGGCCACCCTTAGGGTTTTACTCTACCATTTTATTTTTCATACATTTCTTACTTATTCCACTAAATTAAGCGTCAATTCACATATATATACCCTTTAATCTATTTAATCACTAGGTATACTATACATATACCCAAACATACCATTATGTTTCACTATGACCAAGACTTGCACTTAGTTTTCTTTCAAATCAATCATCCTAATTAGCTTATTCACTTGATCCAACAAACTCCAACATTCAAATCTTGGGCTTAGATTTAAAGGGAAGCAGATGGCATTGGAGCACAAAAGAAATGAAGAAGAAGAAGAAGGGAAACGGGAACAAGAGAGGGGAGAGCAGATTTTTCTGCCCTCTCTCTCCTCTTCTCTCTTCTTTTATACTCTTTCCCACTTCTTGCCACTTGTCACTATCCTATTGGCCCAAAATAGATATTTATGTCAATTCTCCTATTTAGTCCATCAACTTTCATAACCTCATACATTGGTATTCATAACTTAATAATCCTTCACATTGGCCCACTTAATTAACCTTATTCTTTCAAACAAGTTCTAATTCCATATTTCACAATTTATCATTTGCCACTCTTGCCGAAACTTTTAAATAAATTCTTAAATTGTCCAAATGGCATATCAAACATTTCAACTTGGACAACTTCAATCACTACTCATCCTCAATATGCACGAATCCTTCTAGGGTACTTTTCGAGTTGTTACAATTCTTCCCTCCTAAAAGAATTTCGTCCTCGAAAGTCACTTACATCAGAAAAATTCAAAACTATACTCCAATTCACTATCATTTACATTGATCATTTCTGTATCATCATATAACACTTACGTTCTACACTTATAATACATACATTTCACTTATTCCAATACACCTTTACTTTTAAACCTTTACTTTTAATATACTTACTTGCTATAACTTATTCTCATCACTATACTCTCAAATCACTTCTTTAAAATCGAAAAGACTACACAAATCATAACTTTCTCTTGTACATATCTAAACCCAAACTCATAAAATCGACTTAATGAACCTTGATGATTCTCCTTTCATGATCTTATGTTCAAACCAATCACATTAATCAGAATAATCATTTCTTAACCGCCCATCAGAAACCAAAGCACATACACTTCACGCATAAACCATTTAATTTATAACATTTGCTACACAATTCCTTAATACTTCAAAAACATCTATTGTGCGTACTACTTTCCTTACTAACGATACTCGTATCTTACTCCAAAAATCCTTTCACATTCATCGGTGCGAGATTCCAAAATACTCTTTCTACTCACTTCTGATAATATATACACGTTACACTTTCCTTAACAATTGCTATGCTCTTAAATTATACTCTTATCTTAATATCAATACTCAATGTACACCCTGTCAGCTTTTTCTCTATCACAATGCATATGCAAATGTTTCTCATGTGTAATCAAAGGGATGATGATGTAATGAGAATGCGATGGTTCATATATGCAAGAATACGCAAAAATATGATTGATGCTATAATAATGCACTTTTCCCATCCCCATGGTTCAATATGCTCTTATTCAAACACTTTTCTGGAGATAGCTGACAGGCATACAAAGCATTACCATATCCTTACAAAAAAAAATTCAGATATTTTACCTAGGTAACCACATATCAATACACTTAAAAACTTCTGCAAAACCTTCTCTTTAAACACCTAGAATCGAAACAAAATTCCTAACATAATCTTTGATAACTCATCTAACAAACACATTCCAAATTGTACATACACATAACAATTCAAGGCAGGTAGATTATGACCTACCGAGCCAACACTTAACTAAACACTTTATCACATCGGAAGGTTTCCCTTCCCAAAACATATCTAAAGGACAAGGTCGTCCGCTTTGGCCAACGCTAAACTATACAAACACACTTCAAAACACCTAGTTAACCAGAACCGACTAAACCAGAGTTCTGATACCACTAATTGTAACACCCCTAAGTCCCACACGTAGCATAGCGAAGGACAGAGAGCTACGATGAGCGAAGGGTGCTACCGGACGAAACACTTACTTAGCAAAACAGAAGATGAAATAATAAAATTTCTAACATCTAGAACCTCAACCACATACACATCCTAAACTTATCTCACACACACCATCATTCGCACTAAAGATTATTACATCTCATTACAAATGCTAAATAAATGAAATTGATTACATGCCGAAATAAAAAACACTTCCTATGAAAATCTAGCGACTCGTTGGTCAATACTCAGCGGAACATTGCGCTACTCTGATCTCCTAATCTGTACGGAGAAACAACCATGCTAAGCGATAACACTTAGTGGGGCAAAATAAATAATAACCAACCACTCACAGTGGTTATTAACACAAGCACATGCATAAGCAGTATATATATATATATACCTACAAAAGCGTAAAGGGATACTCGTTAAAATTATTACCAATTCATAACTTTATTCTCATACGAAAACTTGGGCAATTTCATACGCATATCCATCTCGTTCACCACAGACAGAAAATACTTATTACCTATTTACCTACAAATACATTATACATACTCATCGTTTGTCTAAATCACCGTATTACCCATATTAATAGTTATACCTCACAGGTTACCAAAATACTTTTACTGGTCAGAACATATTAAGCCTTACCCATTCTCATTATCACTAAGATTTCCAAAATCATACAGGTTACAATATCAATTCTTAAGTTAAAACATTCCGATATTCAGATTTGGTTCATCCTTGAAATAAATATTCCAAGCTTCCTATGTATCCCTATGGTTGGGTAATCAGAACCACGAAGTTCTACAAAAAACCTTTACACACACACAAGTTCTAGAATTATTCCTAACTTATTTCCTACATTCAGTTATCTATATCATGCTTAACACTTTATTATCCCATACTTACCAATTGATACATAAATTACCGTATTCATTAAACTAACAATAATGCACATCAATTCTTTACCAATATACTTATAGTAGTAATCCAGTCTACGATCCAGTAGTCAATAATATAACATCCCTGTATTCTCAATTCAACATGTAAACGAACAGATTAATATGTCTTTACAAATATGAATAACAAATATGCATACCAAATCTTTCAATATGTCTTTACAAAGACTTCATACAAACAATCATCCTCATAGCTTTTGAACAGATTAATAACATGCATTATCCACATACTAACTCTTATGAAATCAGGATTTATGAATACATGCCTATTAGAACAAACATTATCGGTTACATCTCTTTTCATTGAACAGATATCGCATTATTATATAAAACACATGGGTACCCGAAGATACCATACCTTTCCACACGAATGTCCATAAAGGATCCATAACAGAGGAGTGCGTAGAGCACAAGTCAAATGGCATTTATCACAAAAGCATCAGATACTTATTCACATAATCTCTTTGCACATCATCACAGAACTTATCGATTTATTCACATTCTTTTATACTTGTAATTGCCTGCTAAGCGAGTAAACATAACACATTGGGAGTACCCGTGGGTACAATCGAAAAGCAACATCATATTTTTTTCATTCAAAACATTTTCACATTGGGGATCTTAAACAAGATCCTTACATATTGAAGTTCGAGAGGAACCAAACAAGGACCCGATCAGGGTCCAAACAGAACAAAGGGGTTGCAGCATCAGAACTCTATAGGCATGCCTATCTATCCACGACTCGACTAACGCAGGCTAAATCTCCATATCATTATTAAATTCTTAACAATTTACACATATATATACCCATTCCATCAAATACTTGCATTATTCTTTTATGATCACATAGACATATGTATCAATATATATATACACCTACCATGTGTTCTAATTTCATTTATCATACACTCATTTAAACTTAACAGATAAGTTTACCTTACATTACACATATACATTTATAACACAATAATGGTAAATTAAATTCTCATATTTCACAAAATACTATGCATGGGAACACATCAAAAGATCCACATTTTTAGTCATATAAGCATAACATTAGTGGAAAACCATGCAAGGAAGAAATCTTTTGAAAACGTTTTAGGCAAAGGGGTCTGTTGCACTCGCGACAGATGAGTCCCAGGAAGCGATCACGAGTCATACTTACTGTCACAACTCTTGAAAGCAAACCCAACAAAGCATAACAAAAGAACAGACACAAGCAGGAATAGGGGCGGAAGTTGTCACGACTCGTACAAGCCAGCATGAGTCATGCTCCCCATGCCGAATGGGCTCTCAACATGAGTCGTGCTTTCCAGCATGAGTCATGCTCTCCATGCCGAGTCATGCTCTCATTCCGAGCGGACTCTCATGCCGAGCGGGATCCTCATGCCGAGCGGGATCGTCATGAAGCTTGACACGACTCGTGCATTCCTCCGCTGATAGCTTGGCTGCTCGGGAGGTACTGGAATTACCCGGCTGTATCGTGCTCGCGACAGAGTCGCGGTTCCAAATCTCCAGCAAACTGCAGAAATCCTTTCTTTCAAAAACTTACCCAAACCTTCCGATCAAAGACAAAACTCATAACAACTCATATTAACATCCAATTCATCATAACCAACATAAAAACGAACCTTCACATGAATTAATACAATTAAATCATGCAATTATCATAGTCAAAATCTCTAAATTTACAATCAGCAAAAACAACTTCAAATTCTCAATCAAAACATACTTTGGTTCAATAATTCACAGAAAATCAAATCAAAACCTCAAATCAAAATATACATCAAAATAGCAAAATTCCTAACCTTAACTCCTTTCCTCCTAAAAGCTTCCTTAGATGATCTTTCTTGTTCCAAAAACCCATCCAAGATCATTCTCATCCAAAATCCTCATCAATACACATATAAATACAAAACATAAATCTAGGGTTTCAAAAACCACTCAAAAGAAATTAAAGAAATCAAAGCTTAACTCACTTTTCTAGCAAGACCTTCACTTGATTCACTTGATCCAATAAACTCCAACATTCAAATCTTGGGCTTAGATTTAAAGGGAAGCATATGGCATTGGAGCATAAAAGAAACGAAGAAGAAGAAGAAGGGAAACGGGAAAAAGGAACGGGAACAAGAGAGGTGAGAGCAGATTTTTCTACCCTCTCTCTCCTCTTCTCTCTTCTTTTATACCCTTTCCCACTTCTTACCACTTGTCGCTATCCTATTGGCCCAAAATAGATATTTATGTCAATTCTCCTATTTAGTCCATCAACTTTCATAACCTCATACATTGGTATTCATAACTTAATAATCCTTCACATTGGCCCACTTAATTAATCTTATTCTTTCAATCAAGTCCTAATTCCATATTTCACAATTTACCATTTGCCACTCTTGCCGAAACTTTTACATAGATTCTTAAATTGTCCAAATGGCATATCAAACACTTCAACTTGCACAACTTTGATCACTACTCATCCTCAATATGCACGAATCCTTCTAGGGTACTTTTTGGGTTGTTACACGCTCACAAGCCACGCTTGCGGGGCGGGCACACGCAGAGGCCCCTCGCGCTTGGGGCTGTAGTGTGGTTGCCCGCGCGCGAGGGGCGGATGCTCTCGCACATTAGGGGGAGCACCCCTCGTGTGCACATGCAGCAGAGGCAATGCCCCTTGTGCGCTTGCGTGGAAGGATGATCTCCCTGCCCGCGCATTCCTCCACTGGCGAAGCTGACGCGTGCGCCTTCTGTAAGCAAACCCTAAAAAACCCCTTTTTCCAAAAAATAAAAATAAAAATAAATAAATAAAATTTTAAAAGCATTTTGAGACAAATAAAAGAACTTGACAAGGAGACGATCAATTTCTATATTCTTGCCTATAAATCGGTCTTTATTTTTATCATCGAGTAATCCTGATCTTGGATCGCCTCGGGACACGGTGTCTACACATGTATATGAATTTAATCCAATCATTTAATCCCATTCCGATCTTAGATTCGTCCAAACTTGCTCTGATACCAATAAATTGTAACACCTTTATCGCTTCCATACACTACATATGTAATATTGCTTTAACGATTACTCTAATTGTGTAGCTACTGGCTCATCGATTCTTATGGCAAATG
Source organism: Excoecaria cochinchinensis (assembly GCA_947683425.1). NCBI lineage: Eukaryota > Viridiplantae > Streptophyta > Magnoliopsida > Malpighiales > Euphorbiaceae > Excoecaria > Excoecaria cochinchinensis. Next base: position 4,129,975 of record CANTUQ010000028.1, on the reverse strand, counting down.
CGGTATTTTTTTTTCTTTTTTTCTTTTCAAACTTATCCTTGTAAACTTTCAAGTCACTAACATATCACATTCAATCCATTCCAATTATCACATTTATCACATCGCATCATTTAAACCAAATCTATAACATTTATCATAGCTATAATACATAGTACATAATCAATCCTAAACTGTTACATATACATGGCAATAACAATATACATACTATTCTTAGCTTCAATCTGAAGGTCCGATCTGACTTCAAACTGATTGCATGCCTGCTCCTTAGATGCCTTACTCGGTACCTACATGCAGTTAAATAAACTACGTGCTGAGCATTAAATATGCTCAATGGTGATTACGAATCCAAAAGTTTCCAAATATAACTTAGGCACATACATGCATTCACACACATACATGCACCTCACTTAAGTCCTCCCTTTAGACTAAACAATATCCCATTACTATTTGGTCCCTCATTTTACTTATATTTTCGAATTTACTTTTCGTTTTACTCTAATTATGATTTTACACTATTTTTCTATTTTTCACTCTTAATATCCTATCTTACTTGTAACATAGCCACTTTGACCCTTTAAACTTACTCTTTGGCTTATTACTCTTTTAATCCTCATTTTAACGTTTTCCACTTATCTTATCATCTAACTTCTGTTCTTTTTATCTATGCTTTATCCTCATTTCTTATAACTAATCATTATATTCCTTTACTTTTAGATCTCTGCGTTTTATTCTTTTCAATTCATTTACATTTACTTTAGTGCATTCACTTTATTTCACTTCATATACTTCAACTAAATTTCTTAATTTAATTTAAATCATTCACTAAAACCTTAATTGGTGTCACTTTACACTACAGTCCTTGATCTAACCTCATTCTGAGTAAATTACAGTTTTAATCCCTAACTTATTCAATACTTATCAAATTACCCTTTCATTCAACTAAATGGCCACTTTTGCCATTCAGTTTCCATTTATTTACAACCATGCCATTAAGAATTTATAAAACCCCCCGACGCCCCGTTGGAAGGACGCCGGTGCGTTACAGGACGCTCACTCAGAAACATGCATACGCGATAGCGAAAGCAAATGATAACAATAATAAAACTCGTAACCTTAACATTAAATTAAAAGATATAAAATACACAACATTTAGAATTACATAAGGATTTTAACAAAAATTACATATACAAAAGATACAAAATAAATATACAGGAGCTGAATAAAAAATAACAAAACACTTTTAACTCCTATGTGGTCGACCTTGCAAACGCGCAACTCGAACGGAACCAAAAACCTGCCACCTAGATGGGAAGAGAACCCGTGCTAAGCGATAACGCTTAGTGGGGAGGAACAAAAAGAACAAAGCACTATACAATAATATCATGGACATTCATATATATAAATAAATAGTGACAGACTGAAATCTCTAAATAACAAAAGACAAATATACAAAAACACATAATCATTAAATTTAAGCTAATAACATAACAACAATATATACACTACCAATACACCAACAAAAATCACTCATAAAAGCACATCATTTCACTGAGCAAGAAAGTTACACCTCCTATAACAGCCTGAATTTCAATTGCTGTGGATATAGGAACGCTTCGCTACAGGGGATACCGCGAACAGTATAAAACATGAGAGACCGAAGCCTCGATCACACACTACACTGAGTTATATTAAAAATAAGGGAGACCGAAGTCTCAAAACATTTTCGCTATCAGAATGACCATCTCGGAGGTCGGCCGAAAGACCCAAACGGGGCCAACAGAAGCAGTTGCACTCAAACCCTTTATAAGCATGCTTATCTATCCACTACTATGACACTTCAGGCTCGACTCACTCACTCAAACATGTCACTATTCAATACAAGAATCAGAGTCAAAACACTACCATTTCCTTAATTATTCACATAACTTAGAGCAATAATACTTGCAAGGCAAAAACAAGGTCATAGACTATGCAGTACCGAGAAACCATGCAAAGGATTTCAAAAAAAAGGAGTTTGAAAATCAGGTCTTACACAGCGGTATACAAATCACTCACAGCCGGGTAACATTTCAAAAACTAAATTTTCAAAACAGAAGGGCATTACACAGCAATATGGGTAAACTTTACCGCCGTGTAAGCCACCCCACATGGGGGTCAAGAAAGCCCTGACCGCTATGTGACAAAGCCAACAATTTAAAAGACAGAGGCCATTCACACGGCGGTATGCACTATCCTAACCACCGTGTAATATTTTACACGGGGGTATGGACCGATCTTACTGCCATGTGGCATGACGAACATCCAAAATCACCAAGAAAGAAAATGTTTACGCGGCAGTATGCACTCCCTTACCGCCGTGTAAGACACCCAGAATTTCCGAGAAATCACACTTGTTTTACATGCCAAACTACTCCCAACTCAAAACAAATTAACCCATCATGCTTACACTCTTCAAATTCTAAACACATTCAATTTAACATGCTCTAAGTCATTTATAGACATAATTTACACCATTTAAAGTTAACTCAATTCCATGCAAAAAGCCAAGCTCAAATCATTCAATATAACATACATATCATCACTACACACAAGCATTCAAATCAAATTTCATTACCCAAACATACACATGCATTTATACATACACACATATGATCCAAGAAAAGAATAAGGGCAAAAACACTCCCAAACAAGCACAGCCAAACACAAAGCTCCCAAACCTGTTGCAGATCTCCTTCTAACTTCCAGACCCAATCTTTCCGTTTCCTTTGTCCTTCTTTCTCTCTTCCTTGATCTTCCTTCTCTCCTCCGATTATTGCATAAAACCCTAGCTAAATAAACACACTTAAATCAAACCATATATAATCCCTTCCAAACCAGAAATCAAAGTAGAAGAAGAAGAAGAAGAAGCAGAGACCCAAATCAAAACCCAAGCACTTACCTCTTCAAAACCCAGCTCAAACTCAGAGAAAATCAACTCAAACTTGAAGGAATCACACAAGGAAGGAGTGGAGAGCAGAAAATTGAGGGAAAGGAAAGAGAGGGAGAGAACGAAAAAAGGAATAGAGGAGAGGGTAGCTTCCACGAAAAGCCAACAAATTCTGAATTCCCCTCACTCTTCCCTTCACTTCCCTTTCTTTTCCTCATTAATTGCCCTCAACTACCATGTCATGTGTCACTCTCCAAGAGTCCCAAGTGTCAAAAATCTTGACTAACTCATCATCAAAGCACCATACACAACACACACTAGATGGACTCTTCATTAAACACTTTAATCCTTAATTATCCAAATTCTCACATGCGCAAATTATCGAAATACCCCTTTAATTTTTTGACCTAGCACGCGAATTCTGACTAGGCCCTTTTTGGGTCTTTACAATCACTCCTCCTTAAAAAATTTCGTCCTCGAAATTTTCCCACTAACCACAAATCCAAGAACCGAAAACCGAACATAAACAAAAACTTAACAACACAAACTTACCAGAAAGACTTGCAGACCCCTTTACTTCCTTCTCGATCATTGCAAAAGCTCTAGTAAGCCACCCGGAGTTGTTTGATCCTCAAGATCCACTGCTAACTTTCGGTTGGCTACACTTTCCTCTCTTCTTGCTTGCAAAGCCAAGTTCTCTCTCTTCTTAGGACAATTATCGAGCAAGTGCTCCTTGCTGCCACACTTGTAACAAGCGCCCGTGAGCTTTTGACACTAACCCCAATGTTGCTTTTGACAATGCTGACATATCGGTATACTCCGACCTATCTTTCCCACTGACACGTCTTCACCCGATAATTTTCTCTTCTGAGGCAGTTTCTGAATAGAACCTTGAGAAGCCCAAGAAGCAGTCAATCAGTCCACTAACTGTAAATCGTACTAATGTCTCATCATCAAGAACAAAACTAGTATCTTCAACTGAAGGATGCTGAGGAACATTCTGATCAACTCTGATCAGGTTTACACTTTCAGTTGTCTTGCCCACATTCTCACTCGGATCAGACTCCATCTAGACACTACACAAGACACATCTGCATTAGGCCACGACACAAAACTGACTCACATGCAATGACTCGACACTCAATCAATCAGAGACAACCAGAACCGCCTAAAATTGGGATCTGATACCAAAAACTGTAACACCCCCGATGCCCCCATTGGAAGGACGCCGGTGCGCTACACGACGCTCACTCAGAAACATCCATACGCGACAGTGGAAGCAAATATTAACAATAATAAAACTCATACCTTAACATTAAATTAAAAGATATAAAATACACATCATTTAGAATTACATAAGGATTTTTAACAAAAATTGTAACACCCCCATCGCCGTCCCCGTTGGAAGGACACCGACGGACGTGCTACACGACGCTCACATATACATATATACACATGCACAATGCGGAAGCATACATTCATACATAACATACATACGAAAATACGGTTTAATTAAAAACTTACCTTGACTTACCTTGCGGTACAGACTGAACATGCAATAACTCACGCACACGCAGGCACTAAGCAAAAGCATACACAAAGGCATACAGATGACCATTCAACGGAAGCATAGTCGAAATAATAAAACAAAGGAATAACTAAACATAAGGACATACTAACTATTACATTCCCAAAAGAAAACTCAAGATTAAAACATAATAATTACATATACAATACTACAGAATACAAAAGCTGAAATACAGAAACTGAACAAAATACAGAACTTCTAACTCCTACGTGGCCGACCTTGCAGAAGCGCGACTCGAATAGAACCAAACCTGCCACCTGCACGGAAAGGAAATCCGTGCTAAGCGATAACGCTTAGTGGGGAGAACACACAAGAATATGGACGGCCATTCACAATGGTCGTCAAGGCAAAACACATTCAGATGGCAAATGCGGATATTCATAGCATATCAATAATCAGACTTGCATATTAAAGGCATTCATTTCAATACTCACAATCGAACCATAACTTCATGTTCAGGATAGACTAAAACAGACATAATACAATACACATTACAAGCATCATCATGCTGAACCACATACTATATCTCATGCATAAACCTACATGGGTAGCAAATGATAGCATCTTACCATGCGGAGTCTCAAGAGCTATACACATGCAATAAATATCACTAAGTACCCACGCCTGAACTGACGACCCAATAATCATGTTAAGCATACACACTAGTCAAATATCCAAAGGATAACATTTAGAGCATCACAATACCGCTGCGCAACTCTAATATATATTAAGCATCATACAGAAACATTCTGATAACGGAGACTGAAGGCATAACCACTTAGTATTGCATTCATATCATCATCATGCAGAGAGTACAGTAATCATCACATACTTACCATCACAGCTGCTTCGGTTCACAAGCTAATATATTAACAAACCATGTTTAAGTCACATACATAAATTCTCTAGTCGCATCATAATCAAAGCATTCAGAAACTTATAACAAATCACCTGACGAGTACAGATAATCATGTTAGATATAAAGTCATGCTTATTTAAAACAGACATACATTCTGAAGCCCATAGTCACATTCATATACATATCAAAGTAATACAAAGCAGTAAAGCACCTGCTGACTCACAATAGTGGATAACGAGTGTACTGAACTGATTAGTACCTTACGGGTACAAATCGAAAACCACTTTATTTTGTCACAAAAGCATTTTACTGATGGGGGATCTTAACCCGATCCAAATTCATTAAAAAGGACCACGAGGATCCGCACTGAGGGGGGGGTTCGCGAGGAACCATACGGGGGACCTGATCAGGGTCCAATACGTTCAAAGGGCGCTGCAGCTACTGAAAGACTCTGTTAGGCATGCCTAACTATCCACTAGACTGACTCTCGCAGGTCATGCATAAAACAATTCACACTTCGAATCGCATAACGCATAGTTATATATATACATCATGCATAAACCAGAATACAATAGACATATAAATATGCTCATAAGGTCGGTCGTACCTCATGCAATTCGCATTGCAAAACATATTACAGTCCATATATTTTAACATTAAACAATATTCCAAAGCATGCCAAGAATCAGGTATAAAAGCACTACCATGCTAATGATTATCAACACAAAGTCTTAATCATGCATTAGGCGAAGATACTAAGCATAAATCATGCATATTCCAAATTACATTTAACCTAACACATTGAGTTCCTAGGCTAAAGCATAACAATGAATTCCGACATCAGCCATAATATTCAATAAGTCTGGCATAACAGGATGCCAATCATACTTCATACAAGTCAAGTACTGGAGCATGCAATAACTCAATTGATAACATCAGCACTATTCATCTGTCTAAAGCATAACAGGAACACATGTTGAATCATATTATGCTAAAGACTAAGGACGCATCATCATAATCGAGGAAAGTTACAGCATAAACTTAAGCATAGAAAATTATCCTTAAAGAAGAAACAGACTAAAATATGCATAGCATAATTCACATTAAGACATAGCATGTTTGGGACTTAAACAATCGGAAAGTTATTATTCATAATTCTTTCGCATTCAGAATATGACGTGAAATACATATCACAATAATAAGCATATTAAAGTCCAAACCATACTGTTAAAATCCCACAATCATACAACAGGATTACTATAATCCAAAACTGATTCCAAAATACTACATATAACTTATCTTAGATAACATATTATTAATACCAAATAAATTGGAATAATCAGTCATGTCATCAAGATAATATAAAACACAGTAGAGGAAAATACCCTGAAAAGCTTTTGAAAACCATTTTATAAAAACTGGACACTTGGGAAGGAAAAACAGAAGCAAAACAGAACGTGAGGGTTGCTCACGTCGCGTGAGCATAGCTCACGCCTCGTGAGCAATCTGCTCACGTCGTGAGCATTGCTCACGTAACGTGAGCAATCTGCTCACGTCGTGAGCCTTGCTCACGTAACGTGAGCTACTTCTCTTGCCCTCTTCTTCTTCCTCGAAATCGTAACCCTGCAGATTTTCATCCTTTTCCAGAAATTCCAGGAACTCGATAAAAACTATTTTCAGTCTAATTCAAACACCTCCGGAACTCATCTTACCTTTCAATTGATGTCCCAAACAGCATAAACAAGATAATTGCAACTTAATTCAACAATCAAAACCATGCATAAACATAGTTAATCCAATTAAGAACATAAACCCTAAAAACAATCACAGTAAGTTCCAAATACAATTACAGTAAGTTCCTATCTGTTCTTTGATTCAAAGTCATGCATACAAACACAGTACCCAAAACACGACTTGCATAAACTCATCTCAATCATTCAATTACTGGAAATCAAACACCAAAAACCATTCATAATCCAAGAAGAAAATGGGGCAGAGACAAAAACCCAAAACCAAAATAAAGAATACAGAGCTCCCAAACCTCAAAATCACGTTCCAAAAACACAGCTTCCAGCTTCACTCCTTAATCCTTGCCTTTACTTTGCTTCCTCTTACAGTCCCAAGCTTGCACAAACAAAACCCACTATTATTCTTCAAAACCCTAACTCAACCCAAAACCAGCAGAAGAGAAGAAGAAGAACAAAACGTAAATCTAATTTACCTCTTCAAAGCAACGCACAACCCAAGCCAACCACAACTCCAAGCCAAGGAAAATGAAAGGAAAAGCAGAGGAAGGGAGAAGAGAAGAAGAAGAAGAACGTGAGAGGAGGGGGACGGGAATGCAATCTGTGTTCCCTCTCTCTTCCACTTTCTTTTCTTCTTTTCCCCATTCACTGCCCACCTAACAGTCCACTTGGCAACATCCTATTGGACCCCAAACTGCACTTAGCATTTCAAACCATGGCACAATACTAGAGTCATACCCAAACATTGCCTTAATAAATATCTTGTCTAAATGCTCTTTAGTCCTTAAACAAATTACACTTCACTCACTTACACAGTTCTTTCCTTACAAACTTACTTATCTTTTCAATTAGATCCTTAACACTCCAAATTTCTCAAACACAATTTACTGAAATACCCTTCCGATCCCGACTTAGCATGCACATTCCGACCAGGGCCATTTTGGGGTGTGACAAAAATTACATATACAAAAGATACAAAATACAATATACAGGAGCTGAATACAAAATAACAAAATACTTCTAACTCCTATGTGGCCGACCTTGCAGATGCGCGACTCAAATGGAACCAAAAACCTGCCACCTACACGGGAAGAGAGTGTTAAGCGATAACGCTTAGTGGGGAGAAACAAAATGAACAGAGCACTATACAATAATATCATGGACATACATATATATAAATAAATAGTGAGACACCAAAATCTCTAAATAATAAAAGACAAAGATACAAAAACACATAATCATTAAATTTAAGCTAATAACATAACAACAATATACACACCACCAACACACCAACAGAAATCACTCATCAAAGCACATTATTTCACTGAGCAAGGAAGTTATACCTTCTATAACAGCCTGAATTTCAATTGTTATGGATACAGTAACGCTTCGCTACAGGGGATACCGCGAACAGTATAAAAAATGAGAGACCGGAGCCTCGATCACACACTATACTGAGTTATATCAAAAATAAGGGAGACCGAAGTCTCAAAACATTTTTGCTATCAGAATGACCATCTCGGAGGTCGGCCGAAAGACCCAAACGGGGCCAACAGAAGCAGCTGCACTCATACCCTTTATAAGCATACTTATCTATCCACTACTATGACACTTTAGGCTCGACTCACTCACTCAAACATGTCACTATTCAATACAAGAATCAGAGTCAAAACACTACCATTTCCTTAATTATTCACATAACTTAGAGCAATAATACTTGCAAGGAAAAAACAAGGTCATAGACTATGCAGTACTGAGAAACCATGCAAAGCATTTCAAAAAAAAAGAGTTTGAAAATCAGGTTTTACACAGCGGTATACAAATCACTCACAGCCGGGTAACATTTCAAAAACTAAATTTTCAAAACAGAAGGGCATTACATGGCGGTATTTGTAAGCCTTACTGCCGTGTAAGCCACCGCACACGGGGGTCAAGAAAGCCCTGACCACCGTGTGACAAAGCCAACAATTTAAAAGACAGAGGCCATTTACACGGTGATATGCACTATCCTAACTGCCATGTAACATTTTACATGGGGGTATGGACCGATCTTACTACCGTGTGGCATGACGAACATCCAAAATTACCAAGACAGAATATGTTTACGCGGCGGTCTGCACTCCCTTACCACCGTGTAACACACCCAGAATGTCCCAGAAATCACACTTGTTTTACATGCCAAACTACTCCTAACTCAAAACAAATTAACCCATCATGCTTACACTCTTCAAATTCTAAACACATTCAATTTAACATGCTCTAAATCATTTATAGACATAATTTACACCATTTAAAGTTAACTCAATTTCATGCAAAAAGCCAAGCTCAAATCACTTCAATATCACATACATGTCATCACTACACACGAGCATTCAAATCAAATTTCATTACCCAAGTATACACATGCATTTATACATACTCACACATGATGTAAGAAAAGAATAAGGGAAACAACATTCCCAAACAAGCACAGCCAAACACAAAGCTCCCAAACCTGTTGCAGATCTCCTTCTAACTTCCAGACCCAATCTTTCCTTTTCCTTTGTCCTTCTTTCTCTCTTCCTTGATCTTCCTTCTCTCCTCCGATTATTGCACAAAACCCCAGCCAAACAAACACACTTAAATCAAACCATATATAATCCCTTCCAAACCAGAAATCAAAGTAGAAGAAGAAGAAGAAGAAGCAGAGACCCAAATCAAAACCCAAGCACTTACCTCTTTAAAACCCAGCTCAAACTCAGAGAAAATCAACTCAAACTTGAAGGAATCACACAAGAAACGAGTGGAGAGCAGAAAATTGAGGGAAAGGAAAGAGTGGGAGAGAACGAAAAAGTGGAAGAGAGGAGAGGGTAGCTTCCATGGGAAGCCAACAAATTTTGAATTCCCCTCTCTCTTCTCTTCACTTCCCTTTATTTTCCTCATTAATTGCCCTTAACTACCATGCCATGTGTCACTCTCCAAGAGTCCTAAGTGTCAAAAATCTTGACTAACTCATCATCAAAGAACCATACACAACACACACTAGATTGGCTCTTCATTAAACACTTTAATCCTTAATTATCCAAATTCTCACATGCGCAAATTATCGAAATACCCCTTTAATATTCCGACCTAGCACGCGAATGCCGACTAGGCCCTTTTTAGGTCATTACAGAATTTTTCTCACATTTATTTACTTAATTAGCATACATACCATTTAACCCTCAAAGTTTCATTTACTTTCACTTGACATGTAATTTACGGTTTAGTCTCTAAATTATTACTTTCATGTCCATTTTACATATTAGTTCATAATAAGCTGTTGCATTGCAATTAGGTTCATTGATCATTCATTTGATTATTTTCATTCATTAAACCTATTATTTAACATACTTACTCATTTTACACTTTATTTACGATTTTACCCTCAATAACCATTTTATTATCTTTGTGGCTTTATTTCATTTATTTCACTTAATTAAACATTATTATCACTTCACTTTTCATTTTATTCTATATAATACCATCACTTTGGTAAAATTTTGCTTTATCCCTAATCTTTTAATAAATTACAAATTTGCCATTTCTTTACACCATAATTACACTTTTGCCACTAGTTCATTTCCCTTTTCGTTTTAAATCATTATTTGACTTACTTTACATATTAGTCCTTAAATTAACATTTTCACATCAAATTATATTTTAGTCCTCACACTTGGCATTCTTTACATAATTGTCATTTTACTTTTACTTTTCACTTACATGTCACTTATTAACTTACTTTCACATACAATTACTGTTTTGCCTCAAAACCTTTATCAAATTATAACTTTGCCCTTCATTTAATGTTTATTTATAATTTTGCCATTTATCAGCTCGTTTTTCATAATTATTCACTTCTTAGCTTATAATTTACCAATTAGTCTTCCAACTAATTGTTTTCACAGTAAATTACGTTTTAGTCCTTAAACTTTTATTTTCTTTCATGGAAGTTCTTTTTCACTCAAATTGTCATTTTCACTTCTCTTTTTACATTTTCATATCATTTTACTATTATTACCCGTTTAATTCATTATTTGGGTAAATTACCTTTTTCAGCCTAAACTTTTCATTTTCTATCATTTAAATCCATTTGCATACACATCTTTATTTTTGTTTTACTTTTCACGTTTTCATGTCATTTTTACAATTATGCCCCCAGTACAATCTCGACAGAAAATCTGCAGACTGGATATACGGGACGTGGACTCTACAGGTCCATTGCACTGCACTGCACTGAGGAATGACCCCGAAGGATCACTCTATCACTTTCATGTAATATATAACGTGTAACGTATAACATGTAACATATAAAGGCACTATGGGAGACCATTATGAATCTGCTATAATAAAGCAAGTCGCCATAACTTGCACCACGGTATGAGTGTCCCTATGGCTAGCCAAACATATCTTGAACTAGATTTAGACTGCCAGACACTACTAAGGGCAATACTTTCTCAATTAACCTTCAAATCCACTTTTTACTTTTTAACCCCCTTTCCTTTTTCACATTTTAACATTTCACTTTCGTTTACATTTCATTTCATTTCCTTTCACTAGTTACACAACATTTTCATCAATGTTACACATTTCATATTATATACTTATTTTGCATAATAAGTATACTTGATCATTTAAATGGCTATGAATTCATGTCAAACCCACTTTCATTCTTTTCTTATCATTTCAATTCAATTATTCATTTAATCACAAGTCATATCAATATATGTATAATTTCAATCATTTCAATATTTAGCATTATTTCCCACCATGGACATAATGGGAAAATATTCTCAAAATTTCTTACTTAATTTCTTACAATCTCAATTAAATTCATACACTTTCAAATTACATACATAATCAATTTATGGCCTTAATACCATTAAATGGACTAATTATATCTTTGATTCATTAAGTCCATTGTTCGATTTTCATGTAATTATTTTCATTTCACTCTTTCTTCCACTTTTAATTCCTTCATTTATCTAATTTATCACTCATATATCATATAAATACCATATAACGTACTATAATTTCCTCTTTACCCATTCGACCACCCTTAAGGTTTTACTTTACCATTTTATTTTTCATACATTTCTTACTTATTCCACTAAATTAAGCCTCAACTCACACGTATATACCCTTTAATTCCATTTAAGCACTAGGTATACTATATATATACCTAAACATACCATTATGTTTCACTATGACCAAGACTTCCACTTGGTTTTCTTTCAAATCAATCATCCTATTTAGCTTATTTACCCTCCCTAAATTCACTTATCACTTCAATTTCAATTACACATGCATTTTAAACACAATTACTATTCAAACCTAATACAAAACCCTAATTTTCATATGAAAATACTTAGATTATGTAATCACAAACCTCATTCACACACTCCTTAATCATTGTCCTTAACCTTTGACTACCCTTTTTTCCTTTGATTTCTCCTCCATGGCTGAAAATACAAAGAAATAAAACATCTATTAATTTCCTTCTTTTATCAATTATAACCTCATAAACACTCTTAACACATCCTAATCTATCATTTAAAACCAATAAAACAACTTAAATCAACTTATTCTTCTTACCTCCATTTGAAGACATAAGCTTAAATCATTTTTTTCCTTACTTTTAATCCATCAAATGGATACTAGAGGTTGCTATAAAATGAAAACGGGCTCAAGTGTGACTTCTAGGCAGAAATTATCACCTAGCTAGGGGCATTTCTTGGAAAAAGTGTCCTCTATACATTTGTTCCCCTATGTATTAAGTTTACAATAACATAAAAATAATTCTATTTTGACTTATATCCTGGGAGATATTCCCTTGGGAACACCAATAGCACCTAAAGCCCGAACAAATTAAGACCTATAACTTTAATCACAATTTCAAAAATCTTAGAAATAGATCTGGGTTTTGGAGTCTTCTTAACAATTGTAGATCTATGTCTTATACTTCTTCTCCAACTAGAATTACTCCATTGGGAGATGTGTAGGCTAAGATATGGCAAAAATATGAAAATGGGCTTAAGTGTGACTTCTAGGCAGAATTCTTTCTTAGGCAACTACAACGTAATTCATGCATTCTTAATCAATCTTAAGACCACAAATCAATTCCAAATCACCAATTCAAATCTAATTAACATAAAAATCATCTCAACCATATACTTGTACACATATAAGGAAAAATGAGTTCCTAAACCTCTTAGTGTGCTTCAAAACTCCTCTTCAAGCTTCCTTAATTCTACCCTTCTCTTTACCACATCTTTTGTGGCTGAAAAAATTTACTAACCCAGCATAGAACTCACATGAGATTCCTTTTCAATCCAAAGTTCAGCAATATCAAGAAATAGAAGAAAAACATGGAGAGAATAACTACATTCATACCTATTTTCCCTTACAATCTTGCTCAAATTTTCAATTTTCCTTGTTCAATTCCTTAGCTTGAATTTTATGTGTGTGAGGGTAGGACACGTAAATAATATTTATTTAATTAATATGATAAATTAAAGATAAAAATTAATTTAATTATTGATAATAATTGGTAATTAAGGATAATTACGATAAGAAGTAAAACTAGGACACTTTGGAAGTTTCCTAAAATGAAAACTTTCTATTTTTGAATTACTCTAATTGGGTTAACATTTAAAATAGATTTCAAGTTGTTGAAACGAGTCTAAAACTATAATATAGATGTTTCTTTTATGCATTAGAGATGCATCTAAGGGAGTATAATATACATGATGAGTAGTTATGGATTAAGGCGCAATATGATTGAGTACATGCATATTTACATTTTGGCCCATGAGGACTTTCATTTTCCAGCGAATTTCTTTCTTATATTGTGTTTTTCTATAATGCCTCAAAATTTTAGTTTCATGAATAGTACTTTCAGGGCCATGAATAATGCATCCCAAGATGAATAATGTCATCGACACTCGAATTGCACTTTATTTGGCATCGAATATTATTATTTAAGGACAGCTCGAGGATCAAATGTGAGGTTGAAATGAGTTCATTTAGAGGGTTAAAAACTGAAAATAAAATTCATAGTAAATAGTGATAGGTTTAACTAAGGTTGACTTGTGGTCAAAGTTTGACTTGGGACAGTAATGGTCAAATCCAATGGCACTAATGAGCATCAAATATTACTCCCTCTATTCCATTATATGTCACATTTTTGTTTTTTTCACTAAGATTAATGAGCTATTAATTAGGCTTAAATTTAGGATAAAATTTAGTGATTAAGACTAAATTGCCCTTATTTTAAAAAGACACAAAATTGTTTAATCGATAAACTTAAATGTAATTAGTTCTAAATAATGGATTAATACATTTTCTAAATCCCAAGGCACACTTTTATTCTTTGAGCAAATATCTATTCCTTTAATATATAAACTTTTGTTATTCCATTTCTTTTTAACTCATGTGAACCAAAATTTTCAAGATTAATTCAAACTTTTTCCACCAAAATAAATTTCTAATTTTTTTAGTTTTCACCAAAATATATTATATTAGTAAAATTGTTAGAAAGTTAAATTTAACTCAAGAAATTGAATAATTATTGTAGAAACTTAGTAAATACCTTTAAAAATAGATTTAAATGAGTGCAATACAATATGAAGTTGAAGTTGATAATGAAAAAGAAGAAGCACAAATTCAATTACTGAATCTCAATAGTGATGCAACAAGTTTTGATTTCGACCAAAATTTCATCCTAAATTCTCCATTGGTTAATACGTCTTCATCAAATCATATTTTGCTATATTTAAATAGTGAGACATGTGTCGAAGATGAGATATAAGTGCAGCCACAAGATTTAATCGTTAATGCTAGTATGTTGCCATCTCAAAATAAAATCTTTATATTTTTTTTTGTTTAGTAGTATTAGTATATTATTATTAAATTATTATTTATGGTCTTTTGGATAAGAGGATGCTCTTTAAATACTTTGATTATTTATGGTTTTCTGAATACATGACTACATCTACCAAAGAAAGTATGCAGAACTGGATCAAGAATAAGCACATCTTTTCTAAAAAAATATGTTATTGTTCCTAGTGTTTATTTGTAATCTTTTCCTATTCGGCCCCCTTATATCTTCATTTTATTGTTGTTAAACATAACAAAATTATTATTAGGTCCTGAATTTATAACTCAAGCTTTTAGATTCATTGACTATTCATTTTTTGAAAAACTTATCTTCTGAAAAAAAATCTACATCCTATCCAATGACCAGCCTTATAGAATATGTGCATGAGCCACAATCATGGAAGTGACATTATTAGACCAAAAGGTCTAGATTTTAAATAATTAAAACCTATTTGCTTCTTTTGTTAATTAAATTTCAGCATGCTTATCAATGCTTCAAACTTCATGGACATACACATATAAGTCATGTTAGGGATTTTTAAATTTATATCAATGAGCTTTGGTTCAATGGTATTTAAATCATCTTCTTTGAATCAACTCCTTACATGCTATTATTGGATTCATTTTAAATGGTAGGGCTAAGGTGGCTTGAACATACAATAAAAAAGTGTGTATTTTCTTTATATATGCTACTTTTTATTAAATTTTTTTAATAGACTTATTTTTGAGTCACAAGTTACCACATGATATTATAAGCAATCCGTTAAGTGTATAAATAGTGCCTATTTAGTCTTAGTTATTCATTCTATTTATATGATGTTGATTCCATTCATGTCTTTATTACCATGTATAATTATTTTCTTCATGATTATGCCTATGCTTTACGTTTTCATTGTTTTTAATATTTTTTTCTTTCATTTTAAAAAAGGAGAAAATAGTATCAATGACAGAGCAAGTGAGAAACCAATGGATGTAAAAAAATTATTAAATAATGATCAATGTAAAGCTTTATATGAGAGGTTAATGCAAAAAAGTATGGACAAAAAATTAATAAGAGGAGTGACAAGAATGGTGGCATTCTAATTCCTAATTTCTATATGCACCGTTCAACGAATTTGGAAACAATCCAAAAATAGAGGCTCACTTGTTAATGTGTTTTATAGAAAGATAAATTTTGGTCGTAAAAAATTTCAAATTGATATGAATCGATCTTATGAGATTCCTCTACATCAATGGATAAATTTTGCCTCTCTAGCTTGTTCCATGAACATGAGCAAGGCTACATTATTTAAAAACTTCAAATTAGGAGCTATATGATGCCATTCAAATGCCAAAAAACCATATTTGAAGGAAGAAAATAAAAGACAATAATTGCTATTTTTTATATTAATGCTTTACTAAAATAGCTTAACACATGATCCAAGCTTCATTAGGATGTTCAATATTATCCATATTGATGAGAACTGGTTCTATATGATAAAGAAATCTAAAACTTACTACTTGCTAATTGATGAAGAAGATCCAATTCGAAACTTTAAAAGCAAAAATTTTATTAGAAAAGTTGTATTTTTAGTTGCCATAGCTCGTCTAAGGTTTGAGGCAGAAGGTAATGACCTTTTCTCTTGAAAAATTGGGGTATTTCCTTTCATCACCTAAGAGCCAGCTAGGAGAACTAGTGCTAATAGAGTTGCAGAAACACTTGAGATGAAACCGATAACTTCAGTGAAAAGAGAAATTATAAAGTCTTATTTACTTGAAAAGGTTATGCCTATTATCAAGTCTAAATGGCTAAGGGAGGATTTAGGATTTCTAATATATATTCAGCAAAACAATGCGAAAAAAACTTGTTAAAAAATATAGCTTGCTTATAGTTCTATAGATTACTTTTAATTACATCATCTAAAATTAAAAATTTGAATTGAACACTAGTGTGACGAGCACTGAACCCGTGCCTGGTCTCGGAGGCCCACTTTTAGGGTCTGAGAAGGGTTCATTATAGCTCATTACGATTGGTCACTTCGCAATAAACACGAAATCCCCATGTTTGATTGTTAATAATCAAGCTACGAGTGCATCTATTTTGAGCAACAAGAGATATTTTGGCGTCGCCACCCAATAGAATATTGGAAAAGTTTGTCTAACCTCAAGAAGCCTAAGACCAGAGAGAGTTCGGGATAACACCCTTACTTGTACCTTGGTTAAAGTTTATAAATGAGTTTTTGAACTAAATTCTTTTCTCTTTTCTCATACGATTATGCAATTAAATTAAAGTGCATTTCAAGCATCTAAGAAAAAGCAGTAAATAAAGCAACAAATTAACTTACAAATGAATGGGACAAAATACAATCCCCCAAAAATAATATGAAATGAATCATACATCAAACATGAAATTCGTTTAAGGTGGAAACATTGGTTCCCACATGTGTATTTACAAAAATCGAAGAATTATTTTGATGTTACTAAGAAAACTATGATGAATGATCCCATTTTGGTAAAAAGAGACTCTCCATTTAGATGACATTTTGGATGGAAGTTTAGGATATTGGTCCCATTTTATTAAGCAAATCCCATTTTATTCATAGAAATCTTTTGTAGATTTTTATGACAACGTGCAAAACATTTATTAACTAGAATATTTGAAATAAAGTAAAATAAATAAACTAAGGAAATGTAAGAGGGATTTTACTATTCTCCATATGCAAAATCATCGCAATCACCAAAACTTCATCCACTAGCAAAAATACATGCACGTGAATACTCGGGCCATGTATAAAATAAAGCAAAACCAATAAGATTAGCATGTTAAATAAATCAAATACTCAAACCAATTTGAGCACTATCTTCCCGTCTGTCATGCCTAGACAATGAGAAGCTCCATTAAAATCCAATTTTCAAATAAATTTCATGTCAAACATCACCAATCATTCACAAATTAGAACTGAGGAATACATAAGAATCATTTTCATAGCTCCAAAAACATATTCAAAGCTAATGAACACAGAAAATCATAAAAAAACACATATTTCAAGTCAAATTATGTAAGAGAAATGTAAAGCTTCAAATGAGAATGAAATGACAAATTGAGCCTAGAAATATTACCCTAAGATTAAATATGATATTCAAAAACAGAAATGCTTCACATCCTCCTTGATTCCACAACCAATTCCAAAGCAAACTCCAAGAAGAAAAAAACTTTATCTTTCTAAAAGGATTCTGTTTTCCTATGAAATTTTTAGTAAAAAATGAAAAACAAGAGTTTTCCAAGAATAGAGAATTAATTTCTCTTCCTCAGTCAACTCAATCCTCTTTTTTGATTAAAATCGGTGTTTGATTTCTAAGAAAATTATTTTCTCTCTCTCAAGAAAAAATCCCTTTGTCTTTCTCCTCCTTTCTGCCAAAAAACTCCAACCCTTTTCTTCCATTAACTGACTTATTTATCTCTCTTTTTCAAGAGGGAAGTGGGACAGTTAATGGAGGAAGTGGGAAGTTTTTGATTAACTTCCCACTATCCCACGATCATGAGCAATTTTTGTAACTACCAACGAAGCCACAGATGTGTGTCGATCGTCTACCAATGGGCGTCTGTCAAAATGGCGATCAAATTATGAAATTGCCATTTTGACCATGACTTATCTGGCTATGCGCGTGACTCAGTGAGTTACAGGAGCTAGTCAGTGAGTCACAGCACTAGTCCTATCAGCGACAGGCGGTCAAATAGAAAAATGACCGATAGGCATCGCTCAGCAAGAGACGGCTATCTGTCGACCCAAATTTTATAAATTTGTAGTTTTAAGACCTCTTCTTCTTTTTGACGTACATAAAAGGGTTAAAATCACAGATGAACCTTTAAAATTGTGAGAATCAAGGATAGGAACTAACATTTTCCATTTCCTACTTGTGATATAAGTATCAATTTTTTCATCTGGTAACTCTGATTGGCTACCTCGGGACTCGGTGTCTACAGTTGCCCTAAATTTTGGGGAGGAAAGAATACTTAGTGCTTAGGTGAGCCAAAATTCAGAGTAGAGGGAAGGGATGTGTACCTGAGGTAGCGAAACTTACCATCGTGTCGATTGAGTTTATGGAAATGTTGACCTGGTGTTACGCTTATTGGAAAGATATTACCGTTGCCTATTGAAAGGATTTTGCCTATTGAAAGGTTTTGGGTTTGCCTGTTGAAAGGTCTTAAAGTTGCCTGTTGAAAGGATTTTACCTGTTTAAAGGTCTTGAAGTGGCCTATTGAAAGGTCTTGAAGTTACCTGTTAGAAGGATTGTGCTTGTTAAAAGGTCTTAAAATTGCCTGGCGAAAGGATTTTACACAAAATTAAACTAAAACAAACAAAAAAATTAAAACAAAAGAAAATATTGTAATCCAAAATCATAAATCAATTTTCATACTGGCAAAACAACCGTTCCCCGGCAGCGGCACCAAAAACTTGTTGAGCATTTTCTATAGATGCTAATTATACCGCAAGTATACGGTGTACAGCAATAGTACTTAAGATTGTCGATTCCACGAGGAACGTTTTTACACACTATTACTAATTGATTTTAATCTTGTTTACAATGATTAATTAATGGTAGAGTTGATTTTAATCTAATCTAATATGTAAACTAAATATACCTAGTTAATGATAGTCAAAAGAAGATAAAATAAATCATGAAGAATTAAAGACAATGAACTTGATTCCATCAATTTGATTAACATCTTTCATCTTTTTATGCAAGCCAAGTTAGAATAAATTTTTAACTCACTCTCTCGACATGAATTAAAATGCCTAAAACATACAATTAAAATTCTAACTCACAATTTTCATTAATGAATTAGAGGTTTCTAATTACATATTTTAAGAATAAATAATAACCTATAGCAATTATCTCAATATACCGATTTATCAAAATATACCTTGATAATGAAACTCTATTAAATGTCAGATAAAGCAAACTCTCGAATTACTTTAACTTGTAAAGATCATGCAAAAGATATTAATAGAGAATCTATAATGAAAGACTATGAAAGTAGATAGAAATAGAAAGAATTATAATATGCAAATTCATTAAAATGATATTCATAGAAATATTGGAGAAGAATTAAAAATAAGAGAATAAGATAGAAGCCTTTCAACCCTTTTCTCAATCTCTTGAAAATAAATTTTCCTTCTCCTTGATCTTCTTCTTCAAACCATAAAACTAAATAGAAATTTTACTAAGAAAAATCTGTCTTGCAAAATACAGAAAAATTACTTAACTAAAATTCATCATCCTAAAATTACAGTTAAACTACATATTTATAGATAATAATTTAAAGATTGTGTCCCTTGAGAATGGTTGCAAAGTTTGGTGAAAGAAGACAACTTTTCAAATGACTTTTGGCTCAAAACTGCCCCAACGGTCGTCTCTGTCGCGCTCGCAACGTTGTCGCGATCGCGACAGAACACGCTCCTTGTTTTCTTCTTTCTTTCTTTCTCTCGGTTTTCTCTTCCTTCTCTGGACAGTCACGAATTGCGACTTCCCATCACGTGGCATGACGCTTCTCTCTCAGCTTCTTCTCTTCTTTTCCTCCTTTCCCTTTCTTTCCTGATCCAGTCACGTCTCCTTACCTATGCTCACGTCGCGCCTTCTCTCCTGTCCTAGTCGGATGCAACATCCTAGTCGGATTCCATATCCTAGTCGGATGCTCCTTCTTTCCCCTCGTGCTTTCTTCGTTCTGCTATACCCATCCGACCTGTGCTTGTCCATCCTAGTCGGATGAATTGTCCTACTCGAATGCTTACTTCCTCTTACCTTTTCTTCTTCTCTCTTTCTTCTTCTTTCCTTCCCTACTCAAGGCCTGTCCGACTCGTGTTCTAGAATCCTCGTCGGATCCTCTCCTTTTGCTATGTTCTTCTCATGCTCCAGCTCCAGTACCTCGTGTTTTCTCACCATCATAGCTTACTTGCCCAATTTAACAGTTAAATAGACCTGTAATACACCAAACTCACCACTAACACATATCCACTTAAACTAAACAATTATAACATCAAATACACACTTAATGGCATAATTAATATCATAATCTCATACAAAACATATACTTAATTATACATTAACTAAGCTCCTATCATATTGGATTTGCATGTCGAAAAGATTTTGCTTGTTGAAAGGTCTTGGATTTGCCTATTGAAAGGATTTTGCCTATTGAAAGGTCTTGGATTTGCTCCTTGGGATAGTTCTCACGCTGGCTGGGCTCTAGAAGTCGATGGTTGAGAGGTAGAGGAAGGTTATGACAGAAGTGACTGCCCAAGTCGTTGAAGCTCAACTCCCAATATCTATTGATAGAATGGGTGTAAAACGGATCAGATCATCCTCGAGATATCACTAATGCCAACTCTTAGATGTGTCATAGAGGTGGTCTACTGATCCTTGTATCGCTTGATGTTCTGCAAGCTGGGTCTATACTTGTTCATGCTTGTCTCTCGTAGCCTCTGTCATGCAGTGAACCCACTAGTGCTCCCACTCGCTGCCTGAGCATGTATATGGGCTCATCCACCACTTGGAGTGCCTCATTAAAATGCTATCTAGTAGCAACAATCCTCACCTAGAACACCTCCTCTAAGTGAGCCTCAACCCTCGTCATCCTCAACTCAATTTACTCCTCCAACCTGCTAATCTGCTGCATGACAATAGCCTTAAGCCTAACCATCCTTTGATCTATCATTATAACACCTTGTCTGGTACTCTAGTGGTTTTGAGTATTTTGTGGTATGAGCTGTTTGATTATTATTATTGTTATTTTAGACTTAATTGCAAGATTTAGTTAGCTTAGAAGGGTATTATTATGATTTAATGTTGTAAGTTGGGGATTTGAGTGAGGTTGTGAGGAGAGAAGAGGTTAGTAGTAGGATTTGCCAAATTCATCGCATTTGAGTGACAAGTGGAGGAGAGAGAATGAGGAGATAGGAATGGTTGACCAAGAGAGGAAAGTAGGTGAGAGAGAGAGAGAGAGAGAAAGCAGGAGCTGAATCCCGTTCTCCCTCTCCCGTTCTTTCCCTCTTGCTAGCCTATCTTTTTTCTTCTTTTTCTTCTTCTTCTTCTTCTTCTTCTTCTTCTTCTTCTTCTTCTTCCTATCTCTTCTATTTGGTTGTGATCTTTGGTTGATTTGGCAAATTCAAGCTCAGTGGTAAGTGATAGTCTTCTACTTTTCTTCTTCTTCTTCTCTTTATCCCATTTTCTTTAGTGTTGTGTGGGTTTTGAGTTATTTGTGTTGTGGTTGGTTGGCCTGGTGATCAGAAATACCTCCTAAGGAGGCTAAAGGAAAGGAGAAGGTAGGAGGATCTTCAGCCAAGTGATCCTAGAGGAGCTTAGGAACCTGAGGTTTGGGAAATTTGTATTTTGGTTAATTGTTATTTTTTATCTTGGATATGAATTTCTAGAAATTGAAGTATTTGAGCATGTTTATGTGTAGTTTCGCAAGGGTTTTATCTATTATGAGTTGAATTTAGAAGTGGTGATGTGTATGAGAATTGAGATTGATTTTGTGGGTTTAGATTGATTTTGGGTGGTTTGGGAATTTGATTTGGTATGTTGTTCAATTTTACTTGATTGATTACTTTTAATTAGTGTATAGCCTTCATTGAGTGCTTATAAGCATGTTTGAGTGAGTTGTGTTGGTTGAGTTAAAGCAATTTGGTTTTGTGTGTGAGTTTGGGGAAGAGCTTAGTGTTGAAGAGTTGTGGAGATCAGAAAGAACCCAGAAAATGACTCTGTCACGAGCTCGACAGAGCGTATGGTCCTGATCTCCAACTGAGGTGCTCCCTGTCGCGAGCACGATAGAGAGCTCTAAAAATTAAACTTCTACCGGCCTTAGCTCTACCGCGAGCTCGCTTGTGTGCACTGGGGCGACAGTGCCTTGCCCGCCCTCTGTCACGAGCTTGACTATTGTCGTGGGCGTGACAGAGGTTCATCAGTTCTTCTGTCGCGGGCATGCAGGCTATCGCAAGTGCGACCCTCCCCTGTCTCTTTTTATTGAATGTTTTTTATAACTTTGCTTGACTTTTCTCTCATTCTTTAAGCATATCTTCTTGCATGAATCACTATATGATTTATCATGTGAATTATATCTGAATGTTTATTCTTGCCTGCAATAGTCAAGTAAGTGGATAGATAGGCATGCCTATAGAGTTCAGTTAGCTACAGCCATGCGTTTTGGACCCTGATCAAGTCCCCATTTGGGTCCTCGTGATCCTTATGAGTTTGGATCTTGTTTAAGATCCCATGCGAAAATGTTTTGAAAATGAAAAGAAAAGAAATTATTTTGATACCTCCGGGTATCTATGCATTCAGAAAAGAAACTGTTTGGTACCTATGGGTATCTATGCATTTACTCGTTATCCACTACTCTGGATGTGCAGGTTATTTTACCTATGAGTATCAGTAAAGTAATGTGAATTATTATGATTCTGAAAGGTTTGATACTTATGTGATAAATTCTGATGAAATTGTTGAGTAGGATATTTGTATAACTTTGGATGGTTGATTAATGCTTTACTATAAGGTATGTGCCATCTGTATGTGAAGTACATTTTTCACGTCCACTGTAAGTGGTCGTTCATTGTTGGTTTTCCCGACTAAGCGTTATCGCTTAGCACGAGTGTTTCATCCTTGCAGGTGTCGAAGCAAGTAGAGTTTCTGAGAGGACTGATCCGCAATGTTCAAGGCCAACACAAGAGAGAGATAGTTCTATAGTATAGGATTTTAGTATTTTTTATTTCAATTTCCGATGTAAGGCTTTTGGTTATACTTTTGGCTTGTAATATATATATTCAATTAAGGGTATTGTAATCTTTCTAGGGTGATGTGTACTTCCACTTTGTAATGAATATTTCTCATTCATTTAATGAGAGATTTCAGTATTTCTATTGATAATTCTCTCGTATGTTTTATATTATGGAAAGTTCTAGTTTTTTACGTCTATGGATTTTGTATTTTAAGTTTTATGCATTCGTTTGCTTGCTTTATTCTTCGTGTGTGACAACCCTTACCTATCCTATCACTCACTTCCCTTGTGCGGCGAGCTTCCCTATGTATAGGTATGGGGTATTACAATTTTATTGGTATTAGAGCCTAGGTTTAGTCATTTCTAGATGAGTGTAGAATGGAGTATACGTTTATATTGTGTTGGCATGACGCATATATCTTTTTATTTTATAGTTAGATGGAGTCAGCTCGTGGATCCTTCGAGGGGTCAGTCAAGAGTGCAAATCCCTGAGAGTATGATCCACCAGTTTTTGGTCCTGCTCAGCTAGCTAGGGTACAGCCTGAGGCCCCAGCGATCCCTTTTGAAGCCATGCTTAAAATATCTTAGGATATGGCTAGATTTATGGAGAGGGTTACAGTGTCTAAAGCTCCGATTGAGAATATGAGGAAGTTTGGAGCAGAGGACTTTTATGGGACGAGTTTAAATGAATCTAATAAGGTAGAGATGTGGTTTGAGAAAGTAAGTAGGGTGTTACGAGAGATATATTGCCCTCAAGATAGAGAAGTAGAGTGTGTAGTATCACTTCTGCGGGGTTCAGTGTATGATTGGTGGAGACTAGTTCTTAGGCACCCTCAGATTCCTAATCCAGTGACTTGGGAGTTCTTTGAGAGAGAGTTCCACAGTAAGTATGTGATAAAGGCATATAAGGAGGCTACGTGGATGCAATTTTTGAGTCTTAGGCAAAGAGTTCTGTCGGTGGCAGAGTATGAGACATAATTAAATAGGCTTAGTAAGTATGCACTGCCGGGAGTTTTCACTTAAGAGTTTAGATGTCAGCATTTTGAAGTGGGTTGAATGAGTCTCTAAAAGTTATGCTGATTTCCTTGATGTCTTCTCCCAATGTAAATTATTACCATATTGTTCAGGTAGCTATGCGAGCGGAACGTTCAGAGGTTATTCTGAGAGAGAGAGCTCAAAGGAGGAATCCCTCTCTTAGAGGCTCATCCTCTGGAAAGGGATCAAGGAATCCTCAAGTGAATTCTCAGGATGAGACTTCTGCTAGTCCTGCTACAAGAGGGAGAAGACAGGGATCTTTGCAGGGATTGCACTGGGTGGTAGAGGCGATGGAGTGCCACAGTGTTCACATTGTAGTAAGCACAATTGGGGCAAGTGTCATTGGTTGACGGGAGGATGTTTTCGATGTGGAAGCACGGATCATCTTCTGGCTAATTGCCCAAATCTATATGAGAATACCCAAGGATGACAAGAGGCTAGTCAAGCGAGATTTAATGCCCCTCAAGGTAGTCAGGGTCGAGGTAGAGGATGAGGTCATAGTGGATGGCCTAGAGATGGAGTTTCCTCTAAGATAGTAGATCGTCCTCCAGTGGCACCAACTGGGGCATAAGCGATGACAGCTCGGGAAGAGCAAAATGCGCCTGAAGTGATTGCAGGTAAGTTTCTACTCTTTGACACGGAAGTTTATGCTCTAATAGATCTTGGTTCCATACATTCCTATTTGTGCTCTGATAAGTTAAGTGATAATTTGTCTAGTGCTGATCAAATAAATTATAAGATTTGTGTGACCAGTCCATTAGGGCACAGTGTCAATGTGAGTAGGGTGTTTAGAAATTGTCCTTTCGTGGTGCAATGAAAAGAGTTTCCAGTGGATTTGATCAGTCTGCCTTTTCATGAGTTTGACATAATCTTGGGTATGGATTGATTGTGTAAGCACCGGGCTATGGTTGATTGTCATAGGAAGATAGTTGTATTCAAAGATTGTCATCAATTATTAGTGGCAGTGAGAGGTTTGGGTTTTGATTCTTTGCACAATGTTATCTCATCTATGAAGGGAAAATGGTTAATGAAGAAGGGATGTGAAGCATTTTTTGCCCTAGTTTTGGATTCTCGGTGAAGTCAAGTAGAGATTCAAGATATTATTGTGGTAAGAGAGTTTGTAGATGTTTTTTCTGAGGAATTACCTGGGTTACCACCGAAGAGAGAAATGAAGCTATTTGTAGAGATTTTACCGGGTACCACTCCTATTTTTAAAGCCCCTTATCGAATGGCTCCTATGGAATTGAAAGAGTTAAAAAGTCAATTGCAGGAGCTATTAGATAAAGGCTTTATTAGATCGAGCGTCTCCCCATGGGGTGCTCTGGTCTTATTTGTTAAGGAAAAGGATTGTACGTTAAGGATGTGCATTGACTATCGGCAAATCAATAAGGTTAGAGTGAAAAATAAGTATTTGTTGTCGAGGATTAAGGACCAATTTGATCAGTTAAGAGGTGCAGAAGTGTTCTCCAAGATAGATTTGGGATCGAGGTATTACCAGTTGAGGGTCAAGGATGTGGATGTGGCTAAGACAGCTTTTCAGACACGATATGGCCATTATGAGATTTTAGTGATGCCGTTTGGTTTGACCAATGTTCCAATGACTTTTATGGATTTGATGAATAGGGTGTTTAGGCCATATCTTAACCAATTTGTAGTTGTGTTCATCGATGATATCTTGGTGTATTCGAGGAATGAGAGTGAGCATAAGGAGAATCTTCGTATTGTGCTTCAAGTCCTGAAAGATCATCAAATTTTTGCAAAGTTAAGCAAGTGTGAATTTTGGTTAAAAGAGGTGTCTTTCCTAGGGCATATTGTTTCCTCGAAAGCTAGTTCACTCTCTCCTTTCTTCTTCTTTCCCGTCATCTCTCCCTCTTGCTACCAATTTCTGCTCTCAACCTTTCCCTCTTGTATTTTCTTGGAGTTTTGAGCTAAGTTCTTGAAGGATTGTAAGAGGTAAGTGGTCTGAAGTTCTATGGGTATTTCGGTTCTTCTTTTCTCCTTTTTTTTTTCTGTTTTCGATTATGGATTTTGGGTTTGATTTGAGTGAGTTTTGATTGGGTTTGTGCAAGAATGGGAAGCTAGAAGAAAGAGCAAGGGAAAAGAGAAAGCGGACTCGTGAGGGCCTCGGTTTGAAGCTGCGATTTCCAGGTTTGGGAGTTTATTTGATTGTGTTAGGGAGCTGTGTTTGTGGCTTATGTTTTCCCTATTTTCCTCCTTGGATCGATTCTATTTTGTATTTGCATGTCATTAGTAACCTTTAGTGGTTTGTTTGGATGAATGCATGTTGAGATTAACTAGTGATTTTGAATCAATTGTTAGTGACATGATGATGTTTGCATGTGTATTTTAAGAACATGAGTATTTGAAAAAATAAATCTTGAGTTGGTTTTGTGTGAATTCTTGATGAATTGATGTTGACTATTGTATAAATTGTGTTTATGTGGCTTGAGAATTATGCTGTGATGTGCTTAAGGCTTGAGGTAAGTGTTTGTGTATGTTCATTTACATGTATGAAGAGTTGTGTGTGAAAGAGTAGGAAAAGTGCAGATTTTGGGCGAATCTGGGCTCTGTCGCGATCGCGACGCTATCATAAGTGCGACAGACTGTGGATTTGGACCCTTTGTTCTTGTAAAGCACTCTGTCGCGACCGCGACAGAGAGCTATGTAGCTGAGTCCTTCATGCGAGCATGCTGCCGAGCGTGCGCGCGAGGAGGAAGGAATTGGGTTTTGTCGCGAGTGCGACAGAGCTCGGTTGAGCGAATCTGCCTTGCGTGCGTCGTCGCGAGCAGGCCTTCTTGCGCGAGCTCACAAGGAGGTGCCCCGTGATCTGTCGCGAGCGCGACATTGTCGCGATCCCGATAGAGACCTTTCTTGCTTGCCCTATTTTCCGAATGCGTTTCTTTTGTCCCACTTTGCACAGTTTCTCACTATTGCATGAAATATGTTTGTGGTTATAACTCGTGATATCATTGTAATAGTGTCTTAGTTATGAATTTATTTGATGTTAGAATCGTGAGTTGAACTTTGTTTTGATTGTGTATTGTCGTGTGAGCGAATGAGTTATCGAGCCTGAAGTGTCAAGGTATTGGATAATTAAGCATGCTTAAGAAGGGGTTTGTGAGTGCAGCTGCCCGTGTCCGCTCCGTTTGGGCGAAGCGGCCGACCTCCGAGATGGTCATTTTCCGTGTAGTGATAAAATGTTTTGAGACTCCGGTCTCCCGCGCTACCTTCGGGTATTAAAACTGTTTTTGAGGCTTTGGTCTCCCGTGCCGTGTTCCCATATCCTCCTCCGTTGAATTCAGGCTATTGTGTCTAGTATCGAGTATTGGCTTAGTGAATTGTTTTGTTTCGGGCGTGATCATAATTGTGGTATTATTTTACTTCGTGCTTTCTGTTCTAAATTCTGATCTCGCATAGTGATTCCTGATTTCTTAATATATATATATATATATATATCTATATATCTCTGCTCTCTAGCGCTTTGTGATTTCTGAATATTATGCTCTATATCTTGTATAGTGTTCTGTTGTGTTTGTTCCTCCCCACTAAGTGTTATCGCTTAGCACGGGTTCTTGTCCCATGTAGGTGACAGGAATTTTGGAAGCTTGCTCGTGTCACGCATCTGCAGGTCGTCCAAATAGGAGTAGAGTCTTCATTTTCGTTATCTCCTCATGTAATTCCTTTTTTATTAATATTTTTGCAATGTGGCTTATGTAACTTTTTGTAAAGGAATGATGTAATATTTTGGAATATGAAATTCATGTTCTGCTTTTGTTATTATTGTTAATGAATGCTTCCGCTTAGCGCATGTATGTATGAATGTATGTATGTATGTATGTATTTATGTATGTATTATTGTTTATAATTATGTATGTTGCGAGTGAGCGTCGGGTAGCGCGCCCGCCGGCGCCCTTCTAACGGGGGCGGCGATGGGGGTGTTACAGTTTGTGGTATCAGAGCACCTGTTTAGGCGGTTCTGGTTGTCTTTGTTTGTTGTGTGTCGAGTCTTTGCATGAGAGTTGGTTTTGTGTTGTGGCCTAATGCAGATGTGTCTTGTCTTGTGTAGTGTCTAGATAGAGTCTGATCCAAGTGAGAATGCGGGTGAGACGGTTGGTAGTGCGAGTGTAGTGAGAGGTGGGCAACCTGCTCCGCAACGTCAGCAAGAAGAGGTTCCTGGTATGGGTTTAGGTCAAGAGAATCCGGTCCTAGTGCAAGGTTTGCTTCAGTTGGTTGAGAGGCTGACTCTGAATTGTTAAGAAAGAGAGGAGCAGAAGACTTTCATGGGACTGTTATGGATCAATCTAATGTGGCTGAGTTTTAGCTTAAGAGGGTAGGCCGGATTTTGCAAGAGATTAGATGTCCAGTTCATCAGAGGGTGCTGTGTGCAGTATTGTTGCTCCAAGGATCAGCGTACGATTGGTGGGAACTTGTGATACGAAATCCTCAGCGACCAGCCGAGTTGACTTGGGAATTCTTCAAGCAAGAATTTGAGCATAAGTATGTGACGAAGGCATACCAGGAAGCCAAGTGGAGAGAATTCATTAGTCTGAAGCAGCGGGGTATGACCGTGAGTGAGTATGATAAGGAATTCAGCCGGTTGAGTAAGTATGTGCCTGAGCAGTTGTTGACGGATGAGTTTAGATGTAGGCATTTCAAAGAGGGATTGCGTGAGGTGATCAGAGGTCCTTTGTCGGCAATGACGGTCTTCCAACTAGTGGGGTATTATCAGCTTGTGGTAATGGCAATGAAGTTAGAGGAATCTGAGGTGATCAAGCAGAGAATCGAGAGTAAGAGGAAAGCACCGGATGGTGGAGTAGGAAGTGGTAAGAAGTCGAGAGGAGTTCCGAGTGGCCAAGGTGGGAAGAGTTCGGTTCCGGTATGTTCGAAAGTTGGGAGTGTAGCGCCACCTTCTAGAAAGGGAAGTGTGATCCCGGAGTGCGAGCATTGCCATAAGCGCCATTGGGGCGAGTGTAGAAGGATTTTCGGAGCATGTTTCAGATGTGGCAGTCAAGAGCATATGGTGGCTAATTGTTTGGATCGTAGAGAGCTTCAGGGTCAACCCGAGAGTAGAGTCAGTGGTCAGAGAGCAAGAGGAAACCAGAGTGGTAGGGGTAGTAGACAACCTTCTCAAGCGCCGTCAGAGTCAGTGCAAAAGCCGCCAACTGAAGAAGTGTATGCGTGCCCGCGAGTATACGCCTTGCTAGGAGAGGATGCAGCGGATCGATCGGGACCTTCCGGTAAGTTGTGTTCTAACTTTTGTTGAGTTCGGTTTTGAGTTTTGGGTTGTCGGATTAAGTGATTAGCGGGGAAATTTCGAGGACGAAATTTCTTTAATGGAGAGTGATTGTAGTAACCCAAACAGGGCTTGGTCGGAATCTGCGTGGTAAGTCAGTAAAGTAAGGGTATTTTCGTAATTTGAGAAAGAGAAAATTTGGATCATAAGGAATTAGTTGTTAAGGAATTAATTAATTAAGTGAAGAGAAGGAATTATAGTGTGTGCTTGGAGTGTATGGGAGTAGGGTATAAGTGGATTTAGGGATTTCATTGTGTGGTTTTGCTGTATGGTGCCTTGGATGATTAGTGGGTTTTGAGGAATAATAAGGTGTGACTTGAGTTTTGTGCATTGGAAGATATTTGTGTAAGAGAAGTTAGTGTGTGTGTAGTGTAAGGTGCCAAGAGTGGTTAAGTCAAAGTGGATTGTTTGATTCTCTAAGATTGTGACAAGTGGCAAGGGTAGGTGAGCAGTAATGGTAAAGTAGGAGAGAGGGAAGGGAGGGGCAGCAATTTTGCCTAGCTTCCCGTGGTAGCTAGTTCACTCTCTCCTTTCTTCTTCTTTCCCGTCCTCTCTCCCTCTTGCTACCAATTTCTGCTCTCAACCTTTCCCTCTTGTATTTTCTTGGAGTTTTGAGCTAAGTTCTTGAAGGATTGTAAGAGGTAAGTGGTCTGAAGTTCTATGGGTATTTTAGTTCTTCTTTTCTCCTTTTTTTTGTTTTCGATTGTGGATTTTGGGTTTGATTTGAGTGAGTTTTGATTGGGTTTGTGCAAGAATCGGAAGCTAGAGGAAAGAGCAAGGGAAAAGAGAAAGCGGACTCATGAGGGCCTCGGTTTGAAGCTGCGATTTTCAGGTTTGGGAGTTTATTTGATTGTGTTTGGGAGCTGTGTTTGTGGCTTATGTTTTCCCTATTTTCCTCCTTGGATCGATTCTATTTTGTATTTGCATGTCATTAGTAACCTTTAGTGGTTTGTTTGGATGAATGCATGTTGAGATTAACTAGTGATTTTGAATCAATTGTTAGTGACATGATGATGTTTGCATGTGTATTTTAAGAACATGAGTATTTGAAAGAATAAATCTTGAGTTGGTTTTGAGTGAATTCTTGATGAATTGATGTTAACTATTGTATAAATTGTGTTTATATGGCTTGAGAATTATGCTGTGATGTGCTGAAGGCTTGATGTAAGTGTTTGTGTATGTTCGTTTTCATGTATGAAGAGTTGTGTGTGAAAGAGTAGGAAAAGTGCAGATTTTGGGCGAATCTGGGCTCTGTCGTGAGCGCGACAGAGTGCGAATTTTGCCCCTTTGTTCTTGTAAAGCGCTCTGTTGCGATCGCGATGTTGTCGCGACCGCTACAGAGAGCTATGTAGCCGAGTCCTCCGCGCAAGCATGCTACCGAGCGTGCGTGCGAGGTGGAAGGAACTGGGTTTTGTCGCGAGCGCGACAGAGCTCGGTTGCGCGAATCTGCCTTGCATTCGTCGTCGCGAGCAGGCCTTCTAGCGCGAGCTCGCGAGGAGGTGCCCCGTGCTCTATCGCGACCGCGACATTGTTGCGATCGCGACAGAGACCCTTCCTGCTTGCCCTGTTTTTCGAATGCATTTCTTTTGTCCCACTTTGCACGGTTTCTCACTATTGCATAAAATATGTTTGTGCTTATGACTCGTGATATCATTGTAATAATGTCTTAGTTATGAATTTATTTGATGTTAGAATCGTGAGTTGAACTTTGTTTTGATTGTGTATTGTCGTGTGAGCGAATGAGTTGTCGAGCCTGAAGTGTCAAGGTATTGGATAATTAAGCATGCTTAAGAAGGGGTTTGTGAGTGCAGTTGCCCGTGTCCGCTCCGTTTGGGCGAAGCAGCCGACCTCCTAGATGGTCATTTTCCGTGTAGTGATAAAATGTTTTGAGACTCCGGTCTCCCGCGCTACCTTCGGGTATTAAAACTATTTTTGAGGCTTCGGTCTCCCGTGCCGTGTTCCCGTATCCTCCACCGTTGAATTCAGGCTATTGTGTCCAGTGTCGAGTATTGGCTTAGTGAAGTGTTTTGTTTCGGGCGTGATCATAATTGTGGTGTTATTTTACTTCGTGCTTTATGTTCTAAATTCTGATCTCGCATAGTGATTCCTGATTTCTTAATATATATATATATATATATATATATATATATATATATATATCTATATATCTCTGCTCTCTATCACTTTGTGATTTCTGAATATTATGCTCTATATCTTGTATAGTGGTCTGTTGTATTTGTTCCTCCCCACTAAGCGTTATCGCTTAGCATGGGTTCTTGTCCCGTGTAGGTGACAGGAATTTTGGGAGCTTGCTCGTGTCACGCATCTGCAGGTCGGCCAAATAGGAGTAGAGTCTTCATTTTCGTTATCTCCTCCTGTAATTCTTTTTGTATGTAATATTTTTGTAATGTGGCTTATGTAACTTTTTGTAAAGGAATGATGTAATATTTTTGAATATGAAATTCATGTGCTGCTTTTGTTATTATTGTTAATGAATGCTTCCGCTTAGCGCATGTATGTATGAATGTATGTATGTATGTATGTATTTATGTATATATTATTGTTTATAATTATGTATGTTGCGAGTGAGCGTCGGGTAGCGCGCCCGCCGGTGCCCTTCCAACGGGGGCGGCGATGGGGGTGTTACAGGTAGGTTATGCATTTAGGCAATTGAAGCCTCACGAGCAGAACTATCTGATGCATGACTTGGAGTTAGCTGCAGTGGTGTTCGCCCTTAAGATATGGCAACATTACCTGTATGGAGAAACTTCTAGAATCTTCACCGACCACAAGAGTTTGAATTAACTGCTTTCACATAAAGAACTGAATTTGACATAGCAGAGATGGTTAGAATTGATCAAGGACTACGATTGCATTATAGATTATCATCTGGGGAAAGCGAATGTGGTTGCAGATGCATTGAGTAGGAAATCAGTTTCGGCCTTAGCATTACAGTGGGGGAGATGGAGATTTGATTCTGATGGGGCTCTAATTGCCCAACTGAGAGCTAGGCCAAGTTTGAAGCAATTGATTGTTGATGCCTGGATGTCTGATCCTAAGTTACAACAAGCTTTGCAATTGGTTCAGAGTGGAAACCAGACTAATTTTTCCATAAATAATGGGGTGCTAAGTTTTAAAAATCGTTTGTGCGTGCCTAGTGATAGTGAGGTGAAGAGAAAGCTTTTGTTAGAGGCACACACTACGATTTTCACAATGCATCCTAGAAGTGATAAGACCTATTGTGATTTGAAACTGTTTTATTGGTGGCTCGGGATAAAAAGGCATATAATGGATTTTGTTTCTAAGTGCTTAACATGTAAGCAGGTGATGGCCGAGCATCAAGTCCCATATGGACTGCTCAATCCTTTACCTATCCCTTAATGGAAATGGGATAATATCATTATGGATTTTGTATCGGGTTTGCCATTGACTCAGCAAAAGCATGATGCCATTTGGGTTATAGTCGATAGACTCTCAAAATTGGCTCATTTCATTATAGTCTGCCTTGATTATCCAATGGATCATTTAGCCAAGATTTATGTAAATGAATTGGTCCGATTGCATGGCGTTCTATTGTCAATTGTGTCTGATCGAGATCTAAGGTTTACATCGAAGTTTTGGAAAGAGTTGCAGTCTACTTTGGGTATTTGTCTGAATTTTAGTACTGCATTCCATCCTTAAACAGATGGTCAGTTAGAGGGGTCATCTAGATTCTTGAAGATATGCTCCGAGGCTGTGTTTTGGATTTTTTGGCAAGTTGGGATAAAGTTTTTTTGAAAGTGTCACCTTCTTGCAAGATTCTCCATTTTGGTAGAAAGGGAAAGTTAAGTCCAAGATTGATAGGGCCTTATGAGATTCTGGATTGAATCGGACTAGTTGCTTATCGGTTAGCTTTGCCGATGGAATTAGCTAAGCTGCATGATGTATTTTACGTGTCAATGCTTC
Source organism: Excoecaria cochinchinensis (assembly GCA_947683425.1). Taxonomy (NCBI): domain Eukaryota; kingdom Viridiplantae; phylum Streptophyta; class Magnoliopsida; order Malpighiales; family Euphorbiaceae; genus Excoecaria; species Excoecaria cochinchinensis. The sequence continues at coordinate 4,095,933 of CANTUQ010000028.1, read as the reverse complement.
GCCGGTATCTATTAGTTGTATCTCATATACTATTGGTCTAAGATGTAGAAGTCCAATCTGATTATTCTTATGACGAGGAACCGAAAGAAATTCTGGTTTGGGAAGTGAGACAACTCCGGAATAAGCAGATCCCTTTGGTTAAAGTATTGTGGCAACATCACGGGGTTGAAGAAGCAACCTGTGAACCCGAGGAGATTATGAGATCACATCATCCTTAATTGTTTGGTTCAGGTGAGAATTTTGAGGATGAATTCCTTAAGGAGGGGAGATTTGTAACACCCCGTCTAGTACCCTAGTGGTTTTGAGTATTTTGTTGTATGAGTTGTTTGATTATTATTATTGTTGTTTTAGACTTAATTACATGATTTAGTTAGCTTAGAAGGGTATTATTGTGATTTAATGTTGTAAGTTGGGGGTTTGAGTGAGGTTGTGAGGAGAGAAAAGGTTAGTAGTAGGATTTGCCAAATTCACCACATGTGAGTGACAAGTGGAGGAGAGAGAATGACGAGATAGGAAAGGTTGACCAAGAGAGGAAAGTAGGTATGAGAGAGAGAAAGCAGGAGCAGAATCCCGTTCTTTCCCTCTCGCCAGCCTCTCTTCTTCTTCTTCTTCTTCTTCTTCTTCTTCTTCTTCTTCTTCTCCTCGTTCATCCTCTCTCTTCCATTTGGTTGTGATCTTTCGTTGATTTGGCAAATTCCAGCTCAGTGGTAAGTGATAGTCTTCTACTTTTCTTTTTCTTCTTCTTCTTCTTTTTCTTCTTCTTCTTCTTCTCTTTATCCCATTTTCTTTAGTGTTGTGTGGGTTTTGAGTTATTTGTGTTGTGGTTGGTTGGCTTGGTGGTCAGAAATACCTCTTAAGGACGCTAAAGGAAAGGAGAAGGTAGGAGGATCTTCAGCCAAGTGATCCTAGAGGAGCTTAGGAACCTGAGGCTTGGGAAATTTGTATTTTAGTTAATTGTGATTTTTGATCTTGGATATGAATTTCTAGAAATTTAACTATTTGAGCATGCTTATGTGTAATTTTGCATGGGTTTTGTCTATTATGAGTTGAATTTAGAAGTGGTGATGTGTATGAGAATTGAGATTAATTTTGTGGGTTCAGATTGATTTTGGGTGGTTTGGGAACTTGATTTGGTATGCTATTCAATTTTGCTTGATTGATTACTTATAATTAGTGTAAAACCTTAATTGATTGTTTATAAGCATGTTTGAGTGAGTTGTGTTGGTTGAGTTGATGTAATTCGGTTTTGTGTGTGAGTTTGGGGAAGAGTTTAGTGTTGGAGAGCTGTGTATCCATGTTGTTCTCTCTAGTAGCTCTCTTTCGTTAATGTAAAGTCCTCTCGATTTTAGGATCGTAAGGTGCTATTTGATCTCTTCTTAATCTGTTCATGCACCAAAATTATCTGAAAAGAATAAGTAAAAATAAAATAAGAAAAAGAAAACACATATAAATAACAATAAAAGCTCACAAACAACGCCAATCCCTGGCAATGGCACCAAAAACTTGACGCGATCTCAGCAACTGTACTGAATCGGTAAGTAATAAAGTGGGGTAAAGTTAGGACCCTGAGTTATCGTACCCAAGGGATTGTGTGTGCAAGCTAAGATGATTAAATGTATGCTAAAGAATTCCCAATTTTTAATTGTGTGGATGAATAATCTATTAATTATAATAGAAGAATTAAATAGCTAAACTATGCAAGTAAAATAATCAAATTAAACTGACAGCAATTTTTGGCAAAAATAAAATTATGGTAAAAAATTAACGAGTAAAGAAATCAATATAAGAAAAACATTGCTCGGGTTCATTCATCCACCCCATACCCAAATGTGAATTAATTTAATTTAAGAAACATAAATGAATGAATTCGGGATAAACCTCTTAACCCAAGTGTCCCATTTCGGAGCAAGCTACTCTAATTGCATGACATCCCATTCCGGAACTAGCCATACAATTAACCTAAGCACGGGTCTGAAATCCTAGGTTCGGTTTGCTTTCCCATTCCGGAGCCAAACAACACAAAATCCATTTATTTCACTCCTCACTCTAGTCTTATGTCATAAAACCCTGTACATCTAGATTCGCACTCTGGAGCAGTCCAAAGGATATAGAATTCATGAAAGAAAACTGGGTAAAAACATTCATAGCATTTAATCCATACAAGCTTAACAACCAACAAAGATATATGATAGAAATCATTCATCAAGGTTGGAAAATAACTTGAGCATGAATTGGCAATGGGCAATAGTGAAATAAACCATTCATTTATATATATAATTTCAAAAGATGTTCAAGATTCACATCACGGGTAAGCGATTCAAAGATCCCCCGAACAACTATGAGACTACTCACAATCCATTACAAAATTAAGAGGAAAAAGGAAAGAATAAACCCAGAGATTCAATTGCGGAAGAAATCCCGGTTGAATCACACATTCTTCAATCGTCTTCTTCGAATCTTCAATAGAGAATAGCTCAAAACTATGGAAATCCGAATAAATAAATACTGTGTATTGAAATTAATCTATGTATTTTTAATGTACGTAATTCTCTTGATTTGTAATTTAAATATAAATAAAATATTGAAACCCTAAATTAAGAATAATAGAAAAGCTTAGAAAATTCAAGATCTAAAAACCCTATTTAAAAAAATTGCTAAAATAATTCATCCCCCGCAGCAAAAAAGGAATCTGATATTTAAAGTTCTCGAGGGGTCACGGTGATAATGAAATGCTTGTCACCGTGAGGCACTATAGGTCACAATGGCAACCAAATGGTTGTCACCGTGAGACTGTCAAAGATACAATTTTGTCTAGATACACAGGAGGGGGTCATGGTGACAACCGAATTTATTGCCACCGTGGGGTGCTTGACTTCAGCTACTGTCTTGGATATCTCTATGTCACGGTGACAATGACATTTATTGTCACCGTGAGGTACTTCAGCCCTCGAATCGGTCTTGCAAATTTTCATGTCACGGTGAAACCAGAAGTGTTGCCACCGTAAGGTACCTTCTCATTGCAATCTGCCGGATGAATTTTTATGTCAGAGTCACAACCATTTGGTTGTGACCGTGAGCTATGTATGACCAGAATACTGCTTTTGATAGAGTTGTATGTCGCGGTCACAACCATTTGGTTATGACCTTAAGGTACCTAAAAATTCCTGCAGTCAAAGATCAAACTCTATTAAAATGCTAACCAAACTCTATTAAAATGCTATCTAAAGTGCATAAAAATCTAATTTAACTAAAATTGACAAAATTAACAAAAAGTAATCATAACACAACAATAAACATAACTAAAAACCCAAATATCATACGAAAATACTAACAAAACTAAGTACTAAATTGAAGTTATCATTGTTCAATTTTGCTTGATTAATTACTTGTAATTAGTGTAAAACCTTGATTGAGTGTTTATAAGCATGTTTGAGTGATTTGTGTTGGTTGAGTTGATGTAATTTGGTTTTGTGTGTGAGTTTGGGGAAGAGTTTAGTGTTGGAGAGCTGTGGAGATCGGAAGCAACCCAGAAAATGACTTTGTCGCGAGCGTGACAGAGTGTGCGGTCCCGATCTCAAGCCGAGGTGCTCTCTATTGCGAGTGTGAAAGAGAGCTCGGCAAATCAAACTTCCACCGGGCTCTGCTTTATCGCGAGCATGCTTGCATGCGTGGGCACTACAATGCCCTACTCGCCCTCTATCGCGAGCATGACTATTATCGCAGGTGCAATAGAGGCTCTTCAGTTCTTCTGTCACGGGCGCGCAGGCTATTGCGAGCACGGAATTTGGCGTGAAATGCCTCGGTCGCGAGCATGACCCTCCCCTGTCTCTTTTTATTTAATTTTTTTATAACTTTGCTTGACTTTTCACTCATACTTTAAGCATATCTTCTCACATGAATTACTATATGCTTTATCATGTGAATTATATCTGAATGTTTATTCTTGCCTGCAATAGTCAAGTAAGTGGATAGATAGGCATGCTTATAGAGTTCGGATAGTTGTAGCCATATGTTTTGGATCTTGATCAGGTCCTCGCTTGCGTCCTCGTGATCCTTATGAGTTTGGATCTTATTTAAGATCTCATGCGAAAATGTTTTGAAAACGAAAAGAAAAGAAATTGTTTTGATACTTTCGGGTATCTATGCGTTGAGAAAAGAAACTGTTCGGTACCTACGGGTATATATGCGTTTACTCGTTATCCACTACTTTGAATGTGTAGGTTATTTTACCTATGTGTAGAAGTAAAGTAATCTGAATTATTATGATTCTAAAAGGTTTGATACTTATGCAATAAATTCTAATGAAATTATTGAGTAGGATATTTGTATAACTTTGGATTGTTGATTAATGCTTTACTATAAGGTATGTGCCATCTGAATGTGAATTGCATTTTGCACATCCACTGTGAGTGGTCATTCATTGTTGGTTTTCCCCACTAAGCATTATCGCTTAGTACGGGTGTTTCATCCGTGCAGGTGTGGAAGCAGATAGAGTTTCTGGGAGGACTACTCCGCAACCTTCAGGGCCAACACAAGAGAGAGAGAGAGAGTTATCTAGTATAGGATTTTGGTATTTTGTATTTTAGTTTCTGATGTAAAGCTTTTGGTTATAGTTTTGGCTTGTAATATATATATATTCAATTAAGGGTATTGTAATCTTTCTAGGATGTTGTGTACTTCTGCTTTGCAATGAATATTTCTCATTCATTTAATGAGAGATTTCAGTATTTCTGTTGATAATTCTCTTGTATGTTATATATTATGGAAAGTTTTATTTTATTACGTCTATGGATTTTGTATTTTAAGTTTTACGCGTTTGTTTGCCTACTTTATTCTTCGTGTGTGACAACCCTTGTCTATTAGGCAAGCTTCCCTACATATAGGTAAGGGGTGTTATAATCATGGCTTCTATCCTTTGCTCAAGCCGGTCGAGAGAAGGCACTGCGGGCTCTAGATGTAGAAGCTCCCAGGTCACCGTATGATATGTATCTCTTAGATATGCAGGTGGTTGAGCGTTGTACCCGTGTAAATGGAGGAGTACGACCTCGTGCCTCAGAAGGTGCTGCCTGCAATGGTGGAGTGCGCAACATGTCTTCTTAATCTATGTCCAAGTCCATATCATCCTGAGGCGTATGAGGAGGCGACTGTACTGGCTATGGTATTTGCTCCTCCGGTTGAGGTGGTTGTGGCTGTTCTTCTTTTGGGGCATCTATAATTGCTAGGAGATCTAGTAATCGGTAAGCTCGTCATGTCTCCTAAATGGTTGGTAGTCTATATTGTCCTAGGAGCCGGTGAATCAAAGCTATCATCCTCATGGTCCATGCAACTGCATGTTCTACATACATCTCCTCATCTAAGGGCTCCTTGAAAGTGGCCATATCTGCCCCTATATGCAATAGAAGTCTGGTCACTACTCCTCCTATGCAAATCTGAGTGGGTGGTTGCCTGGCCAATCAAATTAAATTTACCACTATCTCGTGGCTGATGTCTATATGGTGACCTCGAGTCATGGCCCATACATGTCACACCCCAAAGTGGCCCTAGAAGAATTACAGAGTTTTGTTCGAAAAAGGTAAGTTTTATGTGCGAGAGTTCTGTCGCGGGCGCGACAGAGCCCCCAGCGGTTTTCGAACTTCAGCTGGTTGGTGCAGGGGTGAGCGTTTTGTGGCGAGCGCGAGAAGTGTCGCGAGCGCGACAGAACCCCCTCGCGAGATGTGTGCATAAGTGAGACTAAGAGACTTGGAGTTGTAGGGAGTTGACACATGGTATCATAGAAGAGTGACAAGTGTCATCATAGAAGAGTGACAAGTGTCATTGTAGAAGAGTGACAAGTGGCAGCATATGAGAGTGACAAGTGGCATCGTAAGAGCGTGCCAAGTGTCATTGTAAGAGAGTGACACATGGCGGTGTAGGAGGTTGACAAGTGGCATCGTAGGGTTTGGACACATGGCATGAGTTAAGCTTATGTTATGGAAAGAGATAAGCATGTAATTAATTAGGTAAGTGGCATTAAATTGAATAGTAAATGTTGGATAGAGTTTGACCATTTGCCTTTTGCCTTCTTTTGCTCACGTTGGATTGTTATTGGCCATTTGTTCTCCATTTCTTTCTCTTTTCTTAGGCCTTCAGCCGTTCTCCCTCTCTTATTCTTTCTTTTTGTTCTTTTGGTTTGCTTTTCAAGAGAATTACTTGAAGTGGCTTAAAGAGAGCATAGCAGGACTTGATTAGGTCTCTTCTAAAAGTAAGTTGGATTTGTTTTCAGATATGACCTCCTTTTTCTCTTTGTTTTTGATTTAAAGTAAAAGCAAAGTAACCCAAGTGTTTTCTATGTGATTTGTGAAAGATGTGGATAAGAGGCTAGTGAAGGAAAAGAGAAGATCGGAACGAGTAGAGAGCTGTGATCGAGTGTAACTGTGTTAACTTTGCATGTGTTTATATGAGAAATGCTTGAACAGAGACATGTGGAAATAAAGAGATGCTTGATGAGCTTTAATTAGCTCAAGATGTTCATTTTGATTGCTTACAGTGCTCATGACAGGTGTATATATGTTTAAAGTATGTAACCTGATCATTTGAGTGTTTGTGTTGATAATAGAGTTTGATGTTGCGAAATTCTGCTTATTTGTCATTAGACCCTGTGTATAGTATTTATTATAAGTAGAGCTATAGGATCTCAATTGGGTTGATTCCAATTGCATATGAAATTTACGATCCGTATCTAAAAATGTCTAAGAGGGTGCTTGATCTAATTCTAGCCCTAAGTATCCCAAAAAGTATCCCAAACAGTATATGTTGTTTAGATCATATCTTTTGTTATAGATGTCCTAACGACCTGAAACTTGTCCTATTTGAAAGCTAACATCATAGAGAACAATTTTTAAGAAGAACATTTTGCCTAAAAAAGACGTTTAGAGGTTAATTTAGACGATACAAGTTTAGGGTAAAAAGCAGTCTCGTGAGGCACCAAAGCGGAGCCTCTGTCGCGAACGCGACACAGGTCGCGACCTCGCAACAGAACAACCTATATTAAGCTCTTTTTTCTGCATTTTGAGCCCATGGTTGGCATGGGTCAACCCCTTGCCTTTCCCCTTAACGTTTTATACATGATTAGGGCTCCTAAATGATTACAAACTAGTTGTTAATGGAAAAATACATATGAGTATGATTAAAGATGGTAATTTAACTAATAAAGTAACAATGTATAGTTGTAGGAAGTATAGTACATAACATGATAAATATGTATGAACTTAGGAATTGTTACATAATGCATTTGGTATAGAGTATAGAGCCTTTTTGCAATCTGGCTTCTGTCGCGAGCGCGACATCTTGTCGCGATCGCGATAGTGGACTTGGCTTCTGTCGCGAGTGCGACTTCTTATCGTGATCGTGACAGTGAACCTCTTCGCATCCTGTTTTATTTGATTTGAAGAGAGTGTTTTCTTCTGTCTTGTTTTGCATGATTTATATGTTCATGCAATGAGTTGAATACATGTATATGATGGTGTTATATAAGAGCGCATGCATGGAATTTAAATGTTACATGTTTTTAGTTGTTGAATAAGATTAATAAAGATTGTATATGAATTACATGCCTCTAAATTTGATAAATGCACTTGAATTTTAGTTGATGAGTTGATATCTGTGTATAGTGTGTGAGTGGGTATTGAGCCTGATTACAGTTATAGTGGATAGATAAGCATGCTTATAAAGGGCTAGAGTGCAGCTGCTAGAGTTGGCCTTAATTGTGCCCAGAGTTCGGAATACCTCGTGTATTCCATAGAGTTTGAGTTAATTCTCCATATGTAAGATACTGTAAACAGTATCCAGAGTTACCCGTGTAACACCCCGCCATCCCCGTTGGAAGGATACCGGAGTGCCACGCGGGCAAACATAAATACAAATCCAAATACATACTAATAGAATAAAATAGAAGATGAGGTGTAAAGAAACTTTTAATTATATAGCTGTAAATCCTGTAACATATGTCATATCTATATTGTTTTACAAAAAGAGGCTCGTAAGCAAATACATATACAAAAATAATATTTGTTCCTTTACAAAAGATTTACTTTGCTATAAACAAGCCATGTACAAAAATTACAGCGGAAGACTCAAAATAATAACTTCATCCAAAAGACTCCTAGTGGCCGACCTGCAGATATCTTACTCCAAGCTAAACTCGCCACCTGCACGGGAAAAGAGCCCGTGCTAAGCGATAACGCTTAGTGGGGAGGAACAAAACAAACGAACAATATACATATACAATATTTATAACAGTACAATAATCTATTGATTCAAAATCAAAGGCATCAATAATTCATGTAAACATATCTCCAAATTCCTTACTTGACATGCATAAATATAAACATTGACATGCATAAATATATACATTACAAGCAATTAAGTATTCAAATCATAATGTTCATCATTCCAGGTATACAGATACAAGGTGCATAATATAGAGTTATGCAAGAATTCATATGCATCATATACTTGTAATCATGTCAAAAATGCATCTCAACATATGCAACACATTTAAACATATAGCCTGATTAGTCTAAAATACTCTCTAGAAGTGGATACGGTCAAATGGATACTGATAGGACACAGTATCCCAAGCATATAGAGACATGAGTCTCAAACATGTACTTTTTATATACAGACCGAAGTCTCGTATTAAATCCATATAGACCCATACAGGATCGAAACAAGGATCCAAACGGACCCAAGTATAACATTTTATCATATAGCAGCTGCACACACACTCTGACCTAAGTAAGCGCTTACTTATCCACTACTATGACTATTCAGGCTTAAAACTCAACTCATCAATTCAAGCACCAATATCAATATGAGAATTGAAAATAATACTGATTTATAGTCCATGTATACAGGTATACTGATCACATTTAAAACAAGTAACTATAAATATTAAATACAACTAAATGCAAATACATATTTCACGTGTACATGTGTCTAGATCAAATTCAGAAACATTTAAATATATCCAATATCAATTATTGGAGGCAGAAGTACAAATAATTCACATTCAAGACAATTTATGTTCATGTAAAATATAAACTAGTAAATTATGTACATTAATTATTTAATCAAGTATACAACTCAATATTAAGCAATTATTAATTACAATTCAGATTTTAAACCCAAACATTTGTCATGTAGTGCAAAAACTTCTTAAAACAGAAGTTAAAACTTTGTTTTTAATAAAACAGGACAGCAGGGAAGGCTGGTCACGAGACACCCAAGCAGTGGTGTCTCGTGCGCAGGCTTCACGCGAGCGCCAAGCAAAAGAGCAAGGCAGTCACGCCGTGACCATCAGTCACGTCCCGTGACGCCTGAGAGGAGAGGGGAAAAAAATCACGAGATCTTAGCTTCTCCTTCTCCAAACTTCAAAATTTCCAGAAAACTTAAAAACCCAGAAGGAAATCGTAAAACAGAGTGTAACTCAAAACTCAAATCCCAATTTGTCTAAATCCATTTTTCATGCAAAAATCATGCTAACACGTACCTCTAAGTCTTCTAGGTACAATTACAGCAATTTCACTCACAGTATTCACATTATCATATAATCACAGTAAATAAACAGAGAGAGAGTCACAAACCAGAGTTTCACATTCGTATACATGTTTAACCATCTCATTTGCAAACTCATAATCATTCTTTTTCTACTGTAACTATGTCTACAACAACACGTAACTTTAACATTTCATATATATATAAACACACACATACACATTAATACCAAAACTGAAAATAGGATCCAAAATGAGAAAGACAGACACTCCCAAACCTGTAATGAAGTTCAGAAATATCCACTGCACTCTTCAATCCACAACTTTATCTTTTCCCTTTTCTATCCTCTTAACTTCAGATGCTTGCATATAGATAAAACCATAGTCATTAACCCAAGAACATAATCTTATAAACCTTAAGAATAAGAAGAACCACACGAAATCTGACAGCCACTTACCTTCTGAAGCTTCTAAAACATCCAAAACCCTAGCTCCACAACAGATGAACACTCATGCAAACAAAAAGAAAGAACAAGAAACACAAGAGGAAAGGAGTGGTTTACGTGAGAGAGAGCAAGAGAGAAAAACTTCAGGTCTTTTGTCTCAACCAACTAAAACTTTCTCAGACTTCTCCTTTCCCTCACCCACGTGCACACACTCACTCTCCACTTGGCACACATGCACATGGTTCACGATCCACTAATCCACTTTACTAGTAAGTCCTTACTAATTACACTTTACTCACCAGAATAAAAACTCTGCCATCTAATTACATTTAATTCTTGCAATTTAATCCATTACCTCTTCAAAATAACCCAATTGCCCTTAAATGTCCAATTAAAATTGCTAAATCCTATTAGGCCACTTATGGGGTGTGACAACCCGTATCCACCATGAAAGGAATTCAAGCTTGTCTTGTTATCGTTGTGTAGTGAACTTGAGATGATTCAGAGTATTGTTCTGAATAAGTGCTATAGTACATGAGAGTAATATTTAAGTACATTACAGTTCTGTATACAAGTACATGATTTCATGAATGTGAACACATGATATCGTATATTTGAATAAATAATATGTATAAGTGTAAGTGTACATGAATAAGTAGAAGAGTAAATGCTATATACATGTGAGTACATAGTATTTGATAATTGACCATGCAACCTTTATATGTATAAGAGCTATATGCATGAGCTAGTTGAGGTTGTTACATGAACTGTGTGATTTGTTTGTGACTTCGTAAAGAAGTCCTTTGCATTATTTTATCCCCACTAAGCGTTATCGCTTACCACGGATGTTTATTTTCGTGTAGGTTACAGGTTCGGAGCAGTGAGCGGACATCTGCGGGTCAAGGCCACTAGGAGTTTTGTCATATCTTTTTACAAGTTAGAAATAGAGTTTTACATGTTGAGTAACATCATTATGTAATAAAAGTTAAAGAATCACATGTAAATGTATATGTAAAGCTAAATGGAAACAGAGTGTAATATGAACATGTATAAAGAGAAAGAAGTACATATGTATAGTTGATATGAAATGCATATTGGGCCCTAGTGTAGTATTTAATTACTTGTAAATGGATGTGTTTATGTTATCGCTTCCGCTAATGCATGTACATGTATACGTAAGTGTCCGCGTAGCGCCCCGATATTCCTTACCGGGGGTATGGGGGTGTTACAATACAGCTACTATCTCTGCCACATTTTGCAACCCTGGACTACCCATCTGACCAAGATAAGAACTGGATAGCACCCTTTGAATATATCGAAAGACCTAGGTGGACAGCTGTGTACTCTTCGCTGTATCAAGATAATAAAGGGTTCTCAGTAATGTGATCTCGACTCAATTTTTCCGCTCGACTAATCTCTCCACTATCATAATCCCTCCTCCTGTCAGAAGCCGTAAAGACTTTACAAACTGACATCGGCTCATGCTATAACATGCCCCTCTAACCTTGAAGGTAATCACACCTGGCTTAGTGTCAAGTCTTTGAAATCCTTTATAATGTACTGTGGCCAGGAACTCCCGAGTAATATCAGGGTACGTCTAGAAGGCACCTGCAAAAAATTTTGTCCAACCCGCTGCCGCCAGTAAGGCATCCACCTCCGCTAACTTACCCATCTCTCTAAGGAATAGTAGGGACGTGAACCTATTGGCCTTAAACTGAACATAGGCCATGGACTCGTAATGCTTTCTGAGCTCATCAGTTATTCACTCGGGCACTAGTGACTCTTATCTCGGTGGCATCAGTATAGAGACAAAAAAAAATCAAAAATCAGTTTGTATAAAAGACCAAGATATTTACATAAAGAAATCCTAAATTTAATTTATATAGCAACAATTTATGCAAAATAAACTATCATTATCATATTCATTTAACATTTTAACTCGCATAATTTATAAAAATTTTTGCTAGAAATGTGCCTACCCTCCTGCATAAAAAACACATTTTTTGCAACACAATTCCTTAATGTAATTCAAATTTCATTTAATATTCACAATTGACAATTTGCAGTCCAACATTTTACTCAATTTTTTTTACAAGGAAAGAATAAAAAGTGCAATTGATTAAACTATCTAATTCAGCAAGTATGGGCAAGTAATATATACAAAATATACAGTAAAATACACATAATATAGTAAAATACACAAAACACGGTAAACTATACATAATCCAAACTACATAATTTTGCAACATTTTAACTTACCAATGTATCAACGCATTTATAATGGGTAATTAGATAAGGAAATAATAAAAAATGGAGAAAATCACAGAAAAATAACTTTAGATGTGTGAAAGACAGACTCACGAAACTCAAAAAAGCTCAAAAAGATTGGTACCCAAACGTGTGTAGCTCACGTAGTATAGTGTTGGCGCAAACGGTGCCCAAAATGCTGAAGAAATAAGGGAAAATGAAGAAAAACCATACTGTGGCATCGTTGGAGAGAGGAAGAAGAAGAGAAGGAAAAAGAAGAAGGAAGAAGAAGAAGAAGAAAGGCCAAGAATTTATAATCCGACGCAACCGATGGGCTTCTGTCGTTTCAGCGACCGAATGGGCGTAAGCTCCGTGTCGTCTATCGTTTAAAATTATTATTATTATTATTATTATTATTATTATTATTAAATTAAATACTTACTGAATACTCGAGTTAATCCGTATTGGACTTTGTTTCTTGCAAAAATAGATTTTCCTTCCTGTATAACTCGAGTAAAACAAGTATATAAAGATGCATGTGCATGTGAAATGCACGGCCCATGCAAAAATATAGTGAAAAAATCATCTAAGCCATGCAGGGATGACGAACAGGCTACTTGTGGCTCGCTTCATGAGTGATGCACCCTTCCTATTTGACCTTTTGTGAATAGATAATGATTACCCAATGATGAAATTAATGTCTATTCACAGGCAAGAAAGTTGGAAGTGATGACCTCCTTATCAAATTTGCATTTAAAAAAAAATAATATTTGAGGGGCGGCCTGCCCACCCCCTCGTCACCTCAAGGGCAACCTGCCCACCCTTCGAGGGGTGCCTACCCTTGGTCATCTCAAGGGTGACCTGTCCGCCCCTGGTCACCAGCACTATTTTATTTTTTTTGGTTTTTCCCCTAAAAATTAGGTTTTTTGACTTAAAAAATGATTTTAAGGCTGATTTTATTTGATTTATACAGATAATTTTGGATTTTAAATAAAAAAAGAAGGAAAATTTTGATTTAAATACAAAATCTTTTCTTAAATGAACTAGGTTTCTTCTCTAAAAATATATAAATAGAAAAGAAAAGAGAGAGAAATGAGGAGGCAAGGAAAAAATATGATTTTTTTAATTCCTCTCCTTTTTCAATAAAATTTCTTCTAAAAAATTTCAAATTAAATTTTCTTGATGAAAGATTGATTTTGAGACAAAGAAAATATTTGTTTGCTTTTGAAATTCAATTTTTTCAATTGTTATTTTTTAAACAAGCTTTTTTGTAATTATTTCTGTAGATAGAAAATTTAGATTTTTCTTATATTTTTTATTTAATTCTCTCGGATCTTGACAAGGAAATCGTTTATTTTCTTGCCTCCATTGAATCCGAATTCTGAGGATAAATATTTTGGGTTTGTTCTTATATTTTTATTTTTGTTTATTATATTATTTTTATTTTTTGTTTACAATAAAATAATCACCATATAGATTTTTAGATCTATTATGTATTTATTTGTTTGTTGTGATTTTGTGATTTTGTTTTCCCTTTTACTTTATTTTATTTATTTATTTATCCAATTTTTTATACATTTGTTTCATTTAACATGATTTGTTCTTCTTCTTCTTCTTCTTCTTATTATTATTATTTGTTGAATTCTACTTTTCCATGTGTATTGTTCATGTGTCATAATTAGCACATGTCATTTAATTCAATCTATTTCATTTTCTGTTTTTGTATTAATTTTATTTTATTATTTCTGCATATTTGTTTTATTGCATTGCAAAATATTTATTTCTTTTTAATTAATTAATTTATTTTATTGCATTTCTAACTATTTGTCTCCTTTTATTTTGTTAATTTAACAAACCCACTCATATGTGAGTGTTTCCCATCAAATGAGGAGATCAAGGAGATTTAAGCCTTATTTTTTGGTTTGATTTATCATTTTTTTGTTATTTTTGTTATTTTAACTATTTTTCTTTAATTATTTTGCTATGTAATTTGTAATAAACTTATTTTACTATATGCATGTTAAAAAAAAAATAACAAAAATATTTTTATTAATAAATTGGATTTTTCTAATAAAATAAGACAAATGTCATAATTTTTAACCAATAAAATCACACTTTAAAAATAAGAGTTATTTTTTTCAAAATGGGATCACTCATCCCAGTTTTCTCAATAATACCAAAAATAACTCTTTGATTTTTCTAAGTGTGCATGAAGGAACCAATGTTCCAACTGTAAATAATGCCCCATTTTTTGTATGTCATTTATTTATTTATTTTATATTTTGGGAGATTGTGCTTTTGTCCCTATTTTCATCTTGTTATTTATTTTTGTAGCTTATCTTTTTTTTTTTTATTTATCGCTTTTTACTGCTTTTCTCGATGCTTGATGTGCACCTTAAATAAATTGCATGACGTCGTGTGAGATGAGAGATAGAATCTTAATAATTAAAAAATTATTTGTAATTTAACTAAGACATTAATAAGACTGAAGTTCCGAACCACTCTCTAGTTTAGACCTCCAAGATTAGATGAACTTTTTCAATTTTTGTAAATTGGATGGCAACTCTGAAATACCTCAAAGGTGCTTAAAGATTTCATGAGATTAGATGAACTTTCCCAATGTTCTATTGGATAGGGATTATAGAATATCTCATGTTACCCAAGATCTAGACGCAAACCCTCTCGGACCCTAAAAGTGGGCCCTCTGGGAAACATAGCCGATTCGGCGCGTGTAGACACCGTGTCCTGAGGCAGCTAGATCATAGTTACCCGATAAAGATACTCGTACCTGTTCCATAGGATAAGGACTGAAGTCGTAAGCTATCGCCCTTGAAATTCTCAAGTTTTAGGGATATTAGTGACTAAATATCCTTAAAATTTAACTTTTTCTTCGAAAGGGGCCTTTTTTGTTTAAGGTTTTGCCTTTTTGGGCGATCGACACCCATCACTCACGCTTAAAAGGCGCCTATCCCTCACACGAGTAGCGCCCATCGCTTGCGCTTGAGGGGTGCCTGTCCCTCGTGCGAGAGGTGCCCGGCATTCGCGCTTGAGGGCGCCTTTCCCTCGCATGTGCGGCGCCCGTCGCTCGCGCTTGAGGGTACCTGTCCCTCATGTGATCAACACCCATCACTTATGCCTGTACCTTGTGTGGGTGCTCGCCGCTCAAAGTCAAGGGTACCCCAATGAGTGATGCTCGTCGGTGGGCCGAAGGGCACCCGTCGGTTAGTTTTTGTGGGCGTTTTTCCCTCGCACAAGCGGTGCCCATCATTCACGCTTGAGGGTACCTGTCCCTCATATGAGTGGCGCCCATCACTCATGCCTGTACCTCGCATGGGTACCCGCCACTCAAAAGTCAAGGGTACCCCTATGATCGATGCTCATCGGTGGGCCGAAGGGCACCCGTCGGTTAGTTTTTGTGGATAAAATTACTTTTTCTTAATGTTTATCCTTAAGATAAATATCAAAGATTTGATTTTATCTTATAAAATCTAATTTGAATTCAAAAAGATTTGATTTTATCTCCAAATCTAATTTGAATTCAGAAACATTTGATTTTATCTTCTAAAATCTGATTCGTATTCAAAAATATTTGATTTTATCTTACAAAATCTAATTTCAATTCAAATAGATTTGATATCTATCTCGAAAGATAATTTGAATTTTGAAAAAATTTGAATTTTTATCTTTATCCTCAGTTAGCTTATAAATATCGGGTTAAGGATCGAGATTTGGGGTTAGCAACTTTTTTTTTAGATTTTTTTAAAGCAAAGGATATCTTTTCATATCAAATTTTTTAACTCTTCGAAATATGGATTAGGAAGAACTCGAGAAAGTGAAAATAATTTTTTTTCTCGATCTATCTTTCTCAGATTTGAAATCGTTTACAAGAGATAAAAGTGAAATCAAGAAAAAGAAATAAATTATTTTCTCTTAATTTACTTTCTTAAAATCACGAATTATTTAAAAGAACAGTTTTTGCAAAAGATATTGTCTTTAAAGGCTTTCATTGGTCAACATATCCTTATAGAATTCAAGGGAGAATCACGCGACATTCACTTTCCGAAAATTAACATTCCGAGGATAAACATTATGGACTAGCCATTTCATAATGCGAATTAATTTATTTCAATTAGCCCATTTTTATTACTTTATTTGTTTTATTGGTAATTTATTACATGAAAAATGAATTAAAAATGTGAAATCTTGGATTTTAGCTGATTTTTCCCTTTTTTTTTGGGTCTAGAGATGGCCAACGGGCTGAAGGCCTCACCGACGGCCGTCGCTCAAGCAAGCGACGGGCCGTTGTGAGGAACTCCTTCCACCCTTCGGTCACCCCAGGAACGGCTGTCGCTTGGGTGGTCTAGCCGTCCCTATGCCTCATTCTTTCCTTTTTTTTTTATTATCCGCATTTCCTTCTTATTTCTTTGATTTCCATGCATTTTATGCTATTTATTTCCACTTTTATTATTATTCTAATTATTTGTTTTGATTCTGATACCTCCTTTTATTATTATTTTATTTTATTAATTTGCTAACGTGTTATTTGCGTTTTTGTGAGTTTCTTTATTTTGTTGAATTTTGGATACCAAAAAAGGGAATTACTTAGAATGATGCAGGGACAACAATTCGGTTAATTTCTTCTACCCTATTTCTCTTATTAGTTTGTTCTGTTTAATTTCTATTCATTATAAATGTTGTTCTCACATCGTTAATGTAAAAAGTGGCAAAAGGTTTTCTTCAAACGAACAAGGTTTTCATTAAATAAAATAGGACCACTGTCCTTGTTTTCCCATCCAAATAAATCGTGACATTAACGTTATTATTTTTGAGTGTGCATGCGAGGACTAATGTTTTTACCCCTAATAAATATCTCATTTTATGTATGATTTACCCGTCTTATTATTAGGGGCTGTATTTCGCCCCTAGTTTTATTGTAAATTGTTGTGCCTTTATTTAGTTTATTCTGAATTTACTTTATTTACAGCTTTCATTATATGGCTGATCTGTGCTTTAATATTCGCAATAAAATGTTTGAGAAAAGGAATGGAATTTTAACTTCTAAAACTCAATTGTAACTTTTAACCAAGGTATGAATAAGAGTGAAGTCTCGAACTGTCTCTGGTCTTAGGCTTTACAAGGTTAGATGAACCTTTTCAATGTTCTATTAGGAAGGGAATTCAAAAATATCTCCTATTGCCAAAAATAGACTAACATGCATCGTCTTAGGGTTCATGAGATTAGATGAACCATTCCAATGTTTTATTGGAATGGGAGTTTCAAAATATTTCTCGTTGCTCAAAATAGACTGATACACATCGTCTTAGGATTCATGAGATTAGATTAACCATTTCCAATGTTCAATTAGAATGGGAATTCCAAAATATCTCTTATTTCCCAAAATAGACTTTTACGCTTTATCTTAGGCTCAGCGAGGCTAGATGAACTTTCCCAATGTTTTATTAGGTGGTGACTCCAAAACACCTCCTGTTGCCCAAAATAGATGCTCCGTAATCTTTGCAGGTCTTATAAACCTCTCTCGATACCCTAAAAGTGGGTTTTTGGGGCCTCCGATCGGCACGCATCCCAGTGGTGACTCCACTGAGGAACTTCAGTAGAGACTTCGCTTCGAAAGTACCTTGTTTAATACATATAATTGAGTTTTAAATGAAAAATTTCATCTCTCTTCGAAACTGTATAGCATTTCATTAGAGCCTTAGAATCTACACCAGTTTGGTCCCTCTCTTAAACTCGATGCATTTTTAAAGCACAACCCTATGTTCACTCAATGTGGAGAAGTGTTAGGAATAATCACCAGTCCAAGTCTAGTACTAACTGGTATATCAAATGATGACCCAATCGGTTGCTATGCTCGTGACGAGCTAGACCCATTGGCAGGGATCATACTTGGGTAGCCCAAAAGTATCATTACCCTGATTAAAGCTCATGTAATAAAAGTAGATACTTCCCCTAGTTGGTATGAACCATAATACCATACTTGCTATATGGATCACTATATATTGGAAAAAACCCGATAGGTTAGCTGGTCACCTAATCAAAGGCTTTCATGCCCTGATAGGCCCATGTTAATTTATTTGGACTGCCTAAACGCATAATGATCAAGAGCCATGTGTATGAGCATTAAATTAAGAGATGTTATGATGTCGGTTTGCCACCGTGCACCATACATGTCCATTAGGTTTAAGCCCACCTAAGAAAGAGACAACGTGATCTCGTGTGTGGGAGCAACAAGGTTGGAAGGATCTATTTGGTTGCATGTGATTGTGGATGCTACTTAAATATCATATATCATTCATGCATCATCCTAACAGACTACGTTTTACAGCCATTATAGATCCATCCAGGTGGTCCAGAGGTCTCGATGGACAATTGGCTTGAAATCCTATCTTTGAACTACCAGAAAGGGTAGAATACTTAGGGTGACTCTTAAAAATAGTGAAGCTACCTCTTCCCAATTCTCAATAGAAAGCGATATGGTAAACCCACCAAGAGAAGCAGATGCCGCACACACCATGATTTCCGAGGAAGTAAGTAGGAGGTTGGAATAATTTGAAAATCGGATGATGGCCATGATGGGAAATCTAATGGCAGCAATGGCACCACCTGCTGGGCTAAACCTAGTTGCCCCCTCTTTAGGATAAAATGAACACGAGGTAGCTAGAGAAGACCCTCCCAAGGAAGTGCATCCACCACCAATAGATCTCAGAGCTACTACATCCTCAGGCCAGATAAGAGGGAGAGCCCACAGACCGAAAGATGATTATGTAGAGGAGGAGTATAAAAACCTTGTATTGATGAGAAGAAAGGCACCTCAGATGGAGGAGGTCATATGGAAAAAGATGGAAGAGAAGTTCCAGGCGATGTCTCGAATGCTGACAATGGGAAAGGGGATGAACCCCGAGGATAAAGAGCTAGAGGGAGAAGATCTAATCCCTCAGAATTTCAAAATGGCAGATGTCCTGAAGTTTGATGGTATATCAGACCCCACCGCACACATTAAGCAGTACTCTATGGTAATGAAGGGTATAACTTTAACAAAGAGGTAGAAGATAGAGTATTTTTGCTTGAGCTTGACAAGTCTTGCGGTGGATTGGTATCATAGATTGAACAAAAAAGACTGGGATCTGCTGACAGAGGAATTCCTCAGGCAATACAATTGCAGTATAAGGATGAAAGTGACTTTGAAAGATCTAGAGTTGCTGCAGCAGAAGCCAGGAGAGTCATTCCATGAATACTTGACTCGATGGAGGAACCAGGTAATAAAGATGAAGAGGAAGCCAGACACTCCAGAATGAATTAGGTTGTCTATCAGAAATGCTAGACCATACCTGATAGATGGGTTAAGAATGAAGGGATTAAAGGACTGGGAGTCCTTGAAGGATATAGCCGTAGAGGCTGAGAGTGAGTACTTGGCAAGGAAGACAAGCAGTGAGGCCTATGCCAAGAGGAGCAGTATTAACAATCAGGGAGCGAGCAGACCAGCGAACTCTAGCAGTGCCAATAGGATGGGCAAGATAGATAAGGTCTCAGCCACAAGAGTCGATCAAAGGCACTTTTCAAACCTAGGGAGGTCCCTCTCCTGGGTGCTAAAAGGCTAATGAAGGAGGGAAAGTTATAGCCTTTCGCACCTAGACCTGCCCAAAGCCAAGGATGACCGAGACACAAGGAGGATGAGTATTACACTTACCATCAGCATACCAAGCATACTACTGATAGTTCCAGGATGTTGAGGCAAGCCATTCAGGACTTGATTGATTCTAATCGGATCACTAATCTAGAGAAGAGAAACAACCAAATGAAGCCCAGTTACAATAATGTGCCCTTGCCTATTTTTATGATTGAGTCAGGATTACTCCAGTGGTATGTGTTGAGAGAGTTGTTAGTAGAATATGCAGAACGTTGCTATCACCTGCCTTGAGGAGGCAAGTGAAAAAGGGATTCCCATGGCAATCATTGACTGTTGGTCCACTGGTGATAGTGGAAATGAAGATGAAAATAATGATGATGGAGACGAAGAATCTACTGACTCGTGGGGTTTCGAAGATGAGGAAAAGGAGATATGAGCAGTGACCTAAAGTGGAAGGATAGTTTCGAAGGTAGAGAAGCCACAAGATCCCGTGGCAGTACGAATAGAGAACGAGCCGGAGGAGGATCAAGTGATGAAGCAGTTAAAAAGGACGATGGCTTAGATATCGATCTGGGATCTATTGAGACAATCCCCATCACATAGGCAGAAGTTGGTAGAAGCCTTATGCGAGACTATGGTGGCAACCACCATCTCCCCTACAGAGCTGTTGGACATTGTGAAAGGGGGTGCTGGAGAGAGTGTGGTGTATTCGAACACTGATTTGCCAGCAAAAGGCTGTAACCATAACTGCCTTTTGTATATAACGATTCTTCTATAAACATGTGCCCTTTGGTGGCAATGTCAGCTTTTAGAGTATTGGAGGACATGTTGAGCAAGTCAGATCTTACGATCACTGCTTATGACAACTCCCGAAGGCAAGCATCGGGGACCTTCAAAGCAATGGTCAAGATAGGGCCGATAGAGACGGAGGTCGAGTTTGCAGTCCTCCCTATCCCAGCCAATTTCTCAGCGCTGTTGGGCAGACCATGGATCCACAAGTTAGGAGGGGTGCCATCTACCTTGCACCAGTTGATAAAGATCCCACATGAGGGGCAGGGAGTGACAATCAGAGTTGCAAGGGGGAATCAGGCATCCATACTGGAGATTGCAAGGCAACCCTTCAACGGGTTTCATGTGGCTATGATAAGTGAGGAAGATGACATTATAGGGAGCCCTCAGGTGGTGAACATGATGAAGAGGATGTCTTTCCTTATTGGAACCGGTTTGGGTATGAACATCAAGGGGCTACAAGCTGCCATCACAACGAAAGGTCAGAAGGATCGAAAGGGGCTTGGGTATAAAGGCACAACTGTGATGAGTAAGAAGGTAACTTGTGAGGTCCCTCACATTAAGGATAGTTTTGTGCCGATCACCTTAGTGTGTGCTTATGTTTGAGAAGCTGAACCTCAGTGGGTAGACGAGAGAGTTATGCCAGGATTTGAGGTTTTCAACGACATCTTCAATTGGGACATTGGATTTATCAAGCCAGTAAAGGGCTCTTGGGATGAAGAAATCTTGACCCAAGGGACTGTTTGGGACCGAGATGCGATCGAGGAGATTATCACTGAGAATTTGATGGCCACCCAAGTGAAGGGTAAGGAGAAGATGAGGGATGAAGCTACAGATTTAAGTGTAAAAATGAGATTTAGGCATGTTTAATTAAATCTAATGTGATATTCATAATCTATGGAATTAATATAGTGTATAAATATGATTATATGAAATTAAAACATATTGGAATGAAAACTCTAGTGTAGGCCGAATGGTTATTAAAGGATTTCCTCAAGATCTAATGATGATTATGGTATATAAATGATGGATATAATGTATATAATATGTTTAAAGCATAATAGAGTGATTAAAGGAATCAAAAGAAATTATAATGAAATGGTAAGGTAGTGGCCGAATGGTGTATAAGGGGTTTAATTAAGATATATGATGAATTGTGCCATATAAATAATATGTATAGCATGTTTAATATGTAAAGAGTATGAATGAGTGATTAAATGAAATTAAAGTGCATGATGTGAAAAAGTGATTCATTGGCCAAATGGTATTTATAAGGAATAAAGTGTGTATTTTGATAATTAATGTAATAGCATAATACGACTAAGTGATAATTAAAGTGATGGCATAATGTGATGTTTATATGAATATTGATGAAATATTGCCCTTAGTAGTTGTCTGGTAGGAAAATCTAATCCAGGATATAATTGGCTAGAGATAGGGATTCCACACCACGGTACAAGTTATGGCAACTCAATAATGATAGGCCAGTGAGGGCTCATCTCAGTTTTCAGTGTAAATCAGTGTTTAGTGTAGTGCAGTGCAGTGAAAATGGTCCTACTAGGATCATTTTATAGTGTAATGGGTCTGTGGGGCCCATATCCCTTATAACCTGTCAGTAGATTTTCTACCGGGTTTATACTAGGGGCATAATGGTAAATAAGTGATAAAAAGGGTTGAAATAGTGATAAAAGTGAAAATGGGTGAAAATTGGATTAAAATGGAACAAATAGAAAGTTCAGGGGTAAATGGTAATTTTACAAAAAGTTGGCAAAAATGTAAGAAAGTCAAATAAAAAGTGTAAGTGTAAGGATAAAATTGTAATTTTGGTAAAATATGTGGAAAAGTGATAAAATAAGGTCCTAATTGTAATTTAGTGAAATATATAAGGTTAACAGAGGTAATTAAGTGTAAAAAGGGTAAAATAGTAATTAAATAAGTAAATAAGGGTAAAAGTGTAAAATGGATTATAAATAAGGCTAAAAGGGTAATTATTGAATAAGTGAGGTCAAAATGGTAATTAAGTGGAAAATGAGGACATAAAGGGAATTAGTGAAAAAGAAAGGACGCGGATGGCATTATGGTAAAAGTAAGGACATGAATGTAATTATTGTAAAAGATGGGACAGATATAATTAATGGAAAAGTTAGGGACGTATATGGAATTAAGTGAAAAGATTAAGGACTTAAGTGTAGGTAATTATAATTATTTGAGTAATTATGGAATATGTATATATTTAATGTAATTATAGTGAATTAAAGTGGTAATATTGAAATTAATGAATAATGAGGGGACTAAAGTGCAATGTGAGGAAACTATTATGGTATTGATTAGGTGGAAATTGGTATGCTAAATAATAAAGTAATTTAATAATGAAATTAAGTAGTGTCAATTTCGTAAATATAAAATAATTAAAGGCTAAATTCTAATTTAGCATAAAGTAAGGGACTAAGTTGCAAATTGACGATAATAAGGCTAAGGAAGGGATTAAAATGTAATTATGCAATAAGAGTGATAATAATTGTGCGTATTAGATAATTAGTGAACGAACAATTAAAAATTATAGAATTACATTGTTTGATTAATTGTTAAACATGTATTGAATTTAATTGATCTGTGTATACAATGGCTAGTTATGAGTATGTGATTTAAATAAATTAACGATTGAATTAATATGCTAGTGACAATGAAGGATAAATATGTACATTAGTGGCGTTATTGTAAATAAGTGAAATTTATTGGATTTAAATGTAATTGATTATAACAATGCTAGTAATAATATTTAAGTGTAATTGGAAAAGAAATAGACAACTAAGTAAATGAATAAATTGGTTTTATGTATGTGTAAATTAAGAGATGATATTTGGAAATAAATAAATAATAAGGTAGATAATAATGACAATATAAGTCAAGTGAAATGGAAAGATAATGTGACGCGCGCCGGACCCCGGGGGCGCCTATCGACCGCCCGCTTGAGGGCGATCGGGCAAAATGAGGGTCCGTTGACAACTTGCAAGAAATTACAATTGCGTCTATTTTGGGCAACAAGGAGGTTTCATGGAGTCGCCACCCAATAAAACATTGGAAAAGTTCCTCTCGCCTCGGAGAGCCTAAGACAGCGCATATTTCTATTTTTGGCAAACAAAGGTAGTCTTGGAGGCAATCACCCCAATAGAACATTAGGAATGACCCTCTAACCCTATAGAGCCTAGGATTTGTTAGGTCATTTGACACAAGAGGTGTGTTGGAGGTCTCGTTCCAATGAGTGATCGGACAGACCTCTCGCCTCGTTGAGCCCAAAGACCAGAGCTGGGTTCGGGACTTCTCATCTATCTCTACCTTGATTAATTTTATAATTAAATTCTGAGTTTATTAGTTCTCTCTCTCCCCACATAATGCAATATAATTAAAGGCGCACTTACTCATATCAAAAGCGTAATAAATAAATAAAATGTAACAAAAAAAGGACTATAAAGATAAATACAATAACACTAGGAGCAGAATACAACTCCCATTTATAAAAGTGAGGTACATACATAAAACGGAAAATTCATTTATTTTGAGGACTTTCGTCCTTACATGCACTTATTATAAAAATGATCTTTTATTGTGATGGTTTTTTATTAGATGAAAAAATAGGACATTGGATCTTCGAGTTTGTGAAAATTCCAATTTTATTTACTATAAAACATTTATCCATTTTTACATTAATGAGAAATAAAACAATTTATCGCATGCATAAAATAATTAATAAATAAATGAACGAATGAAATAAATAAATAAATAAGAAATGAGGGATTAAACCAAATGGAGTCCTCCAAGCATGGCAAATCTCCCCTCAAGTTCAAAGCATCCAAGGAAGAAACAAAATCTCACAACATAGTCAATGAATATTAATATACAAAAAATCACAACATGAATAAATATAGTGTAAATAAATATTACAACTCAAAAACTGAAATAAATAAAGAAAGAAATAAAGAAAGATTCAGCAGAAAAGGATTTGAAAATCAAAGGAAAATAAATAACATAAAATGAATAAATAAAAAAAATAAAAGGAATTTGAAAAGCTGAAAACAAGACCCGGTGACGGCCACTAATGAATGACCGACGGGCGTCAGTGAACTTATCGCTCGTCGGTCACTACTGTTCTTGAAAAAAACAGTAAAAACCAACCTTTTTCAAACAAAGTAATTTTTCTACCGCAAAATTCAGAATAAATGCAAATAATAAAAATAAACTAAATGAAATAGGTGTCCATATTATTTACCTTCGGATTTTACCTTTTTAGGTTGGATTTTTTGTGATTCGAATCCCGCACGCTTCACGAGAATGGGTAAAAATCAAGAAAAGAAGAATTTGGATTTTTCTTTCTTGGTTTTCACAAAAAATGCACAAATGTTGGAATCAAAATTATTAGAAACTAATCAATTTTAGCTCCTTTGAATTAATTTTGATTCACAAAAATCAAAGTAGAATGGAGAAATTTTGGGATGAAAAAGAATGTTGGAAAATGGGTTTTTTTAGGTAGAAAAGTATGCAAATTCCTCCAACCCCAAAAATAGGTGAAAAAAGGCTTCTTATAGTTTTTGAATGACCGACGGCTGTCGGAAGTCTACCGACGGGCATTTGTAGCCCATCGAAGGGCGTCGGTTAAATCCATTTTCCTATAGGAAATGGGATTCTACCGACGGGCGTCTGGGCTCCAAGGTAAACTTCCTTTTTTTACCCTAAAATTCCCAATTTTCTTTTTCTCTTGGTTGCGAATAAAGAAAACATATTTCTCGTGAATCTAGAGGGCCAAAATCTCTGAATCTCAACCATTCATTCGGACTCGGGCATCGATTTCTTCATCGGGTAATCTCTGATCTGGACTACCTCAGGACACGGTGCTTACAGTTGCCCCCAATTTTGGGGAAACTAGTGCACAAGTGCCTAGATGAGCCAAAATTTAGAGAAAGGAAGAAAACAAAAGGAAGAATAGCGTACCTGTAGCAATCCTTACCTTCCGTGTTCTTAGCCGGGTAGACCTCATCTTGATCCGCTCAGCGGAGAGTGAGTTTGATATAGGTGCCCCTACCGGTCTCGTCTCGACCTATAAGGTGTCGGTGAGATGCAGCGTTCTCTAGCTACAACCTCGCTGTGAAGAGCAGTGTTTGCTAACTGCAGCTTCGATTGGTGAGAAGCGGTGTTTTCTAACTACAGTCTCGATGTGAAGAGCAGTGTTTGCCAACTACAGCTTCGATTGGTGAGAAGCAGTGTTTGTCAATAAGAGTCTCGATGTGAAGAGCAGTGTTTGCCAACTGCAGCTTCGATTGGTGAGAAGCGGTGTTTGTCAACCAGAGTTTCGTTGTGAAGAGCAGTGTTTGCCAACTGCAGCTTCGATTGGTGAGAAGCGGTGTTTTCTAACCACAGTCTCGATGTGAAGTTCTCTTGCTAACCCCCATCAGATCTGCAAGGTGCGTAGCGCTCTCCGACTACACCATGAGTTGTGAGATGTAGTGTTCTCTAACTGCAGTCCCGCCTTCTTAGGTGTAGTGCTCTCTGACTACAACCTCAATGTGAAGAGCAGTGTTCTCTAACTGCAACTTCAATTGGTGAAGTTCCCCTGCTAACCCCCATCCGATTTGCAAGGTGTGTAGTACTCTCTAACTACACCATGAACTGTGAGATGCAGTACTCTCTGACTACAATCTCGATTTGTTAAATGTAGTACTCTCTGACTACAACTTCGATTGTGAGATGCAGTGTTCTCCAACTGCAGTCCCGCCTTGTGAGGTGTAGTGCTCTCTGACTACAACCTCAATTGTGAGATGCAGTGTTCTCTAACTGCAACTTCAATTGGTGAAGTTCCCCTGCTAACCCCCATCCGATCTGCAAGGTGTGTAGTACTCTCTGACTACACCATGAACTGTGAGATGCAGTACTCTCTAACTACAATCTCGATTTGTTAAATGTAGTACTCTCTGACTATAACTTTGATTATGAGATGCAGTGTTCTCTAACTGCAGTCCCGCCATGTGAGGTGTAGTGCTCTCTGACTACAACCTCAATTGTGAGGTGCAATGTTCTCTAACTGCGGTCCCGGTTGCGATTTGCTCTATCGCTGACGTTTATCTTCAACTTTCTTTTTCTCTGCAAAAAAAAAAAAAAGAAAATGCAAATTTGTAGGGTAAATTATAAAAGAGATACCTACCTGTGGTAACACCTGCCTGTTGGGGTCGTTGTCAGTTGATGCTCACTTGGAGACTTGGATGCTCACTGAGAGCCTTTGATGCTCACGGAGAGGCTTTGACCGAGAGGCTTTGATGCTCACTGAGAGACTTTGATGCTCACTGGGAGGCTTTGATGCTCACTGAGAGGCTTTGATACTCACTGAGAGACTTTGATGATCACTGGAAGGCTTTGATGCTTACTGAGATACTTTGATGCTCACTGGGAGGCTTTGATGCTCACTGGGAGGCTTTGATGCTCACTGAGAGACTTTGATGCTCACTAGGAGACTTTGATGCTCACTGGGAGGCTTTGATACTCACTGAGAGACTTTGATGCTCACTGGGAGGCTTTGATGCTCACTGAGAGACTTTGATGCTCACTGGGAGGCTTTGATGCTCACTGAGAGACTTTGATTTTCGATCCTCAAGAGAGGAAAAAAGATTTAAGCTTACTTAGAGAGAAGTTAGATTGAAAGTTTTGTTGCTTGCCTGCAGGTGGATAGATTTCAATGTCTTTGGTGATTTTTCTGTTTTTGCTTTTGTTCTTGATTCTTCCTTTCTAGGATTTTTTTTTTTTTTGGATTTTTACATTCTGGATGTATTTGAATTTTCATAGTATGTTGGATTTTCAAGGCCTTGAAAATGTCTTTTTTTGTGTTTTATCGTTTTGTTTGTGTTGTTTTTGTTTGAGAAGTTGTATTGTTTGTACATTTGCATTTGGATTTTGTACATTTATTGTGCGATGTGGGTGAGCGTGCGTCTTATGATAGAGAAACTCACCTAATTGCCCCCTGGCACAGCGTGGACTGGCTTACTTTTCTAGGTAGTGCCTGACAACGTTGAGCTGAACCCATCATCTGGATCACCTTTAAGCATGGGGTCTATTCGGACCTTTCCCCTGAGTCACGTACATGGCAATATATAGAAAATATTGTGTGTGTGTATGGGAGCATACGTGCGAAATGTATATATACATTTGAATTCGAATTTTGTACACTTTGTGTGACGTGTGTGAGCGTACATCTTATGATAGAAAAACTTACCTGCTTGCCCCCGGTATGATGCGTATGAGTAGACTTGCTCTTTTGAGTGTTTTTGGGAGCGGGTCCGCGAGATTCTGTTCTCATGAGGACTTCATCTTGATTTACTTGTTTGGCGTGGCCGATGTGGAGCCGAAACTGTACGTCGGCCCGCTTTTCCGTCTGATTACCTCTGAATAAAGTATGCATGGATTGTAACACCCCCTACGTCCCCGTTGGAAGGACGCGGGTGTGCTACCGACGCTCACTCACATACATGAACGCATACAATAAGCGGAAGCATACATTCATGCAAAAACACGGGGAAATTAAAAACTTACCTTGAGAAGAAAAACTAGACGGCATTAACTCACACACACGCCGGCGCTAAGCTGAGCATATACACATGCATACACACATTCAATCATTCAATCAGCGGAAGCATAAGGCGAACGATAGAACTGAGGAATAACTTAATACAAAAATATAATAACCTTTACATAGCCCAAATATTACATTCAGAATCTTACATATATAATTCATAAACCAAAGGCTACAAAAATTACAGAATCCGAAATACAGGAGCTGAAAAAAATAACAAACACTTCTAACTCCTATGTGGCCGACCCTGCAGATGCTCGACTCGAACCGAACCAAAATCTACCACCTACACGGGGAAAGAACCCATGCTAAGCGATAACGCTTAGTGGGGAGAACACACTAGAATATGGACAGCCATTCACAATGGTCGCCAAGGCATAACACATTCACAATGGCAAATGTGGACATTCATAACACATACATTTATGTATGCTTGCAAAAGGAAGGCATTCATACAATAATTCATATCTGTATTCATATGCACATTACCTGATTGTTCATTTCATTATCATATTCATTCGGTTACCACATTCTTTTATTCATGTCGAAGCAGACCACAGCGGACAGAACACCACACAAGTTACAAGTATCATCATGCAGAAGTACATACCAACTCACATGCATATACTTACCAAATGTCGATTCACATGCATTGCACCCTATTAATACATATATACTAATGCAATGAGATATAAACACATGCCAACATGACGAGACCACTACCATAGCAAAACCAGAGAAAACACATAACATAACGCAATATTTATAACATTCCATAATCAAGAACGCATGCATACTTATACCAATTCACATAATCAACCATAACAGCCATTAGTACAAATTCACAATCATATACATGCTAATTAACCTAAGCATTCAATAATTCAAGCTCACATTCATATACATGTTAATTCAGATGCTTAAAAACATCACTAATCAGATTCATATTCTCATAAGCATAACATAATAAACTATATTCATGGCATTCGAGAGGTCATGATCATAGTCGAACACATCTTAGTTCACATACTTATATCCATAATTGACTGCATACAAACACATTCACTAAATGATATATGTGGATAATCATGCACAAAACACATGCTTGAGTCACATTCACTCCATTAAGGGATTCACAATCACATTCGGATGATTATCTGATTCGCATGTCCAAAATCATACTCATTCGGATAACACGTTCTCATATTCATACAAAGAAAATAGAATACATGCTGACTTACTTTAGTGGATAACGAGTAAACGCATAGCGTACCTTACGGGTACGAATCGAACGTATAGCATACCTTACGAGTACAAATCGAAAACCATTTACTTTATCACATTTAAAACATTTTTCTAAGGGGGATCTTAAACAAGATCCAAACACATTGAAAAGGATCACCCGGATCCGAACGCATAGAAAGGCTTCGCGAGGAACCAAACGGGGACCTGATCAGGGTCCAAACGTCCAAAGGTGCTGTAGCTAAAGAGACTCTATTAGGCATGCCTAACTATCCACTCGACTGACTCTCGCAGGTCATACATAAAATAAATCATATTTTAAATCACATAATTTATGTCATCATGCATAATCCATAATGGGTTAGACATATAAATAAGTTCATAAAGTCAGTCATGCATCATACAATTTATATTGTAAAGCATATAATATAATTCATGCCAACATGCTATACCCATATCCTTATTCCATAGCACCAGGGTCACGTAGGGGAAATATTATTATGCCAATACTTAACAATGCAAAGACTTAATCATGCCATGATGCAATTTACACTTAAGCATAACATAATAATCTTAGAGAAGGATCATAAGTATAGATATGCATAATACATTTCAGGTTATAAATTGTAGCATATTACTATCATAATGTACATATAAATAAGCCTTTATAAAACATACAGCGATAAAACTCATAAAGAAACCATTCGAAATTCATTTTAAAAGAGAAACGGAATTAGAAAAATAAGGCAAAAACTAGGATCACTGTCGTGATCGCGACAATTGTCGCGCTCGCGACAGAGGCAAACTCGCCCAAGTTGAAACCACGGCAAACCTCACGACATCGCGGGAAAGCAAAATCAACTCGCTGTTGCGCTCGCGACAGTGAGCTGCCCAGCTGCTTCATCGCACTCGCGACAGAGGCTTGCTCCAAAACGGATAGGCAAACGAGCTTTTTATCGCGCTCGTGACAGAAGCATTGCTTCGCGGCTCGGCGGAGAGCTCGAAGGGGTGCGAAGGCTGCTTTCACCGGGCTCTGTCGCGACCTCCCAACAGAGTCATGAATTCCAGCCCTTACACGAAAAATCTGTAGCAAATCCAATTTTTCAACACCCAAAACTCAAACCATTCAACTCAAATCACTTCTTACCTCAAATTAAGTCTTCCAAACACTAAAGCAACACAATATAACACATTTCAACAATCCATTCTCATCAATTCATCACTTTACATAATTAACAAATCCTGAATCACAACATCTGGAAATTGCAGCACAACACATTTAATTTTACAATCACTTGAATAAATCCACATTTATGCATAATCAATTGTCACAACTAATAACCCATAACATGCATACCAATTTAAGTCCATTTACACAATCAAAAATCCAGAATTTCATACACATGCACATATGAACTCAAGAACATCAAAATGGCATAATTCCCAAACACTTACATGCATAACTTTTTACAAGACCTACACAATTTCCATAAATTAGATACACACACATCCAAGATCCAAGGGAACTAAGGCAGAGACAGCTCAATGTAAATGCAAAACTCAAGCTCCCAAACCTGGAATGGAAGATCCAATATCCCTCTTCAAGTTTCAATCCTCAATCTTTTCCTTGCCCTTGAGCTTCCTCTTGCCACCCACAGCTTGCACAAACCAAAACCCATAAAATTACTCTTAATCCAAACCCTTAGCTCAAATGAAACCAAAAGAAAAAGAAGAAGAAGAAGAAGAAGAAGAAGAAGAAGAAGAACCCAAATGCAGGAAACCCTAAATGCCACACTTACCTCTTCAATCTTGCTCCAAAACTCGATCAAAGCACCCCTTAGCAAGCACAAACTCTAGCCAAAAAGGAAAGCAAGGAGGAAAGGCAGAAATGGAGAAAAGAAAGAGGAGGAGGAGCTGAAAGAGGGAGGAGAATGGGAATGTAGGATTCCTACGTTCTCTCTCCTTCTTTTCCCCTTTCTTCTTTTCTTTCATTTAATGCCCACCAACCAAAATCCACTTGGCAAGCTCTCATTGGACCAATAATTCCTCCTTTGATTTTCAAACACCAAGGCACCATACACATACATACACCACATAATTACTTAAGTAGATATTTTCCATCCTTAGTACAATACACACAATCCACTAGATAATTGCCTTTCATCCTTGTTACCAAACAACACACACACTAGATAAAACCACAACAAATACCCTACATCCATACACCACATGCACACCAAATAATTTCCCACACTTTACTTATTTAATAATTACTTTGCTATTAAGTCCTTATTATCCAATTTCCTCATGCACGAATTACTGAAATACCCTTGAAATTCTGACTTGTCATGCACATTCCGACTAGGCCTAATTTGGGGTGTGACATGGATAGTCTGGCTTCTCAATAGACCTTCTTTTCTGTATATTTGTGTGATTCCGGATTGTCCTTAGCACGGTGTGTCCGAATAGACTTATTCTTCCGGGCATTCCACCTTTGTACAAATGCACTTGACTTCATGCTGGATACAGTGGCCAATAGTGTTGAGCTAAACCCATTTCTTGGATCATCCTTGCTCATGAGGTCTATTCAGACCTTTCCTTCTAAGTCATGTGCATAACAACATATACAACAAATTGTGTGTGCTTATGGACTCATGTGTGTGAAATGTACATACATAAAGCTATATACACAAAACATGAGCAAGGATTAATGTACAAGAATTGTGTGTGCAGAACTATAAGTGTAAAGGATTAAACACACGAGATATGCAGGGAGACATGCAAAAGATCTATACATGTGAGATGCATATGAGATGCAAAAATGGATAGACCACATCCTAGGTGGTTAAAGGATTCCTTGAGGGTATTGGCTCGGCTGCTCTGATGCCCCTTGAAAAATCTAAAAAATTGTCGTCTTGCTTCATGGACTCTGACCCATAATCTTCTGACCTGTGTGTACTTTGCGCCTCGGTCAGTGAGTATTTTGCCCCCAGGACTGAATCAAGTTTTGCACCATGTACTGCCTCACTAAGGGAAGTTATTCGATGTAATGCCACCTTATCGCTCCGGGCTTCGAAAGTTATTGTTTTAAAGGTAGTGCGTCCCTTGTGGATTTTCACACTAGCTTTTCTTGGCGGAAAATGCATCCCTTTTGGGATTTTCACATAATCTTGTGCCTAACTTTTGCCTACAATGGGCCTAACCCACTCCAGCGGCTTTTTTTTTTATTTTTTCATTTTTTTTCTTGAAGGACAGATTGCCTGTTCCCAGGTTTTCACCCTATCCTTTGGCCTAACTTTTGCTTAGAGAGCCAGTCATGGTTTTCATCTCTAACGGCCTTTCTTTTTTTTTTTTTTTTTGCCTTTTAGGTACGACTGCAGGAAAAATTGATGCTATCATCAAAGCCCCTTTCTAGGGTAATCAGGAGTTATTCTCTAAGGTATTTTCTCTTTAAGCATCGACTGCATTCCATAACCTCTCCTGATGAATGTATTGCTAGGTCGGGTAAAGTAGCGGATGGGGATTGGGTTCTTGAAGGCTTCATGAGGCTGCCTTTTACATTACCACCCATTGTGCTTGATAGTTCAGAGGGATTAACAATGCAATGAGATATCCCTGTCCTTTCGAGGCAGACCTTTAGCTTTGGCTTTTACCTCTTTACATTATGGCCTTTTGGCAAGCTGCCAATGAAGACTATTATACCATCCATCAGGGACTGTTCCTTTACACCCACTAATGCATTCAAGAGGTAGGTGATTAGTCTTGCAGTTGATAACATCTGAATGGTGAGAGCAATAACGGAATGTAGTCATTTAGATTTCACACACTCAGCAATGAACAAGATTTCATTTTTTATAAATGAACTAGAAAATAATGTGCACAAGTATTTACGACAATTGTGTGCATTTCAGTATGATTTCTATACACATGATCATTATCTAATATCGATTCAAAATGCAAGACTACGTCTAATCTCAGAGTAGATATTGTAAGCATCAAACTCCTGTCTCCAATCAGCCCTCTCGGGTTTTCTCGATCGGACATTTTCTCTCATGCCTCTAATTTTTGCACATGATGCCTTTTTTCGGTTTTCACCCTGTCGAGGCGCCCAATTTTAGCAAAGTCGTCTTTTTTCGATTTTCGACCCGCATGGCATTTTATTCTCTTCTTTTTATTTTACTTTTAGCCTTTAGCCTTGGAACCTTTTGAGTCTGTCTATATTGATCGGTTCCTTAAATTCGTTGCCATCGCTGTCCGATAGAATTGCAGCTCCTTTAGACAATAGCTTCTTGAGGATGAACGGCCCTTCCCAGGTTGGTCTAAACTTCCCTCGGATATCTGGCACACCTGGTCTCATCTGCTTAAACACCAAGTCTGCCTCCTTCAATGGATGCTTCTTAACCTTCTTCCCAAAGGACCGCGCTAGTCTCTTCTGATAGATTTGGTTATGGGAGTAGGCTTTCAATCTTCTCTCATCCAACAGGTTCAAATGTTGTAACCTTTACCGTGCCCATTCAGCTTCCAGAATCTGAGCCTCCATGACTACCCTTAAGGACTTGAGTTCTACCTCAACTGGCAGCACTGCTTCTGTCCCATATACCAGAGAATACGGCATAGCACCCGTAGATGTTCTAACCGTTGTCCTGTAATCCCACAGTGCGAAAGGTAGCTTTTCTGCCCAATCTTTGTGGGTCTGGACCATTTTGGCTAGAATCTTCTTGACGTTCTTATTAGCGGCCTCTACTGCTCCATTGGCCTGTGGTCGGTATGGAGAAGACTTGTGGTGCTCAATCCCATACTTTTCGAGTAGTTTCCTTGTTTCTCCCATAAATTGGACTCTGTTATCAGACACGACATGATGCGAAAGACCGTATCTGCAAATCAAATTCTTCTCAATAAACTTGGCCATATCCCGTGCATCAATCTTCTTGAAGGACTCCGCCTCTACCCATTTAGTGAAGTAGTCGATGGCAACTATGATATATCTGTGTCCGTTAGATGTTGTAGGACGAATCTCCCCAATAATATCTATTCCACAGGCTGCAAATGGCCAAGGCGATGTTAAGCTATGTAGTTCTGACACAGGCAGGTGCCTCAAGTCCGCATACTGCTGGCACAGTTGGCACTACTTTACATATTTTGAGCAATCATTATCCATTGTGAGCCAGTAAAATCCTTGCCTCATGATTTTTTTGGCCAGCATCAACCCATTCATATGAGCTCCACACACACTTGCATGAGTTTCTTCCATTACCTTCCGAGCCTCCCTTTCATCCAGGCACCTGAGCTGAATACCATCGGCCTGTCTCTTGTACAATGCTCCATTTATGCATATGAACTGAGTGGACAGCTTGCGAATCATTCTTTGGTCTTTTTTAGTAGCTTCTTCAAGAAATTTCGCGCTTTCCAAATAATTCATGATATCAAAATACCACGGCTTTTCATCCGCTACCTCTATTTCCATTATCGGTTTGACCTCAAAGCTAGGTGTAGACACCGGGTCCTGAGTCAGCCTAGATCGAAGTTACCCAATGATGATAATTGCCTTCACAGGCTTAAAAGGTTAAAAGTGATGGTTTTCTCGTCAAATTTGCATTTTAGAGTGAAAAACTAAAAAATAATAAAAAAATATTTAAAAAATTAATTTTAAAAAATGGGGGCTTAAAATTATGGTGTTTTTAGTTAATTTAAAATAGAAAAAAAATAAAAAAAAAAAAAAAATTTCGGACCGCGAGTGTCGGGCGCGGCAGCGCGCACGCGCGCTGGCGCCCAGCTCGCAGGCGCGGGCGCCCAGCTCGCGGGCGCCAGGCGCCCAGCACGCCGACGCCCAGGCGCCCAGCGCGCTGGGCGAGATTTGGCGACGCGCAGCGTCGCCAATAGCGCGCGTCGCTAAAGAGCGACGCGCAGCGTTGCGCGCTGCGCGCCGCACCGCGCGCCTCTGCGCGCGATTCCCGCCCGAGCGCTGCGCGCGAATCCCGCCTGGTCGCCGCGTGAGTCCCCGTCGCTCTATAGCGACGGGCGGCGTCCCTCTGGCGACGGGCTTCCGGCCGTCGGTACAGGGTCTGATGCCCTATTTCCCCTTTTTCAGCCTTTTTTCCGATTTTTTGACCCAAAAATCCGTTTTTATCCCAAAATTAAGGGTTTTTGACTTCAAATAAAATTCCAAAATATTTTTTATAGATTATTAATTAATAAAACTTGATTTTATCCCCAAAAATAAAGGAATTTGAATAAAATTAGAATTGTTTTCCATAATTAAATTAGGGCAACCTTTCTATCTTTTAAAGGAGTTTAGGATGAGAAATTAAAAGGGGGGCCTCCACTACTTTTTGAGATGAGAATTTCCAGAATTCTTCTTCTATTTTCTCTTCAAAATTTCATTTTTCTTTTTTTAATTAATAAGGTTTAATTGAAATTGAAAGGCCAATTTTCAATTGTTAATTATTCCAATTAATTTCTTTGTTTTTGCTCCATAAACACAAGAAATTAATCATCATTTTGACATCAATTTCTTTTTAATCTTAAGCATACAAATCAATTCCTTTGTTTTTCTCCATAAACAAAGAGAATTAATTTTATTGCTAATTTTATTCTTTCAAGCAATCTTCCGGAAAATCATCACTTTTCCTTCATCAAATCCAATATTCTGAGGGTAAATATTCTTGGCTCCATTTCTATTTCATTTCTATTTTATTTTATTTATTCATATCCATTTTATTTTTTTATTGATTTATTTATTGTTTTCATCTATTCATTTGTTGTATTGATTTTATATTTGTTCCATTTAATTGTTTATATATGATTTGATTTTTATTCATGTGAATATTGTTTTTTTTAATTCCTAACATGTAAATAATTTATTTTGATTCCTCATTATTTTTAACATGCAAATAATTAATTAATTTAAATTAATCTTTTTGCCATGTAAATAGTTTGTATTAACTATGAACACATCAATTAACCTTGTTATATATCATTATTATTTTCATCATTCTTTTGTTTACATGATTTTATTGTCATTTGTTTATTTATTCATTCATTATTTTTCACATATCATCATTATTTTCATAATGTGTATATTTTCATATACTAATCAATTAACATGTTTTATTTTATTTTCATCACATCATTTAATCATTTATTATATATAATCCATGTTTCTCATTTTATTTTGGTTTGTTAATATTTTTGATTCCATTATCATTTTTTTTATCACCTTATTTTATTTTTATTCGTTATTTTGTATGTTTAATTGATTTAATTGATTTAATCGCTAACATTATTTTTTGTACTTTGTTTTTATGTCTAAACTAATTTTTTCCGCTTGGGCGTTTTTGCGAGCACATCGGGAGGTCCAAAAAGGCTCATTTGGTTTGTAATATTTTATTTAATTTTTCCATATAATTTTCTTGTAAAATTATTTATTTAGGCTCGCTAGAAAGAAAATCACAAAAACATTTTTATTAATTAACTTGACATTTTTTCTAAATAAAAAATGGGACCAATGTCCTAGTTTTTCATACCCAAATAAATCATCACATCAAAAATTATTTCATAATAAATATGCATGCGAGGACCAATGTTCTCACTATTAAATGAATAACCCGTTTTATGTATGCTTCGCACATTTACAAGAGGGAGTTGTATTCTGCTCCTTGTATTATTGTAATTTATCGCTTTCGATATTTATTTTGCTCATTTACCGCTTTCAAAATGTGAATAAATGCGCCTTTCAATTAATTGCATCGTGTGGAGAGAGAGCGAATCAATGGTATTAAAATTTGATCATAAAATAATCGAGGTAGAAATAGATGAGAAATCCCGGACCCAGCTCTGGTCTTTGGGCTCGAGAGGTTAGAGGTTATCCTCCAAAATACTTCTTGGGTCACGAGGCTTTAGCGCTAATCCTAGGCCTCATGGCCCAATATGGATAAAATGCGCAAGTCTTAGGCTCTCCGAGGCGAGAGAAACTTTCCCAATGTTCTATTGGGTGGCGACTCCATGATACCTCCTTGTTGCCCAACATAGACGCACTTGCGATTCATTTGCAAGATGCCAACGGACCCGCAAATGCCCCGGTCGCCCACGTGCGGGCGGTCCGAAAGGGCGGCGTTCGGGGATCCGGCGCGCGTCACAGTGGCGACTCCACTGGGGACGTTTATGGTTCGAGATTTCGATTCGAAAATACCTCTTTTAACATTTATGATTAAAATTTAATTCATAAATTCACCTTCTCTCAAATTTGCATTTGCATATCATTAGAGCCTTAGAATACGCTAGTTTGGTCCCTCTTCTAGCCCCGGTGCGTTCCTGAAGCACCTCCTCATTTTCACTCAATTTGGGGAAGTGTTA
This sequence comes from Excoecaria cochinchinensis, assembly GCA_947683425.1. Lineage (NCBI taxonomy): Eukaryota > Viridiplantae > Streptophyta > Magnoliopsida > Malpighiales > Euphorbiaceae > Excoecaria > Excoecaria cochinchinensis. The sequence goes on along the minus strand of CANTUQ010000028.1, from coordinate 4,058,067 downwards.
AGGATAATCACCAGCCCAAGCCACGTACCTTAATGGTATATCAAAATGGTGACCCGATCGGTCGTTACGCTCGTGATGAGCTAGACCCGTCGGCAGGGATCATGCTTGGGTAGCCTTAAAGTAACATCTCCCTTGTCCAAAGCTCATATAATGGCCATAGCTACTTTCCACAGGTGATATGAACCATAATTCCATGCTTGCTGTATGGACCCTCGTGTATTGGGTGAGTCCAGATGTCTCGCTTGGTAACCTAGCCAAAGGCTTCCATGCCCCGGTAGGGCCATGTCGAAATTTGTGGAACGTCTAAATACATGACGATCACTATCCATCCGCTTGTACATTAGTATAGGAGTGTTATGCTGTCGGTTTTTCACCGCGCACCATACGTGTCCATTGGGTTCCCCGTTAACCCATGGATCAAGCCCACCTAGGAAAGAGACCGCATTACCACGTGTGTGAGAGATATGAGGTTGGAAGGATCTATCTACTTGCATGAGTTTGTCTATGTTGCATAGCACGATCATGCATCTTACATGTCATTCATGCATCATCTTAACAGGTATTTTTTGCAGCCATTATAGATTTGTCCAGGTGGTCTAAAGGTCTTGACAGGTGATTAATTAGCAATTTATTTTCTTTCTGAGGATCAGAATACGTGGGCTCAGAGAACGACAAGTCGTCATCTTTTACAACATTTGATAGAAAGTAACATGACCAACCCATCAGGAAGACCGGGTGCAACCCATGCCCTCATTATTGATGAAATGGATAGGAGGGCACAAGACTTAGAGAGCAGGCTGAAAGAATTTGAAGCCAGGTTGAAGACTATAAAGGAAGACTTGGCTGCCACAATGACACCGTCTACCAAGGCACAGCATACTGATTTTTCCATGCCACAGAGCAAACAGGGTCTAGCTGCAATAACATACATGCCAAGAATCGGGTTCAGAGGAAAGATGCCTTGTGTTCTGCAGTCAAGAAAAAAAGACAAAGGACATGTTTGTAATGAGGGGTTTAAGATGACGACACAGGGTGACCCCAAGAAAAGAATGGACATTCTCGAGGAGGCAATTCAGCGATCCAAACGTGCTACTGCCCAAGCTGCCAACAAGAAACTCGCCTTGATTATGATAAATTCAGAGAGGAAAAGTGGTCTATGCAGAAGTGACAATACCGTCGGCATTCAAAAGATCAAAAAAATGCCGGTGGCTGGAGTGGCCCAGAAATATTGCTTTGGTTTTGACGGATCTTTCCCTCAGAGGACGTCAACTAAGCCAACTATGGGTTCTGGGATAATGGATTCTCATCAGTACCCCACAGGTCTATTTAATGACTGGAAAATCCCGAGGAAGCAAGTCCAAGATCTTGAGTCATCTAGAATTATTGAAGGGTGCCTAAGTCAGTGCAATAGCAGCCGAATAAGTGGTGGAGACATGAAGATGCCAGCTAGGGAGGTGACCCGAAATGACTGCATCATCTTAGAAAAGCCTTTGTCAAAGCATTTTGCCTATTTTGTTAAGCAAGGGAAGTTGCAATCAAAACGAGCTAGACCCTATAAAAGCCAAGGGCGTCCAGGTCATCGGGTAGGTCAATATTGCATCTATCATCAGCAGGCTGGACATGACACTGATGAATGCCGAGCTTTGAGGGAGCGGGTTCAAGGCCTCATCGACAAGGAGTCAAAGGAAGGAAGGATGGGCCCCGAAGTTAATTAGAGACCGTTGGCAACAACACCTGCGTTGGCAGAAAGAGGAAGATGATAGTTTAGACTCTCTTTCTTAGTTCTGAACTTGTTTTTAATATTAATGACGTTTTCTAGTTTTATTAGTGAATCAAACAATTTCCTTCATTTGTGTGATGTTTTTAACGATTTCATTACACATGATCATAATTCATTTATATTTGACATTGGCTCGATTGATGCTACTCTATTTATTCTTGGAACCTCAAAAATCTTGATGGCATCTGACATAACTTTTGAAGAGTGAGAAAATTTGAGAGAATTAAAACAAGATACGAAAAAGTCTTTGCCTGGACCCATGAAGATGTGCTTATGAAGCTGTCGAAAATGCTATGCTAAACATATCCTAATCATGGACAGATGACACAAGAAGCTCAGAAGATTCAAGCTGAAATAGGTAGAAATGGCTGAAAGTGGAGATCCGTCAGTAGGAACAGGACCAAAATTCATACTGAAATGCAATGCCCGACTTGATGGAACAACAATAACCCCAATGGTTAAGATGAAAGGTGCACGCATGTGTAAAACTTCAAGATTTGAGCAGAGCTTATTGGGGAGCGAAAAATATATATAAAAAAAAAAATCGTCAAAAGAAAAAGGAAAAGAAAAAAAAGAAGAACAAACAAAAGAAAAAATAATATATAAACAAAAAAAAACAAAAAAAAACAAAAAAAAAAACAAAAAAACAAAAAAAAAACAAAAAAAAAAAGAGAGAGGGAGAAGAAAAGAGAGAATTGATCAGGGGGTAAGCGAATGCTATTTGGAGGCAAGGTCTCCTCAAATCCCGTTGATTTACACATGCTTGTATTTTGCCTTTTTTCTTGATGACCAAAAAGGACCACGAAGATTGTATCGACTTGCAATAGGTACAGGTTGCTCGAGCTTGGAAGAAGACATCACAGGAAAGGTGTTCCTTACAATCCCAACGAATAGGGTCATGCCAAGGCAGCCTCCTACTCTACACATGGGTCAAGTGCGAAAGAGCAATTCATGGTTAAAGTTAGGAAACTGCTACAGAGGTGACATTAAGGACCACAAGTCCTCTCTGTGTTTCCCTCAAGCTAATGGGGCAAGAGAGGCTGCTAACAAGGAGATCTCAACCAAGTAGATCCAAAACTACAAAGGTTGGACAGAGAAGCTGTCTTTTCCATTCCCAGGCAAGAGAATCACCATTATAACCTCTAAAAAATTCACCTTTTATAAGGGGGGCAGAGGCAGTATATCCGAGCGTGGTAGAGATCAAATCTTTAAGCACAACCATGGAAGCCTAAATTTTTAGAAGTCAGCTAGTGCAACAATGGCATCAGCAGTTAAACACATCAGACAAGGATAGATCAAGAGATCATCCAGGAAGGAAGCCAAAAAGCCACCGTGAAAAGAGGGAGATTCTATCTTTCAGCAAATGAGTATAATGCGGCAAGTTCAAGCCGATATGAGAAGGCTCCGTTGTTTTTCAGAGACGGTTATCCAGGATAGCAATGACAGAAGTGGTGAAGATGATCAGTATTAGTAGACTCAAAAATGGGTCCATGGCTAAAGACTTAAAAATCAAAAGAAGGGAATAAAAGCCCGCGGGTCGAAAACCGAAAAAGGCGGCCTTGCTAAAATTGGGCGCCTCGTCAGGGTGAAAACCGAAAAAAGGCATCCTGGTCAAAAATTAGAGGCTTGAGAGAAAATATCCAATCAAGAAAACCCGAGAGGGCTGATTGGTAACAGGAGTTGATGCTATCAAGATTTGGCTCTATGAATGAATGCAGTTTGACATTTTCGAATCAGTGTTAAATGGTGATTACGTATATTGAAATTGTATTGAAACAAGCACAATGTTGTGAAATGAAATAAAACTAAATTCATTCATTGATATTATTTCCTAGTGCTGTTCTAAAAAGGAAGATATTGCTTAAAGTCTATACAAATCTGAACTAGTCCTTACTACGGCTCTCGCCGGCCAGGTGCCTTAGTGGCCAAGTCCTATTATCAATTGCAGGGCTAGGTGTCCATTTTCTATATATACGCTGGTTAAAGTTACAGAATGACTCCCAGAAAAAAAAAAAGAGGTATAGTAGTTTTTCTAGAAGTCCAGTCCAATAATACTGAGAAGCAAAGGCTAAAGACAAGACTTCACCTCGAAAGGATAGGGAACGTCTCACTACATCGTTAATCCCTCTAAGTTATCAAGCACAATAGATGGTTTCCAAGAACCAGATCCCTATCTGCTACTTCACCCAATCTAGCAACACATTTATCAAGATATGCCATACAATGCAACCGATGCTAAAGAGAAAATATCTCAGAGAATAACTGCTGATTACCCTAAGAAGGGGCTTTAATGGTAGCTCCAACTTTTCCTGCAGCTGTAAAAAAAAAAAAAAAAAAAAAAAAAAAAAAAGAAAAAAAAAAGGCCGTTAGAGATGAAAACCGTAACTGGCTCTCTAAACAAAAGTTAGGCCAAAGGGCAGGGTGAAAACCTGGAAACAGGCAGTCTGCTCTAAAAAAAAAAACAAAATGAACAAAAGCCGCTGGATTGGGTTGGATCCATTCCAGGCAAAAATTAGGCAAAGGGTTGTGTGAAAATCCCCTAAGGGACGCATTTCCCGCAAAGAAAAGCTAGTGTGAAAATCCACAAGGGACGCACTACCTTTAAAACAATGACGTTCAATGCCTGGAGCGATAAGGCGGCGTTACTTCAGATGATCTTCTTTCAATCAAGTAACATACAATACAGAACATGAAAAAGAATCCCGGGTAAATGATCATTGACCAGGGGGGCAAGGATATATACCGGACATCTCTTTCAAAAAAACTTGTCGACAATCCTCAGGATTCAGGGGGCATTGTAGAGCAGGAAGGCTACAACCTCAGCGAACCATGGACCACCTAGGGCACAGTCTATACATTGTTGCAAGCATTTGCATTCCATATCATGCACACGTGATTTCTTGTATATTCCTATGCATACAATCTTGCAGGAGAAATCGGCGGGGAACACCAACAAAAGCCGAGTGACGACACCAGTCCAAACATCTAAAGGAGCACAGTTCCAAAATTCACAGCGGTTAGCACGATGGCGGCACTACCCACAAGAGGTTAGCACGACCACGGCACTACCAATTCACAGCGGTTAGCACGATGGCGGCACAACCCACAAGAGGTTGGCACGACCACGGCACTACCACAAATTCACAGCGGTTAGCACGATGGCGGCACAACCCACAAGAGGTTGGCACGACCACGGCACTACCACAAATTCACAGCGGTTAGCACGATGGCGGCACAACCCACAAGAGGTTGGCACGACCACGGCACTACCACAAATTCACAGCGGTTAGCACGATGGCGGCACAACCCACAAGAAGTTGGCACGACCACGGCACTACCAATTCACAGCGGTTAGCACGATGGCGGCACAACCCACAAGAGGTTGGCACGACCACGGCACTACCAATTCACAGCGGTTAGCACGATGGCGGCACAACCCACAAGAGGTTAGCACGACCACGGCACTACCAATTCACATAGGTTAGCATGATGGCGGCACTACCCACAAGAGGTTAGCACGACCACAGCATTACCAGCTACAACCAAAAGACAGCAACAGCTATCATTACAATTCCATCAAGCGGAAAGACGGCTGACTCAGGTACTTGTCTCTTTCCTTTTCTTCTTTGAGTTTAGGCTCACCTAGACACTAGTGTACTAGATTCCCCTAAACTGGGGGCAACTGTAGACACCGGGTCCTGAGTCAGCCTAGATCGAAGTTACCCAATGATGATAATTGCCTTCACAGGCTTAAAAGGTTAAAAGTGATGGTTTTCTCGTCAAATTTGCATTTTAGAGTGAAAAACTAAAAAATAATAAAAAAATATTTAAAAAATTAATTTTAAAAAATGGGGGCTTAAAATTATGGTGTTTTTAGTTAATTTAAAATAGAAAAAAAATAAAAAAAAAAAAAAAATTTCGGACCGCGAGTGTCGGGCGCGGCAGCGCGCACGCGCGCTGGCGCCCAGCTCGCAGGCGCGGGCGCCCAGCTCGCGGGCGCCAGGCGCCCAGCACGCCGACGCCCAGGCGCCCAGCGCGCTGGGCGAGATTTGGCGACGCGCAGCGTCGCCAATAGCGCGCGTCGCTAAAGAGCGACGCGCAGCGTTGCGCGCTGCGCGCCGCACCGCGCGCCTCTGCGCGCGATTCCCGCCCGAGCGCTGCGCGCGAATCCCGCCTGGTCGCCGCGTGAGTCCCCGTCGCTCTATAGCGACGGGCGGCGTCCCTCTGGCGACGGGCTTCCGGCCGTCGGTACAGGGTCTGATGCCCTATTTCCCCTTTTTCAGCCTTTTTTCCGATTTTTTGACCCAAAAATCCGTTTTTATCCCAAAATTAAGGGTTTTTGACTTCAAATAAAATTCCAAAATATTTTTTATAGATTATTAATTAATAAAACTTGATTTTATCCCCAAAAATAAAGGAATTTGAATAAAATTAGAATTGTTTTCCATAATTAAATTAGGGCAACCTTTCTATCTTTTAAAGGAGTTTAGGATGAGAAATTAAAAGGGGGGCCTCCACTACTTTTTGAGATGAGAATTTCCAGAATTCTTCTTCTATTTTCTCTTCAAAATTTCATTTTTCTTTTTTTAATTAATAAGGTTTAATTGAAATTGAAAGGCCAATTTTCAATTGTTAATTATTCCAATTAATTTCTTTGTTTTTGCTCCATAAACACAAGAAATTAATCATCATTTTGACATCAATTTCTTTTTAATCTTAAGCATACAAATCAATTCCTTTGTTTTTCTCCATAAACAAAGAGAATTAATTTTATTGCTAATTTTATTCTTTCAAGCAATCTTCCGGAAAATCATCACTTTTCCTTCATCAAATCCAATATTCTGAGGGTAAATATTCTTGGCTCCATTTCTATTTCATTTCTATTTTATTTTATTTATTCATATCCATTTTATTTTTTTATTGATTTATTTATTGTTTTCATCTATTCATTTGTTGTATTGATTTTATATTTGTTCCATTTAATTGTTTATATATGATTTGATTTTTATTCATGTGAATATTGTTTTTTTTAATTCCTAACATGTAAATAATTTATTTTGATTCCTCATTATTTTTAACATGCAAATAATTAATTAATTTAAATTAATCTTTTTGCCATGTAAATAGTTTGTATTAACTATGAACACATCAATTAACCTTGTTATATATCATTATTATTTTCATCATTCTTTTGTTTACATGATTTTATTGTCATTTGTTTATTTATTCATTCATTATTTTTCACATATCATCATTATTTTCATAATGTGTATATTTTCATATACTAATCAATTAACATGTTTTATTTTATTTTCATCACATCATTTAATCATTTATTATATATAATCCATGTTTCTCATTTTATTTTGGTTTGTTAATATTTTTGATTCCATTATCATTTTTTTTATCACCTTATTTTATTTTTATTCGTTATTTTGTATGTTTAATTGATTTAATTGATTTAATCGCTAACATTATTTTTTGTACTTTGTTTTTATGTCTAAACTAATTTTTTCCGCTTGGGCGTTTTTGCGAGCACATCGGGAGGTCCAAAAAGGCTCATTTGGTTTGTAATATTTTATTTAATTTTTCCATATAATTTTCTTGTAAAATTATTTATTTAGGCTCGCTAGAAAGAAAATCACAAAAACATTTTTATTAATTAACTTGACATTTTTTCTAAATAAAAAATGGGACCAATGTCCTAGTTTTTCATACCCAAATAAATCATCACATCAAAAATTATTTCATAATAAATATGCATGCGAGGACCAATGTTCTCACTATTAAATGAATAACCCGTTTTATGTATGCTTCGCACATTTACAAGAGGGAGTTGTATTCTGCTCCTTGTATTATTGTAATTTATCGCTTTCGATATTTATTTTGCTCATTTACCGCTTTCAAAATGTGAATAAATGCGCCTTTCAATTAATTGCATCGTGTGGAGAGAGAGCGAATCAATGGTATTAAAATTTGATCATAAAATAATCGAGGTAGAAATAGATGAGAAATCCCGGACCCAGCTCTGGTCTTTGGGCTCGAGAGGTTAGAGGTTATCCTCCAAAATACTTCTTGGGTCACGAGGCTTTAGCGCTAATCCTAGGCCTCATGGCCCAATATGGATAAAATGCGCAAGTCTTAGGCTCTCCGAGGCGAGAGAAACTTTCCCAATGTTCTATTGGGTGGCGACTCCATGATACCTCCTTGTTGCCCAACATAGACGCACTTGCGATTCATTTGCAAGATGCCAACGGACCCGCAAATGCCCCGGTCGCCCACGTGCGGGCGGTCCGAAAGGGCGGCGTTCGGGGATCCGGCGCGCGTCACACTAGGCGTCTCAGAACTCGAGATTAGAACTGGCTTCATAGCTACTCCTTCCAGATTATCCCACATTGACACTAGGGTTTCCAGTGCATCAGCCAACCGATTTTCATCCCTTGGCACGAAATGGAACTTACAAGTCTCAAACCGACGACATAGCTCCCTCATATATTCAACATACGGCACTAATTGCTCTTCCTTGATAGCCCACTCTCCCCGAATCTGGTTGATTACTAGGGATGAGTCTTCAAACACTTCCACATCCTTTGCCCCCAAGGCAATTAAGACTTTTAATCTGAAAGTGCATGCCTCATACTCAGCTTCGTTGTTAGTGGCCCTATATCTCAACTTTTTTGCCAACGGGAGTTTTTCATCATCCGGGGTTGTCAAAATGATTCCTACTCCTGCCCCCTTATTGTTAACAGCCCCGTCAAAGTGCAGTTGCCAACCTTGAACAGAGATTGCGGCTATGTTTTCATTAGGAAAAAAGAATTCAAGTGAATCGCCCTGAATGGGATGATTGGCCAGAAACTCGGCTACTTCCCGCCCTTTGATAGTCTTTCAAGTTAAATACTCGATATTGAATTCTTGTAGCAACAACAACCACCTTCCCATTTTCCCAAGCAAAGACGGTGCCTCCTGCAAATAGCTCAGAGGGTTCTACTTCGCTACTGCCTGTAATTTGTATGAATGAAAATAGTGTCTCAGCTTCTTGTTGTGCATTTTTCTAATGATGCTACAAACCGCAAGTATACGGTGTACCGAAATAGTACTTTAGATATCGATCCCACAGGGAACGTGTTACACACTATTACTAATTGATTTTAATCTTGTTTACAACAATTAATTAATGGTAGAGTTGGTTTTAATCTAATCTAACATGTAAACTAATTAAACCTAGTTAATGATAGTCAAAAGAAGATAAAATAAATCATGAAGAATTAAAAACAATGAACTTGATTCCATCATTTAAATTAACATCTTTCATCTTTCATGCAAGCCAAGTTAGAATAAACTTTTAACCCACTCTCTCGACATGAATTAAAATGCCTAAAACATATAATCAGAATTCTAACTCACAATTTTCATTAATGAATTAGAGGTTTCTAATTACATATTTTAAGAATAAACACTAACCTATAGCAATTATCTCAATATACCAATCTCTCAAATATACCTTGATAATGAATCTCTATTAAATGTCGGATAAAGTAAACTCTCGAATTACTTTAACTTGTAAAAATCATTCAAAAGATATTAATAGAGAATCTACAATGAAAGATTATAAAAGTAGATAGAAATAGAAAGAATTATAATATGTAAGTTCATTAAAATGATATTCATAAAAATAGTGGAGAAGAATTAAAAATAAGAGAATAAGATAGAAGTTCTTCAACCCTTTTCTCAATCTCTTGCAATAGATTTTCCTTCTCCTTAATCTTCTTCTTCAATACATAAAAACTAACTAAGAAAATAAAACTAAAGGAAATACAGAAAATTGATTAACTAAAATTTCATCTAATATTATTGTCTCCTTAAATTTTCAGTTAAACTACATATTTATAGAATATAATTGAAAGCTTGTGTCCCTTGAAGATGTCCCTTGGGAATAATTGCAACTTTGGGTGAAAGATGATGACTTTTCATGTGATTTTTGGCTGAAAACCGTCCAACGGTCGCCTCTGTCGCGCTCGCAACGCTGTCGCGATCGCGACAGAACGCGCTTGCCCATTTCTTCCTTCTTTCCTCTCTTCGGTTTACGCTTCCCTCTCTGGCCAGTCACGTCGCGTGACTTACCATCACGGCGTGCCTTCCTCGCGTGTGGCGTGACTGGCGCTCACGTCTCACGTTGCCTCGCCTCCTCTCCTTTCTCTTCTCTTCTCTTCTTCAGTCACGTCACGTGACCTTAGCTCACGGCGTGACTCCTTCTCTCTCGCAATCCCTTCTTCTTTTCATCCTTCCTCTTCTTTCTTCTTATCAAGTCACATCACGTGACCTCTGGGCACGGCGTGATCTCTTTGTATGACACGTGATTTGCTTCCTTTGCTCTCGTGACTTACTCTTTTCTCCATTTCTTCACCTAAAATCAACAGTAAATACAATAAAAACTCAACTGATACAAATTAACATGATCTAACACATTACATTAAATTTACATACAATAGCATGATTAATTACATAGATACACACAAAATAAATACTAAAATATACTTCAATTTAGCTCCTATCAAATTCCCCCACACTAAACCCTTGCTTGTCCTCAAGCAAGATCAAAGAAATAAGAAAATTTAATAACCAGTAAAAGTTACTACAAAACACTGTTATTTACCACATATAATAGAATTGAAAAGAACCAAAATAACTCATACACTCATAATAAAATCAGTAAATCAAAATTTAAAAGTATGCATCCCAAATTCAACAAATTATTTAACTTTACTAATGCCAACATCAAGAGTATGAAGTCTATTAAAACTAATCATGAACTAAAGAAAGAAAATTTAATCATAAAGTTTAAATTCTCAAGCAACTAGCTGCATTTAGGACATTTTAAGCTCACTTACCCTTAATCCAATCTCATGGCATTTTTAGACTTTGCTTTTTCTTTTCTTTTGATTTTTCTTTTTGATTTCTAGCAAGAGAAAGTTATACGGGTGCGTTTTACGCTCCATCCCATATATTTGCAATTTTTGATATATATCTTGCTTTTCTTTTCTTTTTATAACTTTAGTGGGTGCATTTTATGCTCCATCCCACTTTTAACTTTTCTTTTTAAATTTTCAAGTCCTCATCCATTATTGAAAAGAAATAAGGGCAAGTATTATGGCTATAGTTTCCTTAAACAACTAGAAATTGAAAATTATAAACTAAATGAGTAAATTCTAACTTTAAAAACATGGTTAGTTAGAAAGACTAAATAATCTATAATGTTGAAATAAGTAAAACAAAATAACTTGAAAAACTTAAAATACATGCTAAAAATTTTTGAAAAACTGATAAAAAATGAGTATAAAAAAATAAATGTCTTAACAACCTATACAATATACCAAATAAACAATGCTTCATAATAAAGTTTACTTAAAAAGCTTAATTGAAATATAAAAACACACAAACAAAAACAATCATGCAATTTACATACATAATACCTACACAAACTCACAAACACAATCACAAACATCACAACACATAACAAAGTCACTCCCCCACACTTAGAACCAACATTGTCCTCAATGTGTAGGAATGACACACAAAAACAATAAAAAGAAACAAATAACATGAAAAGAAAGAAAACTCCCCTATCATGGTGATGGTGGAGGTGAAGGAACCCGAAACCCAACTTGGGTTATGAAGTTGTCAAATTTGTACTCCAACCTTCTTTGTCTTCTAGCTAAAATGGTTTGTTGATCTTGTATATGGTGCAAGTTGCTAAGAATTTGATCAAACATTTCTGGCATATTTTGGCTAGATGAGCCAACTTCAGGTGCAGCAGCTGGAATATTAGGCATTACTTCATCTTCACTGGCCTCCTCCTCTCCTTCTTCTTCTTGTTCCTCAACTTGTGGCGCAGCATGTCCAGCAATACCCCTCCAACATGATCGAGCACGTGCTGGAATTTCCTGAAAATTATTGCCAACAACCTCTCCACGAACTAACATAGTCTTATTAAAATAATGGCAAGGAAAAACTCTATAATAAGCATCAAGATCAACATTTAAATTAGTTGCAATACTAGAAATAACATGCCCATGTGTTAAAGGCGAATCATGTTTATGTACACATTGCAACAATTGACTTACTATCCAAAAAGGCCAAAATACGTCCTTGCGTTTATGTACACACCACATCAAAAACAATTCATTATATGAAACTCTATTGAATTCGGACCTATTAAAAACCAAAGAAGCTAAAATCCTATGCAAAATCCAATATCTTAAATCTTTAATAAACATGGATTTAGCATCCCTAGCTCTATAACGAGTTTGCAAATCAGTCAAAAATGTCCAAAATTCATGAGGCTTAAAAGATCTAGGTGGCTCGGTCAAACCAGCTTGAGAAAATCTAAATATCCTATTCATCATAAAATATGTCAAAGTGTAAGGTATACCAGCCATCCTAAAGTCTAACCAATTCTCATTATCATCATTCTTTTTTAATGTGGTATAGAATTCTAAAACTAAATCAGGACGCACATTTTCATGCATAGAAGCAAATTTAAACAACCCACATACCCTCAACATGTCATTAACTACTTCTAACATACCAATTTGATTAAGTAAAGAGTCAGGAAAAAACTTACAGTGCATCAAATGCCTATTACGAAGTAGTAAATACCTACTACCTTCATCTACAGAAAAAATGGGAAATAGAGCACCATAGTGAGAAGCAATGTTCACCACTTCAACTTCCTGCTCTTCTTGGTCAGTTCTGGGAACAGTGGGATTCTTTGTCCTTACCATTCTTGCTTGTGTTGGTTAGAATGTAAACTATAGGGAATCTGATGATAATGGAAAAAAAATTAACAAACACAGAGATGTAAAAATGGAAAACAGATAAGATAAAAGAAAGAAAAGAATGTAAACAGAGAATAAACTACAAATGAGTGTGATTTAGTTATGCAAATGCCGAAATTAAAGAAAACGAAAGAACCAAATACAAATCACTAATACTGGAAGAAACCAACAAATCCAAACGCACAAAAAGAAAATAGTGGACAGAAGAAAAAGAAATAGTACAGATAAAAAACTACAAACGAAATGTAAGTCTGTTATGCAGGAAAAATAACTAAATCAAGTGTGTTAGGGGAAAGAAGAAATGAAAAATAAAATGACAAACCTGAATGGAGAATGAAAATCACGTGAGCCCTAAGTCAGTCTTTGGAAGAAAAGAATTAGAAAGCTAAAATGTAGAACAATAAAAACGAAAGGAAAACAGATTAGGGTAGTTCGAAAATCTCTGTGGAAGAAAAAGAAGAAGAAAGGAAAGTTTTTAAGTCGTGACCTGTGCTAGGGAAAATGAAAGAGCAGATGAAATGAGAAAGAAGAGTCACGTGAAGAAAACAAAAGGTCACGACTTTAGGGTTTTAAAATTAGAGTTCCCGCTTCTAATTTTCCTTTTTCTGTGTTTTTAATGCTTAATTGTAAAATTAGGTTAAGGTAATTAAAATTAAATCTTATAAACCAGAAAAGAAAACAAAACAAAACAAATAATAGAAAAACAATAAGTGAAATAAGAAAATAAAAGAAAAGAAAAAATTTAAAACATACCTGTGTCTGCACTTAACGCATCACGTCGTGAGGCAAAGTCACGACGCGTGACGCTCTCCACATACCTGGGCGAATTCCACTCAAGCGAAAACCAAAGAGCGTCACGTCGCGTGAAGGTACATCACGCCGTGACACTTCGGCCTTACCTGGGCGAAGTCCCTCCATCACGCGACGTGAGGCAATGTCACGCCGTGACACTTTGCAGAAATGGCTTCCTTTTTGCTTCATCGCCTTCTGTCGCGATCGCGATACTTGCCGCGATCGCGACAGAAGCCAACGTCTTCATAAAATTTTTATTTTCTTAATTTTTTTCTTCTTTTTTTTTTATTTATTTTTTAATATATTTATTAAACAAATCTAATCTTACTAAATTAGCTGTAAAATAAAACAAATACGTTAATAACATGAAAATCTAGAATACAAAAATAAACTATATAAACAAATTTAAAACAAAGTACAAAAACATAAATAAAAACAATATAATTAAGTAACCTAAATAAAAGAAATAGACAAATCATGGCTTAATATTCTCCCTAGGATTTTCCTCAGTATTGCTTGGAAGGCATCCTAGATTCCTAGAAGGTAAACAATTAGCAAGTTGGCCTATTTGAACCTCAAGATTATGAAAAGAGGCTGCATGATTTTTAGTGATTTGATCAATTTTTGCCTCAAGTTTCTTTTGGCTGTCATCTTGAGAATTTATCTTATAATTAATTTCCTCAATAAACTTATCAAGTTTTCCTTCAAAAGCACCAAACCTATCTTGAGGTTGTTGATATCCTACTCCCCTATTTTGGTTATTAACATTATTATTCCCCCATGAAAGGTTAGGATGATTTCTCCAACCAACATTATAAGTGTTAGAATAAGGGTTTCCACGTCCTTGACCTTGAAGAAAATTAACTTGCTCTTTATTAGCTATGCCTAAAGTGCAGTTTCCACTATCATGCCCATTTTGACCACACACATTACATGTATTTGATGAATTACCTCCCATGCCTAGACTATTAACTCTATGAGTTAAAGCCTCAACTTGAGCTTGTAATGCAACCATAGAATCAACTGAATGTATCCCCCTAACATTAGAATTATTATACTCTCTTACTCTTTCAGGAGGCCACATACAGTTATTCATTGCCATTTCTTCCAAAAGCTCATATGCTGCATCAATTGTTTTTCTCATTAAAGATCCACCAGCAGCAGCATCAATAGTACCTCTTGTAGTTGGATTTACACCATTATAGAATGTTTGCATCAACAACTCTCTTGGCAAATTATGATGTGGACACATCCTTTGTAATTCCTTGAATCTTTCCCAAGCCTCATATAATGATTCATTTTCATTTTGAACAAAGGTGGTAATATCCTTTATGATTTTTGCGGTTTTGGCCAAGGGAAAATATTTTGATAAAAATGCTTGGGCCAATTGGTCCCAAGTAGTTATAGAACCCCTAGTCAAAGAATTCAACCAAGCCTTTGCTTTATCCTTCAAGGTGAATGGAAAAAGCCTAAGTTTGATTGCATCATTTGAAACCCCATTTATCTTAAAGGTATCACAAATCTCAAGAAAATTTGCCAAATGAGCATTTGGATCCTCATTTGCCAAACCATAAAATTGTATACTATTTTGAATCATTTGTAACAATGAAGGCTTAATTTCAAATTGATTGGCATTTACCGTTGGTCTTACCACTCCTTGTTGAGCACCACTCAATGCAGGTGTGGCAAAGTCCATCAATCTTGGTGGATTTTCATCAGCCATGATAATTGATCTCCTATTTTTATTCTTCTTTTTATTTGATTTTCGGTTACTCAATAAAAACCTCTCAATTTCAGGATTTAAAGGCTCAAGCTCTTCTAAAGAACTCCTTGTACTAGGCATGAACTTCTAAAATCCTGTAAATCAAAAACAAAACACAAAGTTAAGTTAAACAAATAAATAAATTAAAACAAATAAAATATTGTAATCCAAAATCATAAATCAATTTTTATAATGGCAAACAACCGTTCCCCGGCAACGGCGCCAAAAACTTGTTGTGCATTTTTCTAATGATGCTACAAACCGCAAGTATACGGTGTACCGAAATAGTACTTTAGATATCGATCCCACAGGGAACGTGTTACACACTATTACTAATTGATTTTAATCTTGTTTACAACAATTAATTAATGGTAGAGTTGGTTTTAATCTAATCTAACATGTAAACTAATTAAACCTAGTTAATGATAGTCAAAAGAAGATAAAATAAATCATGAAGAATTAAAAACAATGAACTTGATTCCATCATTTAAATTAACATCTTTCATCTTTCATGCAAGCCAAGTTAGAATAAACTTTTAACCCACTCTCTCGACATGAATTAAAATGCCTAAAACATATAATCAGAATTCTAACTCACAATTTTCATTAATGAATTAGAGGTTTCTAATTACATATTTTAAGAATAAACACTAACCTATAGCAATTATCTCAATATACCAATCTCTCAAATATACCTTGATAATGAATCTCTATTAAATGTCGGATAAAGTAAACTCTCGAATTACTTTAACTTGTAAAAATCATTCAAAAGATATTAATAGATAATCTACAATGAAAGATTATAAAAGTAGATAGAAATAGAAAGAATTATAATATGTAAGTTCATTAAAATGATATTCATAAAAATAGTGGAGAAGAATTAAAAATAAGAGAATAAGATAGAAGTTCTTCAACCCTTTTCTCAATCTCTTGCAATAGATTTTCCTTCTCCTTAATCTTCTTCTTCAATACATAAAAACTAACTAAGAAAATAAAACTAAAGGAAATACAGAAGATTGATTAACTAAAATTTCATCTAATATTATTGTCTCCTTAAATTTTCAGTTAAACTACATATTTATAGAATATAATTGAAAGCTTGTGTCCCTTGATGATGTCCCTTGGGAATAATTGCAACTTTGGGTGAAAGATGGTGACTTTTCATGTGATTTTTGGCTGAAAACCGTCCAACGGTCGCCTCTGTCGCGCTCGCAACGCTGTCGCGATCGCGACAGAACGCGCTTGCCCATTTCTTCCTTCTTTCCTCTCTTCGGTTTACGCTTCCCTCTCTGGCCAGTCACGTCGCGTGACTTACCATCACGGCGTGCCTTCCTCGCGTGTGGCGTGACTGGCGCTCACGTCTCACGTTGCCTCGCCTCCTCTCCTTTCTCTTCTCTTCTCTTCTTCAGTCACGTCACGTGACCTTAGCTCACGGCGTGACTCCTTCTCTCTCGCAATCCCTTCTTCTTTTCATCCTTCCTCTTCTTTCTTCTTATCAAGTCACGTCACGTGACCTCTGGGCACGGCGTGATCTCTTTGTATGACACGTGATCTGCTTCCTTTGCTCTCGTGACTTACTCTTTTCTCCATTTCTTCACCTAAAATCAACAGTAAATACAATAAAAAC
Source organism: Excoecaria cochinchinensis (assembly GCA_947683425.1). Lineage (NCBI taxonomy): Eukaryota > Viridiplantae > Streptophyta > Magnoliopsida > Malpighiales > Euphorbiaceae > Excoecaria > Excoecaria cochinchinensis. The sequence continues at coordinate 4,041,271 of CANTUQ010000028.1, read as the reverse complement.
TCAACTGATACAAATTAACATGATCTAACACATTACAATAAATTTACATACAATAGCATGATTAATTACATAGATACACACAAAATAAATACTAAAATATACTTCAATTTAGCTCCTATCACTTCTTGGACGCCCAAATCACGGCGAGGCAGATCTTTTCTACTTTTGCATATTTTACCTCGTAAGCGAGAAACTTCTTGCTGAGATAATAGACTACAAATTCCATTCCGAACTCATCTTCCTGAGCCATCATGGCACCTACAGAGCCATCTTTCACTGCCAAATACAAAATGAGCAGCTTGACTGGTTGTGGTGGCCTCAGTACTGGTGGGTTCAGCAAATACTCTCTGATACTATCGAAGGCCTTTTGGCAGTCCTCGTTCCATACCACGGGCTGATTCTTTCTGAGTAACTTGAAGATTGGCTCGCATATCGAGGTGAGCTTTGCAATGAACCGGCTAATATATTGTAACTTGCCCAGGAAACTTCTCACATCCTTTTCCTTTTACGGCACTGGCATTTTCCTGATAGCTTTATCCTTATCTGGGTCGATTTCGATCCCTCTTTGGCTGACCACATGTCCTAGCAGCTTTCTTGAAGTTACTTCGAAGATACACTTTTTGAGATTTAGCCGCAGGTTGTACTTATCTATTCTGGTGAAAAACTTCTCTAATGCTTCGAAATGGCCCTCTCTGGTAGCTAACTTGACCATCATGTCATCTATATATACTTCCACCTCTTTATGGATCAAGTCACTCAAGATCTTCGTTGCCATTCTCTGGTAGGTAGCCCCTACATTTTTCAAACTAAAAGGCATCACTCCATAAGCATATGTTCCCCACTCCGTGATGAAAGCCGTTTTGATCCGATCAATTATCCTATTGAGGATCTGATATTAGCCCGCATAATCGTCCCCAAAGCTATACATCGTACAATTGGCGGCACTGTCTATCAATACATCAATATGGGGTAGCGAAAAATCATCCTTAGGACAAGCCTTGTTCAGATCTCGATAGTCCATGCATACCCTCACTTTTCCATTCTTTTTGGCCACAGGGACTGCATTGGCCAACCATGTGGGGTACTGTACTTCAACCAGAAACTTAGCTTCAATCTGTTGCCAAATCTCTTCTTTCACCTTGTCTGCCCATTCCAGCCTGAGCCTTCTCAGCTTCTGTTTCACAGGCTTGTGGTCTGGATAAGTTGGGATAGCGTGCTCTACGACGTTCCGATCAATTCCCAGCATGTCCTCATAGGTCCAGGCAAAGACTTTTTCATACTTTTTTATTATTCTCTCAAATATTTCTCTTTCGTCAGGAGTTATGTTTGATGCTATCAAGATTTCTTTCGGATTTTTTGAGGTTCAAGATTAAATGGGGTAACATCAGTAGAATCAATATCAAATATGGATGGAATGTGATCATGATCATGCATATTGAAATTATCATAAACATCGCACAAGTAAGCAAAATTGTTCATTCTATTAATAAAATTATAATTGTCATTTACATCACTAAAAAGTTCAGGAATGAAAAGACAATCTAAACCGGTTTCTTCCTCATCCCCCGCTGGATCTGCCAATGCCAATGGTCCTGCATCATCACGGTTGATCAGAGGCTCTTCATCCACCTCTTGAGCAGCTTCTTCCATCTTCGCCTTCCCTTTGACATGAGCATCCACCATAGCTTCGGTCACCACTTCCTCAGGCTCTTCCCTGTCCCAAATTGCTCTGTTGGTCAAGACCTCTTCATCCCAAAAGTCATCAGCTGGCTTGACCACCCCAATGTCCCAGTCATAAACATCGCTGAATACCTCAAATCCCAGCACAATCCTTCCATCGACTAGCTGAGGTTCGGCTTCCCCAGTATAAGCACAAATTACTGATGCTGGTATAAAACTTTCCCAAATATGGGGGATCTCCTTCATCGGCTTCACCCCTCTCTGCACTCCTCCTTTGTAGCCCAGGCCCTTTCTGTCTTTTTGACCCCTAGAAGTGATGACCTCTGGCATCCCCTGGGAATTCTTACCCAATCCAGCACCCGGAAGAAATGACATCCTCTTCATCATAGCTAGCACTTGAGGGCTTCCTTTCATTACCTCTTCCTCATTGATTATGGCCACATGGAATCCACTAAAAGGCTGCCTCGCTATCTCGAGTATTGACACCTGATTCTCTCTCGCAGCCTTGATGGTCACCACTTGCCCTTCATGTGGTATCTTGACCATCTAGTGAAGCATAGAGGGAACACCTCCCAGCTTGTGAAACCACGGTCTCCCTAGCAATGCTGAAAAATTGGCAGGAATGGGCAGGACTATAAATTCTACCTCAGTTTCCACTGGCCCGGTTTTGACCGCAGTCTTGAAAGTCCCTGAAGCATGCCAACGAGAGTTATCATAAGCTGTGATCATCAAATCCGACTTGGATAGCATATCTTCCGTCACTCCAAAAGCGGGCATGGCTACTTGTGGGCATACGTTGATTGATGACCCATCGTCCACTATTACATAAGAAGTGTGCTTTTGATTGATCTGAGCCCGAATGTACAAGGGCCGGCTGTGGTTACGGCCTTCCACAGGTAAATCAGCATTTGTGAACACCACATTCTCTCCAGCCCCTCCTTTCACCACTTCCAGCATCTCAATGGGCGATATCATTGTAGCCACAGTCATCACGCATAAAGCCTCTACTAATCTCTACCTATGAGAGGGGGATTGCCTCAGTAGATCCCAAATGGAAATCTGAGCTGGCGTTTTCTGCAACTATTTGACTGTCTGATCTCCTTCTGGCTCCTTATCCTTCTCTTTCTGACCTTCCACTGGCTCCTAAGGCGCTGCCACTTTCGGCACTACTCTCCCACTGCGGGTCATCGCCCCTACCTTAATTTTTCCTTTCTGCTCTTCCGCTTCCTCCTCCTCTGAACCCCATGGGTCAAGAAACTCAACAGCTTCATCATCATCACTTCCACTCTCACTAGTGGACCAGCAATCGATCACTGCAGCGGGCATCCCTTTTTCACTTACCTCATAGAGGCTCGTGACAGCAGTGTTCACATCGATGCCGTATAACTCATTCAAGACAAATTCTTCTGATAAACTGGATCTAATCATGAACATGGGAGGGGACACCTTGTTATACCCAGCTTTCTTCTGGCCTTCCCTCTTCTCGGAGTCTGTAATCTGCTTTGAATCAATCAGGTCTTGAATTGCATGCCTCAAAGCTTTGCACCCATTTGTTAAATGACCCGTGTGCTAATGGAAGGCACAGTATTCGTTATCCTTGTGACCCGGCATCCCTTGTGTCCTGGCAGGTTTAAAAGGTAATGGCTGTAACTTCCCTTCCTTCATCAGCCTTCTCAGAACCCACGATAAGGACCTCCCCAAGTTTGAAAAATGTCTTGTGGTTGCGTCAACAGCAGACACCTCAACCGTTCTTCTGGTGCTACCGCTGGGACCTGTTGGCCTGCTTGCCCCCTGACTAGTGCTCCCCCTCTTGGCATAGTTATCACTATTTGCTTTTTGGGCCAAGTACTCTCCGTCCGCTTCAATGGCTATATCCTTCAAGGACTCCCAGTCTTTTAATCCCTTCATCTTCAACCCTTCTCTCAAATTTGGGCTTGCATTCTTGATGAATAATCTAATCTGGTCCTGAGTCTTCGGCTTCCTTCTCATTTCCATCACTCTGTTCCTCTAGCGAGTTAAGTACTCATGGAAAGATTCTCCAGCCTTTTGTTGCAGCAATTATAGATCTTTGAGGGTCACCTCCATCCTCGTGTTACAATCATACTGCCTCAAAAATTCTTCCGTGAGCAAATCCCAGTCTTCTTTGGTTCTGCAGTCAAGGCTGTGATACCAATCTATAGCCGGGTCAGTCAGACTTAAGCAAAAGTACTCCACCTTTTGTCTCTTTATCAAGGTGGTCCCCTTCATGATCAATGAATATTGCTTCACATGGGTAGTTGGGTCGGAAGTGCTATCGAATTTGGGAACATCTGGCATTTTGAAATTGTATGGGATCGGATCCTCTCCTTCCAGCTCCTTATCTTCAGGATTCATTCCTTGACCCCTACTCAACATTCGAGCCATTGCCTCAAACTTCTCCTTCGTTTTCTTCCACATGGTCTCCTCTGACTGGGGCGCCTTTCCCCTTTCTGACACAATACTTTCTTCATAATCTTCGTCTTCACGGTCATCTTCTAACCTCTTAACCTATTTTCTTCTCTGAACTCCTGCTGCTACTGACCTCAAGTCTACCGGCAGTGGTCGGATCTCTTCTTGCCTCTCTTCTCTATCCTCCCCCCGTTCATTTTGTCTCATAGGAGGAGGAGGTGGGTTCTGTGGAGCAGTGTGCTGGGCCATCGCGGCCATCATGTTCATCATTCGGCCCTCAAACTCCTCAAACCTTCGGCCAACCTCTTCTGCAATCAAAGCCCTGGTGGCATCATTCTCTCTTGGTATGTTAGCCATCTTTGATACGGTACAGCTGGTCTCTGAGTGGGTTTTTGAGGAGCTCTCCCTTTCTGGTAGCTCAGACACAGTATTTTGGATCAAACGTCCTGCAGGTCCTCTCATCCACCTGGGCAGACCTATGATGGCTACAGAGACAAGGAGTCAGAATGATGCATGAATGCAATGAAATGCATGATCGTGATATGCAACACCCACAAATCACATGCAAACAGATAGGTCTTTCCACCCTTATTGCTCCCACACACGCGGTCATAGTCTCTTTCCTAGGCGGGATTAGTCCATGGGTCAGCAGGGAACCCGATGGACAGGCATGGTGCGCGACGAAAAACCGGTAGCATAACACTCCTATACTAATGCACAAGCGCATGGATAATGATCATCACATATTTAGGTAATCCAAATATATCGACATGACCCTATCGGGGCATGAAAGCCTTTGGCTAGGTAACCAAGCAAGACATTTGGAGTCAACCAATACATAAGGACCCATACGGCAGGCACGATATTACGGTTCATATCACCTAGGGGAAGTATCTATGGCCATTACATGAGCTTTAGTCAAGGGTAGTGTCACTTTAGGTCTACCCAAGCATGGTCCCTGCCAATGGGTCTAGCTCATCGTGAGCGTAATGACCGATCGGGTCTCCATTTTATATACCAAATGGTATAAGGCTTGGGCTGGTGATTATCCTTAACACTTCCCTACATTGAGTGAACATAGGGTTGTGCTTCGGGAATGCACCAAGGTTTAGAAAGGACAAATCTAGCGTAATCTAAGGCTCTAATGGGATGTAATGCAAATTTGAGAAAAAGCAAATTTATAAACTAAAACTTAATTGTAAATTTTAATCAATGTATTTTCAAATCAAAGTCTCGAACCAGTCCCCAGTGGAGTCGCCACTGCGATGCGCGCCAGACCTCGGGGGCGCCCATCAACCGCCCACTTGATGGCAATCGGGCAAAATGAGGGTCCGTTGACAACTTGCAACAAATTATAAGTGCGTCTATCTTGGGCAACAAGGAGGTTTCATGGAGTCGCCACCCAATAAAACATTGGAAAAGTTCCTCTCACCTCGGAGAGCCTAAGACAGTGCATATTTCCATTTTGGGCAAGCAAAGGGGTTCTTGGAGGCAATCACCCCAATAGAACATTGGGAATGACCCTCTAATCCTATGGAGCCTAGGATTTGTTAAGTCATTTGATACAAGAGGTGTCTTGGAGGTCTCATTCCAATGAGTGATCGGACAGACCTCTCGCCTCGTTGAGCCCAAGACCAGAGCTGGGTTCGGGACTTCTCATCTATTTCTACCTTGATTAATTTTACAATTAAATTATGAGTTTATTAGTTCTCTCTCCCCACACGATGCAATATAATTAAAGGCGCACTTACTCATATCAAAAGCGTAATAAATAAATAAAATGTAACAAAAAAAGGACTATAAAGATAAATACAATAACAATAGGAGCGGAATACAACACTCCTATACTAATGCACAAGCGCATGGATAATGATCATCACATATTTAGGTAATCCAAATATATCGACATAACCCTACCGGGGCATGAAAGCCTTTGGCTAGGTAACCAAGCAAGACATTTGGACTCACCAAATACATAAGGACCCATACGGCAGGCATGATATTATAGTTCATATCACCTAGGGGAAGTATCTATGGCCATTACATGAGCTTTAGTCAAGAGTGGTGTCACTTTAATTCTACCCGAGCATGGTCCCTACCAATGGGTCTAGCTCATCGTGAGCGTAATGACCGATCGGGTCTCCATTTTATATACCAAATGGTACAAGGCATGGGCTAGTGATTATCCTTAACACTTCCCTACATTGAGTGAACATAGGGTTGTGCTTCGGGAATGCACCAAGGTTTAGAAAGGACCAATCTAGCGTAATCTAAGGCTCTAATGGGATGTAATGCAAATTTGAGAAAAAGCAAATTTATAAACTAAAACTTAATTGTAAATTTTAATCAATGTATTTTCAAATCAAAGTCTCGAACCAGTCCCCAGTGGAGTCGCCACTGTGATGCGTGCCAGACCCCGGGGGCGCCCATCAACCGCCCACTTGAGGGCGATCGGGCAAAATGAGGGTCCGTTGACAACTTGCAACAAATTACAAGTGCGTCTATCTTGGGCAACAAGGAGGTTTCATGGAGTCGCCACCCAATAAAACATTGGGAAAGTTCCTCTCGCCTCGGAGAGCCTAAGACAGTGCATATTTCCATTTTGGGCAAGCAAAGGGGGTCTTGGAGGCAATCACCCCAATAGAACATTGGGAATGACCCTCTAATCCTATGGAGCCTAGGATTTGTTAAGTCATTTGATATAAGAGGTGTCTTGGAGGTCTCATTCCAATGAGTGATCGGACAGACCTCTCGCCTCGTTGAGCCCAAGACCAGAGCTGGGTTCGGGACTTCTCATCTATTTCTACCTTGATTAATTTTATAATTAAATTCTGAGTTTATTAGTTCTCTCTCTCCCCACACAATGCAATATAATTAAAGGCGCACTTACTCATATCAAAAGCATAATAAATAAATAAAATGTAACAAAAAAAGGACTATAAAGATAAATACAATAACAATAGGAGCGGAATACAACTCCCATTTGTAAAAGTGCGGTACATACAAAAAATGGGAAATTCATTTATTTTGAGGACTTTCGTTGTAACACCCCAAAACCACCCTAGTAGCGTGAGCCTTGTGTGCGTGTAAATATACGTGATTTATGTTAAGCACGTGTTTATTTTTTATTAAATTAATTTGTTATTATGCTTTAGTTGGGTTGTATTTTAGTGTGAGTGAGTGTAATAGAGTAGTGTGTGGGTGTTGCTCGCTATAATTAGGTGCGAGTGAGTGTAATAGGAGATTAGAATGGGGTAAGTGATAGAGGAGGAGAGTTGGGTGTGTTTATCTTTTAAGAATGTGACATGTGGCAAGAAAAGTCAAAGAAAGGATAAGTATTGGAAGAGAGAGAGAGAGATATTTCAGCTAAGTCCCATTTCATCTTCATGTTTCTCTTTCTTCTTCTTCCCTTTCCCATTGCCTTGCTTCTTATCTTCCTTTCTTCTTCATTTCTTCTTGAATTCTTTCTTTTTACTGAAAATTCAAGTGAGTTTGGGGTAGTCTAAGCTGGTGCGGTAAGTGTTGGGGTATTGGTTTTCTTAATTTTCCTTATCTTGTTTTAAATGAGTTTTGTAATTGTAAGTTAGGATTTTGAATTTGTTCCATGTTTTGGGTTTCGTGGTTCAAAGAATCCTCCTAAAGAATCCAAGGGCAAGGAGATCGCGAGTGGTAGTGGAGCTCGAGATTGAGACGCCATATTCTTGAGGTTTGGCAACGTTTGTGTATTTTGTGCATTTTGGGTAATTTGATGATTTTTGTGTTATGATTGAAATTGATGAGGTTGATTGTGTGTTTTGGCTTCTATGAGTTATGGGTATTGTTTAATTTGAGTTGAGAACTATGGGTTGTGAAGGATAGAGATAAATTATGGAAATTTTTTGTGTTTTCTTGGAAATTGCTGGTTTGAGAACTTTTGGATTTAATTTTATGATTTGTTTGATTTAATGACAATTTTAAGTTTAAAGGTTATGTTTTATGTTGTATATAGTGGTTTGATTGAAGGATTTTACTTAGAACTGAGTTTTCGAATCAAATGAGTGAATGGGTGAAAGTGGAGAATAATTTTCTGTAGATTTTGGCGTTGGGAGTGGAAATCCGGACTCTGTCGCGAGGTCGCGATAGAGCTCGGTGATCTCTGTCCCATCGCATGCGCCGAGCTGCGAGCGGCCAGGCATGCACAACGGGAACTCCCTATCGCGACCGCGACGCATGTCGCGATCGCGACAGAGAGCTTAGCATGTGGCCAAGCTTCTGTCGCGAGAGCACGCTGGTCGCGAGAGCGCGATAGCTCTTGCTGTACTCACTATCGCGGGCGCGACAGTGAGATTTGTTTTTGTCTCCATGCAGGCGCGAGGTTCGCCGCGATCGCAATAGGAGGCCAACTTCGCCTCTGTCGTGAGTGCGACACCCTTCAGCTTTTCTTTTGGACTTCCCTTCTATGAATGCAATATTTAACTTTCTAATTTGCATTACTTCTAGAATTATGTATAGTTTATATATATATATATGAATGTGTTTATATGTTGTGAGTTGAAATATACCTTGGCTTATGCATGACCTGCTAGAGTCGAATCAGTGGATAGTTAGACATGCCTAATAGAGATAGTGTTGTTGCAGCTAGTGTATGATTTGGACCCTGATCAGGTCCCTCGACTGGATCTTCGTGATCCCTGTGTACAGAATCTACGCGAAAATGTTTTTGGGAAAAAATTAAAAGATTGTTTTGATACCCTCGGGCATCTACGCGTACTCGTTATCCACTGTTTTGATATAGCAGGTGCAACAGTGTTGTTTGTTAGTATATGTGAATTTCTGAATTATTGCTTATGGGAAATAATATGACTATAGTACGGTTATGTATTAAGTTAATTTATAACAACTTAATAATTAATTTTGCCATTCGCTTGTGATTGTTTCTTGACGCCACTATGAGTGGTCGTTGTGCATCTTTATTTCCCCACTAAGCGATTTCGCTTAGCACGGGTGTTTATCCGCGCAGGTGTGGAAGATTTTGAAGGGTTGATTCGAGTGTTTCGCATCAGTAGGGCCAACACAACTAGTGGATAGAAGATTTTGTAGTTTAGGCCTTGTATTCTTTTTGTATGTATTGCAGTTTGATACTTTTGAAGCAATTTAAAGAATCCTTGTAAGTCGTTTTGACATTAATTATATGTAATTATTCAGTCATCCTGAGGCACTTCTGTATCTTTTTGAGATATGTAAGACCGCCTTTGTTATATTAATGTAATTCAACATTTTACTCTACGACTCCTTCTCTTGTGAGTTGTGAAATTTTAATTTACTTGTTAGTATATGTATTTTGGTGTACAATTGGTTCTGTTTGTGCATCTATGGGTGGCAACCCTTATCTATCGGGGACCTTCATCCTCTTCATAGGGTGGAGTTCTCTACGTATAGGTAAGGGGTGTTACATTTTGTTCTCTCTATACAAATAATGCCGCCACACCTTAAGTGCAAACACCACCGCTGCTAGCTCGAGATCGCGTGTTGGGTAATTTTGCTCATGAGGTTTTAACTGTCGAGAAGCATAGGCAATTACCTTGCCGTCTTACATTAGAACACAACCTAAACCCACTCCAAAAGCATCACTATACATAGTGAATTCCTTACCCGACACAGGCTGTGTAAGCACAGGAGCCTTGATCAACATCTCTTTCAGCTGCTCAAAACTCGCTTGACATTTATCAGACCAAACATACTTAACTTCTTTCCGGAGAAGTCTAGTCAACAGTGAAGCTATTACTGAGAATCCTTTGACAAAATGCCTATAGTAACCAGCGAAACCCAAAAAACTTCTTACTTCTGGCACATTCTTAGGCGGTAACCAGTTCACAATTGCCTCCACTTTGGATAGGTCAACCTGAATACCTGCAGCTGAAACCACATGTCCTAGAAAAGTTACTTCCTTTAACCAAAACTCACACTTACTGAGTTTAGCATAAAGCTGGTGATTTCTCAACACTTATAATACCAAACGGAGATGTTCTTCATGTTCCTTCTTATTTCTCGAATAGACAAGAATATCGTCGATGAACACTACCACAAACCGATCCAAATATTGTCTGAATACCCTGTTCATCATATCCATAAAAGCTACGGGCGCATTGGTCAAACCAAACGGCATCACTAGGAATTCATAGTGACCATAACGCGTCCAAAAAGCCGTCTTCGCCACATACGTATCCTTTACCCTCAACTGGTAGTAACCTGATCTCAAGTCTATCTTGGAAAACACTCCTGCCCCTCTTAATTCATCAAAAAGGTCCTCAATCCGAGGTAACGGATACTTTTTCTTTACCGTAACCTTGTTGAGCTGTCGGTAATCTATACACATACGCAGTGTCCCATCTTTCTTCTTAACAAATAGAACCAGAGCACCCCAAGGTGACACACTGGGCCGGATGAATCCTTTATCCAGAAGTTCTTGCAGCTGACTCTTCAGTTCTTTTAATTTCACTGGAGCCATTCTATACGGGGTCTTCGAAATTGGTGATGCTCCCGGTACAATCTCCACTGACAATTCTACTTCTCTCTCCGGAGGTAACCCCGGTAACTCTTCCGAAAAAACATCCTCAAAATCCCTCACAATCGAAATGTCTTATATCTTCACTTGTCCTCTCCGAGAATCCAAAACTAATGCCAAGTATGCTTCACATCCCTTTCTGATAAACCTCTTGGCCTTCATTGCTGAAATAACATTATGCAACGGACTACTCCCTTCACCTTTCACAAGAGTTTGAAGTATCTGTTAACTCAGAAAGAGTTGAACTTGAGGTAGCGAAGATGGTTAGAATTGTTAAAGGACTATGACTGTATTATTGACTACCATCCAGGCAAGGCAAATGTAGTGGCGGATGCTCTCAGTAGAAAGTCAGTTTTAGCTTTGTCTGTTAATCAAGATAGGTGGAGATTCGATTCAGAGGGAGCATTGATTGCTCAATTAAAGGCTAGGCTATATTTGAGGCAAGTGATAGTGGATGCTTAGTTGCAAGACCATGTGTTATAGCGAGTTTGTCAATCAGTGAGAGAAGGTAAGTGGACAGAGTATTCAGTAGACAGTGAGGGAGTGCTCTGGCATGGTGATCGATTGTTTGTACCTGATGTAGGTGATGTGAGAAAGAAGCTTTTGCAAGAGGCTCACTCGTCAGTCTTCACTATGCATCCAAGTGGAGATAAAATGTATCGAGATCTCAAGCAATTCTATTGGTGGCCAGGTATGAAAAAGGATATTACAGAGTTTGTTTCAAAATGTTTAGTATGTCAGCAAGTAAAAATCGAGGACCAGGTTCCATCGGGTTTGCTGCATCCCTTACCCATTCCTCAATGGAAATGGGATTAGGTGGCGATGGATTTTATAACCAGGTTGCCATTAACACAGCGCAAGCATAATTCAGTGTGGGTTATAGTCGACCGGTTGTCAAAGTCAGCACATTTCTTGCCTGTTCGATTGGATTATTCGATGGACAAGTTGGCAGAGGTATATGTGAGTGAGATAGTCAGACTTCATGGAGTTCCGTTGTCTATTGTGTCCGATCGAGATCTAAGATTTACATCCAAGTTTTGGAAAGAACTTCAGTCAGCTTTGGGTACTCGGCTAAATTTCAGTACAGCGTTTCATCCTCAGACCGATGACCAATCTGAGAGAGTTATCCAGATTCTTGAGGACATGTTTCGGGGTTATGCTATGGAATTTTCTAGAAGTTGGGATCGATATGTGCCTCTGATGGAATTTGCATATAATAATAGTTATCAAGCAAGCATTATAATGGCCCCTTATGAGGTGTTGTATGGGCGAAAATGTAGAATGCTAGTATGTTGGACCGAATTGTCAGAAAGAGCTTTGATAGGCCCGAAGTTAGTGAGGGACACTGAAGAGAAAGTTAGAGTTGTGCAACAGAATCTGAGAGCAGCTAAAGACAGATAGCGATCGTATGCTAATTTGAAGCGCAGAGATATTCAGTATGAAGTTGGTGACAAGGTCTTTTTGAAAGTTTCTCCGTGGCGAAAAGTTCTTCATTTTGGAAAGAAAGGAAAATTGAGCCCCCGGTTTATTGGACCCTATGAAATCTTGGAGAGGATTGGCCCGGTGGCTTATCGGTTAGCATTACTGACAGAGTTAGCTAAATTACGTGATGTTTTTCATGTATCTATACCCCGTCACTGCCGATTAGATCCATCACATGTACTTAAAGTGCAAGATATTCGGGTTCAGTCAGATTTTTCTTTTGATGAAGAATCGAAGAAGATTCTGGCTAGAGAGATCAGGCAGCTTCGGAACAAGCAGATACCGATGGTTAAAGTGCTTTGGCAACATCACGGTATTGAGGAAGCGACATGGGAACCGACAGAGACAATGAGAACTCAGTATCCTCAACTACTTGGATCAGGTGAGAATTTCAAGGACGAAATTCTTTTAAGGACGGGAGTATTGTAACACCCCGAAACTACCCTAGTAGAGTGAGCCTTGTGTGCGTGTAAATATGCGTGATTTATGTTAAGCATGTGTTTATTTTTGATTAAATTAATTTGCTATTATGCTTTAGTTGGGTTGTATTTTAGTGTGAGTTAGTGTATTAGAGTAGTGTGTGTGTGTTGTGGACTATAATTAGGTGTGAGTGAGTGTAATAGGAGATTAGAATGGGGTAAGTGATAGAGGAGGACAGTTGGGTGTGTTTATCTTTTAAGAATGTGACATGTGGTAAGAAAAGTCAAAGAGAGGATAAGTATTGGAAGAGAGAGAGATATTTCAGCTAAGTCCCATTTCCTCTTCACGTTTCTCTTTCTTCTTCTACCCTTTCCCATTGCCTTGCTTCTTCTCTTCCTTTCTTCTTCATTTCTTATTGAATTCTTTCTTTTTGCTGCAAATTCAAGTGAGTTTGGGGTAGTCTAAGCTGGTATGGTAAGTGTTGGGGTGTTGGTTTTCTTAATTTTCCTTATCTTGTTTTAAATGAGTTTTGTAATTGTAAGTTAGGATTTTGAATTTGTTCCGTGTTCTCGATTTCGTGGTTCAGAGAATCCTCCTAAAGAATCCAAGGGCAAGGAGATCACGAGTGGTAATGGAGCTCGAGATTGAGATGCCATATTCTTGAGGTTTGGGAACGTTTGTGCATTTTGCGCATTTTGGGTATTTTGATGATTTTTGTGTTATGATTGAAATTGATGAGGTTGATTGTGTGTTTTGGCTTCTATGAGTTATGGGTATTGTTTAATTTGAGTTAAGAACTATTGTGAAGGATAGAGTTAAATTATGGAAATTTTTTGTGTTTTCTTGGAAATTGCTGGTTTGAGAACTTTCGAATTTGATTTTGTGATTTGTTTAATTTAATGACGATTTTTAAGTTTAAAGGTTATGTTTTATGTTGTATATAGTGGTTTGATTGAAGGATTTTACTTAGAACAGAGTTTTCGAATCAAATGCGTGAATGGGTGAAAGTGGAGAAAGAATTTCTGCAGATTTTGGCGTTGGGAGTGGAAATCCCGACTCTGTCGCGAGCGCGACGATGTCGCGATAGAGCTCGATGATCTCTGTCCCATCGCACGTGCCGAGCTGCGAGCGGCCGGGCGTGTGCAGCGAGAACTCCCTATCGCAAGCGCGACGCATGTCGCGATCGCGACAGTGAGGTTAACATGTGGCCAAGCTTCTGTCACGAGCGCGCGCTGGTCGCGAACCTGCGACAGCTCTTGCGGGTAATCACTGTCGCGGGCGCTACAGTGAGATTTGTTTTTGTCTCCATGCGGGCGCGAGGTTTGCCGCGAGCGTGACACCCTTCAGCTTTTCTTTTTGACTTCCCTTATATGAATGCAATATTTAACTTTCCAATTTGCATTACTTCTAGAATTATGTATAGTTTATATATATATATGAATGTGTTTATATGTTGTGAGTTGAAATATACCTTGGATTATGCATGACCTGCTAGAGTCGAATAAGTGGATAGTTAGGCATGCCTAATAGAGATAGTGTTGCTGCAGCTAGTGTATGATTTGGACCCTGATCAGGTCCCCCGACTGAATCTTCATGATCCCTATGTACAGAATCTACGCGAAAATGTTTTTGGGACAAAATTAAAAGATTGTTTTGATACCCTCGAGTATCTATGCGTTATGAGAATACTATTAATACCTTCGGATATCTATGCGTACTTGTTATCCATTGTTTTGATATAGCAGGTGCAACAGTGTTGTTTGTTAGTATATGTGAATTTCTGAATTATTGCTTATGGGAAATAATATGACTATAGTACGGTTATGTATTAAGTTAATTTATAACAACTTGACAATTAATTTTGCCATTCGCTTGTGATTGTTTGATGACGCCACTGTGAGTGGTCGTTGTGCATCTTTGTTTCCCCACTAAGCGAATTCGCTTAGGACGGGTGTTTATCCGTGCAGGTGTGGAAGATGTTTGAAGGGTTGATTCGAGTGTTTCACATCAGCAGGGCCAACACAACTAGTTGATAGAAGATTTTGTAGTTTAGGCCTTGTATTCTTTTTGTATGCATTGCAGTTTGATACTTTTGAAGCAATGTAAAGAATCCTTCTAAGTTGTTTTGACATTAATTATATATAATTATTCAGTCGTGTTGAGGCACTTCTGTATCTTTTTGAGATATGTAAGACCAGCTTTGTTATATTAATGTAATGCAATATTTTACTCTACGATTCCTTCTCTTGTGAGTTGTGAAATTTTAATTTACTTGTTGGTATATGTATTTTGGTGTACAATTGGTTCTGTTTGTGCATCTGTGGGTGGCAACCCTTATCTATCGGGGACCTTCATCCTCTTCATAGGGTGGAGTTCTCTACGTATAGGTAAGGGGTGTTACATTCGTCCTCACATGCACTTATTATAAAAATGATCTTTTATTGTGATGGTTTTTTATTGGATGAAAAAATAGGACATTGGGTCCTCGAGTTTGTGAAAATCCCAATTTTATTTACTATAAAACATTTACCCATTTTTACATTAATGAGAAATAAAATAATTTATCGCATGCATAAAATAATTAATAAATAAATGAACGAATGAAATAAATAAGAGATGAGGGATTAAACCAAACGGAGTCCTCCAAGCATGGCAAATCTCCCCTCAAGTTCAAAGCATCCAAGGAAGAAACAAAATCTCACAACATAGTCAATGAATATTAATATATAAAAAATCACAACATGAATAAATATAGTGTAAATAAATATTACAACTCAAAAACTGAAATAAATAAATAAAGAAATAAAAAAGGATTCAGCAGAAAAGGGAAAGAAAGATTTGAAAATCGAAGGAAAATAAATAACAGAAAATGAATAAATAAAAAAAATAAAAGGAATTTGAAAAGCTGAAAACAAGACCTGGGGACGGCCACTAATGAATGACCGACGGGTGTCGGTGAACTTATCGCCCGTCGGTCACTATTGTTCTTAAAAAAAACAGTAAAACCAACATTTTTCAAACAAAGTAATTTTTCTATCGCAAAATTCAAAACAAATGCAAATAATAAAAATAAACTAAATGAAATAGGTGTCCAGAATATTTACCCTTGGATTTTCCTTTTTAGGTTGGATTTTTGGTGATTCGAATCTCGCACGCTTCACGAGAAATGGGTAAAAATCAAGAAAAGAAGAATTTTTTGTTTTTCTTTCTTGGTTTTCACGAAAAATGCACAAATGTTGGAATCAAAATTATTAGAAACTAATCAATTTTAGCTCCTTTGAATTAATTTTGATTCAAAAAAATCAAAGTAGAATGGAGAAATCTTGGGATGAAAAAGAATGCTTGAAAATGGGTTTTTTAGGTAGAAAAGTATGCAAATTCCTCCAATCCCAAAAATAGGTGAAGAAAAGGCTTCTTATAGTTTTTGAATGACCGATGGCCGTCGGAAGTCTGCCGATGGGCATCGGTTGAATCCTATTTCTTGTTGGAAACAGGATTCTACCGACGGGCGTCTGAAGCCCACCAACGGGCTTCGGTTAAATCCATTTTCCTATAGGAAATGGGATTCTACCGACGGCCGTCGGGGCTCCCCATCGAGTGACGGGCATAGTGTGACAGACGGGCCGGCCGCCGGTGGAGGTAAACATCCTTTTTTTACCCTAAAATTCCCAATTTTCTTTTTCTCTTTGTTGCGAATAAAGAAAACATATTTCTCGTGAATCTAGAGGGCAAAATCTCCGAATCTCAACCGTTCATTCAGACTCGGGCATCGATTTCTTCATCAGGTAATCTCTGATCTGGACTACCTCGGGACACGGTGCTTACAGATAGTATTTTAAATTGTAAGAAACATAAAGAGATTAAATTGTAAAGTTAATTATTAAGAGGCTATATTGAATAAAAGTACAGTGTAAATTAATTGAATAAAGGTAATAAGTAGGATTGGCAAATTAAGTGTAGCTAAAATAATTAGAATATTTGAAGTGCCTAATTGAGTATATTGGGAAATAAAGATTTTCATAGTAAAAGTGTTAAAGGATAGAGCAATTAATAAATAGTGTTAAGATAAAAAGAAAATAGATGGCCCATTATTGTGAATAATAATATAAGAGACCAAAGTCGAATAAGAAATAACATATTAGTAATAAAATTATAATGACGTATATATGGACCAAATGAATAGTAAAAAGAAACAGTTATAGGTCAATTGATAGCTAAGTGATAAGTGAAAATTGTTAAACAAAATGAGTGTCTAAGTCAAATGACATTGATAAGTAATATTGTAAAGTAAATTATTGATAAGTGTTGAATTGAAATAGTAAAGGAAGAAGTAAGATAATGATTAAAGTATAGTGATAACCACACAAGAATAAATGCAAACGAAATTAAATTGAGTAAATGACTTATCGAAAGATTTAACATAGTAAATGATATTAATGTAAGAAAGTTAGTGTAGTGAAAAAGAAATAAGGAAGTGGTAGGAACGTAAAGAAAGTAATAGTACTAGATCAATGTCACTGGTAGTGAAATGATGACAAATTAATACATTAGTTAATAAACAATTTGGTGTCCGAAATTAAATTGTAATTGAGCATTCAAATTAAGGAAAGAATCTAATAGGTTATTTACAAAGATAAAAATATTAAAAAGAAATACATATGAAATTGATCGTAAATGACAAACCAAACAAAGTGTTAAGCGAATAGAGTTATTAGTGCACATGATCAAGTTAGTGATAATAGTAATGAAAAGAATAGAACCAATAAATAAGGTAAAGCACCGAAATTGACAAATAATAGTGAAATTGACAACATTAAAGATTAACAGTGTAAGTGATAGTGAAATTGTCAATAGCATGATAGCAAATAATACATTACAGAGAAGTGCTAAAGGTAAAGACATTGATTAGTGATAATAGTGATAATGATAAAGATAAGGATAGTGAACGCCATTAAGGTATGTTATAAACTATTTAAAAGACCTAAAAATAATTGACCCCATAACCTAAATATAGTAAAACAATTAAGTGATAAATTATGTAGGATTGGTATGGAAAACTTAGGATAAGTATCCACCACTGGGCATTTTAACGCTCAGTGCGTAGTGTGTTAAATGTGCGTAGGTTATAATAGTTAGACGTGGCCGAAGACGTAGAAGCAATTGAAGATTGAGTAACAGCAAGGACCGAAGGATTTGCATGGCATGTATACGAGCGTCGTTTGGGAAAGCTATGGTATTGATAAGTAATTTATGTGTTAATGTATTGTTATGTTATTGTGTATGTATTGTTGTGTTTGTTATAAAAAAAAAATCAGAGCTTTCAAGTGTATCGTCAGTGATTGGCAATGCAGTGCAGTGTTGTGACATCCGGTATCTGCATCATTTACGGGTATAAGGGTGTTGCATTTATTTTTGTATCAGGGCAAAGGTTTAAGCGGTCCTAAGATCGGAGTTAGTGTAATAAGGATGATGTGATACGTATACATGCCATGAATGGGTATTGATAGCAGAAGTGAGTAAAGGTATTGAAGGAAACATAAGGATAATATAAGTTTACAGAATCATAAGGGAGTGTAAGGTATGATAGCTGATGCAAGTGAATGAGTGATTTGAACTGAATGACCCTACAATATAGTGATATTGATATGTCAAAGTGATGCATGAAGAAAGTTTTGAGGACGAAATTTTTATACGTGGGGGAGAATTGTAATGGCCCAAATACAGGTCTAGAAGTATCAGTGAATAATTTTAGTGTTATCATGATGATCGCAGCATCGAACAGTGTAGTGAGTGAGTTTGCTAGTGTCAAAGTTTAATGATAAGTGTGCCGGAAGTATAGCGATTCCGGGATGGGTAATCCGGGGGTGGCTATACAGCGAACTCGGCTATCCGGCATCAAAAAAATTTTAATTTCGCGAAAATAATATGTGGGTCGTCAGGAGTCTATTGGTGAAATTTGAGCTGAATACGGAGTTAAATTGACCTCCGAAAGTCATTCTGAAGTTGGCCTCAGGTTCGGTTCAATTTGAACCGGAGTTTGACCAAAATTTGACAGAGGGGTTATAAATAGTAAATAAGGTCTAATGGATGTTGAGTGTGTAGAATAAGACAATAGAAGTGTTATCTGTGACTTTTGATAGTTTTAGAGTTGTATTTTACGGCAGAAGAAAAATTGATCGAATCGGACCGGTTTAAGTGAATCAGGACACAAATGGACTCCAATTGAGCTGAAAATTTTCAAGGAACCTATTTTTGATGTTTTAAGGTCAATGGAATTAATTAGAAGTGAAAATAATGAGAGGAACATATAGATGCTTTGGAAAAGTGCAATTGAACTGAAAAATCAAAATTTTGATTTAAATCGGTTGGACCACCATGGTTGGACCGATTTGGTTCATTAGAGGGGTATATAAGAAGGGAGGAGGCCAGATTTCTCTAAATAAATCCAGCCAAAACCGACCTCCTTCTTCTTCTTCAAAATCGAATGGTTTTTCTTCACTTCTCTTCCATTTTTCTTCTTCATTTGTCCAATATTTTCCCAAAATTCAACATCTTAGACAAAGTTCAGCTCCTCTATAATCATGTAGAAGTTATTGGAGTCCATTTGGAGCACTAGAAGTTGAGGAAATCAAGTGTGCAAAGTTTATGTCAAGATTTGAGGTATATGATTTAAGGGTTTTTAATTTAGTTTATTGGTCCCTATGGGGGTTTTTGAGGGTGTAGAACACATTTATGATGTTAGATTTCACATTGGAAGTTTGGTTTTAAAGTTATATGAATTTTTGAATTCAGCCACCTCAGGAATTTAAAGGAAATGATGGAGTTTCAAGGAGTCATGGCATGGAGAGCATGTTTATTATGTGGAGAACAAGAATCTAAGGTGATTGGATACATTATCCTTCCTTTTCCATTGATTATGTGTGAATTTTAGGTTATGTTTAAGTGTGAAAAATGAGATTTAGGCATGTTTAATTAAATTTAATGTGATATTCATAATCTATGGAATTAATATTGTGTATAAATATGATTAGATGAAATTAAAACATATTGGAATGAAAACTCTAGTGTAGGCCGAATGGTTATTAAAGGATTTCCTCAAGATCTAATGATGATTATGGTATATAAATGATGGATATAATGTATATAATATGTTTAAAGCATAATGGAGTGATTAAAGGAATCAAAAAAAATTATAATAAAATGGTAACGTAGTGGCCGAATGGTATATATGGGGTTTAATTAAGATATATGATGAATTGTGCCATATAAATAATATGTATAGCATGTTTAATATGTAAAGAGTATGAATGAGTGATTAAATTAAATTAAAGTGCATGATGTGAAAAAGTGATTCATTGGCCGAATGGTATTTATAAGGAATAAAGTGTGTATTTTGATAATTAATGTAATGTAATAGCATAATATGATTGAGTGATGATTAATGAGTGTGTATGTAAAGTGGTAAGTGAAAATGAAGTGTATGACAAAATAACTGTGATGGCATAATGTGATGTTGTGACGCGCGCCGAACATAGTAAAGGCCCTCATTGAACCCACTTTTAGGATTCAAGGGATTGGTTTGCGTCTTTTTATCATGGGCACCATGAGACATCTTGGATGCTTCCTTCCCAATAGAACATTAGAAAGGAACATCTAGCCCCACGATGCTTTTAGGCACCTTTGAGGTATCATGGAGTTGCCACCCAATTTACAAGAAATTGAGAAAAGTCTCTAACCTCTTATTGGTCTAGACCAGAGATTGGTGTGCAGAACTTCCCTCTTATTTATGTTTTGGTTAATATAAATGAGCTTTAAATTTTCTAAAATTTTATCTCTCCTCTCAAATGATTGATGCATTTAATTAAAAACGCATTACAAGCATTCAAAAGAAATAAAGGAAAGCGATAAAAAAAAGCAGTAAATGAATAAAAGAATGTAATAAACACATCAAGCACACAATTACAAGAAAAATTGGGGCAGAATACAACCCCCTTAAAAGAGGATTAAAAGTGTAAATTGGGACGGAATACAATCTAATATGGAAATTAAATAATGTTGCCCCAAAATTAATTACAAGGGCCCAAAAGAAAATGAACGTAAATTTAAACAATCAAACAAAATCAAATATAAGAAAAATATACATAAATTGAGACATTCGTTTGGTTTAGGAACATTGGTTCCTTGGGGCTTATTTAAAGAGGGCTCGAAGAGTTGTTTGATTGCTAGTTAAAAAAAATCGGGATGAGTGATCCCATTTTTGAAAAAAATTAACTCTTCGTTTTATTGTGGCATTTTTCCTTACTTGGCTAAAATGAGGGACATTGGTCCAAATTTTATTAGTAAAAATTCAAATTTAATTATAAAAATATTTTTGTGACTTTTTATCTCAGGCATGCATAAATAAAATAATTATTCACAAACAAGCAGAACACAAAGAGGAGGGAAAGGAAAGGTCTCACCGAATATGACATGATCCTCTATGCGTCGTGACCCATCCGGGGGGTCACAGGGATGCCCACACAGTGCGACTCAAAATAAATCTCAGACCGGAAATATGATGTTAAGGATATTAGTAATAACTCTAAAAACATTAATCAAGTGAAGATAAAATGAATATTGGGCACAATAATAAATAATGACAATAACAATAATAATAATGATGCAACACAACAAAATAATAATAATAATAATAATAATAATAATAATAATAATAATAATAATAATAATAATAATAATAATAATAATAATAATAATAATAATAATAATAATAATAATAATAATAATAATGGGCAATGATAATAAACAATAATGAATATAACATAAATAAACATGATGATAATAATAATAATAATAATAATAATAATAATAATAATAATAATAATAATAATAATAATAATAATAATAATAATGGGCAATGATAATAAACAATAATGAATATAACATAAATAAACATGATAATAATAATAATAATAATAATAATAATAATAATAATAATAATAATAATAATAATAATAATAATAATAACAACAATAATATAAATATAAAATAATATGAACCACTAATAAAATAACAAAAATAATGACAACATATGATAGTAATAATAATAACAACAACAACAACAACAACAATAACAATAACAATAATAATAATAATAATAATAATAATAATAACAACAACAACAACAACAATGGCTACAATGGTGGCAGTAGCCGAATAATAATAATAATAATAATAAAGTGATAATAGACATGGTAATAATAATAAGGCAACAATATAATGAGAACCATGATAACGACTGCACAAACAAAGAAATAATAGTAATAACATGATGATGAGAATCTTAACAATAAATAGCATTGGTAATAACACATATAACGAAAATAATAAGGGCAAAATGAGAACAATGATAATGATAACAATAGAAATGAAAACGTGGACAGTGATGGAAGTTGGTAAAAATGCCAATAAAGAAAAGCCAACAAGCAACAAGAAGTTTAGAACAGTGACACTAAAATATGGTAATAACAACGAAAAAATGCTAATATTAATGACAGTAAATAATATACAAAAATAAATGAGAACAGATCCAAAGTGTTTACCCTCAGAATTTTATAGATTGAAGAAAATAGTGTCTTGATCTGTCCCCCTTGTCGAATTTACGGTGATAAACACCCGAAGAAAATATAAAAATCTATGTTTTTAATTAAGTTATCTCAAGAAAATATTTTTGGTGGGATGAGTAAGCAAAGAAAATTAATTTTTCTTGCTCAAATCAAACCCAAGATGAAATGTTTTTTAGAGAAGAAAAACTTAAGAACTTTTTGAATGAAGAAAAAAGTTTTCGTAGAGAGAAAACTAAAAACCCCTTTTTTTGAATAAAATTGCCATCCTCTTGAAATGAAGGGAAGCTCCAATTTTTTTTCTTGTCCTGGTCCCAAAATAGAAAAAGACAAATGTTCTTTTAATTTTCGTTACCAAAAAATAACATAAAAGCATGAAACCAATTTTTTACAGACTGAAAAACTGACCAAGAGAAACACAGGCGAAAGCGACCACGTAAAAGGGCAAAACTGCTCGTGCGAAGACCTTGCGATGCGCGCCCCCGCGGATGCGGCCCGCACGCATGGCATGCGAAAAAAAGCAAAAATAAATAACAAAAAATAACAAAACAATAAAAATAAAAATAAGAATAAAAATAAGAATAAAAATAAAAATAAAAATGAGAGTAAAAATGCAAATTTTTTAACTAAAATTTTAGAAGAACAAAGGAGATTTTTTGACAAGGAAAACATCATTATTGGCTCCTCTACTTGCGGCAGGTATCTTTTCTTCATCGGGTAATCCTAATCTTGGACTGCCTCGGGACCCGGTGTTTACAGATGTTTATATGAATATTGATGAAATATTGTCCTTAGTAGTTGTCTGATAGGAAAATCTAGTCCAGGATATAATTGGCTAGCCATAGGGATTCCACACCGCAGTACGAGTCATGGCGACTCAATATTGATAGGCCAGTGAGGGCTCATCTCAGTGTTCAGTGTAAATCAGTGTTCAGTGTAGTACAGTGCAGTGAAAATGGTCCTACTAGGATCATTTTATAGTGTAATGGGTCTGTGGGGCCCATGTCCCGTATATCCTATCAGTAGATTTTCTATCGAGTTTATACTAGGGGCATAATGGTAAATAAGTGATAAAAAGGATTGAAATAGTGATAAAAGTGAAAATGGGATTAAAATGGAACAAATAGAAAGTTTAGGTGTAAAACGGTAATTTTATATAAAGTTGGCAAAAATGTAAGAAAGTTAGATAAAAAGTGTAAGTGTAAGGATAAAATTGTAATTTTGGTAAAATATATGGAAAAGTGATAAAATAAGGACCTAATTGTAATTTAGTGAAATATATAAGGTTAAAAGTGGTAATTAAGTGTAAAAAGGGTAAAATAGTAATTAAATAAGTAAATAAGGGTAAAAGTGTAAAATGGATGGTAAATAAGGCTAAAAGGGTAATTATTGAATAAGTGAAGGCAAAATGGTAATTAAGTGGAAAATGAGGATATAAAGGGAATTAGTGAAAAAGAAAGGACGTGGATGGCATTATGGTAAAAGTAAGGACATGAATGTAATTAATGTAAAAGATGGGACATAGATGTAATTAATGGAAAAGTTAGGGACGTATATGGAATTAAGTGAAAAGATTAAAGATTTAAGTGTAGGTAATTATAATTGCTGGAGTAATTATGGAATATGTATATATTTAATGTGATTATAGTGAATTAAAGTGGTAATATTAAAATTAATGAATAATGTGGGGACTAAAGTGTAATGTGAGGAAAATATTATGGTATTAACTAGGTGAAAATTGGTATGCTAAATAATAAAGTAATGTAATAATGAAATTAAGTAGTGGCAATTTCGTAAATATAAAATAATTAAAGGCTAAATTCTAATTTAGCATAAAGTAAGGGACTAAGTTGCAAATTGACAATAATAAGATTAAGAAAGGGATTAAAATATAATTATGCAATAAGAGAGATAATAATTGTGCGTATTTGATAATTAGTGAACGAACAATTAAGAATTATCGAATTACATTGTTTGATTAATTATTAAACGTGTATTGAATTTAATTGATTTGTGTGCACAATGGCTAGTTATGAGTATGTGATTTAAATAAATTAAAATAAATTAAGGATTGAATTAATATGCTAGTGACAATGAAGGATAAATAGGTACATTAGTGGCGTTATTGTAAATAAGTGAAATTTATTGGATTTAAATGTAATTGATTACAACAATGCTAGTAATAATATTTAAGTGTAAATGGAAAAGAAATAGACTACTAAGTAAATGAATAAATTGGTTTTATGTATGTGTAAATTAAGAGATGATATTTGGAAATAAATAAATAATAAGGTAGATAATAATGACAATATAAGTCAAGTGAAATGGATAGATAGTGTTTTAAATTGTAAGAAATATAGAGAGATTAAATTGTAAAATTAATTATTAAGAGACTATATTGAACAAAAGTACAGTGTAAATTAATTGAATAAATGTAATAAGTAGGATTGGCAAATTAAGTGTAGCCAAAATAATTAGAATATTAGAAGTGCCTAATTGAGTATATTGGGAAATAAAGATTTTCATAGTAAAAGTGTTAAAGGATAGAGCGATTAATAAATAGTGTTAAGATAAAAAGAAAATAGACGGCCCATTATTATTAATAATAATATAAGTGACCAAAGTCGAATAAGAAATAACATATTAGTAATAAAATTATAATGACGTATATATGGACCAAAAGAATAGTAAAAAGAAACAGTTATAGGTCAATCGATAGCTAAGTGATAAGTGAAAATTGTTAAACAAAACGAGTGTCTAAGTCAAATGACATTGATAAGTGATATTTTAAAGTAAATTATTGATAAGTGTTGAATCGAAATAGTAAAGGAAGAAGTAAGATAGTGATTAAAATATAGTGATAACCAGACAAGAATAAATTCAAACGGAATTAAATTAAGTAAATGACTTATCGGAAGATTTAACATAGTAAATGATATTAATGTGAGAAAGTTAGTGTAGTGAAAAAGAAATAAGGAAGTGGTAGGAACGTAAAGAAAGTAATAGTACTAGATAAATATCACTGGTAGTGAAACATTTGAAGATGTTGAGCATTTAGTTTGAAGTATGCACCTTTCATTTCGTTCCAAAGGATGAGAATCAGTTAATCGATGCGCTTGCAACTTTGGTATCAATTTGGGATAATCCAGAAGGGGTAGTCAAGAAGCCCATCTTGGAAAAGATGGTATTCCAAGAAGAAGCTACTGAAAAGGACTAAAGATCGATTCGCAAACTGTCTGCTAAATTTATTTGCATAGATGGGGTGCTCTATAAATGGCAAATCGATGGCATTCAGCTAAGATGCTTGGACGAGAAAGAAGCCGAGAAGGTCAAGGAGGAAACTCATGTCGAAGTCTGTAGGGCCCATATGAACGATTTAATGCTGGTAAAGAAGATTATGAGACAAGAGTTTTACTGGCTCACAATGGATACGGATTGCTCAAGATATGTGAAGCAGTGTAAATTGTACCAACAGTATGCAGACTTGAGGCATTTTCCAATGTCAGAATTGCTCAGTTTAACATCATCTTTGCCGTTTGTAGCTTGGGGAATAGATATCATAGGAGAAATACATCCTACAACCTCCAATGGACATAGGTTCATCATTGTCGCCATCGATTACTTCACTAAGTGGGTAGAGGCTGAATCCTTCAAGAAAGTCTATGCTCAGGATATGGCCAAGTTCATTGAAAAGAATTTGATATGCAAGTATGGTCTCCCGCACCACGTTGTGTCTGATAATGGGGTGCAGTTTATGGCTGAAACAAAGTGGTTGCTCCAAAAGTATGGCATCGAGCATCATAAGTCTTCTCCATATCGCCTACAGGCTAATGGGGTAGTTGAGGCGGCTAACAAAAATGTCAAGAAGATCTTGGCCAAAATGGTTCAGAACTACAAAAATTGGGCAGAGAAGTTGCCTTTTGCGCTTTAGGGCTATAGAACCACCGTTAGAACTTCTACAAGAGCCATGCCTTATTATTTGGTATATGGGATAGAAGCAGTGTTGCCAATTGAAGTAGAGCTTAAGTCTTTGAGGGTAATCATGGAAGCCTAGATTCCAAAAGCTAATTGGGCATAAAAATGACTGCAACAACTAAATATGTTAGATGAGAATAGGCTGCGGCCTTATTATCACAACCTGATTTATCAGAAGAGACTTGCTAGATCATTCGGTAAAAATTTCATAAAGCATCCACCGAAAGAGTGAGATTTGGTCTTTAAGCAAATGAGGCCAGGTGCCCTAGACATACGCTATAAATTCAGGCCAACATGGCAAGGTCCATTTGTTCTTAAAAGGTTGTTATCCAAGGGAGCAGCAATTCTAATAGACAGTGATGGAAATGAGTCCAAGGAGCCAGTCAACATCGACAAACTCAAGAGGTTCCATGTAACGCCCCATACCCGTAATTGGTACGGATATCGGGTGTCACAGCACTATTGTCTAATCGATGCTTAACAAATGCGGTAGATTTTTTTTTTCTTAACCTTTTTATTTTAAGTTATAAACTTATCGAATCATTTATCCTTTTTCAATTTCATCTCACTAATACTTTGCATTCGATCCAATTCGGACATTACACTTAACTTATCACATCATATAATCAATATCTAAAACATTTAACATGGTATTACACAATACATATTCAATGCTAAACCATTACACATATACATGCCACTACAGTTCGGTCCAATTCGGTCCTTTACAAATCTCCGTATTCTATTGAAATTTCGATTCTTATAAATTTCGGCATATTTTGGTTCTTATTAATTTTAATACAGTTCAATACTGTTCTTATAATTTTCAGTACAATTCAGTTCGGTTTTTCGATTCTTTCGGTACAAAATAAAATAAGACAATACAATACGGTATTTTGGATAATTCAATATTTTTAAAAATTTACAATATAAATATACACAATAATAAATACAAATATAATTAAAATATCTTAACAAGTACATACAATTTTGCATTTTATTTTATGAAAATTTTTCAATTTATCCCTCTCCTTCATGAAAAGAAAACAACATCTTCTAACAATAGTCACTCTAAATGAAATTTTAAATTCAGAACAAATTGTTTCAATAAATTCCCTAAAATCTTCATATTTAATAAAATTAAATGGTAATTCATCAATAATGATCATCCTAATTAAATTTTATGTACAAGTCTATTGATCAAATTTTCAACTAACTAATGACGTACTATTAATGAATTCCATAAAACCCAAAGTTGTGTGTGACTTATCCTTACTTTTAGATGTAACCGTGGAGATGACAGTGGCAGCGACGGGAAAGAAGAAATGCAAGTATAGGCTAGAACCAATGGGAAAAATAGGAAAAATTGTGGGGCTGTACACGATTTTGAGACAGAAAAGGAAGAGGCAGGCACAATTTAGATTTTATTTTATTTTCTTATATATATATATATATATATATATATAATAAAATATAAAACCAGTCGGATTCCCTCCAAATATTTCAATTCCCTCCAAATATTTTAATTCCCTCCAAAACTTATAATAAAAAATATTTCTACTAAAATTTTTCATATTTTATTCTTAATTCACTCTAAAAAAATTTAATTAATAAGATAATTATATACTCATATAATTATAATATATTATATTATATTATATATTAATTAATAAAATTGTATTGATCTAATAATTGTATATAAATATATTATTAAAATACATCTTCAATTACTCACATAAATATGTGCTAAATACAGATGAGTATTAGTTGAGTAACGCTAAAAATAAAAGAAATTAAAATTTTATTATAAATAATTATATATAATTTTCTTTTTAATTTACATATTCATATACGTATTGTGATAAAAATAAATGAGTATTACTTGAATGACACTAGAAGCAAATGAAATTAATTGATAAAGCGATTATATAATAAAATATTCAGTTGTATATAATTACATTATTAAAATAAAATCATCAATTATTCAAATAGATATTATGTCAAAAATAGATAAGTACTAATTGAGTGTCACTAAATATAAATAAAATTAATTGATAAGTTAATTATATATACAATCTCGACTGTTTATATGGTTAGTATCTATCCACATATATTATCTTGGCTCAGTTATTATACTCAATTTTACTAAATTTGGCTTAACAGTTAAAAGATTATTAATTAATATTATAGTCAATTGCTATAAGTATAGGTGGCAAATGGGCGGATTGGGTGGGTTTGGGTTGAGTCATAAATGGGTGGGTCATAAATTGATCAAAAATATATGGGTCATAAATGGATCAATACCCAAATGTATTGGGTGGGTTTGGGTCGACCCATTTTACCCATTTTTTAATGAAAAATAATTATCGATATAATAACGGGATACTAAAAATATTACTAGAAAAATGTTGGCGCAAATGGGTTAGATGACTCAAATGGGTCGGCGGAGATTCAAACGGGTCAGGATGTCGGCTGGCTTATAACTGTTCAATTTACTATTTATTTGGTAAAACTTTCGGCAGTATAACGACTATATATATAACCTACCCTTCCTACAATTCAAATAATCATCAACTCACACAGGGGCACAACAACACAATAATTCATAAATCAAGTGGCCCTTTCTCCATTTTTAAGCCCATTATATAATCCTAAATTATTTCACTCACTTTCTAAGTGAAATTTCTCCCAAAATCGATTTTGTAATTCTTAAAATATATAAATTAGCCTCTCTGCAAAATTTCAGCTCAAATAGAATCCGTTTCTCGATCTGATACATTTAAATCATTCCGTTTCGATAATTTTCATTGTTACCAAAAAATTAATTTTTCACTGCCAAAAATTTCTAAATATTAATTTAAGTCTATAAATAACATTAAAATAATTTTTAAAAGTCATTTGCTATTTTTAGAGGTACGGTCAAATTTTGGTCAAACCTGGTATCCTTAAAAATGGGCAAGGCTTTTTTTTTTTATTTTTGACTTTTGGCAACCTATTTAAGTTAATTTTTTCTCCAAATTTTACCCTCGACCTCCTTATGACTAGTATTTTCCGATAATCAAATAAAATATTTTTTTACTTCCAAATGTAATTTTTGTCTTGAGTGCACTATTTACCGTCAGAAAAAATACTATTCACGACTAACCAGGTAACTCAACCATTACAAATTTAATTAACAAAATACGCATACAGATTATACAATAATAATATAAATATATATTTGAATATATGCTCATCATATAAATAATTGTAAATGTTATTAAAAAATTTACTTATTTTTAATTGATGCAATCAACTACTAAGTCACTTAAAATCTCTAAAATAATAGATAATTTTAAAAAATATTACTTTTTAATATAACGAGACAGTTCAAGCAAAAAATCTGGCGCATCAAAGCAAAAGTTTGTAATGTCCAAGAAATAATGAGAAAAATAAAAGAAAAATAAAAAAAACAAACATACATCATTTGATAAAAGAACAAACAAACACCCATTGGTTATAGGTAGAATGACGCAAATGAGTTGTATTTTATATGGGTAGATTTTGGATGGGATCATTTTTTAGTTGGGTTGGGTTTGGGTTAATTTTTTTTTTTTTTTTTTGTGGTTTTGGGTGAATTGTTGGGTTATGGGTATAAATAAAATTAATTGGTAAAGTGATTGTGTATATAAATATTTGTACAAAAAGAAAAATTAAGTAGTGGTTGAGTGATATTAGAATTAAATTAAATTAAACATGAATTAGTAAAATTTAATTATATAGAATTAAATTATTAAGTTACAACTCAATTACTAATATAAGTATTGTGCTAAAATAGATAAGTACTAGTTGAGTAATAGTAAAAACAAATGAAATTAATTGGCAAAATGATTATATATTTATATAATTACATTAATTGAATTGATAAATTTCATTATATATAATAATTATATATAATTATATTTTTAATTTATATGCTTAATTACTCATATAAATATTGTACAAAAAATATATGAGTATTAGTTGAATAATATTAAGAATAAATTAAGTTAATTACTAAGTTATATTAATTAGTAAAATTTAATTATATATAATTAAATTATTAACTTGCAATAAATAAATACTAGTTGAGTGATATTAAAATTAAATGAAATTAATTGGTAAAGTAATTATATACTCGTATAATTATATTAATTAGTAAAATTTCATTGATATAATAATCATATTTGTGTGTGTATATAAATATTTGTACAAGACGAAAAATTATGTAGTAGTTGAGTGACACTAAACGTAAATTAAATTAAATACAAATTATTTTAATTGCACATTCGTATAGATATGGTAATTAAATTTATCTTATTAATAATCAAAATATTTATTTTAATTTGTTACCTATTTATTATATTAATTTCGTACATTAAAATATTTAATACAAATAATTATGAAAGTTTCAAAAAAATACAAATAATTATGAAGTTAAATTTATATAATAACTATATAATAGAAATTATAAATAATATTTATATATAAATTAGTAGTATTATATATAATAATTAATAAATATCGGTTATTTCGGTCCAATTCAGTTCAGAACAGTTTGGTACAGTTCAATACAGTTCTTGATTCGGTTCCAGTACAATTCGGTTCAGTTCTAGTCAAAAAGTCAACAGTACAATTCGGTTCAGTTCTAGTCAAAAAAGTCAACAGCACAATTTGGTTTTGGATCTTTTTTTTCGGTATTTCGGTCCGATACAGAAAGATCTAGAACCGTGTACGCACCTAACTAATACTATTCATTGATCAAAATTTTCGCCAGCATAACAACTACCACTTAACTAACCCAAAACGTGCAATTCAAACAATCACAACCCAACTCAGGAGCACATTATTTATAACTTAATATTCATTTACAAGTCGATCAATATAACTAATTCAGTACAATAATATCCATCATTGCACATAACTATTTCGCTAACATATAAAATTTATATATACATGTATTTATTTTCATAACATAGACTATTTATACACATTCTACTAATAATAAACATTCTACTAACAATAAACATACTATTCTTGACGTCAATCCGACGGTCCAGTTCGATCTCAAAGTTGATGGTCTGCCTGCTCTGCAAACGTTCCACTTGGTACCTACACGCAGTCAAACAAACTACGTGCTAAGCATTAAATATGCTTAGTGGCGATTACGAATTTAATAATTTCTAATGCTATTAATACACACATACATGCATAAAAATACACTACACTTAACAAACTTCTTATTATCATTTAAATCACTCACTACAATTTCACTTAGTGTCATTTTATACTAAAATCCTCTATTTGCCCTTCTTATTGGCAAATTACCATTTATTCCCCGCTGGATTAATACTTATCAATTATCTCTTTCATTTAACTAAATCACTATTTTTTTCACTCGAATTGCATTTACTTACAAATATTACTCTTATTTACATAATGGCATCTAAATTGCCATATTACCATTTAGTCCTCAAACTTTTGTTTTAGTTCGTATTAGCTTATCACTTCACTCATTTTACCACATATTACTATATTTTTCTATTCTTACACTAACACTATTGTTTACATTTGACGTGTAAATTTACGTTTAAGTCCTTGACTTATTACTTTCATAAATATTTTACATATTAATTCATATTACATCCTTGCATTGTATTTAAATTCATTAATCATTTATTTTATCATTTTTATTCATTTTACTTATCATTTCAAGTACAAATTACTGTTTAGTCCCTATTTAATAAATTTCAGGACAAATTACATATTAGTCCTTGTTTTAGCATTTTTATGTCAAATTATATTTTAGTCCCTCAACTTTGGATTCTTGTCATTTTAATTTCACTTTTCATTTACATAGTACTTATTAATATACTTTTACGTATAATTACGGTTTTACCCCTTCTTTTGCCAAATTACAATTTGGTCATTCATTTAACATTTACTTATAATTTTGTTTTTTATTCACTATCTTTTTCACATTTACTCACTTCTTAGCTTATAATTTGCTAATTAGTCTCACGACTAATTGTTTTTGCAGTAATCTACATTTTAGTCCTTTAACTTCTTATTTTCTTTCATGTATGTCATTTTTCATTTATTTTCTCATTTGCACTATACGTCTTACATTTTCAGGTCATTTTCATCATTATGATCCATTTGGCTTATAATTAGGATAAATTACCTTTTTATCCCAAACTTTTTATTTTCTTTCATTTAGGTCCTTTTCTCACATAACCTTTGATTTTTATGTTACTTTTTACACTTTCAAATCATTTTACTTATGTCATTTTACTTTTAACAGAATTATATTATTTTTCGATTCTGCTTGTTACACTTAGGCTTTTTACATATTAGGCTTATATTCGTTATACTTTTTACATATTATATCATGTTACACTATAATTTTCATGTTATACTTTCACATTAGGCTTTTACATATTATGTCATATTACATAATGTCGTGTGACATTATGCCATTACATGCTACACTTTTGCATATGATAATTTTGCATGTTAAGCTTTTACATGTTACATTATGGCATATTACATTTCATCATTATACTTTATATCATATTATATATTAACATTTTACTTTATATCATGTTACATATTGTCATGTTACATTTTATCATATTACATATTATCATTTTACCTTTTTGCATTTTCAAAACATTTTGCAAACATATCACTTTTATGCCCCTTGTATAATCCCAGCGGACAATTTACAAACTAGATATATGGGACGTGGGCCCCAAAGTCGCACTGCACTGCACTGCACTAGGGAATGATCTCGAAGGATCACTCCAACATGTAACATATG
The DNA here is from genome assembly GCA_947683425.1 of Excoecaria cochinchinensis. NCBI lineage: Eukaryota > Viridiplantae > Streptophyta > Magnoliopsida > Malpighiales > Euphorbiaceae > Excoecaria > Excoecaria cochinchinensis. The sequence continues at coordinate 4,008,282 of CANTUQ010000028.1, read as the reverse complement.
ACATGTGACATGTGACGTATGACATATAATAGAGGGCTATGAGAGACCATCGCGAATTTATCATAGCAAAGCAAGTCATCATGATTTGCACCGCGGTATCCAAAAATTCTTAAGGTTAAAAATTCAATTTTTAATCAAGAATTTTTCTTAAGACAAAGAAAATATATTCTTTGTCCTTGATAATTAATTTCTTTTCTTCTATTAGTTTTTAAGCAATTTTCTTTTGGAATAAAATTACAATTTTTATTATTTTTATTTCTACTTTGTGAATCAAAACAAGAAAATCAATCATCTTTTCTCATTCCATTAAATCCGAAATCTAAGGGTAAACATTCTAGGCTCGATCTCTTAATTTTATTTTTTTTATTTATTTTGTTCATAGTTAATTATTAATCATATAGATCTTTATATTTATTGTTTATTTTTTTATGTTATAGTTGATATAGATTTAACTTTTTGACATTTTTCTTTGTTACTTTTTTATTTGATTATTCATTTTCTTTTATTTTTAATTATTATTATTATTATTATTATTATTATTATTATTATTATTATTATTATTATTATTATTATTATTATTATTATTATTATCATTTCATGTTTTTATGTACTAACCTATTAGTATGTTAATTTATTTGTTTAATCATATTATTTAATTTATTTGTCATCCATAATGCATCTTTTTTATCTATTTTAATTTATTTTTTATTAATTCATGTATTTAACGGATTTTCTTGATTTAATTTCTAACATTAATTTTATTTGTGTTTATTTGTGGTTTCTAATCTTTGTTTCTTTCCATGTTTGAACACCTATGCGAATAAAGGAGGAGATCCAGGATTTATTTTTGTTGAATCATTTTTTTACTTTATTTATTGTCTTTCCTTATTTGCCTTTTTAATGTATTTGTCTTGTAATTAGTAATAAAATAATTTATTTTATGCACGTTTAATTAAAAATCACAAAATATTTATATTAATTAAATTGAGATTTTTCTAATAAAATAGGACCAATGTCCTCGTTTTTCATCTAAATAAAATTGTCACTTTAAAATCTTTCTTTCTAAACATGCATGCGAGGACCAATGTCCTCATACTTAATAAATAGCCCGTTTAATGTATGATTTACATTTCATTTACATTAGGGGTTGTATTCCGCCTCTAGTTTTATTGTAATTTATTATATTTTTATTTAACTTTCTTTATCATGCCTTTATTTATCGTTTTTATTATGTGATTGATATGCGCTCTAATTACTGCATTTAAATGAATGAAAAAGGGATAAAATCTTAAATTCAAAACTCAATTGTAATTTAATCAAGGTATGAATAAATGGGAAGTTATGAACCATCTCTAATCTTAGGCTCAATGAGGTTAGAGGACCAAATTAATGTTCTATTGGGGTGGGGTCTCCAAAATATCTCTTATTGCCCAAAATAGGCCAAATTTGCATTGTCTTAGACTCCACCAGATTAGATGATCGTTCCAGTGTTTTATTGGAAAGAGGTGTCAAAAATATCTCCGACTTGCCCAAAATACACATATATGCATTATCTTAGGCTTCACGAGATTAGACGATCCTTTCAATGTTCTATGGGAAGGAGGTGTCCAAAATATCTCTGATTGCCCAAAATAGACACATATGCGCTGTCTTAGACTCAGTGAGAATAGACGACCTTTCCCAATATTTTATTGGGTGATGACTCCAAAATAGACTCCCTTGTAATTCCTTACAAGTTATAAGAACCTCTCTCGAATGCCCTAAAAGTGGGTCTTAGGGGTTCCCGGGGTTTGGCATTCGTCACAGCTGGTCTCTATGGGTTGTGAAGCACAAGCTTTCACTAATCATATGCCGATCCTTGCAACAGTAACACCACACAAGCCACTCGCTAGTTCTGGGGATAGTTGATCTCTTGCAATATCCCATCCATCCTCTCCAACCAGAACTCAGCTGCATCAGATTGGTCCAAGGAGGTTCCACTAAACTCCTCCGCTCCCCTCTTTCTCAAAAGGTCCGTAAGAGCCTTGGGAGTGGTCAATCTATCCATCAACTGCAATAATCCTTGCACTAATGCTAGATTCTCATAAGTAGGACCGGGACCTTCTACTGGAGGTCGCTTTATTGCAGGTCGATTACCCCTCACTAGATTAACACTACCCATCGTCTCACATATCTCTTCACTTGGATCAAACTCCATCTAATGCTACACAAGACAACATCTGCAATAGGCCATGACAGTAGACAGACTCACATACATATACCCTATACTCTAACATCCTATAGTCCTGTACCGTCTAAACCTATGCTCTGATACCAATAAAACTGTAACACCCCAATACCCCTTGGAAGGATATCGGAGCACCACACACACAAAAGCGCAAACATACATACATACTAAAGCAGAAGCAATAACACATGACATAAGCGAACAAATTTAAATACAAATATCATAAATATTCATCATATTACAAAAGCAATCTTTTAAACATTTATAAATACTAAAAACTTTACAGAAATATTCTATTACATAATAAAATATCTGCTACATATACAAAACTTTATCTATACAAAGCTACATAAAAGGAAAAAAAAGGAATCCCCAAAGAGCTCTAACTCCTAGTAGCCAAGACCTGCAGATGCCCAACTCTAGGTTGAACCTGCCACCTACACGGGAAAACTGTCACACCCCAAATTAGGCCTAGTCGGAATGTGCATGCTATGTTGGAATGGGTGAGAGTAGTTCAATAATTTTGGATTAGTTGGTTCGTAGTTAATGGTAATTTATACATGTGAAATTTGAGTAATTAAGGACTAAATTGAAAAGATAATTAAAGTTTAAGTGAGACATAATTATTTTGGTGACCAAATGGTAATTTGCTAAGGACTTAAGTGGGAATTGCCAAGGATTTAAGAGAAATAAGATAGGATATTTTAAGATTGGACCAATAGGGGGCTGCCATGTGGCATGGTAGGTGTGCATTAAATGAAAAGAAAGAAAAAGAGGGAAAAGAAGGAGAGAGAACGCAGGAAACAAACCTGCCTCCCATTCTCCTCCCTTCTTTTCTTCTTCTTTGTCATTTCTTTTCTATTTCCTACATTTTCTCCTTGAACTTTTCCTTTTCGGCTGGGATTTGAGCTTGCTTAGTGGTGGTTTTGATTGAGATTTGAAGGAAATACTGAAGAGGTAAGTTAAGGTTTAGGGTTTCCTGCATTTTGGATTACTGTTCTTCTTCTTCTTCCTCTTCTCCTTCTGGTTTTGTTTAAGTTAGGGTTTTTGAAAGAGTAATTTGTGAGTTTTTGTTTGTGTAAGCTTTGGGTTACAAGAGGAAGCTTAAGGGCAAGGAAAGGAATGATAATTGAAGCTTGGAGAGTGATTTTGGAGCCTCAATTTCCAGGTTTGGGAGCTTTGATTTCTGCATTTGAGTTCTTGGGTTGTCTTTGCCTTAATTCTCACTTAGGTTGCGGAAGTGTTTGTGTTGTTTAATTTCTGGAAATTGAGTGTCTTGGCATGTGTATATGAATGTATTTATTTTGATGAATGTGTTAGTAATGCATGATTAAGGGTTGAATTGAAGGTATGTGAGAATTGAAAGTGAAAATGCATGATTGGGTAAATTCAGTTCAGTTTTCATTTGACCTTTGTGCAATATTTTTCTCATACGTGTAGTTATAGACCTCTAAATTGCGTGATTATTGATCCATTAGAACCATGACTTCCATTCCTTTAAAAGTCCCAGAAATGACCTTGAGCAAATTCTTTCTCCAAGTCCCTGAAAATTGGCCCAAACTGTAGTGTCCCTATGTAGGCGGGTTCCCTAGAACAGTGTGGGGTTTTTAGGTCATAACATTCGATATAGGTGTCCAAATGACCTAAAAATTGTCTCATTTACAAGATATCGTCCTAAGGAACAAATGTTAAGAGGAAAGTTTTGCTTAAAAATGTCGTTAACTATGTGTAATATGCGTTTCTAGTTTAGACCCTGATGCCAGTCTGGAGTCTGCCTCTCGAAGTGAGGCAGAATGGGTTTACACGGGGGTATGGGAATTCCATACCGCCGTATAAAACCATTATGTCCATTTTTACCCAATTTTCATGTCTCGCACGACTGTATAAGTTTTCATACCGCCGTGTAAGTAACCTCATTTTTCACCCGAAATGGTTCTTTTTCCATCACGAATCGAACCCGAACTTCACCGGAAGTTCTTACCACTTGTCTAACTTGTGTTTAACGTTATATAATAGGTATATGAATGCTTTTCCAATTGAATTTTATGTAAATGATGCCATGACATAAGATTTAAGAATGGAACCAAATATTTACATGCATTTTAGTTGTTGAACATGACATGCAATGTGATACTGCTGATTTTGGGATTGGTTAAATTCTGGAATTTTGCATTATGTTTGATACTTAAAATAGGTTTGTATGATATGTGGATTAAATATGTTTTTGGCTTATGGTAATTGAATGTTGAGCTGGAAAGGTAAGTTTTGGGTTGATTTTATGGTTCGAATGTATAAGTTTGGAATGTGTTGTGTTAAGTGTTAATTTTGGGGTTCTTCCTGTTGGGTTTTTCATGATCCACACGGTGGTATGGTCTTCCTTACCCCCGTGTGAATCGTGAAATTTCAACAGATTGCAAAGCCGTGATTTTACACGGTGGTAAGGGAAACCCATACCGCCGTGTAAAGCGCTACTGTCCCCAATGTTGAAGATTTTTCGATTTTCTTCGTTTTGCTCCTCTTCCGTGTTTCATTGTTTTTAAATATTATTTACTGTCTTTTCATGTATTTATCATCATTAAATTGTATTATGCTTTGCTAAATTATGATGAATATTTGTTTGAATTCGGAATGTATTATGTAAGCCTAAAGTCTATAACTCTATGCTACAATTATATACCGTGTTTAAATGTGAATTATGTCATTGCATGATGATATATATATACATGTGATATTATTCGAAACATGATCTATTTTATGCATGACCAGCGAGAGTTAGTCTAGTGGATAGTTAGGCATGCCTAATAGAGCCCTATAGCTGCAGCACCCTTTGGACGTTTGGACCCTGATCAGGTCCCTGTTTGGTTCCCCGCGAACCCTTTAATGTGTATGGATCTTGTTTAAGGTCCCCTTTAAAAAATGTTTTTGAATGTGGAAAATGATGTTGCTTATCGACTCATGCCCATAAGGTACGCTACCGTTCTTAGTCCATACCTATAAGGTACTGTCAGCTCACTCGTTATCTACGCTACCGTTCTCAGTCCGTGCCTATAAGGTACTGTTAGTTCACTCATTATCCACTATTTTGAGTCAGCAGGTATTCTGTTTGCTTTGTCTGATATGAATATGAGAATCAGCATGATATTGGATATGTGAATCGGTTATTTATCCGAATGTGATTATGAATCTTTAAATGGGCGAAATGTGATTCAAGCATGTATATTGTGTATCCCCTGCTTTATATGCAAATAACCTCGTTTATGGTATGGATATATTGTATATGTGCGTTTTGTTATATGTATACTGCCTTTCCGTATGACGATGAGATAAATTAATATGTATATGAATGCGAGCTAGAATTACTAAATGCCATGGTTAATTTGTATGTATATGAATGTGATTCGGTACTGCTAACTGTTATGGTTAAGTTTGTGAATTAGTATGCATATGAACGTGATCTTAAGCTAGGCTTGAGGCGGTTCTGATATCTGATACCTCGGTAAGTATATGCACGTGAGATTGTATGTATTTATGCAGGATAGTACTTGTACCTTTCATGGTATTCTGTCGACTTTGGTTCGTTTGACATGAGTTTATGAATGTGGATATGATCTTCTAAATGCATGGCTTTTATGTGCAAGCATACTATATATAAATGTGTTATGAATTTTTGCATATGCCATTTGCATGTGTTATGCCTTGACGACCATTGTGAATGGCCGTCCATATTAATTGTGTGTTCTCCCCACTAAGCGTTATCGTTTAACACGGGTTCTTTTCCCGTGCAGGTGGCAGGTTTGGTTTGATTCGAGTCACGCATCTGCAAGGTCGGCCACATAGGAGTTAGAAATTTTGTATTTTGTTATCAGTCTCTGTATTTTGGATTCTGTATTTCTGTAGCCTTTGGTATATGTAATTATATATGTAAGGTTCTGGATGTAATATTTCGGACCGTGTAAAAGCTATTATATTTGTGTATTAAGTTATTCATCGGTTTTATCTTTCGCCTTATGCTTCTGCTGATTGAAAGAGTAAATGTGGGTATGCATGTGTATATGTTTCCACTTAGTGCTTGCGTGTGTGTGAGTTAATGCATGATCAGCTTTTGCCCTCAGGGTAAGTTTTAATTATCCCGTATTTATGCATGTATGTTATGTAGGATTGTATGCTTTGCATCGTATTCCGTTTGGTGACACACCCTGCTCGTGCGGCCTCCCGCTCCTATTCGGACAGGTTCACCTACGTATGGGTAGGGGGTGTTACAAGTTGTGGTATCAGAGCCTAGGTTTGGCGGTTCTGGTTGCCTTTGTTTGATTGAGTATTGAGTCTCTGCATGCTAGTCAGTTACGTGTCGCATGTCTTTGCATGCGAGTCGGTTTTGTATTGTGACCTAATGTAGATGTGTCTTGTTGTGTCGTGTTTAGATGGAGTCAGATCCTAGGGAGAATGTGGGTGAGACAACGAAAAGTGTGAATCCTGTTAGTGCTGATCTAAGTGTTTTCGAGCCTCCTTTGGTTGGAGATTCCGCTCTTGTTTCTGATGATAGAATGTTAGTGCAAAGGCAAATTCGGATTTTGGATAGATTGACCGCTCCTCAAGATTATGTTCGGAAGGTACCTCAAAAGAGAAAAATGTCAGGTAGCGAAGCGTCAGTGGGAAAAAGGATTCGAGAATCTTCGATGTGTCAGGATAGTCAGAAGCAACATGAGGGAAAGTATAAGAAGAAGTGGGTACCGCCAATATGTCAACACTGCCAGAAGCGACACCGGGGTCAGTGTCAAAAATTCACGGGTGCTTGCTTCAGATGTGGCAGCATGGAGCATTAGATCGCGGATTGTCCTAAGATGAGCGAGGATCTAGCTCGGCAAGCTAGAAAGGATGTAGAGGTTTTGCTTTGAGCCGCTCGAGTGCCATCGGTGTTTGTTGCGCACCGCAGCAAAGAGACAGAGCCTACAGAGCCTTCTGTAAGTCTTGTTTTAATATGTTTGAGTAAAGATTGTTTTGGTACTTTGAGAAAGAAGGGTATTTGGGTTCTATAAGGTTTGGGTAAATACTCTGTATGCCTGTCAGCTATCTCCAGAAAAAGTATTTGAATAAAAGCATATTGAATCATGGGGATGGGACAAAGTGCATCATTATAGCATCAATTGCATTTCTTCTGCATCACTCTGCATACATGAGTTATCACATTCTCATTGCATCATCATCCCTTTGACCATACATGAAAAGCATTTGCATATGCGTTTTGATTGAGAGAAAGGTGACAGGGCGTACATGGAGTATTTGATATTAAGATTAAGGTGGAAATGGCGAGCATAGCAACGGTTAAGGAAAGTGTTCGGTGTTTGATTAAACTTGAGTAGAAAGAGTATTTCATCATCTTATGTAAGTGAATGTAAAATGATTTTTGGGGGTTGACAGATGTATCATTAGTAAAAGGGAACAACATGTATGATGGATATCTTTGAAGTATTAAAGGATTTGTGTAATTATCGGCAAAAGTTAAACGGTTTATGTGTGAAATGAATGTGCTTTGATTTTTGATGTGCAGTTGATTAATGATTATTCTGATGAACGTGTTTGATTCGAATATAGGAAAGTGATTTAAGAGTATAACGATGGCGATAAGTGTAAGAAAGTGAGTGATTTGAAAGTGAAGTACATGAGTTTAGTGATGGCATGGTGTGTAGTGTTGGGAATTCTTTTTGGTGTAATTGAATTTCGAGGACGAAATTCTATTAGGAGGGAAGAGTTGTCACACCCCAAATTGGGCCTAGTCGGAATGTGCATGCTATGTCGGAATGGGTGAGAGTAGTTCGATAATTTTGGATTAGTAGGTTCGGAGTTAATGGTAATTTATACATGTGGAATTTGAGAAATTAAGGACTTAATTGAAAAGATAATTAAAGTTTAAGTAAGAAATAATTGTTTTGGTGACCAAATGGTAATTTGCTAAGGACTTAAGTAGGAATTGCCAAGGATTTAAGAGAAATAAGATAAGATATTTTAAGATTGGACCAATAGGGGGCTGCCATGTGGCTTGGTAGGTGTGCATTAAATGAAAAGAAAGAAAAAGAGGGAAAAGAAGGAGAAAGAACGCAGGAAACAAACCTGCCTCCCGTTCTCCTCCCTTCTTCTCTTCTTCTTTGTCATTTCTTTTCTATTTCCTGCATTTCCTCCTTGAACTTTTCCTTTTTGGCTGGGATTTGAGCTTGCTTAGAGGTGGTTTTGATTGAGATTTGAAGGCAATACTTAAGAGCTAAGTTGAGGTTTAGGGTTTCCTGCATTTTGGATTACTGTTCTTCTTCTTCTTCCTCTTCTCCTTCTGGTTTTGTTTAAGTTAGGGTTTTTGAAAGAGTAATTTGTGGGTTTTTGTTTGTGCAAGCTTTGGGTTACAAGAGGAAGCTTAAGGGCAAGGAAAGGATTGAAGATTGAAGCTTGGAGAGTGATTTTGGAGCCTCAATTTCCAGGTTTGGGAGCTTTGATTTCTGCATTTGAGTTCTTGGGTTGTCTTTGCCTTAATTCTCACTTAGGTTGCGGAAGTGTTTGTGTTGTTTAATTTCTGGAAATTGAGTGTCTTGGCATGTGTATATGAATGTATTTGTTTTGGTGAATGTGTTTGTAATGCATGATTAAGGGTTGAATTGAAGGTATGTGAGAATTGAAAGTGAAAATGCATGATTGGGTAAATTCTGTTCAGTTTTTATTTGACCTTTGTGCAATATTTTTGTCATAAGTGTAGTTATAGACCTCTACATTGCGTGATTATTGAGTCATTAGAACCATGACTTCCATTCCTTTAAAAGACCCAGAAATGACCTTGAGAAAATTCTTTCTCTAAGTCCCTGAAAATTGGCCCAAACCGTATTGTCCCTATGTAGGCGGGTTCCCTAGAACAGTGTGGGGTCTTTAGGTCATAACTTTCGATATAGATATCCAAATGACCTGAAACTTGTCCCATTTGAAAGATAAATCCTAATAAACAAATGCTAAGAAGAAAGTTTTGCTTAATAATGTTGTTAACTATATGTAATATGCATTGCTAGTTTAGACCTGATGCCAGTCTGGAGTCTGCCTCTCGAAGTGAGGCAGAATGGGTTTACATGGTAGTATGGGAATTCCATACCACCGTGTAAAACCATTCTGTCCATTTTTACCCAATTTTCACGTCCCACACGGCTGTATAAGTTTCCATACTGCTGTGTAACCTCATTTTTCACCCGAAATGGTCCTTTTTCCATCCTAAATCGAACCCGAACTTCACCGGAAGTTCTTACCACTTGTCTAACTTGTGTTTAACGTTATAAAATGGGTATATGAATGCTTTTCCAATTGAATTTTATGTAAATGATGCCATGACATAAGATTTTAGAATGGAACCAAATATTTACATGCATTTTGGTTATTGAACATGACATGCAATGTGTACTGCTGATTTTGGGATTGGTTAAATTCTGGAATTTTGCATTATGTTTGATAGTTAAAATAGGTTTGTATGATATGTGGATTAAATATGTTTTTGGCTTATGGTAATTGAATGTTGAGCTGGAAAGGTAAGTTTTGGGTTGATTTTATGGTTTGAATGTATAGGTTTGGAATGTGTTGTGCATAGTGTGAATTTTGGGGTTGTTGCTATTGGGTTTTTCATGATCCACACGGTGGTATGGCCTTACTTAACCCCGTGTGAATCGTGAAATTTCAACAGATTGCAAAGCCGTGATTTTACACGACGGTAAGGGAAACCCATATCGTCGTGTAAAATGCTTCTGCCTTGGGAGTATTTTGCATTGGACATTTTACACGGCGGTAAGGGATTACCCATACCCCCAAGTAAAATGCTTCTGCCCCGCTCCCTGTTTGGCATGGTGCCTCACACGGCGGTATGAATTGGTCATACCGCCGTGTAAAGCGCTACTGTCCCCAATGTTGAAGATTTTTTGATTTTCTTCGTTTTGCTCCTCTTCCGTGTTTCGTTGTTTTTAAATATTATTTATAGTCTTTTCATGTATTTATCATCATTAAATTGTATTATGATTTGTTAAATTATGATGAATATTTGTTTGAATTCGGAATGTATTGTGTAAGCCTAAAGTCTATAACTCTATGCTACGATTATATACCGTGTTTAAATGTGAATTATGTCATTGCATGATGATATATATATACATGTGATGTTATTCGAAACATGATCTGTTTTATGCATGACCTGCGAGAGTTAGTCTAGTGGATAGTTAGGCATGCCTAATAGAGCCCTATAGCTGCAGCACCCTTTGGACGTTTGGACCCCGATCAGGTCCCTGTTTGGTTCCTCGCGAACCCTTTAATGTGTATGTTTCTTGTTTAAGGTCCCCTTTAAAAAATGTTTTTGAATGTGGAAAATGATGTTGCCTATCGACTCATGCCCGTAAGGTACGCTACCGTTCTCAGTCCATACCTATAAGGTACTGTCAGCTCACTCGTTATTTACGCTACCGTTATCAGTCCGTGCCTATAAGGTACTGTTAGTTCACTCGTTATCCACTATTTTGAGTCAGCATGTATTCTGTTTGCTTTGTCTGATATGAATATGAGAATGAGCATGATTTTGGATATGTGAATCGGTTATTTATCCTAATGTGATTATGAATCTTTAAATGGGCTAAATGTGATTCAAGCATGTATATTGTGTATCCCCTGTTTTATATGTAAATGACCTTGTTTATGGTATGGGTATATTGTATATGTGCGTTTTATTATATGTATACTACCTTTCCGTATGACGATGAGATAAATTAATATGTATATGAATGCGAGCTAGAATTACTAAATGCCATGGTTAATTTGTATGTATATCAATGTGATTCGGTACTGCTAACTGTTATGGTTAAGTATGTGAATTAGTATGCATACGAACGTGATTTTGAGCTAGGCTTGAGGTGGTTCTGATATCTGATACCTCGGTAAGTATATGCACGTGAGATTGTATGTATTTCTGCAGGATAGTACTTGTACCTTGCATGGTCTTCTGTCGGCTTTGGTTCGTTCGACATGAGTTTATGAATGTGGATATGATCTTCTAAATGCATGGCTTTTATGTGCAAGCATACTATATATATATGTGTTATGAATTTTCACATATGCCATTTGCATGTGTTATGCCTTGACGACCATTGTGAATGGCCATCCATATTACTTGTGTGTTCTCCCCACTAAGCGTTCTCGCTTAGCACGGGTTCTTTTCCCGTGCAGGTGGCAGGTTTGGTTCGATTCGAGTCACGCATCTGTAAGGTCGGCCACATAGGAGTTAGAAGTTTTGTATTTTGTTATCAGTCTCTGTATTTTGGATTTTGTATTTCTGTAGCCTTTGGTATATGTAATTATATATGTAAGGCTCTGGATGTAATGTTTCGGACGATGTAAACGCTATTATATTTGTGTATTAAGTTATTCCTCGGTTTTATCTTTCGCCTTATGCTTCCGCTGATTGAAAGAGTAAATGTGGGTATGCATGTGTATATGTTTCCGCTTAGTGCTTGCGTGTGTGTGAGTTAATGCATGATCAGCTTTCTCCCTCAGGGTAAGTTTTTAATTAGCCCGTATTTATGCATGTATGTTATGTAGGATTGTATGCTCTGCATCGTATTTCGTTTGGTGACACACCCTGCTCGTGCGGCCTCCTGCTTCTATTCGGACAGGTTCACTTACGTATGGGTAGGGGGTGTTACAGAAACAGCCGTGCTAAGCAACAACGCTTAGTGGGAAGGAACAAAAAACAAAAGACTTCTCGCAAAGCTGCAATTATCACATAATCATCATAATAGCATGCTCAAATACATTGACATTTATCCGCAACACTAGAACACGAGTAAATAAATAACATATGCATCTTAATTTTTAACATGAACAATTCATATAACTATACATATGCTTTAACATATGCATAATCAACACATTAGGAATTTGTCACTCTTATAGCCACACAATAGCCTAAATTTCCATCTGCGGTGGATACGGGTGCTGAAGATACTGATTGGACACAGTATCGAACATATAGAGACGTAAGTCTCAAAACATATATATCCAAAGGTAGAAAGAGAGACTGAAGCCTCAAACCATTTAGACCCAAATGGGGCAACTTTAGATCAAAAAGGGTCCACTTTAGCAGCTTTAACTTTAACCCTAAATAAGCTTGCTTATCTATCCACAACTATGACCATTCAGGCTTAAACACAAATCCTCAGTCCATAGCACTCGAACTTTACTTTAAGCAAATTTCCAATGCATCTAATACGCATAAACATCCATTAAAGCATATATAGAGTACAATACTATAACTCTTATGCTCAAAGTCATATACCAATCAAAGTGAGAAACCATGCAAAGTGTAACAATTCATATACATTAGAAACAGGGGACGGTCATGCTCGTGACACCCATCGCACTTGTGACAGGGGCAAAGCTCGACCAAAGTTGTGCTCGTGATGAGCTCCTCGCTTGCAAAAGGAGCTGGCAGGGCCTCTATTGCGCTCGCAACAGAGGGCAGGTAGTTCCCCATTGCGCTCGCGATGAAGAATAGCCCGACGAATGCTCGGCTTACCTAGCTCTCTGTCGTGCTCGCGACTAAGGTCGTGTAACCCCCCCGACACCCCCGTTGGAAGGATGCCGGGGCGCCACGAGCGCAACTCACAAAAACGCATACATATGCTCAAGACATGTTAAGAAAACAAGTACATTTAATCAAAACATACCAAATCCATATGCATATAATAGTATTATCATATCATTTACAGAAAGGGATTTGTAAATAAATACATATAAAAAATAATCCTTTACAAAAATTACATTTCCAATATCATATTCCATATACAAAAATACAGCGGAAGACAAAATAACTCAAATTCTAGACTTCTAGTGGCCGACCTGCAGATGTCCGAATCCCAAAAAGAACCTGCCACCTACACGGGAAAAGAGCCCGTCCTAAGCGATAACGCTTAGTGGGGAGGAATAACACATGCATGTACATATAATCGCAATAACATAAATAAAAACTTAATAATAACAAAAGCATATTAATATATATATCTCGTGCTTATAACAAGTATTCATCATAATACAAACAATTAACCATTCATACTCGAATACAAGTACTACATTTCAACATGTCATAATGCATATACTTATACATGTAACATATATTCATTTCATATGAATAACGGCTGCATAAATTAAGCTCGTATAATAACTTCAAGTAATAGCTTGATTACTCGCTAACTAGTGGATATGGGTACTAACGATACTGATAGGACACAGTATCCCAAGCATATGGAGGCATAAGTCTCAAAACATTTTATAATCATGTATACTCGAAGGTATACAGGAGACCGAGGTCTCGAACATCTTATACGACCCAAACGGGGCCCGTATGTAGCAAATAACATATAGCAGCTGCACTAACACTCTAACCCTGGATAAGCGCTTATCTATCCACTAAGTATGACTACCAGGCTCAAATTGCATTTATACTACAACAAATACATATATATAACTCCTTTCAATATAGAGGTATAACTACCAAAGTATTCATGTAACTTAACCACACATGTACATAGACCATAAGTAAAGTCATGTAAATCATTTACAGGTATAATCAACATACAACTCTCAAATGAATAACTAGCATACATATACCATTTATTAGGCTACTAAAACTTATTTAGATATGTTAAACCTATTATGAAAGCCAATAATCTTCATACTTAACATTTGAGGATGCATAAGGAGAAAAAAATTACATATTGAAGATACCTCACGGTGGCAACCAAATGGTTGCGACCATGACATGCACAACAAACAAAACAGAATGCAAGACTGAGGTACCTCATGGTGGCAATCAAAGTGGTTGTCACCGTGACATACCTCCGGAACTCAAAAACAGAAAGCAAAACTGGGTACCTCACGGTGGCAATCAAAGTGGTTGTCACCGTGACATACCAACTACACACGGGCAGACTGCAATCCTAACATACCTCATGGTGGCAACAAAACTGGTTGTCACCGTGACCTATGTTAAATTCCAAATCCACAACACCCAAACATATATTCAAGCCTTCCCAAACCATCACAACCCTAAATAATCGTACATAATCATTCATTCCTTTAATCATATCCTTAGCATATACCATAATGAACTCATAACCATGCTACACTTATAATGCTTATAACAACATAACTCACTTACACAACAATTACTCAAATCAAAACAATATATAAAAAAGTTGCACAAACCCAGAAATTCATCATATATTTCTACATATACACTCTAAATCAACATGCAAACCACTATAACTATCTCATCAAAAATCATGTACACAAATAAATTATACTCATGCATTTTCATATATCAAAACTCACAAACAACAACAATATTTGACTCAAAAACATGGTCCAAAGTGATGATGTAAAACACTCCAAAACCTTAAATGGAGCTCAAAATTCCACTGACTTCAATCTACAACTTTTCCTTTCCCTTTATCCTTCCTCTTTTCTTTAGATTCTTACATCAATCAAATCAAAATAAACCCAATTAACCCAAGCAAAACAAAATCATATCATCATTACAAATCCAAATGAAGAAGAAGATGATGGAGAAGAAGATCCCAAACCAAAATAATACAGCCACTTACCTTTCAGAACCTTCAAAACTTAAAACCCTAGCTTAAAGCTTGAGAGACACCCACATGCAAAGGAAGGGAGAGCAAAAAATGGAGATGGGAGAGTGAGAGAGAGAACGTGAGAAGGAAGAGGGCAAACTTAAGTTGCTTCCACGGGAAGCTACCACTTCTTCCTCCCCTCTCTCTTCTTCTATCAAATCTTCATTCAATGCTCCCAATAACCCAAACACATGTCACTCTACCAATGGTCCCTTTTACTCTCATCTTTGACTAATATCCAAGGCACCAACCTTGACTCACACCAAATAATCTCCAAGAAATCACTTTTTCATCCAAGTTACCATACACAAATACTACTAGATTATGTCACAACCAAAAGTACCCTACATCCATACATCACATGTATACCATATAATTCCGTTAATTGACTTAACAAAATTAATTCTTTGCAATAAAGTCCTTATTATCCAAATTTTCTTTTGCTAAAATTACTGATATGCTCTAAATATTTCGGTATACCACATAGATTCTGACTAGGCCTATTTTGGGTTGTTACAGGTCGCACCCGCGACAGAGCGTTCCAAAGGAGATAGGACCCCAAACTATCGATGGGAGCCCGAAACCCGAGCTCTTTGTCACGCTCGCGATAGAGACGAGCTCCCAGGCCTACTTACGAAAGCCATAACTCTACTCATGCAAATTTCTACTCTAAATCATACTATCATGCATATAACATCAATTCTTCTATCAATAGGACTCAACACATGCCTATAATCATGCCACTAACATTCAACACTCATAACAAACAATTAATTAACAATAGAACAAGATAATCAACTAAACTTAAATCACACCCAATTAAATATAAACACATAGAACTCTACCCACATGCAAGCATTAATACCACTTCCTTCAATACTCAAATTTAGCAAAAAACTCACTCCAACACACACATAAACATGCTTGTTAATACCAATCTCCAGAATTAAAAAATTCAAAGACCAAAACATAACAAAAATACAAAGACTCTGAAACCTCAAAACGCAGCTCAAAACCACTCTTCTTTAAGATCTAATCTTCTCTTTACCCTTATCCTTCCTCTTATCACCAGATTCTTGCACAAACCAAATCAAAACACACACTTAATCCATACCCAAAACACAACCAATGCAAGATGAAAGGAGGAGGAAAAGAAGCACTAAATCCATAACCACTTACCTTAGCAACTTAACACTTAACCACTTCAATCCCAGCTTTAAATGCTTGAAGATCAATCCAAGAAGAAGGAAAGAGGGAGCAAGAACCGAGTAAAAAGAAGAAGAAGAAAGAAACGGGAAGCTGACGCAGGAAGAGAGAAAAATCTGACTTTTTTCCTCTTCTCTCACTTCCTTTCTTCCTTTTTCTCATTAATTACTCCCAACTACCTCTTGCTTAGGTGTCACTCCCTAATTGGTCCAATTATCAAATCCTTGGCTTTTGTCTCTTTAATCCTTAGCCAAATATCCTTTTACCCACTTAACTAAATTCTTTCCTTAATAACTTTAATTCTTTTTCAATTGAGTCCTTACTTAATTCACTTTCATACTCATTTAATTACATTAATGCCCTTTTCCAATACAATAACTCTAAAATTTCATTCTAGGGTATAGCTCGGGCTATTACAATAACTTATAGTTACAAAACTCAGCTATTACATCACTTCACTTTACATGCTAAAAATTGTAATTATAAATTACATATTACAAAAGAACCTTCACGAATAGTGGACCCTAATGTGTTGACTAATGAAGATGCGGGACCGTCATTCACATGCGCTTTACTTTAGATCCTACACAAATTAACACTCGTGCTAAGCGATAACGCTTAGTAGGGAAACAACATACAATATCCATTCGTAGCAATCATTAAATATCATCATGTACATGCATCATAGTAATACACCACATAGTATATCAATTACCATTCCCATGCATATATGTATATGTTAGGTTTCATCGTAATAATTCAAATTAAGCACAACGGAATATAAAATGAAACCCAAACAGGATCCATGTATTTTAATTGATTCAAAAGGAGGGATAAAGATTTACTAACCATTTTCAATGCGGAAAAGTCGAACTTAACTCCTTAATTCGGACTATAGGCGCTGCTCCAATCACGAACGCCCTGTACCGGTATCCACACGCACGACTCGATGAAATAATATGCACAGATGAAATGTTTTGTTAAAACTAAAAGGCACAATGTTAAATGTAAAGTGAAAAATAAAGAGGAAGGAACCAAGTGAGTGAAAAGTCACGATTTTAGGGTTTTGAAATATAATTTCCCTATTTAATTTCTAAATTTGTGTTTTAATCGTTAGGGTTTAATTATCTCCTGGTTTGATTTCCCATTCTATGACTTTAGGGATAATTGAATATAAAACAAGATTAGTAAGAAATAAAAAGAAAATAAAACAATTGAGAAAGAGAAATACTTACAGCGATTAAAAGAAATGACGCGACTGGTGATTGAGGCAAACTGCACGAGTCAGAGGATGATGCACGACTCGTACAATGGACTCTTACCTATGTGGGACTCGTGCATGCTAGCACGAGTCAGAGGAGCTGCAAAGAACCAGCGAGCATCACCTTCTGCCGCGATCCCGAGGTTGACGCGATCGCGACAGAAGCCTAAGCACAATCTCGGTATATTATGTCGCGATCGCGATTGTCGCCGCACATGCGACAGAATATCACATCTGAAATATATATATATTTTTTATTTTTTTATTTGAATGTTTAACTATTTTAACTTATGGAACAAAAACAAAGTTTGTTAGAAATATAAAAATCCACAATATAACATTAAATTAACAAATTGACATAAAATAACATAAAACATAAATAACCTAAATAACAGCCTTTTTAAGTAACCTATATAAGAGACAATATATTATGGTTTTATGTGCCCTCTAGAATTTTCCTCAGTGTTACTTAGAAGACACCCTAAACTTCTAGATGGCAAAGAACTTGCTAATTGGCCCAATTGAACCTCAAGATTATGAATAGATGAGGCATGATTATTAGTGATTTTGTCAATTTTAGCCTCAAGCTTCTTGTGACTTTCATCTTGAGAACTCATCTTAAAATTTATCTCCTCAATGAATTTATCAATTTTTCCTTCAAAAGCCCCAAACCTATCTTGTGGTTGTTGGTATCCTACACCCCTATTTTGGTTGTTATTATTATTTCCCCATGAAAGATTGGGATGGCTCCTCCAACCAGGATTATAGGTATTTGAATAAGGGTTCTCACACCCTTAGCCTTGGACAAAATTAACTTGTTCCTCCTTACTAACCATTTCTAAATTACAATTGCCACTAACATGCCCTTGTTGACCACAAACATTGCATGCATTTAATGAATTACCACCCATACTTAGGCTATTAACTCTATAAGTCAATGCTTCAATTTGTGCTTGTAGTGCAACCACAGAATCTATTGCATGGACCCCCCTAGCATTAGAATTATTAAACTCCCTTACTCTTTAAGCAGGCCACATGCAGTTATTCATTGACATTTCCTCTAATAGCTCAAATGCTGCCTCAATTGTTTTCCTCATCAAAGATCCACCAGCTGCAGCATCTATAGTACCTCTTGTAGTAGGACTCACCCCATTATAGAAGGTGAACATCAATAGCTCCCTTGGAAGGTTGTGGTGTGGACACATTCTCTGCAATTCCTTAAACCTTTCCCATGCTTCATACAAAGACTCATTATCATTTTGCACAAAAGTAGTGATATCCTTTATGATTTTGGCAGTTTTGGCTAAGGGAAAATATTTTGATAGAAATGCTTGGGCCAATTGGTCCTAAGTGGTTATAGATCCCCTTGTAAGTGAATTTAACCAAGCCTTGGTTTTGGCTTTCAAAGTGAAAGAAAAAAGTCTAAGCTTAATTGCATCAGCCGAAACACCATTTATCTTAAAGGTATCACAAATCTCTAAAAAGTTTGCCAAATGAGCATTAGGATCCTCATTTGCCAATCCATAAAATTGTATGCTATTTTGAATCATTTGTAAGAGAGAATGTTTAATTTCAAATTGATTAACGTTTACCGTAGGTCTTACCACACCTTGTTGAGCACCACTTAATGCGGGTGTGGCAAAGTCCATCAATATTGGTGGATTTCCTTCTTCAGCCATGATATATCTCTTTTGCTTATTCTTCTTCTTGAAGATTTACGGTTACTTGACAAAAATCTTTTGATTTTAGGATTCAATGGTTCAAGATCTTCTTAAGAGCTTCTTGTACTCGACATGAACTATCAAATCCTGCATAAACAAAAATAAAACACAAAGTCAAACAAAACGAACAAACGACTACAAAAATAAAATATTGTAATCCAAAATCATAAATCAAGATTCATAATGGCAAAAATCATTTATTCCCCGGCAACGGCACCAAAAACTTGTTAGCATATTTTATAGATGCTAATTTTCGCAAGTATACGGTGTACCGAAATAGTACAAAAGATATCGATCCCACGAGGAATGTAGTTTTTACTCACTATTACTACTTGATTTTAATCTTGTTTACAATGATCATTAATTTGTTAGTAAAATCTTAAACTACTCTATTTTATAAACTAATTAAACTTATTTTGTGTTAATTGAAGAAGACAAAATATATAATGAAGAACTTAAAATAATGAACTTGATCCATCATTCCAATTAATAATAATCATCTTTTCATGCAAGCCAAGTTGGAATATATTTCCAACTTATTCTCTCGACATGAATTAGAATGCTCAAAGTATACATTTAAAGCACTAACTCCTAATTCTCATTAGTGAACTAGTTAACTCTAATTACATACTTTAAGATTATTTACCAACCTATAACAATTATCTCAACATATTGATCTCTCTAGCTATGTTTTGATAATGAAAATCTAAAAATCTATAACAATTATCTTAACTTATAAAAAATCATGCAATTGTACTAATAGAAATTCTGCATTCAAAGACTCTTAAAATAGATTGAAGTGGAGAATAAAAATAACATTCAAATTCATTGAAGAAATATTCATTTAATTTACAGAGAAGAAATAAAAGATAAGAGAATAAGAAAGAAATTTCTCAACCCTTTTCCCAAACTCTTGTAACAAATTTTTCCTCTCCTTGATCTCCTTCTTCAAAACATAAAAACTAACTAAGAAATTTAACTAAGGAAAAGAAACTGTTCTTCAAAACTACAGAAAACTACTTAATTAAAATTCTATATATTCTAATTACAGTTGACATTTATATTTATAAAATTCTAAAGATTGTGTCCCTTAAAGATGTCCCTTCACAATGATTGCAAAGCTTGATGGAAGAAGGTGCCTTTTGAAATGACTTTTCAAGGAAAACTGCTACAAAGGTCACTTCTGTCGCGCTCGCGACAGAACACGAAAAGCTTTTCTTTCTCCTCTTTCCTCTCTTTCTCTCCCTCTCCCTCTCTGCATCGGCACGACTCGTGCTCTCCCAGCACAAGTCGTGTCCTCGTGTGCGAGTCGTGCTCCTATTGAGCGTCTCGGCTTCTTTCTTCCTTTTCTTCTTCTCTTTTCCCTGCCTTGCTCCTCTCTCATCTTTATACTAGCATGACTCGTGCTCAAACGTGTGAGTCGTGCTCCCTTGTCCTAGTCATGCTCCCCCTACACAACTTGGATCACTACTTCTCTTCCTTCTTCTGCTTTCTCTCTCCTATGCTTCACGAGTCGTGTCCATCCATCTGACTCGTGCTCTCTTCTCCAGTCATGCATTTTCTTCACCATTTATGCTTCTTTTCTTTCTTTTCACCTAAATCAACCTACAGAACACATAAACATATAAACTAACACAATACATGAAATATAAATACATTTGCATAATTAACTTCCTAAACTCACACAAAATATAAGCTAAATAATACATTAATTAGGCACTTATCACATATATATATACATATAAATATATATATATACATATAAATATATATATATATTTCTTATTCAAAATAATAAGAAATATCATATATAAATATATTTATATATAATTATGAAATTTAAATATAAATACCTATATTTATATAATTTCATAATACCCTAATTAAAATCCAGTTTGTTCATTATAGTCTTAGTGTGTGACCTAATAGGTTTATATTAAATTGGCAGTGGGCCCAATTCCATAATATGCCCATAGGGCATAATTGGTTTCTAGCAAGACATTATGACTACCCAAATAATATAAATATCATTAGTCCAATTTTAATCTGACAAAAAAACATGTTATTATCCTTTTATCACACGATATCTTGTTCGAACATAAGTCATGGTCAATATCAAACTTATATTGTTCAAACATATAATTTTTCAACCGCTAAGTAGACTGATAAATTCAAATGACATTGATCACACTATCAATTCATTCAAGCACGGCCATGCATTTTACAGTCCTACTTATCGAGGGTCCCAATAGATATCTCTCTCATAAGAGAGGGACAAATTCCATCTTGATTATTCACTTTACTCTGCATAATTCTCATTATGTCCAATCATAAATTTTATAATTATCCAATTAAAGATAATGTTTGATTATGTCAAAAATAATGTTCCTTATGTAGGAAACCGTGATAACTTCAGGTCAAAGGATTCAATAACATATTTATTATAAGATCACTTATGACACTATCCTATGAAGTGATCTCACAGTGAGTCTATCCAGTACCTTGTTCTCTAACAAGTACCTATAGATTTAATTTGTATCATCATAAATAATCATCCCATGATTATCAATGCAAATCTATACTAGTCTTAATTTATCTTTATGCCTTTTAGCGATAAATGACTAGGGACGACTGAATAACATGGTTATTCATAAACATTACAATAATGTAACATGCCAATAATATTAATATGAAGAAAATCATTATATAAATGAAAATGTAATGATTATATCAAGGTCCAAATATTTGGCCTAGGGCATAACCACTAACAATCTCCCACTTGCACTAGGCCCAATCATACATATATCTAATACCCATTGACATAGTATGTCCATCATGTTTGGCTTGTGGGAGAGACTTGGTAAGTGGATCAACAATGTTATCATCAGTAGGTACTCTGCATATCTTCACATCTCCGCTCTCAATTATTTATCGAATGAGATGAAAATGCCTTAGTAAATGTTTTGATCTCTGATGAGATCTAGGCTCTTTAGCCTATGCAATAGCACCATTATTGTCACAGTAAAGATCCACAGGGTTGCTGATACTAGGTACTACTCCTAACTCAGCAATGAATTTCTTAATCCATATTGCTTCTTTAGCAGCGTCTGATGTTGCTATATACTCAGCTTCTATTGTAAAATCAGCGACAATGCTTTGTTTAGAACTTTTCCAGCTTATAACACCTCTATTTAACACAAACACATATCCTGACTGCTATCTATAGTCATCTTTATCATATTGGAAGCTTGCATCTATATAACCATTTATTATTAGCTCATCTTCCAATCTTCCATATATTAAGAATGCATCCTTAGTTCTTCTTAAGTACTTAAGAATATTCTTAACAGTTGTCCAGTAACTTTCACCGGGATCTGATTAGTATCTGCTGGTCATACTCAAGGCATATGAAACATCTGGTCGAGTACATAACATGGCATACATGATTGATCCTATAGCCGAAGCATAAGGAATCATACTCATACGATCTCGCTCATCAGACGTTATTGGACATTGAGTCTTATTAAGAGTAATGCCATGAGACATTGGCAAAAATCCTCTTTTGGAATTTTGCATGCTGAATCTATTTAGCATCTTATCTATATAAGTGCTTTGACTCAAACTAATCATCCTTTTAGATCTATCCCTATAAATCTTAATTCTAAGGATATAAGCAGCTTCACCCAAATCTTTCATTGAAAAGGATTTCCCTAACCACTCTTTTGTGTTTTACATGATAGGGATGTCATTTCCAATGGGTAAATGTCATCGATATATAATACAAGAAACATTACAGCGCTCCCACTAATCTTCTTGTATACACAAGGTTCATCCTCATTTTTGATAAACCCAAACTCTTTGACTATTTCATCAAAACGAAGATTACAGCTTCGAGAAGCCTGCTTTAATCCATAAATGGATCTTTGTAGCTTACATACCTTTCTAGAATTCTCAGGATGAACAAAACCCTCAGGTTGTGTTATATACATATCCTCAAGTAGGTTTTTATTAAGAAACGTTATTTTAACATCCATTTGCCATATCTCATAGTCATAATATGCAGCAATGGCAATAAGAATCCTTATTGATTTAAGCATTGCCACTGGTGAAAAGGTTTCATCATAGTCAATACCATGAGTTTGTCTGAACCCTTTTGCAACGAGCCTTGCTTTAAAGGTATTTACTTTACCATCCATGTTAGTTTTCTTTTTGAAAATTCATTTACACCCAATGGTTTTAATTCCTTCAGGTGGATCAATCAAGTTCCAAACTTGATTATCATACATGGATTGCATCTCAGATTTCATGGCTTCTAGCCATTTCTCAGATTCTGGACCTGACATGGCATCATGATAAGTAGTAGGCTCATCTTGATCCATGAGCATTATTTTACGACTATCCGTCATGAGAAAACCATATCTCTCAGGCTCATGTCATATCCTATAAGATCTACGTGGTACTTGTGTAACAGGTACAGGTTCCACAATAGTTTGTGAAACTTGTTGAGTTTCCATCAATGGTTCTATGTTATCTTGTGATTCTTGCATTTTTTCAAGTTGTACTTTACTCCCATTGTTCTTTTAGAAATAAATTCTTTTTCTAGAAAGACACCATTTCAAGCAACAAACACTTTGTTCTCGGAAGGGTTATAAAAGTAATATCCTTTAGTGTCTTTAGGATATCCCACAAAAAGACATTTATCAGATTTTTGTGCTAATTTGTCTGAGACTTGACATTTGACATAAGCCTCACAACCCCAAATCTTTAGAAAAGATAAACTAGGAATTCTCCCAGTCCATATCTCATATGGAGTCTTTTTAACCACTTTAGATGGAACTCGGTTCAAAGTGAATGCTACTGTTTCTAATGCATAACCCCAAAAGGATAATGGAAGATCTGTTTGACTCATCATAGATCGAACCATATCTAATTAAGTTCAATTTCTCCTTTTAGATACACCATTCCATTGTGGTGTTCTTGGTTGAGTTAATTGTGAAATAATTCCACAATCTCTTAGATGATTGTCAAACTCCTG
The DNA here is from genome assembly GCA_947683425.1 of Excoecaria cochinchinensis. NCBI lineage: Eukaryota > Viridiplantae > Streptophyta > Magnoliopsida > Malpighiales > Euphorbiaceae > Excoecaria > Excoecaria cochinchinensis. The sequence goes on along the minus strand of CANTUQ010000028.1, from coordinate 3,984,146 downwards.
GCTCAAATATTCATCACCTCGATCAGATCGAAGTGCTTTAAGAGTTTCACTAAGTTGATTTTGTACTTCATTTTGAAAGGTTCTAAACATTTCAAATGATTCATGTTTATGTTTCATTAGATAGACATAGCCATATCTACTGATATCATCAGTGAATGTAATGAAGTACTGAAATGTAACACCCCCTGCCCATACGTAGGGGAACCCATCCGCAAGGGAGTGAGAACCCGTATGAGCAGGGGTGTCACCAAGCAAAACGGTACAAAACATTCATTCAGATAATATAAACATACATAAAAATAGTGAAAATAAAAACCTTAAAAACAAACTGATCATTCATTGATGGAATAGCAATATTCAATACATAACTGTTCTGATACCAACATAATTACAACTTTCAGAGATACATAGTGGAAGCTAAACAAAAGATTAAATACAAAGAGAGATCACTTGTAACACCCCCTACTCACACGTAGGCGATCCCATCCGATAAGGAGTGAGATGCCGTATGGGCAAAGGTGTCACCACGCAGATACATAATATACATACATTCATACAAAAACATACATACTTAAATACAGGGTAATTAAAAACTTTACCAAATCATTCATGAAAGAAGCTGATCATGCATTAATATAACGGGAAACATTATATTACTGTTTAATCAACCAGCAGGTACAAAAGATAATTACATATCCAAAAATATACACTTATACATATGCGAAAGCTATTACAAAATTATCATAAGAGAGTTCTATACAAAAAGAATCCTCAGAATAAAAAAATCAAGCCCTACACTAAAACCCAGCTGTGTTGGCCTGGCTGCGACGACTCTCCCAAGGCAACTCCTTCCGCACCTGCGTGGGTAAACACACCGTGCTAAGCAATAAATGCTTAGTGGGGAAACACATAATTCAAATGGACGGCCATTCATAATGGTCATCAAGCAAATGCATACAGATGGCATAGTCAGAAATATACATTATATAAGAATACGAACATACGAACATATAGAGTCATACATTTGATATAACATAACTATCTTCATAAAATCACATTTATAAACATATTCGGATAATATATTAACATAATAATCAAAACAGTTCAAAGTATTCAAGCACTTGCGGACTCGAGGTAGTGGATAACGAGTGAACGGACAACACTTTACTGGTACGAGCCGATTACAGACAATACCTTACGGGTACGAATCGTAAACCAATTACTTTGTCATTTACAAAACATTTTATTAAAGGGACCTTAAACAAGATCCAAACACATTAAGGGTTCGCGAGGAACCAAATGGGACCTGATCGGGGTCCAAACTGAACAGAGGCTGCAACTAATAGACTCTATTAGGCATGCCTAACTATCCACTAAACTGACTCTAGCAGGTTATACATAATCCATTCAATTCATTCCATAATATTCCAAATCACATATATATATATATATTTACATACATATAGGCACATTCATATCATGGATTCACATTCGTATAGTTCATAGGTTAACAGATATAAGGCTTATAGGCACCCAAAAGAAACTGGAGTTCAAAACCATACCCACACACATCAAGGAAAAACTCATTCAGTATAACTAGGCTGTTGCGCTCGCGACAGAGACCATAGTCTCTTCGCAGCGAGCACGAGACGTACTTTGCGATCGCGGGGAGGAGGGAAAATCCGGGCTCTATCGCACTCGCGACAGTGTCGCGATCGCGACAGAGAGTCTAAACATCGCCATCGCTGGCTTGACACCACAGGCCAGCATTGCGCTATATCGCGATAGTGACGCCGTCGCGCTCGCGACAGAGAGCACACACCACTTTTGCTATTGCGAGCTCACGACAGAGTTGCGTGCTCACGACGGCATAGGCCAAGATCACTGGTCTCTGTCGTGCTCGCAACAGAGTCTGGATTTCCAAAATCTGCAGAATTCTGCAGATTTCTTCCTCTTCCAAAACACACCCACAACACACAAATCACATCCAAATGGTCTCTTACCTCAAATCCAGCCACCCATCAACATCAATATCCATAATATAACATTTATCAACAAGTAATTTAACACCAAACATCAATTCAAACTCACAATCTCACAATTTATCAATACTCACAAATTTGCAGCAAAAACCCATCAATCCTCACAATCACTACAATAATCCAAGCTTATGCAAAATTACCTTACCCAAAAAAAAACCCATAACATACATGCCATAACAAGAGCATATTACAACCCAATTTCCAGAAATCACCAAGAACACATACATGAACATATTTACATACAAAGCAAGAAATTTCCCAAACCTTGAAATTCTTTGCTCCTAATGCTTAGATCCACTAGATCCCGCCTTCTCTTTACCCTTCGGTTCACGAGGAGGCTCAACTAAGCACAACCCAACAAAACCCACAACAAAGTAACTCTAGATTAAAACCCAAATCCAGAAAATATGAAGAAGATGATGAACCAATTGAAGAAAAGAAGAGCAAATGCAATAGACTTACCTCTAAAATGCTAAAGGATGATCAATCCCCACCAACTAAGCTTTGATTCCAAGCTAGGGTTCTTAGAGGAAGAGAAAAGGAAGAAGAAGAGAGTGAGGGGAAGGGAAAACGGGAATGAAGGCAGCCACCGCCCATCCCTCTCTTCTCTTTTCTTTTTCTTTTTCTTTTTCCTAACCCTAGACAAGTGTCACTTCCCTATTAGTGGGATTTGATCACTCACACCCAAAACACATGCATCACATACACACAAGACTCTCCCAACTAATGCACACCCTACAAATGTGTGAACACACACACATAAGCACAGCCCCAAAACACACTCTACAAACATATGAGTAAACACACCCAAGTGCAACCCAACTAATTCACACCCTAACACCACACATGCACCCACATGCTAACAAAACTCTTAAAACATGCATTTCTACCCAAAATGCCCTTTACACATGCCAAAACTCACATAATGCACATGCAAAAACACGGCTCATTCTACTAGGGGGCAAACGGGGTGTGACCACTCTCCCCTACTAACAAGAATTTCGTCCTCGAAATTCTCACCTGATCTAAACAAATGAGGGTACTGAACTCTCATCGACTCTTTCGGTTTCCAAGTCACTTCCTGAACGCCATGGTGACTCCACAACACTTTAACTAGTGGAATCTGCTTGCTTCTCAGTTGTCTCACTTCCCCGGCTAGAAAATCTCTTAGCTCTTCATCATAAGAAAAATCAGGCTGAACTTGTACCTCTTGCACTGACAAATCATGCGACGGATCCGATCGGTACCGACGAAGCATCGAAACGTGAAACACGTCATGCAACTTCGATAACTCCAATGGCAAAGCCAATCTATAAGCCACCGGACTAACTCTTGCCAAGACCTCATACGGACCAATGAAGCGAGGACTAAGTTTCCCTTTTTTCCCAAACTGAAGTACCTTTCTCCAAGGCGACACTTTAAGGAAGACTTTATCCCCAACTTCAAACCGCACATCTTTCCTCTTCAGATTGGCATAAGACTTTTATCGATCCTTAGCTGCCTTCAAATTCTGCTGCACAACTCTAATCTTTTCCTCTATATCTCCAACCAATTCTGGCCCAATCATTGATCGCTCGGATAGCTCGGTCCAACAAATTAGAGTCCTACACTGCCGACTATACAAAGCCTCATACGGTGCCCTATCGATGCTCGACTGATAACTGTTATTGTAAGCAAACTCCATAACCGACACATATCTGTCCCAACTACCTGAAAAATCCAAGGCACAAGCCCTCAACATATCTTCCAAAATATGTATAACTCGCTCGGACTGACCATCTGTCTGGGGATGGAATGCTGTACTGAAGTTCAGCTTGGTATCCAAAGCTCTCTGCAACTCTTTCCAAAATTTAGATCTAAACCTTGGGTCCCGATCTGAAACTATGGACAACGGCACTCCATGCAATCAAACCACCTCATCCACATAGATACTAGCCAACCTGTCCATCGAATAATCCACTCTCACTGGCAAGAAGTGAACTGACTTCGTAAGCCGATCGACTATCACCCAAACTGAGTCATGCTTCTTCTGAGTCAAAGGCAACCCAAAAACAAAATTCATGGCAATGTCATCCCACTTCCACTCGGGAATCGACAAAGGCATGAGCAATCCCGATGGAACTTGGTGCTCAGCCTTTACCTGCTGACACGTCAGGCACTTGGACACAAAATCCACTATGTCTCTTTTCATACCGGACCACCAATAGAACTGCTTTATATCCCGGTACATCTTCTCACTACCAGGATGCATAGTGAAAACTGTATTATGCGCCTCACCCAAAAGCTGTCTTCTTCACTCTTCATTATCCGGTACACACAAATGGTTTCTAAAAAGAAGAACCCCATCCTGAACCGAAAACTTTGACTGCTTGCCCAAACTAACTTCTTGCACAAACCGCTGAAGCTTCTCATCATTTCTCTGAGCATCAACTATCCTCTGTCTCAAGGTAGGCTTCACTCTCAACTGAGCCATCAAAGCTCCATCTGAACCAAACCTCCATCTAAATCGCCTCAGAAATAAAGCAGAAACCGATTTTTGACTCAAAGCATCTGCAACTACATTGGCCTTACCCGAATGGTAATCCACAATGCAGTCGTAATCCTTAAATAACTCGAGCCAACGACGCTGTCTCATATTCAACTCCTTCTGCGTGAGTGTAACACCCCCATCGCCGTCCCCGTTGGAAGGACACCGACGGACGCGCTACATGACGCTCACATATACAGATATACACATGCACAATGCGGAAGCATACATTCATACATAATATACATACGAAAATACAGTTTAATTAAAAACTTACCTTACCTGCAGGCACGGACTGATCATGCAATAACTCACGCACACACAGACACTAAGTTGAAACATACACAGAAGCATACATATAACCATTCAACGGAAGCATCAGTGAAATAATAAAACAAAGGAATAACTAAACATCTAAACATAAAGACATACTAACTATTACATTCCCAAAAGAAAACTCAAGAACGAAACATAATAATTACATATACAATACTACAGAATTACAAAAGCTGAAATACAGAAGCTGAACCAAATACAGAACTTCTAACTCCTACGTGGCCGACCATGCAGAAGTGCGACTCGAACAGAACCAAACCTGCCACCTGCACGGAAAGGAAATCCGTGCTAAGCGATAAACGCTTAGTGGGGAGAACACACAAGAATATTGACGGCCATTCACAATGGTCGCCAAGGCATAACACATTCAAATGGAAAATGCGGATATTCATAGCATATCAATAATCAGGCTGCACAATAAAGGCATTCAATCGATAACTCATAAACAGACCATAAACTCATGTCCAGGATATACCAAAACAGACATAATACAATATACGATACAAATATCATCATGCCGAACTACATACTATAACTCATGCATAAACCTACATGGGTATCAAATGATAGCATCATACCATGCGGAGTCACAAGAGCTATACACATGCAATAAATATCACTAAGTACCCACGCCTGAACTGACAACCCAATCATCATGTTAAGCATACACACTAGTCAAATATCCAAAGGATAACATTTAGAGCATCACAATACCGCTGCACAACTCTAATATATATTAAGCATCATGCAGAAACATTCTGATAACGGAGACTGAAGGCATAACCACTTAGTATTACATTCATATCATCATCATGCAGAGAGTACAGTAATCATCACATACTTACCATCACAGCTGCCTCGGTTCACAAGCTAATATATTAACAAAACATGTTTAAGTCACATACATAAATTCTCTAGTCGCATCATAATCAAAGCATTCAGAAACTTATAACAAATCACATGACGAGTACGGATAATCATGTTAGATATAAAGTCATGCTTCTTTAAAACAGACATACATTCTGAAGCCCATAATCATATTCATATACACATAAACTGATTCCTGAAATCTTTATCATGCCCAAACGGATATCACATTCTGATAGTCATTTCAAAGTAACACAAAGCAGTAAAGCACCTGCTGACTCACAATAGTGGATAACGAGTGTACTGAACTGATTGGTACCTTACGGGTACAAATCGAAAACCACTTTATTTTGTCACAAAAGCATTTTACTGATGGGGGATCTTAACCCGATCCAAATTCATTAAAAAGGATCACGAAGATCCGTACTGAGGGGGGTTCGCGAGGAACCATACGGGGGACCTGATCAGGGTCCAATACGTTCAAAGGGCGCTGCAGCTACTGAAAGACTCTATTAGGCATGCCTAACTATCCACTAGACTGACTCTCGCAGGTCATGCATAAATCATTCACATTACGAATCGCACAATGCATAACTGTATATATACATCATGCATAAGGCAGAGTACAATAGACATATACATATGCTCATAAAGTTGATCAAATCTCATACAATTCCCTTTTGCAAAACATAATACACTTGACATTTAACCATTGTTCTACACATGCCAAGAATCAGGTATAGAAACACTATCATACCAATGATTATCAAAACATAATCCTAAACTTGGATTAGATGAAGATACTAAGCATAAACCATGCACAGTCCAAATTACAATTAACATAACACATTGAGTTTAAGGCTAAAGCATAACAATGTATTCCGACATCAACCATATTATTCAAATAAGTTTGGCATAACAGGATGCCAATCATACTTCATACAAGTCATATACTGGAGCATGCAATAATTCCATTAATTACATCTAACATTAATCCTAATACTAAAGCATATCAGGAGCAAATGGGGAAATCATACTATGCCAATGAGTACAAGCACATAATCTTAATCGCGGGACGATGCAATATACATTTAAGCATGGCAGATTATTCTTAGAGAGGAATTCAATCAAAGACATGCATAACATATTGCTAATCATAACTGAAATAGGCTAACCAATCAGATGAGCAAAATAAGATAGCATACAATAGAGGAAAAAGCCATAAAAGCATTTAAAAGTCATTTTATAATAAACTGGTCACGGGGGAACAAATCAAAACAGAAAAGCTATACAGGAGCATATAACAGTAAGACATAAATTATACAGCAGTGAAGACCCATACAAAAGAAATAGGAAATTCATTTTGGGTTAAAACTGGGCGAAATCGGAAAAAGGAGCTGAAGAGGGGTCGGTCACAAGTCGTGTCATGACTCATGACTGACCTCACAGGAGGGTCACGGCGTGACCTAGTGTCACGTCTCGTGACCTGCTAGAGCGTCACGGGACGTGACTCTATGTCACGCCTGGCCTCACAAGAGTCATGCCGTGACTCTAAGTCACGAGACGTGACTTCCCTCTCACAGAGAGAGGAGTCACGCTTTGCCCTTACCAGAGTCACGCCGTGACTCTAAGTCACGAGACGTGACTCCCCTCTCACAGAGAGAGGAGTCACGCTTCGCGACTGGAGTCACGCTTCGCCATTCATAAGGGTCACGTCGTGACCCTAAGTCACGAGACGTGACTTTCCTCTCACAGAGAGAAGAGTCACGCTTCGCAACTGGGAGTCACGCTGCCCTTCACATGAGTCACGTCGTGACTCTAAGTCACGAGACGTGACTCGCCTCTCACAGAATGCTGGAACTGGAAATTCTACAGAGACGCGATTTTCCATTCCCAGTTACCCAGAACTCCAAGAACTCGATAAATTCATTTTCAATCTCATTCAAAACACCACCAAACTCATCTTACCTTTCAATCGATGTCCCAAACAGCATAAACAAGACAATTGCAACTTAATTGAACAATCAAATCATTAAAACCATGCTTAAACACATTTAATCCATTCTAGAGCATAAACCCTAAAAATACAGTAAGTTCAAAATACAATTACAGTAAGTTCCAAATGTAACAATCTGTTCTTTGATTCAAAGTCATGCATACAAACACAGTACCCAAAACACGACTTGCATAAACTCATCTCAATCATTCAATTACTGGAAATCAAACACTAAAAACCATTCATAATCCAAGAAGAAAATGGGGCAGAGACAAAAACCCAAAACCAAAATAAAGAACACAGAGCTCCCAAACCTCCAAATCACGTTCCAAAATCAGGCTTCCAACTTCAAGATCAAATCTCTCTCTTTTCCTTGCCTTTAACCTTCTTCTTATCACCCAAAGCTTGCACAAACAAAATCCACAGTTACACTTCAAAACCCTAACTCAACCAAAACCAGGAGAAAGAGAAGAAGAAGAAGAAGAAGAAGAAGAACAGAACTTAGAAACTCCAACTTACCTCTTCAAGGCTGACCCAAAACTCAACCAATGCACACACAACTCCAAGCCAAATGAAAGTGAAAGGAAAAGCAGAGAAAGGGAGAAGAGAAGAAGAAGAAGAACGTGAGAGGAGGGGGACGGGAATGCAATCTGTGTTCCCTCTCTCTTCCACTTTCTTTTCTTCTTTTTCCCATTCAATGCCCACCTAACAAACCCACCTGGCAGCTCCTAATAGGACCTCAAAACCCACTCAACTTTTCCAAGACAAAGTACCATACCCTCACATGCACCCAAACCTTTCCTTAATAAATATCTTGTCTTAATGCTCTTTAGTCCTTAGACAAATTACACTTCACTCACTTACACAAATCTTTCTTACAAACTTAATTAACTTATCAATTAGGTCCTTAACACTCCAAATTCTCAAACACAATTTACTGAAATACCCTTTCGATCCCGACTTAGCATGCATAATCCGACCAGGGCTATTTTGGGGTGTGACAACTCTTCCCTCCTAAAAGAATTTCGTCCTCGAAATTCACACCGGCGGAGGAGGGGCCTCCCTTCGAAGCACAATCTGTGGCCCGGCTGCAGTAGAAGTAGGTCCAGCAGTCGCAGTCGTAGCAGCAGGGGGCGCCGACGAGATGGGGATGGCCGCAATGACCGGAGTCGTTGTAGAGGCGCCGGCCGCTCCCCTAGATGCACCAGCGGCTGCTCGAGACGATTGCAGCTCCGACGCGGGCACGAGCTTCCTCCTCTTCCTCTGCTCTTGAGCCCTCCGCTCGGCCTCACGTTTTTGCTTGATCTTTTCACCGAGCTGCTTAGATGCATCACTCCCACCAGCCATCTCAGCTGCACAACAAAAAATAAGCGAGATAAGTCTTTTCGTACAAAAATTCTCCTTATAAAACATTAATAAAGTGCAATGAATGATCTGATGCACGATGTTTGGGTTTTTTCTGATTTAGGGTTTAGGGTTTAGGGTTTAGGGTTTAGGGTTTAGGGTTTAGGGTTTTAGGCCCAAACAAACAAAACTTACTTAGACAAAAGCTTGCAACGTAACTTACCAGAAGAACCTGCAGTCTCCTTCGAATCCTTGCTAGATGCTACAAACTCTGAAGACACTCGAGAAGATCTTAGCAAATCCTCCACATCCTTTCTAGCTTGCCCAGCTAGACTCTCACTCATCTTCTTAGGACAATCGGCAATCCGGTGTTCCATACTGCCACACCTGAAACAAGCACCTGAAAGCTTCCGACATGGACCACGATGTCGCTTCTGACAGTGCTGACATAAAAGCGATACCCACTTCCTACACTTATTCCCATGTTGCTTCTGAAATTGTTGACACACTGAAGGTTCTCGAACCCTCTTCCCTGCTGACACTTCACTAACCGATCCTTTTCTCTTCTGAGGAACATGCCGCACAACTTCTTGAGAAGCACGAGGAGCAGTCAATCTATCCAAAATCCGAATCAACCCTTGCACTAAAGCCCTATCATCAGAAACACGACCAGAATCTTCCACTGGAGAACGCTCGAAAACATTCTGATCAGCACTAACTCGGTTCACACTTTCTGTTGTCTCGCCCGCATTCTCACTAGGATCAGACTCCATCTAGACATGACACAAAACAAGACGCATCTGCATTAGGCCACGACACAAAACCGACTCTCATGTAAAGACTCAACACAAAACAAACAACACACCCAGAACCATCAAACCTGGGCTCTGATACCACTAACTGTAACACCCCCATCGCCATCCCCGTTGGAAGGACACCGACGGACGCGCTACACGACGCTCACATATACAGATATACACATGCACAATGCGAAAGCATACATTCATACATAATATACATGCGAAAATACAGTTTAATTAAAAACTTACCTTACCTGCAGGCACGGACTGATCATGCAATAACTCACGCACACACAGACACTAAGCTGAAACATACACAGAAGCATACATATAACCATTCAACGGAAGCATCAGTGAAATAATAAAACAAAGGAATAACTAAACATCTAAACATAAAGACATACTAACTATTACATTCCCAAAAGAAAACTCAAGAACGAAACATAATAATTACATATACAATACTACAGAATTACAAAAGCTGAAATACAGAAGCTGAACCAAATACATAACTTCTAACTCCTACGTGGCCGACCATGCAGAAGTGCGACTCGAACAGAACCAAACCTGCCACCTGCACGGAAAGGAAATCCGTGCTAAGCGATAAACGCTTAGTGGGGAGAACACACAAGAATATGGACGGCCATTCACAATGGTCGCCAAGGCATAACACATTCAAATGGCAAATGCGGATATTCATAGCATATCAATAATCAGGCTGCACAATAAAGGCATTCAATCGATAACTCATAAACAGACCATAAACTCATGTCCAGGATATACCAAAACAGACATAATACAATATACGATACAAATATCATCATGCCGAACTACATACTATAACTCATGCATAAACCTACATGGGTATCAAATGATAGCATCATACCATGCGGAGTCACAAGAGCTATACACATGCAATAAATATCACTAAGTACCCACGCCTGAACTGACAACCCAATCATCATGTTAAGCATACACACTAGTCAAATATCCAAAGGATAACATTTAGAGCATCACAATACCGCTGCGCAACTCTAATATATATTAAGCATCATGCAGAAACATTCTGATAACGGAGACTGAAGGCATAGCCACTTAGTATTACATTCATATCATCATCATGCAGAGAGTACAGTAATCATCACATACTTACCATCACAGCTGCCTCGGTTCACAAGCTAATATATTAACAAAACATGTTTAAGTCACATACATAAATTCTCTAGTCGCATCATAATCAAAGCATTCAGAAACTTATAACAAATCACATGACGAGTACGGATAATCATGTTAGATATAAAGTAATGCTTATTTAAAACAGACATACATTCTGAAGCCCATAATCATATTCATATACACATAAACTGATTCCTTAAATCTTTATCATGCCCAAACGGATATCACATTCTGATAGTCATTTCAAAGTAACACAAAGCAGTAAAGCACCTGCTGACTCACAATAGTGGATAACGAGTGTACTGAACTGATTGGTACCTTACGGGTACAAATCGAAAACCACTTTATTTTGTCACAAAAGCATTTTACTGATGGGGGATCTTAACCCGATCCAAATTCATTAAAAAGGATCACGAAGATCCGTACTGAGGGGGGTTCGCGAGGAACCATACGGGGGACCTGATCAGGGTCCAATACGTTCAAAGGGCGCTGCAGCTACTGAAAGACTCTATTAGGCATGCCTAACTATCCACTAGACTGACTCTCGCAGGTCATGCATAAATCATTCACATTACGAATCGCACAATGCATAACTGTATATATACATCATGCATAAGGCAGAGTACAATAGACATATACATATACTCATAAAGTTGATCAAATCTCATACAATTCCCTTTTGCAAAACATAATACACTTGACATTTAACCATTGTTCTACACATGCCAAGAATCAGGTATAGAAACACTATCATACCAATGATTATCAAAACATAATCCTAAACTTGGATTAGATGAAGATACTAAGCATAAACCATGCATAGTCCAAATTACAATTAACATAACACATTGAGTTTAAGGCTAAAGCATAACAATGTATTCCGACATCAACCATATTATTCAAATAAGTTTGGCATAACAGGATGCCAATCATACTTCATACAAGTCATATACTGGAGCATGCAATAATTCCATTAATTACATCTAACATTAATCCTAATACTAAAGCATATCAGGAGCAAATGGGGAAATCATACTATGCCAATGAGTACGAGCACATAATCTTAATCGCGGGACGATGCAATATACATTTAAGCATGGCAGATTATTCTTAGAGAGGAATTCAATCAAAGACATGCATAACATATTGCTAATCATAACTGAAATAGGCTAACCAATCAGATGAGCAAAATAAGATAGCATACAATAGAGGAAAAAGCCATAAAAGCATTTAAAAGTCATTTTATAATAAACTGGTCACGGGGGAACAAATCAAAACAGAAAAGCTATACAGGAGCATATAACAGTAAGACATAAATTATACAGCAGTGAAGACCCATACAAAAGAAATAGGAAATTCATTTTGGGTTAAAACAGGGCGAAATCGGAAAAAGGAGCTGAAGAGGGGTCGGTCACAAGTCGTGTCATGACTCATGACTGACCTCACAGGAGGGTCACGGCGTGACCTAGTGTCACGTCTCGTGACCTGCTAGAGCGTCACGGGACGTGACTCTATGTCACGCCTGGCCTCACAAGAGTCACGCCGTGACTCTAAGTCACGAGACGTGACTTCCCTCTCACAGTGAGAGGAGTCACGCTTTGCCCTTACCAGAGTCACGCCGTGACTCTAAGTCACGAGACGTGACTCCCCTCTCACAGAGAGAGGAGTCACGCTTCGCGACTGGAGTCACGCTTCGCCATTCACAAGGGTCACGTCGTGACCCTAAGTCACGAGACGTGACTTTCCTCTCACAGAGAGAAGAGTCAAGCTTCGCAACTGGGAGTCACGCTGCCCTTCACATGAGTCACGTCGTGACTCTAAGTCACGAGACGTGACTCGCCTCTCACAGAACGCTGGAACTGGAAATTCTACAGAGACGCGATTTTCCATTCCCAGTTACCCAGAACTCCAAGAACTCGATAAATTCATTTTCAATCTTGTTCAAAACACCACCAAACTCATCTTACCTTTCAATCGATGTCGCAAACAGCATAAACAAGACAATTGCAACTTAATTCAACAATCAAATCATTAAAACCATGCTTAAACACATTTAATCCATTCTAGAGCATAAACCCTAAAAATACAGTAAGTTCAAAATACAATTACAGTAAGTTCCAAATGTAACAATCTGTTCTTTGATTCAAAGTCATGCATACAAACACAGTACCCAAAACACGACTTGCATAAACTCATCTCAATCATTCAATTACTGGAAATCAAACACCAAAAACCATTCATAATCCAAGAAGAAAATGGGGCAGAGACAAAAACCCAAAACCAAAATAAAGAACACAGAGCTCCCAAACCTCCAAATCACGTTCCAAAATCAGGCTTCCAACTTCAAGATCAAATCTCTCTCTTTTCCTTGCCTTTAACCTTCTTCTTATCACCCAAAGCTTACACAAACAAAATCCACAGTTACACTTCAAAACCCTAACTCAACCAAAACCAGGAGAAAGAGAAGAAGAAGAAGAAGAAGAAGAACAGAACTTAGAAACTCCAACTTACCTCTTCAAGGCTGACCCAAAACTCAACCAATGCACACACAACTCCAAGCCAAATGAAAGTGAAAGGAAAAGCAGAGAAAGGGAGAAGAGAAGAAGAAGAAGAACGTGAGAGGAGGGGGACGGGAATGCAATCTGTGTTCCCTCTCTCTTCCACTTTCTTTTCTTCTTTTCCCCATTCAATGCCCACCTAACAAACCCACCTGGCAGCTCCTAATAGGACCTCAAAACCCACTCAACTTTTCCAAGACAAAGTACCATACCCTCACATGCACCCAAACCTTTCCTTAATAAATATCTTGTCTTAATGCTCTTTAGTCCTTAGACAAATTACACTTCACTCACTTACACAAATCTTTCTTACAAACTTAATTAACTTATCAATTAGGTCCTTAACACTCCAAATTCTCAAACACAATTTACTGAAATACCCTTTCGATCCCGACTTAGCATGCATAATCCGACCAGGGCTATTTTGGGGTGTGACAGTGAGGAGATACTTTAAACTCCTGTGATTCGTAAATATCCTACATCTCTCCCCATACAGATAATGACGCCAAATCTTCAAAGCAAAGATTACGGCCGCCAACTCTAGATAATGCGTAGGATAATTCCTCTCATGTGGCTTCAACTGTCGAGAAGCATAAGCTACTACCTTACCTTCTTGCATCAGAACACAACCCAGACCAACACCCGAAGCATCACTATACATAACAAACTCCTTACCCGATATGGGTTGAGTCAATATAGGAGCTTCAACTAACAACTTCTTCAACTGCTCAAAACAAGCCTGACATCTGTCTGACCATTCAAACTTAACTCCTTTCCTCAACAATCTGGTCATCGGACCGGCCATCACTGAGAAACCCTTAATAAATCGACGGTAATAACCCACCAAACCGAGGAAACTCCTCACTTCCTGAACATTCCTAGGCGCTTTCCAATCCACTATCGCCTCAATCTTGGCTGGATCCACTTGGATACCCTTAGCTGAAACTATATGGCCCAAAAATGACACTTCCCGAAGCCAAAAATCACACTTGCTAAGCTTAGCAAATAGCCGATGCTCTCTCAAGACTTGCAAAACTAACCGAAGATGCTCCTCATGCTCATTCTCATCCTTGGAATACACCAAGATATCCTCTAAACACTCTGTTCATCAAATCCATGAATATCACTGGAGCATTAGTCAAACCAAATGGCATCACAAGGAACTCATAGTGGCCATACCGAGTACGGAATGCAGTCTTAACCACATCGTCATCCCTGACCCGAAGCTGATAATACCCCGACCGAATATCTATCTTGGAAAACACACCTGCACGCTGAAGTTGATCAAACAAATCCTCGACTATAGGCAACAGATACTTATTCTTCCCTGTAACCTTGTTGATCTGCCTGTAGTCGATACACATCCTCAAGGATCCATCCTTTTTCTTAACAAACAAAACCGGAGCTCCCCATGGAGATATGCTGGGTCGAATAAACCCCTTATCCAATAGCTCTTGTAGTTGAGTTTAAAGTTCCCTCAACTCCACAGGAGCCATCTGATAAGGTGCTTTCGATACAGGTGTGGTAGAATCTCAATGGCTAACTCAACTTCTCTTTCTGGAGGCAACCTAGGCAAATCACTCGGGAAAACATCACTAAACTCCCGCACCATAGGGATATCCTCAATCCTTACTTGATCCCTCTTGGAATCCAAAACCACAGCTAAGAAGGCCTCACAGCCCTTCCTAATAAACCTCTTGGCTTGCATCGCTGAGATCACAATACTACAGAACTAGCTCCTAAACCCCTTACAAACACTAGAAATCTGTTCCTATCCCGAAGTATAAAGGTCTTCCTATGGCAATCAACCACAGCCCGATGCTTACCCAACTAGTCCATACCCAAAATCAGGTCAAATTCTTTGAAAGGCAACTCTATCAAGTCTGCAGAAAACTCAATTCCCTCAACTAATAGGGGACAACTCCTATAAACTTTACTCGCATTGACACTATGTCCTAATGGATTGGTCACACAAATCTCATAGTCTAACTGATCTACCGCATGCAACTTATCAATAATCTTATCCATTCATAAATATGAGTGTGTGGAACCAGGGTCTATTAGAGCATACAATTCAGTGTCATGGAGTAGGAACTTACCAGCAATCACATCAGGGGCATCCTGCTCCTCTCTAGCTCTCACAACATAAGCTCTGGCTACGACTGGTGAAGGACGCTCAACTGTCTCCGAAATAGCTCCATCTCTAAGTCGACCGCCTCGACCTCTACCTCGGCCCCTACCACGGGCAACCTGCGTAGCATTAGATCCAACTCCACTAGCCCCTCTATGTGAACTCGAATCCTCATTCACCTGTGGACAGTTAGCCAAACGATGCTCGGTGCTCCCACATCTAAAACACCCGCCAGTGAGCCACCTACACTCACCCCGGTGAGCCTTACTGTAGTGCGAACAAATAGGCATTGGCTCAGATCTACCACCCCTGCTAGAACCAGACTCAGCTGCTGAACCTTGCCTTCTACCCCTTGAGCCTGAACCAGATGATAACTGATCTTGCGGATCCCTTGCTCTCTTACCCGAAGACGAAGAAGAAGAACCACCCCGAGACTAATTCCTCCTCTGAGCTCTCTCTCTCTTAGCACCGACTTTGACCTTTCAGCCCTCATGGCAGCATATGCAATCTAAGAAGTCCCGAACACATCTCTTGTCTTTGGGCTCAAAGAGGCTAGAGGTTTACCCTCCAAGACACCTCTTATGTCACGAGACTTAGACATCAAATCCTAGGCTCCAAGGGAGAGAGGTTCTTCCTCCAAGACCCCTTTGGCTTGCCCAAAATGGATAAAAGCGTTGTCTTTGGGTTTAAAGAAATGAGAGGTCTATCCGATCATTCATTGGAGTAAGACCTCCAAGACCCTTCTTATGCCCTAAGACTTAACAAATCCTAGGCTCCAAGGGAGAGAGTTCTTACTCCAAGACCCCTTTGGCTTGCCCAAAATGGATAAAAGTGCTGTCTTAGGCTCTCCGAGGCGAGAGAAACTTTCCCAATGTTTTATTGGGTGGCGACTCCATGAAACCTCCTTGTTGCGCAAAATAGACGCACTTGTAATTCATTGCAAGTTGTCAACGGACCTCAAATTCCCGATCGCCCTCGAGCGGGCGGTCAAAGGGCCGGCTGCGGGTCCGGTGCGCATCACAGTGGCAACTCCACTGGGGAAAAATGGCTCGAGACTTCAACTTGAAAATACCTTGATTATCCTTTACAATTAAGTTTTAGTTTATGAATTTCACTTTATCTCAAAATTGCATATCATCTCATTAGAGCCTTAGATTAAGTTAGTTTGGTCCCTTCTCAACCCCGGTGCGTTCCTGAAGCACGGCTCTATTTTCACTCAATCTAGGGAAGTGTTAAGGATAATCACCAGCCCAAGCCTCGTACCATCAAGGTATATCAAATGGTGACCCGATCGATCGTTATGCTCGTGATGAGCTAGACCCGTCGGTAGGGATCATGCTTGGGTAACCCAAAAATATCATCACCCTTTGACTAAAGCTCTTGTAATGGCAATAGATACTTCAACTAGGTGAAATGTACCGTGATACTATGCTTGCTATATGGGCCATCATATATTGGATGAAGTCAATTTAATTAAATGGTCTTCATTAAAGGCTTTCATGCTCCGGTGGGCCCATCTTAGTTAAGTTAAATTATTTAAATACATAATGGCCAAACACCCATACGTATGTACATTAGATGAGAGCTGTTATGCTGCCGGTTTTCCATTGTGCACCATACGTGTCCATTGGGTTCCCCGTTAACCCATGTATCAAGCCCACCTAGGAAAGAGACTGCACCACCATGTGTGTGGGAGATATAAGGTTGGAAGGATCTATCTGCTTGCATGTGTTTATCTATGTTGCATCAGCACGAGCATGCATTGCATTTTAATCATGCATCATCTTAATAATTTTCGCATTTCAGCCATCATAGATTATCCTGGGTGGTTTAGAGGTACCGACGGACGGTTAAGAAGGACTCCGCTTTTGGGGTTAACAGAGTTAGTGTCAGATCAGAGTTTAGATTCAATCTTAGAAGACAGTGTGGGGTTTTCTTCCGAATCATCAATAGAAGTAAGCATGGCTAATCTATCAAATGAGTCTGATCCAACCCGGGCAAAAATTGCTAAAGAGGTAGGAAAGAGAATGGAGGAGTTTGAAGCCCGAATGATTGCAATGATGGGCAATCTTACCACCACCATAGCTAGGCAACAAGTTGCTGCTGCCCCTATCCGGATGCGAGCTGAACAAGAGGCTGTTAGAGAGGAGCTCCCTGCTACAGTTAACCAACCAGTGGTCGATCCACCTATTGTTGAGCAAAGAGTACCTGCACCTATTTAGCACAGAGAGGGCCCCAGGTCTGAAGCTGAGTTTGGGGGAGATGAGAAAGAGGAGCATACAGTAACTAAAGAAAAGTCACCGAAATTGGAGGAGGCAATGTGGAGGAAAATGGAAGAGAGGTTTGAGGCCATAGCAAGGATGATGACCATGGAAAAAGGAATGGACCCGGAAGACCGAGAGCTGGATGGGGATGACCTGATTCCTCAGAACTTTAAGATGCCGGACATTCCTAAATTTGATAGCACCTCTGACCCTGCCGCACACATCAAGCAATACTCGCTAGTCATGAAGGGCACGACCTTAACAAGAAAACAAAAGATAGAGTATTTTTTCTTGAGTCTCACAGGAGCTGCCATTGATTGGTATCATGGGCTTGACAGGAGGTCCAAGGAGGATTGGGACTTGCTGAACGAATAGTTTCTTAAGCAGTACGATTGCAGTACCCGGATGGAGGTCAATTTGAAAGATCTCGAGTTGTTACAGCAGAAGGTTGGGGAGTCCTTCCACAAGTACCTTACTTGGTGGAGGAACCGGGTTATGGAGATGAAATGCAAACCGGACACTTTTGATCAGATCTGATTATTCATTCGAAATGCCAGCCCGTACTTTAGAGATGGACTAAAAATGAAGGGACTGAAAGACTGGGAATCCCTGAAGGACATTGCCATAGAAGCAGAAGGTGAATATTTAGCTAAGAGGGCAAACAGTGAGTCCTATGCCAGGAAGGGATACAACAATCAAGGGACAACCAAGTCAGTAAGTTCAAGCAGTGGTAATAGAGGTGGGAAGACAGCTGAGGTGTCTGCAACAGGAGTGAATCAGAGGTATTTCTCCAACTTGGGTAGGCCTTTATCATTGGTGCTAAAGAGGCTAGTAAAAGAAGGAAATCTGCGACCCCTATCACCTAGGCCGGCCAAGACCCAGGGACAGCCAGGGCACAAGGAAAATGAATATTGTGCATTTCACCAACATACCGGGCATTTGACAGACGATTGTATAACGCTAAGACATCGGGTCCAAGCTCTAATTGACAACAAGAAGATCATCGATCCTGAGAAGAGAGAAGGCAAGAAGAAGTCCAGCTATAATACAGTGCCACCTCCAGTCTTTATGATTGGATCGAGCCTACCAAAATGGTACGTGATGCAAGATTTATATGGAAATGAGTATGTCGCTATTACTCGCCCTGCGGTGAATGAAGAAGGGATTTCCGTGGCAGCGATAGACTGTTGGTCCACTAGTGAGAGTGGAGAAGATGAAGACGATGAGAAACATGGAGAGTTCACGGATCTGTGGGATTCGGAAGAGGAAGAAAGAGTAGAAGCAGTAACAAGAAGTGGGAGGGTAGTCCCAAAAGTTGAGAAGCAGCAGGACCCAGCACAAGCAATCGCAGAGAAGGAGCCGGAAGAAAATTCAATAGTGAAGCAATTGAAAAAGACCACGGCTCAGATATCTATTTGGGACCTCTTGAGACAGTCCCCCTCTCACAGACAAAAATTAGTTGAAGCATTAAGTGTATCCACCGTAGCAACTACAATCTCTCCATCTGAGCTGTTAGACCTTGTTAAGGGGGGATCTGGGGAGAAGCTGGTATTTTTTGATGCAGATTTACCAACAGAGGGTCACAACCATAACCGGCCTTTGTACATCAAGGCACAGATCAATGGCAAACACACCGCTTGCATCATGGTTGATGACGGGTCATCAATAAATGTTTGCCCTTTGGTGGTGCTTCAGGCCTTTGGGATGGATGAGAGTATGCTAAGCATGTCCGATTTGACCATCACAGCCTACGATAACTCCAGGAGGCAAGCATTGGGAACTTTCAAAGCTGTAGTAAATACGGGGCCCATTGAGACAGAAATGGATTTTGTGGTTTTGCCGATCCCAGCAAACTTTTCAGCTCTACTTGGTAGACCGTGGTTCCACAGGTTAGGGGAGTACCATCCACCTTACACCAGATAATTAAGATACCCCATGAAGGAGAAGTAGTGACCATTAAAGCAGCAAGAGAGAACCAAGTGTCTGCCTTGGAGATCTCTAATCAGCTATTCAGTGGCTTTCATGTATCGATGATCGGAGAAGAGCAAAGTTTAGAAGGTAACCATCAGGTGGTGAACATGCTAAAGAAGATGCACTTCCTCCCAGGGGCTGGTTTGGGCAAAGAGTCACAAGGGTTGCAGGATGCTATCACTACACATGGTCAGAAAGACCGAAAGGGGTTGGGCTACAAAGGAGAGAATGGTAAGAAGAAAGTGTTACAGAAGATCCCCCATATTTCGGAGAGCTTTGTGCCATCATCATCGGTTTGTGCTTACACCGGAGAAGAAGAGCCGCAGTTGATAGATGGGAAGATCACACCGGGTTTTGAATTTTTCAACGATGTCTTTGATTGGGAGATCAGAGTTGTTAAAGCTGTAGAGAACTTTTGGGACGAGGATTTTATGACCCAATGCAGCGTTTGGGACAGGGATGAGCCCGAAGAGATTGTAACTGATAAGCTGTTAGCCACCAAACTCAAAGGGAAGGAGAAGATGATAGAACCAGAGCTGAAAATTAAAGATCTCAAGATTTTACAAAGTCAAGAAGCCAAAGCACAGTCGGCTGTAGCATCGGCGTCGACTGAAGTTGATAGTCATTTAGATTCTCTTTTTATGCCAGAACTCTTTGAGGACAATGTTAATGTTTCTGATTATGTTAATGAGATGAACAACTTTGCTTACCTGTGTGATGTTTTTGATGATTTCATTTCGCATGATCATAAGCATGATGCATTCATTTTTTATATTAATTCAACTAGCACAACCGCATTTAATCTCGGAACTTTGGAAAATCCAAAGGAAATTTTGATAGTATCAGACATAACTCCTGAAGAGAGAATAAAATTTGAGAGAATATTAAAAAAATATGAAAAAGTCTTTGCCTGGACCTATGAGGATATGCCGGGAATAGATCGAGATGTTGCCGAACATGCCATCCCAACTTACCCAGGGTTTAAACCAATCAAGCAAAAGCTTCGGAGATTTAGGCCAGAATGGGTGCATAAAGTAAAGGAGGAGATCCATAAGCAGATTGAGGCCAAGTTCCTAATAGAGGTTCAATACCCGATCTGGCTCGCTAACGTGGTTCCTGTAGCCAAGAAAGATGGTAAGGTTCGGGTATGCATTGACTATCGAGACCTGAACAAAGCTTGCCCTAAGGATGATTTCTCGCTGCCTCATATTGATATGCTAGTGGATAGTGCTGCTGCTTGTATGATGTACAGCTTTGTGGATGGATACGCAGGATACAATCAAATCCTTAACAAGATAGTGGACTGGATTAAGACATCCTTCATCACTGAGTGGGGAATATACGCCTATCGGGTTATGCCTTTTGGGTTGAAAAATGCAGGAGCGACTTATCAGAGGATGGCGACTAAAGTTCTCAATGACTTAATCCATAAAGAAGTAGAGGTGTATGTAGATGACATGATGATTAACTCGGCCACTAGAGAAGGTCACTTTGAGGCTTTAGAAAAGTTATTCCAAAGGATTAGTAAGTATAATCTGCGCCTCAATCCCAAGAAATGTATCTTTGGGGTTACCTCGGGTAAGCTATTAGGTCATGTGGTAAGCCAGAGAGGAATTGAAGTAGATCCCGACAAAGTCAAAGCCATAAGAGAGATGCCAGTACCCCAGAAGGAGAAGGACGTTAGAAGCTTCCTTGGAAAGCTTCAGTACATCAGCCGGTTTATTGCCAAGCTAGCTTCAGTATGTGAACCCATTTTCAAGCTTCTTAGGAAAAATCAGCCGGTGATATGGAATAATGAGTGTCAAGTGGCTTTTGATACTATCAAAGATTATCTCTTAAATCTGCCAGTCTTAAGACCACCATGTCATGCTAAGCCACTAATCTTGTATCTAGCTGTAGAGGATAATTTCGTGGGTGCCATGATGGCTCAAGAGGATGATTTTGGTGTGGAGTTTACGGTTTACTATCTTAGCAAAAAGTTCCTACCATACGAAGCCAGATATGTAGAGGTGGAGAAGATTTGCTTAGCAGTTATGTGGGCTTCTAAGAAGTTGCGACACTACTTTCATTCCTTTAGGGTACAGGCAGTAGCCAAACATAATCCTCTTAGATACCTCCAAGAAGCACCCTCTCTACTAGGGAAGATGGGAAGATGGTTACTGCTGTTGCAGGAGTTCGACATTGAATACATAACCAAGAAAACCATTAAAGGAAGAGCTGTAGCAGAATTCTTAGCCGAGCATCCTATTGAGGGAGATCAGTTTGAATACAACTTTCCTGATGAAGATGTCACGACCATAGCAGTGCAAGGGTGGCAGCTATTCTTTAATGGAGCAGTCAATAATAAAGGAGCAGGCGTAGGAGTTATTCTTACGATCCCAGATGGTGAAAGGCTACCATTGGCTAAGAAGCTGAGATATAAGGCTACCAATAATGAAGCAGAATACGAAGCTTGCATCTTTGGATTGGAAGCATTGCTCGCTTTGGGGGCAAAGACCGCGGAAGTATTTAGAGATTCTTCCTTGGTAATTCATCATATCAGAAGGGAGTGGTCAGTCATGGAAGAAAGGTTTTTGCCTTATGTGAAGCACTTGAGAATGTTGAGCAGACAGTTTGAGACTTGAACTTTTCACTTCATCCCCATAGACAAAAATTAGTCAGCTGATGCTCTAGCAACTTTAGTGTCTATGTGGAATAATCCAACAGGAGTTGCGATGAAACCTGTGCTGATTTATAGTTCAAAAAGACCTTGCTTTGAAGCTGAACAGGTGATGGACATTGAGGCCGCTGATGGAAATCCATGGTATTATGACATTCAGAATTATTTAGAAAGGTCAACTTTTCCAGAGGAAGCCATGGAGAAGGATCAAAGGATGATCAGGAAGCTGTCCACTCAATTCATCAGTGTCGATAGCACTTTGTACAAAAGGCAAGCGGAATGTTTCCAGTTAAGATGTCTCGCAGAGAAAGAAGCTAAAAGAGTTATGGAAGAGATTCATGCCGGGATCTGTGGAGTTCACATGAATGGATTAGCCTTAGCAAAGAAGATCATGCGCCAAGGGTTTTATTGGCTCACAATGGATACAGATTATTCAAAATTTGTGAAGTAATGCCAGTTATGCCAGCAATATGCGAACTCGATGCATGTGCCAGTTTTAGAGTTACATAATTTGACATCTCCATGGCCATTTGCATCTTGGGGAATAGACATCATAGGCAAAATCTGCCCTACAGCTTCTAACGGGCACAGGTTCATTATAGTTGCCATTGACTACTTCACTAAGTGGGTTAAAGCTGAATCTTTCAAGAAAGTTGATGCAAGGGATATGGCTAAATTCATCGAGCGAAATCTGATATGCAGATATGGTCTCCCACATCACATTGTGTCTGATAATGGGGTGCAATTCCTATCAGAAACTAAGTAGATGCTCCAGAAATATGGAATCCAACATCATAAGTCTTCTCCCTACTACCCCCAGGCCAATGGTGCGGTTGAAGCAGCAAACAAGAACATGAAGAGGATATTGGCCAAGATGGTTCAGAGCTATAAAAACAGGGCTGAAAAGTTACCCTTCGCACTTTGGGGATATAGAACTACAATCAGAACCTCTACGGGGGCAACACCATTCTCTCTAGTATATGGAACTGAAGCAGTCCTGCCGGTTGAAATTGAGTTGAAGTCTTTGAGGGTAGTCATGGAAGCCGAGATTCCAGAGACAGAATTGGCGCAACAGCGTTTATCACAGCTAAATTTGCTAGATGAAGATAGGTTGCGGGCCTATTACCACAATCAAGTTTATTAGAAAAGGTTGGCTCGGTCATTTGGCAAGAAAGTACGAAAGCACCCGTTGAAGGAGGGGGATTTGGTCTTTAAGATGATGAGGTCGGGAGTGCCGGACATACGCGAAAAATTCAGGCCCACTTGGGAAGGTCCGTTCGTTTTAAAGAAGCTGCTAACAAAAGGAGCAGTAATTTTGGCAGATAATGATGGGAATGAGTTCAAGGACCCGGTCAATGTTGATAGAATTAAAAGGTTCCATGGCTAAAGACCAAAAATAAAAAGAAGATAATAAATGCCCCGCGGGTCGAAAACCGAAAAAAGTCGGCCTTGCTAAAATTGAGCGCCCTGTCAGGGTGAAAACCAAAAAAAGGCATCCTAGGAAAAAATAAAGGGCCAAGAGAAAATATTCAATCGAGAAAACTCGAGAGAGCCGATTGATAACAGGAGTTTGATGCTGACAAAATCCACTCCAAGATTAGGTGTAGTCATAAGCTTTTTGAATTCTTGTCAAATGAAAATCATGTATGATGAAATCATATAGAAATGTACACAATTTTGCAATGAATAAAAGAATATATTTTCATTGATCTTTTAGTTCTGTCTTAAAAAGAGATATACCAATTGTTCATCTAATGATTATTGCTCAGTCACTTCATCGAATATGTGCTATTTGCTCTTAACAGAAGCTTTGATGACAACCTTCTCTAAAAAAAAAGCGGTTAGAGATAAAAACCGTAACTGGCTCTCTAAGTAAAAGTTAGGCCAAAGGGCAGGGTGAAAACCTGGAAATAGGCAGTCTGCCCTACAAAAAAAAACAAAGTAAAATTAACAAAAGCCGCTATATTGGATTGGGTCCATTCCAGGCAAAAATTAGGGCAAAAATTAGGCAAAGGGTTGTGTGAAAATCCCTTAAGGGACGCATTTCCCGCAAAGAAAAGCTAGTGTGAAAATCCACAAGGGACGCATTACCTTTAAAATAATGACGATCAATGCCTGGAGCGATAAGGCGGCGTTATTTCAGATGAGCCTCTTTCAATCAGATAACACACAGCACAGAACATGAATCAGAATCCCAGGTAAATGATCATTGACTAGGGGGCAAAGGATGTACATCGGAGGTCTCTTTCAGAAAACTTGTCAACGATCCTCGGGATTCTGGGGGCATGGTAGAGCAGGCAAGCTATAGCCTCAGCAAACCTTGGACCACCTAGGGCACGATCTATACATTCTTGCAAGCATTTGGATTCCATATCATGCACACATGATTGCTTGTATATTTCTACACATACAATCTAGCAGGAGAAATCGACGGGGAACACCAACAAGAGCCGAGTGACGACACCAGTCCAAACGTCCAAAGGAGCACAGCTCCAAAATTCACAAAGGTTAGCACGATGGCGGCACTACCCACAAGAGGTTAGCAGGACCACGGCACTACAAATTCACAGAGGTTAGCACGATGGCGACACTACCCACAAGAGGTTAGCACGACCACGGCACTACAAATTCATAGAGGTTAGCACGATGGCGGCACTACCGACAAGAGGTTAGCACGACCATGGCACTAAAAATTCACAGAGGTTTGCACGATGGCGGCACTACCCACAAGAGGTTAGCACGACCATGGCACTACCAATTCACAGCAGTTAGCACGATGGCGGCACTACCCAAAAGAGGTTAGCACGACCACGGCACTACCAATTTACAGCAGTTAGCACGAAGGCGGCACTACCCACAAGAGGTTAGCACGACCACGGCACTACCAATTCACAGCAGTTAGCATGATGGCGACACTACCCACAAGAGGTTAGGACAACCATGGCATTACCAACTCACAAATGGTTAGCACGATAGCGGCGCCACCCACAAGAGGTTAGCGCACCCGTGGCACCACCAGTTACAACCAAAAGACAGCTTGCCTATAACACGGCAACAGCTACTATCATGACTCCATCCAGCAGGAAGGTCGCCGCTTTAGGTACGCGCTTCTTTCCTTTTTCACGAATTTTTGCTCACCTAGGCACCTATGCACTAGCCTCCCCAAAATTGGGGGCAACTGTAGAAGCCGTGTCTCGAGTAGCCTTGATCAGGATTACCCGATGATGAAATTTAGCTACGCCGGCTTATAGGCGAAAAGATTGGAGCTCGGAAGTGATTTTCCTTGTCTTTTTGATGAGTAAAAAGTGTATTTTAAAATATATTTTTAATTATTTTGGAGAAGAAAAAGCGTGTTTTAGGTTGAGGGTTTTTAAAAAAAAAAATAAAAAAATTTCGCGAAGGACGGGACGCGGCGGTGCGCAGCGCGTCGTGAGCGCACTGCGCGCGTAGTCGCCCCTCTCACCCCATTTCGCCGAGTTTTCACCCCCCACTCGATTTTTAATGATTTTGGACGGTGTTTGGGTCGTTTTTGGGTAGTTTTTGAGTTTAAAAAAGAGTGTAAAAATTCAGAACAAGGGGAGGACGAATTAGAGAGACTTGGGAGAGAAAAAACTGAATTTTTGAGCTTTTTAGTTGAGGGGAAAAATCCATCTTGTACACTTGCTTCCAAGGGTGTTTTTTTAAGTTTCCAAGTTATTTTTCAAGCATTTTTCACAAGGAAAAGACAAGGAATTCAACACTTCTACCTTCAATTCTTCAAGATTAAATTTGAGGGTAATTATTCATGGCTTAACTCCTTAATTCTCTTGTTGATTTTAATTTCTTTTGTTTCCAATTAATTTTTAAAAATGTAAATCCTTTTAGTCCTCATAATTTTCTTCCTATTTTATCTTTAATTGTTTATGTAACAAGTAAATTCTTTTAAATTCTATTATATTATTTTAATGTCAAATTGTTTTTTGTACATATCAATATTATTATAATTATTTATTTGATATATTGAGCACAGTTAATATTTTTTTTATTATTCTTATGCATGTTAAATTGCATCATAATTATTCTTATGCATGTTATATTTTCATTACACATATTATCCTTTATGTCATATTATTTCTTTGGCTTAATTTCTAACATGAATTTCATTTTTTATTTTTGGTTGCAAATTGTTATTTTACTCTTATTTGAGCATCCATGCACGTGAAGGAGGAGATGCGGGGTTCGGTATCTTCTTTATACATTTTAATTCTCATTTCGTTTATATTTTTTAATTTCCTTGTATATACTCATTAAGTAAAATGGTTTTTTTTATGCACGCCCAAATAAAAATCACAAGAATATTTCTACTAAATTAAACTTGGATTTTTCATAATAAATGGGACCAATGTCCTAATTTTCATCCCAAATAAGTCACCACATCCAAAACATTTTCTTTAAATACACATGCGGGGACCAAAGTCCTCATAGTTAATAAATTCCCCGATTTTATATATGTTTGCACTTTTTTAAATGGGAGTTGTATTCCGCTCCTAGTATTATTGTAATTTACTTTTAATATTTTACTGTTTTCAATGTGAATATTTGTGCCTTTTAATTAAAATTGCATCGTGTGGAGAGAGAGCGAACTAATAAACTCAAAACCAAATTGTAAAATTAATCAAGGTAGAAATAGATGAGAAGTCCCGAACCCATCTCTGGTCTTTGGGCTCAAAGAGGCTGGAGGTTTACCCTCCAAGACACCTCTTATGTCACGAGACTTAGACATCAAATCCTAGGCTCCAAGGGAGAGAGGTTCTTCCTCCAAGACCCCTTTGGCTTGCCCAAAATGGATAAAAGCGTTGTCTTTTGGTTCAAAGAAGCGAGAGGTCTATCCGATCATTCATTAGAGTAAGACCTCCAAGACCCTTCTTATGCCCTAAGACTTAACAAATCCTAGGCTCTAAGGGAGAGAGGTTCTTACTCCAAGACCCCTTTGGCTTGCCCAAAATGGATAAAAGCGTTGTCTTAGGCTCTACGAGGCGAGAGAAACTTTCCCAATGTTTTATTGGGTGGCGACTCCATGAAACCTCCTTGTTGCCCAAAATAGACGCACTTGTAATTCGTTGCAAGTTGTCAACGGACCTCAAATGCCCGATCGCCCTCGAACGGGCGGTCACGGGTCCGGCGCGCGTCACACTTGTTAGTGTTAGCCCTAGCCCCAATACATTGTAATAAAACACTTTAGCTAATAAATGAGGCATTTGTTTTATCCATTATATTCCTATGCATGTCAATTGATAGAACTATCCAAGAATGTTATTTCAGTTTAAGTTATCATGTGTGAGGCACATGGTTGTAAGACCTTGAAACAAATGAGACTTCATTCTAAATATCCCTAGTCAGTCATTGTTATGGGAATAACAAATGAATTAAGACTAGTATGCTCTCTCTGATAAATTGAGTTCTGTCTTACGGATCATAAGGACAAGAGTGTCAATCAGAGATCATAGATAGATGTTTACAATATGGTATCTGGATTCGATCCATTAATGAGAACACTACATGGTACAAGTCATAAGTGTTTCTCATATGCAAGTTTTGTATTGGAGTTCTTAGACCTGAAATCTCTATGAAACTCTTTATGAATTACTGTGTACTTTGACATACACCTAACGTGCTCGTAATAGAGTGACAAGTATGGGTATGCTTGGGTATACATTGATTCATGTCAGAGAGCATGAGAGAAGTGAAGGGATTACCCCTCTCTATAAGAGAGAAAATATCATCGGCCACTTGATCAGTGAACTGAGAAGTGTATGGCCATACCGAGATGTAATAATGTGTAACCATTATTTATCTGAGAGTTCAGTGTCACTGGAATATGAAGAAAGGAATTAACTTACACATGAGGATGACTTGTTCCATGCCTTATGTTAATTCTGATATTTATGGGTAAGGGACTATACAAAATTGCATTAGGTCATCAAATGCCATTTGCATTTTCATTTAATTTGGAATGCTATAAATATCTTGCTAGAGAATATATATAGCCTTTGAATTAATTCATTAATTCAATTGCCAATATTAAATGGACCTATAGGATCGTACACAAAGCATTGGGCTTAAAATATTTAAATAAGGCATTGAGCATTAATTTGGGCTTTTAATAAAAGTCAAGCTAATGTATGTAATGGGTATTAATTGCTATTGGACCTTGGTCCATGAGAGAGGAAGATTTCGGCCCACATGGTTTAATGTCAATTAATTTAATAATATTGATTAAGTTAATTGAGTATTAAATCATAATTGAATTTTAAATTCAAAAGGGTTTAAATTAATGTTTGTTACTTATCTATAGGAAGTGTTTAAGGTTGAATAAACTACTTTGAGGTGGTAAAATTCGGTATAAACACTTGCCATAAGATGAGGATAAAGATTAAAAAGAAAAACCCTAGTAAAAAGAGATAGTAGGCGTGAACTTCCCTCTCTCTCTCTCAAAATATTTTCTTGGCCGAAATACATAAGGAGAAGAATTCTTTCTTGCTTTCTTGTGTGATTAGGCATTAATAGCACCAAAAGAAAGTGCAAGATCAAAAATCTTGTAGCTATAACCCTTGCAATTACAAAATACTTATATTGAGAGCTAGCATTCTCGGTTTTAAGCCTTGCTTGAAAGTGTGTGTGTGAGCATAGAGAGGATTGGCGCAAAGGCTATTCCTTGGCATTGGTGGTGAAGATCAAAGGTGGACAATATCATCTTAGTTGCTGGTCATCATCAAATTCATTTCGGAATAGGCATCTAAAGTTGTAAGTTTTTAAAAACCCTAAAAGTGCATGTTTCGATTCTTGTCGTGGATTTGTTTGATGTGTATGATCGTTTTTCGATATTTTTCCGCTGTGTTATCTACATACA
The DNA here is from genome assembly GCA_947683425.1 of Excoecaria cochinchinensis. Taxonomy (NCBI): domain Eukaryota; kingdom Viridiplantae; phylum Streptophyta; class Magnoliopsida; order Malpighiales; family Euphorbiaceae; genus Excoecaria; species Excoecaria cochinchinensis. The sequence continues at coordinate 3,954,586 of CANTUQ010000028.1, read as the reverse complement.
CATACCATGACTTATTGCTTCAGTGGTATCAGAGCCTAAACATGCTTATTTTAGTGCTTTAGATGCATGAAATAATTAATTAAAAATCGTTACTTTTAATACATGCAATGCTGAAATTTTCTGTTTTGAGTTTTTTGCATTGTTTTGGTGTAAAAACGATTTTAATTGATTAGATAGGTATTATAATTAATATGACATGTTAATATACTGTCCTAAGATGTTCTAGGAGCTTTTATTGGTCAGATTTAATTGGTAATACCTGATGGTATATGTTAATATTAAAACTAGGTGCTTTTTGGCATGTTAATTGTTAGTTTAACAACTAGTTTTGAATATTAAATGTAAAAACGTTTTTGGCATGTTTGTAAGTGGTTTTTAATGATTAAATATCAGGTCTGGACATTTTTAAAATTTGGTTTTAATTCTGGTCCATGACAATTTAATTGATTAATTTTAATATCACTTAAAACAATGACTAGTTTGTGTTTGTTACATGTTTAATCAACATTGTTTGTTTTGATTTGATTAAAATGGTAAAAACACATTTAGATCAGATTGGTACAATATATTAAATCATTTTTATGACCTTATTTGAATTATTAATTGACTCATAAAATTGATTTAAGGGTTTGTGCATTTTTTGTGGCATCACATAAGCATTAAACAACTAGTTTTGTTGTTTGTTTGTTTTTATATGTATGCCGTGTATCATATATATGTTCTTCATGTTTTAATTCATGTCGGTATATATTATATATGTTTTTTTAATGTTTATGGGCAATATGACATAAAATTAAAAATGGAAAAATTGGAAATTATACTAGAGTTGATTTATAGCACAAATCTAACTAGTTTGTGTTTTGGGCTTTTAAGAGAACTTATTCAATAAGAGGATTTAGTCCATTGGGCCTCGGCCCAGGCCCATCATGGGGTCATCTCTTAAAGGTTCAAGTACACAATTTCCATTAATGGGCTTGGCTAAATTAATTAAAATTGGACTTTGTTTAATCCATGAATGTTATGTATATTTATTTGCTTGTTTGGTATGATGAATGGATATGCATGGTGCATTCATGGGCCTTGGGTTTTTGTAATTAATTATGGCCTGCGAGCCATTATGTATTATTGTAAAAGTTTCATTTATTTCTTAGAATAGAATTTACTTGAAGACTTTGTAAATCAAGATGAAGCCCACCAGAGTGGTGAAGCCCAACTCGAAGATTCTTGTGTAATAGTATAGAATCTTAGTTGTAGGTTTTATGGGCCCATGTTTGTCACGCTTTACTTTATGCAATTATTTATATATGCATGCTATGAATGGATGACAAAGCGTATGCCATGTAAGCCGTAATAAAATGAATCCCTAAAATAGTAAGTCACAAAGTTGCCTTCCTAATTCGAAACATGTTAAGGCATCGATCATCGGTAACGTAGACTAGGAGTCCTAGATGCGCCCGATTATCTTTGTGAGGCATGAGTTGTGAATGTAGGTTGGACTTAACATGGAAAGGGATGCCCGGACCTAGGCAACTAATAAATGGGTTTGTGCTATAACATCTTAAGATGTTAGCCCATTTGATCCAAGAGTCATGTACGAGTCATGATTGGAGTTATCCTACCTAAGTAACTTAACTTGTTAGGTGTACAAGCTCAGCTTGACTAATAAGGTTGTTGTGAAAAGTGGATCTTGGCCCACATTAAATCACTAACGCGAATTATTTAAAGGGATATTAATTCGTTTTGTGGGATTATTAATAAGACCTCATTTAATCTTGCTAAATTTTATTGTAGATTGAAAAATGGCATCTTCAAACAACAATTCTCATTGCGATCGGTCCTTGAAAAGGACAAATTGAATGGCACCAATTTCATAGACTGGTCTCGAAACTTAAGGATAGTTCTTAAGCAAGAGAAAAAGTCGTATGTTTTGGATGCACCCTTGCCTCAAGAACCTGGTAGGAACGCCTCTGCGGTTCAAAGGGAAACTTTTGAGACCAAGAAGAGCGACTCTAATGATGTGACCTGTTTGATGCTAGCCACTATGGTGCCTGACTTGCAAAAGCAATTTATGGACCAAGAGGCTTATGCGATCATGGTGCACTTAAAGGAGATGTTCCAAGAGCAAGCTCGTCACGAGAGGTTTGTGACAACTAAGGCCTTAATTTCCTGTAAGATGGCTGCAGGTACTCCTGTTAGTATGCATGTACTCAAGATGAAAGGGTATCTTGATACTCTTGAGAAGCTTGAGGTACAAGTACCAAAGGAATTGGCCACTGACTTGATTTTAGGATCATTGGCTGATGATTATGATCCATTTGTAATGAATTATAACATGCATGCGATGAATAAGTCAGTTACTGAGCTTCATGGGATGCTTAAGAATGCTGAAGAAAACATTCGAAAGACCAATCCCGTACTGATGGTTCAAGGGGGCATCAAGAAGGGACCCGCTAAGGGAAAAGGAAAGGGAAAGGCAAAACCCAAGAATGACCTGACTCGGCTCAAGTCAAATGGGAGTACACCTCAGGCCCAATCCAAGCCCAAGGCACAAAAGCTCAAGGAGAGCGAGAGCACTTGCTTCCACTGCAACAAAATAGGGCATTGGAGGAAGAACTGTGCTCTCTTCAAGGAAGAACAAAAAAAGAATGGAGCCAAGGCGTCCAGTTCAGGTATTTTTGTTGTTGAAATTAACCTTTCTATTTCTATCACTTGGGTACTAGATACCGGTTGTGGTTCTCACATTTTTTCAAATGTGCAGGGGCTAAGAAATAGGAGGTTACTTGGGAAGAATGAAGTGGACCTCCGTGTGGGGAATGGAGCACGAGTTGCTGCCATGGAGATAGGCGACTATCAACTCACTTTACCTTTCGGACTTTGTTTAGTTTTGAAAAATTGTTATTATGTACCTGCTATGAGCAGAAACATTATTTCAGTTTCATTATTGGATTTGGATGAATTTGATTTTGTTATTAAAAATGGCAATGCTCATATTCGTCGCCAAGGCATTTCATATGGCAATGCCATGTTGCAAAATGGCCTTTATATCCTTGATCTATCAAACAAAGAGTCCATATACAACATTAATACAAAGAGGGTTAAAGCAAACGAGTTAAACCCTACTTACTTCTGGCATTATCGTTTAGGACATGCAAACGAAAAACGCATTTCAAGACTCCACAAAACTGGAGTGCTTGGGTCATTCGACTTAGAATCTTATGATACATGCGAGCCATGTTTGCATGGAAAAATGACAAAGAGTCCTTTTAACAAGAAAGGTGAGAGGACTAATAGCTTATTGGAGCTAATACATACCGATGTATGTGGACCATTAAGTACACAAGCCAGAGGTGGTTTTAGCTACTTCGTGACATTCACAGATGACTTCAGTAGATATGGATATGTCTATCTGATGAAGCATAAATCTGAAACTTTTGAGAAATTCAAAGTGTTTAAAACCGAAGTAGAAAACCAACTTGGCAAAAGTATAAAAGCCATTCGGTCAGATCGAGGTGGCGAATACTTAAGCCAAGAGTTTGACTGTCATCTAAAGGAGTGTGGTATTATTTCACAGCTCACTCCTCCTGGAACACCACAATGGAATGGTGTGTCCGAAAGGAGAAATCGAACTCTATTGGACATGGTTCGATCTATGATGAGTCAAGCAAATCTTCCTATCTCTTTTTGGGGCTATGCATTAGAAACTGCTGCGTTTCTACTAAACCGTACTCCAACTAAAGCAGTTGAGAAGACACCATACGAGGTATGGACTGGGAAAGAACCCAATATGTCATTTCTTAGGATTTGGGGCTGTGAAGCACATGTTAAGAAATTAACATCTGACAAACTAGAGTCCAAATCCACTGTCTGCTTATTTGTGGGTTATCCCAAAGAAACAAAGGGATACTACTTTTACTCACAAGCCGAGAACAAAGTATTTGTTGCTCGCAAGGCTGTCTTCTTGGAAAAGGAGTTCCTTCTCAAGAAAGATAGTGGGAGTAAAGTAGAACTTGGAGAAATTCAAGCGCCACAAATTCCTATAGAGGATGAGTTGGAAATGGGATCAAGTTCACAACCACTTGTGGAACAAGAACCCATTACACAAGTACCTAGAAGGTCTGGTAGGGTACGTCAGGAGATTCAGAGATATGGATTTCTAATCACTGACAGTGACACTATTGAGTTAGTAGATCGTGAGGATCCTACTACCTACCGAGAAGCTATTGAAAGCCCAGACTCGAAAAATTGGCTTGAAGCCATGAAATCCGAGATGCAATCAATGTACAATAACCAGGTTTGGACCTTGGTTGATCCACCGGAAGGTGCTAAGGTAATTGAATGCAAGTGACTATTTAAACTCAAAGCTGATAAGACCTACAAAGGTAGACTAGTAGCAAAAGGTTTTCGACAAACTCATGGTGTAGACTATGATGAAACCTTTTCGCCTGTAGTCATGCTCAAATCCATTAGGATCTTGCTTGCCATAGCTGCATATCATGATTATGAGATATGGCAAATGGATGTCAAAACTGCTTTCCTCAATGGAAATTTACTAGAGGAGGTGTTTATGACACAGCCTGAAGGTTTTGTCAATCCCAAGCATCCTAAGAAGGTTTGCAAGCTTCAGAAATCCATTTATGGATTAAAGCAAGCATCCCAAAGTTGGAATCTTCGTTTTGATGAGGCAGTCAAAGATTTTGACTTCATCAAGAACGAAGATGAGCCTTGTGTGTACAAGAAGGTTAGTGGGAGCATAATAGTATTTTTGGTCCTATATGTGGACGACATACTTCTCATTGGGAATGACATTCCAACATTGCAAATGGTTAAGCAATGGTTGGGGAAATGTTTCTCGATGAAAGACTTAGGTGAAGCTGAGACAATACTTGGTATTCGGATCTATAGAGACAGATCGAATCGGCTTTTGGGACTAAGTCAAGAAAAGTACATAGACAAAGTACAAAAACGTTTTAGTATGGGAGACTCAAAGAAAGGGTACATACTGTTGGCTTTGGGAGTTCCTTTGACTAAAGAACAGTGCCCTAAAACCAAAAAGGAAAGGGACGACATGAGTAGAATCCCATATGCATCTGCTATTGGATCCATCATGTACGCTATGTTATGTACTAGGTTGGATGTTGCTCATGCACTGAGTATAACCAGTAGGTTTCAGCAAGACCCTGGTGAAAAGCACTGGTCTGCTGTAAAAGGGATTCTAAAGTACCTACGAAGGACTAAGGATCACTTCTTGGTGTATGGTGGTCAGGAAGAGCTCGTCATACAAGGCTATGCCGATGCTGCTTTTCAAACCAGCACTCAGGACTCAAGATCGCAATCTGGATTTATTTTTGTTTTAAACGGTGGTGTTGTCAGCTGGAGAAGCTTAAAGCAAGTTGACCGTCGCCGACTCAACTACAAAATCTGAGTATATTGCAGCGAGTGAGGCTGCAAAAGAGGCTGTTTGAATTAGAAATTTCATTTCTGGATTAGGAGTGGTCCCAAGCATCCTAGATCCATTAGAAATTTTTTGTGACAACAACGGGGCCATTGCACAGGCCAAGGAGCCCCGGTCACACCAGAAATCCAAACACATACTCAGGAGGTACCACCTGATCAGAGAGATCATTGATCGTGGGGACGTCAAGGTTAGCAAGATAGCAAGTGAAAATAATGTAGCAGATCCTTTGACGAAACAGTTGCGTCCAAATCTGCACGAAGCTCATTTGAGAGCATTCGGTCTTAGGGCTATGCCCAATTGGGACTAGTGCTAGTGGGAGATTGTTAGTGTTAGCCCTAGCCCCAATACATTGTAATAAAACACTTTAGCTAATAAATGAGGCATTTGTTTTATCCATTGTATTCCTGTGCATGTCAATTGATAGAACTATCCAAGAATGTTGTTTCAGTTTAAGTTATCATGTGTGAGGCACATGGTTGTAAGACCTTGAAACAAATGAGACTTCATTCTAAATATCCCTAGTCAGTCATTGTTATGGGAATAACAAATGAATTAAGACTAGTATGCTCTCTCTGATAAATTGAGTTCTGTCTTACGGATCATAAGGACAAGAGTGTCAATCAGAGATCATAGATAGATGTTTACAATATGGTATCTGGATTCGATCCATTAATGAGAACACTACATGGTACAAGTCATAAGTGTTTCTCATATGCAAGTTTTGTATCGGAGTTCTTAGACCTGAAATCTCTATGAAACTCTTTATGAATTACTGTGTACTTTGACATACACCTAACGTGCTCGTAATAGAGTGACAAGTATGGGTATGCTTGGGTATACATTGATTCATGTCAGAGAGCATGAGAGAAGTGAAGGGATTACCCCTCTCTATAAGAGAGAAAATATTATCGGCCACTTGATCAGTGAACTGAGAAGTGTATGGCCATACCGAGATGTAATAATGTGTAACCATTATTTATCTGAGAGTTCAGTGTCACTGGAATATCAAGAAAGGAATTAACTTACACATGAGGATGACTTGTTCCATGCCTTATGTTAATTCTGATATTTATGGGTAAGGGACTATACAAAATTGCATTAGGTCATCAAATGCCATTTGCATTTTCATTTAATTTGGAATGCTATAAATATCTTGCTAGAGAATATATATAGCCTTTGAATTAATTCATTAATTCAATTGCCAATATTAAATGGACCTATAGGATCGCACACAAAGCATTGGGCTTAAAATATTTAAATAAGGCATTGAGCATTAATTTGGGCTTTTAATAAAAGTCAAGCTAATGTATGTAATGGGTATTAAATTGCTATTGGACCTTGGTCCATGAGAGAGGAAGATTTCGGCCCACATGGTTTAATGTCAATTAATTTAATAATATTGATTAAGTTAATTGAGTATTAAATCCTAATTGAATTTTAAATTCAAAAGGGTTTAAATTAATGTTTGTTACTTATCTATAGGAAGTGTTTAAGGTTGAATAAACTACTTTGAGGTGGTAAAATTCGGTATAAACACTTGCCATAAGATGAGGATAAAGATTAAAAAGAAAAACCCTAGTAAAAAGAGATAGTAGGCGTGAACTTCCCTCTCTCTCTCTCAAAATCTTTTATTGCCCGAAATACATAAGGAGAAGAATTCTTTCTTGCTTTCTTGTGTGATTAGGCATTAATAGCACCAAAAGAAAGTGCAAGATCAAAAATCTTGTAGCTATAACCCTTGCCATTAAAAAATACTTATATTGAGAGCTAGCATTCTCGGTTTTAAGCCTTGCTTGAAAGTGTGTGTGTGAGCATAGAGAGGATTGGCGCAAAGGCTATTCCTTGGCATTGGTGGTGAAGATCAAAGGTGGACAATATCATCTTAGTTGCTGGTCATCATCAAATTCATTTCGGAATAGGCATCTAAAGTTGTAAGTTTTTAAAAACCCTAAAAGTGCATGTTTAGATTCTTGTCGTGGATTTATTTGATGTGTATGATCGTTTTTCGATATTTTTCCGCTGCGTTATCTACATACACATACCATGACTTATTCCTTCAACACTAACTTCTCTCAAAGCCCTCTTCACCTTATCTAACCACCTCTCTGCCACCTCTGACTCATCCAACCCAGTTCCATAGAAATCTACGGACCCGAATTTCCTTAAGTTCTCCATGGGAGGCCTGGGGGCAACCACTCTCTCCAAGACCCTCGCCATGTCCTGTGACAGCCTGAACATAGCTTCAAAAGGCATGGCAGCGGCCTCAGGCTGGACCCTAGCAGGTTAAGCCGACACTGTAACAAAAGGATCCCTAGCTTGAGGGTTCACACTTTCAGCGGACTCCTCAAGCGATCCACGAGCAGAATTAGAAGCCATCTAAGCAAACAAAGAGAATCGCATAAGCCAACACAGCTCTAGACATAGACACATCTATACACAGCATCACGTTAACAATACCGAGAAACTACTAAACCAAGCTCTGATACCACAACTTGTAACACTCCCTACTCATACGTAGGCGATCCCATCCGATAAGGAGTAAGATGCCGTATGGGCAAAGGTGTCACCACGCAGATACAGAATATACATATATTCATACACAAACATACATACTTAAATATAGGGTAATTAAAAACTTTACCAAATCATTCATGAAAGAAGCTGATCATGCATTAATATAACGGGAAACATTACATTACTGTTTGATCAACCAGCAGGTACAAAAGATAATTACATATCCAAAAATATACACTTATACATATGCGAAAGCTATTACAAAATTATCATAAGAGAGTTCTATACAAAAAGAATCCTCAGAATACAAAAATCAAGCCCTAAACTAAAACCCAGTTGTGTTGGCCTGGCTGCGATGACTCTCCGAAGGCAACTCCTTCCGCACCTGCACGGGTAAACACACCGTGCTAAGCGATAAACGCTTAGTGGGGAAACACACAATTCAAATTGACGGCCATTTATAATGGTCGTCAAGCAAACGCATATAGATGGCATAGCCAGAAATACACATTATATAAGAGTACGAACATACGAACATATAGAGTCATACATTTGATATAACATAACTATCTTCATAAAATCACATTTATAAACATATTCGGATAATACATTCTCATAATAATCAAAACAGTTCAAAGTATTTAAGCACCTACTGACTCGAGGTAATGGATAACGAGTGAACGGACAGTATTTTATGGGTACGAGCCGATTACAGACAGTACCTTACGGGTACGAATCGTAAACCAATTACTTTGTAATTTACAAAACATTTTATTAAAGGGACCTTAAATAAGATCCAAACACATTAAGGGTTCGCGAGGATCCAAACGGGACCTGATCGGGGTCCAAACTGAACAGAGGCTGCAGCTAAAAGACTCTATTAGGCATGCCTAGCTATCCACTAAACTGACTCTAGCAGGTTATACATAATCCATTCAATTAATTCCATAATATTCCAAATCACATATATATATATTTACATACATATAGGCACATTCATATCATGGATTCGCATTCGTATAATTCATAGGTTAACAAATATAAGGCTTATAGGCACCCAAAAGAAACTGGAGTTCAAAACCATACCCACACACACCAAGGAGAAACTCATTCAGCATAACTAGGCTGTCGCGCTCACGACAGAGACCATAGTCTCTTCGCAGCGCACGCGCAACGGACTTCGTGATCGCGGGGAGGAGGGAAAAGCCGGGCTCTATCGCACTTGCGACTGTGTCGCGATCGCGATAGAGAGTCTAAACATTGCCATCACGGGCTCGCGATAAATAGCGTGCTCGCGACAACACAGGCCAGGATTGCTTTCTGTCGCGATCGCTACGCCGTCGCGCTCGCGACAGAGAGCACACACCACTTTTGCTATCGCGAGCTAGCGACAGAGTCACGTGCTTGCGACAGCATAGGCCAAGATCACCGGTCTCTATCGTGCTCACGACAGAGTCAGGATTTCCAAAATCTGCAGATTTCTTCCTCTTCCAAAACACACCCACAACACACAAATCACATCCAAATGGTCTCTTACCTCAAATCCAGCCACCCATCAACATCAATATCCATAATATAACATTTATTAACAAGTAATTTAACACCAAACATCAATTCAAACTCACAATCTCACAATTTATCAATACTCACAAATTTGCAGCAAAAACCCATCAATCCTCACAATCACTACAATAATCCCAAGCTTATGCAAAATTACCTTACCCAAACAAAAACCCATAACATACATGCAATAACAAGAGCATATTACAACCCAATTTCCAGAAATCACCAAAACACATACATGAACATATTTACATACAAAGCAAGAAATTTCCCAAACCTTGAAATCCTTTGCTCCTAATGCTTAGATCCACTAGATCCCCCCTTCTCTTTAGCCTTCGGTTCACGAGGAGGATCAACTAAGCACAACCCAACAAAACCCACAACAAATTAACTCTAGATTAAAACCCAAATCCAGAAAATATGAAGAAGATGATGAACCAATTGTAGAAAAGAAGAGAAAATGCAATAGACTTACCTCTAAAATGCTAAAGGATGATCAATCCCCACCAACTAAACCTTGATTCCAAGCTAGGGTTCTTAGAGGAAGAGAAAAGGAAGAAGAAAAGAGTGAGGGGAAGGGAAAACAGGAATGAAGGCAGCCACCGCCCATCCCTCTCTTCTCTTTTCTTTTTCTTTTTCTTTTTCTTAACCTTAGACAAGTGTCACTTCCCTATTAGTGGGATTTGATCACTCACACCCAAAACACATGCATCACATACACACAAGACTCTCCCAACTAATGCATACCCTACAAATGTGTGAACACACACACACAAGCACAGCCACAAAACACACTCTACAAACATATGAGTAAACACACCCAAGTGCAACCCAACTGATTCACACCCTAACACCACACATGCACCCACATGCTAACAAAACTCTTAAAACATGTATTTCTACCCAAAATGCCCTTTACACATGCCAAAACTCACACAATGCACATGCACAAACATGGCTCATTCTACTAGGGGGCAAACGGGGTATGACATCACAATTACAAAAAGAATCATAATACAAAAAGAAGCTAAGTCCTATCAATAATCCCACTGTGTTGGCTTGATTGGCAGCGACTCTCCCAAAAAGCTATACACCTTCCGCACCTGTGTCACACCCCAAAGTGGCCCTAGAAGAATTATGGAGTTTTATTCGGAAAAAGTAAGTGTTGTGTGCGAGAGTTCTGTCGCGACCGCGACAAGTGTCGCGAGCGCGACAGAACCCTCTCGCGAGATGGTTGCACAAGTGGGATTTAAGAGACCGTGAGATGTGTCTTGGACACATGGCACCGTAGGAGAGTGACACGTGGCGGCGTAGGAGCATGACAAGTGTCATCATAGAAGAGTGACAAGTGGCGGTATATGAGAGTGACAAGTGTCATCATAGAAGAGTGACAAGTGGCGGTATATGAGAGTGACAAGTGTCATCATAGAAGAGTGACAAGTGGCGGCATATGAGAGTGACATGTGGCATTGTAGGAGTGTGCCAAGTGTCATTGTAGGGAAGTGACACATGGCTACAAGAGAGAGTGACATGTGGCATGGGATATTTTGATGGAGATGTATTAATGAGAGAGGTTGGCTTTTAATGTGGTTAGTGGGCAATTAATTTGGTAATTTCTTTGGGTTTGACCGGCCAACATTTGGCATTTCTTAGCTTTTGGCCCTTTTTCTTTTGGCTTTCCTCTTTGTTTCCTTTTCCTTGGTTTTGCCGTGCTCCACCTTCCTCTCTTTTCGTCACTTTTTCATTTGCTCCTAAAGAGAAAGTTGAGAAAGCTAGAGTTGATCATTGAAAAGGGTAAGTTTAGTTAGTTTTCGATCTGACTTCCTTTTTCTTTCTGTTTTTAATTTAAAGTGAGAAAAAGGTCTAACTCAAATTGTTTTCTATGTGATTTGTGGAAGCTATGAACAAGATATGGGATTAAGTAAAGGAAAGGGGTTGGAGCTGAGTAGAGAGCACAAGATTAAGCTATTCAGAGGTAGGGATCGAGTGTAACTGTGTTAATTTTGCATGTGTTTATATGAGAGATGCTTGATGAGCTTTAATTAGCTCAAGATGTTCATTTTGATTGCTTACAGTGCTCATGACATGTGTATATATGCTAAAATTATGTAACTTGATCATTTGAGTGTTTGTGTTGATGATAGAGCTTGATTTTGCGAAATTCTGCTTATTTGTCATCAGACCTCTGTGTATTGTATTTGTGATAAGTAGAGCTATAGGACTCCAATTGTGTTGATTCCAATTGCATATGAAAGATAAGATCTGTATCTAAAAATGTCTAAGAGGGCGCTTGATCTAATTCTGGCCCCAAGTATCCCAAAAATTTATTAAAATGTAGGTGACCCTGTTCTAGCGGGTTCACTGGAACAGTATATGTTGTTTAGACCATATATTTTGTTATAGATGTCCAAAAGACCTAAAACTTGTCCCATTTAAAATCTAACATCCTAGAGAACAATTGTTAAGAAGAACATTTTTCCAAAAAAAGACGTTTAGAGGTTCATTTAGACGATACAAGTTTAGGGTAAAAAGCAGTCTTGTGAGGCACCAAAGCGGAGCTTCTGTCGCGAGCGCGACACATGTCGCGACCTCACGACAGAACACCTTATTTTAGGCTTTTTCTTCTCCTTTTTGAGCTCCTAGTTGCCACGGGTCAACCCCTGACCCTTCCCCTTGACTAAATTGTACATTTTGTTGATGTTTTACTCTCCGGAATGAACCCGTATAACCCCGGAATGTTTCCATGATTTATACTCTACATGTTTAGGGTTATCAAAGGATTATAGGATTAGTGATCTATGTAACCAATGCTACGGCATAAGAGTTAGCGTTGACCATGTGATGCCATGTGATATGAATTGTTATATAATGCATTTGGTACAGAGTATAGAGCCTTTTCGTAATCTAGCCTCTGTCGCGAGCGCGACCTCTTGTCGCGATCGCGACAATGAACTTAGCTTCTGTCGCGAGCGTGACTTCTTGTCGCGATCGCGACAGTGAACCTCTTCGCATCCTGTTTTATTTGTTTTGAAGAGAGTGTTTTCTTCTATCTTGCTTTGCATGATTTATATGTTCATGAAATGAATTTAAATGTTACATGCTTTTAATTGTTGAACAAGATTGTATATGAATTACATGCCTCTGAATTTGATAAATGCATTTGAAGTTTAGTTGATGAGTTGATGTCTGTGTATAGTCTGTGAGTTGGTATTGAGCCTGATTACCGTTATAGTGGATAGATAAGCATGCTTATAAAGGGATTAGAGAGTGCAGCTGCCTATGTTCCGCCCCGTTTGGGCGAAGCGGGTCGACCTCTGAGAACGGTCATTAATAGAGACAGATGAAAATGTTTTGTGACTTCGGTCTATCGAAAATGTTTTTTTTATATAGAGCGTCCCGTATCCACCATGAGAGGAACTCAGGCTTGTTTTGTTAAATGTTGTGCAGTGAACTTGAGATGATTATAGTGTTGCTTCGAATGAAGCCATAGTACATGAAAGTAATGTTTAAGTACATTACAATTCTGTATACAAGTACATGATTACATGAGTGTAGTGACATGAATTTGGTTACATGATAGCGTATATTTGAATAAACGAAGTGTACAAGTTGTAGTGTATATGAATAAGTAAAAGAGTAGATGTTATATGCATGTGAACTCATAGTATTGATATTTGAAAATGAAACCTATACAAGCATCAGAGCTATATGCATGAACTACTTGATTTTTGTTATATGACATATGTGTGATTTATTTGTGACTTCGTAAAGAAGTCCTTTGCATTGTTTTCATCCCCACTAAGCGTTATCGCTTAGCACGGATGTTTATTTCCGTGTAGGTTACAGGTTCGGATCAATGAGCGAGCATCTGCAGTTCAAGGCCACTAGGGAGTATTATTCAGGTCTTTTGTATAGATTAGATACAGAGCTAGTGATGTTTTGAGTAACATCATTATGTAATAAAAGTTAAAGAATCACATGTAAATGTATATGTAAAGTTAAATGAAAACAGAGTGTAATATGAACATGCTTATAAAGAGAAAGAAGTACATATGTATAGTGAATATGAAATGCATGTTGGGCCCTAGTGTAGTATTTAATTACTCTTAAACGAATGTGTTATGCTATCGCTTCCGCTAATGCATGTACATGTATACGTAAGTGTCCGCGTAGCGCCCGGATATTCCTTACCGGGGGTATGGGGGTTGTTACATTTAGTGGTATCAGAGCCCAGGCTTGAGGTTCTGGTCTATAAGATGTCGAGTATAGATTAAATGTCAGAGTTTGTCTAGAGTTGTGGCCTAATGCAGATGTCGTTTGTGTAAAGTTTAGATGGAGTCCGACTCACGTGAGAACGTAGAAGAGACAGTGCCAGATGTGAATTGTTAAGAGTTCGAGGTGACACTCTGTATTTCTGTCAGCTATCTCCTTGAAATCATTTGACATGAGCATAGTGAAACATGGGGATGGGAAAAGTCCATTACAGTAGCTTACATTGCATTTTCGCATCATTTTGCATACATAAATCATTACATGACCATTCCATCCGCATCCCTCATTTGTATGTGAAAAAGTATCATTTCATGCGTTTCATTGAGAAAAGCTGACAGGACATACATTCAGTACTAGATGCATAGAGGAAGTATATGAATTAGAGTGCAGTGCATTAAGGAGAGTGTAAAGTGTGTTCGATTTGATAGCTGTATGGTGTAAGTGATTAGCAGGGAAATTTCGAGGACGAAATTTCTTAAGGGGGAGAGATTTGTCACACCCCAAAGTGGCCCTAGAAGAATTATGGAGTTTTATTCGGAAAAAGTAAGTGTTGTGTGCGAGAGTTCTGTCGCGACCGCGACAAGTGTCGCGAGCGCGACAGAACCCTCTCGCGAGATGGTTGCACAAGTGGGATTTAAGAGACCGTGAGATGTGTCTTGGACACATGGCATCGTAGGAGAGTGACACGTGGCGGCGTAGGAGCATGACAAGTGTCATCATAGAAGAGTGACAAGTGGCGGTATATGAGAGTGACAAGTGTCATCATAGAAGAGTGACAAGTGGCGGCATATGAGAGTGACATGTGGCATTGTAGGAGTGTGCCAAGTGTCATTGTAGGGAAGTGACACATGGCTACAAGAGAGAGTGACATGTGGCATGGGATATTTTGATGGAGATGTATTAATGAGAGAGGTTGGCTTTTAATGTGGTTAGTGGGCAATTAATTTGGTAATTTCTTTGGGTTTGACCGGCCAACATTTGGCATTTCTTAGCTTTTGGCCCTTTTTCTTTTGGCTTTCCTCTTTGTTTCCTTTTCCTTGGTTTTGCCGTGCTCCACCTTCCTCTCTTTTCTTCACTTTTTCATTTGCTCCTAAAGAGAAAGTTGAGAAAGCTAGAGTTGATCATTGAAAAGGGTAAGTTTAGTTAGTTTCCGATCTGACTTCCTTTTTCTTTCTGTTTTTAATTTAAAGTGAGAAAAAGGTCTAACTCAAATTGTTTTCTATGTGATTTGTGGAAGCTATGAACAAGATATGGGATTAAGTAAAGGAAAGGGGTTGGAGCTGAGTAGAGAGCACAAGATTAAGCTATGCAGAGGTAGGGATCGAGTGTAACTGTGTTAATTTTGCATGTGTTTATATGAGAGATGCTTGATGAGCTTTAATTAGCTCAAGATGTTCATTTTGATTGCTTACAGTGCTCATGACATGTGTATATATGCTAAAATTATGTAACTTGATCATTTGAGTGTTTGTGTTGATGATAGAGCTTGATTTTGCGAAATTCTGCTTATTTGTCATCAGACCTCTGTGTATTGTATTTGTGATAAGTAGAGCTATAGGACTCCAATTGTGTTGATTCCAATTGCATATGAAAGATAAGATCTGTATCTAAAAATGTCTAAGAGGGAGCTTGATCTAATTCTGGCCCCAAGTATCGAAAAAAGTTATTAAAACGTAGGTGACCCTGTTCTGGCGGGTTCACTGGAACAGTATATGTTGTTTAGACCATATATTTTGTTATAGATGTCCAAACGACCTAACACTTGTCCCATTTAAAAGCTAACATCCTAGAGAACAATTGTTAAGAAGAAAGTTTTTCCAAAACAAGACGTTTAGAGGTTCATTTAGACGATACAAGTTTAGGGTAAAAAGCAGTCTTGTGAGGCACCAAAGCGGAGCTTCTGTCACGAGCGCGACACATGTCGCGACCTCACGACAGAACACCTTATTTTAGGCTTTTTCTTCTCCTTTTTGAGCTCCTAGTTGCCACGGGTCAACCCCTGACCCTTCCCCTTGACTAAATTGTACATTTTGTTGATGTTTTACTCTCCGGAATGAACCCGTATAACCCCGGAATGTTTCCATGATTTATACTCTACATGTTTAGGGTTATCAAAGGATTATAGGATTAGTGATCTATGTAACCAATGCTACGGCATAAGAGTTAGCATTGACCATGTGATATGAATTGTTATATAATGCATTTGGTACAGAGTATAGAGCCTTTTCGTAATCTAGCCTCTGTCGCGAGCGCGACCTCTTGTCGCGATCGCGACAATGAACTTAGCTTCTGTCGCGAGCGCGACTTCTTGTCGCGATCGCGACAGTGAACCTCTTTGCATCCTGTTTTATTTGTTTTGAAGAGAGTGTTTTCTTCTATCTTGCTTTGCATGATTTATATGTTCATGAAATGAATTTACATGTTACATGCTTTTAATTGTTGAACAAGATTGTATATGAATTACATGCCTCTGAATTTGATAAATGCATTTGAAGTTTAGTTGATGAGTTGATGTCTGTGTATAGTGTGTGAGTTGGTATTGAGCCTGATTACCGTTATAGTGGATAGATAAGCATGCTTATAAAGGGATTAGAGAGTGCAGTTGCCTATGTTCCGCCCCGTTTGGGCGAAGCGGGTCGACCTCCGAGAACGGTCATTAATAGAGACAGATGAAAATGTTTTGTGACTTCGGTCTATCGAAAATGTTTTTTTTATATAGAGCGTCCCGTATCCACCATGAGAGGAACTCAGGCTTGTTTTGTTAAATGTTGTGCAGTGAACTTGAGATGATTATAGTGTTGCTTCGAATGAAGCCATAGTACATGAAAGTAATGTTTAAGTACATTACAATTCTGTATACAAGTACATGATTACATGAGTGTAGTGACATGAATTTGGTTACATGATAGCGTATATTTGAATAAACGAAATGTACAAGTTGTAGTGTATATGAATAAGTAAAAGAGTAGATGTTATATGCATGTGAACTCATAGTATTGATATTTGAAAATGAAACCTATACAAGCATCAGAGCTATATGCATGAACTACTTGATTTTTGTTATATGACATATGTGTGATTTATTTGTGACTTCGTAAAGAAGTCCTTTGCATTGTTTTCATCCCCACTAAGCGTTATCGCTTAGCACGGATGTTTATTTCCGTGTAGGTTACAGGTTCGGATCAATGAGCGAGCATCTGCAGTTCAAGGCCACTAGGGAGTATTATTCAGGTCTTTTGTATAGATTAGATACAGAGCTAGTGATGTTTTGAGTAACATCATTATGTAATAAAAGTTAAAGAATCACATGTAAATGTATATGTAAAGTTAAATGAAAACAGAGTGTAATATGAACATGCTTATAAAGAGAAAGAAGTACATATGTATAGTGAATATGAAATGCATGTTGGGCCCTAGTGTAGTATTTAATTACTCTTAAACGAATGTGTTATGCTATCGCTTCCGCTAATGCATGTACATGTATACGTAAGTGTCCGCGTAGCGCCCCGATATTCCTTACCGGGGGTATGGGGGTTGTTACAACCTGCATGGGTGAAACACCGTGCTAAGCAATAACGCTTAGTGAGGAAACAAACAACAATAATATGAACGGCCATTCACAATAGTCGTCGAGATAAAACACATACATAATGGCATATGCTGAATATCATAAGATAAAATCATAAGCGAATCACATTCATAACCATTCAAAGGTTCATAATCATATTCATATGCTAACTGATTCATATGCTCATAAATAGAGTAATTCAGATTCACATACTCATAATCATAGTCATTCGGATTTAAAATCTCATAAGCATAATAGAAAAAATCACAACACCTGCTAACTCACAGTAGTGGATAACGAGCAACACATGGCGGTACCTTACGGGTACAAATCGAAAAGCAATATCACATTTTTCTCATTTTAAAACATTTTACAAAGGGGATCTTAAACAAGATCCAAACACATTGAAGTTTGCAAGGAACTAAATAGTGACCTGATCAGGGTCCAGAATAGAATTGAGAGCTGTAGCTAAAGAACTCTTTTAGGCATGCCTAACTATCCACTATACTAACTCTAGCAGGTCATACATAATACAAATCATGCTCAAAGCATAACATATAATTTATCATGAAGAAGTCATAATAGTGCACATATATAGGCGCATTTGTTCCCATACTGTAGTAAAAACCTAAGAAGAAATGATACAAAAGTCATTTTAGAAGAAATGGCAAAATCGAAAAAATAGGGCATAAAGGGGTCACTGTCGCGATCGCGACCAGTGTCACGCTCGCGATAGTGGCCGGTAAGGCTGCACGAGGGGAGGGGCAAAGGGGCGTGCGAGTCATGCTGTGCCAGCACGAGACAACCTTCACTGTAACACCTTGAAACCACCCTAGTAGAGTGAGCCTTGTGTGCATGTAAATATGCGTGGTTTATTTTGAGCATGTGTTTATTTTTTGGTTAAATTAATTTGTTATTATGCTTTAGTTTGGTTGTGTTTTAATGTGAGTGAGTGTATTAGAGTAGTGTGTGTTGTGGGCTATAGTTAGGTATGAGTGAGTGCATGGAAGTAGTGTATAATTAAGAGATTAGTCTTGAGTACAGCTTGAAGGATGGGAGTTAGGTGCAGTTAGTATGTGGCCTAATGGGGAGCTGCCATGTGGTATGGGAGAGAGAAGAAAAGGGACAGCTATTCTTCCCCTTGTTCTTATCCCGTTTTCTTCTTCTTTTCCTTCTCTTCCCGTTACTTCTTCATTTTCTTCTTCTTTCTCTTTATTTCTTTCTATAATTCTTCTTTTGTTGGAATCGGGTGAGCTGTGGTGAGTTGGCGTAGTTGGAGTTGGTTGGTAAGTTTATAATTTAGTGTCCTTCTTTCTTCTTTTCTTTGAGTGAGTTTTATACCTAAGTTTATGTTTGAGGTTGAATTCTGGTTTTACTGGGTTTTGTGGTTCAGAGATTCCGCCTAAGGAGACGAAAGGCAAGGATATCGCGAGTGGTAGTGGAGCTCGAGATTGAGACGCCATATTTTGAGGTTTGGGAACATTTGTCTATTTTGTGCATTTTGTGTATTTTCATGATTTCTGTATTATGATTGGAATTGATGATATGGATTGTGTGTTTTGGCTTCTATGAGTTATGGGTATTGTTTAATTTGAGTGGAGAAGCATGGGTTGTGAAGGATGGAGTTAAAATGTGGAAATTTTGCATGTTTTCTTAGAAATTGCTGGTTTGAGAACTTTTGGATTTTGATTTTGTGATTTGCTTGATTTGATGACAATAATGAGTTCAAAGGGCATGTTTATGTTGTGTATAATGGTTTGAATGAAGGATTTTACTTAGAATAAAGTTTTGGAACCAAATGAGTGAATGGGTGGAAGTAGAGAATGAATTTCTGCAGATTTTGGCATTAATAGTGTAAATCCCGACACTGTCGCGAGCATGATGATGTCACGATAGAGCTCGGTGATCTCTGTCCCACCACGTGCGCCGGGCTGCGAGCGGCCGGGCGTGCGCAGTGGGGACTCCCTGTCGCGATCGCGACAGAGAGGTCAACATTTGGCCAAGCCTCTGTCGCGAGTGCGCGCCTGGGCATGAGCCCGCGATAGCTCTTGCGGGTACTCACTATTGCTGGCACGACAGTGAGATATGTTTTTATCTCTATGCGAGCGCGACAGGAGTCCAACTTCGCCTCTATCGCGAGCGCGACACCCTTTAGCTTTTCTTTTGACTTCTCTTTTATGATTATAATACTTAACTTTCAAATTTGCATTACTTCTAGAATTATGTATAGTCTATATATATATATATATGAATGTGTTTATATACTTCCTATATCATGAATAAAACATGATGCAAACATATGTTGTGAATTGAAATGTGCCTTGGATTATGCATGACCTGCTAGAGGCGAATAAGTGGATAGTTAGGCATGCCTAATAGAGCTAATGTTGTTGCAGTTAGTGTATAATTTAGACCCTGATCAGGTCCCCCGACTGGATCTTCGTGATCCCTTTGTACTGAATCTACGCGAAAATGATTTTGGAATAAAAATAAAAGATTGTTTTGATACCCTCGGGTATCTATGTGTTATGAGAATACTGTTAATACCTTTGAGTGTCTACGCGTACTCGTTATCCACTGTTTTGATATAGCAGGTGCAACAGTGTTATTTGTTATTATATGTGAATTTCTGAATTATTGCTTATTGGGGATAATATGACTATAGTACTGTTATGTGTTAAGTTAATTTATGACATCTTAACAATTAACTTTGCCATAAGCTTGTGATTATTTCTTGATGCCACTATGAGTGGTCGTTGTGCATCTTTGTTTCCCCACTAAGCGATTTCGCTTAGCATGGGTGTTTTATCCGTGCAGGTGTGGAAGGTTTTGAAGGGTTGAACCGAGGGTTTCGCATCAGCAGGGCCAACTCAACTAGTGGATAGAAGATTTTGTAACACGAAGAATGGATTTCTGCGTAGTCGCCCCCGAGACCCTCTTGTCCACCTAGGCAAAACTATGATGGCTGAAAAACACAAAGGGTCAGGATGATGCATGAATGTGTTAAGATGCATGATCGTGCTATGCAATATTTACAAAACATATGTAAACACATAGGTCCTCCCAACCTTGTTACTCCCGCACACGAGGTCACAGTCTCTTTCCTTGGTGGGATTGATCCATGGGTTAACAGGGAACCTGATGGACACGCATGGTGCATGGTGGAAAACCGGTAGCATAACCTTTCCTAACTAATGCACAAGCGCATGGGTTATGATCGTTATGTATTTGGGCAGCCCGCACAAGTTGACATGGGCTTATCGGGGCATGAAAGCCTTTGATTAGGTGACCAATCAAATTATCTGGGCTTGTCCAATACATAATGATCCACATAGCAAGCATAGTATTAAGGTTCATACTACCTAGGGGAAGTAACTATTTCCATTACATGAGCTTTAGTCAAAAGGTGGTGTTACTTTAGGGCTGCCCAAGCATGGTCCCTGCCGACGGGTCTAGCTCATCATGAGCGTAATGACCGATCTGGTCTCCATTTCATATACCATGATGGTACGAGGCTTGGGCTGGTGATTATCCTTAACACTTCCCTAAATTGAGTGAACGTAGAGTCGTGCTTCGGGAACGCACCGGGGCTGAAAAAGGGACCAAACTAGCATAGATCTAAGGCTCTAATGTGATGCAATGCAGTTTTGAAAGAAGGTGAAATTTTTAAACTAAAACTCAATTATAATTTTTAGTCAAGGTACTTTCGAATTGAAGTCTCGAGTATGTCCCCAGCGGAGTCACCACTGTGACGCGCGCCGAACCTCGTGGCCTCCCGAGGGCCCACTTTAGGGCGATCAGGAAAGGTTCATAAAGCTTGTAAGGTATTTACAAGTGCATCTATTTTGGGCAACAATGAGGTTTCTTGGAGTCGCCACCCAATAGATCATTGGGGAGGGTCGTCTAGCCTCCGCGAGCCTAAGACAGCGCATACATATCCATCTTGGGCAAGCCAGAGAGATCTTGGAGGTCTCAGCCTCTACCCCCCTAGAGCCTAGGATTTGTAAATTTAAGTCTTTTGGTGAGACTCAAGAGGTGTCTTGGAAGTCCTAGACCTCTCGCCTCATTGAGCCCCAAAGACCAAAGTGAGTTCGGGACTTCTCATTTATTTATACCTTGATCAATATTATGATTAAGTTTTGAATTCATTGTTTCACTAACTTTCCACACGATGCATTTAATTAAAGCGCAATCATTCACGTCAAAAGTGATAAATTAAGCACTATTAAGATAAACTTCCATAAATCAAATTACAATAAAACTAGGGGCGAAATACAACCCCCATTATAAAAATAATATATAGGTCATACAGAAATCGGGATATTCAATGGAGTGAGGACATTGGTCCTGCCATGCATATTTGTTACAAATTGATTTTTTGAAAGGTGTCAATTTTGTTGGTTAAAAACAGGACGTTGGTCCACAGCTCTCGAGAAAACCCCAAATTAATTACTATAAAATATTTGGCCCTTTTCACTTTAACGACATTGAAATAATCTTAATAATAACATGAATAAAAGGCAAGAGTTAAAAAAGAACCCGTATAGAAATACTCAGATTGGCTCGACCATCATCTTTTACAACTCCAAATCCAAATGGTTAGAAAATAACTCATAGGAATAAACATGTCAGTGTCAAAATTGGTGAATAAGGTAAAGAAAAGGAAAATAATTGGAGAACTTTTAAAAGAAATGAGTTAAAAGATAAAAAAAGGTACAAAATTGAATACAATTAATATAAGTTAATTAAATCACACAAGTATTAATCCAGAATGTTTACCCTCGGATTTTACCTTTTTGGGTGAATATCGGATGATTTCGGTCCCCGCACACTCCACAAGTATCAAATAAAAATAGATCAAGGCAAAAAAATTTGTATTTTTCTTTCTTGAAAATTTGATAGCGATCGAGTGTTTGAATTAGCTGTACTGATGGAAAAGAATGAATTTCATTACCTCAAATTGGCTTAATTCGCAAGAAAAATTTGAGTAAATCAATTAATTGCAAGAATTTTTATCAAATAAAATTCTGAAAATAAACAAAGATTTCATAAATCTTTTGTAAATTGCTCACAAAAATCCTTTTCTAAAAAAATCCAATCTCTCAAAAATTTGTCACTTTCCTCAAAAAAAAAATTGTCAAATTTTCTAACCCGCAATAATGAATTTTACTTCCCAATTTATGGAAATTTTTTTTTTGGAGATCAAATAAGATAAGCATCAATTTAAAGTTTGGATTTTAAAAGGAGTTTTAAAATTCAATTTTCTAACCAAAACTTATCCCCATTTGAAAGATTTGAGATTAAATTTTATAAAATCCGGCATTATCTGATCAGATCCACTACCGACGGGCATCCCTACAACTACCGACGGGCATCCCTACTAAGGGCATGCGTGAAAATTTGGATACAGACGGGCTAAAATGCGGGACTAGGGATGGGCATCCCTACTCAGACACGTGTCCGTCCCTGGCTACAGACGGGCCGTAATGCGGGACTAGGGACGAGCGTCCCTACTCAGGCACGTGTCCGTCCCTAGCTATAGACGGGCCGTCCTTACTATGCATAGAGACAGGGATCGCCCCAAGTAGAGACGGGCATCCCTACTCAGACGGGCATCCCGTCTGTGGAGCAAAACTTCCAATTTCAAGCAAAATCTCCCATACTCTTTCAAAATCTTACGCTATAGAGAAAAAAGATTTTAATCCTTATGAAACCGAAAGACAAAAACCTCCGAATTCCATCCATTTATCCAGAAAGCAACGTGGATCTCTTCATCGGGTAACTCTGACCTGGACTGCCTCAAGACCCGGTGTCTACATTATAGTCTTGTACTTTTGAACCTATGTGAAGGATATTTTATAAATGATTTTGTTATTAGTATATGTAATAATTCTGTGGTGCTGAGGAACTTTTGTATCTTTTGGAATATGTAAAGCCACTGTTGTCATATTAATTAAATGCAATATTTTTCTCCATGGTCTTTTCTCAGATAAATTTTGAAATTTTAATTTATTCATTTGTATATGTAATTGGTGTGCAATGATTGATTCTGTTTGAGCATCTGTGGGTGGCAGCCCTTACCTACCGGGAACCTTCATCCTCTTCGTAGGGTGAAGTTCTCTACATATAGGTAAGGGGTGTTACATTCACGAATCGTGAAGGTTGTTCATGACTCGTGAATCACTCAGTCTTCCCCTGCTGACATGTGATTTGCTGCACCACTCATGCATGCCAAAGCCTCACGAATCGTGCTGCCAATTCACAAGTCGGACACCTCACAAACAATAGTGCAATTCTCTCGTGAAAACTGGATTTCACGATTCTGTCGCATTCGCGACAGCATCGCGACTTCCAATTTCCAGCAAAACGCAGAAAATCCCAGACTTGCAAAATACAATCCATTTTGACCCAAATCAAACCGAACTTCATCTTACCTTCAAATAAGCCTTCCACCATCACAAATACATGAAACACAACTTAAATCAACAATTAACACAATCAAAATCATGCATTGATAAAATCAAGCTTCTCAAGAACACAAACCCAAAAATTACAGTAAAAGTTTCATCAAACTCCAAATTCACTTCAATAAATTATCATCCATGCATCACAACTTAAATCAATTGAATACCTATAACATTAGCACTATAATAAGCTTTATCAAACATCAAATTTCCAGAAATCTCATGCAAAGGCACAAATCACAAATGAACATCAAAATCAATCAAATTCCCAAACCTGTAATTCCTATGCTCCAAATCAATGAGCACCACTCCCACTAGCCTTCTCCTTTCCCTTGGGATCGCAAGGAGGCTCAACTAATCAAGAACACCCAAAAATCATCCAAACACAAAACATAAACTAAAACACATTTTAACCAAAATCAAGAACAATGGAAGAAGAAGAAGAAGAAGAAGAAGAAGAACCCACTACACTTACCAATCAAAGCTCAAGGAATGATCAATTTCCACCACAAACACTTGAATCCAAGCTAGGGCACACAAATGAAGAGAAAAGAAGAAGAAAAAATAAAGAGAAGGAAGAAAATGGGAAAGAGGCAGTAAAATTAGTTGTCCCATTTTTTCTCTCTTTTATTTATACCTCCTTTCAAAATCCCTAGCCACATGTCACCTTTTGGTTAGTAGAACTTGACCACTCACACCCTACACTCATGCAAGATAATACACACAAGACTAACCCTTATAATTCACACACTACCACCACAACCCAACACACACACACCCTACTCACATATATGCACCCACATTCTATTAAAGCCCACAAAACATGCATTTTGCCTAAAATATCCTTAACACATGCCAAAACACTCACACATGCACACATACACATGGCAATCATGGCTCAAACTACTAGAGGGAGAACGGGGTGTTACAACTCTCCCCTACTAACAAGAATTTTGTTCTCGAAATTCTCACCTGAACTTAACAACTATGGATACTGAATCCTCATCATTACCTCTAGTTCCCAAGTCGCTTCCTCGACTCTGTGATATTGCTAAAGAACCTTAACTAGAGGAACTTACTTGCTTCTCAACTGTCTTACTTCCCTATCTAATGTAGCCTTCGGCTCTTCATCATTGAATTAGAACGTCTTGAACTGTCAACACATGCAACGGATCCGATCTATACCGACGAAGTATGGAGACATGGAAGACGTCATGCATCTTATCCAACTCCATCGATAAAGCCAACCTATAGGCTACCAGACCAACTCTCTCCAAAATCTCAAAAGGCCCAATGAATCGAAGACTAAGTTTACCTTTCTTTCCAAACTGCAATACTTTCCTCCAAGGTGAAACCTTAAGGAAAACTTTGTCTCCGACCTCAAACCGAATATCCTTTCTCTTCAGATTGGCATAGGACCTCTACCTATCCTTAGCCACCTTCAGATTTCGCTGCACAACTCTGATCTTCTCTTTGGTTTCCCTAATCATCTCTGGCATAATAAAAGATCGCTCGATTAACTGAGTCCAACAAACCAGAGTCCTACATGGTTGACCATACAAAGCCTCAAATGGTGACATTCCAATGCTGGACTGAAAACTTTTGTTGTAGGCAAACTCTATAAGCCGCACATACTGATCCCAACTGCCAGAAAAATCCAAAGCACAAGCCCGAAGCATATCTTCTAAAATTTGAATAACTCGCTCGAACTGACCATTTGTCTGAGGATGAAACGCTGTGCTGAAGTTCAACTTGGTACCCAAAGCTCTCTGCACTTCCTTCCAAAACTTAGAAGTGAACCTTGGATCTCGATTAGAAACTATCGACAATGGCACTCCATGCAGTCGAACCACCTCATCCACATACACACTGGCCAACTTATCCATCGAGTAGTCCACTCTAACCAGCACAAAATGAGCTGACTTTGTAAGTCGATCCACAATAACCCACACTAACTCATGCTTCCTCTGAGTCACTGGCAAACCCGACACAAAGTCCATGGCGATATCATCCCATTTTCACTGAGAAGCGGATAAAGGAGTGAGCAATCCCGAAGGGACTTGATGCTCAGCCTTTATCTGTTGACAAATCAAACACTTCGCCACAAAATTCCACAATGTCTCTCTTCATCCCAGACCACCAGTAGAACTGTTTCATGTCCTGATACATCTTTTCACTTCCAGGGTGCATAGTGAAGACCATAGCGTGTGCCTCACTTAAAAGCTTCTTCCTTAACTCATCACTCTTGGGCACACACAAATGATCCCTAAACATAAGCATCCCATCCAAAACCGAAAACTCAGACTGCTTACCCTACCGAATCTCTTGTAAAACCCACTACAATCTCACATCATCCTTCTGAGCATCCACAATTGACTGTCTCAAGGTTGGCTTCACTCTCAATTCGGCAACCAAAGCCCCATCCAAATCAAATCTCCATCTGAATCGCCTCAAGAACAAAGCTGAAACCGACTTCCGCTTCAAAGCATCTGCAAGCACATTGGCTTTATCCGGATGGTAATCCACAATGCAGTCATAGTCCTTAAACAAATCTAACCATTGACGCTGTCTCATGTTCAACTCTTTCTGCCTGAGGAGGTATTTCAAACTCTTATGATCCGTGAAAATCCTACACTTCTCCCTATATAGATAATGCCGCTAAATTTTCAAAGCAAAGATCACAGCCGCCAATTCCAAATCATGCATCGGATAGTTCTTCTCATGAGGCTTCAACTGACGAGACGCATAAGCCACTACTTTACCCTTTTGCATTAACACACAACCGAGTCCAATGCCCAAAGCATCGCTATACATTACAGACTCTTTACCCGAGGTGGGTTTAGTCAGTACATGAGCTTCAACTAACAAACTCTTCAACCTCTAAAAGCACAGCTGACACTTATCCGACCATTCAAATCTGACTCCTTTCCTCAACAATCTTGTCATAAGAGCCGCTATGATGGAAAAACCCTTCACAAACCAATGGTAGTAGCCTGCTAAACAAAAGAAGCTTCTCACTTTAGAAACATTCCTAGGCACTTTCCAATCCACAATCGTCTCAATCTTAGCTGAATCCACTTGAATACCCTTAACCGACACCATATGACCCAAGAAAGACACTTCTCGAAGCCAAAAGTCACACTTACTGAGCGTCACAAACCAATAGTGCTCCCTCAAAACTTGCATCACTAACCGAAGATGCTCTTCATGTTCACTCTCATCCTTCGAGTAGACCAAGATATCATCTATAAACACTACTACAAATCGGTCGAGATATGGCCTAAACACTCAGTTCATCAAATCCATAAAAGCCGCAGGTGCATTGGTCAAACCAAACGGCATCACAGGGAACTCATAATGGCCATACTGCGTCCAAAATGCAGTCTTAACCACATCCGCATCCTGAACTCGAATCTGATAATAACCTGACCGAAGATTAATCTTGGACAAAACACCCGCACCTCTAAGCTGATCAAACAAATCCTCGACTTTAGGCAAGGGATACTTGTTCTTTATTGTGACCTTATTAATCTGCCTGTAGTCGATACACATCCTTAAAGAGCCATCCTTCTTCTTGACAAACAAAATCGGCGCTCCCCATTGAGATATGCTGGGTCGAATAAACCCGTTATCCAATAACTCTTGTAGCTAAGTTTTAAGTTCCCTCAACTCTACAGGAGCCATCCGATAAGGTGCTTTCGAAATGGGCAAAGTACCCGGCATAATCTCTATGGACAACTCCACTTCTCTCTCGGGAGGCAACCCAGTCAACTCACTCAGAAACACATCTTCAAACTCCCTAACAACTGGAATATCCTCAATCCT
The DNA here is from genome assembly GCA_947683425.1 of Excoecaria cochinchinensis. Taxonomy (NCBI): domain Eukaryota; kingdom Viridiplantae; phylum Streptophyta; class Magnoliopsida; order Malpighiales; family Euphorbiaceae; genus Excoecaria; species Excoecaria cochinchinensis. The sequence continues at coordinate 3,926,925 of CANTUQ010000028.1, read as the reverse complement.
AACCTGATCACGCTTAGAATCCAATAGAACTGCTAAGAATGCCTCACAACCTTTGCTCATAAACCTCTTAGCTTGCATGGCAAAAATCACATTACTCAAAGAACTCGAACCAAAACCTTTAACCACTACAGAAGATTGATATCTATCTCGCAGCACAGTCACCTTTCCATGAAAATCCACTATAGCCCGATGCTTACTAAGCAAATCCATGCCTAGAATCAAATCAAACTCTCGAAATCGCAACTCAATCAAATTAGTAGAGAACTCAACACCTTAAACAAAAAGAGGACAATTCCTATGCACTCTACTCATATTGACACTATGCCCTAAAGGACTGGTCACATAAACCTCATAATCTAACTGATCAACATCATGCAACTTATCAAACAATTTACTCGTGCACAAATATGAGTGTGTGGAACCAGGGTCAATTACAGCATACAACTCAGTGTCAAAGAGTAGGAACTTACCAGCAATCACATCCAAGGCATCCTGCTCATCCTGAGCTCTCATAGCATATGCTCTAGCTGGAACCGTAAAGGGATGATCAACAGACTTTAATCGAGCTCCCTCTCTATGCCGACCACCTCGACCTCTACCTCAGCTTCTACCACGACTGGCTTGTGGAGCAATAAATCAAACTCTGCTAGCCTTGCACTGATCACCAGAAGCCTCACTCCATTTCGGACAATTAGCTATATAGTGATCAGTGCTCCCACATCGGAAACAACCACCCGTGAGCCACTTGCAATCACCCCGATGGCGCTTACTACAGTGAGAACACTCAGGCAATACATTCATCCTAATACCAGAACCACCTCTACCTACACTAGAACCCATGGCAGAACCTTGCCTCCTGTCTCTCGAAGCTGGACCTGAAGAAGACTCATCATGCGGGTTCCTTGACCTCTTACCCGAACATGATGATGATCCACCACGAGGGGGATTCCTTCTCTGAGCTCTCTCTCTCAGAACTGATTCAGACCTCTCAGTCCGCACTGCTGCTTGTACTATCTGTTAGTACCCAATACCCGAAGTACTCATCAAAGAAATAATCATTGCCCTCAGCAACTCATTTAAATCGGCGTCAAAATGCCGACACCGAAACTCTTCAGTCAGAACACCTTCAGGAGCATACTTGGCAAGACGGTTGAATTCTTTCTCAAACTCTCATACTGACATAGCCCTCTTTTTCAAACTCAAGAACTGTGCCCACTTATCATCCTTATACTCCCTAGTCACATACATATTTGTGAACTCCCTCTCGAAGAACTCCCATGTGATCGGGCTAGGCAACTAGGGATGCCTACGGACCAACTTCCACCAATCGTAGGTGGATCCCTGAAGCAATGCCACAACACTCTCTACTTGCCTGTCTGGAGGACACCTAGTCTCTACAAACACTTGCTTCACTTTTTCAATCCATTTCTCAGCAAGCTCAGACTCAACCAGACTGGACCCATAGAAATTCTCTGCACCAGCTATCCTCATACTCTCTAAAGGGGCTCTCAAAGTGGTCACCCTATCCAAGACTCGAGCCATGTCCTAAGAAATCTTCAACATTGCCTCGAAGGGCATGGCTGCAGCCTCAGGTAGAACCTTAGTGTGACGCGCGTCGAACCTCTCGGCCACCCAAGGACCCGCTTTAGGGCGATCAGGAGAGGTTCATAAAACTTGTAAGGTATTTACAAGTTGCGTCTATTTTTGGCAACAAAGAGGTTTCTTAGAGTCGCCACCCAATAGAACATTGGGGAGGGTCATCTAGCCTCATTGAGCCTAAGACGGTGCATACATATCCATTTTGGGCAATCCAGAGAGATCTTGGAGGTCTCTACCTCTACCCCCTAGTGCCTAGGATTGTAAATTTAAGTCTTTTGGCGGGACTCAAGAGGTGTCTTGAAAGTCCTAGACCTCTCGCCTCATTGAGCCCCAAAGACCAGAGTGAGTTCGGGACTTCTCATTTATTTGTACCTTGATTAATATTATAATTCAGTTTTGAATTTATTGTTTCACCAACTTTCCACACAATGCAATTTAATTAAAGGCACAATTATTCATGTCAAAAGCGATAAATAGAAGCAAAATAAAAAATAAAGCATTCAAAAACAAATTACAATAACACCAGGAGCGGAATACAACTCCCATTTGTAAAAGTGTAAATACATGCATAAAACAAGATATTCGATAATGATGAGGACATTGGTCCTCGCATGCATACTTATTATAAAACGATTTTTAAGAAGTGCCAATTTGTTGGTTAAAAACAGGACATTGGTCCACAGCTTTCGAGAAAACCTCAAATTAATTACTATAAATATTTGGTCCTTTTCACTTTAACGACATTAAAATAATCCTGTTAATAACATAATATGAAAGAAAGGGTAGAAAAAGAACCCAGATGAAAATCCTCAGATTGGCATGACCACCATCATTTACAACTCCAATTCCAAATGGTCCGAAAATAACTCATAGGAATAAACATGTTAGTGTCAAAAGCATAAAATGGAAAATAAAATAACGAAAAACTTTAAAAGAAATGTGTTAAAAGATAAAAAAGTGAAAATAATAAATAAAAATGAGAATTTGCCTAGGGACGGCCTCCCCTATCATACCGACGGCTGTCCCTAGTGTAACCGACGGAAACAATTTAAAGGGCCTTTTTAAAGTTTTAATTCTTTGTAAAAGATTATAAAATAGAATAAAAAAATATGTATGTGTTAAAAATAATTAATATAAACAAAACTAAATTACACAAATACTAATCCAGAATGTTTACCCTCGGATTTTACCTTTTAGGGTGAATGTCGAATGATTCTAGTTCCCGTATGCTTCGCAAGGTTCGAGTAAAAAAAAGATCAGAGAAAGAAAATTTATATTTTCCTTCCTTTGAAAATCTGATAGCAATTGGATGTTTGAATTAGCTGTATTGATGGAAACGAATGAATTTCGTTACCTCAAATTGGCCTAACTCGCAAGAAAATTAAGTTTGAGGAAAATAATTAATTGGAAAAATTTTTATCAAATAAAATTCCGCAGATGAACAGAGATTTTGAAGTAAATTGCTCACAAAATCTTTTCTAAAAAAACCAATCTCTCAAAAGATTTGATAACTTTTCCAAAGAATTTTTTCTTATAAAAAATAATCACTTTTCTCACCAAAATTCTCAAAACTTCTAACCCCTAAAAATGGAATTTAATCCACTATTTATAGAGTTCTTTTTGGAGATAATTAGGATAATCATTAGTTTAAAATTTGAATTTTAAAAGGACTTTAAAGTTCAACTTTAAACCAATTTTATCCAAGGATTGAAAGAGATCAGATTAGATTAAATCCAATACGGCGTTATCAAATCAGTTAACGTACCGACGGGCATCCCTCTAAATACCGACGTGCGTCTCTACTAAGGGCACACGCGAAAAACCGACTACAGACGGGGCGCGGTACTAGGGACGGGCATCCCTATATCGCTACGCATCCGTCCCTACTACGCCTAGAGATGGGGATCACCCCAAGTAGGGACGGGCGCCCCTACACAGACGGGAATCCCGTCTATAGAGCAAAACTCTCAATTTCAACCAAAATTTATCAAACTCTATTAAAACTCCATGCTAAAGAAAAAGATTTTAATCCTCGCGAAACATGAAAGACAAAACCTCCAAATTTCACCCATTTATCCGAAAATCGATGTTGATCTCTTCATCGAGTAACTCTGACCTGGACTACCTTAATACCCGGTGTCTACAGTTGCCCCCAATTTTGGGGAAACTAGCGCACTAGTGCCTAGATGAGCCAAAATTCAGAGAAGAAAGGAAAGAGACGCATACCTGAGGCAGTCCTTACCTTTTCTCGGGGAAGCGGCGATGCGTCTAGTCGGTTTCGGACTTACAAAATGCGAAGTTTGCCCTCCTGAGCTGCACCGAGTCTACTCTAGACTTTACAAAGTGCTGATGATGGCTCTCCTGAGCTGCACCAAGTCTGCTTCAGACTTACAAAGCACAGATGATTGCTCTCTTGAGATGCACCGAGTCTATTCTAGACTTACAAAGCGCGGATCATTGCTCTCTTGAGCTGCACCGAGTCTTCTCCAGACTTTACAAAGTGCGATCATTGCTCTCCTGAGCTGCACCGAGTCTTCTCCAGACTTTACAAAGTGCAACCATTGCTCTCCCAACACGGGCGTCCTTCTGGACTGTTATTCTTCTTGGCTGAGTGTCATTCTAGACTGCTCTTCTGAGCGGGGTGTTCTTCTGAACTGTGTGTTTCAATTTGGCGGCTTCAGCCTGCCCCCAAAGTACAATTATGATCTTTTGATTTCATGTGACCTCAAAGGATATGATGTTTGACCTGTTTATTCTCCCTTTTTACTGTTGGTCAATTTTGAATTGGTGTAAAACCACGTTCCTGTATTACAAGAGATTCTCGTTAATTCTCGTGCCAATTAATTTGACTGTAGATCGGTGAACATTTTTTATTATTTATCTTCCTTGTTATCACATGATTAATTATCCCTTTTTCTTCTTCTTTTTTTTTTTCTTAAAAGAGTTAAATCACGAAGAAATAACATGCAAATTTAACAGGCTAGCCATAAATTTTTTTCCACTAAAAAGTTAAATTTTGTACAATATAATGTAAACATGATAATATAAACTACAAAAATAATATCATGACTCCCTGAAGGGCTATAGGGGTGGATAGTCTGAAAGCTCCTCCTCCGGATCATCATTATCATCTGATATATGAACTGTCTGAGACCGAGATGAAGAGGCAGTGGGTCCCGCATCTGGAGCAGATGGCTGACTGGGAGGGGCTGATGGTCCGGCCCGCTGAGCACTCGAGGCTCTGGCCTATCGCTGGTATCTAGGAGGTACCGCCACTGGTACTGATAATGGCTATGCTCTCGCTGGATCCTGCTGCTGGAACTGGACCTGAGCAAACCCATCTAGGAAAGGTTGTGCACATATTGTCATGAACTGCAGCGTATCAGTGATGACCCCCCCTAACTCTCTAAAAGCATCGCCCAGGCGGAGGGTCTGATCTTTGGAGGCGGTACCCATACTCTTCAGCTTATCCTCAGTATGCTCCCTGAACTCCCCAAGAGACTAGGCAATGGGAGGTATGGCACCCTCCAGAACCTGAATCCTGAGCCTGAGAGCCTCAACCGACTCATCCACGATCTGTAAGGATGCATCTGTCCTCTGGGCCACCCCATCCTGGGAGGTCCTCATCTCCTGCCTCAGCTGAGCCACAACCCTCTCCTGCTCCTGCCTCAAAAAGTCAATGAGCCTCCCCTGCTCCTGAATAATACTCTGCCGTTGATCCAGCCGCTCTAATATGACTCTATCCTGCTCCCCGAGGTGGTCGAGAAGGGCCCTATCTCTCTCCTCCTTTCTGTGCTTAAAGGATGCGATGGTAGAAGCCAGTAGTACAGCAAAATCTGGCTGCGCTGGGAAAGCCGATGATGAGGACGGAGTGGGAGCTGACTCTGGTGCCGGCTCTGGAGGTGGAGCTGTAGAAGTAGATGCCCCTGGATCCCCTACTCTAGCATATGGACTGAACCTCTCATGGGCCCGGGAAGCAGTCCGATATACTCTCGATGGCGGAGGTGGAGTGGGACTCTGTACTCTCTGCCCTAAAGGAGTAGCGAATAGCTCATCCATGGTGAACTTGATCCCCATGTCAAAGGGCGTACCCGCATGCTCCTCCTGGTGCTGTTGAGGCTTGGGAGGCTGGTGCTCGATCTGAGGCTGCTCCTCCATCCGAGGCTGCTCCTGAGGCTGATGATTCTCCATCTGAGGCTACTCCTCCATCTGAGGTTGGTCCTCCACTGGCTCTAGCGAGGGCAAGATGAATGAATGTCTGGTCTCATGCACAGTACGAAGCCTATACGCCTCTGGCTGGCCCAGTATCGGTACTATCATAGCCATAGTGATAGCTGCCGGAGCATCCATATAAATGCTCTCATCCAAAGCATGCCCAAGGATGTCTGGACGAACTCCCAAACTCAAAAGCAATCTAGTAATAACTCCCCCAACATACACTACAGGGGCTGTCCCCCTAGATACCCTCACCAGGTTGACCAATATCTCATGGCTGATGTTAAGTCTCTGATCTGCCACCATTTCCCACAAGCTCCAAATCTCTACGGCATTGAGAGATCGAGGGTTACCAGCTCGTCCTAAATATGAGCTGGATAAGACTCTGTGAACATATCGCAGGGCTTGTGACGAGAGTACCGTGCTCTTTGCCATATCATGATCATACGACACTCCCGGCAAGGTGATAACTGCCCAATGCTGACGTCTAACTGACCTCTGAGGCCCTATGACATCCTGCCCGAATGGAAGCCCCATAGCCTCTGTGAATCGCTGACAGGTAATACTATAATGATGGCCCTCGATCCAAAACTGTATGACACCCACCTCTATGTCGGATCTCTGATATCCCCCATACTGTAATGTGGCAAGAAACTGTCGTACTATCTCCGGGTGAGTCTAGAAGGCAGGCGTTAAAAACACCGTCCATCCCGCGCCTGCCATCAGAATGTCAACCTCATCTGCCATCCTCAAAGCCTCAAGGAATGATCAAGAAATGAAGCGGCTAGCTCGGAACTGCACTTGAGCCAGCGCCGTATACCTCTGTCTAGCCTCATCACTCATCCACCTCGGGGCCTGAGGCTCAGGCTCATCGTGAGGAGCATATCGTCGTGGTGGCATCCTACGAATAAGTTAAACAATTAATTTGGCATCATAGACATAAACGAAACCTTGCTTAAAAATTAAGGCAGCATTCCGACAAGGTAAATTATGGGCAGTACCCCGACAAGGGTGTGCCCATCCTCCTGCATAAAACAGGAAAAAAAAAAAGAAGGGACAGGCCTTAGGCCCCAAGCAATAATGCAACATATTCATATTTGCTAAAAAAAATTTGGGCAGCATCCCGGCAAGGGTGTGCCCAACCTCCTGCATAAAACAGAAAAAAAAAATAAGGGATAGGCCTCAGGCCCCAAGCAATAATGCAATATATTCGTATCTGCTTTCCTTCCTATTTCCTAGTATTAGTTCCAATGTTAATGCATTTCTAAAGCCATATCTTATCTAAAAAAACTCGGAAACAAATATACATTTATCACTAATCGTTCTTAAATAATATAGGTCAATCCATCTTGTGCCCATTAAAAAGAAAAAATTGCATGCTATTTACTCTATGCATCAAGTCATGCATTTTATTACTAAATAATGATATTTCAATTAACTAACAAGGCTGCTAATTATACTAATTCAAAAGAAGAAAGAAGAAGATTAAATTACATTTCTCATGATAAAATAAAATAAAATGAATAAAAGATGGAAGGATTTTACTAACCTGGAAGTTGAGACCCAAAGAAGAAGTAAAAGACTCACAACTGGTGCAAAAAAATGAAAAGAAACCGCTGGAAACAAAGGGAAAAGCGTCGGTGTAAAGAAGAAGGGAAAGAAAGTGATAGCCTATCGGTACCTGCGCCTTTATAGAGAATTTAAGTACCGACGGGCTTTTCGTTCATGTAGCGATAGGCGGGCATTCTGTCTATCTATTCAGATTCCTCTTTTAACCCTCATTAATTACCTAATTAATGCGCATGATATGCATGATGCAAAACCTGCCAGGTGGACAAGGACAGACGGGTTCACCGTCTGATTATAGGAACGGGTTAGCTGTCTGTAAGCCAAACCTATAAAACCCAGCCTTTTTCTTGGATTTCGTGCCTCTTCCTTATTTTAGCTTCATAATAGGCTCTTTTCTCTAGTTTTTTCCCCTTAGAAACTGTGACTTTAGCTGTTGAGCCATTAATTCTCCTTTTCTTTCCAAAATGCACCATATCTTAGACGATGCTCAAATTTGGGAACACAGCACTCTTGCCCCCCTTTCTGGTCTGAGGTTTTTACGAACAGTCAAGATAGACTACAACCTTCTTTTGGCTGCGACCCACTTTTGGGATCCTCATTTTCATGTTTTTAGGTTCACCTATCAGGAAATATGCCCCCTGCCTGAAGAACTTGCTGCTATCGTCGGGAGTTGGTATCCTCCTGGTGCTTTGCCCTGCGTACCTCGCTGTGGTTTGATCCAAATCCGAGATATTGCTCTGTCCTTAAGTATAGCTCCCTCTGACGCTGCTCGTCTAGTTCCTCAGGGCTCAGTATTTGCTTTGGAACCTCTGATTGAAGCAATGGATGAATTCTCCAACATTCCCTCATACAGCGTAAGTGTCCTCTTCCTTTTCGGCCTGATGAAGTATCTAGTCATGACCTCAGAGGAACTGCTCGGAGACCCCCGTCTGTTTGGAATTCTGGACGACTTTCACCGTGGGCTGACCCCTTTCCCTCTCATTCTGTTTGAGACTATCTTGGGTTTTGACTCTATTCATACCAGGTCTACCACTTCATTTTCTGGATGCCCCTTATTACTTCAGGTACATCATTATTTTAAAAGGTAGTGCGTCCCTTGTGGATTTTCACACTAGCCTTTCTTAGCGGGAAGTGCATCCTTTCTGATTTTCACACAACCCTATGCCTAATTTTTGCCTGAAGTAAATCCAACTTACTCCAGCGGCTTTTCTTTGCCTTTTATTCTATTCTCTTTGGCTTTTATTTTTTCTTTGTTTCTTCTATTAGATTTGGCTGCAGGAAAAATTGAAGCTTTTGTCAGAGCCACCTCCTAGAGTCATTAATCAGTACTCTGCGAAGTGTTTTCTTCCTCACCGGCATCTGTACTTACCTGGGACCCCTGACGAGAGCATTACCAGATTTAGTGAGATATCAGATGAGGATATTAGCTTCACGCACGCTTGCCTTCCCTTGTCTAGTGCAGTTATTAATGGGTCTTCAGGATGCGTTCCACTATGCGGGCTTCGCGAGGCAACTTTCTATATTACGGCCCGTTGCTCCCGTCAACTTGGAGTGACTCAGGATGTGGTGAGACTCCCTCTATCTTTTTGAGGTGGAGTCCTTTTTCCGGCTTTTGCCTCCCGCTATCATGAGCTCTGGAGTCGGCTTCCACTGAAAACTATCATACCTCCCTTCGGGAATCACTCTGTCACTTCCACCAGCGCTTACAAAAGGTGGATACTTAGCCCATCATCTGATAACCGAACTCGGCGACTAAGGCATTTAGCTAGCGAGGGTAGCAGTAGGGCATAGTTTAGTTTTACATGCATTTTGAGCAATATGTTTCTTTTTAAAGCAGAATTAGACAATAATATAAATGAATAAATCAAGTCTTATTTCATTTCACAAAATTGTGTACATTTCAATACGATTTCAAAATACATGAACATTTTGGTACTGATTCAATTATGCACGACTACATTCATTCATGGAACCAAAATCTTGGTAGCATCAAACTCCTGTCTCCAATCAGCCCTCTCGGGTTTTCCTGATTGTATATTTTCTCTCATGCCTCTAAATTTTGCCCAGGATGCCTTTTTTCTGTTTTCACCCTGACGAGGTGCCTAATTTTAGCAAGGCTGCCTTTTTTTTGGTTTTCGACCCGCGGGGCTTTCATTCTCTTCTTTTAATTTTGTAGCCTTTAGCCATGGAACCTTTTGAGTCTATCAATATTGATCGGTTCTTTGAATTCAATGCCATCACTATCCGACAAAATCGCAGCTCCTTTTGACAACAGCTTCTTGAGGATGAATGGTCCTTCCCAGGTTGGTCTAAACTTTCCTCTGATATCCGGTACCCCTGGTCTCATTTGTTTGAACACTAAATCTCCCTCCTTCAGCGGATGCTTTTTCACCTTCCTCCCAAATGATCTGGCCAGCCTCTTCCGATAGATCTGATTATGATAGTAAGCTTTCAACCTACTCTCATCCAATAAATTCAAATGCTGTAACCTCTGTTGTGCCCATTCGGTCTCTAGAATCTGAGCTTCCATGACTACTCTCAGCGATTTGAGCTCTACTTCGACTGGCAGTACTGCTTTTGTCCCATAAACCAGAGAATACGGCGTAGCGCCTGTAGATGTCCTTACCGTTGTTCCATAACCCCACAGAGCAAAAGGTAGCTTCTCCGCCCAGTCTTTGTAGGTTTGGACTATCTTGGCTAGGATCTTCTTCACATTCTTATTGGCAGCCTCTATTGCCCCGTTAGCTTGTGGTCGATAGGGAGAGGATTTATGGCGCTCGATTCCGTACTTCTCAAGAAGCTTCCTGGTTTCCCCCATGAACTGCACCCCGTTATCAGACACTATGTGATGTGGGAGGCCATATCTGCGAATCAGATTCCTTTCAATGAACTTGGCCATATCTCTCGAGTCGATCTTCTTGAAGGACTACGCCTCTACCAATTTTGTAAAATAGTCGATTGCGACTATTATGTATCTATGCCCATTGGAGGCTGTAGGGCGGATTTCCCCCATAATGTCTATTCCCCAAGCAGCGAATGGCCAAGGTGACGATAGGCTGTGTAGCTCTGACACTGGCAAGTGCCTTAAATCCGCGTACTGCTGGCATAGCTGACACTGCTTGACATACTTTGAACAATCGTTGTCCATCGTAAGCTAATAGAAGCCTTACCTTACGATCTTTTTGGCCAATGTCAACCCGTTCATATGGGCCCCGCATACTCCGGCATGTGTTTCTTCCATTACCCTCTTGGCCTCTTTCTCATCCAAACACCTTAATTGGATACCATCAGTTTGTCGTTTGTAGATGAACTGAGTGGACAGTTTGCGAATTATTCTCTGATCCTTTTTGGTAGCCTCCTCTGCAAATGTTGTATTCTCTAGATAGTTCATAATATCATGATACCACGGCTTCCCATTTGCCACTTCTACCTCCATAACTGATTTGGACTCGAAGCTAGGTCTTTCGGAGCTATAGATTAAAACTGGCTTCATTACTACTCCTTCAGGGTTGTCCCACATTGATACTAACGAGGCGAGCGCATCGGCTAACTGATTCTCATCCCTTGGAACGAAATGGAATGTACATACTTCAAACCGACTGCTTAGGCCCCTCAAACGCTGGATATATGGCATTAGCCTCTCTTCTTTCATGGCCCATTCACCTCGAATTTGATTGACCACCAGGGAGGAATCACCGAACACTTCCACATTCTTTGCTCCTAAGGCTATTAAGGCCTCTAATCCAAAAATACACGCTTCATACTCAGCCTCTTTATTGGTAGCCTTGAATCTCAACTTCTTTGCCAAGGGAAGCTTCTCATCGTCCGGAGTTGTCAAAATGGCTCCTAATCATGTCCCTTTGCTATTTACAGCTCCATCAAAATGCAATTTCCAACCCTGAATTCCGATGGCGGTCACATCCTCTTCTGGAAAGTTAAACTCGTATGAGTCCCCTTGGATCGGGTGTTCTGCTAGAAATTCAGCCACAGCATGCCCTTTGATGGTCTTTCGAGTAATATACTCTACATCAAACTCTTGTAGCAACAACAGCCACCTACCCATTTTTCCAAGTAAAGATGGAGCCTCCTGTAAGTATCTTAAGGGATTCTGTTTTGCTACTGCCTGCACCCTGTGTCTACATCTAGGTGTTTGAGCCAAAATAGACACTGAAGGATCTACTGCATGGGGATTCGCACTTTCAGCGAACCCCTCAAGCAACCCACGAACGGAATCAGAATCCATCTAAAACAAACACAAAGACAACCGCATCAGCCAACATAATCCTAATCATATATCTATACACAACAATCACCCAGAAAATGCCTAAACCAGGCTCTTATACCAAAAACTGCAACACCCCCTACCCATACGTAGGGGAACCCATCCGCAAGGGAGTGAGAACCCGTATGAGCAGGGGTATCACCAAGCAAAACGGTACAAAACATTCATTCATATAATATAAACATACATAAAAACAACGGAAATAAAAACCTTAAAAACAAACTGATCATTCATTGATGGAATAGCAATATTCAATACATAACTGTTCTGGTACCAACATAATTACAACATTCAGAGATACATAGCAGAAGCTGAACAAAAGATTAAATACAAAGAGAGATCACTATTACAAAAAGAATCATAATACAAAAAGAAGCTAAGTCCTATCAACAATCCCACTGTGTTGGCTTGACTGGCGGCGACTCTCCCAAAACGTTATACACCTTCCGCACCTACATGGGTGAAACACCGTGCTAAGCGATAATGCTTAGTGGGGAAACAAACAACAGTAATATGAACGAGCATTCACAATGGTCGTCGAGACAAAACACATACATAATGGCATATGCTAAATATCATAAGATAAAATCATAAGCGAATCACATTCATAGCCATTCAAAAGTTCACAATCATATTCATATGCTAACTGATTCAAATGCTCATAAATAGAGTCATTTAGATTCACATACTTAAAATCATAGTCATTTGGAATCACAATCTCATTAGCATAAAAGAACAAAGCACAACACCTGCTGACTCACAGTAGTGGATAACGAGCAACACATGGCGGTACCTTACGGGTACGAATCGAAAAGCAATATCACATTTTTCTCATTTTAAAACATTTTACAAAGGGGATCTTAAACAATATCCAAACACATTGAAGTTCGCGAGGAACTAAACAGGGACCTGATCAGGGTCCAGAATAGAACTGAGGGCTGCAGCTAAAGAACTCTTTTAGGCATGCCTAACTATCCACTAGACTGACTCTCGCAGGTCATACATAATACAAATCATGCTCAAAGCATAACATATAATTTATCATGAAGAAGTCATAATAGTGCACATATATAAGCGCATTTGTTCCCATACAGTAGTAAAAACCCAAGAAGAAATGATACAAAAGTCATTTTAGAAGAAAGGGGCAAAATTGGAAAAACAGGGCATAAAGGGGTCACTGTTGCGATGGCAACCAATGTCGCACTTGCTACAGTGGCTGGTAAGCCTGCGCGATAGGAGGGGCAAAGGGGCGTGTGAGTCGTGCCGTGCCAGCACGAGACAACCTTCACAACTCGTGAAGGTTGTTCACGACTCTTGAACCTTGTTCACGACTTGTGAACATGATTCATGTCTCATGAATCTCTCGGTCTTTCCCTGCCCACTCGCGGATGCCAAAGCTTCACGAGTCGTGCTACCAATTCATGAGTCGAATGCCTCACAAATAACAGTGCAATTCTCTCGTGAAAACTGGATTTCACGATTCCGTCGTGCTCGCGAGAATGTCGCGCTCGCCATAGCATCGCGACTTCCAATATCTAGCAAAATGCAGAAAATCCCAGACTTCCAAAATCAAATCAATTTTGACCCAAATCAAACCAAACTGCATCTTAACTTCAAATAAGCCTTCCACCATCACAAATAAATAAAATAAAACTTAAATCAACAATTAACACAATCAAAATCATGCATTAATAAAATCGAGCTTCTCAAGAACACAAACCCAAAAATTACAGTAAAAGTTTCATCAAACTTAAAATTCACTTGAATAAATTATCATCCATGCATCACAACTTAAATCATTTGAATACCCATAACATTAGCACTATAATAAGCCTTATCAAACATTAAATTTCCAGAAATCTCATGCAAAGGCATAAATCACAAATGAACATCAAAATCAATCAAATTCCCAAACCTGTAATTCCTATGCTCCAAATCAATGAGCACCACTCCCACTAGCCTTCTCCTTTCCCTTGGGATCGCGAGGAGGCTCAACTAATCAAGAACACCAAAATATCATACAAACACAAAACCTAAATTAAAACACATTCTCACCAAAATCAAGAATAATGGAAGAAGAAGAAGAAGAAGAAGAAAAACCCACTACACTTACCAATCAAAGCTCAAGGAATGATCAATTTCCACCACAAACACTTGAATCACAAATGAAGAAAAAAGAAGAAGAAGAGATAAAGAGAAGGAATAAAACGGGAAAGAGGCAGTAAAATTGGCTGTCTCCTTTCAAAATTCCTAGCAACATGTCACCATTTGGTTGGTAGAACTTGACCACTCACACCCTACACTCATGCAAGACAATACACACAAGACTATCCCTTATAATTCAAACACTACTGATAATTTCAATTTAGTATTTAGATTTGGTAGTATTTTCGTATGATTTATGGTGTTTAGTAGTGTTTATTGTCGTGATATGATTACTTTAGATTAATTTTGTCAATGTTAGTGAAATTAGAATTTTTATGCAATTTTTGTTAGTTTTTTATTAAGTTTGATTTTTTGTGTGCAGCAAATCTTTAGGTATGTCACGGTGGCAACATATCTGGTTACCACCGTGACATCCAAAGAAGCCAAAAGCAGAATGCAGGAATGTTATAGGTCACGGTGGTAACCAATGTCATTACCACCGTGACATATGTATCCATTGGGCAGAATGCATACCTGTTATGGGTCACGGTGGTAACCCATGTCATCACCACCGTGACATAATTCGCACCAAGGCAGAACCAAGTGAGGAGTTACCTCATGATGGCAAGGTAATATGGTTGCCACCGTGACATAGGGAATTCTTGGACATAAGCAAAATTTGAGCATGTCATAGTGGCAACCTATCTGGTTACCACCGTGACCCCTATCCTACACGCAAGGCAGATTTACTTCCTCGACACCTCACGGTGGCAACCATTTTGGTTACCACCGTGACCCCTCGAGATATAAAAAGAACAGTTTCTGTGATTGAGGGGGTGGCTAGCTTTTGTTGAACTTATTTTGATATTAGGGTTTGAGATATAGTATTTTGGGGAGCTTTTCGATTATTTTTAATGAAGGTTTCCGATTTTATCTTTAGATTTAATTTTGCAATTCAAGAGTTTTACATTAAAAACACCTAGTTTAATTTCAAGAGATAGTTTTTTACATTCAGAGAATTTCCAGAATTTTTCTCCATTGAAGCTTTAAAGAAGGAGATTAAAGAACTAAGGTTTCAATTGGGATTTACACCTTAATGAATTTCTGGGTTTATTCTTTCCTCTTTCCTTTTGATTTTATAATGGATTGTGAGTAGTCTTTTAGTTGTTTGGGGGATCTTTGAATCTCCTACCCATGATGTGAATTCTGAACATCTTTTGAATTTAAATATATGATTGAATGGTTTATTTCACTGGTTTTTATTATTGATTCATGGAATTTATTTTATCAATTTAATTTCAAGTTTTGATGAATGATTTATTTCATGTATCGTTGTTAGTTATTGAGTTGTATGGATTGAATACCATGGTTATCTATTTTCAATTTGTATCATTCTTGCTGTGTCTTTTGGACGACTCCGATTGGGAATCTAGAAGTGCAGGATTTTGTAATTTAAGACTAGAATGATGAGTGAGATAATTAAGTTCTGGGTTATTTGACTCCGTATTGGGAAAATAAACCAAACTTAGGATTGTAGACCCGTGCATAGGCTGATTATGTGGCTGACTCCGGTTTGGGATGTCATATAATTAGAGTGGCTGACTCCGTTTGGGAAGCCTAGGTTAAGTGGGTTATCCCAATTTCTTTCATAAATGATTCTTTGATTAATTTTATTCATATCTGGGTATGGGGTGGATGAGTGAACCTGAGCAACATTTGTCTATTTTTGAATTCTTATCTTGTTATTTTTTCCATCATTTTGTTTATTCAATTATTGACGTTAATTTAATTTGATTATTTCTGTTTGTTTATTTTGGTTATTTAAATTCTTTAATTTTAATCAATAGTTAACTCAATCAATTCAAACAATTGGGAATTCTTTAGCATACATCTGATTTTCATTGCTTGCGCACACAATCCCTTGGGTACGATAATTTGGGGTCCTAATTTACTCCACTATATTACTTGCCGATTCAGTACACTTGCTGAGGTCGCGTCAAGTTTTTGGCGCCGTTGCCGGGGACTAGCGTTGTTTTAAGTTTTGATTATTATTTGCATTTGTTTTTTTTTATTTTATTTTATTTTATTTTTATTTTTGTTTATTCTTTGCAGGTAGTCGTGGTGCATGAGCAGATTGAGACAAGAACAAATGGCACCCTATGATCCTAAAATTGAGAGGACTTTACATCAGTGAAGGAGAGCCAACCGAGATAACAATATGGAAAATAATCCTCCTCCTATTGGTGAATTTCCTCCCGAAAATGAACAAGTGCCGAGGGCACAAGAAGAGAATCAGGGTATATATAGAGAAGAGGTCCCTAGGCAGAGAATGATAAGGGACTATGCTGTACCGAGATGGAATAAAGATCATCAGACAATTGTGCTGCCACAGGGAGTACAGTTTGAACTTAAGCCAGTAACCATCAATATGGTACAGAGGAACCGATTTTCGGGTTCAAAAGTGAAAGATCCTGCACAGCACTTGGACATATTTTTGGAGGTTAGTGATACGATCCAGATTCTAGGAGTGACATCTGACTCGGTAAGATTAAAGTTATTTCCTTTCACTTTGATTGGAAAAGCAAGAGAATGGCTGCAAATGTTACCGAAACAGTCAATCAGATCAAAGGACCAGTTACAAGAGAGGTTTTTGATGAGATTCTTCCCTCCTACAAAGACTGCGAACATCTATAACAATATTCTGGGTTTTAGTCAAATGGTTAAGGAGCCTTTTCATGAGGTTTGGGAAAGATTTAGGAGATTGTTAAGAAGCTGTCCACACCATGAGATAGCAATCTACCATCTGATGACGCAATTCTATAAAGGAGTTACACCAAAGACAAGATCCCTTTTGGATACATCATCAGGAGGTTCATTCATGAATAGGATGCCGGAGGAAGCTTTCCATCTGTTGGATGAAATGGCAGCAAATGATGCTCAATGGGCTAATCCTAGATCGGTCCCGAAGAGACAAGGAATACATAATATGGATGAGGTGTCTATGCTGAAGGCACAGATTGAGTCAATGAAAAAAGAGTTGAGTGGATTGAAAGTGCAAAATGTAGCCTTTGTTTCTCAAGAGAGTGGGTGGTACGAAAGTGGGCAATCTAGTCAAGAGAATGGAGCAATGGGAGATGTAAATGCTGTAGGAGATTACCGAAGGAATGACCCTTACAGTAACACGTATAATCCGGGTTGGAGAAATCATCCCAACTTCTCTTGGAAGGATGGAAATCATAATGCTTCATCGTCCTATTCACAAGCAAGAGCTCCCTTTAACCAAAACACTCAATACCAACCACCATATCCATCCCATCAAAACCAAGGTCAAGGTTTTAATCAATCACAGGGTCAATCATATCACCCACCGGGATATCAACCGAAGCCACCTGTTCAAGAGAAAAAGCCAAATCTTAAAGATATGTTAACTAGCTTCATGAACAGTCAACAACAGTTTGTGAATAGCTAGCAACAGTTTATGGCTAACCAAGAAGCAAGGTGGAAATCTCAAGAACAATGGAATCGGAATCAAGATGCTTCCATGAGAAATTTAGAAACTCAAGTGGGACAGCTTGCTAATTCGATATCTCAAAGGCAATCGGGGTCTTTCCCTTCGAATGTGGACCGGAATCCTAAGGAAGAGGCTAAAGCAATCACTCTGAGAAGTGGCAAGGAGGTGGTACAGAGAGAGGGCCAAGGTAAAAATTCTTCACCACCATCTGATATGGGGGAGCCGACTCGGAAGGTAAGCAACCCTAACTCTAGGGTAGAAGTTAAAGAAAATGCTCCTAAAAATGATAAGGGTAAAAGTCTAGTGAATCATAGACAAGAGGATCTTGATATTAATAGACTACCATTTCCTGCAGTGGCTAGGAAGGAAAAGAAAAATGAACAACTAGCTAGGTTTCTAGAAATGTTTAAGAAACTGCACATAAATTTACCATTTGCTGAAACTTTAGCTCACATGCCTAACTATGCTAAATTCATAAAAGAATTATGTTCTAATAAAAAGAAATTAGAAGGGCATGGAACCGTGTAGCTCACAGAAAATTACAGTGCTATAATCATGAACAAGATCCCTGAAAAATTAGAGGATCCAGGTAGTTTCACTTTACCCTGTGAAATTGGTGAAGGTTTTAATGGAAATGCTTTATGTGATTTGGGTGCGAGCATAAATTTGATGCCTTATTCTATTTGATGGATGCTTAATCTTGGAGAGCTCAAGGAGACGGGAATGAGACTCCAACTTGCAGATAGGTCGGTGAGGAGACCGAAAGGAGTGACTGAAGATCTGTTAGTGAAAGTAGGGAAATTCATTTTCCCGGTGGACTTTGTGGTAATGGAGATGGAAGAAGATTGCAAGGTACCACTCATTATGGGGAGGCCATTTTTGAACACAACAAAAGCGTTGATTGATGTAAATGGTCAAATGGTCACCTTAAGGTTCAATGATGAGGAGTTAGTAGTGGACATGAACAAGGCTCAAAAGTATCCATCTGGTGATATGGAGGAGTCTATTTATTTTGTGGATGAAATAGATGAGTGTGTAGAGGAGGTGCAGGAAAAAGTGTTGGGAGATGATGCAGTGAATGTGAGTTTGATACATTCATTGGAGGATGGAGAGATGGAAGAAGAGATGAGGGGAGAAGTGATAGCAGCCATGGTGAAAGAAGATGAAGAAGAGGAATTATAGCAAGAAGAGCTTAATCCAAAAAAGGGGGATTCAAATTCGGAACTTAAACCTCTTCCCTCTCATTTGAAATATATGTTTTTAGAAAATGAGCAAAAACCAGTAATTATATCTTCTTTGTTGTCAGGTGTTGAAGAGCAGATGTTGCTTGAGGTGCTGAAAAAGCACAAGGGTACCATTGGATGGGAGACATCAGATTTGAAGGGGATTGACCCTAGTTACTGCACACACCGACTTCCGATGGAGGAGGAATGTAAGCCGGTAGCTCAGCCTCAAAGGCAACTCAATCCGGCAATACAAGAGGTGGTAAAGAAGGAGGTACTTAAACTCCTAGACTCGGGTGTTATCTACCCTATCTCTGATAGTAAATGGGTGAGCCCAGTGCAGTGTGTGCCTAAAAAGGGTGGAATGACAGTGGTCAAAAATGAGCTGAATGAATTGATTCCAACTCGTACTGTTACGGGTTGGAGAGTCTATATTGATTTTCGAAGATTAAATAATGCCACAAGAAAAGACCATTTCCCATCTCCATTTATTGACCAAATGTTAGAAAGGTTAGCAGGCAATATGTTTTACTGTTTTTTAGATAGGTACTCGGGATATTTGCAATTCCCTATAGCCCCTGAAGATCAAGAGAAAAAAACTTTTACCTACCCTTATGGCACATTTGCCTACAGGAGAATGCCTTTCAGATTATGTAATGCACCGGCTACGTTTCAGTGGTGTATGATGGCTATTTTCCATGACTTCATAGAGAAATTTATGGAGGTATTCATGGATGACTTCACTATATATGGGGCTGATTTTGAGAGCTGTTTAGAGCATCTCGATTTAGTGTTAGGGAGGTGTGAAAAGACCAACCTAGTTTTGAATTGGGAAAAATGCCATTTTATGGTGAGAGAGGGCATTGTGCTTGGGCACTAAATTTCTGAACAAGGGATAGAGGTCGATAAGGCCAAGGTGGAGGTAATAGAAAAGTTGCCACCCCCGACTAGTGTGAAGGGCATTAGGAGTTTCCTAGGACATGCAGGGTTTTACCGCCGTTTTATCAAAGATTTTTCAAAAATTGCTAAACCCTTGTTCAATTTGCTTATGAAAGATGCTCCTTTTAATTTTAATAGTGAATGCATGCTAGCTTTTGAGACTTTAAAACAAAGGCTCATTTCAGCCCCGGTGATTATATCTCTGGATTGGAATCTGCTGTTTGAATTAATGTGTGATGCTAGTGATTATGCAGTTGGAGCAGTGCTTGGACAGCGGCGGGATAAGGTGTTTTGTGCAGTATATTATGCCAGTCACACCTTGACAGGGGCACAGGTTAATTACACCACCACTGAGAAAGAGCTTCTTACAATTGTGTATGCTTTTGAGAAGTTCAGACCGTATTTGCTGGGTGCAAAAATCGTGGTGTAGTCAGACCATGCAGCTTTGAGAAGGAATCCAAGCCGAGATTGATTAGATGGGTGCTCCTACTGTAAGAGTTTGACTTGGAAATCAAAGATAAAAAGGGGGCTGAAAATTTTGTAGCGGATCATTTGTCGCGATTGGAGAGCGATCAAATTGAAAAAGGGGAAATTTTAGATTTATTCCCTGATGAACATATTTGTGCTTTATTTGCAAGTGAATTATCTGTTCCTTGGTTTGCTAATGTGGATAATTTTCTTGCAGGAGGATTTATGCCAAAGGACTTCACATGGCAGCAACGGAAGAAGCTAAAAGCGGATGCCAAACACTACATTTGGGATGACCCTATTTATTTTGCCTGTGTGCTGATCAAGTGCTGAGGAGGTGTATCTCAGATGAGGAGAAGGGAGAGATCATCAAGGCATGTCATAGTGGGGAAGCTGACCATGCGCCAAATAGAACGGTATCGAAAATTCTATCCTCTAGTTTTTATTGGCCTACTATGTTCAAAGACGTGCAATTCTTTGTGAAAACCTGTGATAGATGCCAGAGAGTAGGTAACATTTCTAAGAGAGATGAGATGCCTTTAACCAATTTGCTTGAGGTAGAATTGTTTAATTTGTGGGGGATAGACTTTATGGGACCTTTTCCGGTTTCTTATGGGTATGAGTATATTTTGGTGGCAGTGGACTATTTGAGTAAATGGGTAGAAGCAATAGCCACTAGAACTTGTGATGCCAAGGTTGTTCTTGATTTCTTGAGAAAAAAATATATTCACCCGATTTGGAGCCCCTAGAGCAATTATTAGTGATGGTGGTAAACATTTTGTTAACCACCAATTTAAGGCTTTATTGCAAAAATTTGGAGTTAGGCATAAGGTCACCACCCCTTATCATGCTCAAGCTAATGGGCAGGTTGAAGTGTCCAATCAGGAACTTAAGGCCATCCTAGAAAAAACTGTAAATTCATCTAGAAAGGATTGGTATTTAAGGTTGGATGAAGCTTTGTGGGCTTACCGAACTGCATTCAAAACATCTATAGGATTATCCCCATTTAGGCTTGTTTTTGGCAAACCTTGCCATTTCCCTGTCGAATTAGAACACAAGGCTTATTGAGCAACCAAGTTTTTAAATTTTTATATCAAGAGTGCAGGTGAGAAGAGACTTCTCCAGATGAACGAATTGGAAGAGATCCGCTATTGGTCGTACCAACAAGCAGAGAAGTATAAGGCAAAAACAAAGAAATTGCACGACAAGAAATTAATCACGAAAGAATTCATTCCAGGTATGAAAGTTCTTTTATATGATAGCAGATTGCATTTATTTCCTGGAAAGTTAAAATCGCGGTGGAAGGGGCCGTATGAGGTTGTGGGAGCTGATCAGTTTGGAGTGATCACATTGAAGCACCCGAATGGCGAAAATGAGTTCAGGGTAAATAGACACCATGTGAAGCCTTATTTTGAATTATCATATGATGGGGCTTTAGCGATAGTCGACCTTGCGGATCTCTTCATTGTTAAATGTAGAACTTCTTCTCCAATTATGTTATTTTTTGTTCATTGTTCTTTTCTTTAGGTAGTTAATCCTGTTTATTTTTGTTTAAGTTGCTTGGTTTGTCGTCATAAGAAAATTATGTTGTTAAAGGGAGAATGTTCATGGTTTTAAAAGCTGAAGTTTTGAGTGGTTGATGAATTTTTTTGGCAAGTTTGTAGGTGGTCACGGTGACAATGGATTTTGGTTACCACCGTGACCAGAGGAGAATGCATTCTGGAATTGGGAATGTGCACATGTCACGGTGGCAAGGAATTTGGTTGTCACCGTGACCACATAAGGGAGCCATTCTGGATTGGCATATTTGGTATGTCACGGTGGCAATGGTATTTGGTTACCACCGTGACCATCGGGTAAGTCGCATTCTGTTTTGAGGTGTGCACATGTCACGGTGGTGAGTGACTTGGTTACCACCGTGACATCAGGTGAGTTTCAATTCTGTTTTTGAGTTTGCACATGTCACGGTGGCAATTAAATCTTGTTACCACCATGACATGTTAAAAATGCAATTCTGTTTTGAATTTTTAGTATGTCACAGTGATAAATAATTTGGTTGTCACGGTGACCAAGAGGCGGTTCAGTTCTGGATTGCAAGTTTTGGGTACCTCACGGTGGCAACCTATTTTGTTACCACCGTGACCCATGCCCCCATTTGTTTTAAAATTCCAGTTTTTTGTGTTTTGTTTCTCACTCACCCGCATCTCTCACTCTTAAAACTTGACTATTTTGTTTTTATCTGCTATTTCGAATTTTAATTATTTCTTTTAGGTTTCGATTTCTGCAAACCTACAACAAGTAAGTAATTTTGCTCTTTCTTTTTATTTCTATTTTGAATTTATTTTCTCTTCGCGTTGTCCTTTTCCATGTTCTTATTTTCTTCCATAGCGGTACGTTGAGGTCTCCATATTTCTATCCACATAGGATTTTCTTCTTTTTATTCTCTGAATTAATGTTGGGAGTGTTCTCAATTCTTATTTTCATTCTCAATTTCAATCGCTGATGTTGAAACTATGAACGAATTTGGGTTGGGATGTTAGGGTAGTTGTGTTGTCTATGTGCGTGATTTGAGTTGTCATTTTTATTCAAATTGTTAGT
The DNA here is from genome assembly GCA_947683425.1 of Excoecaria cochinchinensis. NCBI lineage: Eukaryota > Viridiplantae > Streptophyta > Magnoliopsida > Malpighiales > Euphorbiaceae > Excoecaria > Excoecaria cochinchinensis. The sequence continues at coordinate 3,904,376 of CANTUQ010000028.1, read as the reverse complement.
TAATAATGGAAATTGCTGGGTTTTAATTGTTTGCTCTATATTATAATGCATCGTCATGTAATTGTGGGTTGTTATTATTATCTGTGGGCTTCAAGTTTAGTCAGTTAATTAGTTGCATACCAGGTGTTTAACAATATGTCTGAATGAATGGTTTTCCTATTTTGTTTTCCATTTCCTGCCAATTTGAAATGCAAAGATTCTTTCGCCATAATGTTCAAATGCGTTTGTTGTCTCATTGATCATTTATGCCTTTGACAATCGCTGCAATTCTCTTAACCTTCTATAGAGTTTTTGTTGAGGGTGTTTCTTAGTTTAATACTAAATTTGCTCACCCCTTTTGCTGAACTGTGCTTATGTCATTTGAATACTTCGCGCATTCATGCATCTTTTATAATATCAATTTTGGAATGGGGAGATTGTTTAATAGGTTAACATGAGCTTGAAATAATGCTTTATTTTGAAAGCCATTGCTGTTGATGCACATCGATTGCGATTGAATTTGGTTTTTCCATGTTGTGTAGTGGCTCCTAAGCGAAAAAGCTCTGCTCTAGCCTCTAGTTCATCAGGACAAACATCCAGCCAACCTACTGTTGATATTTCCCATGTGCCTTCTTGGGTTTCGACTAGTCAGAAACCTGCATATGCTCTGTTTTCAAAATGCTCGTACATTCCAACGAGCTATTTGGATTTTGATTTGTTGGAGAAGCTGGGAATAAAAAATGAAGTACAGTGGCTCATATCGAATATTGGTTGGGAGCGGCTTTTTGCGATTAATGAGAAAGTCTATCCGGGGTTGACAAGAGATTTCATGTCAACTGTGCAATGTAGGATCAGCCGCGACCCTTCTCAAGATTCGGGAAAAGTATCTTTTCTTCTGGAGGGTACAAAATATGAGCGGTCTTTTGTAGACTTTGCTGAAATGCTTGGTTTCCCTGCCCTAGCTCCAGATTGTTTTGAGGATTATGACAAGGATAACGCCTGGGCAACCATTCGAGATTCAGTGACAGCCACGCAATATGTATCAGGCAAGACAAAGGCCCACCATCTCAATACTCATGCCAGGCAGATCCTCCATAGATTTTTCTCACTATCTTTTCTGAGTCATGTGGACTCACCAGGGCAGGTCAATTTACCGGAGGCATTATTTCTAGCTTATATGGTGCGGGGTGTGAAAATTAATGGGGCACCCCTTTTATGGCAGAAGTTGGAAGAGATGCAATGGCACCCTAAGAAGGTGAAGAAGATTGCTTTGGGTGGGGTGGTCACAGTAATTGCTAGGGTGTGCATCACCCCTTGAGGAGACCCAAGTCACTATCATCCACTGCGACCATTGATAAGAAGCTGTTAAAGAACATGAAAGTCATAGTGAACGACTCGACGACTTGACATGGATACAGATTGACTACCCGCGCCGAGTATCTTCAGGGAGTCCAACGGGGTCTAGGAGGCTTGCCCCATGAGCACGAGGACGATCTGGAAGCACCTCCAGCACCAGAGCCCGCGCAATTATCATCGCAGCAGTACGACACGCTGATGGCACGGCTGGACACCATCGTCGCATCAGTGGACACCATCTCCACCTCGCAGGCTTATCTCTAGTCCCAGATAGATCAGGTGCTGATGGGACTATCCTCATTGTCAGCGCGCTTTGATGCGTGTTCCCCACCTTCACCACCTCTAGAGAATTAACCAGGGAGACTTATTATCTTTTGTTTTTTTTTATGTGAACTATGGTTTGTAATTATTTTTAACTTGCTGAGGACAACAAGGTATTAAGTGGGGGGTAGATGGAGTAACTCCATCCAATAGCTTAATATATAAATAATTACTTTATTTGTTTTATGTTTTTGCATGTTGATGTTTTATTTTAATTGTATTCGCCTATTTTATTGTATTAGTTATTTGAATATTTAATTGTGATTGTGAGAATTTTTCCTATCTTAGTTTAGCTTGCCTCTAGTTATTCCTGTTGTGAATGTTTTGAACTTTAAGTTGTGAATGGAATTTCTTAAATATCAATCTTAGTAAGAGAGTAGTTGGTAATTTTAGCAGCAAATTTAATTTCAATTAGTCATATATCCTGTATTTCCTATCGTTTGTGCACTATAGGCTTGTTTGGGAAAAACTTGAAAAATCCCAGTGTGTGAAAGTTTTTGAGTAAAGGAATTGTAGGATAGTTAGAACCTTCCTCATCACCCTTCGAAATGTTATAACAACTTAAGCAAGTTTAGGACATTGTTTAGGCAAAAAATTTTCTTTGAGAACCACTTTAAATGACTTTTTACCTACCTAATTGCATAATTTCCGTTGCTAGCCCCGTTGAGCTGATTTGGTATGCTAAAAGCGTACTATGCACTTTTCTTTGTTACATTATATTTTTACCATTTAACTTAAATGCCTTTGCCTTTCCTTTCTAAGAATTGGCCACTCTAGAATTGGGTTGGGACAACATTGGAAGTTGAATAAGGGTATTTACTATGAAAATAGTGTGGGATTGAGAAGAATGGTGAAATTTTAGGGTATTGTTTAGCATATCGTTTAAATTTCCCTTAATGAAGTCAAATTGTGGTAAGAAAATAGAGATTTTGGGTATCTCTTAAAAAAAAAAGAGAAAAGAAAAAGCCAAAAAGAAGAATTTGATGAAAAGGTTGATCATTATTTTAAAATTCTGAGTTAGTCAAGATGTAAAAAGATTTATGTGTGGGATACCCTCAATAAGAAGAAGATGTCTATACATTTAGAAATGATTGGGTTCAAAGAAAATATCTGTGGGTAATTTCTTCTCTTTGTTTTCCTGTGGTATAATTTTTTTTATGGGGAGTTTGGACGAGTTTTAACAACTGCGGGTGGGATTAAAAATAGGTCATGGAAAGATTGTATTCAAATTGGGTAGTGGTGTTTTTAGGTAGAGTGGCTAACTCTTTGTTTGAATTCCTTAACTTTTCCTGTTAGCCAATACCCTAACCTAACATTACAACCTTGGAATAAGACCTAATGATTATGCTCTTAGCTTGAGTTGTTCAGTGGAGATGACCCTTGTGGTTCCGGTGCTAAAGGAGAGGCTTATGATTACCCTGAGTTGCAAGTACGTAACCAATATGCAAATTAATGCTTATTTATTTCCTTTGCTAAATTGCTAAATTGCGCTGGTCATTTTGTTTTGAAAAGAGAAAATTTGTTTTAGCCTAGCACTCACACACGTGAAATTTATTGATATAAGCTGATTTGAGAATTTGTGGTTAAGACTATTCTACTTAATGCTTTGATTATTTTTGAGTTGTTGTATTTCGAGTTAGAGTTTGAAATTTCAGGAATGTGGATAATTCATTTACTCGAGGTCGAGCAAAGTCTAAGTGTGGGGTATTTTGATAACTTCAATTTAGTATTTAGATTTGGTAGTATTTTCGTATAATTTATGGTGTTTAGTAGTGTTTATTGTCATGATATGATTACTTTAGATTAATTTTGTCAATGTTAGTGAAATTAGAATTTTTATGCAATTTTTGTTAGTTTTTGATTAAGTTTGATTTTTTGTGTGCAGAAAATCTTTAGGTATGTCACGGTGGCAACCTATCTGGTTACGACCGTGACATCTAAAGAAGCCAAAAACAGAATGCAGGAAAGTTATAGGTCACGGTGGTAACCAATGTCATTACCACCATGACATATGTATCCATTAGGCAGAATGCAGACCTGTTATGGGTCACGGTGGTAACCCATGTCATCACCACCGTGACATAATTCGCACCAAGGCAGAACCAAGTGAGGAGTTACCTCATGGTGGCAAGGTAATATGGTTGCCACCGTGACATAGGGAATTCTTGGATAGAAGCAAAATTTGAGCATGTTACAGTGGCAACCTATATGGTTACCACCGTAACCCCTATCCTACACGCAAGGCAGATTTACTTCCTCGACACCTCATGGTAGCAACCATTTTGGTTACCACCGTGACCCCTCGGGATATAAAAATAACAGTTTCTGTAATTGAGTGGGCGGCTAGCTTTTGTTGAACTTATTTTGATATTAGGGTTTGAGATATAGAATTTTGGGGAGTTTTTCGATTGTTCTTAATGAAGGTTTCCGATTTTATCTTTAGATTTAATTTTGCAATTCAAGAGTTTTACATTAAAAACACCTAGTTTAATTTCAAGAGATAGTTTTTTGCATTCATAGAATTTCCAGAATTTTTCTCCATTGAAGATTTGAAGAACGAGATTGAAGAACTAAGGGTTCAACTGGGATTTACACCTTAATGAATTTTTGGGTTTATTCTTTCCTCTTTCCTTTTGATTTTGTAATGGATTGTGAGTAGTCTTTTAGTTGTTTGGGGGATCTTTGAATCCCCTACCCATGATGTGAATTCTGAAAATCTTTTGAATTTAAATATATGATTGAATGGTTTATTTCACTAGTTTTTATTATTGATTCATGGAATTTATTTTATCAAGTTAATTTCCAGTTTTGATGAGTGATTTATTTCATGTATCGTTGTTGGTTGTTGAGTTGTATGGATTGAATACAATGGTTATCTATATTCAGTTTGTATCATTCTTGCTGTGTCTTTTGGACGACTCCGATTGGGAATCTAGAAGTGCAGGATTTTGTGATTTAAGACTAGAATGATGAGTGAGATAATTAAGTTCTGGGTTATTTGACTCCGTATTGGGAAAATAAACCAAACTTAGGATTGTAGACCCGTGCATAGGCTGATTATGTGGCTGACTCCCGTTTGGGATGTCATATAATTAGAGTGGCCGACTCCGTTTGGGAAGCCTGGGTTAAGAGGGTTATCCCAATTTCTTTCATAAATGATTCTTGGATTAATTTTATTCATATCTGGGTATGGGGTGGATGAGTGAACCTGAGCAACGTTTGTCTACATTTGAATTCTTATCTTGTTATTTTTTCCATCATTTTGTTTATTGCAATTATTGACGTCAATTTAATTTGATTATTTCTATTTGTTTATTTTGGTTATTTAAATCCTTTAATTTTAATCAATAGTTAACTCAATCAATTCAAACAATTGGGAATTCTTTTGCATACATCTGATTTTCATTGCTTACGCACACAGTCCCTTGGGTATGATAATTTGGGGTCCTAATTTACTCCACTATATTACTTGCCGATTCAGTACACTTGCTGAGGTCGCGTTAACTACTACCACAATCCAATACACACACACCCTACTCACATATATGCACCCACATTCTATTAAAGGCCACAAAACATGCATTTTGCCCAAAATACCCTTAACACATGCACACATACACATGGCAATCATGGCTCAAACTACTAGAGGGAGAATGGGGTGTTACATGAAATCCTCCCCTGGAATTTATGCTTCATGGGCCACATACATCAGAATGTACAAGGCCTAATAAGTCAGTTGCCCTTTCACTATGTCCAGTGAAAGGATTCTTTGTCATATTGTGTAATAAATAAGATTCACAATTATCAAATGATTGCAAAAGTCCATCTTGATGGATTTTAGATATGCGTTTCTCATTTATATGACCAAGGCGACAATGCCATAAATATGTTGTATTTAAATCATTTGGTTTGAATTTCTTTGTAGTTATGTTATAAATATCATGATTATTGGATGTTTCTAGATTTAAGACATAAAGCCCACAATATGAATCAGCAATACCATAAAACATGTCATCATAATAAATAGAACATTTCTTATTCTTAATAAGAAAAGAAAAACCTTCATCATCTAAACTTGATACTGAAATAATATCCCTACTCAAACTAGGAACATAATAGCAATTGTTCAAAACTAACAAAAGCTCATTGGGCAAAGTCAATTCATAAGTGCCTACAGGTAGAGGAGCAACTTTTGCTCCATTTCCCACTCGTAGGTCCACTTCACCCTTTCTCAGTTGCCTACTCCTTTTGAGTCCCTGCACATTTGTACAAATGTGAGATCCACATCTAGTATCTAACACCCAGGAAGTAGAAGTTGATAAACTAATTTATATAAAATAAATACCTGAAGATGTAGTCTCACCACTCTTCTTATTTTTCAATTCTTCCAAGTAGAGCTTGCAGTTCCTCTTGCAATGACCAGATTCATTGCAATGGAAGCAAACTCCCTCCTTTAGAGGTTTTGCCTTGGGCTTGGGCTTAGGCTTAGGCTTAGGCTTACCACCAACTTTTGCCTTAGCCTTGCCCTTACCCTTATCTTTCATGCCTTTCCCTTTGTTAACCATTAGTACATGGCCAGGCTTCTTATTGATGCTTTGCTCAGCTGTTTTGAGCATGGCATGCAGCTCAACTATAGATTTCTCCATATTATTCATATTGTAGTTCATGACAAAATGGTCATAACTAGCAGGCAATGAATTAAGGATCAAATCGATTACTAGTTCTAAATAGAGGGGAAATCTAAGCCTCTCGAGGTGATCAATATAGCCCTTCATTTTCAGAGCATGAGAGCTAACTAAAGCACCTTCAGCCATCTTGCAAGAATGCAATGCTTTGGTAGTCTCATACCTTTCTTGCCTATCCTGCTGTTGGAATGTCTACTTAAGATGAGTACTCAACTCATAAGCCTCTATATTCTCCAGATGCTTCTGAAGTTCTGGAGCCATGGTAGCCAGCATGAGACAGCCAACATCCACAAAATCATCAATATGTTTCTTGTGTTTGTCTTCGACCGCCCTTGTGAAATCAGCGGTAGGTCATTAGGAATAGGCTCATCCAGCACAGATAGCTTCCTTTCCTGCTTGAGAACAATTCTCAAGTTCCTGAACCAGTCAAGGAAGTTTGTGCTAGTTTCTTTAAGTTTGTCCTTCTCAAGAACATATCATAGTGACATAATAGAAGTGTTATTTGATGCCATCAATCTACAAACATACATGATAAATAATATCAATACCAATTTCATTTTAGGTTTTCTCATAGACTCCCACTAAAATAATAACCCTCAATAATAATTACAAAAACTATAATAATTTAGTGGGCTAAGATCCATATTTCACGTAATTCTAAGTTAGCTTTCGCATGACACTTAAAAATAAGTTATTTAGGTAGATAACTCTTTTACTAATTACATCTCATGCAACTCTTCGATCATTTATGGGATTTTGACATCATATGTCCCGGCATGTTATAATCCCATCTTATGCCCTTAGGCTCAAAACCATTTTGATAGCCTAATTAAGTCTAACCATTTTAAACATATAAGTAGCACCATTACCCATCCTGCCTTACTAGGATAACCTAATGTTCTTCGCTTTAGCAGCATCTACATTTTGGTGATCTTAGTCTTAACAAGTGTTTTTAATCATGGGTGGCATATGACTTAAAATTATGATGAGGGATTTTAATTTTAACTTATGATGTCTAATTATTTATATATATCATGCATCATTTCATACATGGCATCTCATACACATATATAAATATTCATCGCATCATATACTAAGAAAATATGCATAATATATAAAATGTGCCATAGCATGGCAAAAATCTATTTTGATCCTCATAAGCCAATATGAAGATCAAAGGTCAATCCTAGGTGTTTATACGTGGACTTGATCAACAGCTTCCATCTTGCATCTCCATCACTATGGACTTGGATTGATCTCCATTATTGCTCTTCGTCTTCATTACAATAATGATACAAAGATATTCTACTACAACTATTGAATAAAATAAAGATTACAACAAAATTAACGACACGTAGGCCGTATTTAAAATTACAAACCCTTAAAATAGATAAAATAAATCTCATCCACATGAGGTTCAATTGGCCATACTATGCACCATGCAAAGACATCATACATATATAAAATAAATCATGTTATCTCATATCATGCATAATATATCCTTTTTCATAAACTGATATATTGAAATTACCGAATAATAATTATGAATGACATATAAGGTAGGGGTGAGAAAAAATAACCCGGTTGATGCAGTTAACAGGTAAACCGGTCCGAAACCAAACCGATGGACTAGTTAACCGATTGTAATGGACTAGTTAATGGTTAGTATTTTGACAAAACCGATATTAATAGACTGGTTAATGGTTTTGGCTTATATAACCAGTTAACCAAACCGATAACTGAATTTTTAGTTAATTTATTAATTATTCAATATGTTCATATTTAGTATTTATTATTATTTCTTGATTTATTAATTTTTCAATAATGAGAATCATAATATATTCGAAAAGTTATATAACATTAATAAATTAACGAAAAGTTACATCTTTGATTGACTTTTATTTCCACACACAAAATTTTTTACCTTTAAAACTTTTTAATATATATAATTAATTCCTAACTGTAATTAATTTAAAAATTTTAACTCTTTAATTAAAATATTTTATATTTAAATTATTAAAATTTAATATGATATATTATATTCAATTAAAATGTGGATGCATGAATTATTGTTAATCTTATTAACGATTTTCTGCCCTAAAACCCTACTCCGTATCTTTGGAAAACGATTCTGCTAATCATATCAGCAATCGTTTAATTAGATTAAACAATTTAATAGACACAAAATACCATCAGAATTAATTTTCTGCTAATCAATTTAATAGAATTACATTAATCATATTAACAGAATTGTATCAATCAAATTAATATCATTAATCTCAAAACTTGTCAATCATATTAACACATAATTGAGTTCGTAAATCATATTAACACAAAATATCATGAGATGCGTTAATCATATTAACATTAATTAATATCGTAGCCCTTTAATATACTAGAATTAACATCACAAAATTGATTTCATATCACATACAAATTTTTTTTTTTTAACAATTAAAACCGAAATCAATTTCTATGTATCAACATACAAATCGATCGGAACTCATGCCAACAGAATCATATATATATCACATACATAAATATATTTGAATCAATTGAATATACAAGTGGCTCTGTTACCACTTTTAGGTTTCATCGCAATAATTCAAATTAAGCGCAGCGGAATATAAAACAAAACCCAAACAAGATCCATGTATTCCGATTGATTCAAAAGGAGGGATAAAGATTTACCAACCTTTTTCAACGCAGAAAAGTCAAAATTGACTTCTTAATTCGGACTACAGGTGTTGTTCTAAGCACGAACGCCCTCTACCGGTATCCACACGTACGACCCGATGAACAGAAAATTGCAGAAGTGCTAGCTACCTATCTTGGAACTGGATTTTTGTTTACGTTTTCTTTCACAAAGAAAAAGACGGCTAGGGTTTCTTATCTCACTCAAAAACGGCAGCCACTTTTTTTCAATTAGAAAAATGAAATTAGGGTTAGGTCTCTAATCAACATATATCCATATATATATATATATGTATAAATTTAAACCCCAAAGAGATAAATTAGGGATATTATCTCTTATTCAAAATAAGAAATATATATATATATATATATATATTTATTTATTTCTTATTCAAAATAATAAGAAATATCATATATAAATATATTTATATATAATTATCAAATTTAAATATGAATACCTATATTTATATAATTTCATAATACCCTAATTAAAATCCAGTTTGTTCATTATGGTTTTGTTGTGTGACCCAATAGGTTTATATTAAGTTGGCAGCGAACCCAATTCCATAATAGGCCCACAAGTCATAATTGGTCTCTAGCAAGATATTTTGGCTATCCAAATAATATAAATATCATTATTCCGATTTTAACCTGACAACAGAACATGTTATTATCCTTTTATGACACGTTATCTTATTTGAATATAAGTCATGGTCAATGTCAAACTTATATTGTTCAAACATATAATTTCTCGATCACTATGTAGACTAATAAATTAAAATGATATTAATTACACTATCAATTCATTCGAGCACAGCCATGCATTTTATAGCCCTACTTATCGAGGGGCACAATAGATATCTCTCTCATAAGAGAGGGATAAATTGCATCTTAATTATTCACTTTTTTCTGCATAATTCTCATCATGTCCAATCATAAACTTTATAATAATCCGATTAAAGATAATGTTTGATTATGTCAAAACATAATGTTCCTTATGTAGGAAACCATGATAACCTTAGGTCAAAGGATTCAATAACATATCTATTATAAGATCACTTATGACACTATCCCATATAGTGATCTCACAGTGGGTCTATCTAGTACCTTGTTCTCTAACATGTACCTATAGATTTGATTTATATCATCATATATAATAATCCCATGATTATCACTGCAAATCTATACTAGTCTTCATTTATCTTTATGCCCTTTAGTGATAAATGGGTAGAGACGACATGAATAACATGGTTATTCATAAACATTACAATAATGTAACATACTAATAATATTAATGTGAAGAAAACCATTATATAAATGAAAATGTAATGATTACATCAAGGTCCAAATATTTGGCCTAGGGCATAACCACTAATAGTATGTATATAGCATTATCAATAAACCATATTCTTACATTATAATATATAGATTTGGTTTTCATAATGCATAGAATTCACACCACTTATTAACAATTTATCATTTGTTTCTTGCCGTGCCTGCATATTCTTAAATTCAGATATCACATCGAATTCTCATAACGCAAGTATTCACATTACTTATTATTAATTCATAATTCATTTCTTACCTTGCCAGCATATTTATAGAAGTGGATATCGAGATATCGTATTAGTACTCGTAAGTACCATATATCGCATTAGTATCCATAGATACAATAATTATGCATTAGTACCCATAGGTACAACAATTTTGTATTAGTACCTGTAGATACCGATATATTCATATATATATATATATATATATATATATATATATATATGCACACACACACACACACTTATGAGAATCCAAATGGGATTCTATACACATTGGGGATTCCAAACGGGAGTTAAAATAGTTTCGGCTGCAGCACTTGACCGTATAGGCATTATTATCTATCCATGACTTGACTTGCAGGCTAAATTATTAATCTAATTAATGTTCAAATTATCACATTGCATAATATCCATATTACCGTATTAAGCAACAACATATCATTTAATATCTTGCACACACATATGGCTTATCAAACAAACCCACGCTTCATTATACATGTCCACATGAGTTAACACAGTTATAGTTTCCATATACATCATCATTCATAAGCTCAATACAATAATTCACACATAATAGAACAACTAACAAGTGTTCATAACTCATAGCTCTGTCGCGCTCGCGTCAGACCCAATTACCCTTCTGTTGCACTCGTGGCACAAGTCGTATACGCGACAGGAAAAGAACAGACTTCTATCATGCTCGCACTCAAACTCAAACTCATGCTCATAATAGAACACAAACTGGCAAACTCTGCCATATAGAGCCCTCTGTCGTGCTCACGACAGAACATGAACTATATGTTAAAAACTCCTACTTCACTTACCTCTTTCAAGCACTTTCTTACCTTCATATATATGACCTTTAAAACCAACCAAAACATCACTTTCAGCCAAATAGCCTTCTAACCAATTGTTCATCTACGTGTTAACTTGCTAATGGTACAAACCTCAATACATTTGGACTCAAAATCAAGGAGTTATTGCCAAGGAAACACAACTGCTCCAAAGGCTCTCGTATAGAACTTTACCACCCTAGAGTACTCAAAACAAAAGGATTATTTATACAACAATTATAGAAATAAACATTATGATTCTAATCCAATAAACCTCACTCATATTAGAGTTGTAAAACTCATCTTATAACATAAACAATCCAAGTAGGTGAAAATGAACCTCAAAAACCAGTCTTACACTTACAAGCTCATTAAGCTTGAAAGCAACTAAATTGGCATAACCAATTCTCCAAACTCAATCTAAACAATCTTAACACATGCAAGAATACTTTGGCACATTCCATTTCATAATAGATATCCATTAACTCAGAAATTACACAATAAATTCTCAAGTTTCCAAAACAAGGTTTCATGCTTATAAGTCAATAAACTTTATAGCAATTGAATTACATAACAAATACACATCTTCAATTCAATTCAGTAGACAACACAATCACACATTTTATATTATATCAACTATCAATTTAACACACAATCACACAGTTTTCCAAATCTCTACTCCTTTACTCCAAAGAGCTCACTTAGCACTTTGCTCACCAAGGTTCTTATTTCCTTTAGCTTTTCTGGTTTCTTCCACTACAACACAATTCCAATTTTTAGAATCGGACAAGGGATCAATTCCAACTCAATACAGAAAATAAGAAAGAGAAGAAGAAGATTATAATACAATTATTTACCTTAACTTGCTGAAAACACAATACAACTCAGAAATCAGTTAAGCAATCAACCCAAATTCGATGGACTTAAGGTTGAAGAAGAAGAAGAAGAAGAAGAACATAAATGACCAAGAGAGTGGCCGGACAAAGAGTGCAAGGAATGAGACAAATTCTGCCTCTCCAACCTTAAATATGCATGTAGGAGCTGAGTTGGGAAAGCCAGCTCAAGACACTTGGAATGCACTAACCTTAATTAAGTTAATCTAATTCCACTTAGCCTTAATTAATTATTCCTTTAATTAATCTTGCAAAATTACATCTTAGTCACATAACTTATTTATTTCATGCAATTAAGTCCTCTTTTTCGATTACATTTAGATCCAAAATTAGAAACCCCAAATCAAATTTGTCTTATTTAATTAAGCAAAATGCTACTAGGGTAGGTTTCGGGTCATTACAACTCTCCTCTCCCTAAAAAGAATTTCTTTCGCGAAATTCATACCTGTACTGAACAGATGAGGACATTGAGCTCGCATCACTGATTCAGGTTCTCATGTTGCTTCTTCTATCCCAAGATGTTGCCAAAGCACTTTCACTAATGAAACTTGTTTATTTCCAAGTTGCTTCACTTCTTGTGCCAATATTGCTTTAGGTTTCTCATCATAAGAGAAATCTGGTTGCACTTGCACATCTTGTACTGACAAAACATGTGACTCATCTGAACGATATCTTCGAAGCATGTGTACATCATGAAGCTTAGCTAAAGCTGGAGGTAAGGCTAACTGATATGCCACTATTCCAACTCTTTCTAGCACTTAATACGGTCCAATGAATCTCCAACTCAGTTTCTATTTCTTTCCAAATCGAAGCACTTTTCTCCATGCAGACACTTTCAAAAAGACTTTATCACCCACATCAAACTCTATATCTTTTCGATTCAAATCTGCATAGGACTTTTGCTTGTCATTTGCAGTTTTTAACTATTGTTGAATAATCTTTGCTTTTTCTTCAGTTTCTCATACCAAATTAGAACTAATTTTCTTATGCTCATTCAACTCTGTCCAACATACAGGAGTTCGATATTTCCTACCATAAAGAGTTTCATAAGATGCCATGATGATACTCACTTGATAACTATTATTATATGCAAATTCCATCAATGGAATGTACTTATCCCAACTCTTGGAAAAAGTCCAAAACACAAGCTCGAAGCAAATCTTCTAACACTTGAATTACTCTTTCTGATTGTCCATTAGTTTATGGATAAAAAGCTGTACTGAAATGCAGTCGTGTACCATGCAGAGATTGTAAGTCTTTCCAGTACTTTGAAGTAAACCTCGGGTCTCGATCAGATACAATGGATAAAGGAATACCATGAAGTCACACAATTTCATTTATATACAGTTCAGCCAAATGATCCATAGAATAATCAAGTAAAATCGGTATAAAATGAGCCATCTTGGAAAACTAATCAACGATTACCCATATAGAATCCTACTGTTTAGATGTCATTGGAAGACCTATTACAAAATCCATGGTAATATTATCCCATTTCCAGTTTGGAATCGGAATAGGATTCAACAAACCTGATGAAACTTGATTTTCGCTTTCACTTGCTGACAAGTTAAACACTTAAAAACATACTCAACCACATCTTTCTTCATACCAGACCATAAATAAAACTATTTTAAATCCTAATACATCTTATTGCCACCTTGATGCATGGTAAAAACCGTATTATGAGCTTCATGCAAAAACTTCTTTTTTAACTCTTTATCACTTGCTACACACAACCGATCCTGGTAATACAAAACATCTTTTTTATTCACTGAATAGTAAGTCTTATCATCATTCTTGACTGACTGTAGAATTTATTGCAACTTAGGATCATCTTTTTGTGCATCCACTATCTCTTTCCTAAAACTAGGTCTTGCTTTCAATTGAGCAATTAAAGCCCCATTAGTTGCAAAACTCCATTTGACAAGTTGCAATGTCAAAGCTGAGACTGACTTTCTACTCAAAGCATCAGCTACTACATTAGCTTTACCAGGATTGTAATCCACAATGTAGTCATAGTCTTTAAACAGCTCAAGCCATCTCCTCTGTCTCAAATTCAACTCTTTTTGAGTAAGCAAATATTTGAGACTCTTATGATCAGTGAAAATCTTGCATCTTTTACCATACAAATAATGACGCCAAATCTTTAAAGCAAACACTACCGCAACTAACTCAAGATCATGTGTTAGGTAGTTCTTTTCATGCAGTTTCAGCTGTCTCAATGTATAGGCAATGACTTTCCCATCTTACATCAATACACATCCCAATCCAGCTCTAGAAGCATCGCTATACATAGCGTATTCCTTACCTAAAATGGGTTGGGTTAGAATTAGTGCTTCAACTAGCATCTTTTTCAACTGTTCAAAACTAGCTTGACACTTATCTGACCATATGAACTTAACCCCTTTACGAAGCAACTTGGGGAGCAGAGAAGCAATAACTAAAAATTCTTTTACAAAATGCCAATTATAACCTACTAAACCCAAGAAACTTTTAATCTCAGGAACATATCTAGGCGGTTTCCAACATACTACTGCTTCTATCTTAGCCGGATCAACTTTAATGCCTTCAGAAGAGACAATTTGACCTAAGAAAGATACTTCTCTAAGCCAGAACTCACATTTACTAAACTTATCATACAACTCTTGTTCTCTCAAGGTCTAAATCACAATTCTCAAATGTTGTTCATGTTCTTTCTCATTCTTCGAATACACAAGTATGTTAGTAATAAACACCACAACAAACTAATCCAAAAATGGCCTGAACACTCAGTTCATCAAATCCATGAATGCTGCAGGTGCATTAGTCAACCCGTATGGCATTACTAGGAATTTATAGTGACCATATCGAGTCCTAAATGCAGTCTTTGGAATATCCTCCTTCTTTACTTGTAGCTGATAATATCCTAATTGCAAATCGATCTTTGAAAATGCACCAGCTCCTTTCAACTGATCAAACAAATCCTCAATCCTAGATAAAAGATATGTAACTGTAACAACCCAAAAAGGGACTAGTCGAAATTTACGTAATAAGTCGAAAAAATTAAGGGTATTTTGGTACTTTGAGCAGGAGAAAATTTGGATATTAAAGGACTTATATGTTAAGAATTAATTAATTAAGTGAAGAAGAGGAATTATTAAGTGTGTTTGTAGTGTATAGTGTTAGGATGTAAGTGGGTTAAGGGATTTTAGTGTGTGGTGCCTTTGATGTAAGTGGCTTATAAGGAATTATTTGGTGTGAGTTAAGTTTGCTGTCATGGAGATATTTATGTAAGAGATGATTGTGTGTGTTTTGTGTATGGTACCAATAGAGGAATAAATCAAAGATGGATGTTGGAACCTATAAGAGCTTGACACTTGGCTTGGTGGGTGAGAACATTTAATGGAAAAGGAGGAGAGAGACAAGGGAGGGCTATTTTGAGGAAGCTTCCCGTGGAAGCTACCCCACTTGTTTTGATTTTTCATTTTTTCCCGTCCCTCCTCTCTCTCTTGCTTCTATTTTCTGCTCTCATCTCCCTCTCTTTTGTGTTTCCTTGAGTGTTGTGGTGGGATCTTTGAGTTGAGCTAGGTTTATTGAAGAGGTAAGTGCATGGATTTATTTTGGGTTCTTCTTCTTCTTTTCCTCTTCAATTTCTGGTTTTGAAGTGTGAGTTTATGGTTTGATTTAAGTGTGTTGTGGCTGGGTTTTGTGCAAGAATCTGAAGAGAGAAGATAGAGCAAGGGAAAAGACAAAGTGGGTTCTGGAGGGAAAGATTGAAGCTGCAATTTCAGGTTTGGGAGCTCGATTTGATTGTGTTTGGGAGTGTTTTGCCGTTGTTATTTTCTTGGATCGTTCTTTGTTATGCTTTGATTCTTGATAATTTTGAGTGTAGAGTTATGTGTAAATGCATGTGTGTGATTGAGCTAGAGTGTTGGTTTGGTATGATTTTTAAGTTATAGTGATTTGCATGCAACTTAGTAGTAAAATTTCAAGTGTGTAGAATATGTTTGTGTAGTGTATAGATGAAGGATTAGTGAGATGTCAGATGTAGTGAGTGATATAAGATTATGTGCATAGTGTGAGTTGGGGTGTCATTCTGTATACTTGTCAGCTATTTCCTTTGAATCGAGTGGACATAAGCATAGTGAAGCATGGGGATGGGAAAAAGTGCATTACTACAGCTCACATTGCATTTTCGCATCATCTTGCATACATAAATCATTACATAGCCATTTCATCCGCATCCCTCATCTGTATGTGAAAAGCATCATTATATGCGTTTCATTGAGAGAAGCTGACAGGATATATTTTGAGTGATTGGTGTTAAGATAAAGTGTTGGGATAAGAGTATAGTGCGATAAGAAGTGTGAAGTGCTAGTGGTTAGAGCTAAGAAGAGAAGAGTGTTAGGGAATCGTGTGCTAGTGAAGGAGTTAAGATTTTATTTGTGTCTTGAGTGTTCTATGTAGGAGGATAGTGATGTGTGTATCAAAGGGATTTGAGGTATTAGAATTGAGATGTTATGTGTAGTTTGGTTCTGGTGTGAAGTGTATTTGTTTTGAGAATCGTATGGTATGAGTGATAGCGATTTGGAGATTTGTTTAAGGAATTACCTATGTAAGTGGTTAGCGGGGAAATTTTGAGGACAAAATTTCTTTAAAGGGGAGTGATTGTAACAACTCAAAAAGGGCCTAGTCGGAATTTACATAATAAGTTGGAAAAATTAAGGGTATTTTGGTAATTTGAGCAAGAGAAAATTTGGATATTAAAGGACTTATATGTTAAGAATTAATTAATTAATTAGGTGAAGAAGAGGAATTATTAAGTGTGCTTGTGTGACGCGCGCCGAACCCCGTATCTTCCCGAAGGCCCGCTTTAGGCCTATCAGGAGAGGTTCATTGAAACTTGTAAGGTATTTACAACTGCGTCTATTTTGGGAAACAAGGAGATTTCATGGAGTCGCCACCCAATAAAATATTGGGACAGTTCGTCTTGTCTTAGTGAGTCTAAGACGGCGCTGGTATGTCCATTTTTGGCAAGCCAGAGGAGTCTTGGAGGTCCCATCCTAATAGAACATTAGGAGGGCCCTATCGCCTCGTGGAGCCTAGGACTGTGCAAGTTAAAGCCTTTTTACGGGACACCAGAGGTGTCTTGGAGATCCCATTAAAATGGGTCTCTCGCCTCGTTAAGCCCAAAGACCAAAGATGGTTCGGGACTCCCCATTTATGCATACCTTGGCTAAGTTTATAATCAAGTTTTGAATTTAGTATTTCATCCCATTTCTCATTCAATTTTCATGCAATTTAATTAAACGCGCATGTCAATCACATAATAAAAGCGATAAATAAAATAAATGAAAAAAAATAAATTACAACAAAACTAGGGGTGGAATACAACCCCCATTTGTAAATAAAATACAATTCATACATAAATCGGGATATTTATTAAAAATGAGGATGTTGGTCCTCTTATGCATAATTAAAGAAAACAATTTTAAAATGACAATTTATTTTGGATGGAAGAAACTAGGACATTGCTCCCATTTTATTTAGAAAAACCAAATTAATTAAATAGAATTATTTTTGTGTTTTTTTAATTAACGTGCATAAAGATAAAATTAAATAAACTTATTACAAATTACATATTAGAAATAAAATAACGAAAGCAAAATAAATGAAAATAACAAATCAACTCCCAAATGGATCTTTAAATCTTCATGGGCTCCCACTTGGCATGCAAAAGACTCACACATAAAAATAAATATTAAAAATGAAAGAAAAAAAATAAAAGTGAAGTTAGTAAAAAAAAATTAATTAAACATATAACATGAAAACAATTAAATTAAAGCAATCAAAATTGCTTCATGTATGACAAGCCAATTAAAACAACATAATAAATATATGCAATCCAATTAATTAACAATTTAGCATGCATAAAAGATGGCATAATAATAATAAAATTCAACATACAAAAACAAGCATAAAATAATGATGATAAAATTTAACATGCATAAAGACATAAAATAATAAAAATAATGTCCAATCATGCTTAAAAAGTAAAAGTAATAATAAAAATCAGCATAAATAAAACATAAATAATAATTGTAATAATAAAATTAGACAAGAATAAGGATAATAATAATAATACTAATGATGTTAATAACTACAATAATAATAATAACACAATAATAACAAAGAATATGAACAATCAAACATAATAATAATAATAATAATAATAATAATAATAATAATAATAATAATAATAATAATAATAAAAGATGAACAATCATATAAACATGCAAGAACAATAGGAAATAAAATCAATATGGCATATTTAAGGCATGATAATAATAATAACAATAATAATATGAACAATCACATAAGCACATGGTAATAATAATAATAATAATAATAATAATAATAATAATAATAATAATAACAACAACAATAATAATAATGATAATAACAATATGTGAACAATATGAACAATATGAACAGCATGAACAATTAAATAAAAATTATATGAAAAATTAAATAAAAATAATAAAATAGTTCTAAGAGAATTTACATTGTTAACTAATCAAATAAAAAACAAAAACAAGAAATAAGAAGAAAATAATAAGACTAAAAGAATTTACATGTTAACTAGTTAATTAGAAATTAAAAATTAAATTAAAAATTAAACTAAGAAATTGAGCCAAGAATGTTTACCCTCAAAATTTATCTTGATGAAGAGAAGGTAAGATCCAATTCCTTGTCTTGTATTGTTGGAATAAAATTAGAAAAAAAAATATTGAAAGTGAATATTTACTAAAGAACAAATAATTTATTTATTTGTCTCAAAGCAAAAAATTGTCAATTGAAAATAAGAAAATTCTCAAGGACAAAAATTGTTATTTTTTTCCTTAAGAATTGCTGAAAATTCCTTTAGAAATTGAGAGAATTTGTTCTTGAAAGAAGAAAGAAGAAAAAATATTTTCTAAAGAAAAATCCCCTCTCAATTCTCACTAAAAAACCCTTTTTATTCCCCTCAAAAATCAGATTTTTTAATTGAGAAATTAAATTAAATTAATTCCCATAACTACAAAAAAAAACAACTAAATTTATTGGGTTGGAAGATAAAAGGCTTTTTGAATTGAATTATGCAAAAAAAAAAACGAGTTAAAAAGCATTTAAAATGAAGAAGTTATGGCCTTTCCAAAAAGGGCGCAAAGGGGCGAGGGGACGCCCCGTCTGCACGCCCGACGGGCTTCCCTCGTGCAGGCGCGCGCGACGGGCAATCGTCAACGCTCGCCTGCACGCAGCGCTGCGCGTCGCCCAGCGCTGTCGCAGCCCGACACTCGCGCGAAATTTTTTTTAAATAAAATTCTATAAAAACACAATAATTTAAAAACTAACTTTTATCCCAAAATAATTTTTAAAATATTTTTAAAATATTTCTAAAATACATTTTTTTTCATTCCTAACAAATCAAAACGACAAGGAAATTATCACTTCCAACTTTCACTCTTTTTGCCTATAATTCGGCACACTTAATTTCATCATCGGGTAATCCTGATCAAGGCCACTCGGGACCCGGTGTCTACAGTTGCCCCCAATTTTGGGGAGGCTAGTGTGTGGGTGCCTAGGTGAGCCAAAATTCAGGAAAAGGAAAGAAGCGCGTACCTAAGGCTGCCTCCTTCCAGCTGCTCCCTCAGGAACAGTGTTGTGACTTGAAATATGAATATCCTCTCCGAGTTACACTGAGTCACTGACAAGACTACGAAGTGCTAGGGACCATCCTCAGACAGTGATGCGTCGAGTCGCTACGAAGACTACAAAACGCGAAAGATAAATCGCATCAAGCCGCTGATAAGGCTACTAAAAGTGCGCTGCACGGAGTCACTGACAAGACTACTAAACGTACAGGTGCTATCCGCAGATAGCGATGCGCCGAGCCACTGACAAGGCTACTAAAAGCTCACAAAAGAGATGTACCGAGTCACTACCAAGACTGCCAAAAGTGCACGAAAGAACGACACTGAGCCACTACCAAGGCTACGAAAAGTGCAAGGGTGTCATCCGCAGATGACCGCACTGAGTCTGCTACGGACTACTAAAAGTGCGAAAACCGATGATCTTCATTTAGATATTCCTGCAAAGTAATGTGCACAGCAAAATATACAAAATTTAAGTGTATATGAGATGTAAATGTATGTAAATGTTTGCAAAAATAGATTGACCCTATCCTAGGTGGTTAAGGGTCTGTTGAGGATATAGCTTGGCTGCTGCGTTACGCTTCCAAGAATCTGATAGAGACATTTTGGCTTTAGGGACTCTGACCCCAAAACATTTTCTGAGAGAGACATCAAGTGTGCATCTTTGCCCCCCGCTCAATGCCCAGGATTCTGACTCATATCCTGAATTATCAGACTGAAGGATGATCATCTGAAGTATACTGCCTTATTGCTCCAGGCATCGGAAGTCATTGCCTTAAAACGTAGTGCGTCCTTTGTGGATTTTCACACTAGCTTTTCTTTGTGGGAAATGCGTCCCTTTGGGGGATTTTCACATAACCCTTTGCCTAACTTTTACCTGGAATGAACCCAACCCAAACCAGCGGCTTTTTATTTTTTTATTTTTTTTGAATTTTTTTTGTAGGGCAGACTGCCTGTCTCCAAGTTTTCACCCTGCCACTTGGCCTAACTTTTGCTTAGAGAGCCAGTTACGGTTTTCATCTCTAACGGCCTCCCTTTTTTTTTAAGATTTTTTATTTTTTATTTTTATATTATTTTTTTAGCTGCAAGAGAAGGCTATTATCAAAATCACCACTAAGAGTGAATAGCACATATCTGCTTAGGCACCTTCTGACATAATGATTAGATAATAGTCATTAGATGAATAAGTGATATATTTCTTTTTAAGGCAGAACTAAAAGAACAATCTAAACTGTATTCTTTTATTCATTGCAAAATTGAGTACATTTCTATATGATTTCTTGATACATGATCCTTATTCAACAAGAATTCAAAAGCACAAGACTACACCTAATCTCAGAATAGATCTTATAAGCATCAAACTCCTATTATCAATCGGCCCTCTCTAGTTTTCTTGAATGATCATTCTCTCTTGGCCCTTAATTTTTGCCCAGGATGCCTTTTTTCAGTTTTCACCCTGACAGGGCGCCCAATTTTAGGAAGGCCGCCATTTTTCTGTTTTCGACCTGCGGGGCATTTATTATCTTCTTTTCATTTTTTGATCTTTAGCCATGGAACCTTTTAGTCTATCGACATTGACCGAGTCTTTAAACTCATTCACATCGCTATCTACCAAGATTGTTGCTTCCTTTGTTAGCAAGTTTTTCAAAATGAACGGACCTTCCCAAGTTGGCCTGAATTTTCCTCGTATGTCCGGCACTCCCGGTGTAGACACCGGGTCCCGAGTAGCCTTGATCAGGATTACCCAATGATGATAATTGCCTTCACAGGCTTAAAAGGTTAAAAGTGATGATTTTCTCGTCAAATTTGCGTTTTAGAGTGAAAAATTAGAAAATAATAAAAAATATTTAAAAAATTAATTTTGAAAAATGGGGGCTTAAAATTATTGTGTTTTTAGTCAATTTATAATTTAAAAAATAAATAAATAAATAAAGTCGGATCACGAGTGCCGGGCGCGGCGGCGCGCCTGCGGCAGCGCGCTCACGCCCAGCTCGCAGGCGCCCATCGCGTTGCGAGCGCAAAGGCGACGCTCAGCGTCGCCGATGCTGCGCGCCCTAAAGGCGCGCGGCATCGCGCACGCTGAGCGCCGCACGGAGCACTCGTGCGCGAGCGCCAGCGCGCGAATCTCGCTTGGTTGCCGCTCCGACGCCCGCCCCTCTATAGCGACGGGCATCCTGGCCGTCGGTATAGGGTCTGATACCCTTTTTCAATTTTTTCAGCCTTTTTTCCGATTTTTTCACCCGAAAATCCGTTTTTTATCCCAAAATTAAGGGTTTTGAGTTCAAATAAAATTCCAAAATATTTTTTATGGATTATTAATTAATAAAACTTGATTTTATCCCAAAAATAAAGGAATTTGAATAAAATTAGGTTTGTTTTCCTTAATTAAATTAGGGCAACATTTTCTATTCTTTAAATACTTTATGATGAAAAATCAAAAGGAGCCTCCACTACTATTTTTTACATCAGAATTTCCAGCATTTCTCTTCCTCTTTGATTTTTCTTCTAAACATTTTGAGATTTCTTTTTGAATGAAAAAGGTTTAATTGAAATTGAAAGATCAATTTTCAATTTTTAATTATTCCAATTAATTTCTTTGTTTTTCCTCCATAAACACAAGAAATTAATCATCAATTTCAATTTCAATCTTAAGCATACAAATCAATTCCTTTGTTTTTTCCACAAACAAAGAGGATTAATTTTATTGCTAAATTATTCTTTCAAGCAATTTTCCGGAAAATCATCACTTTTCCTTCATCAAATCCAATACTCTGAGGGTAAATATTCTAGGCTCAATTTCTATTCTATTTTATTTTTATTTAATTTATTCATATATATTTTATTGTTTTTATTGATTTATTTATTGTTTTCATCTATTCATTTGTTGTATTGATCTTATATTTGTTCCATTAATTGTTTATATATGATTTGATTTTTATTCATGTGAATATTGTTTTTTTTTTAATTCCTAACATGTAAATAATTTATTTTGATTACTCATTATTTTTAACATGCAAATAATTAATTAATTTAAATTAATCTTTTTGCCATGTAAATAGTTTATATTAATTATGAACACATCAATTAACCTTGTTATATATCATTATTATTTTCATCATTCTTTTGTTTACTAATTTTTATTATTCTTTTTATCATTGTTACATGATTTGTTTATTTATTCATTTATTATTTTTCATTTTTCATCATTATTTTCATCATGTGTATATTTTCATTTATTAATTAATTTATATGTTTTATTTTATTTTCATCACATCATTTAATCATTTGTCATACATAATGCATGTTTCTCATTTACTTTCGTTTGTTAACATTTTGATTCCATAATCATTCTTTTCATATCATCTTATTTTATTTTAATTTGTTATTCATTATTTTGTATGTTTAATTGGTTTAATTGATTTAATCGCTAACATTATTTTATTTGTATTTTGTTTTTATGTCTAAACTCATTTTTTCGCTTGGGCGTTTTTGCGAGCACATCGGGAGGTCCAAAAAGGCTCATTTGGTTCATATATTTATTTTATTTTTTTTGTAATTTTTTATTTAATTTTACCATATAATTTTCTTGTAAAATTATTTGTTTAGGCACGCTAAAAAGAAAATCACAAAAACATTTCTATTAATTAACTTGACATTTTTTTTATATAAAAGGGGACCAATGTCCTAGTTTTTCATACCCAAATAAATCATCACATCAAAACCGTTTTATAATAAATATACATGCGGGGACCAAAGTCCTCAAAATAAATGAATAACCCGTTTTACGCATGTATAGCACATTTACAAACGAGAGTTGTATTCTGCTCCTTGTATTATTGTAATTTATTGCTCTTGATATTTATTTGCCCATTTACAGCTTTTGAAATGAATGAATGCGCCTTCAATTAATTACATCGTGTGGAGAGAGAGCGAATCAATGGTATTAAAATTTGATCATAAAATAATCGAGATAGAAATAGATGAGAAATCCCGGACCCAGCTCTGGTCTTTGGGCTCAAAGAGGATAGAGGTCTACCCTCTAAGACACCTTTTTGTGCCACGAGACTTTAGCGCTAATCCTAGGCTCTTTAGGGCGAGAAAGTTTACCTTCCAAGACCCCTCTGGCTGGCCCAAAATGGATACCAAGCGCAGTCTTAGGCTCTCCGAGGCGAGAGAAACTTTCCCAATGTTCTATTGGGTGGCAACTCCATGAAACCTCATTGTTGCCCAACATAAACGCACTTGCAATTTATTGCAAGATGTCAATGGACCCACAAATGCCCCGATCGCCCACGTGCGGGCGGTCCGAAAGGGCGGCATTCGGGATCCGGCGCGCGTCACAGTGGCAACTCCACTGGGGACGTTTATGGTTCGAGATTTCGATTCGAAAATACCTCTTTTAACATTTATGATTAAAATTTAATTCATAAATTCACCTTCTCTCCAATTTGCATTTGCATATCATTAGAGGTCACTTTGATCATAAAATAATCGAGGTAGAATGTGTTAGTGTAAGCCCTAGCCCCAATACATTGTAATAAAACACTTTAGTTAATAAATGAGGCATTTTGTTTTATCCATTGTATTCCTGTGCATGTCAATTGATAGAACTATCCAAGAATGTCGTTTCAGTTTAAGTTATCATGTGTGAGGCACATGGTTGTAAGACCTTGAAACAAATGAGACTTCATTCTAAATATCCCTAGTCAGTCATTGTTATGGGAATAACAAATGAATTAAGACTAGTATGCTCTCTCTGATTAGTTGAGTTCTGTCTTACGGATCATAAGGACAAAAGTGTCAATCAGAGATCATAGATACATGTTTATAACATGGTATTTGGATACGATCCACACATGAGAACACTACATGGTACAAGTCATAAGTGCTCCTCATATGCAAGTTTTGTATCGGAGTTCTTAGACCTAAAATCTCTATGAAACTCTTTATGAATTACTGTGTACTTTGACATACACCTAACGTGCTCGTAACTGAGTGACAAGTATGGGTATGCTTGGGTATGCATTGATTCATGTTAGAGAGCATGAGAGAAGTGAAGGGATTACCCCTCTCTATAAGAGAGAAAAATATCATCGGCCACTTGATCAGTGAACTGAGAAGTGTATGGCCATACCGAGATGTAATAATGTGCAATCATTATTTATCTGAGAGTTCATTGTCACTGGAATATCAAGAAAGGAATTAACTTACACATGAGAATGACTTGTTCCATGCCTTATGTTAATTCTGATATTTACGGGTAAGGGAATATACAAAATTGCATTAGGTCACTAAATGCCAATTGCATTTTCATTTAATTTGGAATGCTATAATATCTTGCTAGAGAATATATATAGCCTTTGAATTAATTCTTAATTCATTGCCAATATTAAATGGACCTATAGGATCGCACACAAAGCATTGGGCTTAAAATACTTGAATAAAGTATTGGGCATTAATTTGGGCTTTTAATTTAAGTCAAATTAATGTATATGTAATGGGTATTTAATTGCTAATGGACCTTGGTCCATGAGAGAGGAAATTCGGCCCACATAGGTTTAATTTCAATTAATTAATTATGTTGTATTAATTAATTTAATTGAGTATTAAATCCTAAGATATTTAAGTCAAACTAAATCGCTTAATAATGGGATGACCTAGCCGAAATTCCAAGGATATATACCATGGGAATTTCGGCACATGTTAAATGGTAAGTGATTAGTTTGATTAATACATCTTAAGGTTTTATTTCAAATCAATTTGAATTTTAAATTCAAAAGGGATTGAGCTAATATTTACTACTGATCTTTAGGAAGTTTTTAAGGTTGAATTAACTTTCTTAAGGTAGTCTAATTCGGATTAAAGACTTGCCATAAGGAGGGGGTATATATTAGATAAGAATAAAACCCTAGAGGAAGAGAGAAAAGGAGGCGTGAAACTTCTCTCTCTCTCTCATTTTTCTTCTTGGCCGAAATACACAAGGAGAAGGATTCTTCCTTTCTTGCTTGTGACTTTGAGCATTCTTTACACATAGTAGAAGGACAAGATCAAGTCTTGTGGCTTCAAACGAATTCTATTACACAATACATATTTAGTAAGCTAGCACTTTCGGTTTTGAGCCGTCTTTGCAAGTGTGTGTGTGAGAATAGAGAGGAGTGGCGAAAAAGGCTGTTCCTTGGCATTGGTGGTGAACATCTAAGGTGGACAAGATCATCTAAGTTGCTGGTCATCATCAAATTCAATTTTAAAGGCATCTAAAGTTGTAAGTTATTAAAACCCTAAAATTGCATGTTTCCAATTCTTGTCATGGAATAGTTTGGCATGTATGATCAAATTTTTTTTGTTTTCCGCTGCGTGATCATCATACACATACCATGACATATTCCATCAGTGGTATCAGAGCCTAAACATGCTTATTTTAGTGCTTTAGATGCATGAAATAATTAATTAAAAATCGTTGCTTTAATTGCATGCAATGCTGGAATTTTCTGTTTTGAATTTTTTGCATTGTTTTGGTGTAAAAACGATTTTAATTGATTAGCTGGGTATTATAATTAATATGACATGTTAATATACTGTCCTAAGGTTGTTTAGGGGCTGTTAATGGTTGGATTTAATTATGTATACCTGATGGTACATGTTAATGTTAAAACTAGGTGCATTATGGCATGTTAATTGAAATTTTAACAACTAGTTTTATATATTAAATGTAAAATTGGTTTTGGCATGTTTGTAAGTGTTTTTTAAAATATTAAATATCAGGTCTGGACATTATTTAAATATGGTTTTAATTCTGGTCCATGACAATTTAATTGATTAATTTTAAAATCACTTAAAACATGACTAGTTTGTGTTTGTTACATGTTTAATCAACATTGTTTGTTTTGATTTGATTAAAATGGTAAAAACACATTTAGATCAGATTGGTACAGAATGTTAAATCAATATTTATGACCTAATTTAGATTATTAAATGACTCATAAAATTGATTTAAGTGTTTGTGCATTTTTTGGCATCACATAAGCATTAAACAACTAGTTTTTGTTGTTTGTTTGTTTTTATATGCATGCCATGTTATATATATATGTTCTTCATGATTTTATGCTTTAATTCATGTTGGTACATATTATATGTATTTTTAATGTTTATGGGCTGAATGACATAAAATTAAAAAATGGCAAAATTGGAAATAACATTAGAGTTGATTTATGGCACAAATCTAACTAGTTTGTGTTTTGGGCTTTTAAGAGAACTTATTCAATAAGAGGATTTAGTCCATTGGGCTTCGGCCCAGGCCCATCACGGGGTCATCTCTTAAAGGTTCAAGTACACAATTTCCATTAATGGGCTTGGCTAATTTAATTAAAATTGGACTTTGTTTGATCCATGAATGTTATGTATATTAATTTGCTTGTTTGGTGTGATAAATGGATATGCATGGTGCATTCATGGGCCCTGGGTTTTTGTAATTAATTATGGCCTGCGAGCCATTATGTATTATTGTAAAAGTTTCATTTATTTCTTAGAATAGAATTTACTTGAAGACTTTGTAAATCAAGATGAAGCCCACCGGAGTGGTGAAGCCCAACTAAGAAGATTCTTGTGTAATAGTATAGAATCTTAGTTGTAGGTTTTATGGGCCCATGTTTGTCACGCTTTACTTTATGCAATTATTTATATATGCATGCTATGAATGGATGACAAAGCGTATGCCATGTAAGCCGTAATAAAATGAATCCCTAAAATAGTAAGTCATAAAGTTGCCTTCCTAATTCAAAACATGTCAAGGCATCGATCATCGGTAACGTAGACTAGGAGTCCTAGATGCGCCCGATTATCTTTGTGAGGCATGAGTTGTGAATGTAGGTTGGACTTAACATGGAAAGGGATGCCCGGACCTAGGCAACTAATAAATGGGTTTGTGCTATAACATCTTAAGATGTTAGCCCATTTGATCCAAGAGTCATGTACGAGTCATGATTGGAGTTATCCTACCTAAGTAACTTAACTTGTTAGGTGTACAAGCTCAGCTTGACTAATAAGGTTGTTGTGAAAAGTGGATCTTGGCCCACATTAAATCACTAACGCGAATTATTTAAAGGGATATTAATTCGGTTTGTGGGATTATTAATAAGACCTCATTTAATCTTGCTAAATTTTATTGTAGATTGAAAAATGGCATCTTCAAACAACAATTTCTCATTGCGATCGGTCCTTGAAAAGGACAAATTGAATGGCACCAATTTCATAGACTGGTCTCGAAACTTAAGGATAGTTCTTAAGCAAGAGAAAAAGTCGTATGTTTTGGATGCACCCTTGCCTCAAGAACCTGGAAGGAACGCCTCTGCGGTTCAAAGGGAAACTTTTGAGACCAAGAAGAGCGACTCCAATGATGTGACCTGTTTGATGCTAGCCACTATGGTGCCTGACTTGCAAAAGCAATTTATGGACCAAGAGGCGTATGCGATCATGGTGCACTTAAAGGAGATGTTCCAAGAGCAAGCTCGTCACGAGAGGTTTGTGACAACTAAGGCCTTAATTTCCTGTAAGATGGCTGCAGGTACTCCTGTTAGTACGCATGTACTCAAGATGAAAGGGTATCTTGATACTCTTGAGAAGCTTGAGGTACAAGTACCAAAGGAATTAGCTACTGACTTGATTTTAGGATCATTGGCTGATGATTATGATCCATTTATAATGAATTATAACATGCATGCGATGAACAAGTCAGTTACTGAGCTTCATGGGATGCTTAAGAATGCTGAAGAAAACATTCGAAAGACTAATCCCATACTGATGGTTCAAGGGGGCATTAAGAAGGGACCGGCTAAGGGAAAAGGAAAGGGAAAGGCAAAACCCAAGAATGACCTGGCTCGGTTCAAGTCAAATGGGAGCGCACCTCAGGCCCAATCCAAGCCCAAGGCGCAAAAGCCCAAGGAGAGCGAGAGCACTTGCTTCCATTGCAACAAAATAGGGCATTGGAAGAAGAATTGCGCTCTCTTCAAGGAAGAACAAAAAAAGAATGGAGCCAAGGCGTCCAGTTCAGGTATTTTTGTTGTTGAAATTAACCTTTCTATTTCTACCACTTGGGTACTAGATACCGGTTGTGGTTCTCACATTTGTTCAAATGTGCAGGGGCTAAGAAATAGGAGATTACTTGGGAAGAATGAAGTGGACCTCCGTGTGGGGAATGGAGCACGAGTTGCTGCCATGGAGATAGGCGACTATCAACTCACTTTACCTTCCGGACTTTGTTTAATTTTGAAAAATTGTTATTATGTGCCTGCTATGAGCAGAAACATTATTTCAGTTTCATTATTGGATTTGGATGAATTTGATTTTGTTATTAAAAATGGCAATGCTCATATTCGTCGCCAAGGCATTTCATATGGCAATGCCATGTTGCAAAATGGCCTTTATATCCTTGATCTATCAAACAAAGAGTCCATATACAACATTAATACAAAGAGGGTTAAATCAAATGAGTTAAACCCTACTTACTTCTGGCATTGTCGTTTAGGACATGCAAACGAAAAACGCATTTCAAGACTCCACAAAACTGGAGTGCTTGGGTCATTTGACTTAGAATCTTATGATACATGCGAGCCATGTTTGCATGGAAAATTGACAAAGAGTCCTTTTAACAAGAAAGGTGAGAGGACTAATGGCTTATTGGAGCTAATACATACCGATGTATGTGGACCATTAAGTACACAAGCCAGAGGTGGTTTTAGCTACTTCGTGACATTCACAGATGACTTCAGTAGATATGGCTATGTCTATCTAATGAAGCATAAATCTGAAACTTTTGAGAAATTCAAAGTGTTTAAAAACGAAGTAGAAAACCAACTTGGCAAAAGTATAAAAGCCATTCGGTCAGATCGAGGTGGCGAATATTTAAGCCAAGAGTTTGACTGTCATCTAAAGGAGTGTGGTATTATTTCACAGCTCACTCCTCCTGGAACACCACAATGGAATGGTGTGTCCGAAAGGAGAAATCGAACTCTATTGGACATGGTTCGATCTATGATGAGTCAAGCAAATCTTCCTGTCTCTTTTTGGGGCTATGCATTAGAAACTGCTGCGTTTCTACTAAACCGTATTCCAACTAAAGCAGTTGAAAAGACACCATACAAGGTATGGACTGGGAAAGAACCCAATATGTCACTTCTCAGGATTTGGGGCTGTGAAGCACATGTTAAGAAATTAACATCTGACAAACTAGAGTCCAAATCCATTGTCTGCTTATTTGTGGGTTATCCCAAAGAAACAAAGGGATACTACTTTTACTCACAAACCGAGAACAAAGTATTTGTTGCTCGCAAGGCTGTTTTCTTGGAAAAGGAGTTCCTTCTCAAGAAAGACAGTGGGAGTAAAGTAGAACTTGGAGAAATTCAAACGCCACAAACTCCTATACAGGATGAGTTGGAAATGGGATCAAGTTCACAACCAATTGTGGAACAAGAACCCATTGCACAAGTACCTAGAAGGTCCGGTAGGGTACGTCAGGGGATTGAGAGATATGGTTTTCTAATCACCGACAGTGACACTATTGAGTTAGTAGATCGTGAGGATCCTACCACCTACCGAGAAGCTATTGAAAGCCCAGACTCGAAATATTGGCTTGAAGCCATGAAATCCGAGATGCAATTAATGTACGATAACCAGGTTTGGACCTTGGTTGATCCACCAGAAGGTGCTAAAGTAATTGAATGCAAGTGGCTATTTAAACTCAAAGCTGATAAGACCTACAAAGGTAGACTAGTAGCGAAAGGTTTTCGACAAACACATGGTGTAGACTATGATGAAACCTTTTCGCCTGTAGTCATGCTCAAATCCATTAGGATCTTGCTTGCCATAGCTGCATATCATGATTATGAGATATGGCAAATGGATGTCAAAACTGCTTTCCTTAATGGAAATTTACTTGAGGATGTGTATATGACACAACCTGAAGGTTTTGTCAATCCCAAGAATCCTAAGAAGGTTTGCAAGCTTCAGAAATCCATTTATGGATTAAAGCAAGCATCCCGAAGTTGGAATCTTCGTTTTGATGAGGCAGTCAAAGAATTTGACTTCGTCAAGAACGAAGATCAGCCTTGTGTATACAAGAAGGTTAGTGGGAGCATAGTAGTGTTTCTGGTCCTGTATGTGGACGACATCCTTCTCATTGGGAATGACATTCCAACATTGCAAAAGGTTAAGCAATGGTTGGGGAAATGTTTCTCAATGAAAGACTTAGGTGAAGCTGAGACAATACTTGGCATTCGGATCTACAGAGATAGATCGAATCGGCTATTGGGACTAAGTCAAGAAAAGTACATAGACAAGGTACTAAAGCGTTTTAGTATGGGAGACTCAAAGAAAGGGTACATACCTTTGGCTTTGGGAGTTCCTTTAACTAAAGAACAGTGCCCTAAAACCAAAGAGGAAAGGGACAACATGAGTAGAATCCCATATGCATCTGCTATTGGATCTATCATGTACGCTATGTTATGTACTAGGTTGGATGTTGCTCATCCACTGAGTATAACCAGTAGGTTTCAGCAAGACCCTAGTGAAAAGCACTGGTCTGCTGTAAAAGGGATTCTAAAGTACCTACGAAGGACTAAGGATCACTTCTTGGTGTATGGTGGTCAGGAAGAGCTCATCATACAAGGCTATGTCGATGCTGCTTTTCAAACCAGCACTCAGGACTCAAGATCGCAATCTGGATTCGTTTTTGTTTTAAACGGTGCTGCTGTCAGCTGGAGAAGCTCAAAGCAAGAGACCGTTGCCGAATCAACTACAGAATCTGAGTATATTGCAGCAAGTGAGGCTGCAAAAGAGGCTGTTTGGATTAGAAATTTCATTTCTGGATTAGGAGTGGTCCCAGGCATCCTAGATCCATTAGAAATTTTTTGTGACAACAACGGGGCCATTGCACAGGCCAAAGAGCCCCGATCACACCAGAAATCCAAACACATACTCAGGAGGTACCACCTGATCAGAGAAATCATTGATCGTGGGGACGTCAAGGTCAGCAAGATAGCAAGTGAAGACAATGTAGCAGATCCTTTGACGAAACAGTTGCGCCCAAATCTGCACGAAGCTCATTTGAGATCATTCGGTCTTAGGGCTATGCCCAATTGGGACTAGTGCTAGTGGGAGATTGTTAGTGTAAGCCCTAGCCCCAATACATTGTAATAAAACACTTTAGTTAATAAATGAGGCATTTTGTTTTATCCATTGTATTCCTGTGCATGTCAATTGATAGAACTATCCAAGAATGTCGTTTCAGTTTAAGTTATCATGTGTGAGGCACATGGTTGTAAGACCTTGAAACAAATGAGACTTCATTCTAAATATCCCTAGTCAGTCATTGTTATGGGAATAACAAATGAATTAAGACTAGTATGCTCTCTCTGATTAGTTGAGTTCTGTCTTACGGATCATAAGGACAAAAGTGTCAATCAG
Organism: Excoecaria cochinchinensis; assembly: GCA_947683425.1. Lineage (NCBI taxonomy): Eukaryota > Viridiplantae > Streptophyta > Magnoliopsida > Malpighiales > Euphorbiaceae > Excoecaria > Excoecaria cochinchinensis. The sequence continues at coordinate 3,871,933 of CANTUQ010000028.1, read as the reverse complement.
AGATCATAGATACATGTTTATAACATGGTATTTGGATACGATCCACACATGAGAACACTACATGGTACAAGTCATAAGTGCTCCTCATATGCAAGTTTTGTATCGGAGTTCTTAGACCTAAAATCTCTATGAAACTCTTTATGAATTACTGTGTACTTTGACATACACCTAACGTGCTCGTAACTGAGTGACAAGTATGGGTATGCTTGGGTATGCATTGATTCATGTTAGAGAGCATGAGAGAAGTGAAGGGATTACCCCTCTCTATAAGAGAGAAAAATATCATCGGCCACTTGATCAGTGAACTGAGAAGTGTATGGCCATACCGAGATGTAATAATGTGCAATCATTATTTATCTGAGAGTTCATTGTCACTGGAATATCAAGAAAGGAATTAACTTACACATGAGGATGACTTGTTCCATGCCTTATGTTAATTCTGATATTTACGGGTAAGGGAATATACAAAATTGCATTAGGTCACTAAATGCCAATTGCATTTTCATTTAATTTGGAATGCTATAATATCTTGCTAGAGAATATATATAGCCTTTGAATTAATTCTTAATTCATTGCCAATATTAAATGGACCTATAGGATCGCACACAAAGCATTGGGCTTAAAATACTTGAATAAAGTATTGGGCATTAATTTGGGCTTTTAATTTAAGTCAAATTAATGTATATGTAATGGGTATTTAATTGCTAATGGACCTTGGTCCATGAGAGAGGAAATTCGGCCCACATAGGTTTAATTTCAATTAATTAATTATGTTGTATTAATTAATTTAATTGAGTATTAAATCCTAAGATATTTAAGTCAAACTAAATCGCTTAATAATGGGATGACCTAGCCGAAATTCCAAGGATATATACCATGGGAATTTCGGCACATGTTAAATGGTAAGTGATTAGTTTGATTAATACATCTTAAGGTTTTATTTCAAATCAATTTGAATTTTAAATTCAAAAGGGATTGAGCTAATATTTACTACTGATCTTTAGGAAGTTTTTAAGGTTGAATTAACTATCTTAAGGTAGTCTAATTCGGATTAAAGACTTGCCATAAGGAGGGGGTATATATTAGATAAGAATAAAACCCTAGAGGAAGAGAGAAAAGGAGGCGTGAAACTTCTCTCTCTCTCTCATTTTTCTTCTTGGCCGAAATACACAAGGAGAAGGATTCTTCCTTGCTTGCTTGTGACTTTGAGCATTCTTTACACATAGTAGAAGGACAAGATCAAGTCTTGTGGCTTCAAACGAATTCTATTACACAATACATATTTAGTAAGCTAGCACTTTCGGTTTTGAGCCGTCTTTGCAAGTGTGTGTGTGAGAATAGAGAGGAGTGGCGAAAAAGGTTGTTCCTTGGCATTGGTGGTGAACATCTAAGGTGGACAAGATCATCTAAGTTGCTGGTCATCATCAAATTCAATTTGAAAGGCATCTAAAGTTGTAAGTTATTAAAACCCTAAAATTGCATGTTTCCGATTCTTGTCATGGAATAGTTTGGCATGTATGATCAAATTTTTTTTGTTTTCCGCTGCGTGATCATCATACACATACCATGACATATTCCATCAGAATGATGACCCGATCGGTCGCTATGCTCGTGATGAGATAGACCTGTCGGCGGGGATCATGCTTGGGTAGCCTTAAAGTAACATCTCCCTTGTCCAAAGCTCATATAATGGCCATAGCTACTTTCCACAGGTGATATGAACCCTAATTCCATGCTTGCTGTATGGATCCTCATGTATTGGGTGAGTCTAGATGTCTCGCTTGGTAACCTAGCCAAAGGCTTCCATGCCCCGGTAGGGCCATGTCGAAATTTGTGGAACGTCTAAATACATGACGATCACTATCCATCCGCTTGTACATTAGTATAGGAGTGTTATGCTGTCGGTTTTTCACCGCGCACCATACGTGTCCATTGGGTTCCACGTTAATCCATGGATCAAGCCCACCTAGGAAAGAGACCGCACTACCACGTGTGTGGGAGATATAAGGTTGGAAGGATCTATCTGCTTGCATGTGTTTGTCTATGTTGCATCAGCACGAGCATGCATTGCATTTTAATCATGCACTATCTTAACAATTTTTGCATTTCAGCCATCATAGATTCTCCTGAGTGGTCTAGAGGTCCCGACGGACGGTTAAGAAGGACGCCGCTTTTGGGGTTAACAGAGTTAGTGTTGGATCAGAGTTCAGATTCAATCTCAGAAAATAGTGTGGGGTTTTCTCTCGAATCATCAACAGAAGTAAGCATGGCTAATCCATTAAATGAGTCTGATGCAACCCGGGCAATAATTGCTGAGGAGGTAGGAAAGAGAATGGAGGAATTTGAAGCCCGCATGATTGCAATGATGGGCAATCTTGCCACCACAATAGCTGGGCAACAAGCTGCTGCTGCCCCTATCCGAGTACCAGCTGAATAAGGGGTTGTAAGAGAAGAGCGTCCTGCTGCAGTTAACCAACCAATGGTTGACCCGCCTGTTGTTGAGCAAAGAGTGCCTGCACCTATTGAGCGCAGAGAGGGCCCCAGGTCTGAAGCTGAGTTTGGGGGAGATGAGCTAGAGGAGCATACAGTAGCTAAAGAGAAGTCACCAAAACTGGATGAGGCAATGTGGAGGAAAATGGAAGAGAGATTTGAGGCCATGGCAAGGATGATGACCGTGGGAAAAGGAATGAACCCGGAAGACCGAGAGCTAGATGGGGATGACCTGATTCCCCAGAATTTTAAAATGCCGGATATTCCCAAATTTGATGGCACCTCTGATCCTACCGCACACATCAAGCAATACTCGCTGGTCATGAAGGGAACGACCTTAACAAGAAAGCAAAAGATAGAGTATTTCTGCTTGAGTCTCACAGGAGCTGCTATTGATTGGTACCATGGGCTTGAGAGGAGGTCCAAGGAGGATTGGGACTTGCTAACCGAAGAGTTCCTTAAGCAGTACGATTGCAGTACCCGGATGGAGGTCACTTTGAAAGATCTCGAGTTGCTACAAAAGAAGGCTGGGGAGTCCTTCCACGAGTACCTTACTCGGTGGAGAAACCGGGTTATGGAGATGAAATGCAAACCGGACTGAAAGATCCGGCTGTTCATTCGAAATGACAGCCCCTACTTGAGAGATGGATTGAAAATGAAGGGACTGAAAGACTGGGAATCCCTGAAGGATATCGCCATAGAAGCAGAGGGAGAATATTTAGCCAAGAGGGCAAACAGCGAGTCCTATGCCAGGAAGGGATACAGCAATCAAGGGACAGCCAAGCCAGCAAGTTCCAGCAGTGGTAACAGAGTTGGGAAGACTGCCGAGGTGTCTGCAACCGGGGTAAATCAGAGGTATTTCTCCAATTTGGGTAGGCCTTTATCATGGGTACTGAAGAGGCTAATAAAAGAAGGAAAACTGTGGCCCCTATCACCTAGGCCGGCCAAGACCCAAGGACAGCCAGGGCACAAAGAGAATGAATACTGCGCATTCCACCAACATACCGGGCATTTGACGGATGATTGTATAACACTAAGACATCGGGTCCAAGATCTAATTGACAACAAGCAGATCACCGATCCTGAGCAGAGGGAAAGCAAGAAGAAGTCCGATTATAATACAGTGCCACCTCCAGTCTTTATGATTGGATCGAGCCTATCAGAATGGTATGTGATGCAAGACCTATATGGAAATGAGTATGTCGCTATTACTCGCCTTGCAGTGGATGGAGAAGGGGTTTCCGTGGCAGCAATAGACTGTTGGTCCACTAGTGAGAGTGGAGATAATGAAGATGAGAAAAATGGAGAGTTTACAAATCCGTGGGATTCAGAGGAAGAAGAAAGAGTATAAGCAGTAACAAGAAGTGGGAGGGTCATTCCAGAAGCCGAGAAGCAGCAGGACCCAGCACAAGCAATCGCAGAGAAGGAGCCGGAAGAAAATTCAATATTGAAGCAGCTAAAAAAGACCACGGCTCAAATATCTATTTGGGACCTCTTGAGACAGTCCCCCTCTCACCGACAGAAGTTAGTTGAAGCATTGAGTGTATCCACCGTAGCAACTACAATCTCTCCATCCGAGCTTTTAGACCTTGTAAAGGGGGGATCCGGGGAGAAGTTGGTTTTTTCTGATGCAGACCTACCAACAGAGGGTCGCAGCCACAACCGACCTTTATACATCAAGGCACAGATCAATGGTAAACACACCACTTGCGTCATGGTTGATGACGGGTCGTCAATAAATGTTTGCCATTTGGTAGCGCTTCAGGCCTTCGGGATGGATGAGAGTATGTTAAGCAAATCTGACCTGACCATCACTGCCTACGACAATTCTAGGAGGCAATCATTGGGAACTTTCAAAGCTTTGGTAAAGACGGGGCCTATTGAGATAGAAACGGATTTTGTGGTTCTACCGATCCTAGCAAACTTCTCAGCTCTGCTTGGAAGACCGTGGTTCCATAAGTTAGGAGGAGTGCCATCTACCTTACACCAGATAATTAAGATACCTCATGAAGGAGAGGTAGTAACCATTAAAGCAGCAAGAGAGAACCAAGTGTCTGCTTTGGAGATCTCTAATCAGCCATTCAGTGGCTTTCATGTATCAGTGATCGGAGAAGAGCAAAGCTTAGAAGGTAGCCCTCAAGTGGTGAATATGCTAAAAAAGATGCACTTCCTCCCAGGGGCTGGTTTGGGAAAAGAGTCACAAGGACTGCAGGATGCTATCACTACACGTGGTCAAAAAGATCGAAAGGGGTTGGGCTACAAAGGAAAGTATGGTAAGAAGAAAGTGTCAGGGAAGATTCCCCATATTTCGGAGAGCTTTGTGCCATCATCATCGGTTTGTGCTTACACCGGAGAAGAAGAGCCGCAGTGGGTAGATGGGAAGATTACCCCGGGTTTTGAAATTTTCAATGATGTCTTTGATTGGGAAATCGGAGTTGTTAAAGCTGTAGAGAACTTTTGGGATGAGGAGATTATGACCCAATGCAGCATCTGGGATAGAGGTGAATTCGAAGAGATTGTAACTGATAAGCTGTTAGCCACCAGACTTAAGGGGAAGGAGAAGATAGTGGAACCAGAGCCGAAGAGTGAAGATCTCAAGATTTCACGAAGCCAGGAAGCCAAAGCACAGTCAGTTGCAGCATCGGCGTTGACTGAAGTTGATAGTCATTTAGATTCTCTTTTTATACTAGAACTCTTTGAGGACAATGTTAATGTTTCTGATTATGTTAATGAGATGAATAACTTTGCTTACTTGTGTGATGTTTCTGATGATTTCATTTTGCATGATCATAAGCATGATGCATTCATTTTTGATATCAATTCAACTGGTACAACCACATTTAATCTCAGAGCTTTGGAAAATCCAAAGGAAATTTTGCTAGCATCAGACATAACTCCTGAAGAGAGAATAAAATTTGAGAGAATATTAAAAAAATATGAAAAAGTCTTTGCCTGGACCTATGAGGATATGCCAGGAATAGATCGAGATGTTGCTGAACATGCCATCCCAACTTACCCAGAGTTTAAACCAGTCAAGCAAAAGCTTCGGAGGCTTAGGCCAGAGTGGGCACAGAAAGTGAAAGAGGAGATCCATAAGCAGATTGACGCTAAGTTCCTGATAGAGGTTCAATACCCAACATGGTTAGCTACTGTGGTTCCTGTAGCTAAGAAGGACGGTAAGGTTCGAGTATGCGTTGACTATCGAGACCTGAACAAGGCCTGTCCGAAAGATGATTTCCCTCTTCCTCATATTGATGTGCTAGTAGATAGTGCTACTGCTTGCATGATGTATAGCTTTGTGGATGGATACGTAGGGTACAATCAAATTCTTAACAAGATAGTGGACCGGATCAAGACAGCCTTTATCACCGAGTGGGGGACATATGCCTACCGAGTTATGCCTTTTGGGTTGAAAAATGTAGGAGCGACTTATCAGAGGATGGCGACCAAGGTTCTCAATGACTTAATCCACAAAGAAGTGGAGGTGTACGTTGATGACATGATGATTAAGTCGGCTACCAGGGAAGGTCACTTTGAGGCTTTAGAAAAGTTCTTTCAAAGAATTAGCAAGTACGATTTGCGCCTCAATCCCAAGAAGTGCCTTTTTGGAGTTACATCAGGAAAGTTGTTAGGCCATGTAGTAAGCCAGAGGGGAATCGAGGTAGATCCCGATAAAGTCAAAGCCATAAGAGAGATGCCAGTGCCCAAGAAGGAGAAGGACGTCAGAAGTTTCTTAGGAAAGCTTCAGTACATCAGCCGATTTATTGCCAAGCTAACTTCAGTATGTGAGCCTATTTTTAAGCTTCTTAGGAAGAATCAGCCAATGATATGGAACGATGACTATCAACTGGCCTTTGACACCATTAAGGACTATCTGCTAAATCCTCCGGTACTAAGACCACCACGCCATGCCAAACCACTAATCCTGTACCTGGCTGTGGAAGATAACTCAGTGGGTGCTATGATGTCTCAAGAGGACGATTTTGGTGTGGAGTTTGCAGTTTATTATCTTAGCAAGAAATTCCTGCCGTACGAAGCCAAATATGTAGAGGTAGAAAAGATTTGTTTAGCAGTTATCTGGGCTTCTAAGAAGTTGCGGCACTACTTTCATTCCTTCAAGGTACAAATGGTTGCCAAACATAATCCGCTCAGATACCTCCAAGAAGCACCCTCTCTACTAGGGAAGATGGGAAGATGGTTACTGCTGTTGCAGGAATTTGATATTGAGTACATAACTAAGAAAACCATTAAGGGAAGAGCGGTAGCAGAATTCTTAGCCGAGCATCCTATTGAGGGAGATTAGTTTGAATACAACTTCCCAGATGAAGATGTTACGGCCATAGCAGTGCAAGGGTGGCAATTATTCTTTGATGGAGCAGTCAATAATAAGGGAGCAGGCGTAGGAGTTATTCTTACGACCCCAGATGGTGAAAGACTACTATTGGCTAAGAAGCTGAGGTATAAGGCTACCAATAATGAAGCAGAATATGAAGCTTGCATCTTTGGATTGGAAGCATTACTCGCTCTGGGGGCAGAGACCGCAGAAGTATTTGGAGATTCTTCCTTGGTAATTCATCAGATCAGAAGGGAGTGGTCAGTCAAGGAAGAAAGGTTGTTGCCTTATGTAAAGCACTTGAGAACGTTGAGCAGCCAGTTCGAGATTTGCACTTTCCACTTCATCCCCAGAGACGAAAATCAGTTAGCTGATGCTCTAGCAACATTAGTGTCTATGTGGGATAACCCAACATGAGTTGCGATGAAACCCGTGCTAATTTATAGTTCGGAAAGACCTTGCTTTGAAGCTGAACAGGTGATGGACATTGAGGCCATTGATGGAAATCCATGGTATTATGACATTCAGAATTATTTAGAGAGATCAGTCTTTCCAGAGGAAGCCACTGAGAAGGACCAAAGAATGATCAGGAAGTTATCCACTCAATTCATCAGTGTTAATGGCACTTTGTATAAAAGGCAAGCTGATGGTATCCAGTTAAGATGTCTGGCAAAGAAAGAAGCTAAAAGACTTATGGAAGAGGTTCACGCCGGGGTTTGTGGAGCTCACATGAATGGCTTAGCCTTAGCAAAGAAGATCATGCGCCAAGGGTTTTATTGGCTCACAATGGATACAGATTGTTCAAAATTTGTGAAGCAATGCCAGTTATGCCAACAGTACGCGAATTTAAGGCATGTGCCAGTTTCAGAGTTACATAACTTAACATCTCCATGGCCATTTGCAGCATGGGGAATAGACATCATAGGCGAAATCCATCCCACGGCATCCAATGGGCATAGATACATCATAGTCGCAATCGACTATTTTACCAAATAGGTCGAGGCAGAATCCTTCAAGAAGATTGACGCAAGGGACATGGCCAAGTTCATAGAGAGGAATTTGATCTGCAGGTATGGCCTCCCTCATCACATAGTGTCCGACAATGGGGTGCAGTTCATGGGAGAAACCAGAAAACTTCTCGAGAAGTATGGTGTCAAGCATCATAAATCCTCTCCCTACCGACCGCAAGCGAATGGGGCAGTAGAGGCCGCGAATAAGAATATAAAGAAGATCCTATCCAAGATAGTCCAAACTTACAAGGACTAGGCTGAAAAGTTACCCTTTGCCCTGTGGGGATACAGAACGACGGCGAGGACGTCTACAGGCACTACACCATTTTCCCTAGTATACGGAACAGAAGCAGTGTTGCCGATAGAGATAGAGCTTAAATCGCTAAGGGTGGTCATGGAAGCCCAAATCCCGGAGGCCGAATGGGCGCAGCAGAGGCTACAACACTTGAATTTACTGGATGAGAGTAGGCTGAAAGCTTATTATCATAATCAGATTTACCAGAAGAGATTGGCAAGGACTTTCGGAAAGAAGGTAAGAAAGCATCCGTTGAAAGAAGGGGACTTGGTGTTCAAGCAGATGAGGCCAGGCATACCAGATAATAGAGGGAAATTCAGACCTACCTGGGAAGGGTCGTATATCCTTAAGAAGCTGCTGTCCAAGGGAGCTGCAATCTTGTCGGATAGTGATGGGAACGAATTCAAAGAACCGATCAATGTCGACAGACTCAAAAGGTTCCACGGCTAAAGACCAAAATAAAAAGAAGAGAATAAAATGCCCTGCAAGTCGAAAACCGAAAAGAGGCGGCTGTGCTAAAATTGGGTGCCCCGACAGGGTGAAAACCGAAAAAAGGCATCCTGTGCAAAAATTAGAGGCATCAGAGAAAATATTTAATCGAGAAAACCCGAGAGGGCCGATTGATAACAGGAGTTTGATGCTGACAAAACCCACTCCGAGATCAGGTGTAGTCATATGCTTTTGAATTCTTGTCAAATGAAAATCATGTATGATGAAATCATATAGAAATGTACACAATTTTGCAATGAATAAAAGAATACATTTTCATTGATCTTTCAGTTCTGTCTTAAAAAGAAATATACCAATTGTTCATCTAATGATTATTGCTCAGTCCCTTCATTGGATATGTGCTATTTGCTCTTAACAGAAGCTTTGGTGATAACCTAAAAAAAAAAAAAAAAAAAAAAAAAAAAAAAAAAAAACAAAGAAGGCCGTTAGAGATGAAAACCGTAACTGGCTCTCTAAGCAAAAGTTAGGCCAAAGGGTAGGGTGAAAACCTGGAAATACGCAGTCTGCCCTACAAAAAATATAAATATAAAATAAACAAAAGCCGCTGGATTGGGTTGGGTCCATTCCAGGCAAAAGTTAGGCAAAGGGTTGTGTGAAAATCCCATAAGGGATGCATTTCCCGCAAAGAAAAGCTAGTGTGAAAATCCACAAGGGACGCACTACCTTTAAAACAATGACGTTCAATGCCTAGAGCGATAAGGCGGCGTTACCTCAGATGATCTTCTTTTAATCAGGTAACATACAATACAGAACATGAAACAGAATCCCGGGTAAATGATCATTGACCAGGGGGGCAAGGATATATACCGGACGTCTCTTTCAGAAAACTTGTCGACGATCCTCAGGTTTCAGGGGGTATTGTAGAGCAGGAAGGCTACAACCTCAGCGAACCATGGACCGCCTAGGGCACAGTCTATACATTGTTGCAAGCATTTGCATTCCATATCATGCACACGTGATTTCTTGTATATTCCTATGCATACAATCTTGCAGGAGAAATCGGCGGGGAACACCAACAAAAGCCGAGTGACGACACCAGTCCAAACATCTAAAGGAGCACAGTTCCAAAATTCACAGCGGTTAGCACGATGGCGGCACAACCCACAAGAGGTTGGCATGACCACGGCACTACCAAAATTCACAGCGTTTAGCACGATGGCGGCACAACCCACAAGAGGTTGGCACGACCACGGCACTACCAATTCACAGCGGTTAGCACGATGGCGGCACAACCCACAAGAGGTTAGCACGACCACGGCACTACCAATTCACATAGGTTAGCACGATGGCGGCACTACCCACAAGAGGTTAGCACGACCATAGCATTACCAGCTACAACCAAAAGACAGCAACAGCTATCATTACAATTCCATCAAGCAGGAAGATCGACGCCTCAAGTACGCGTTTCTTTCCTTTTCCTGAATTTTGGATCACCTAGGCACCCATGCACTAGCCTCTCCAAAATTGGGGGCAACTGTAGACACCGGGTCCCGAGTAGCCTTGATCAGGATTACCCAATGATGATAATTGCCTTCACAGGCTTAAAAGGTTAAAAGTGATGATTTTCTCGTTAAATTTGCGTTTTAGAGTGAAAAATTAGAAAATAATAAAAAATATTTAAAAAATTAATTTTGAAAAATGGGGGCTTAAAATTATAGTGTTTTTAGTCAATTTATAATTTAAAAAAAAAGAAAAAAAAAGTAAGATCACGAGTGCCGGGCGCGGCGGCGCGCCTGCGGCAGCGCGCTCGCGCCCATCGCGTTGCTAGCGCAAAGGCATCGCGCACGCTGAGCGCCGCACGGAGCGCTCGTGCGCGAGCGCCAGCGCGCGAATCTCGCCTGGTTGCCGCTCCGACGCCCGCCCCTCTATAGCGACGGGCATCCTGGCCGTCGATATAGGGTCTAATACCCTATTTTCCATTTTTTCAGCCTTTTTTCCGATTTTTTCACCCAAAAATCCGTTTTTTATCCCAAAATTAAGGGTTTTGAGTTCAACTAAAATTCCAAAATATTTTGTATGGATTATTAATTAATAAAACTTGATTTTATCCCAAAAATAAAGGAATTTGAATAAAATTAGGTTTGTTTTCCTTAATTAAATTAGGGCAACATTTTCTATTCTTTAAATACTTTATGATGAAAAATCAAAAGGAGCCTCCACTACTATTTTTTACATCAGAATTTCCAGCATTTCTCTTCCTCTTTGATTTTTCTTCTAAACATTTTGAGATTTCTTTTTGAATGAAAAAGGTTTAATTGAAATTGAAAGATCAATTTTCAATTTTTAATTATTCCAATTAATTTCTTTGTTTTTCCTCCATAAACACAAGAAATTAATCATCAATTTGACATCAATTTCAATTTCAATCTTAAGCATACAAATCAATTCCTTTGTTTTTTCCACAAACAAAGAGGATTAATTTTATTGCTAAATTATTCTTTCAAGCAATTTTTCGGAAAATCATCACTTTTCCTTCATCAAATCCAATACTCTGAGGGTAAATATTTTAGGCTCAATTTCTATTCTATTTTTTTTATTTAATTTATTCATATATGTTTTATTGTTTTTATTGATTTATTTATTGTTTTCATCTATTCATTTGTTGTATTGATCTTATATTTGTTCCATTTAATTGTTTATATATGATTTGATTTTTATTCATGTGAATATTGTTTTTTTTTTAATTCCTAACATGTAAATAATTTATTTTGATTCCTCATTATTTTTAACATGCAAATAATTAATTAATTTAAATTAATCTTTTTGCCATGTAAATAGTTTATATTAATTATGAACACATCAATTAACCTTGTTATATATCATTATTATTTTCATCATTCTTTTGTTTACTAATTTTTATTATTATTTTTATCATTGTTACATAATTTGTTTATTTATTCATTTATTATTTTTCATTTTTCATCATTATTTTCATCATGTGTATATTTTCATGTATTAATTAATTTATATGTTTTATTTTTTTTTCATCACATCATTTAATCATTTGTCATACATAATGCATGTTTCTCATTTACTTTCGTTTGTTAACATTTTGATTCCATAATCATTCTTTTCATATCATCTTATTTTATTTTAATTTGTTATTCATTATTTTGTATGTTTAATTGGTTTAATTGATTTAATCGCTAACATTATTTTATTTGTATTTTGTTTTTACGTCTAAACTCATTTTTTCGCTTGGGCGTTTTTGCGAGCACATCGGGAGGTCCAAAAAGGCTCGTTTGGTTCATATATTTATTTTCTTTTTTTTGTAATTTTTTATTTAATTTTGCCATATAATTTTCTTGTAAAATTCTTTGTTTAGGCACACTAAAAAGAAAATCACAAAAACATTTCTATTAATTAACTTGACATTTTTTTTATATAAAAGGGGACCAATGTCCTAGTTTTTCATACCCAAATAAATCATCACATCAAAACCGTTTTATAATAAATATACATGCGGGGACCAAAGTCCTCAAAATAAATGAATAACCCGTTTTACGCATGTATAGCACATTTACAAACGGGAGTTGTATTCCGCTCCTTGTATTATTGTAATTTATTGCTCTTGATATTTATTTGCCCATTTACAGCTTTTGAAATGAATGAATGCGCCTTCAATTAATTGCATCGTGTGGAGAGAGAGCGAATCAATGGTATTAAAATTTGATCATAAAATAATCGAGGTAGAAATAGATGAGAAATCCCGGACCCAGCTCTGGTCTTTGGGCTCAAAGAGGCTAGATGTCTACCCTCCACGACACCTTTTTGTGCCACGAGACTTTAGCGCTAATCCTAGGCTCTTTAGGGCGAGAAGGTTTACCTTCCAAGACCCATCTGGCTGGCCCAAAATGGATACCAAGCGCAGTCTTAGGCTCTCCGAGGTGAGAGAAACTTTCCCAATATTCTATTGGGTGGCGACTCCATGAAACCTCATTGTTGCCCAACATAGACGCACTTGCAATTTATTGCAAGATGTCAATGGACCCACAAATGGCCCGATCGCCCACGTGCGGGCGGTCTGAAAGGGCGGCATTCAGGATCCGGCGCGCGTCACACCCGGCCTCATCATCTTAAAGACCAAATCTCCTTCGTTCAATGGGTGCTTTCGTACCTTCTTGCCAAAGGACCGAGCTAGTCTCTTCTGATAAACCTGATTGTGATAATAGGCTCTCAACCTATCTTCATCCAACAGATTCAACTGCAACAATCACTGTTGTGCCCATTCTGTCTCTGGAATCTCGGCTTCTATGACTACCCTTAAAGATTTTAGCTCAATTTCAACCGACAGAATCGCTTCAGTTCCGTATACCAAGGAGAACGGTGTTGCTCCCGTAGAGGTTCTGACTATGGTTCTATAACCCCAGAGTGCAAAAGGTAGCTTTTCCGTCCAATCTTTATAGCTCTGAACCATCTTAGCCAATATTCTTTTCACATTCTTGTTCGCCGCTTCAACCACACCGTTAGCTTGAGGACGGTAAGGAGAACACTTGTGATGCTAGATTCCATACCTCTGAAGCATCTGTTTAGTTTCTGCTAAGAATTGCACCCCATTATCAGATACAATATGGTGTGGGAGGCCATATCTGCATATCAATTTCCGCTCGTTGAACTTAGCCATATCCCTAGCATCAATCTTCTTGAAAGATTCAGCTTCGACCCACTTAGTGAAATAATCAATGGCAACTACGATGAACCTGTGCCCATTAGACGCTGTAGGACATATCTCGCCTATGATATCTATTCCCCAAGCTGCAAATGGCCATGGAGATGTCAAATTATGTAGCTCTGAAACTGGGACATGCCTTAAATTCACATATTGCTGGCATAACTGGCATTGCTTTGCATATTTTGAACAATCCGTATCCATTGTGAGCCAATAGAATCCTTAGCGCATGATCTTCTTCGCTAAGGCTAAGCCATTCATGTCAGCTCCACAGACTCCGACATGAACCTCTTCCATAACCTTTTCAGCTTCTTTCTCCGCCAAACACCTTAGCTGGATACCATCGACTTGTCTCTTATATAAGGTGTCATTTACACTAATGAACTGAGTGGACAACTTTCGAATCATCCTTTGGTCTTTCTCGGTGGCTTCTTCTAGAAAAACTGACCGTTCCGAATAATTTTGAATGTCGTAGTACCAAGGGTTTCCATCGGTGGCCCCAACATCCATCACCTGCTCAGCTTCAAAACAAGGCTTTTCCGAGCTAGGGATTAGCACGGGTTTCATAGTAACCCCTGTTGGATTATCCCACATGGACACCAATGTCGCGAGAGCATCGGCCAATTGATTTTCATCCATGAGGGTGAAGTGAAAAGTGCAAGACTCGAACTGGCTACTCAACATTTTCAAATGCTTCACATAAGGTAACAACCTCTCTTCCTTAACTGACCATTCCCCTCTGATCTGATGAATTACTAATGAAGAATCTCCGAAGACTTCTGCGATCTTTGCCCCCAGAGCTAGCAATGCTTCCAATCCGAAGATGCAAGCTTCATATTCTGCTTCATTATTGGTCGCCTTGTACCTCAACTTTTTGGCTAATGGCAGCTTTTCACCATCCGGGGTCGTAAGAATGATCCCTGCTCTTGCCCCTTTACTGTTAACTGCCCCATCAAAGAACAATTGCCACCCCTGTACTGCTATGGCCATGACATCTTTATCTGGGAAATTGTATTCGAATTAGTCTCCCTTAATAGGATGCTCAGCCAAAGACTCAGCTACAGCTCTTCCTTTAATGGTTTTCCTGGTGATGTATTCGATATCAAACTCCTACAACAATAATAACCATCTTCCCATCTTTCCCAGCAGAGAGAGCGCTTCCTGAAGGTACCTAAGTGGGTTATGCTTGGCAACCGCTTGCACACTTAAGGAATGAAAGTAGTGCCACAACTTCTTAGAAGCCCAAATACCGCTAAGCAAATCTTTTCCACTTCCACATATTTGGCTTCATATGTCAGGAATTTCTTGCTAAGATAGTAAACAGCAAACTCCAACCCAAAGTCATCCTCCTAGGCCATCATGGCACCCACTGAATTGTCTTCTATTGGTAGATACAGGATTAATGGTTTGGCATGCCGTGGTGGTCTTGCAACTGGAGGATTCAGGAGATAATCCTTAATGGTATCAAAAGCCAATTGACAATCATTATTCCACACCACCGGCTGATTCTTCCTAAGAAGCTTGAAGATGGGCTCACATACTGAAGCCAGCTTGGCAATAAATCGGCTGATGTACTGAAGCTTTCCCAGGAAACTTCTAACCTCTTTCTCTTTCTGAGGCACTAGCATCTCTCTGATGGCCCTGACCTTGTCAGGATCTACTTCAATTCCTCTCTAGCTTACCACATGGACTAACAGCTTACCCGAGGTAACTCTAAAAATCCACTTCTTGGGATTGAGGCGCAGATCACACTTATTAATCCTTTGAAAGAACTTTTCTAAGGCCTCGAAGTGACCTTCTCTGGTAGCTGACTTGATCATCATGTCGTCAACATACACCTCCACTTCCTTGTGGATCAAATCATTGAGAACTCTAGTGACCATCCTCTGATAGGTTGATCCTGCATTCTTTAGTCCGAAAGGCATAACCCGGTAAGCAAATGTACCCCATTCGGTGATGAAGGCTGTCTTAATCCGATCCACTATCTTGTTAAGTATTTAATTGTACCCTGCATACCCATCTACGAAGCTGTACATCATGTAAGCAGCAGCACTGTCTACTAGCACATCAACATGAGGCAGAGGAAAATCATCTTTTGGGCAGGCTTTGTTCAGGTCCCGATAGTCCACACATACTCAAACTTTTCCATCCTTTTTAGCCATAGGAACTACATTAGCCAGCCACGTCGGGTATTTAACCTCCAGTAGAAACTTAGCCTCAATCTGCTTATGGATCTCCTCTTTCACCTTCTGAGCCCATTCTGGCCTAAGTCTTCTGAGCTTTTGCTTGACCGATTTACTTTCAAGGTAAGTTGGAATGGCATGTTCGGCTACATCTCAATCAATCCCCGGCATGTCCTCGTAGGTCCAGGCAAAGACTTTTACATATTTTTTCAATATTCTCTCAAATTTTAGCCTCTCCTCAGGAGTTATATCTGATGCTATCAAAATTTCCTTTGGATTCTCCAAAGTTTCGAGATTAAATGTAGTTGTGCTAGTTGAGTTAATGTCAAAAATGAATGCATCATGTTTATGATCATGAGAAATGAAATCATCAGAAACATCACACAAGTAAGCAAAGTTGTTCATCTCATTAATGTAATCAGAAACATTAACATTGTCATTAAAAAGTTCTGGCATAAAAATAGTATCTAAGTAACTACTGCCTTCATCTTCTATCGATGATGATGCTGCAGCCCACTAGGCTTTGACTTCTTAGCTTGGTGGAGGCTTTTCAACTACCTCTGGTGAGATCTCCAAATCTTCAAACTTCAGCTCTGGCTCCACCATCTTTTCCTTTCCCTATAACCTGGTAGCTAACAGCTTATCAGTGACAATCTCCTCGGGCCCATCCCTATCCAAGATATTGCACTGAGTCATGATCTCCTCATCCCATAAATTATCTGCGGACTTGATAACTCCAACATCCTAGTTAAAAACATCATTGAAAATTTCAAACCCCGAAATGATCTTTCCATCCACCCACTGAGGCTCTTCTTCGCCAGTATAAGCACAGACCGAAGATGAGGGAAGAAAACTCTCTAAAATGTGGGGAATCTTCTCTGACACTTTTTTCCTGCCATGCACTCCTTTGTAGCCCAGACCCTTTCGATCTTTCTGGCTTTGTGTTGTGATGGCATCTTGCAACCCCTGTGAATTTTTACCTAATCCGGCCCCTGGGAGGAAGTGCATCCTCTTCATCTTGCTCATCACCTGAGGGCTACCTGCCAAGCCCTGCTCCTCACCAATCACGGATACGTGGAAGCCACTAAATGGCTGATTAGAGATCCCCAAGGCAGACACTTGGTTCTCTCTTGCTGCTTTAATGGTCACCACCTCCCCTTCATGAGGTATATTTACCATTTGGTGCAGGGTGGACGGCACTCCTCCCAATTTATGGAACCACGGTCTTTCCAGTAGGTCTGAGAAATTTACTGGGATAGGCAAGACCACAAACTCTGCCTCCGTCTCTATAGGCCCAGTCCTAACTAGAGCTCTGAATGTTCCCGATGCCTGTCTCCGAGAATTATCGTAGGCTGTGATGGTCAGATCAAACTTACTCAACATACTCTCGTCCAGCCCAAAAGCCTGAAGTGCCACTAGAGGGCAAACATTTATGGATGACCCATCATCAACCATAACACAAGCAGTGTGCTTGCCGTTAATTTGAGCCTTAATGTATAGTGGTCGATTGTGATTACGGCCTTCAGTTGGGAAATCTGCATCAGAAAACACCAGTCTTTCCCCTGATCCCCCCTTGATAAGATCTAGCAGCTCAGATGGAGAAATTGTGGTGGCTATGGTGGACTCACTCAAAGCCTTGACTAACTTCTGTCTATGAGAAGGGGACTGCCTTCGAAGGTCCCAAATAGATATCTAAGCCGTGGTCTTTTTCAGCTGCTTTATTTTGAAGTTTTCTTCCGGCTCCTTCTTTACAGGTGCTTGCACTGAGTTCTGCTGCTTCTTAACTTCGGGGACCACTCTCCCACTTCTTGTTACAGCCCCACCTCTCTAATCCTCCTCCGAATCCCAAGGATCCATGAACTCTCCATCTTTCTCATCTTCATCTTCATCTCCACTCTCACTAGTGGACCAACAGTCTATCGCCGCCACGGGGATCCCTTCTTCACTTGCCTCAGGGCGAGTGATAGCGACGTATTCATTTCCAAACAAATCTTAAAGGACATACCATTCGGGTAGGCTCGACCCAATCATGATGAAAGGCGGTGGCACAACATTGAAATTAGACTTCTTCTTGCTCTCCCTCTTTTCAGGATCGGTGATCTGCTTACTATCGATCAGATCCTGAATCTGGTGCCTGAGCCTAAAGCAATTATCCGTCAGATGACCCGTATGTTGGTGAAAGGCACAGTTCTCATTCTCTTTATGCGCCGGTTCTCCTTGGGTCCTAGCTGGCCTAGGTGGTAGGGGTTGTAGCTTCCCCTCCTTCATTAACCTCTTCAGTACCCATGACAAAGGCCTACCCAAATTCGAGAAGTACCTCTGATTCATTCCTATTGCCGACACCTCAGCTGTCTTCCCACTTCTGTTACCACTACTGGAACTAGCTGACTTGGTTGCACCTTGATTGTTGTAGCCCTTCTTGGCATAAGCCTCACTGCTTGCCCTTCTGGCCATATATTCTCCTTCTGCCTCTATAGCAATGTCTTTCAAGAACTCCCAATCTTTCAGCCCCTTCATTTTAAGTCCATCTCTCAGATATGGGCTAGCATTCCGAATGAATAACCGGATCTGATCAAGTGTATCGGGTTTGCGCTTCATCTCCATAACCCGGTTCCTCCATCGAGTGAGATATTCATGAAAAAACTCCCCAGCCTTCTGCTGTAGCAGCTCTAGATCCTTCATTGTGACCTCCATGCGGGTACTGTAATCATATTGCTTTAGGAACTCTTCAGTCAACAAGTCCCAGTCTCCTTTGGACCTCCTGTCCCGCCCATGGTACCAGTCAATAGCAGCTCCTGTAAGACTCAAGCAAAAGTACTCTATCTTCTGCTTCCTTGTTAAAGTTGTCCCCTTTATGACTAATGAATACTGCTTAATATGTGCAGCAGGATCAGAGGTGCCGTCAAATTTTTGGATATCAGGCATCTTGAAGTTCTGGGGGACCAGATCGTCCCCATCCAATTCACGATCCTCCGGGTTCATTCCCCTTCCTACCGTCATCATCCTTGTCATAGCCTCAAACTTCTCCTCTATCTTCCTCCACATTGCTTCCTCTAGCTTGGGCGACTTTCCTTTTGCTATCTTCTATTCCTCTTGCTCATCTTCCCAGAGGTCAACCTCAGATCTCGGGCCTTCTCTACGCTTAACGGGTGCTGGTGCTCTTTGCTCAACCGCAGGTGGGTCAACTATAGCAGGGGGATCCTCCCTAACAGCCCCTTGTTCATCTGGCCCCCTAATAGGAGCAGCAGCAACTTGCTGCCCAGCTATGGTAGTGGCAAGATTGCCCATCATGGCCATCATTCTAGCCTCAAACTCTTCCATTTTTCTCCCCACTTCCTCGGTAATCATTGCCCTGGTTGTATCAGACCAACTGGCTGGATTAGACATACTTGATGATTCTGAAGATAAAGTCTCACTACTATCTGAACGAGAATCTGTACTCCGATACGGCACTAGCTCTGGTAACCCCAAGAATGGAATCCTTCTCAACCGACCATAAGGACCCCTAAACCACCCGGGCGAATCTATGATGGATGAAAAAAATACATCTCGTTAAGATGATGCATGATTGCAATGCATGGTCGTGCTGATGCAACATAGACAAACACATGCAAGCAAATAGATCCTTCCAACCTTATTGCCCCCAGACACGAGGTAGCATAGTCTCTTTCCTAAGTGGGCTTTATCCAAGGGTTAACAGGGAACCCATTAGATGTGTATGGTGCACGGTAGAAAATCAGCAGCATAACAGCTCTTAATTAATGTACACACGTATGAGTGTTTGGCCATTATGTATTTAAACACCTCAATTAAATTAAGAATGGCCTACCGGGGCATGAAAGCCTTTGATGAAGACCATTTAATTTAACTGATCTTGTTCAATATATGATGGCCCATATAGCAGGCACGGTATTATGGTACATTTCACCTAGTGGAAGTATCTATTGCCATTACATGAGCTTTGGTCAAAGGTAACGATACTTTAGGGTTACCCAAGCATGGTCCCTGCCAATAGGTCTAGCTCATCACGAGCATAATGATTGATTGCGTCACCATTTGATATACCATAAGGTACGAGGCTTGGGCTGGTGATTATCCTTAACACTTCCCCACATTGAGTGAACGTAGGGTCGTGCTTCGGGAATGCACCGGGGTTTAAATAGGGACCAAACTAGCATAATCTAAGGCTCTAATGATATGCTATGCCATTTCGAAAAGGGATAAAATTTCTAAATTAAAACTCAATTGTAAATTTTAACCAAGGTACTTTCGAAGGGAAGTCTCTTATGGTCCTCAATGGAGTCGCCATTGTGACGCGCGCCGAACCCAGTATCTTCCCGAAGGCCCGCTTTAGGACTATCAGGAGAGGTTTAATGAAACTTGTAAGGTATTTACAAGTGCGTCTATTTTGGGCAACAAGGAGATTTCATGGAGTCGCCACCCAATAAAACATTGTGACAGTTCGTCTCATCTCAGTGAGCCTATGACAGCGCTGCTATGTCCATTTTGGGCAAGCTAGAGGGGTCTTGTAGGTCCCATCCTAATAGAACATTAGGAGGGCCCTCTCGCCTCGTGGAGCCTAGGACTGTGCAAGTTAAAGCCTTTTTACGGGACACAAGAGGTGCCTTGGAGATACAATTAAAATGGGTCTCTCGTCTCGTTGAGCCCAAAGACCAGAGATTGTTCGGGACTCGCCATTTATTCATACCTTGGCTAAGTTTATAGTCAAGTTTTGAATTTAGTATTTCATCCCATTTCTCATTCAATTTTCATGCAATTTAATTAAACGCGCATGTCAATCACATAATAAAAGTGATAAATAAAATAAATGAAAATAAAATAAATTACAACAAAACTAGGGGCGGAATACAACCCCCATTTGTAAATAAAATGCAATTCATACATAAATTGGGATATTTATTAAAAATGAGGACGTTGGTCCTCTTATGCATAATTAAAGAAAACAATTTCAAAATGAAAATTTATTTTTGATGGAAGAAACTAGGAAATTGGTCCGATTTTATTTAGAAAAACCAAATTAATTAAATAGAAGTATTTTGTGATTTTTTAATTAACATGCATAAAGATAAAATTAAATAAACTTATTACAAATTACATATTAGAAATAAAATAACAAAAGCAAAAGAAATGAAAATAACAAATTAACTACCAAATGGATCTTCAAATCTTCGTGGGCACTTAGTATGGAAAAGGCTCACACATAAAAATAAGTATTAAAAATAAAAAAAAAAAAACAAATAAAAGTGAAGTTAGTAAAAAAAATTAATTAAACATATAACATGAAAACAATTAAATTAAAGCAATCAAAATTGCATCATGTATGACAAGCCAATTAAAACGACATAATAAAAATATGCAATCCAATTAATTAACAATTTAGCATGCATAAAAGATGACATAATAATAATAAAATTCAACATGCAAAAACAAGCATAAAATAATGATGATAAAATTTAACATGCATAAAAACATAAAATAATAACAATAATGTCCAATCATGCATAAAAAGTAAAACTAATAATAAAAATCAGCATACATAAAACATAAATAATAATAGTAATAATAAAATTAAATAAGAATAAGGATAATAATAATAATACTAAAGATGTTAATAACTACAATAATAATAATAACACAATAATAACAAAGAATATGAACAATCAAACATAATAATAATAATAATAATAATAATAATAATAATAATAATAATAATAATAATAATAATAATAATAATAAAAGAAGATGAACAATCATATAAACATGCAAGAACAATAGGAAATAAAATCAATATGGCATATTTAAGGCATGATAATAATAATAACAATAATAATATGAACAATCACATAAGCACATGGTAATAATAATAATAATAATAATAATAATAATAATAATAATAACAACAACAACAACAACAACAACAACAACAACAACAACAACAACAATAATAATAATAATAATAATAAAAACAATAATATAATAATGATGATAACAACATGTGAACAATATGAACAACATGAACAATTAAATAAAAATAATATGAACAATTAAATAAAAATAATAAAATAGTTCTAAGAGAATTTACATTGTTAACTAATCAAATAAAAAACAAAAACAAGAAATAAGAAGAAAATAATAAGACTAAAAGAATTTACATGTTAACTAGTTAATTAGAAATAAAAAATTAAATTAAAAATTAAACTAAGAAATTGAGCCAAGAATGTTTACGCTCAAAATTTATCTTGATGAAGAGAAGGTAAGATCCAATTCCTTGTCTTATATTGTTTGAATAAAATTAGAAAATAAAATATTAAAAGTGAATCTTTACTCAAGAACAGATAATTTATTTATTTGTCTCAAAGCAAAAAATTGTCAAATGAAAATAAGAAAATTCTCAAGAACAAAAATTTTTTTTTTTTTTGCCTTAAGATTTGCTGGAAATTTCTTTAGAAATTAAGAGAATTTGTTCTTGAAAGAAGAAAGAAGAAGAAAAAATATTTTCTAAAGAAAATCCCCCCCTCAATTCTCACTAAAAAACCCTTTTTATTCCCCTCAAAAATCAGATTTTTTAATTGAGAAATCAAATTAAATTAATTCCCATAACTACAAAAAAACAACTAAATTTATTGGGTTGGAAGATAAAAGGCTTTTTGAATTGAATTATGCAAAAAAAATGAGTTAAAAAGCATTTAAAATGAAGAAGTTATGGCCAAAAAGGCCATAAAAGCCAAAATGGGCGCACAAGGGAGAGGGGGGCCCCGTCGGCGTGCCCGACGGGCTTCCCACGCGTAGGTCCACGCGATGGGTAATCTGGCGCGCGCCCAGCGCTGCAACAGCCTGACACTCGCGCGAATTTTTTTTTTTTTTAAATAAAATTCTATAAAAACACAATAATTTAAAAACTAACTTTTATCCAAAAATAATTTTTAAAATATTTCTAAAATACATTTTTCTTCATTCCTAACAAATCAAAACGACAAGGAAATTATCACTTCCAACTTTCATTCTTTTTGCCTATAAATCGGCACACTTAATTTCATCATCGGGTAATCCTGATCAAGGCTACTCGGGACCCGGTGTCTACAGTTTGTAGTGTATAGTATTAGGATGTAAGTGGGTTAAGGGATTTTATTGTGTGGTCTATGTGTGTGTGGTGCCTTGGATGTAAGTGGCTTATAAGGAATTATTTGGTGTGAGTTAAGTTTGGTGCCATGGAGATATTTATGTAAGAGATGATTGTGTGTGTTTTGTGTATGGTGCCAAGAGAGGAATAAATCAAAGATGGATGTTGGAACCTATAGGAGCTTGACACTTGGCTTGGCGGGTGAGAACATTTAATGGAAAAGGAGGAGAGGGACAAGGGAGGGCTGTTTTGAGGAAGCTTCCCGTGGAAGCTGCCCCTTGCTATGATTTTTCATTTTTTCCCGTCCCTCCTCTCTCTCCTGCTTCTATTTTCTGCTCTCATCTCCCTCTCTCTTGTGTTTCCTTGAGTGTTATGGTGGGATCTTTGAGTTGAGCTGGGTTTGTTGAAGAGGTAAGTGCATGGATTTATTTTGGGTTCTTCTTCTTCTTCTTTTCCTCTTC
Source organism: Excoecaria cochinchinensis (assembly GCA_947683425.1). Taxonomy (NCBI): domain Eukaryota; kingdom Viridiplantae; phylum Streptophyta; class Magnoliopsida; order Malpighiales; family Euphorbiaceae; genus Excoecaria; species Excoecaria cochinchinensis. Next base: position 3,848,841 of record CANTUQ010000028.1, on the reverse strand, counting down.
AATTTCTGGTTTTGAAGTGTGAGTTTATGGCTTGATTTAAGTGTGTTGTGGCTGGGTTTTGTGCAAGAATCGGAAGAGAGAAGATAGAGCAAGGGAAAAGAGAAAGCGGGTTCTTGAGGGAAAGATTGAAGCTGCAATTTCAGGTTTGGGAGCTTAATTTGATTGTGTTTGGGAGTGTTTTGCCGTTGTTCTTTTCTTGGATCGTTCTTTGTTATGCTTTGATTCTTGATAATTTTTAGTGTAGAGTTATGTGTAAAAGCATGTGTGTGATTGAGCTAGAGTGTTGGTTTGGTATGATTTTTAAGTTATAGTGATTTGCATGCGAAGTTAGTAGTAAAATTTCAAGTGTTATTGAAGAACATGATTTGTGTGCTTTAGTGATTTAATTGTGAATACTTGTGCAAATTAGTGTGATTTGAGTGGATATTGATGCTTAACATGTCTTGGGTTGCATTCGACTCATGAGGTAAGTGTTATGCATGATTGAATGAGTGGTTTTGAAAGTTGAATTGTGAATAGTGTAGGAAATTACAGATTTGGGCAAATTATGGGTTCTATCGCGATCGCAAGACTGTCGTGAGCGCGACATACTGTGGAATGGTCCCTTATTGTTAAGAAGCCCTCTATCGCGACCGCGGCAGAGAGCTCGGTGGCCGAATCCTCCGTGCGAGCATGCTGCTGAGCGTGTGCACGAGGAGGGAGGAACTGGTCTCTGTCTCGATCGCGACGGAGCTCGGTTGTGTGAGTTTGCCGGGCGTGCTTCATTGCGAGCACGCCTTCTGGTGCGAGCTAGCGATAAAGTACCTTGTGCTCTGTCGTGAGCGCGACACTGTCGCGATCACGACAGAGGCCCTTCCTGCTAGCCCTATTTTCTGATTGTGATTCTTTTGTCCCACTTTGCACGGTTTCTCACTATTGCATGGTACATGATTGAGTTTATGTCTTGTTGACCTTTTTATATTAGTGTCGGTGTAGTGAATTAATGTGATGTTGGAGTTTTAATTCGAGACATGTATAGTGTAACACCCCCTACGTCCCCATTGGGAGGATGCGGGTGCGCTACCGACACTCACTCACACATATGCGCACATGCACTAAGCGGAAGCATACATTCATTCATAAAAACATATGCAGATACGGTGGGAATTAAAATTTTAAGGAAACAATAGTTGAACGTACATTAACTCACATACCTACATATAATCATTCAGCGGAAGTGTAGATGAAAGATAAAATGGAGAAATAACTGAAAACTTAATTACAATAAGATCCTTACATATAACTACATATATAAAGGACTACAGAATTACAAAAGCCAAAAATACAGATGTGACGCACGCCGGATCCCCGCGGCCGCCCGCACGTGGGCGACCGAGGCATTTGTGGGTCCGTTGACAGCTTGCAATAAATCGCAAGTGCGTCTATGTTGGACAACAAGGAGGTTTCATGGAGTCGCCACCCAATAGAACATTGGGAAAGTTACTCTCGCCTCGGAGAGCCTAAGACTGTGCTTGGTATCCATTTTGGGCCAGCCAGAGGGGTCCTTGAAGGTAAACCTCTTGCCCTAAGGAGCCTAGGATTAGCGCTAAAGTCTCGTGGCACAAAAAGGTGTCTTGGAGGGTAAACCTCTAGCCTCTTTGAGCCCAAAGACCAGAGCTGGGTCCGGGATTTCTCATCTATTTCTATCTCGATTATTTTACGATCAAATTTTAATTATCATTGATTCGCTCTCTCTCCACACGATGCAATTTATTAAAGGCGCATTTATTCACATTTGGAAAGCCGTAAATGAGCAAGTAAATATCAAAAGACGATAAATTACAATAATACAAGGAGCGGAATACAACTCCCTTTATAAATGTGCGATACATACATGAATCGGGGCATTGTTTATTTTGAGGACTTTGGTCCTCGCATGCATCATTATCAAAATTGGATATTTTTGTTCGTGATGATTTTTATTGAATAAAAATGGGGCATTGGACCCCTTTGCTTTTGTGTAAACCTCATTTTATTGAATATAAAACATTGAGTCATTTTTATACATTAACGAGATATGAAAAGAGTACATCCATATACATAGAATAATCAATGAATAACAAATGAAGGAAATAATCAAAAGGATTAGGAAACTAAACCGGACGAAAATTCTCCGAATATGGTAGGTAGCCGCTCAAGCTCGGGATAGTCCAAGAGAATCAATATACACTCATAGAAAGTTAAAAGATGTCAATATACATAAAATTAATATATGGAAAGCCAAAAGGACTTGAAAAAGATGGAAGATCATTTAAAGGGGAGAGACAAAACCCACCGACGGCCTCTTTTAAGTGACCGACGGGCATCAGTCGGGATGACCGACATGTCCGTCTATCACTCAAAAAGAGGGCGTCTGTAGGTGAGGTGACCGATGGGCATCGGTGAAAGAGATGACCCGTCGGTCACCACTGTCTCCGAAAAATGAGAAGAGAGAAAACTCTTTTCAAAGCCAAAAAAAGAAGTTTTATCATAAAAAATATATAAAGAGAGCCAAAATAAAGAAGAATGATGGCAAAATTGAAAGAATCAACAAATAAAGAATAAATATGAAATGATATGGAGACGGAATCCGGAATATTTACCCTCAGATATTCGCTTTGGGTGAGATTCTTGTATTGGTTAGAGCCCCGCGTGTTCCACGAAAAGCAAGATGAAGGATCAAAGAAAGGAAATTGAACTATTTCCTTCTCAACCCTTAAAAAGATTGTCTTTGGAATCAAAATCTAAATGAAAACTAATTAGTTTTAGTCCCTTTTGATGGATTTGATTCTCTTTTGCAAAAGATTTCTTTATGAAATGTGTTTGCTGGAAGAGAGAGAAAATACGCTTGAATTTGGGCAGAGTTTCCCTTCTTCAAAAATTTCGGAACCCTTTTCTATTGAAAATCCGGAGCTTTTATAAGCCAGACACGACCGACGGGCGTCGGTGTATGGGGGCGGGCGTCGAAAGAATCCTTCTGACACAAGGATTCGTTCGACGGCCCTGCCACATCCACCGACGGGCGTCGGAAAGGTTGCGTGCTCCGGGAAACTAGGCGGCGTTCTGACAGGGGCGGTGATCTTCCGACGGGCGTCGAAAAATACCACAAGCCGTCGATGACCCCAAGCGACGGGCTGACTTCACAGACAGGCTAGCTGTCTGTGGAGGAAAAAAAGCCTTTTTGACTCGAAAAAACACCTGTTTTCTCCCCCTCTGCCTACGAAAGGTAAAAAGACTCATTTCTCGTGGAACGCGGGACTAAAACCCCCAAATCCAAACCATTTATACAGGCTAGGATACTGATTTCATCATAGGGTAACCTCTGATCCGGACCGCTCCGGGACACGGTGCTTACAGTTGCCCCTAGTTTTGGGGAAACTAGGGCACGAGCGCCTAGATAAGCCAAAACTCAGAGAAAGGACAAAAACAAAGAAGGCGTACCTGCCACGGTTCTTACCTTCAGCGCCTTTTGCCGGGTAGACCTTGTCTCGGTCCGTTCGGCGATGCGAAGAAATCCCTACCAATCTCGTCTCGACTTGTAGGGGTTGGTGAGATGTAGCATTCTCTAGCGACGGACTCGAAGCGAAGAGCAGTGTTTCTCCAACCGCAACTTCGATCTGAAGTTCCAAGGTGCGTAGCACTCTCTGGCTACCGCGCGAACTGTGAGATGTAGCATGCTTTGGCTACAATCTCGGTCTGGAGAAGAGCAGTGTTTCTTTAACTGCAGCTTCGATCTGAAGTTCCCTTGCTAACCCCCATTCGATCTGCAAGGTGCATAGCACTCTCTGGCTGCCGCGCGAACTATGAGATGTAGCATGCTTTGGCTACAATCTCGGTCTGGTGAAGAGCAGTGTTTCTTTAACTGCAGCTTTGATCTGAAGTTCCCTTGCTAACCCCCATTCAATCTGCAAGGTGCGTAGCACTCTCTGGCTGCCGCGCGAACTATGAGATGTAGCATGCTTTGGCTACAATCTCGGTCTGGTGAAGAGCAGTGTTTCTTTAACTGTAGCTTCGATCTGAAGTTCCCTTGCTAACCCCCATTCGATCTGCAAGGTGCGTAGCACTCTCTGGCTATCGCGCGAACTATGAGATGTAGCATGCTTTGGCTACAATCTCGGTCTGGTGAAGAGCAGTGTTTCTTTAACTGCAGCTTCGATCTGAAGTTCCCTTGCTAACCCCCATTCGATCTGCAAGGTGCGTAGCACTCTCTGGCTGCCGCGCAAACTGTGAGATGTAGCATGCTTTGGCTACAGTCTCGGTCTGGTGAAGAGCAGTGTTTCTTTAACTGCAGCTTTGATCTGAAGTTCCCTTGCTAACCCCCATTCGATCTGCAAGGTGCGTAGCACTCTCTGGCTGCCGCGCGAACTGTGAGATGTAGCTTGCTTTGGCTATAATCTCGGTCTGGTGAAGAGTAGTGTTTCTTTAACTGCAGCTTTGATCTGAGAAACAGTGCTCTCTGTACCTATGTGATAAAAAGGTTTTGTTAGTTCATGTTCGAGCGGTAATCTTTTAACCTGTTTATTAATGGCGTGATTTTGCTTTATTTACTATGCCATGTTTCATTTGTTCTTTTTTATTGAGTTGTTATTTATCATTTTTATTTTCCTTGCTTTGGAATATGAGTGAATGTGAAGGTATATATCTATCTGTTATATGAATGAATCATAAATGACTGAATAAATTCACAAATTTTTGAAAACAAAAGTTTTTCACTAAAAATATCCATTTTGTACAACGTATATACAAAGCATAAATATACAAAAACATGACTCCCTGAATGTCATAGGGGTGTGTAGTCAGAGGGCTCATCGGGGTCCTCATCATCCCATATATGTATTGTCCCGAGCGGAGGTGGAGGCGGAGCTGGCCGTGCCAGAGGTGGAGCTGTGGAGGGTCCCGCCTCAGCGTCATGGGTCTGCCTGAATCGGACCTGAGCGTGGCCATCCAAGAAAGGCTGGGTGCAAGTCCTGATAAACTCCAATGTCTCTGATACTATGCCTCCCAACTTCTTGAACGCCTGGCTCAACTGAGTGGTCTGCTCACTGGCGGCCCTCTTCATGTTCTCTAAGCGCTGCTCTGCCTGCTCCTTGAACTCCCTCATGGTCTGAGACAAGGGTGGGAGGATCCCCTCTATCGCCTGGACGCGGGATCTCAGAGAGTCAAGTGACTCGTCAATCATCTGCAGGGTCATATCAACCCTCTGAGACGCCTGGTCCTGTAACGTCCTCAAATCATGAGTGAGCTGCTGCCTAAGCTCCCTCTGGCCCTGAGCAATCTGCTTGATCAGCCTCAACTGCTCACCTCTGAAGGTCCCTATGACCTGAGCCTGCTCCCGCGTAGTATGCTCGATGTAGCCAGCCTGCTCTCGGGCTAACCGCTCCACTGACTGAGACTGCTCCTGAATAGCAGCCTGCTGGCGGTCCAACCTCTCGTGAATAGCCCTGTCCCTCTCATCCTATCATCGCTCTAAGGCTGCGAACATGGAAGTGAGGAGCTGAGAGAAGTCGGGCTGTGTTGGCTGCTGCTGTGGTGGCTCTAGAGGCGGTGCTGTAGAGGTGGTGCCCCCGGGTCACCTCTAGAATAAGGATGATATCTCTCGGGGGGTGTGACGCGCGCCGGATCCCCGCGGCCGCCCGCTCGACCGCCCGCACGTGGGCGATCGGGGCATTTGTGGGTCCGTCAACAGCTTGCGATAAATCGCAAGTGCGTCTATGTTGGGCAACAAGGAGGTTTCATGGAGTCGCCACCCAATAGAACATTGGGAAAGTTTCTCTCGCCTCGGAGAGCCTAAGACTTGCACATTTTATCCATATTGGGCCATGAGGCCTAGGATTAACGCTAAAGTCTCGTGACACAAGAAGTATCTTGGAGGATAACCTCTAACCTCTTGAGCCCAAAGACCAGAGCTGGTTCGGGACTTCTCATTTATTTATACCTTGATTAATATCATAATTAAGTTTTGAATTCATTGTTTCATCAACTTTCCACACAATGCAATTTTAATTTAAAGGCGCAATCATTCATATCAAAAGCGGTAAATGTAAGCAAAATCCAAAATAAAGCATTCAAAATAAATTACAATAACACTAGGAGCGGAATACAACTCCCATTTATAAAAGTGAAATACATGCATAAAACGGGTTATTCATTTATTTTGAGGACTTTGGTCCCCGCATGTATATTTATTATAAAACGGTTTTGATGTGATGATTTATTTGGGTATGAAAAACTAGGACATTGGTCCCCTTTTATTTAGAAAAAATGTCAAGTTAATTAATAGAAATGTTTTTGTGATTTTCTTTCTAGCGAGCCTAAATAAATAATTTTACAAGAAAATTATATGGCAAAATTAAATAAAATATTACAAATAAAGAAAATAAATAAACCAAACGAGCCTTTTTGGACCTCCCGATGTGCTCGCAAAAACGCCCAAGCGAAAAAAAGGAGTTTAGACATAAAAACAAATACAAATAAAACAATGTTAGTGATTAAATCAATTAAATCAATTAAACATGCAAAATAATGAATAACAAATTAAAATAAAATAAGATGATATGAAAAGAATGATAATGGAATCAAAAATATTAACAAACCAAAATAAAATGAGAAACATGCATTATGTATGACAAATGATTAAATGATGTGAATAAAATAAAATATGACATGTTGCTTAATTAATATATGTAAAAATATGAACATGATGAAAAATGATGAAGATAAACGAATCAAAGAATATATAAAATGATAAAGAAAAGAATAATAGATTAAAACAATTAAAGAATGATGAAAACAATTAAATGAACAATATGATTAATTAAATATGTTCACAAATGATATAAACCATTTACATGGCAAAAAGATCAATTAAACTAAATTTATTAATTACATGTTAAAAATAATGATGAATTAAAGTGAAATAAATTAATTACATGTTAAAAATTAATAAACAATCAATATTTATGTGAATAAAAATCATATCATGTATAAACAATTAAATGGAACAAATATAAAATCCATACAACAAATTGAATAGATTAAAACAATAAATAGATCAATAAAAACAATAAAACATACATGAATGAATTAAATAAAATAAAAATTGAAATGGAATTGAAATTGAGCCTAGAATATTTACCCTCAGAATATTGGATTTGATGAAGGAAAAGTGATGATTGATTTCTTTGTTTGATGATTCACAATGTTAGAGTGAAATATTATGAAAATGTTGGAATTTTATTCCAAGGAACATGAAAATAAAAATGATCAAAATTTCTTTAAGAACAAAGAATTGATACCTTTGCCTAAAGAAATGATTTTGATCAAAAAAAAGAAAAGCTTTTATTGATTAAAATAAAGAAAAATGATTTCAAGAACAATCAATCACTTTGTTCATAACAAAAAAAAAATGATTGAAGTTTTATCAAATAAAAAATTAGATTTTGATGACAAACAATTATTTTATTTGTCTCAAAATCAATTTTTTATCAAAAAGAGATTCAAAACAAAATCAATGAAAAAAAGTTTTATTGAACCCAAAATAAAAGAAGAAAAACAATTTTGAGAACAAATAATTATTTTATTTGTCTCAAAAATTAAATCAAACAACAAAACTTCCTATAAAAAATATGTTTAGAAGAAATTATGTTGAAAAAAGAATGAAACAATTGATTTTCTTTTTTATTTTTGGTTGGGGAAAAAATCTGGAATTTTAGTGGAAGGAGAAGAAGATGAAGAGAAATTTTAGGTCTAAAAAAATGTGTGGAGAAGAAGAGAAGAGGAACTACTTTGATTTCATCATAAACTATTTATAGGATAAAATAGGTTGCCCTAATTTAATTAAGGAAAAAAACCTATTTTAACCCAAAATTATTTTATTTTTAATGATAAAATCAAGTTTTATTATTTAATTACCTAAAATAATATTTTAGAATTTAATTTGAAGTCAAAAACCCCAAAAAAATGGGATAAAAAACGGATTTTTGGGTGAAAAAATCGGAAAAAAGGCTGAAAAAGAGGAAAAGGGTATCAGACCCTGTACCGACGGCCAGGAGGCCGTCGCCACAGAGGACACCGCCCGTCGCTATAGAGCGACGGGCACTCACGCGGCGAGGCGCGCGATTCCCGCCCGAGCTTCGCGCGGGAATCGCGCGAAGAGGCGAGCGGTGCGGCGCGCAGCGCGCAACGCTGCGCGTCGCTTTTTAGCGACGCGCAGCATTGGCGACGCCGCGCGTCGCTAAATCGCGCCCAGCGCGCTGGGCGCCTGGCGCCTGCGAGCTGGGCGCCAGCGCGCCTGCGCGCTGCCGCAGGCGCGCTGCCGCGCCCGACACTCGCGGTCCGAAAAAATTTTTATTTTTTTATTTTTTTTTTCTATTTTTTAAATTTTAAATTGACTAAAAAAACCATAATTTTAAGCCCCCATTTTTCAAAATTAATTTTTTAAATATTTTTTTATCATTTTCTAATTATTCACTCTAAAATGCAAATTTGACGAGAAAATCATCACTTTTAACCTTTTAAGCCTGTGAAGGCAATTATCATCATTGGGTAACTTCGATCTAGGATTACTCAGGACCCGGTGTCTACAGGGGGCCCGTGGGTAGTCCTATGCACTCTGAAGCCCGGCGATGGGATAGGATTCGGTGCTCGAGATGCTGGTGAGGCAGCAAAAAGATCATCCATCGTGATCTCTATATCGATGTCCGATGGGGTCCTGGCTTTGTGGCAGTGGCACAGTCTGATGCTGAGGAGGCTGGGGCTCTGGCTCTGGATGTAGAGGCAGGTGCTCTGGCTGAGGCTCGGGCTGAGGCTGGAGCTCTGGTTGCGGAGGCTGATCCTCTGGGTGCTCCAGGTGGTCTGGATCTGGACCCAAGGGGGGAAGTGAGAACATCCGCCGGGTCTCATGAATGGTCAGCACCCTGTAGGCCTCTGCCTGCCCTGATATCGGGGAGATCATCCCCATCTGTACTGCTGCTGCTGCATCCACATGGATCCCCTCCGTCAAGGGTGCCCTCAGCCTGTCAGGGGTAACTCCCAATCTCAGAAGCAGCCGGGTGACAACTCCTCCCACTATCACCACAGGTGTCAGCCCTCTGCCAACTCTGGTCAAGTTGGCCAAGATCTCATGGCTAATATTGAGACGCTGGCCTGCCACCATAGCCCAGAGGCTCCAGATCTCGGCCGCATTAAGCGACCCTGGATTACCAGCTCGACCGAGGTACGAACTGGATAGCACTCTGTGCAAATACCGGAGTGCCTGAGACACCAGTACGGTGCTCTTTGCTGTATCATGTTCATACAGCACTCCCGGTATGGCAATAGCCGCCCAATGGGCTTGTCTAACAGCTCGCCGTGGGATCTCGACCCCCTCCTCTGTAGGGAGCCCCATGGCCTGAGCGAATCTCTGTCTAGTGATACTGTAGTGGTCGCCGTCAAACCAAAACTGGACCACCCCTGGGTCGGTATCTACACTCTGAAAACCGGCATAGCGGAGAGTGGTAAGACCTGGCGAGTAGCCTCTGGAAAAGTCTAGAAGGAGGACTTAAGGAACTCTGTCCAGCCAGCACCCTCAACCAGCAAATCAAACTCTGGGGCCATCCCTAGGGCCTCTAGAAATGGCCGGGATACAAAACGGCTGGCCCGAAGCTCTACCTGAGCCAATGCTCTATAGCTCTGAGCTGACTCAGCATCCATCGAACCAGGGACTACGATCTCGGGCTGGGCTTGCGGTGCTCTACGTCTGGGAGGCATCTTGTAGTTGTGAGAAGTGTAGAAACTGAAAAATATAAATATCCAAGCACCCTGTGAGTAGAGAATGCGAAAATATGAAGAAATCGCGAAAAAAGAAGGAGAAATGCTTGAAAAACCGCTAAAAAACGCTAAAAAACCGTTTGTAGAGGCGAAATAAAAGGGACAGCAGCATTTGCAGCGTTTGTCACTCGCCCTTATATAGAATTTCGTGACCGACGGGCTGGGTGTCTGTATGTGACCGACGGGCTGGCCGTCTGTCACGCAATAAATGCAAGTTAATGTGCGTGATGAATGCAATGCTGGCGTATGCGTCTGCCAGGTGGATCTATACCGATGGGCAGGCCGTCTCTTAGGAGCGGCGGGCAGGCCATCCCTTTGGATAGGCCGGCAGGCCGTCCCTGTGGAGGGGCGGGTAGGCCATCGGTGACTCTTCCCTATAAATTCTTACAAAATTTTTGCTCTTCTTGTGTCTCTTCATTTTCCAACATCTTGAACCTTTCATATTTCTTAGCATGTCCTCCCCTCTAACCCAAAGGATGCACCGTATCTTAGGTGACAAACACACTTGGGGAGAAGGCACCCTTCCCTCTCTGTCCGGGCTAAAATATCTGTGCTGGGTCAAAGTCGACCAAAACCTCCTTCAGGCGGCGACCCACTTCTGGAACCCCCGGTTTCACGTCTTTCGCTTCACCTACCAGGAACTATGCCCTTTGCTTGAAGAGTTAGCTACCATTCTCGGAGCCTGGTTCCCTCCTAGCGCTCTGCCTTGCGTCCCCCGCTGCGGCCTATTCCAGACCTGGGACATAGCCATGGCTCTAGGCATACCTTCTTCTGAGGCCGTCCAGCTGATTCCTCCGGGCTCTTCCTTCGCTCTGGGGCCACTGATCGAGGCTCTGGATCAGTTCATTGACATCCCCACCTATCGGGTAAGCATCATATTCTTCTTTTGCATGGTGAACTTTCTCACTGTTGTTCCAGGGGGTTTGACAGGTGACTCTCGCCTGTTCGGAGTCCTGAGCGACTTTTATCTGGGATTATCACCCTTACCACTCATCCTGGCTGAAACCATTCTGGGCTTGGACGCTGTGAGCTCTGGATCCACTACAACCTTTACCGACAGCCCCTTATTGCTCCAGGTATGTCATTATTTTAAAGGTTGTGCATCCCTTATGGATTTTCACACTAGCTTTTCTTAGCGGGAGGTGTGTCCTTTCGGATTTTCACACAATCCTGTGCCTTATTTTTGCCTGAAGTAAACCCTACTTACTCCAGCGGCTTTTTTCTTTTTTTTTTTCTTTTTCTTCTCTTCTTTCTTTTTCTTTTTGTTTCTTTTTTTTTTCTTTTTCTTTCTTTTTTTTATTTATTGTTTCCAGATCTAGCAGCAAGAGAAACTGAGGATGCTGTCTGAGCCACCCCCTCAAGTTACCCCACAGTACTCACCGAGCCACTTTCTGCCGAGTCGACGACTTCAAGTGTGTGCCACTACTTGTGAAGACATTACCAGATTTGGCGTGCTGTCAGATGACGACATCAGTTTTACGTCCGCCTAGCTCCCACTATCTCATGTGGTCATTGATGGGCTATCGGGGTGTGTTCTCCTATGTGGGCTCCGTCAAGCCACCTTCTGCATCACCTCTCGATGTACACGTCAGCTCAGAGTGACCCAGGATGTAGTGAGGGTTCCCTTATCTTTCAGGGGAGGAGCTCTCTCGGTCTCGTTTGCTTCTCGGTATCATGAGCTGTGGGGCAAGCTACCAGTGAAGACTGTTGTCCCGAGGTTCGGCAATCATTCTGTGTCTTCGACTAATGAGTACAAGAAGTGGATCCTTAGTCCAGCATCTGATAACAGGACTCGAGGGCTCAAGCATCTGGTCGGCGAGAGCAGCAACAGGACTTAGCTTAGCTTACACATGTATTTCTTTTGGTGCTATATTTCTTTTTAATGCAGAACTAGGAAATGACAAAAATGAAAAGAATAATATTCATTCTATTTCACGAATTTGTTTACATTTTCATATGATTTCAGCATACATGATCATTTTTGGCATTTACTCAGCTGCTTACGCGTTGTTAATACAAGGAACCAAATTTTAACAGCATCAACTCCTGTTACCAATCGGCCCTCTCGGGTTTTCACGATTGGACATTTTCTCTCATGCCCCTAATTTTTGCACAGGGTGCCTTTTTTCGGTTTTCACCCTGTCGAGGCGCCCAATTTTAGCACAGCTGCCTTTTTTCAGTTTTCGACTTGCAGGGCATTTTATTCTCTTCTTTTTATTTTGGTCTTTAGCCGTGGAACCTTTTGTGTCTGTCGACGTTGATCGGTTCTTTGAATTCGTTCCCATCACTATCCGACAAGATTGCAGCTCCTTTGGACAACAGCTTCTTAAGGATATACGGCCCCCTCCCAGGTCGGTCTAAATTTCCCTCTAATATCTGGTATGCCTGGCCTCATCTGCTTGAACACCAAGTCCCCTTCTTTCAGCGGATGCTTTCTCGCCTTCTTTCCGAAAGTTCTTGCCAATCTCTTCTGGTAAATCTGATTATGATAATAAGCTTTCAGCCTACTCTCATCCAGTAAATTCAAGTGCTGTAGCCTCTGCTGCGCCCATTCGGCCCCCGGGACTTGGGCTTCCATGACCACCCTCAGTGATTTGAGCTCTATCTTAACTGGCAATACTGCTTCCATTCCGTATACCAGGGAAAATGGTGTAGCACCTGTAGACGTCCTTATCGTTGTTGTATATCCCCACAGGGGGAAAGGTAACTTTTCAGCCCAGTCTTTATAGGTTTGGACCATCTTGGACAGGATTTTCTTGATATTCTTATTAGCGGCTTCTACTGCTCCATTCGCTTGTGGTCGGTAGGGAGAGGATTTATGATGCTCGACACCATACTTCTCGAGGAGCTTCCTGCTTTCTCCATTGAACTGCACCCCATTATCAGACACTATGTGATGAGGGAGGCCATATCTACATATCAGATTTCTCTCTATGAACTTGGCCATATCCCTCGCGTCAATTTTCTTGAAGGATTCCGCCTCTACCCATTTGGTAAAATAGTCAATTGCGACTATGATGTATCTGTGCCCATTGGACTTCGTAGGGCGAATCTCTCCAATGATATCTATCCCCCAAGCAGCGAAAGGCCAAGGTGATGTCAGGTTATGCAACTCTAATACTGGTAGGTGTCTCAAGTCTGCATATTGTTGGCACAACTGGCATTGTTTAACATATTTTGAGCAGTCATTGTCTATCGTAAGCAAATAGAAGCCTTGTCTAATGATTTTCTTAGCCAAGGTCAAACCATTCTTGTGGGCCCCGCAGACACCTGCATGGGTTTCCTCCATCACCTTGCGGGCTTTCTTTTCATTCAAGCACCTGAGCTGAACCCCGTCCGACTGTCTTTTGTACAACACCCCTTCCAAGGATATGAACTGAGTAGATAGCTTTCGGATCATCCTCTGGTCTTTCTCAGTAGCTTCTTCTGGAAATTTATTGTTTTCCAAGTAATTCATGATGTCGAAGTACCATGGTTTCCCGTCCGCCACTTCTACTTCCATTACAGGCTCGGTTTTAAAGCTGGGCTTATCAGAACTCGAAATTAGCACTGGCTTCATAGCCACTCCTTCAGGGTTATCCCACATTGACACTAAGGTCGCCAACGCATCAGCCAGACGGTTTTCATCTCTCGGCACGAAGTGGAAAGTGCAAGTCTGCCCATAGGCTTCTTTCAAATATTCGACATAGGGTACCAGCCGTTCTTCTTTTACAGCCCACTCACCTCGGATCTGGTTAATTACCAAGGCTGAGTCACCAAAAACCTCTATATTCTTTGCCCCCAACGTCGCTAAAGCTTCCAACCCGAAAGTGCATGCTTCATATTCGGCTTCATTGTTGGTTGCTTTGTATCTCAGTTTCTTGGCTAGGGGAAGCTTCTCATTATCTGGGGTTGTCAGGACGATTCCGATTCCAGTCCCTCTGTTATTCACTGCCCCGTCAAAGTGTAACTGCCATCCTTGGACAGAAATCGTGACTATGCTCTCATCAGGAAAGGTAAACTCGGGAGTGTCTCCTTGAATAGGATGCTCAGCAAGAAATTCTGCTACGGCTCGCCCCTTGATAGTTTTGCGAGTGATGTATTGCACATCGAACTCCTGTAGTAAGAGCAGCCATCTCCCCATCTTACCAAGCAAAGACGGCGCGTCCTGCAAATATCTTAACGGATTCTGCTTGGCCACTGCCTGAACTTTGTATGAATGGAAGTAATGCCTCAGCTTCTTTGACGCCCAAATTACTGGGAGGAAGATCTTTTCTACTTCAGCATATTTTATCTCATAAGCTAGGAACTTCTTGCTGAGGTAATAAATTGCGAATTCCACCCCAAATTCATCCTCTTGAGCCATCATGGCGCCCACTGAATTGCCCTCTACTGCCAGATACAGGATAAGCGGCTTGATCGGTTGCAGCGGCCTTAGCACTGGCGGATTCAACAGGTATTTTCTGATGTTGTCAAAGGCTTTCTGGCAGTCTTCGTTCCAAACCACAGGTTGATTCTTTCTAAGCAGCTTAAAAACAGGCTCGCATATCAAAGTGAGCTTGGCGATAAACCGGCTGACATACTGCAGCTTTCCCAGGAAACTCCTTACATCCTTCTCTTTTTGTGGCACATGCATCTCTCTGATGGCCTTCACCTTGTCCGGGTCAATTTCTATTCCCCTCTGAGTGACGACATGTACCAACAGTTTTCCTGAAGTCACTCCGAAAATGCACTTCTTGGGGTTAAGTCGCAGATTATACTTGTCAATTCTGGTGAAAAACTTTTCTAGAGCTTCAAAGTGTCCCTCTCGGGTGGCTGACTTGACCATCATGTCATCGACATACACTTCCACTTCTTTGTTGATCAGGTCACTCAAGATCTTGGTTGCCATCCTCTGGTATGTGGCTCCTGCATTCTTCAGGCCGAAAGGCATGACTCGGTAGGCGTAGGTCCCCCATTCCGTGATGAAAGCGGTCTTAACCCGGTCAGCTATTTTATTCAGGATCTGGTTGTAGCCCACATAACCATCTCCAAATCTGTACATCGCGCAATTGGCGGCACTGTCTATCAAAACATCGATATGAGGTAGTGGAAAATCATCTTTAGGGCAGGCCTTGTTCAGATCTCGATAATCCACACACACCCTGACCTTTTCGTTCTTCTTTGCTATAGGGACCACATTTTCCAGCCATGTAGGATACTGTACTTCAACAAGGAACTTGGCTTCGATCTGCTGTCGGATTTCCTCCTTAACTTTGTCTGCCCATTCTGGCCTGAGCCTTCTCAACTTCTGTTTCACAGGCTTGTAATCTGGGTAAGTTGGGATAGCATGTTCTGCCACGTCTCAGTCAATTCCTGGCATGTCCTCATAGGTCCAGGCAAAGACTTTTTCATGTTTTCTTATTATTCTCTCAAAATTTTTTCTCTCCTTAGGACTTATATTTGATGCTATCAGAATTTCTCTCGGATTTTCCGAGGTTCCAAGATTAAAAGGCGTTGTATCAGTGGAATCAATGTCAAAAATTGATGGAATATGATCATGTTCATGCATGTTGAAATCTTTATAAACATCGCACAAGTAAGAGAAATTGTTTGCCTTATTAATAATATTATAATTGTCATTTACATCATAAAAGAGTTCTGGAATAAAAAGACAGTCTAAGCTAGAGTCTTCTTCTGTCGCTTCAGAGGTTGATGATGTCGCTGCTTGCTCACTGGCTTCCTGATTCAGCAGAGGTCCCTCAGGCATGTCAGAGGAAATCTTCAAATCCCCCATTTTCAGCTCTAATTCTGCTATCTTCTCTTTCCCTTTCAGCTTGGCAGCTATCATCTTCTCGGTAATAACCTCTTCAGGCTTGCATCTGTCCCAAGTGATACCTTGAGTCATGACCTCCGCATCCCAGAAGCCCTCAGCAGTCTTGATAAACCCGACTCTCCAGTCAAATACATCATTAAAGATTTCGAACCCAGGGACAATTCTCCCCTTCACCCATTGCGGTTCATCTTCGCTAGTATATGCGCAAACTGAGGATGCTGGCACAAAGCTTTCTGAAATGTGAGTGATCTTGTCTGCCGCCTTCTTCTTGCCAAAGCCGCCTCTGTACCCCAAACCTTTACGGTTCTTCTGACCTCGAGTGGTGATCGCAGTTTGCAAACCCTGAGAGTTTCTGCCTAAACCAGCCCCGGGGAGATAGTGCATCTTCTTCAACATATTAACCACAGCTGGGTTATCCACTGACCCATGCTCTTCTCTTATCATGGACACATGGAAGCCACTAAATGGCTGATTAGCTATTTCAAGCGCTGAGACCTGGTTCTCCCTGGCTGCCTTGATAGTCACCACCTCCCCTTCATGTGGGAACTTTATCATTTGATGCAGCGTAGATGGCACTCCTCCTAATTTGTGAAACCAGGGTCTCCCAAGTAGAGCTGAGAAGTTAGTAGGGATGGGCAGAACTACAAATTCTACTTCCACTTCAATGAGTCCTGTCTTGACCAAAGTCGTAAAGGTTCCCGAGGCTTGCCTCCTCGAATTATCATAGGCTGTGATAGTCAGATCTGATCCACTGAGCATATCCTCTTTTAAGCCAAAAGCTTGCAGAGCTATCAGGGGGCACACATTGATAGAAGACCCATCATCTACCATAACGCAAGCAGTGTGCTTGTCGTTAATCTGCGCTTTGATGTACAGGGGTCTGTTATGATTACGACCCTCGACCGGTAGGTCGGCATCAGAAAAGACCAATCTCTCCTCGAATCCTCCCTTGACTAAGCCCAAAAGCTCTGATGGGAAAATCGTGGTGGTGACCGTGGCCTCAACCAAAGCCTCTATTACCTTCTGCCTATGAGAGGGGGACTGTCTCAAAAGATCCCAGATGGATATTTGAGCCGCAGTCTTCTTCAATTGCTTGACAATCTGATTCTGCTCTGGCTCTTTCTCTACTGGCGTCTGCACTGGCTCAGGTAGCCTTGTAATCTCGGGGACCACTCTCCAGCTTCTCGTTATAGCCCCTATCTCTTCTTTTTCTTCATCAGACCCCCACAAGTTAAGGTTCATCGCTCCTTCCTCCTCGGCTTCTCCGCCGCTCTCACTGCTAGACCAGCAATCAAGGGTTGCCACGGCTGCTCTCTCTTCTCTATCTTCAGAACAATCAACAGCAAAATTCTCGCTCCCATATAGATCTTGTAGCACGTACCACTCTGGCAAGCTAGATCTAATCATAAACACGGGGGCTGGTACGGCATTATAACCGGGCTTCTTCTCAGTTTCCCTCTTTTCGGGGTCAGAAATCTACTTGCTATCAATTAAGTCTTGGATAGCGTGCCGCAACACTTTGCACTTATCTATGACATGGCCTGAGTGCTGGTGAAACGCACATGATTCATTGTCTTTGTGCCCAGGCTTTCCCAGCGTCAAAGCAGGTCTAGGAGCTAAGGGCTGCAATTTTCCCTCCTTCATTAACCTTCTCAAGACCCAAGATAATGGTCTCCCCAAGTTCAAAAACTTCCTCTGGGTGGTTACCTCAGTAGCAGACACCTCACCTGTTCTTCTAGTGCTACCACTGGGACCCGCCGACCTATTGGTTCCTTGACCGGGGTTAGCCCTTTTGGCAAAATTATCATTGTTAGCCTTCCTAGACAAGAACTCTCCTTCTGCCTCGATGGCTATATCCTTGAGAGACTCCCAGTCCTTCAACCCCTTCATCTTCAACCCATCTTTCAAGTACGGGCTTGCGTTCTTAATAAATAAACGAATCTGATCCTGGGTGTTCGGCTTTCTCCGCATCTCCATTACTCGGTTCCGCCATCGGGTTAGATAATCATGGAAAGATTCTCCGGCCTTCTGTTGGAGATGTTCAAGATCTTTTAGGGTCACCTCCATTCTGGTATTACAGTCATACTATTTCAAAAACTCCTCAGTGAGCAAATCCCAATCTTCTTTAGTGCGACGGTCAAGATCATGATACCAGTCGATGGCATCGGCGGTTAGACTCAGACAAAAGTATTCTACTTTTTGCTTCTTAGACAACGTTGTCCCCTTCATGACCGGAGAATACTGTTTCACATGAGCGGTTGGGTTAGAAGTTCCATCGAATTTTGGCACGTCTGGCATTTTAAAGTTATAAGGGATCGGGTCCTCTCCCTCTAATTCCTTATCCTCTGGGTTCATCCCTTGACCCCTACTCAACATACGAGCCATAGCTTCGAACCTCTCTTCCATCTTCTTTAAAATAAAGTCATCGGTCTGAGGTGCCTTCCCCCTCTCGGATGCAATGCTCATCCTATCATCTTCGATATCATCATCAATTCTCAGCGCAGGCCTTCTTCTCTGCTCTCCCGAGGCTACTGACCTTAACTCTACTGGCGGCGGCCTGACAGGCTCTTCTCGTCTTTCGGCCCTTTCTTCCTCTGGCTCATTCTGTCTCACTAGAGGAGGAGGAGGAGGAGGATGCTGTGGAGCATTCTGCTGCGCCAAGGTGGTCAACATATTCATCATTCTACCCTCGAATTCCTCAAATCGCCGGCCCACTTCTTTCGCGATCATGGCCCTAGTGGCGTCATCCCCCCTAGGCGAGTTTGCCATATGAGATACAGTACCGCTGATTTCTGATAAGATTTCATGTAGACCCTCTCTATCTGACAGCTCAGGAGTAGGAACTCGGATCAGTCGTCCGGTTGGTGATCTAGTCCACCTGGGCAGATTTATGATGGCTGCAGGGATAAGATGTTAGGCATGATGCATGAAATGCAGGTATAATGCATGGTCGTGATATGCAACACTCACAGAGCACAAGCAAGCAAGTAGGTCCTTCCACCCTTATTTCTCCCACACACGTGGTCGTGCAGTCTCTTTCCTAGGTGCGATTAGCCTAGGGGTCAACGAGGGACCCGATGGACGCGCATGGTGCGCGGCGAAAAACCGGCAGCATGACACTCCTATGCTAATGTACAATCGGATGGATAATGATCGTCACGTATTTGGATATTCCATAAATTCCGACATGGCCCTACCGGGGCATGATAGCCTTTGGCTAGGTTACCAAGCGAGATATCTGGACTCACCCAATACACGAGGATCCATACAGCAAGCATGGAATTAGGGTTCATTTCACCTGTGGAAAGTAACTACGTCCATTACATGAGCTTTGGACAAGGGAGATGTTTCTTTAAGGCTACCCAAGCATGATCCCTGCCGACAGGTCTAACTCATCATGAGCATAGCGACCGGTCGGGTCATCATTTTGATATACCATTTGAGGTACGTGGCTTGGGCTGGTGATTATCCTTAACACTTCCCCAAATTGAGTGAAAATGAGGTTGTGCTTCAGGAACGCACCTGGGCTAAAAGAGGGACCAAACTAGCATATTCTAAGGCTCTAATGATATGCGAATGCAAGTTTGAGAAAAAGCGAATTTATGAATTTAATTTTAATCATAAATGTTAAGCGAGGTATTTTCAAATTGAAATCTCGAACCATAAATGTCCCCAGCGGAATCGCCACTGTAACGCGCGCCGGATCCCTGCGGCCGCCTGTACGTGGGCGACTGGGGCATTTGTGGGTCCGTTGACAGCTTGCAATAAATTGTAAGTGCGTCTATGTTGGACAACAAGGAGGTTTCATGGAGTCGCCACCCAATAGAACATTGGGAAAGTTACTCTCGCCTCGGAGAGCCTAAAACTGCGCTTGGTATCCATTTTGGGCCAGCCAGAGGGGTCCTTGAAGGTAAACCTATCGCCCTAAGGAGCCTAGGATTAGCGCTAAAGTCTCGTGGCACAAAAAGGTGTCTTGGAGGTGTGACGCGTGCGCCGGATCCCGAGCGCCGCCCCTATGACCGCCCGCTTGAGGGCGATCGGGCATTTGCGGGTCCGTTGGCATCTTGCAATAAATCGCAAGTGCGTCTATGTTGGGCAACAAAGAGGTATCATGGAGTCGCCACCCAATAGAACATTGGGAAAGTTACTCTCGCCTCGGAGAGCCTAAGACTGCGCTTAATATCCATGTTGGGCCATGAGGCCTAGGATTAGCGCTAAAGTCTCGTGACCCAAGAAGTATTTTGGAGGATAACCTCTAACCTCTCGAGCCCAAAGACCAGAGCTGGGTCCGGGATTTCTCATCTATTTCTACCTCGATTAATTTATGATTGAATTTTAATTGTCATTAATTCGCTCTCTCTCCACACAATGCAATTAATTTAAGGCGCATTTACTCATTTTAGGAAAACCATAAATTAGCGAGTAAAGCAATGAATTACAATAATACAAGGAGCGGAATACAACTCCCATTTAAAAGTGCAAACATACATAAAACCGGGGAATTTTATTAATTATGAGGACTTTGGTCCCCGCATGCACAATTAAAGAAAATATTCTGGATGTGATGATTTTATTTGGGATGAAAATTAGGACATTGGTCCCATTTTATTATGAAAAATCTAAATTAATTTAGTAAGAAATATTTTTACGATCTTTATTTAGGTGCGCATAGGAAAACATTTTATTCAATGAATATATACAAGGAAATTAAAAATATAAACGAAATGAGAATTAAAAATGTATAAAGGCAATACCAAACCCCGCAACTCCTCCTTCGTGTGCATGGATGCTCAAATGAGAATAAAACAATGATTTGCAACCAAAAATCAAAAAGAAATTCATGTTAGTGATTAGGCCAATGAAATAATACAACATAAAAGGTAATATGTACAATGACCATATAACATGCATAAGATACTATAACATGCATAAAAAATAATTATGATGCAATTTAACATGCATAAGGTGATGAAGTATCATGGCATATGCAACTTATTAATAATAGTTATTAACATACATGGAAGATTAGTGACAATCAATTTTATTATAGTTAAGACATGAATAAATGTGTAACATGAGAATAATTCCACTTGACATGCATAACTAGCATAAAATAATGACTATAACACTCATACATGCCAAAGAAAGCATAATAATAAACATGATATAGCATTAAGAAATTAAAGGTATTTACAACCTAAAACATGCATAATTACATGAACAAAGAATAATTTGACATAAAAAAAAGATTAATAGAATTTAAAAAGCTTATTTGTTATATGAATAATTGAAGATAAAATAAAAAAATAAGAAGAAGAATATGGAGACTAAGAGAATTTACATGTTTGATATGTTAATTGGAAGCCAAAATAAATGAAATTAACAAGAGAATTAAGGAGCAAAGCCAAGAATAATTACCCTCAAATTCAGTTTTGAAGAATTGAAGATAGAAGTGTTGAATTCCTTGTCTTCTCTTGTGAAAATCCTTAGAAAATAGCTTGAAAACTTGAAGAAAAGCTCTTGGAAACAAGTGTGTAAGATGGATTTTTTTCTCTCAACTCAAAGCTCCAAAATTCAGTTTTTTTTCTCCAAAATGTTCCTGATTCGTCCTCCTTTGTTTCTGAATTTTTCTAGTGTTTTTAATCATCAAAAACTACCCAAAAACCACCAAAAACCGTCCAAAAACGGTTGAAAATCGAGTGGGGGTCGAAAAGTGGGCGAAATGGGCGAAGTGGGGCGTCAATCGTGCGCCTCGCGCACGTTTCCGCGCGGATGCGCGGAGTCTCCGCGCACGACGTGCGCGGAGCGAGCGACGCCCAAGGCGTCGTGCGCGCAGAGCTACCGACGCCCAGGGCGTCGGCCGCGCGGAGCGCACGCTCCGCAGCGCTCCGCGCACGGACATTCGCGACGGCCCCTAGCCGTCGCCCTTCCGTCGCGAATCTTTTCCCCCATTTTCCATTTTTCCTACTTTCTTCATTTTTTCATCATTTTTCACCCTTTTTTTTTTTTTTTTTTTTTTTTAAATACCCTCAACCTAAAACACACTTTTTCTTCTTCAAAATAATTTAAAAAATATTTTTAAAATATTTTTAAAATACCCTTTTTACTCACCGAAAAGACAAAGAAAATCACTTCTGAACTCCAATCTTTTTGCCTATAAGCCGGCATGGCTAAATTTCATCATCGGGTAATCCTGATCAAGGCTACTCGGGACCCGGTGTCTACAGTTGCCCCCAATTTTGAAGAGACTAGTGCATGGGTGCCTAGGTGAGCCAAAATTCAGGAAAAGGAAAGAAACGCGTACCTGAAGCGGCGATCTTCCTGCTTGATGGAGTTATGATGATAGCTGCTGCTGTCTTTTGGTTGTAGCTGGTAATGCTGTGGTCGTGCTAACCTCTTGTGGGTAGTGCCGCCATCATGCTAACCGCTGTGAATTGGTAGTGCCGTGGTCGTGCCAACCTCTTGTGGGTTGTGCCGCCATCGTGCTAACCGCTGTGAATCGGTAGTGCCGTGGTCGTGCCAACCTCTTGTGGGTTGTGCCGCCATCGTGCTAACCGCTGTGAATTTGTAGTGCCGTGGTCGTGCCAACCTCTTGTGGGTTGTGCCGCCATCGTGCTAACCGCTGTGAATTTGTGGTAGTGCCGTGGTCGTGCCAACCTCTTGTGGGTTGTGCCGCCATCGTGCTAACCGCTGTGAATTTGTGGTAGTGCCGTGGTCGTGCCAACCTCTTGTGGGTTGTGCCGCCATCGTGCTAACCGCTGTGAATTGGTGGTAGTGCCGTGGTCATGCCAACCTCTGTGAATTGGTAGTGCCATGGTCGTGCTAACCTCTTGTGGGTAGTGCCGCCATCGTGCTAACCGCTGTGAATTTTGGAACTGTGCTCCTTTAGATGTTTGGACTAGTGTCATCACTTGGCTTTTGTGGGTGTTTCCCGCCGATTTCTCCTGCAAGATTGTATGCATAGGAATATACAAGAAATCATGTGTGTATGTTATGGAATGCAAATGCTTGCAAAAATGTATAGATCGCTCCCTAGGTGATCCATGGTTTGCTGAACTTATAGCTTGTCTGCTGTACCATGCCCCCTGAATCCTGAGGATCGTCGACAAGCTTTCTGAAAGAGACGTCCGGTGTATATCCCTTGCCCCCTGGTCAATGATCATTTACTTGGGATTCTATTTCATGTTCTGTGTTGTGTGTTGTCTGACTGACGGAAGATCATCTTGAAATAATGCCGCCTTATCGCTCCAGGCATTGAATGTCATTGTTTTAAAGGTAGTGCGTCCCTTGTGGATTTTCACACTAGCTTTTCTTTGCGGGAAATGCGTCCCTTATGGGATTTTCACACAACCCTTTGCCTAATTTTTGCCTGGAATGGACCCAACCCAATCCAGCGGCTTTTATATTTTTTTTTTTTGTATTTTTATTTTTATTTTGTAGGGCAGACTGCCTGTTTCCAGGTTTTCACCCTGCCCTTTGGCCTAACTTTTGCTTAGAGAGCCAGTTACGGTTTTCATCTCTAACGGCCTTTTTTTTTTTTTTTTTTTTTTTTTTTAATCACCAAAGCTTCTGTTAAGAGAAAATAGCACATATCCGATGAAGGGACTGAGCAATAATCATTAGATGAACAATTGGTATATTTCTTTTTAAGACAGAACTGAAAGATCAATGAAAATGTATTCTTTTATTCATTGCAAAATTGTGTACATTTCTATATGATTTCATCATACATGATTTTCATTTGACAAGAATTCAAAAGCATATGACTACACCTAATCTCGGAGTGGGTTTTGTCAGCATCAAACTCCTGTTATCAATCGGCCCTCTCGGGTTTTCTCGATTGAATATTTTCTCTTGGCCCTTAATTTTTGCCCAGGATGCCTTTTTTCGGTTTTCACCCTGACAGGGCGCCCAATTTTAGCAAGGTCGCCTTTTTTTTGGTTTTCGACCCGCGGGGCATTTATTCTCTTCTTTTTATTTTTGGTCTTTAGCCATGGAACCTTTTAAGTCTATCGACATTGACCGGGTCCTTGAACTCATTCCCATCGCTGTCTGCTAAAATCGCTGCTCCTTTTGTTAGCAACTTTTTCAAAATGAAAGGTCCTTCCCAGGTTGGTCTGAATTTTCCTCGTATGTCTGGAACTCCCGGCCTCATCATCTTAAAGACCAAGTCCCCCTCCTTCAACGGGTGCTTTCGTACTTTCTTGCCAAACGACCGAGCCAGCCTCTTCTGATAAACCTGATTGTGGTAATAGGCTCTCAACCTATCTTCATCCAATAGATTCAACTGCAACAATCGCTGTTGTGCCCATTCTGTCTCCGGAACCTCGGCTTCCAGGACTACCCTTAATGATTTCAGCTCAATTTCAACCGGCAGGACTGCTTCAGTTCCATACACCAAAGAGAATGGTGTTGCCCCCGTAGAGGTTCTGACTGTTGTTCTATAACCCCAAAGTGCGAAGGGTAGCTTTTCTGCCCAATCCTTGTAGTTCTGAACCATCTTGGCTAAAATTCTCTTCACATTCTTATTCGCCGCTTCAACTGCACCGTTTGCTTGAGGACGGTAAGGAGAAGACCTATGATGTTTGATCCCATATTTCTGGAGCATCTGTTTAGTCTCTGCAAGGAATTGTACCCCATTATCAGATACAATGTGATGTGGGAGACCATATCTGCATATCAAATTCCGCTCAATGAATTTAGCCATATCCCTTGCATCAACCTTCTTGAAAGATTCAGCCTCAACCCACTTAGTGAAGTAGTCAATGGCAACTATGATGAATCTATGCCCATTAGAAGCAGTAGGATGGATTTCGCCTATGATGTCTATTCCCCATGCTGCAAATGGCCATGGAGATGTTAAGTTATGTAACTCTGAAACTGGCACATGCCTCAAATTCGCGTAATGTTGGCATAACTGACATTGCTTCACAAATTTTGAACAATCTGTATCCATTGTGAGCCAATAAAACCCTTGGCGCATGATCTTCTTTGCTAAGGCCAAGCCATTCATGTGAGCTCCACAAACCCCGGCATGAACTTCTTCCATAACTCTTTTAGCTTCTTTCTCTGCCAGACATCTTAACTGGATACCATCAGCTTGCCTTTTGTATAAAGTGCCATTAACACTGATGAATTGAGTGGATAACTTCCTGATCATTCTTTGGTCCTTCTCAGTGGCTTCCTTTGGAAAGACTGATCTCTCTAAATAATTCTGAATGTCATAATACCATGGATTTCCATCAATGGCCTCAATGTCCATCACCTGTTCCGCTTCAAAACCAGGTCTTTCCGAACTATATATCAGCACGGGTTTCATCGCAACTCCTGTTGGGTTGTCCCACATGGACACTAAAGTTGCTAGAGCATCAGCTAACTGATTTTCATCTCTGGGGATGAAGTGGAAAGTGCAAATCTCGAACTGGCTGCTCAACGTTCTCAAGTGCTTTACATAAGGCAGCAGCCTTTCTTCCTTGACTGACCACTCTCCTTTAATTTGATGAATTACCAAGGAGGAATCCCCAAATACTTCTGCGGTCTTTGCCCCCAGAGCAAGCAATGCTTCCAATCCAAAGATGCAAGCTTCGTATTCTGCTTCATTATTGGTAGCCTTATACCTCAGCTTCTTAGCCAATGGTAACCTTTCACCATCTGGGGTCGTAAGAATAACTCCCACGCCTGCTCCCTTATTATTGACTGCTCCATCAAAGAATAATTGCCACCCTTGTACTGCTATGGCCGTGACATCTTCATCTGGGAAGTTGTATTCAAACTGATCTCCCTCAATAGGATGCTCGGCTAAGAACTCTGCTACAGCTCTTCCCTTAATGGTTTTCCTGGTTATGTACTCAATGTCAAATTCCTGCAACAGCAGTAACCATCTTCCCATCTTCCCTAGTAAAGAGGGTGCTTCTTGGAGGTATCTGAGCGGATTATGTTTGGCAACCGTTTGTACCTTGAAGGAATGAAAGTAGTGTCGCAACTTCTTAGAAGCCCAGATAACCGCTAAACAAATCTTTTCCACCTCTACATATTTGGCTTCGTAAGGCAGGAATTTCTTGCTAAGATAGTAAACGGCAAACTCTACACCAAAATCGTCTTCCTGAGACATCATAGCACCCACTGAGTTATCTTCCACAGCCAGGTACAGGATTAATGGTTTGGCACGGCGTGGTGGTCTTAACACTGGAGGATTTAGCAGATAGTCCTTAATGGTGTCAAAGGCCAGTTGACAGTCATCGTTCCATAGCACCGGCTGATTCTTCCTAAGAAGCTTGAAAATAGGCTCACATACCGAAGCTAGCTTAGCAATAAATCGACTGATGTACTGAAGCTTTCCTAGGAAACTTCTGACGTCTTTCTCCTTCTGGGGCACTGGCATCTCCCTTATGGCTTTGACTTTATCGGGATCTACCTCGATTCCCCTCTGGCTTACTACATGGCCTAACAACTTTCCTGATGTAACTCCAAAAATGCACTTCTTGGGATTGAGTCGCAGATCATACTTGCTAATCCTTTGAAAGAACTTTTCTAATGCCTCAAAGTGACCTTCCCTGGTAGCCGACTTAATCATCATGTCATCGACGTACACCTCCACTTCTTTGTGGATTAAGTCATTGAGAACCTTGGTTGCCATCCTCTGATAGGTTGCTCCTGCATTCTTCAACCCAAAAGGCATAACCCGATAGGCATATGTCCCCCACTCGGTGATAAAGGCTGTCTTGATCCGGTCCACTATCTTGTTAAGAATTTGATTGTACCCTGCGTATCCATCCACAAAGCTATACATCATACAAGCAGCAGCACTATCTACTAGCACATCAATATGAGGCAGTGGGAAATCATCTTTAGGGCAAGCTTTGTTCAGGTCTCGATAGTCGACGCATACTCGAACCTTACCGTCTTTCTTAGCTACAGGAACCACATTAGCTAACCATGTTGGGTATTGAACCTCTATCAGGAACTTAGCCTCAATCTGCTTATGGATCTCCTCTTTCACTTTCTGTGCCCATTCTGGCCTAAGCCTCCGAAGCTTTTGCTTGACTGGTTTAAATTCTGGGTAAGTTGGGATGGCATGTTCGGCAACATCTCGATCTATTCCTGGCATATCCTCATAGGTCCAGGCAAAGACTTTTCATATTTTTTTAATATTCTCTCAAATTTTATTCTCTCTTCAGGAGTTATGTCTGATGCTAGCAAAATTTCCTTTGGATTTTCCAAAGTTCCGAGATTGAATGCAGTTGTGCCAGTTGAATTAATATCAAAAATGAATGCATCATGCTTATGATCATGCGAAATGAAATCATCAGAAACATCACACAAGTAAGCAAAGTTGTTCATCTCATTAACATAATCAGAAACATTAACATTGCTCTCAAAGAGTTCTGGTATAAAAAGAGAATCTAAATGACTATCAACTTCAGTCGATGCTGATGCTGCAGATGACTGTGCTTTGGCTTCTTGATTTGGTGAAATCTTGAGATCCTCAATCTTCGGCTCTGGTTCCACTATCTTCTCCTTCCCTTTGAGCTTAGTGGCTAATAGCTTATCAGTGACGATCTCTTCAGGCTCATCCCTGTCCCATATGCTGCATTGGGTCATAATCTCCTCATCCCAAAAGTTCTCTACAGCTTTAACAACTCCGATCTCCCAATCAAAGACATCGTTAAAAATTTCAAATCCAGGGATAATCTTCCCATCTACCCATTGCAGTTCTTCTTCTCCAGTGTAGGCACAAACCGATGATGATGGCACAAAGCTCTCCGAAATATGGGGAATCTTCCCTGACCCTTTCTTCTTACCATATTCTCCTTTGTAGCCCAACCCCTTTCGATCTTTCTGACCACGTGTAGTGATAGCATTCTGCAGCCCTTGTGACTCTTTTCCCAAACCAGCCCCTGGGAGGAAGTGCATCTTCTTCAGCATATTCACCACTTGAGGGCTAACTTCTAGGTTTTGCTCTTCTCCGATCGTCGATACATGAAAGCCACTGAATGGCTGATTAGAGATCTCCAAGGCAGACACTTGGTTCTCTCTTGCTGCTTTAATGGTCACTACTTCTCCTTCATGGGGTATTTTAATTATCTGGTGTAATGTGGATGGTACTCCCCCTAACTTGTGAAACCACGATCTACCAAGCAGAGCTGAGAAGTTTGCTGGAATCGGCAAGACCACAAAATCTGTTTCTGTCTCAATGGGCCCTGTTTTTACCAAAGCTTTGAAAATTCCCGATGCTTGCCTCCTGGAGTTGTCATAGGCAGTGATGGTCAGGTCAGATTTGCTTAACATACTCTCATCCATCCCAAAGGCCTGAAGTGCCACCAAAGGGCAGACATTTATCAATGACCCGTCATCAACCATAACACAAGCGGTGTGTTTACCATTGATCTGTGCCTTGATGTACAAAGGTCGGTTGTGGTTACGACCCTCTGTTGGTAGGTCTGCATCAGAAAAAACCAACTTCTCCCCGGATCCCCCCTTTACAAGGTCTAAAAGCTCGGATGGAGAGATTGTAGTTGCTACAGTTGATACACTCAATGCTTCGACTAACTTCTGTCGGTGCGAGGGGGACTGTCTCAAGAGGTCCCAAATAGATATCTGAGCCGTGGTCTTTTTTTAGTTGCTTCACTATTGAATTTTCTTCCGGCTCTCTCTCTGCGATTGCTTGTGCTGGGTCCTGCTGCTTCTCGGCTTCTGGAATGACCCTCCCACTTCTTGTTACTGCTTCTACTCTTTCTTCTTCCTCTGAATCCCACGGATCCGTAAACTCTCCATTTTTCTCATCTTCATCATCTCCACTCTCACTAGTGGACCAACAGTCTATCGCTGCCACGGAAACCCCTTCTTCATTCACTGCAGGGCGAGTAATAGCGACATACTCATTTCCATAAAGGTCTTGCATCACATACCATTCTGGTAGGCTCGATCCGATCATAAAGACTGGAGGTGGCACTGTGTTATAACCAGACTTCTTCTTGCTTTCTCTCTGCTCAGGATCGGTGATCTGCTTGTTGTCAATTAGATCTTGGACCCGATGTCTTAGCGTTATACACTCATCCGTCAAATGCCCGGTATGTTGGTGGAATGCGCAGTATTCATTCTCTTTGTGCCCTGGCTGCCCTTGGGCCTTGGCCGGTTTAGGTGATAGGGGCCGCAGTTTTCCTTCTTTTATTAGCCTCTTCAGCACCCATGATAAAGGCTTACCCAAGTTGGAGAAATACCTCTGACTTACGCCGGTTGCAGACACCTCGGCAGTCTTCCCAACTCTGTTACCACTGCTTGAACCTACTGGTTTGGCCGTCCCCTGATTGCTGTATCCCCTCCGGGCATAGGACTCACTATTTGCCCTCTTGGATAAATATTCTCCTTCCGCTTCTATGGCAATGTCCTTCAAAGACTCCCAATCCTTGAGTCCCTTCATTTTCAGTCCCTCTCTCAAGTAAGGACTGGCATTTCGAATGAATAGCCGGATCTGATCAGAAGTGTCCGGTTTGCGTTTCATCTCCATAACCCGGTTTCTCCACCGAGTAAGGTACTCGTGGAAGGACTCCCCAGCCTTCTGCTGTAACAACTCGAGATCTTTCAAAGTAACCTCCATCCGGGTACTGCAATCGTACTGCTTAAGGAACTCTTCGGTCAACAAGTCCCAGTCCTCCTTGGATCTCCTGTCAAGCCCATGGTACCAATCAATAGCAGCTCCTGTGAGACTCAAGCAGAAATATTCTATCTTCTGCTTTCTTGTTAAGGTCGTTCCCTTCATGACCAACGAGTATTGCTTGATGTGTGCGGCAGGGTCAGAAGTTCCATCAAATTTGGGAATGTCCGGCATCTTAAAATTCTGGGGAATTAGGTCGTCCCCATCCAACTCTCGGTCTTCTGGGTTCATTCCTTTTCCCACGGTCATCATCCTTGCCATGACCTCAAATCTCTCTTCCATTTTCCTCCACATTGCCTCATCTAGTTTTGGCGACTTCTCTTTAGCTACTTTATGCTCCTCTAGCTCATCTTCCCCAAATTCAACTTCAGACCTGGGGCCTTCTCTGCGCTCAATGGGTGCAGGTACTCTTTGCTCAATAATAGGTGGGTCAACCACTGGTTGGTTAACCGCAGCAGGACGTTCTTCTCTAACAACCTCTTGTTCAGCTGATACTCGGACAGGAATAGCAGCAGCTTGTTGCCCAGCTATGGTGGCGGCAAGATTGCCCATCATTGCAATCATTCGGGCTTCAAACTCCTCCATTCTCTTTCCTACCTCCTCAACGATTACTGCCCGGGTTGCATCTGACTCATTTGATGGATTAGCCATGCTTACTTCTGTTGATGATTCGGAAGAAAACCCCACACTTCCTTCTAAGACTGACTCTGAACTCTGATCTGACACTAACTCAGTTAACCCCAAAAGCGGCGTCCTTCTTAACCGTCCGTCGGGACCTCTAGACCACCCAGGAGAATCTATGATGGCTGAAATGCAAAGATTGTTAGGATGATGCATGATTAAAATGCAATGTATGCTCGTGCTGATGCAACATAGACAAACACATGCAAGCAGATAGATCTTTCCAACCTTGTATCTCCCACACACGTGGTAGTGCGGTCTCTTTCCTAGGTGGGCTTGATCCATGAGTTAACGGGGAACCCAATGGACACGTATGGTGCGCGGTGAAAAACTGGCAGCATAACAGCTCCTATCTAATGTACATACGTATGGGTGTGGCCATTACGTATTTAAACAATTCAACTTAACTAAGATGGGCCCACCGGGGCATGAAAGCCTTTGATGAAGACCATTTAATTAAATTGGTTTCGTTTAATATATGATGGCCCATATAACAAGCATAATATTACGGTACATTTCACCTAGTGGAAGTATCTATTGCAATTACATGAGCTTTGGACAAGGGAGATGTTACTTTAAGGCTACCCAAGCATGATCCCTGCCGACGGGTCTAGCTCATCACAAGCATAGCGACCGATCGGGTCGTCATTTTGATATACCATTGAGGTACGTGGCTTGGGCTGGTGATTATCCTTAACACTTCCCCAAATTGAGTGAAAATGAGGAGGTGCTTCAGGAACGCACCGGGGCTAAAAGAGGGACCAAACTAACTTAATCTAAAGCTCTAATGAGATGATATGCAATTTCGAGATAAAGCGAATTTATGAATTAAATTTTAAGCATAAATGTTAAACGAGGTATTTTCAAATTGAAATCTCGAACCATATCGTCCCCAGTGGAGTCGCCACTGTGACGCATGCGCCGGATCCCGAGCGCCGCCCCTATGACCGCCCGCTTGAGGGCGATCGGGCATTTGCGGGTCCGTTGGCATCTTGCAATAAATCGCAAGTGCGTCTATGTTGGGCAACAAAGAGGTATCATGGAGTCGCCACCCAATAGAACATTGGGAAAGTTACTCTCGCCTCGGAGAGCCTAAGACTGCGCTTAATATCCATGTTGGGCCATGAGGCCTAGGATTAGCGCTAAAGTCTCGTGACCCAAGAAGTATTTTGGAGGATAACCTCTAACCTCTCGAGCCCAAAGACCAGAGCTGGGTCCGGGATTTCTCATCTATTTCTACCTCGATTAATTTATGATTGAATTTTAATTGTCATTAATTCGCTCTCTCTCCACACAATGCAATTAATTTAAGGCGCATTTACTCATTTTAGGAAAACCATAAATTAGCGAGTAAAGCAATGAATTACAATAATACAAGGAGCGGAATACAACTCCCATTTAAAAGTGCAAACATACATAAAACCGGGGAATTTTATTAATTATGAGGACTTTGGTCCCCGCATGCACAATTAAAGAAAATATTCTGGATGTGATGATTTTATTTGGGATGAAAATTAGGACATTGGTCCCATTTTATTATGAAAAATCTAAATTAATTTAGTAAGAAATATTTTTACGATCTTTATTTAGGTGCGCATAGGAAAACATTTTATTCAATGAATATATACAAGGAAATTAAAAATATAAACGAAATGAGAATTAAAAATGTATAAAGGCAATACCAAACCCCGCAACTCCTCCTTCGTGTGCATGGATGCTCAAATGAGAATAAAACAATGATTTGCAACCAAAAATCAAAAAGAAATTCATGTTAGTGATTAGGCCAATGAAATAATACAACATAAAAGGTAATATGTACAATGACCATATAACATGCATAAGATACTATAACATGCATAAAAAATAATTATGATGCAATTTAACATGCATAAGGTGATGAAGTATCATGGCATATGCAACTTATTAATAATAGTTATTAACATACATGGAAGATTAGTGACAATCAATTTTATTATAGTTAAGACATGAATAAATGTGTAACATGAGAATAATTCCACTTGACATGCATAACTAGCATAAAATAATGACTATAACACTCATACATGCCAAAGAAAGCATAATAATAAACATGATATAGCATTAAGAAATTAAAGGTATTTACAACCTAAAACATGCATAATTACATGAACAAAGAATAATTTGACATAAAAAAAAGATTAATAGAATTTAAAAAGCTTATTTGTTATATGAATAATTGAAGATAAAATAAAAAAATAAGAAGAAGAATATGGAGACTAAGAGAATTTACATGTTTGATATGTTAATTGGAAGCCAAAATAAATGAAATTAACAAGAGAATTAAGGAGCAAAGCCAAGAATAATTACCCTCAAATTCAGTTTTGAAGAATTGAAGATAGAAGTGTTGAATTCCTTGTCTTCTCTTGTGAAAATCCTTAGAAAATAGCTTGAAAACTTGAAGAAAAGCTCTTGGAAACAAGTGTGTAAGATGGATTTTTTTCTCTCAACTCAAAGCTCCAAAATTCAGTTTTTTTTCTCCAAAATGTTCCTGATTCGTCCTCCTTTGTTTCTGAATTTTTCTAGTGTTTTTAATCATCAAAAACTACCCAAAAACCACCAAAAACCGTCCAAAAACGGTTGAAAATCGAGTGGGGGTCGAAAAGTGGGCGAAATGGGCGAAGTGGGGCGTCAATCGTGCGCCTCGCGCACGTTTCCGCGCGGATGCGCGGAGTCTCCGCGCACGACGTGCGCGGAGCGAGCGACGCCCAAGGCGTCGTGCGCGCAGAGCTACCGACGCCCAGGGCGTCGGCCGCGCGGAGCGCACGCTCCGCAGCGCTCCGCGCACGGACATTCGCGACGGCCCCTGGCCGTCGCCCTTCCGTCGCGAATCTTTTCCCCCATTTTCCATTTTTCCTACTTTCTTCATTTTTTCATCATTTTTCACCTTTTTTTTTTTTTTTTTTTTTTAAATACCCTCAACCTAAAACACACTTTTTCTTCTTCAAAATAATTTAAAAAATATTTTTAAAATATTTTTAAAATACCCTTTTTACTCACCGAAAAGACAAAGAAAATCACTTCTGAACTCCAATCTTTTTGCCTATAAGCCGGCATGGCTAAATTTCATCATCGGGTAATCCTGATCAAGGCTACTCGGGACCCGGTGTCTACAGGAGGGTAAGCCTCTAGCCTCTTTTAGCCCAAAGACCAGAGCTGGGTCCGGGATTTCTCATCTATTTCTACCTCGATTATTTTACGATCAAATTTTAATTATCATTGATTCGCTCTCTCTCCACACGATGCAATTTATTAAAGGCGCATTTATTCACATTTGGAAAGCCGTAAATGAGCAAGTAAATATCAAAAGACGACAAATTACAATAATACAAGGAGCGGAATACAACTCCCTTTATAAATGTGAGATACATACATAAATCGGGGCATTGTTTATTTTGAGGACTTTGGTCCTCGCATGCATCATTATCAAAATTGGATATTTTTGTTCGTGGTGATTTTTATTGAATAAAAATGGGGCATTGGACCCCTTTGCTTTTGTGTAAACCTCATTTTATTGAATATAAAACATTGAGTCATTTTTATACATTAATGAGATATGAAAAGAGTACATCCATATACATAGAATAATCAATGAATAACAAATGAAGGAAATAATCAAAAGGATTAGGAAACTAAACCGGACGAAAATCCTCCGAATATGGTAGGTAGCCGCTCAAGCTCGGGATAGTCCAAGAGAATCAATATACACTCATAGAAAGTTAAAAGATGTCAATATACATAAAATCAATATATGGAAAGCCAAAAGGACTTGAAAAAGATGGAAGATCATTTAAAAGGGGAGAGACAGAACCCACCGACGGCCTCTTTTAGGTGACCAACGGGCGTCAGTCGGGATGACCGACATGTCCGTCTGTCACTCAAAAAGAGGGCGTCTGTAGGTGAGGTGACCGACGGGCGTCGGTGAAAGAGATGACCCGTCGGTCACAACTGTCTCCGAAAAATCAGAAGAGAGAAAACTCTTTTCAAAGCCAAAAAAAGAAGTTTTATCATAAAAAATATATAAAGAGAGCCAAAATAAAGAAGAATGATGGCAAAATTGAAAGAATCAACAAATAAAGAATAAATATGAAATGATATGGAGACGGAATCCGGAATATTTACCCTCAGATATTCGCTTTGGGTGAGATTCTTGTATTGGTTAGAGCCCCGCGTGTTCCATGAAAAGCAAGATGAAGGATCAAAGAAAGGAAAATGAACTATTTCCTTCTCAACCCTTAAAAAGATTGTCTTTAGAATCAAAATCTAAAGGAAAACTAATTAGTTTTAGTCCCTTTTGATGGATTTGATTCTCTTTTGCAAAAGATTTCTTTATGAAATGTGTTTGCTGGAAGAGAGAGAAAATACGCTTGAATTTGGGCAGAGTTTCCCTTCTTCAAAAATTTCGGAACCCTTTTCTATTGAAAATCCGGAGCTTTTATAAGCCAGACACGACCGACGGGCGTCGGTGTATGGGGGCGGGCGTCGAAAGAATCCTTCTGACACAAGGATTCGTCCGACGGCCCTGCCACATCCACCGACGGGCGTCGAAAAGGTTGTGTGCTCCGGGATACCAGGCGGCGTTCTGACAGGGGCGGTGATCTTCCGACGGGCGTCAAAAAATACCACAAGCCGTCGGTGACCCCAAGCGATGGGCTGACTTCACAGATGGGCTGGCCGTCAGTGGAGGAAAAAAAGCCTTTTTGACTCGAAAAAACCCCTGTTTTCTCCCACTCTGCCTACGAAAGGTAAAAAGACTCATTTCTCGTGGAACGCGGGATTAAAACCCCCAAATCCAAACCATTTATACAGGCTAGGATACTGATGTCATCACAGGGTAACCTCTGATCCGGACCGCTCTGGGACACGGTGCTTACAACAGAGGTTGAGCAAAATACAAAACTCCTAACTCCTATGTGGTCGACCTTGCAGATGCGACTCGAACCGGACCATACCTGCCACCTACATGGGAAAAGAATCCGTGCTAAGCGATAACACTTAGTGGGGAGAACACACAAGCAAAATGGGCGGCCATTTACAATGGTCGCCAAGTCAAGTCACATACACAAATGGCATATGCAAATAATCATAGCAGATAGATATGCATGCTTGTATATAAACCATGAACTCAGAAACTCACATCCACATGCATAAATATTTATCGAGATATCAGATATCAGAATTGCGTCATACATAAACACAAACTTTTAAACATGCAACTATCATACCAGAATATCTAGTACTCAATAAAAGCCAATTCACATGAATTGCAACTAGTATATATATATACATTTAGCATGCAAATTCATAGAAATCTCAACATGTCCATATCATACCATAATACACCCACCCTAGCCGAGAACCAAGGGACATCGTCTAAATACTACTCTTCCACTGCGTAACTCTAATACATAAAGTATCATGCCATGGAATGCGACACATGACAGCATACCGAAGACGCTATGATAACTGAGACCAAAGAGACATATAATATAACATTCCGTTATAGCACATGCACTTACCGAAAGCTGATCCACATACCTAGCAACATAATAATACATATATAATTAAATAATGAGATGAAACGCATGCCAACATGCCGAGACTACTACCATAACAAAACTAGAGAAAACAATTAACATTACTCATTATTTATAATAATCCATAGTCAAGAATGAACTAATAGTTATACTAATTCACATAATTCACCATAGTGGTTAAAAGTACAAAATCACAGTCATGTACATACTAATTAGTCCAAGCACTTAATAATTCAAGCTTATATTCAACCCATTTAGAGATTCATAATCTCATTCAGATTCATAACTGTTCCACATGTCTGAAATAATGCTCATTCGGATATCACATTCATTTACTCATATCAAACAAAATAATTAAAATAATGCTGACTCAAAATTGTGGATAACGAGTGAACTGACAGTACCTTACGGGTACGAATCGAATAATGACATCACCTTACGGGTGCGAATCGAATACAGACATCACCTTACGAGTGCGAATCGAATACAGAAATCACCTTACGAGTGCGAATCGAATACAGACATCACCTTACGGGTGCGAATCGAATACAGACATCACCTTACGGGTGCGAATCGAAAATCAATTTCATTTTCACATTCAACATGCTTTAGCACTATTCAATATTCTAAAAATTATCAGAGTCAAATATGGAACATCATCAGGTCAATCATTAACTTAACATTCAAACTTTACTTTTAACAACTAACCATTCTTTACAAAAACAGGGTAGGTCATGGTCACAACCAGATTGGTTGTCACCGTGACATACCCAAAACTCTCGACAGAATGCAATCTTAGGGTACCTCACGGTGGTAACCCATCAGATTGTCACCGTGACGTACCCACACCTCAAAACTGAATGCACTTTCGGGTACCTCATGGTGGTAACCCATTAGGTTGTCACCGTGGCATACCCACTGCCCAAAACAAAATGTTATTCCTCACACTTTATCGTATCATCCATACCAACTATTTGTACATTTATATAAATACTTACTTACCCGGTTTGCCACATTATGGGTCTCCATTTAAAAGAGGAATTCATAAGCTAAAAGCATTAAATCACATTTATCATTATCATATCATATAATCACTCAAATATCTACATGAACCATAATAGCATCATAGATATCTTGCATATTAATACATTCTAATAACATTTATTATCAATGCCTGTATTATATAATATTGTTAGGCAATTACTTCAATCACACATTCGCTGCTCATATCTCATATATATATATATATTCCATTAAGCAAACTCATTTCATGTGATGTCTTCATGTGTATATAACTTAAATCTTAATTCATAACTATGCATACTTGTTCATATCATACACGTTTATCTGGATCAAAGTATTATAATGCTCAATAATGTCATTAAACTTGACTTGATTCTAATACATACAATTACACATCATTACTTCATTAGTTTGCTATTAATCTTAATCCTATTCATGTTCATTTTCCAAGTGATAACTATTCTTATACTCATTTAATAGTCCTAAACATATGTCGGATGGATCCTAGAAAGTTCCGGTGCGATACGGGTTCAATTCGGGAAGAAAAACACATAAAATGGTCAAGACAGAAGGGGTCACGGTGGTAATGAATTCATTGTGACCGTGAGGTCCAAAAATAAGCATTCTACCTTCTCTGGACATTGGTCACGGTGGCAATGAATTCATTGTGTCCGTGACATACCAAAAATTTGCAAAACAGAAGCCAAAACTCAGGACTGCTTCACTACACGTTTTTGTTCAGCCTAAATCGACACGTAAAAGACCTTTTTAGGAAATTATTCCTTCTTAACAAATGTTCACTAGGATGTCAAAGTTCAAATGTAACAAATTTCAGATCAATTTAACATCTACAGCTATAGATATTATCTAAAAAAACTATAGTGTTCAAGTAACCCGACCCAAATAAAGACACTACGGTTTTGGTACATTTCTAGGGTCTTAGATCAAGAATTTGCCCAAGGTCATCTCTGAGAATGTTAAATGAATGGAAGTCATGGTTCTAATGGCTCAAGAATCACATGATTTAGAGATCTACAACTCAACTTACGATGAAAACAATATACGAAGGTCAGATGAGGACTGAACAGGATTGCCAAACTCACCATAAAACATCAAATTCAAAGGAATTCCCAACTCATGCATTTCAATACCAACCCAAATATACATTTATCTCAGTCAATAACATGGATTACTAACATAATCACCTAAATTAATTCATGCATAATCTCATACCCAACACACTCAAATTTCTGGAAATCACAAACAATTACACATTCATGATCCAAGAAGAATTAGGGCAAAGACAAATTAAACTCAAATGTAGAAATCAAACTCCTAAACCTGGAAATCAAAGATCCAAATTCACTTTTCAAGCTTCAATCTTCAATCCTTTCCTTGCCCTAAAGCTTCCTCTTGTCAACACCAACTTGCACAAACACAAATCCAATAATTACTCATCCAAACCTTAACTCAAAACCAGCAAAACCAGAAAAAGGAGAAGAAGAAAACCCAAAAATGCAGGAGCCCTAAACCCAAACACATACCTCTTTAATCTTGCTCCAAAACTCAATAAAAATCACCTCTAAGCATGTACAAACTCCAGCCAAAAGAAAGAAAAGGAAGAAGTGCAGAAAATGAAGAAAGAAGAAGCAAGTAAATGTGAGAGGGAGGAGAGAACGTGAATGCAGATTCTGTGTTCTCTCTTTCTCTCTTTCTCTTTTCTTCTTTTTCCATTCAATGCCCAACAACTAAGCCACATGGCAGCCTCCTATTAGACCAATAATTCCCCCTTTGACTTTCATGCTCCAATGTATTATACACCACTCACACACTAAATGATCCCATAAATTAATGCTTTGAAATATTTGGTACCAAAACACAACACACACCAAATAATTGCTCAAAAACACTTTACATCCTTAAGTATAATACACACACTTCACTAGATAAATGCCACAACAAAACACCCTACAACAATACATCACATGCACACCAAATAATTTCCCACACTTAACTTATTTAACAAATTAATTACTTTACAATTAAGTCCTTATCATCAAATTCACTCATGCACAAATTACCGAAATACCCTTCACTTATCCGACTTAGCTTGCCGATTCCGACTGGGCCCGATTTGGGGTGTGACATATAGTAATTATTGTGATTGTGAGTGAGTTGTCGAGCCTGAAGTGTCAAGGTAGGGGATAATTAAGCATGCTTAAGATGTGAGTGCAGCTGCTTATGTCCGCCCCGTTTGGGCGAAGCGGTCGACCTCCGAGATGGTCATCCTCCGTGTAGTGATAAAATGTTTTGAGACTCCGGTCTCCCGCGCTACCTTCGGGTATTAAAACTGTTTTTGAGGCTTCGGTCTCCCATGCCGTGTTTCCGTATCTTCCACTATTGGAATTCAGGCTATTGTTTCAAGTGTTTGGTATTGGTTTCGTGAAGTGTTTTGTTTATTTCGTGACTTTGGTTATGATAATTGCTTAGTGTTTTCTATTATCAATTCCGATTTCATATAGTGATTCTTGACATATATCTCTGTCCTCGATTATTGAGGGAACTCTGTAGTGTGATACATGTTTACATTTAGATACTAATGCAAGACATTATTGTATAGTGTTCTGTATAGTGTCATAATTATTCAGTGCAGTGTTCTAAGCAAGGAGTGACTTAATAGTGATTATATTATGATATGATTTTTTTTGTATGTCGTGCATGTGATATCTTGCGTGTTTCCATGATAAGTATTTCGGTATGTGTACGTATTTTGTTATGCATGGCTTATTGTATCCCTGTTTAGTGTACTGGTTTCTGTCTGCTTTGTTCCTCCCCACTAAGCGTTATCGCTTAGCACGGGCTGTTTTCCCGTGTAGGTGGCAGGTTGTGGTTCGGTTTGCGTCGCTCATCTGCAAGGGTTGGCCACATAGGAGTTAGAGTTTTACTTTATTCTCGGCTTCTGAAATTTTGTGCATATAAGTTATGTATATTGTTCTGTAATTTGTATATTATTATTGTAAGTGACATGAAGGATCCTTTTTTAATTTTATAAGTGATGTATATTTTATTAATTTATTACTTTTATTGTTGCTTCCGCTGATATGTATGAATGTTTTTGAGTGAGCGTTGGGTAACGCTCCGGTATCCTTCCAATAGGGGTACCGGGATGTTACAGTAACACCCTTTGATGACTATACTATACGTACAGTGGTCACTTACCTTAGGTGACACATCAGCACTAAAGCCATAAGTTACGCTACATTAAACAGTTCAGTAATTTTTTTTTCTCCTCCAACCATTAATGACATTCATGAACAAATAACAATATTACAATGCATATAGTTCTACTTAATTTTCCTAACAGTCCCTACATGACTTTTGTCTAAAATCTACAATTATACATACACATAAACCATAAGGTTGTCTATACGTATTCTTGATTTCATCCATCACGATCATATACATGCCATGCCTACTTTCTATCCTTGCTTTTCGTCACTGCTTTTGATCATTAGCAAGCATCGGGCACTTCAACTTTTCTACCTTCCATAACCTGCGCGCAATCAATAAAACTACGCGTTAAGTATCATAATACTCAGTGGTGGATACATATCTCAAACTTTCCATTTCTAATCATGCATACACATACATTTACGCAGGTATTCTTATTTTATACATTATAAAGGCATTTTCTTTTTAGGTCACTTAACTAGTTTATACCTTAGTTTAGTATTTTTACTATATTCTTACATTATAATCTCTTATCATTAGATATTATTATTATTACTAACATTAATATTACTACTACTATTACCATTAACACAAGTATTGGCACTATATATTTTTTATTTCTTTTATTAACAATAATTATATTTTCACTAGCTTTATTACTTATTAGACTCATTTTATATTTCTGGTTCAATTATTCACCATATCATTATTATTATAATTTATTATCATTAGCTCCTTTAATATTACTTTCAAAAGTACTTTTTTTTTTTAATTTCCATCTTATATGATCACCTTACCCATTTCTTTACTTACTAATTCATGTCTTTCTTTTAGTTTTTAACATTGCCCAAGCATACCTGTTCCCGTGATTCCCCTATATACACACACTTATTAGTCTAATTAACTCTTATTTCATTTAATATCATTCTAAATTATTTCCTACTTCTTCTGTGTCGCATACTTTATATATACCTCTTAATTCCGTTTCTCATACTATTAATATCATAATTTTTACTTATTTGGTTTCGTTTTTTTTTTTTAATTACATATGTGAACTTGTAAACCATTGTCATCTTAAATTTCCATTAACTCTATAATTATTTCTTTCTTTGCTTGAACCATATTGCGGTTGTCACTATTATTATTATTATTATTATTATTATTATTATTATTATTATTATTATTATTATTATTATTATTAACTTTAATCTCATAACAATTACTCTTATATACATTATCTTCTCTATTTGCTCTAACTTACTTCATAATTAATCGCATTATAATTCCATTTTAATTAATTATCTTCACAATTTATATTAATGTTATTTTTTTTCATTATAGATTTTCCATACAAAAATATTTCATGCACACAAGTACAATTTAATTCATTAACTATTATTAATTCTATTCATTAAATATATTATTACTTAAATAAGTTATTGCCTTAATGTAAGCACACTATTGCCTATATACCATTCCTAACCCTTATAAATTATTTATATTTCCTAAACTTCAAACCATTAATTTCCATTCCTCTGTTACTTTGTTTTGTCTGCAAGTTTCTTATATTTATTCTTATCTTGCTAATTATAATCACCAAGTTATTTAATATATATTCACATTATTCTTAAGATTAACATTACTTAATTATATTTTACTAGTTTGCATTTTAGTCCTTCATTTAATATTATTATTTTCAAACTACATTTTTGTAACACCCCCTAAGTCCCCATTGGAAGGACGTCGGAGAGCGCTACCGACGCTCACTCGCATACATGCACACATACACTAAGTGGAAGCATACATTCATACATAAAAATATATGGAGATACAACAAAAATTCAAACTTTAAGCAAACAGTACTTGAACATACATTAACTCACATACATACATATAATCATTTAGCGGAAGTGCAGACGAAAGATAAAACGGAGAAATAACTGAAAACTTAATTACAATAAGATCCTTACATATAACTACATATACAAAGGACTACAGAATTATAAAATCCAAAATACCGAAGCTGAACAAAATACAAAACTTCTAACTCCTAGGCGGCCGACCTTGCAGATGCGTGACTTGAACGGAACCAAATCTGCCACCTGCACGGGAAAAGAATCCGTGCTAAGCGATAACGCTTAGTGGCGAGAACACACAAGCAACATGGACGGCCATTCGTAATGGTCGTCAAAGCATAACACATTCATAATAGCAAATGCATATAGTCCTAACAGATAGATATATATGCTTGCATAAAAAGTCATGCATTCAGAAGATCATAACCACATTCATGTACACATTACCTGATTGTTCTTTCCATTATCGTAATTATACGGTTACCATATTTCTATAATCATACTAAAGCAACCAAAGCAGACAGGATACCATACAGGATACAAGCGATATCATGCAATTACACATACAAATTAACTTTCACTTACCGAACTCATGGGCATCAGATGTCAGAGATTTCACATTCATAGCTACTAATTATCATGCCTGAAATGTAAATACATGACCACACGCCGAAATCACTACCCTAGGAAAAGCTAGAGAGAGAACACATAACATAGCACAATATTTATAACATTCCATGGTCAAGAGCACATTCATACGTACCTTGATTCACATACTTCACCATAACAGTCAATAGCACCAAAATCACGTTCATATACATGCTTATTAACCATAACATTCAGTAATTCAAGTTTACATTTATATACCTATTAATTCATATGCTTATAAACATAACTAATCGGATTCACATGCTCATCAGCACAACATAATAAACTATAACCATGACATTCAAGAGATCATGATCACAGTTGTACACCTTTCAATTCACATACTTATGTCCATGACCGATTGTATACGAACACATTCACAATATGATATATGTTGATAATCATGTACGATACACATGCTTGAGTCAAATTCAATCCGTTAAGAGATTCATAATCACATTCGAGTACATAACTGATTCACATGACCAGAATTATGCTCATCCAAATATCACATTCTCTTAATCATGTCAGATAAAATAAACAGGATACCTACTGACTCAAAATAGTGGATAACGAATGAACTGACAGTACCTTATGGGTACTAATCGAATACAGACATCACCTTACGGGTGCGAATCGAATACAGACATCACCTTACGGGAGCGAATCGAATACAGACATCACCTTACTAGTATACAGTTCATATTAAGTGACAATGTGTACAAAAATCCATAATTTAACATCCCTAAATCATGTGAAATGAATAAGATTCTATTGCAAAAACAGGGTAGGTCACGGTGGTAATCATATTGGTTGCCACCGTGACATACCAAGGATCTCGACAGAATGCAAGTCTGGGGTACCTCACGGTGGTAACCCATTAGGTTGTCACCATGACATACCCAGACTCCAAAACAGAATGCACTTTTGGGGTACCTCATGGTGGTAACCCTTGAGGTTGTCACCGTGACATACCCACTGCCCAAAACAAAATGCTATTCCTCACACTTTATAATATCATTCATACTAACTAATTGTACATTTATATAAATACTTACTTACCCCAGTTTGCCACATTAAGGATCTCCATTTAAAAGAGGAATTCATAAGCTAAAAGCATTAAATCACATTTATCACTATCATATTATATAATCACTCAAATATCCACATGAACCATAATAGCATCATAGATATCTTGCATACTAATACATTCTATTAAGATTTATTATCAATGCATGCATCATATAATATTGTTAGGAAATTACTTCAATCACACATTCACTACTCATATCCCATATATATATTTCATTAAGCAAATTCATTTCATGTGATGTCTTTCATGTGTATATAACTTAAATCTTAAGTCATACCTATGCATACTTGTTCATATCATACACGTTTATATAGATTAAAGTATTATAATGCTCAATAATGTCATTAAACTTGACTTGATTCTAATACATACAATTACACATCATTACTTCATTAGTTTGCTATTAATCTTAATCCTATTCATGTTTATTTTCCAAGTGATAACTATTCTTATACTCATTTAATAGTCCTAAACCTGCATTGGATAGATCCTAAAAAGTTTCGGTGGAAAGCGGGTTCAATTCGGGAAGAAAAAATACATAAAATGGTCAAGACAGAAGAGGTCATGGTGGTAATGAATTTGGTTACCACCATGAGGTCCAAAACTAAGCATTCTGCCCAGCATTTTCATATGTCACGGTGGTAATGAATTTGGTTACCACCGTGACCTATCAAAAGTTTGCAAAACAGAAGCTAGAATTCAGGACTGCCTCATAATGCTTTTTTTGTTCAGCCTAAACGGGCATCTAAACGACATTTTTTGGCAAAACTTCCTTCTTAAAATTTGTCCCCTAAAATGTTAATCATATGCAACAAATTTCAGATCAATTAGACATTTATAGCTTCAAATATGATCTAAAGAACCTATAGTGCTCCCCTGAACCCGGCCAGAGAAGATAGCTCTATTTCTTGACCACTTTTGGGAAACTTATATTTAAAATTAGCTCAAACTTATGTCCAATACATTTGTAGGAATATATCTTAGCTTTCCAACGGCACTAGTTTCATACCATTTGGAGTTCTACAACTCCCAATACAGCTTAATAACCGAAGAAAGGTCAAGTGCATTCTAACCCAGTTTTTCACCCAAAATCCTATTCACATGCACAAATGAACAATTTAAACCAACACTCACTACCATCATCATATATCATCAACAACACATTCAAGAAACTTATATCACACATGAATATACTAAAATTCACATATATAATAGAAAGTTTCCCAAACACACACACTCAAAATCACAGCTTCCAAACCTGGATAACATGCAGCTTCAATCTTCTCTTTACAAGCCCACCTTTTCTTTCCCTTCACTCCTCCTTCTCTCCTCCGATTCTTGCACAAGAACCAGCCAAAACCACAAAATCAACCATGAAAAATCTCATCCAAAACCCAGAAAATCGCACCCAGAAAACAAAGAAAAGA
This sequence comes from Excoecaria cochinchinensis, assembly GCA_947683425.1. Lineage (NCBI taxonomy): Eukaryota > Viridiplantae > Streptophyta > Magnoliopsida > Malpighiales > Euphorbiaceae > Excoecaria > Excoecaria cochinchinensis. The sequence goes on along the minus strand of CANTUQ010000028.1, from coordinate 3,804,036 downwards.
TGAAGGAGAAAACCCAAACAACTCAAGCACTTACCTCACCAATTCCAGCTCCAACTCAAAAATTCAACTTCAATCCTTGAGAATCCACTTTAAGCACACACTCAAGAGAGTAGAAAGAGAAAATAAATGGAAAGAAAGGAAAGGAGGGGAGGAAACGTGAGGGAGAAGCAGAAATCTGCCTTTTTGCTTCTCTCTCTCTCCCTCTTTTCTTTATATTAATTGCTTCCATCTACCCCATCCATGTGGCAAGCTACTAATGGACCCAACATTCCACTTATTGACTTTCATGCTCCAATATACCATACACCATTCACACACTAAATGATCCCTTAAATCAATGCTTTGAAATATTTGGTACCAAAACACAACACACACCAAATAATTGCTCAAAAACACTTTACATCCTTAGGTACAATACACACACTTCACTAGGTAGTTGCCTTACATCCTTGTTACCAAACAACACACACACTAGATAAAACCACCGCAAATACCCTACATCCATACACCACATGCACACCAAATAATTTCCCACACTAACTTATTTAATAATTACATTACAATTAAGTCCTTATTATCCACTCTTCCTCATGCAAAAATTACTGAAATATCCTTAAATTCCCGACTTGGCATGCAGATTCCGACCAGGCCTGTTTCGGGTTGTGACAATTTTAATCCTCTAGTTTATATGAATTTAGTATTTTGCCCTTCAATTTTAACTTGATTACCATTTGGCTAATAATCATTCTTATTTTACATTTAATTCATTATAAAACATGCCAAATTAACGTTTAGTTCTTAAAATTTCATTAAATTACAGTTTTTCCTTCCATTTTATAAATAATTACAATTATGCCACTACTTTACTAACTTTTTATCTTAATCCATTATTCATTATGGAAAATTACCATTTGGTCCCTACATCTCATTTTTTCACTAAATTATAATTTAAACTCTTAATTTAACATTTTCCACTTACCTTACCATTTAATTATTTATCTTTCTATATTTATTCTTTTTATTTCAGTTTCTTTATTTTGCCCCTAATATCAATCCGGTAGAAATTTCCTAACCGGATACACGGGACGTGGATCCCACAGATCCACAACACTTTGGAGTGACCTCGAGGGACCACGCATACATTTACATTTCATTTCATTTTACATTTTAACATTCTATTATTTTAGTAGACTGTCATTGGGCTACTTAAACGAGTCGTCATGACTCACACCGCGGTATGGTGTTCTTATGGCTAGCCAACTACATCTTGAACTAGATTTGACCACTAGACTACTACTAAGGGCAATTTCGTTATTCACTATAACCTTGTAGTTATATACATACACTTTATTTCCAATTCACTTTCCTTTGTCATATTAATGAATTTATAATATACAATATATCTATACCACAACACTAGCATTTGCATTTCCAAATGTAATTCACATTTTAAGCACCAATCATAACACATTTTCATTTTTATACCCGTGCATATACCCTTCTATCTAAATTTACACTTGTCATCACTATCATTACATTTCACATTACCCTATCAGTTATTTTAATTTATACTTAAATTAATAAATTACACAAAATTCTTTCATAATTTCACTTACATACATTTGGCCCAAACAATTTACATATCATGCTCTATTTCTTTACCATTAGTTTCTAGCTCCACGTCACCAAATATTTAATTCAAAACTAAAAGACACTATTAATTCAATTTAATTAATCATATTCCAAATTATTTACTCTGAATATAATCTCTCACAAAACTAATAATATACTCAATTTGATTTCAAAACTCTCGGTAATTCAATTCATATTAAATTTTGTTTTATTTTCAATTTAAGGCCTTATATACATTAAATTATCACTTTATTACATTGATCATCCATTTTTTTCCCATTTGGCCACCATACCTTCTATTTTCATTTAATTCTTTTTCCATTAATTTTACTTTCATGTTAATTATTATTTATTCCAAATTCCATTTATACTATTACTTCTTTTAAAAGTATTATATTCTATGATATCCCCTTTACACATAATGAATAATCGACGTAATATATATTCAATTAGACTCTAAATATTCCCAATCAATTATTATACACTCACAATTAAATCCATATTCATTTTTATGCATTAGAATTATTAAATTGTCAAAATATTCTATAATTCACTCTAATAAACATTCGGCCAAAACCTAATTTTACTCTTGAAATCTATTTATTTCATGCTTACATTATAATTCATTAATTCACATGCTAACTTACTTATTTCTATATTTAAACTTCATTAAACATTAAAACAACGCATACTAAACTCTAAATTCGCATTCGGCCAAAGCTAGGTTATGGACTCCACTTTAACTTCCTCACATTTTTCACATATACATCACATTTCATTAGTTCACAAATTAATTAACTTATTTATTTAATTAATCTTCATTAAATATTAAAACTTTACCCATTAACCCTTAAATGTATATTCGGCCTAAAACTAAGGTCTCATACCCAATTTAATTTTTTCAATTTTAGCCCTATTATCCAATATTTCTAAGATCCAATTGCATGATTCTAAGCTTACATTTAATTATACATGCATATTTCACACATACATGCTTAAACATACACATAAGTGCACTTAAATTAAATGCAAACTATAACATATTGTATCCACTAACCTTGAATCCTTTATTTCTCCACTCAACACTTCATCTTCTATCCTTATTCCATGAAAAACTCCATTCTAAGAAAAATCCTCCCTTTGGCTGCAATCCCTTCAATTTGCCCAAAACTAAAATTTCTTTATTTTTTTATTAAATCCACTACAATTGAGAGCTAGGGGCTGCAATAATCATTTAGAGGGGCTGAAATTCATTTAGTAAGCTTGGATTTAAGAAGAAATTGAAGAAAAGATAAAGAAATCACTAAGGAGAAGGCAGAAGAAAGGCTACGGTTGAGAGAAAAGAAGAGGGACGTGAGGCTGCTGGAAGATTCTGGAGAACGGCAGATATTTGCTCTATTTATAGGTCCTCAAATGGGCCATTCTAAATGGGACAAGCCCAAACCCAATAATTAACCATTATTTGCCCCTAATTAATTTTTTCCACTTTCCTAGCTGAAAACCTCATAAAAATATTACCATAATTCTTTAAATATATTCATTTGGCTCCATAAATATTTTTGGCTCAATCGGTGACTATTTTTCGGTCCGGTAATTATTTACCTGTTCGATAGCCGATTTTTCAATGTCATCAAAACTCTAATTTTCCAACACCATTAGATTTTACTCATTAATACACGTCTATATTTTTAGAACATTTTTTTGAGGTTTGTAGCTCAAGATACGATCTGATCAAACTTGGTTAAAACTGGTCAAACCGGGCCGATTTTTGCCCATTTGAGTTTACCGATAGCTTGGGTGTGTGTAGACACCAGGTCCTGAGGCGGTCCAAGATCGGAATTACCCAATGATGAAAGCAACACTTGCTAGTAAAGGTGTCAGAAAAATGCTCCCCGTGTCGAAAATTCCCTTTGTTGTATTTTTATTTTATTTTTATTTTTATCCCTATTTATATGATCTATGTTTTTATTTTTATTTATGTCATTCCTTTTTATCCTTATTTTTATTTTTTTAGTTTTATTTTAGTTTTATTTTATTTACTTTATTTATTATTTGTTATTTTTTTTCTCTCGCGTGCGGGCCGGTCCCACTGTATGCGCAGCCACGCGCGGCGGAGTCTGTCTGCGTGCGCAAGGCTGCACGCGCAGCTGTGCAGCACGCGGAGAGGTGCTCCGCGCGCGCGCGGTGCCAGAGGAACGCGCGCGCAGTTCCCCCCTAGCGCGCGCGTTCTCCTCCTCTCCACGTGGTCATGCTTGCCCAGCCCCTTGACCCATCATTTTCACTAGTTCCTGCGTTTTTAGCCTGGTTTTCAGTCTGTTTTTTTTACCAGTTCTTTCACCATTTAATACTAATTTGGTTCCACTAAAATTAAAAGATTTCCTGTCCCTTCCTATTTTTGGCCAAGACTAAAAATTAAAGGGGACTTCCCTTCATTTTGAGAGGGACATCACTTATTATTCATAAAGAGGGATTTTGAGTTTTCTCTCTAGCTTTTTCTCTCCAGGAAACATTTTCTCCTTCGAAAATTCTTTAAAATTCTTTAAGTTTTCTTCTCAAGTTTTAATCTTTGTTACTCTAAAAATATTTAATCTTGGGTTTGATTCGAGCGAGGAAAATTAATTTTCTTAGCTTATTCATCCCACCAAAAATATTTTCTTGATTTAAATTTGTTCACAAACATCAATTTTACATTTTCTTCAAATATTCACCGCCATAAATTCGACAAGGGGAGCGGATTGAGACATCCAATTTTCGATCTATAAATTCTGAGGATAAATATTTTTGGATCCGTCCTCATTCATTTTTGTATATTATTTATTATTGTTAATATTGTTATTTTTTTTGTTGTTATTGCCATGTTTATTTTCTAGCTTTCATATCTTGCTACTGATGGTATTTTAGTTTTTTTTAGCTTAAATTCTTTGTGGTGATTTGATGTAACTTTTGTGATTTTATCTTTTTTCTTTGTGGTTGTCGTTGGCCTCCATGTCCCTTCCATTATTATTATTATTATTATTATTATTATTATTATTATTATTATTATTATTATTATTATTATTATTATTATTATTATTATTATTATTATTATTATTATTATTATTATCATCATCATCATCATCATCATCATCATCATCATCATCATCATCATCATCATTATCATCATTAATATTATTTCTGTTGTGTTGCATCATTATTATCATCATTGTTATTATTTTTTGTTATTGTGCCCAATATTCAGTTTATCTTCATTTGATTAATTTTTTAGAATTCTTACTAACATCTTTAATAATATTTTCCTGTCTGAGATTTAAATTTTAATTGGGTTATGTGAGTGTCCCCGCGGCTCCCCGGATGGGACACGACGCATAGATGAACACGTCGATTGGGTGAGATCTTTCTATGCCCTCTCTTTTGTTGTGCTTGTTTGTAAATATTTATTTTATTTATGCACGCGTGGGATAAAAAATCACGAAAATATTTTTATAATTAAACTGGAATTTTACTAACAAAATCGGGACCAATGTCCCTTGTTTTAGCCCAACAATAAAAACATCACAATTAAAACGAAGAGTCAATTTTCTCCAAAAGTGGGATCACTCATCCCCGTTTTCATCAAACAACCAAAACGACTCTTCGAATCCGCTTTAAATAAATGCGAAGGAACCAATGTTCCCAAACATTCAAATAGGCACGAAGGAACCAATGTTCCTAAAATAATGCCCCGATTTATGTACGTCCTTTTATTCTGATCTTGTGAGAGTGTTTTAAATTTTTGTTCATTTCTTTTTGGGCCCTTGTAATTAATTTTGGGGCAACTTTATTTATTTTTGGGGGATTGTATTCCGTCCCCATTCACATCTTCAATCTCCTTTTATTGGGGTTGTATTCCGCTCCCATTTCTCTTGTAATTGTGTGCTTGCGTATTTATCGCTTTCTTTTATCGCTTTATTTATGATTTTATTTATTGCTTTCCTTTTACCGCTTTTGGATGCTTGAGATGCGTTTTTATTTTTAATGCATTAATCGCGTGAGGTGAGAGATATAATTTCAAGAAGTTAAAAGCTCACTTATAATTAACCAAAGCACGAATAAGAGTGGAGTTTCGAACACCATATCTCTGGTCTTGACCAATAGAGGTGATAGACCTTTCCCAATTTCTTGTAAATTGGGTGGCGACTCCAAAAACCTCAAAGGTGCCTATAGGTGCCATTAGGCTAGGTGGTTCTTACCATTGTTCTATTGGGAGGGATACATCTATGATGTCTTATGGCGCCCATAATCAAAAAGATGCGAACCAGTCCCTCAAGTCCTAAAGCGGATTCAAAGCGAGGGCCCTTGCTGGGTTCGGCACGCGTCACAGTGGCGACTCCGCTGGGGACTCTGTGTTTGAGATTTCGCTTCGAAAGTGCTTTGGATAAAAGTATTAGGCTTTTAAAACTTAAAATTCTATCTCTCATCAAAATTGCATCATATCATTTTAGAGCCTTAGAATTACGCTAGTTGGTCCCCTATCTACCTCGGTGCGTTCCCGAAGCACGACCCTACTTTCACTCATTGTAGGGAAGTGTTAAGGATAACCACCAGCCCAAGCCTCGTACTACTAAATGTATATCAAATGGAGACCCGATCGGTTGCTATGCTTGTGATGAGCTAGACCCATTGGCAGGGACCACGCTTGGGTAGACCTAAAAAATTACCATCGACCAAAGCTCATGTAAAGGCAAATAGAAACTTCCACTAGGTGGTATGCTCCAAAATACGATGCTTGTGATGTGGGCCGTCACGTATTAAATAAAATTAAGCAAATTAAGTGGTCCCTTATCAAAGGCTTTCATGCCCCGATGAGCTCACCTTAACTTGATTGAATTGCCCAAATGCGTATGTTCATTAGATTAGGACTGTTATGCTGTCGGGTTTTTACTATGCACCATACGAGTCCATCGGGTTCTCCGTTAACCCATGGATAAAGCCCACCTAGGAAAGGGACCGCATTACCTCATGTGCGGGAGGAATAAGGTTGGAAGGATCTATCTGCTCGCATGTGTTTGTCTATGCTACACCAGCACAGCCATTCATTGCATCTCAATCATGCATCATCCTAACAAAGGTGTGTCTTGCAGCCATCATAGATTCATCCAGGTGGTTTATAGGTCCTGACGGTCGGTTGAGAAAGATTTCCCCAAAGCTAGTGTCAGATCAGAGTTCAGACTTACCAATAGAGATAAGGATGTCGGATCCAATAAGTGGTTCAGATGCAACCAGGGCGATGATCGCCGAAGAAGTGGGGAAAAGGTTGGAGGAATTTGAAGCCAGAATGATGGCAATGATGGGCAACCTTGCTACTACATTAGCCCCACTTGCTGGATGACAGACTGCTGCCCCAATTATGGAGCAAGAGGAATAAGGAGTGGTTAGAGAAGATCCCCCGGCGGCCGCTGAGCCGACTGTAGTTGAGCCAAGGGTACCGGCGCCTACTGAGCGTAGGGAAGGCCCTAAGTCTGAAATTGATATGTGCGAGGAGCCAGAGGAGCTAGTGGTAGTGAAAGGGAAGTCACCAAAGCTAGAGGACGTAATGTGGAGGAAGATGGAAGATAGATTCGATGCTATGTCGAAGATGTTGAAGGTAGGGGGAGGAATGAACCTCGAGGATAGAGAGCTAGACAGTGATGATCTGGTCCCGCAAAAATTTCAAGATGCCTGACGTTCCCTAGTTCGACGGCACCTCTGACCCCACTGCGCACATAAAGCAGTACTCACTAGTGATGAAGGGCACCACCCTGATAAAGAGGCAGAAGGTTGAGTATTTTTGTTTGAGTTTAACTGGCCCGGCAGTGGATTGGTAACATGGGTTGGACCGAAGGACAAAAGAGGACTGGGAGTTATTTGATAACTTCAATTTAGTATTTAGATTTGATAGTATTTTTGTATGATTTGTGAGTGTTTAGTAGTGCTTATTGCCATGATATGCTTACTTTAGATTAATTTTGTCAATCTTAGTAAAATTAGATTTTTATGCATTTTAGTTAGTATTTTGATTGAGTTTGAATTTTGTGTGCAGCAATTTTTTAGGTACCTCACGGTGGCAACCTATCTGTTTACCACCTTGACATGTAAAGGAAAGAAAAATAGAATGCAGGCATAGTATGGGTCACGGTGGTAACCAATGTCATTACCACCATGACATATTTATCCATTGGGCAGAATGCAGGCAAGAAGTACCTCACGATGGCAACCTATCTGATTACCACCGTGACATAATTTGCACCAAGGCAGAATCAAGTGAGGAGGTACCTCACGGTGGCAAGATAATCTGGTTGCCACCGTGACATAGGTAATTCCTGGACAGAAGTGAAATTTGAGCACCTCACGGTGGCAACCAATTTGGTTACCACCGTGACCCCAATCCTACGCGTAAGGCAGATTCACTTCCTCGACACCCTCACGGTGGCAACCAATCTGGTTACCACCGTGACCCCTCGGGTTATAAAAAGAAAAGTTTGCTGTTAGGCAAGGAGTTCGGATTTGGTAGCCTTTTCTCATATTAGGATTTTAGAACTAGAGTTTTGGGTTTCTTTTCTATTGTTCTTGATTTAGGTTTTCAATTTTATCTCTTGAATTAATTTGCAATTCAAGAGTTTTTACATTGGAAACACATAGTTTAATTTGAATACACAGTTTTTACATTAGAATTTCCAGATTTTTCTCCATTGAAGATTTGAAGAAGGAGATTGAAGAACGTGGGATTCAACTAGGATTTACGCCTTCATGAATTTTTGGGTTTATTCTTTCCTCTTTCCTTTTGATTTTGTAATGGATCGTGAGTAGTCTTTTAGTTATTTTGGGGATCTTTGAATCCCCTACCCATGATGTGAATTCTGAACATCTTTTGAATTTAAATATATGATTGAATGCTTTATTTCACTGGTTCTTATTGTTAATTCATGGGATTTATTTTCTCAAGTTAATTTCCAATTTTGATGAATGATTTATTTCATGTATCTTTGTTGGTTATTGAGTTGTATGGATTGGATGCCATTGTTATTTACATTCAGTTCTTATCATTCTTGCTATGTCTTTTGGATGACTCCGATTGGGAATCTAGAAGTGCAAAATTTCATGATTTAGGACTAAAATGGTGAGTGAGATAATTGAGCTCTGGTTTATTTGACTCCGTATAGGGAAAATAAACCAAGCTTAGGATTTTAGACCCGTGCATAGGCTAGTTATGTGGCTGACTCTGATTTGGGATGTCATATAGTTAGAGTGGCTGACTTCGGACTGGGAAGCCTGGGTTAAGAGGGTTATCCTGATTTCTTTCATAGTTGGTTCTTGGATTAATTTTATTCACATTTGGGTATGGGGTGGATAAGTGAACCCGAGCAACGTTCATCTAATTTGAATTCTTATCTGGTTAATTTTTCCATCATTTTATTTCTTCAATTATTGACGTCAATTTAATTTGAGTATTTCTGCTTGTTTATTTTAGTTATTTAAATTCTTTATTTTTAATCAATAGACAACTAAATCAATTCAAACAATTGGGAATTCTTTAGCATACTCTTAATTTTCATTGCTTCAACACACAATCCCTTGGGTACAATAACTTGGGGTCCTAACTATACCCCACTTTATTACTTGCCGATTCAGTACACTTGCTAAGGTCGTGTCAAGTTTTTGGCACCGTTGCCGGGGACTGGCGTTGTTTTTGAGTTTTGATTATTATTTGTATGTGTTTTTCTTTTACTTATTTTTATTTTTGTTTATTCTTTTCAGGTAGTTGTGGTGTATGAGCAGATTGAGACAAGAACAAATAGCACCCTACGACCCTGAAATTGAGAGGACTTTGCATCAACGAAGGAGAGCCAACAGAGATAACAACACAGAAAACAATCCTCCTATTGGTGAAGTTCCTCCCAAAAATGAACAAGTGCCGAGGGCACCAAAAGAGATGTATAGTAATTATAGAGAAGAGATCCCTAGGCAGAGGATGATAAGGGACTACGCTGTACCAAGATGGACTGAGGATCATCGTACAATTGTGCTACCAAGGGGAGTGCAGTTTGAACTTAAACCAGCAACCATCAATATGGTGTAGAGGAACCAGTTTTCGGGTTCAGAAGTGGAAGATCATGTGCAGCACCTGGACATATTTTTGGAGGTTTATGATACAGTCCAGATTCTAGGAGTGACATTTGATTCGGTAAGATTAAAATTATTTCCGTTTACTTTGATTAAAAAAGCAAGAGAATGGTTGCAAATGTTACCGAGACAGTCAATCAGATCATGGGACCAGTTACAAGAGAGGTTTTTGATGCAATTCTTCCCTCCTACAAAGACTGTAAACATCCGCAACAGTAACCAAATGAGTGAGGAGCCTTTTCATGAGGCTTGGGAAAGGTTTAGGAGACTGTTGAGAAGTTGTCCACACTGTGAGATAGCAATCTACCATCTGATCACAATATTCTATTCTGGGGTTACACCACAGACAAGATCTCTTTTGGATGCATCATCAGGAGGTTCATTCAATAATAGGTTGCCGGAGGAAGCTTTCCATCTGGTGGATAAAATGGCAGCCAATGATGCTCAATGGGCTAATCTTAGATCGGTTCCGAAGAGACAAGGAATACATAATGTGGATGAGGTGTCTATGTTGAAGGCACAGATTGAGTCAATGAGAAAAGAGATGAGTGATTTGAAAGTGCAAAATGTAGCCTCTGTTTCTGAAGAGAGTGAGTGGTACGAAAATGCACAATATAGTCAAGAGAGTGGAGCAATAGGAGATGTAAATGCTGTAGGAGATTACCGAAGGAATGACCCTTACAGTAACACATATAATCCGGGTTGGAGAAATCACCCAAACTTCTCTTGGAAAGATGGAAATCAGAATGCATCATCTTCTCAACCACAAGTAACAGCCCCCTTCAACCAAAACATGCATCATAATCACAATCAGTCATACCAACCTCAACCATCCGCTCATTACCAAACACCATATCCATCAAATTACAACCAAGGGTAGAGTTCGAATCAATCACAACCTCAATCTTACCACCCACCAGGTTATCAACCAAGGCCACCTGTTCAAGAGAAAAAGCCAAACCTTGAAGATATGTTAGGTAGCTTCATGAACAATCAATAGCAGTTTGTGAATAGCTACCAACAGTTTATGGCTAAGCAAGAAGCAAGGTGGAAATCTCAAGAACAATGGAATCGGAATTAAGATACTTCCATGAGAAATTTAGAAACTCAAGTGGGACAGCTTGCAAATTCTATGTCTCAAAGGCAACCGGGGACTTTTCCTTCGGATGTGGACCAGAATCCTAAGGAAGAGGCTAAAGCAATCACATTGAGCAGTGGCAAGGAGGTGGTACAGAGAGAGGATCAAGGTAAAAATTCTTCACCATCATCTGATATGGAGGAGCCGACACGGAAGGTAAGCAATCCTAACTCTAGTGTAGATGTTAATGAAAATGCTCCTAAAAATGATAAGGGTAAAAGTCTAGTGAATCCTAGAGTAGAGGATCTTGATATTAAAAGACTGCCATTTCCTTCTGTGGCTAGAAAAGAGAAGAAAAATGAGCAATTGGCTAGATTTTTAGAGATGTTTAAAAAACTGCACATAAATTTACCATTTGTTGAAGCCTTAGCTCACATGCCTAACTATGCTAAATTCATGAAATAATTATGTTCTAATAAAAAGAAATTAGAAGGGCATGGAATTGTGCAGCTCACAGAAAATTGCAGTGCTATAATCATGAACAACATCCCTGAAAAACTGGAGGATCCAAGTAGTTTCACTCTACCCTGTGCAATTGGTGAAGATTTTAATGGAAATGCTTTATGTGATTTGGGTGCGAGCATAAATTTTATGCCTTATTCTATTTGCAGGAAGCTTAATCTTGGAGAGCTCAAGGAGACAGGAATGAGACTCCAACTTACAGATAGGTCGGTGAGGAGACCAAAAGGGGTGATTGAAGATTTGTTAGTGAAAGTGGCAAAATTCATTTTCCCCGTGGATTTTGTGGTGATGGAGATAGAAGAGGATCGCAAAGTACCACTCATTGTGGGGAGGCCATTTTTGAACACAGCAAAGGCATTGATCGATGTAAATGGTCAAACGGTCACCTTAAGGTTTAATAATGAAGAGCTGGTAGTGGACATGAACAAGGCTCAAAAGTATCCGTCGAGTGATATGGAAGAGTCTATCTATTTTGTAGACACAGTGGATGAGTGTGTACAAGAAGTTTAGGAAAATGCATTGGGAGCTAATCCAGTGAATGTGAGTTTGATACATTCACTAGAGGATGAAGAGTTGGAAGAAGAGTTGAAGGGAGAAGTGATAGCAGCTGTGGAGAAAGAAGAGGAAGAAGATGAATCACAACAAGAAGAGCTTAATCTGAAGAAGGGGGATTCAAATTCTGAACTTAAACCTCTTCTATCTCATTTAAAATATGTGTTTTTAGAGAATGAGAAAAAGCCAGTGATTATTTCCTCTTTATTGTCAGGTATTGAGGAGAATATGCTACTTGAGGTGCTGAAAAAGCACAAGAAGGCTATCGAATGGGAGACATCGGATTTCAAAGGAATTGATCCAAGTTACTATACTCATCGGATTCCGATGGAGGAGGAATGTAGGCCGGTTGCTCAGCCTCAAAGGAGACTTAATCCGGCAATGCAAGAGGCGGTGAAGAAGGAGGTACTGAAACTCCTTGACTCAGGTATTATTTATCCTATTTCTGACAGTAAGCGGGTTAGCCCAGTACAGTGTGTGCCTAAGAAGGGGGCGATGACTGTGGTTAAGAATGAGCTGAATGAATTGATTCCAACTCGTACTGTTACGGGGTGGAGAGTCTGTATTGATTTTAGAAGGTTGAACAATGCCACAAGAAAAGACCATTTCCCTTTGCCATTTATTGACCAGATGTTAGAGAGGCTAGCAGGCAATAGGTTTTACTGTTTTTTAGATGGGTACTCGGGATATTTGCAAATCCCTATAGACCCTGAAGACCAAGAGAAAACAACCTTTACTTGCCCTTATGGCACATTCGCCTATAGGAGAATGCCTTTCGGATGATGTAATGCACCGGCTACGTTTCAGCTGTGTATGATGGCTATTTTTCATGACTTCATCGAGAAATTTATGGAGGTATTCATGGAAGATTTCACTATTTATGGGGCTGATTTTGAGAGTTGTTTAGAGCATCTCGATTTAGTTCTAGGGAGGTGTGAAAAGACCAATCTGGTTTTGAATTGGGAAAAATGCCACTTTATGGTGAGAGAAGGTATTGTGCTTGGGCACAAAATTTATGAGAAAGGAATAGAGGTCGATAAGGCCAAGGTAGAGGTGATAGAAAAGTTGCCACCCCCGACTAGTGTTAAGGGCATTAGGAGTTTCTTAGGACATGCAGGGTTTTACCGTCGTTTTATCAAAGATTTTTCAAAAATTGCTAAACCCTTATCCAATTTGCTTATGAAAGATGCTCCTTTTAATTTTGATAGCGAGTGCATGCTAGCTTCTGAGACTTTGAAACAACGGCTCATTTCAGCCCTGGTGATTATATCTCCAGATTGGAATTTGCCGTTTGAATTAATGTGTGATGCTAGTGATTTTGCAGTTGGGGCAGTGCTTGGACAGCGGCGGGATAAGGTATTTTGTGCAGTTTATTATGCTAGTCACACTTTGATAGGGGCGCAGGTTAATTATACCACCACTGAGAAAGAGCTTCTTGCAATCGTGTATGATTTTGAGAAGTTCAGACCGTATTTGCTTGGTGCAAAAATCGTGGTGTGGTCAGACCATGCAGCGTTGAGACATTTGTTTGCCAAGAAGGAATCCAAGCTGAGATTGATTAGATGGGCACTCTTATTGCAAGAGTTTGACCTAGAAATCAAAGATAAGAAGGGGGCAGAAAATTTTGTAGCGGATCATTTGTCGAGATTGTAGAGCGATCAAATTGAAAAAGGGGAAATTTTAGATTTATTCCCTGATGAACATATTTGTGCTTTATTTGCAAGTGAATTTTCTGTTCCTTGGTTTGCTAATGTGGCTAATTTTCTTGCAGGAGGATTTATGCAAAAGGACTTCACATGGCAGCAAAGGAAGAAGCTGAAAGTGGATGCCAAACACTACATTTGGGATGACCCTTATTTGTTTCGCCTGTGTGCTGATCAAGTTCTGAGGAGGTGTATCTCGGATGAGGAGAAGGATGAGATTATCAAGGCATGTCATAGCGGGGAAGCTGGTGGACACCATGCGCCAAATAGAACGGTATCAAAAATTCTATCCTTTGGTTTTTGTTGGCCTACTATGTTTAAAGATGTGCAATTCTTTGTGAAAACCTGTGATAGATGCCAAAGAGTAGGTAACATTTCTAAGAGAGATGAGATGCCTTTAACCAATTTGTTTGAGGTAGAATTGTTTAATTTGTGGGGGATAGACTTCATGGGGCCTTTTTTGGTTTCTTATGGGTATGAGTATATTTTAGTGGCAGTGGACTATGTGAGTAAATGGGTAGAAGCCATAGACACTAGAACTTGTGATGCCAAAGTTGTTCTAGATTTCTTGAGAAATAATATATTCACCCGATTTGGAGCCCCTAGAGCGATTATAAGTGATGGTTGTAAACACTTTGTTAACCACCAATTCAAGGCTTTATTGAAAAAATTTGGAGTTAGGCATAAGGTCACCACCCCTTATCATGCTCAAGCTAATGGGCAGGTTGAAGTGTCTAATCAAGAACTTAAGGCCATCCTAGAAAAGACTGTAAATTCATCTAGAAAGGATTGGTATTTAAGGTTGGATGAAGCTTTATGGGCTTACAGAACTGCATTAAAAACATCTATAGGATTATTCCCATTTAAGCTTGTTTTTGGTAAATCTTGTCATCTCCCAGTCGAATTAGAACACAAAGCTTATTGGGCAACCAAGTTTTTAAATTTTGATATAAAGAGTGCAGGTGAGAAGAGACTTCTCCAGATGAATGAATTGGAAGAGATATGCTATTGGTCGTACCAACAAGCAGAGAAGTATAAAGAAAAAATAAAGAAATGGCACGACAAGAAGTTAGTCAAGAAAGAATTCATTGCAGGTATGAAAGTTCTTTTATATGATAGGAGGTTGCGTTTATTTCCTGGAAAGTTGAAATCATGGTGGAAGGGACCGTATGAGGTTGTAGGAGCTGATCAGTTTGAAGTGATCACATTGAAGCACCCGATGGGTGAAACCGAGTTCAAGGTAAATGGACACCGTGTGAAGCCTTATTTTGAATCAACATATGATGGGGCTTTAGCGATCGTCGACCTTACGGATCCTTAACAATATTTAAAAGTCCAACTGCGGACTTATTAAATGCAGAACTTCTTCTAAAACTTTGTTATTTTGTGTTTATTGTTATTTTCTCTCGGTAGTTAATCCTATTTATTTTTGTTTAAGTTGTGTGGTTTGTAGTCATAATGAAATTATGTTGTTAATGGGATAATTTTCAAGTTTTTAGTAGCTGAAGTTTTGAGTGATTGATAAAAATTTTTTTTGCAAGTTTGCAGGTGGTCACGATGGTAAAGGATTTGGTTACCACCGTGACCAGAGGAGAATGCATTCTGGATTCTGGAATGTGCACATGTCACGATGGCAATAGATTTGGTTACCACCATGACCAGATGAGGAAGACATTCTGGATTGGCACAATGGGTATGTCACGGTGGCAATGGTTTTGGTTGCCACCATGACCAACTGGTAAGTGGCATTCTATTTGATGTGTGAGCATGTCACAGTGGTGATTGATTTGGTTACCACCGTGACATAAGGTGGGTTGCATTCTGTTTTTAGGTTTGCACACCTCACGATGGCAATGAAATTTGTTACCACCGTGACGTGTTGAAGTTTCAATTCTGTTTTGAATTTGTAACATCTCATGGTGACAATGATTTTGGTTGTCACCGTGACCAAGAGGTGGTTCAATTCTAGATTGAAAATTTTGGGTACCTCACGGTGGCAACCTATATGGTTACCACCGTGACCCCCGCGAAAATTTATTTTAAACTTCCAATTTTCCGTGTTTTGTTTCTCACCCTACCACATCTCTCACTCTCCAAACATGGATTTTTCGTTATTTTCTGCCATTTCAAACTTCAATTCTTTCTGTTAGGCGTTGATTTTGCAAACACACAACAAGTAAGTAATTTTGTTCTTTCTTTTATTCATCTTTTGCATTTATTTTCTCTTTGCGTTTTTCTTTTCCCTGTTCTTGTTTTCTTCCATAGTTACTTTCGAGGTCTTCATATTGTTAACCACTTAGGAGTTTCTTATTTTTTTGCCCTGAATTAATGTTGTGAATGTTCTCAATTCTTATTTCCCCTCTCAATTTCAATATCTGACGTTGAAACCATGAACAAAGTTGGGTTGGGATGTTAGTGCAGTTGTCTGTGTGCGTGATTTGAGTTGTCAATTTTATTCAAATTCTTGGTTGAGAATGGAAATTGCAAGGTTTTAATTGTTTGCTCTACATTCTAATGCCTCGTCTCGTAATTTTGGGTTGTTATTATTATCTGTGGGCTTTAAATTTAGTCAGTTAATTATCTGCATACCAGGTGTTTGACAAAATGTCTGAATGAATGGTTTTCCTGTTTTTTCCATTTATTGCCAATTTGAAATGCAGAGATTCTTTCGCCATAGTGTTCAAATGCGTTTATTGTTCTCATTGATAATTTTTGCCTTTTGATAATAGCTTCAACTCTCTTAACCTTCTATTGAGTTTATGCTGATGGTTATTCTTGGTTTAATGCTGAATTTGATCATCACTTTTGCTGAATTGTGCTTATGTCATTTGAATACTTCGTGCATTGATGCATCTTTTATCATCTCAATTTGGAATGGGGAGATTGTTTTAATAGGTTGCCATGAGCTTGAAATAATGGTTTATTTTGAAAGCCATAGCTGTTTGATGCACATCGAATGCTATTGAATTTGGTTTTTTCCATGTTGTGCAGTGGCCCCTAAGCGAAAAAGCTCTACTCTAGCCTCGACTTCAACAGGCCAAACATCTAGCTAACCTACTGTGGATATTTCCCATGTTCCTACCTGGGTTCCAACTAATCAAAAGCCTGCCTATGCTTTATTTTCAAAATGCTCGTACATTCCTACGAGTTATTTGGACTTTGGTCTATTGGAGAACCTGGGAATCAAAAATGAAGTACATCGGCTCATATCCAATATAGGGTGGGAGTGACTCTTCGCAATTAATGAGAAAGTTTATCCAGGATTGACAAGAGATTTTATGTCAACTGTCACGTGTAGAATCAGCCGTGACCTTCTCAGGATCCTGGGAAAGTATCATTTTATCTGGAAGGAACGAAATATGAGCGGACTTTTATAGACTTTGCAGAAACGCCTAGCCCTAGATTGCTTTGAGGATTATGACAAGGATAATGCCTGGGCAACAATTCGAGATTCGGTAATTGCTACAACATATGTATCGGGCAAGACAAAGGCCCACCATCTCGATAATCATGCTATGCAGATCATCCATAAGTTTTTCTCACTCTCTTTTCTGAGTCATGTGGACTCACCTGGGCAAGTCAATCTACCAGAGGCCTTATTTTTAGCTTGTATGGTGCGGGGTGTGAGAATTAATGGGGCACCCCATTTATGGCATAAATTGGAAGAAATGCAGTGGCACCCTAAGAAGGTAAAGAAAATTGCTCTGGGTGGTTTGGTAACTGTTATTGCTAAGGGTGTACATCACCCACTGAGGAAAGCCAAACCACTATTAGCCATTGCGACCATTGATAAGAAGATGCTGAAGAACATGAAGGTTATAGTGGATGACGCGACGGCTGCTCATGGCTACAGACTAACTACTCGCGCAGAGTATCTTTAGGGAGTTCAGAGAGGTCTAAGAGGCTTACCCCATGAGCAAGAGGAAGATCCGGAAGCACCTCTAGCACTAGAGCCCGCACATTTATCATCTCAGTGGTACGACACGCTGATGGAGCGCATGGACACCATCGCTGCATCTGTAGGCACCATCTCCGCGTCTCAGGCTGATCTTTAGTCCTAGATGGACCAGGTGCTCTTGGGACTTTCCTCATTGACTGCGCGTATTGATGTGCATTGATGCGCATTTCTCAGGCAGTACGATTGCAGTACAAGAATGGAGGTAACTCTAAAAGATTTGGAACTATTACAGCAAAAGGCGGGAGAGTCTTTTCACGAATACCTCACTCGATGGAGGAACAGAGTCATGGAAATAAAATGCAAGCCTGACACCCCGAACCAGATTCGACTGTTCATTTGGAATGCTAGCCCTTATTTGAGAGATGGATTGAAAATGAAGGGGTTGAGAGACTGGGAGTCTTTAAAAGACATCGCTATAGAGGCTGAGGGAGAGTACCTCGCAAGAAAGGCGAGCAGTGAAGCTTATGCCAAGAGGGGTTATGCTAATCAGGGGATAAATAAGTCGTCAAGTTCTAGCAGTGGTAATGGAAGTGGGAGGACGGCTGAAGTATCAGCAATAGGTGCGAGTCAGAGACACTTTTCGAATTTGGGTCGGCCTTTGTCCTGGGTATTAAAGAGATTGATGAAAGAGGAGAAGCTACAACCCCTACCACCTAGGTCAGCAAGAAGCCAAGGACAGTCGGGGCATAAAGAGAATGAATATTGTGCTTTTCACCAACATACTGGGCATTTGATAGATAATTGTGTGAGGCTGACGCACCAGATTCAGGATCTGATTGATAGTAAGTAGATCACTGATCCCAAACAGAGAGAGAGCAAGAAGAAATCCGATTACAATGCTGTACCACCACCTGTCTTGATGATTGGGTCAAGTCTGCCTGAATGGTATGTCTTGCAGAACTTATACGATAATGACTATATCGCTATCACTAGCCTTGAGGCAAATGGAGGAGGGATTTCTGTAGCGGTGATAGATCATCGGTCCACTAGCGAGAGTGGGGAGGAAGAGGAGGAAGGAAAACAAGAAGGGTCTGATCAAGCATTAAAAGTGGCCAATTCTTTGCAACTGACTGAAGAGACCCGAGCCCTAATTTCCCGGGAGATCGAAGGGAGATTCGAAGAGCTTGAAAAGAAGTTATTATCCGTATTTAAAGAGAGAATGGATGCCATGGCGCTTGTTTTTCAAGCCCAGCTTATAGCGATTGCTCCTAACCGAGTTGAGCTAACCACTGACTGGAGGACTCATACAATGACGACTGCAGTGCTTCCATTCCTTTCCGAGACTAGAGGTAAAGAGCCACTTAATTCAACATTTGGACAAGGGAATGTTAAGATGACGGAGGCGCCAGCCACGAAAGTGAATCAAAGGCATTTTTCTAATTTGGGCAGATCCTTATCTTGGGTTCTTAAGAGGTTGATGAAGGAAGGTAAATTACAGCCACTACCTGCTAAGCCCTCCAGAAGCCAGGGACGGTCTAACCACAAAGTAGATCAGTATTGTGCCTTCCATCAGCACACCGGTCATACCACAGACGATTGCAAGACCTTGAGACATGCTATCCAAGATTTGATCGATTCCAAACAGATCTCCGACCTAGAAAGGCGAAAGATGAAGAATGAGTTAAATTAAGAGCCTGAGTAAGAAAAGAAGATGATTCCTGGGGACGACAATGAACCGTTGGCCACAACATCTATGTCAGGTGGGGGCAGAAAGGAAATAGCTATTTAGATGATCTCTTTTAATTTTTGAACTATTTAATGATGGCCATTTTTAATTCTAGTTTTATTGAATGAAATGAATCGTTTCCGTTTATCTGTGAGATAGTTTCTCGTGATTTCATTATGCATGATCATGACACATTCATATTTAATAATGATTTAAATAATGCCATTCCCTTTAATCTCGGAACTTTGGGAGAACCCAAAGGAAATCTTGATAGCATCTATTATGACTCCTGAAGTGAGATAAAATTGGAGAGAATAAAAAAAATGATCAAATAAAAAGTCTTTGCCTGGACCTACGAGGACATGCCTAAAGATAATTACGAAGCCGCCAAGCACGCTATGCCAACATATCTCAGAAGACTCAAGCTGAAATAGACAGAAATGGTTGAAACGGGAACTCGCAAGCAGAACCAGAACAAAAATCCTTACTGAAATACAACACACAACTAGATTGAACAACGATGGTCCCAACGGTTAAAAAGAAAAGTGCAAGTATGTGTAAAGTTCAGGATTCGAACCAAGCTTGCTAAAAGAAAATTGGGGAGCAAAAAGAAAAGCGAAAAAATTAAATTAGAAAAAAAAATTAAAAAAAATTGAAAAAAAATTAATAATAAAAAAAATAAAAAGGGGAGAGAAGAAAAGAGAGAATTGATCAGGGGGCAAGGGAAAGCTATTTGGGGGCAAGCTTTGCTCAAGTCCCGTTAGTCTACACGTATCTGCGTTTTGCCGTTCTTCTAGCCATTGAAAAGGACCTAAAGACTAAACTACAAGCCACCCAATCAGTTCATCAATATAAAGGATGCGCAATGCGAGGGATATTCTTGTATTGTTACTGCTCATGCCTGCCATTGAAAAGACCTGCAGACTAATCCATAAGCTATCCGCCAAGTCCGTAAGTATAAAGGATGTGCTGTACGAGAGATGAGCTGATGAAATACAGATGACATACAAACAAGAGGAAGACCAAGAAGGTTATGGCGTAGACCCATTTTGGGGTCTGCAATTAGAACCTTTGCAAGAGTCACGCTTTGTACCTTGAAGCGTGAAGCGAAAACATTACTGCCTGTCGAAGTACGTCAAATCCTTAAAGGGAAGTCATGGAAGCGATAGCTGCAGCAACTAAACATGTCAAACGAAAAAGGGTTTCGAGATTGCTATTGCTATCGGATCTATCAAAAACACCTTATCCAATCATTTGGGAAGAAAGTCAGAAAGCACCCGCCGAAAGAATAAGATTCGGTGTCTGGACAAATAGCTCTGTGTGTTCTAGACGGATGATATGAATACAAACCAACATATAAACACCCATTCGTTCTTGAGAAGTTGTTATCCAAGGAAGCAACATCCCGATAGACAGCAAGCGAAGTGAATTCAATCAACACCGACGAAATGAAGGAGGGTCCATGGCATAAGATAAAATAAAATAATAATAATAAATAAAAAAAGAGAGAGAAAATATTCAATCAAGAAAACCCGCGAGGGCTGATTGGAAACATGAGTCTGATGCTTACAATATCCACTCCGAGATTAGATGTAATTTTGCATTCTGAATCCATGTTAAACGGTGATCATGTATGGAGAAATCATGCTTAAATGCACACAGTCTTTGCAAATACATAAAGCAAAATCAGTTCGACTCATCATTTCCTAGTTCTTTTATAAAAAGTAAAATCTAAACGGCTACTCCATTCCTGCTCTCACCAACCAGATGCCTAAGCCGTGGGGTCCTATTATCTACTGCAGGGCTAAGTACCCTCCTCTTACATGCACTTATGGAGGCAAGGGTATAGTCTGTAATCATGATAGTTCATTTTGCACACTCAAAGTTGTCTGGTTCCAGCATAAAATCAGCACATTGGTATTATCGATCCTCTGCCACTCAGGCACTTCAGTCAACTCATCTTGCTACCCACTGTGAAGCCAATCTTACGGCACATCCTCGATAAAGAACCAAGTTCATACAACCATGATCTGAGACATAGGCACATGTCAATCATACCCGAAAGATCTTTCGCAACAACTCCAACTTCTCTAAAAAAAAAAAGGCCGTTAGAGATGAAAACCGTGGCTGGCGCTCTAAGAAAAAGTTAGGCCAAAGGGCAGGGTGAAAACTTGGGAATAGGCGGTCTGTCCTATAAAAAAAATAAAATGAATAAAAGTCGCTGGGTTGGGTTGGGTCCATTCTAAGCAAAAAATAAGGCATAGGGTTATGTGAAAATCCGGCAAGAACGCATTTCCCGCTAAGAAAAGCTAGTGTGAAAATCCATGAGGGACGCACTACCTTCAAAATAATGACTACAGGTATCAGAGGAGGACCTCGTAATCCCCAAAGGCATGAAATTCAAAAGCAATTTTAGGGGGCACCGATCATGCGGCAAATTACGACCAAACCGGTCGTCGCCTCCAAATCCACTCAGATGAATTCTTATCCTGCATTGCTGCATATACACGCATCTCACATCATGCATACAACTTCTTATGTATACTTCTATGCATATGATTTTGCAGAAAATATCTAAATGAGCACCCAGCTTAGAAGAGTAGTCCGAAAGGACATCCTGCACTTTTTGTAGCCTTGTCAGCGGCTCGGTGCAGCCCTCTGCGGAGGATATCTCCTGCACTTTTTGTAGCCTTGTCAGCGGCTCGGTACAGTCCTCTGCGGAGGATATCTCCTGCACTTTTTGTAGCCTTGTCAGCGGCTCGGTGAAATCCTCTGCGGAGGATATCTCTTGCACTTTTTGTAGCCTTGTCAGCAGCTCGGTGCAGTCCTCTGCGGAGGATATCTCTTGCACTTTTTGTAGCCTTGTCAGCAGCTCGGTGCAGTCCTCTGTGGAGGATATCTCTTGCACTTTTTGTAGCCTTGTCAATGGCTCGGTGCAGCCCTCTGCGGAGGATATCTCTTGCACTTTTTGTAGCCTTGTCAGCGGCTCGGTGCAGTCCTCTGCGGAGGATATCTCTTGCGCTTTTAGTAGTCTTGTTAGTGGCTCGGTGCAGCCCTTTGTGGAGGATATCTCTTGCACTTTTTGTAGCCTTGTCAGCGGCTCGGTGCAGTCCTCTGAGGAGGATATCTCCTGCACTTTTTGTAGTCTTGTCAGTGGCTCAGTACTATCCCCTGCGGAGGATATCTCCTGCACTTTTTGTAGCCTTGTCAGCGGCTCGGTGCAATCCTCTGCGGAGGATATATCTCGCATTTTGTAAGTCTCGAGCAGACTCGGCGCACCATCACCCTCGCACTTTGTAAGTCTGGAGCAGACTCGGTGCAGCTCAGGAGAGCAACCCTCACTCTTTGCAAGTCTGGAGCAGACTCGGCACGCCATTAACCTCGCACTTTGTAAGTCTGGAGCAGACTCGGTGCAGCTTAAGAGAGCAATCCTCGCATTTTGTCCGAAGTAGGCTCGATGCATCACCCAGAAGGATGAAAATCGTCCCTCAGTCTATACGGCGACCTAAGGAGACGACTTCATTGGCATGACCGAGAAGACAACCGCCTCAGGTACGCGTTTCTTTCCTTTCTTTTCTGAATTTTGGCTCACTTAGGAACCTAGTTTCTAAGTTCTCCAAAATTGGGGGCAACTGTAGACACCGGGTCCTGAGGTGGTCCAAGATCGGAATTACCCGATGATGAAAGCAACACTTGCTAGTAAAGGTGTCAGAAAAATGCTCCTCGTGTCGAAAATTCCCTTTGTTTTATTCTTATTTTATTTTTATTTTTATCCCTATATATATGATCTATTTTTTTATTTTTATTTATTTCATTCCTTTTTATCCTTATTTTTATTTTTTTAGTTTTATTTTTTTATTTTTTATTTTATTTTATTTTATTTACTTTATTTATTATTTATTATTTTTTTCTCTCGCGTGCGGGCCGGTCCCGCTGTGTGCGCAACCACGTGCGGCGAAGTCTGTTCGCACATGCAAGGCTGCATGCGCAGGTGTGCGGCGCGTGGAGAGGTGCTCTGCGCGCGCAGAGAATGTACTCCGTGAGCGCAGAGGAGCTCCGCTTGCGCAGGTCTGCACGCGCAGTGCTAGGGGAATGCGCGCGCAGTTTCCCCCTAGCGCTAGGGTTCTCCTCCTCTCCACGCGGGCATGCTTGCCCAGGCCCTTGACCCATCGTTTTCGCTGGTTCCTGCATTTTTAGCCTGGTTTTCAGTCTGTTTTTTTTACCAGTTCTTTCACCATTTAATGCTAATTTGGGTCCACTAAAATTAAAAGATTTTCTGTCCCTTCCTATTTTTGGCCAAGACTAAAAATTAAAGGGGACTTCCCTTCATTTTGAGAGGGACGGCAATTATCATTCATAAAGAGGGATTTTGAGTTTTCTCTCTAACTTTTTCTCTCCAGGAAACATTTTCTCCTTCGAAAATTCTTCAAAAATCTTTAAGTTTTCTTCTCAAGTTTTAATTTTTATTACTCTAAAAATATTTAATCTTGGGTTTGATTTGAGCGAGGAAAATTAATTTTCTTGGCTTGTTCATCCCACTAAAAATATTTTCTTGATTTAAATTTGTTCACAAACATCAATTTTACATTTTCTCCAAATATTCACCGCCACAAATTCGACAAGGGGAGCGGATTGAGACATCCAATTTTTGATCTATAAATTCCGAGGGTAAACATTTTTGGATCCGTCCTCATTCATTTTTGTATATTATTTATTATTATTAATATTGTTATTTTTTTGTTATTATTGCCATGTTTATTTTCTAGCTTTCATAGTATCTTGCTACTTATGGCATTTTAGTTTTTTTTAGCTTAAATTCTTTGTGGTGATTTGATGTAACTTTTGTGATTTTATCGTTTTTCTTTGTGGTTGTCGTTGGCCTCCATGTCCCTTCCATTATTATTATTATTATTATTATTATTATTATTATTATTATTATTATTATTATTATTATTATTATTATTATTATTATTATAATGATGATGATGATGATTATTATTATTATTATTATTATTATTATTATTATTATTATTTCATTTTTATTATTATTGTTTTGCAATAGGCGTGTTAAAGGTGCTGTAATAATAGAAAATCCTTTAACAAACTTTTTGTAGTAGCCCACTAAACCCAAGAAACTTTTAATTTCAGTGACATTCTAGGGTATTCTCCACTGCAACACTGCTTCAATCTTATTAGGATCCACTTAAATACCTTCTACTGACACCATATATCCAAAGAAAGACACTTCATTTAACCAGAAATCACACTTACTAAACTTGGTATACAGCTTCCTATCTCATAAGTTCTGCAACACGATTCTCATATATTTGTCATGCTCTTCTGGAGTCTTTGAATACACCAGAATATCATCAATAAAGACCACTATGAACTGATCTAGATATGAATGGAGGATCCTGTTCATAAGGTCCATAAAAGCTGCTGGTGCATTCATGAGTCCAAAAGGCATTACTAGAAACTCATAGTGTCCAAATCTAGTGCAAAAGGTTGTCTTAGGAACATCTGCTTCTTAAATCTTCAACTGGTCAAACAAATCTTCAACACATGGCAATGGATATTTATTCTTGATTGTCAACTTATTCAGCTGCCTGTTGCCGAGATAACATCAGCTAGAAAATCTGATCTTCGACCCACCACTGTTATCTCTTGATCATCTGAAGTCTTATGGGTCACTCTCTTTCTTTTACAGTCAACCATCATATGGTGAGTGGATAACCAATCCATTCCCAAAATGACATCAAACTCTTTAAAGGGTAACTCAATCAGATTAACGGGGAAAACACAATTCTGAACACTGACGAGGCAATTTCTATACACTCGATTCACTATCACACTGTGACCCAATGGATTGCTCACTAGAATATCATGATCTAGGGTGGAACTATCTAACCCATTTTTTCGTGCAATATCTATGCTGATATATGAATATGTGGACCCGAGATCTATAGGTGCATACACTGAATCAGAAAATATGGAAAATTTACCTACGATCATATCTGGAACATCCTCCTGATCACGAGCCCTTACTGTATAAGCTCGACCCGAAGGGCGACTCTATCCCTGAGATGGTGGTGGAGATCTGGCTATAGTATGGGAGGCTGTCCCCCTGCCTCTCCCTCTAGGTGCTGAAGAACCTACTCCTGGTGCTGGGGAGGTCACTGACTGTGGCACTACATCTGGTCAATCTTTGACTAAATGTTCCTTTGACCCGCACTTAAAACAAGCACCTGACAGGTATCTACACTCGCCTGGATGAGATCTGCCACAATGGTCACACTACTGTGGCACTCCTCTGCCTTTGCCTCATCCATCTGGGATGCCTCCACCTTAATGCATGCAGCTACTAGAGATCTCAAGTTTGGATGATTCTATCCACTAACTATCTACTTGATTTTGTTGTGAAGGCCACGCTCAAATCTTTCCATCAATCAGTCCTTAGCACATCATTGAGGTAGCCACTTAATCTCTCAAATTCTCTTTCATACTCTACTACAGTTTTGTTGCCCTGCTTCAGTCTCCAGAAAGCGTCTTGCATAGTCGCTTTATATTGAACACCTATATATTTCTTTTCAAACTGGTCAATGAAAACTCCCATCTTTTTAAACTGCTCCTGGATAGGCTTTTTCTGTGCTGGAGCTACTTGTGGCACTGGCACTGGCTGTTGCTGTTGTTGTTCCATCTCAATACGAATTCGGTGTCTAATGTTGTCCGTCATCATAGTTAAAAACTCAGGTTGAGGTGGGGGATGTGGCACTGAAGAAGTCGAATGCTGTCGTGGAGTCCCAGTCGAGACTCCACTCTCACCGTCCCCAACACTATAGCTTCTGTCAGATGCCATTTGATCAATATAACAAGGAGCAAGCATGCATCAGTACTATAAAAAGATATTCACTTCCATTGGCATGTATATACAGTCACTTAACAATCCCCACTCCGATCTTAGAATCGCCTAAACTTTTGCTCTGATACCAAAATAAATGTAACACCCTTATACCCTATACATATACTGCCGACTTAGCGATACTGTGTGATTACCATAATCGGTTAACTATCATTCACTTATGAAATTACGGGTCATTTTTTTTCCTACACACATATTTATTAACACTAAGTTCACTTAACACTTTATTCACTTATTCACTTTACATACCCTTTAACATTTGCATTTGCATTTACTTAGTTACCGATGACCTATAACTGTCTTATTTACTATTCATTCGGTATAAATTTCGACAGTATAACGGCTTGTAAATTGCACTACCCAAACCTACAAATTGAAGTCTCCACAGCCCCGGCAAGGGCACAACAACAATATCATCCTATATCCATACATTTCCCATCTGCCTTTCATCACACAGTCACAAAATAATCCACACAGAAAAAATAACATATAACATCATTACATGCCCCAAATCAAATACTAGTCTAAGTGTATATACATGCCCAAAATACAATCCATTACATACATCAAAAATAAATAATCTTTGACTCCTTGAGCTCGCTCCCAAAGTGACTGACGTATGCTGCTCTGGTCCTAAAGCGTACCTACACGTAGTAAAAAATAACTACGTGCTGAGCATTAGAATGCCCAGTGGTGGTTACCAATCTATAGATTTCCTAACTAATTATATTAAATTAATATTCTATAATTACTTAAATTTATTATTTTCACTGATTATCAATTTATATTAAATTCTCATATTTAGTCACCTAATTAATCTCATATTTATTTATTTCATCATTTAATTAATCACATAACTATGAATTTAAATCACTTAATTACACTTTTATTAACTTAATTACACTATTTGTTCCATTACCTCACTTAATTTTTTTTTCATTAATTACATTTCAATCTTTTTATTCCACTTTTTATTTTTCTAAATTACATTTTTACCCTTATAATTTTTCCAAAGTTTCCATTTCTATCCTTATCTTTTCTATTAATTCCACTTATATCCCCACTTTCCACTTAATACCACTTATATCCTCATTATTACACTTATTCCAATTTTGCCCTTTCCTTTTTCTTTAATTACCTTTATGTCCCCATAATTACACATACACCATTTATATCCCATCTTCTATCATAATTACACTTATGTTCTCACTCGTATACATAATTACCAAAATGCCCTTATTTATTCTATTTTTACATTATTAACCTTATTTAATTCCTTCTTCCACTTTTACTCTTATTTAATTACAATTACACCCTTTTAACTTCATTTCTTCACTATTTAACTTACAATTTGGCAAACTTACAATTTAGTCCCTATAATATCACTTTTTCACTATTTTAACTCTATTTTTTTCCAAAATTATCATTTTACCCTTCCACATACAATTTTAACTTATTTTTATCACTTTTTACCAACTTTTAGTAAAATTTACGTTTTACCCCTAAACTTTTTATTTACTTCATTTTAGTCATGTTTTCACTCATTTTCACCAATTTCACTATTTTAATCATTTTTATCACATATTTACCATTATGCCCTAGTATGGACCCGGTAGAAAATCTACTGACTGGATATGCGGGACATGGGCCCCATAGACCCATTTCACTATAAAATAGTCCCAGTAGAACCATTTTCACTGCACTGCACTGCACTTTACACTGAATATCACTGTACACTGTGATAAGCCCTCATTGGCTTATCAATAATGAGTCGCCATGACTCATACCGCGGTGTGGAATCCCTATGGCTAGCCAATTATATCCTGGACTAGATTTCACTACCAGACAACTACTAAGGGCAATATTTTCTCAAAATTCATATAATTATCACTTTATATCAACATGTAAAATTTATCATAGATCTCATTTTCACTTACCACTTTGCATACACACTCATTTATCATTATATAGTCACTTTATGCCATTACATTATATATATCATCAAAATGTACACCAACATCACTAGATATACCATTCGACCAAGGTTACCTTTTTTATACCATGCACTATAATTTCATCTAATCACTCAATCACACTTATTTCATGTTAAACTTACCTTATATACCAATCACATGCCTTAATTCATCACATATTCCACTTTATTTCATAATATACCATTCGGCCTCATTATCACTTCTTCATTTTGATTCCTTTTAATTTCTTTATTCACTCAATCATACATTACACTAATTATACATGTTATAAACGTTAATTTCATACCTTAAACCTCATTAAAACCTTATTTTACCTTAAGTATACCATTCGGCCTCTATAGTGAATTTCATACCACTTTCTTTTAATTTTATCTAATCATGTTTATACACTAATTTAATCCTTCTAAGCATGAATATCAAGTTAGATTTAATTAATCACTTCATTATCATATACCTAACCTTATACATAACCTAAAAATAAATATGAACATTAAGAAATAGATAGATTTAGTAACCACAAACCTCTTTATCAAGCTTTATTTCATCCTAGGATTGATTATCTTCCACTTGGGTGTGAGGAGCTCCCTTTCCCTTGAAGAACCTACCATGGCCGAATATAAAAGCATATATATCATCAAAACCAAGCTTCAAATGTAAAATCTAACCTCATAATGTGTTCTATTGGCCCAAAAACCTCTGTAGGGATTAATAAAACAAATTAAAAACCCTTGAATCATAAACCCAGAAACTCACCCTAAACTTTGCTCACTTGATTTCTCCACCTCCAGTGCACCAAAAGAACTCAAACCACTTCCACAATGTGGTAGAGGAGCTGAAATTTAGTTAGGGAGCTAAGATTTGGGGAGAAATTAGAGTAAAAGAGATGAAAATGGAGGAAAGAGAGAGAAAAGTGATTATGTTTTGAAGGAAGAAGAAGATCCCGACTTTGGCTGGATTTCTATAGAAATCCAGCCATTTCTCTCCTTTTATAGTCCCCTTATGAACCGAACCAGTTCAACCGAACTGGTCCAACCGATTTAAACAAAAATTTTGGTTTTTTGGTTCATTTGCACTTTTCCAAAGGATCTATATGTTCCTATCATTATTTTCACTTCTAAAAATTCCATTGATTTTAGAATGTTAAAAATAGGCTCCCTAGAAATTTTTAGCTCAATCAGAGTCCATTTGCGCATCGGTTGACTTAAACCGATCCGATTCGATCAATTTTCCTTCTGCCGTAAAATACAACTCTACAGCTATCAAAATTCATAGAAATTGTAACAACCCAAAAAGGGTCTACTCAGAATCTGCGTGGTAAGTCGAAATATTTAGTGTTTTTCAGTAATTTGCATAAGAGGAAAATTGGATAATAAGGATTTTAATAGCAAAGAAATTAATTAATTAAGTTAGAGGAGGAATTGTATGGTGTGCTTATGGCGTATGGAAGTAGGGTAATTATTGGGAATTAATCTAGTGTGGTTTGTATGTATGGTGCCTTATATGTAAAGTGTTTTATGGGAAATGATTTAGTTGATTATGGGTTTGGTAACAAGGATGTGGATATTATGTAGGAGATGATTGTGTGTGTATTGTGTTTGGTGCTTTGAAGGAATAAGTCAAGATTGGTTGTGGGAACCAATAGGAGCATGCCAAGTGGAATTGTTAGGTGAGCATTTAATGAAGAAAAGAAGTGAGGTGAGAGGAGGAGAGAGGAAAGGCTCAAATTATAACAACCCAAATAGGGCTTGGTCGGAATATGCGTGATAAGTCGAATTAGTAAGGGTATTTTCATAATTTGAGCAAGAGAAAATTTGGATAATAAGGAATTAGTTGTTAAGGAATTAATTAATGAAGTGAAGAGAAGGAATTATAGTGTGTGCTTGTAGTGTATGGGAGTAGGATATAAGTGGACTAAAGGATTTTATTGTGTGGTTTTGGTGCATGGTGCCTTGGATGATAAGTGGGTTGTGAGAAATAATAGGGTATGAGTTGAGTTTGGTACATGGAAGATATTTATGTAGGAGAGGTTAGTGTGTGTGTAGTGTATGGTGCCATAAGTGGTTAAGTCAAAGTGGGAAGGCTTGATTTGCTAAGATTGTGACAAGTGGCAAGCGTAGGTGAGCATTAATGGAAAAGTAGGAGAGAGGGAAGGGAGGGGCAGTAATTTTGCCTAGCTTCCCGTGGAAGCTAGTTCACTCTCTCTTTTCTTTTTCTTTCTCGTCCTCTCTCTCTCTTGCTACCAATTTCTGCTCTCAACCTTTCCCTCTTGTGTTTTCTTGGAGTTTTGAGCTAAGTTCTTGAAGGATTGTAAGAGGTAAGTGGTTGGGTCTTCTTAGGGGTTCTTTTCTTCTTCTCCTTCTTCGATTTTGACTGAGTTTTATAAGATTTTGTTCTTGGGTTTTTGGAGTATTTGATTTGATTTGGTTTATGCAAGAATCGGAAGCTAGAAGAAAGAGTAAGGGAAAAGAGAAAGCGGACTCGTGAGGGGCTCGGTTTGAAGCTGCGATTTCCAGGTTTGGGAGTTTATTTGATTGTGTTTGGGAGCTATGTTTGTGGCTTGTGTTTTCCCTATTTTCCTCCTTGGATCGATTCTATTTTGTGATTGCATGATATTAGTAACCTTGAGTGGTTTATTTGGATGAATGCATGTTTAGATTAACTAGTGATTTTGAATCAATTGTTAGTGATAAGATGATGTTTGCATGTGTATTTTTTGAACATGAATATTTGAAAGAATGAATCTTGAGTTGGTTTTTAGTGAATTCTTGATGAATTCATGTTGATTATTGTATAAATTGTGTTTATGTGGCTTGAGAAATATGCTGTGATGTGCAGAAGGCTTGAGGTAAGTGTTTGTGTATGTTTGTTTGCGTGCATGAAGAGTTGTGTGTGAAAGAGTAGGAAAAGTGCAGATTTTGGGCGAATCTGGGCTCTGTCGCGAGCGCGACAGAGTGCGAATTTGGCCCCTTGTTCTTGAAAATCACTTTGTCGCGATCGTGATGTTGTCGCGACCACGATAGAGAGCTCGGTAGCCGAGTCCTCCGCACGAGCACGCTGCCGTGCGTGCGCACGAGGAGGAAGGAACTGGTCTCTGTCGCGACCGCAACAGAGCTCGGTTGCACGAATCTGCCTAGCGGGCTTCGTCGCGAGCAGGCCTTCTGGCACGAGCTCGCGAGGAGGTTTCCCGTGCTCGGTCGCGAGCGCGACAATGTCGCGATCGCGACAGAGGCCCTTCCTGCTTGCCCTATTTTTCGAATGCGTTTCTTTTGTTTCACTTTGCACGGTTTCTCACTATTGCATGAAATATGTTTGTGCTTATGACTCATAATATCCTTGTACTAGTGTCTTAGTTATGAATTTATTCGATTTTTGAGTCTTGAGTTTAATCTTGTTGTGATTGTATATTGTCTTGTGAGTGAATGAGTTGTCAAGCCTGAAGTGTCAAGGTACTGGATAATTAAGCATGCTTAAGAAGGGGTTTGTGAGTGCAACTGCCCGTGTCCGCCCCGTTTGGGCGAAGCGGTCGACCTCCGAGATGGTCATCTTCTGTGTAGTGATAAACTATTTTGAGACTCCGGTCTCCCGCACTACCTTCGGGTATTAAAACTGTTTTGAGGCTTCGGTCTCCCGTGCCATGTTCCCGTATCTTCCACCATTGAATTCAAGATATTGTGTTAAGTGTCTAGTATGTGATTAGTGAAGTGTTCTAATTATTGCGTGATTCTGATTATGATCATTACTTCATGTTTTCTGTTTCTAATTCTGATATTCATATAATGACTCTTGAGCTGTGTATATATTTCTGCCCTCTGATGTTTAGTGAAATCTGTATGATAATGTTTAATATCTTGTATAGTGTTCTATTGTGTTTGTTCCTCCCCATTAAGCGTTATCGCTTAGCACGGGTTCTTGTCCCGTGTAGGTGACAGGAAATTTGGGAGCTTGCTCGTGTCGTGCATCTGCAGGTCGGCCACATAGGAGTAGTGTCTTTATTTTTGTTATCTCCTCCTGTAATTCTTTTTGTATGTAATATTTTTGTAATGTGGCTTTTGTAACCTTTTTGTAAAGGAATGATGTAATATTTTGAATATATGAGATTCATGTTCTGCTTTTGTTTTTATTGTTAGTGAATGCTTCCGCTTAGTGCATATATGTATTTATGTATGTATTATTGTTTATATTTATGTATGTTGCAAGTGAGAGTCGGGTAGTACGCCCGCCGGTGCCCTTCCAACGGGGGCGGCGATGGGGGTGTTACAATTTGTGGTATCAGAGCACCGGTTTAGGCGATTCTGGTTGTCTTTGTTTGTTGTGTGTTGAGTCTTTGCATGAGAGTTAGTTTTGTGTTGTGGCCTAATGCATATGTGTTTTGTCTTGTGTAGTGTCTAGATGGAGTCTGATCCAAGCGAGAATGTGGGTGAGACATTTGGTAGTGCGAGTGTAGTGAGAGGTGGGCAACCTGCTCTGCAGCGTCAGCAAGAAGAGGTTCCGGGTATGGGTTTTGGTTAAGAGAATCCGGTCCTAGTGCAAGGTTTGCTTCAGTTGGTAGAAAGGCTGACTGCTCCTAAGGCTCCGACTGAGTTGTTAAGAAAGAGAGGAGCAGAAGACTTTCATGGGACTGCTATGGACCAATCGGATGTGGCCGAGTTTTGGCTTAAGACGGTAGGTCAGATTTTGCAAGAGATTAGGTGTCCTGCAGACCAGAGGGTGCTTTGTGCAGTGTTGTTACTCTAAGGGTTAGCGTATAATTGGTGGGAACTTGTGATGCGAAATCCTCAGCGACCAGCCGAGTTGACTTGGGAATTCTTCAAGCAAGAATTTGAGCAGAAGTATGTGCCGAAGGCATACCAGGAAGACAAGTGGAGAGAGTTCATCAGTCTGAAGCAGCGGGGGATGACCGTGAGTGAGTATGATAAGGAATTCAGTCGGTTAAGTAAGTATGTGCCTGAGCAGTTATTGACGGATGAGTTCAGATGTAGGCATTTCCAAGAGGGATTGCGAGAGGTGATCAGAGGTCCTTTGTCTACAATGACGGTCTTGCAACCAGTGGGGTATTATCAACTTGTGGCAGCGGCAATAAAGTTAGAGGAATCTGAGGTGATCAAGCAGAGAATCAAGCGTAAGAGGAAAGCACCAGATGGTGGGATTGGAAATGGTAAGAAGTCGAGAGGTGTCCCGAGTGGCCAAGGTGGGAAGAGTTCGGTTCCGGTACGTTCGGAAGTCGGGAGTGTAGCACCACCTTCTAGCAAGGGAAGTGTGATCCCAGAGTGCGATCATTGTCATAAGCGCCATTAGGGCGAGTGCAGAAGGATTTCTGGAGCATGTTTCAGATGTGGCAGCCAAGAGCATATGGTGGCTAATTGTCCGGATCATAGAGAGTTTCAGGGCCAACCCGAGAGTAGAGCCAGTGGTCAGAGAGCAAGAGGAAACCAGAGTGGTAGAGGCAGTGGACGACCTTCTCAAGCGCCGTCAGAGACAGTGCAAAAGCCGCAAACCGAAGACGTGTATGCGCGCCCGCGAGTATACGCCTTGCTAGGAGAGGATGCAGCGGATCGAGCGGGACCTTTCGGTAAGTTGTGTTCTAACTTTTGTTAAGTTCGGTTTTGTGTTTTGGGTTGTCGGATTAAGTGATTAGCGGGGAAATTTCGAGGAAGAAATTTCTTTAAGGGGGAGTGATTGTAACAACCCAAACAGGGCTTGGTCGGAATCTGCGTGATAAGTCGGATTAGTAAGGGTATTTTTGTAATTTGAGCACGAGAAAATTTGGATAATAAGGAATTAGTTGTTAAGGAATTAATTAATTAAGTGAAGAGAAGGAATTATAGTGTGTGGTTGTAGTGTATGGGTAGGATATAAGTGGACTAAAGGATTTTATTGTGTGGTTTTGGTGCATGGTGCCTTGGATGATAAGTGGGTTGTGAGAAATAATAGGGTATGAGTTGAGTTTGGTACATGGAAGATATTTGTGTAGGAGAGGTTAGTGTGTGTGTAGTGTATAGTGCCATAACTGGTTAAGTCAAAGTGGGAAGGCTTGATTTGCTAAGATTGTGACAAGTGGCAAGGGTAGGTGAGCATTAATGGAAAAGTAGGAGAGAGGGAAGGGAGGGGCAGCAATTTTGCCTAGCTTCCCGTGGAAGCTAGTTCACTCTCTCTTTTCTTCTTCTTTCCCGTCCTCTCTCTCTCTTGCTACCAATTTCTGCTCTCAACCTTTCCCTCTTGTGTTTTCTTGGAGTTTTGAGCTAAGTTCTTAAAGGATTGTAAGAGGTAAGTGGTTGGGTCTTCTTAGGGGTTCTTTTCTTCTTCTTCTTCTTCGATTTTGATTGAGTTTTATAAGATTTTGTTCTTGGGTTTTTGGAGTATTTGATTTGATTTGGTTTATGCAAGAATCGGAAGCTAGAAGAAAGAGTAAGGGAAAAGAGAAAGCGGACTCGTGAGGGGCTCGGTTTGAAGCTTTTATTTGATTGTGTTTGGGAGCTGTGTTTGTGGCTTGTGTTTTCCCTATTTTCCTCCTTGGATCGATTCTATTTTGTGATTGCATGACATTAGTAACCTTGAGTGGTTTGTTTGGATGAATGCATGTTTAGATTAACTAGTGATTTTGAATCAATTGTTAGTGATAAAATGATGTTTGCATGTGTATTTTATGAACATGAATATTTGAAAGAATGAATCTTGAGTTGGTTTTTAGTGAATTCTTGATGAATTGATGTTGATTATAGTATAAATTGTGTTTATGTGGCTTGAGAATTATGCTGTGATGTGCGGAAGGCTTGAGGTAAGTGTTTGTGCATGTTTGTTTGCGTGCATGAAGAGTTGTGTGTGAAAGACTAGGAAAAGTGTAGATTTTGGGCGAATCTGGGCTCTGTCGCGAGCGCGACAGAGTGCGGATTTGGCCCCTTGTTCTTGAAAATCGCTCTATCGCGATCGCGATGTTGTCGCAACAGCGACAGAGAGCTCGGTAGCTGAGTCCTCCGCGCGAGCATGCTGCCGTGCGTTCGTGTGAGGAGGAAGGAACTGGTCTCTGTCGCGAGTGCGATAGAGCTCGGTTTCGCGAATCTGCCTAGCGGGCTTCGTCGCGAGCTCGCGAGGAGGTGGCCCGTGCTCTGTCGCGAGCGCGACACTGTCGCGATCGCGATAGAGGCCCTTCTTGCTTGCCCTATTTTTCAAATGCGTTTCTTTTGTTCCATTTTGCACTGTTTCTCACTATTGCATGAAATATGTTTCTGCTTATGACTCCTGATATCCATGTACTAGTGTCTTAGTTATGAATTTATTCGATGTTTGAGTCTTGAGTTAAATCTTGTTGTGATTTTATATTGTCGTGTGAGTGAATGATTTATCGAGCCTGAAGTGTCAAGGTACTGGATAATTAAGCATGCTTAAGAAGGGGTTTGTGAGTGCAGCTGCCCGTGTCCGCCCCGTTTGGGCAAAGCGTTCGACCTCCAAGATGGTCATCTTCCGTGTAGTGATAAACTGTTTTGAGACTCCGGTCTCCCGCACTACCTTCGGGTATTAAAACTGTTTTGATGCTTCGGTCTCCCGTGCCGTGTTCTCGTATCCTCCACCATTGAATTCAGGGTATTGTGTTAAGTGTCTAGTATGTGATTAGTGAAGTGTTCTAATTATTACGTGATTCTGATTATGATCATTACTTCATGTTTTCTGTTTCCAATTCTGATATTCATATAATGACTCTTGAGCTGTGTATATATTTCTGCCCTCTGATGTTTAGTGAAATCTGTATGATAATGTTTAATATCTTGTATAGTGTTTTATTTTGTTTGTTCCTCCCCACTAAGCGTTATCGCTTTGCACGGGTTCTTGTCCCGTGTAGGTGACAGGAAATTTGGGAGCTTGCTCATGTCGCGCATCTGCAGGTCGACCACATAGGAGTAGTGTCTTTATTTTTGTTATCTCCTCCTGTAATTCTTTTTGTATGTAATATTTTTGTAATGTGGCTTTTGTAACCTTTTTGTAAAGGAATGATGTAATATTTTGAATATATGAGATTCATGTTCTGCTTTTGTTATTATTGTTAGTGAATGCTTCCGCTTAGCGCATATATGTATTTATGTATATATTATTGTTTATATTTATGTATGTTTCAAGTGAGCATCGGGTAGCGCGCCCGCCGGTGCCCTTCCAACGGGGGCGGCGATGGGGGTGTTACAGAAATGGGATAGCTTCCCGTGTAAGCTACCCATTCCCTCTCTTGCTCACTCTTTCCCGTCCTCTCTTCTCTTTCCTTTATTCGCTAGCTGCTCTCCACTTTCCCTTGTGTGCTTCTTTGAGTTTTGAGTGGGATTTCCTAAAGTTTTGAGCTGGGTTTCTGTAAGGTAAGTGAATGAGTTTAAATTGGGGTTCCTTTATCTACTTCTTGTTCTTTGATTTCTGGTTTTGAAGTGTGAGTTTATGGTTTGAATTAAGTGAGTGTTGTGACTGGGTTTTGTGCAAGAATCGGAAGAGAGAAGAAAGAGCAAGGGCAAGGATAAAGTGGGATCGTGAAGGGGTCGGTTTGAAGTTGCAATTTCCAGGTTTGGGAGCTTTAATTTGAATGTGTTTAGAAGGGTTTTCCCCTATTTCTTCTTGGATCAAATGTATTTTGTGGTTGCATGTTATTAGTGTTCTTGAGTGTTAAGTTATAAGTGAATGCATGTGTGCATCGTGTAATGAATATGAGTGAGATGTTAGTGATATAGTGACGATGGCATGTGTTTTTAGAAAACATGAACATGTTATGTAAACTGAATTTTTGGAGTTAGTTTTGTTGGCATTCATGATGATTTGATGTTTGATTATTGTGTAAAATGTGTTTATGTGGCGTTGAGAATGTCACGGTGTTGTAATAGAGGTATGAGGTAAGTGTTTGTGCATGATTGAATGAGTGTTTGAAGGTTTGAGTGGGAAAGAGTGTTGGAAGTGCAGATTCTGGGCAAATCTGGGTTCTGTCGCGAGCGCGACAGGGTACGGATTGTTCATTGTTCCTGGAGAGCCCTCTATTGCGAGCGAGACAGAGAGCTCAGTGGCAGAATCCTCCGTGCGAGCATGCTACCGAGCATGCGCGCGAGGAGGAAGGAACCGGTCTCTGTCGCGACCGCGATAGAGCCCGATTTTGTGTAAATCTGCCTAGCGTGCTTCGTCACTAGCTCACAAGGAGGTACCCTGTGCTCTATCGCGAGTGCGACACAGTCGCGATTGCGACAGAGGCCCTTCCTGCCTACCCTATTTTCTGAATGTAATTCTTTTGTCCCACTTTGCACGATTTCTCACTATTGTATGGTACTTGACGGAGTTGATGTCTTGTTGACATTATGATACTAGTGTCGTTGTAGTGAATTACTATATTGTTGGAGTTTTGATTTGAGACTTGTGTAGTAAGTGTTGTGTTTGAGAGTGAGTTGTCGAGCCTGAAGTGTCAAGGTAGTGGATAATTAAGCATGCTTAAGAAGGGTTTGTGAGTGCAGCTGCCCGTGTCCGCCCCGTTTGGGCGAAGCGGTCGACCTCCGAGATGGTCATTTTCCATGTAGTGATAAAATGTTTTGAGACTCCGGTCTCCCGCGCTATCTTTCGGGTATTAAAACTATTTTTGAGGCTTTGGTCTCCCGTGCCGTGTTCCTGTATCCTCCACCATTGAAATTCAGGCTATTGTCTTAAGTGTTTTGTGTTGGGTTAGTGAAGTGTTTTGATTATTGCGTAATTTTGATTATTGTAATTGCTTCGTGCTTTCTGTTTTCAATTCTGATTTTCTATATATATTCTTCTGTCCTCTGATTTTTAGTCGTTTATGTATTGTTGATGCATGTTTGCATTTAAGTATTAGTGCATGATATTATTGTATAGTGTTCTGTTGTGTTTTGTTCCTCCCACTAAACATTATCGCTTAGCACGGGTTCTTGTCCCGTGTAGGTGGCAAGGTTTTGAGTTCCTGTACGAGTTTCGAGTCGCGCATCTGCAGGCTGGACACATAGGAGTAGAGTTATTTATTTTCGTCTCCTCCTGTAATTCTTTTTGTATATGTATTATGTATTTTTTTTGTAAAGGATTTAAGATGTAATATTTTGGATTTTGTATATAAGGATATTTTGATTTTATGATATATAGTTTATGTTATTATTATTAGTGAATGCTTCCGCTCAATGCATGTATGTATGTATGTTATAAGTGAGCGTCGGGTAGCGCACCCGCCGGCGCCCTTCCAACGGGGGAGATGGTGGGGGTGTTACCGAAATCACTTCCATTACATTATTTAGCACACTTGGGCCACATAAGCTTCTCATAACCCCTCAGTCAAACCTCGTTTTAAATTGAACCGAACCGAAGGCTAACTTCAGAATGACTTTCGGAGGTCGATTTAGCTCCGTTTTCAGTTTCGATTTCACCACTGGACTCCTTATGAGCCACAGATAATTTTTGCGAAATTAAAATTTTTCGGGCGCCGGACAGCCGGGTTCGCTGTATAGCCACCCGATGTCACCTGACCCGAAATCACTATAATTTTAACAAACTTAACACTGAAATTTGTCACTGGTAAACTCACTCCCTACACTATTTGACACTGCGATTATCATGGTAACACTGGAATAATGCACTGACATTTCTAGATTGGTATTTGGGCCATTACAACATATCATTTAATAACTTGCACAAACACATGGCTTATCAAACAAGCCCACACTTCATTATACATGCTCACATGAGCTAACACATTTATAGTTTCCATATGCATCGGTATTCATAAGTTCAATGCAATAATTCGCAAACAATAGAACAACTAACAAGTGTTCATAACTCATAGCTCTATCGCGCTCATATTAGACCCAACATACCCTTCTGTCGCGCTTGCGGCGCAAATCGCACACGCGACAGGACACGAATAGACTTCTATCATGCTCACGATAAAACACAAACTGGTAAATTCTGCCCTACGACGCCCTCTGTCGCGCTCACGACAGAACATGAACTATATGTTTAAAATTCCTACTTCACTTACCTCATTCAAGCACTTTCCTACCTCTATATATATATGACTTCTAAAACCAACCAAAACATCACTTTCAGCTAGCATGGCCTTCTGACCAATTGTTCACCTACGTGTTAACTTGCTAATGGTATAAACCTAAATACACTTGGACTGAAAATTAAGGAGTTATAGACAAGGAAACACAAACTCTCCAAAGGCTCTCTTACAGAACTGTAGCTATGCATATGGGCAATTTTGAAGACCTTAGAGTCCTCAAAACAAAAGGACTACTTCTACAATAATTATAGACATAAACATTTTGATTCTAATCGAATTAACGTCACTCATATTAGAGTTGTAAAACTCATCTTATAACATAAACAATCCAAGTAGGTCAAAATGAACCTCAAAAACTAGTCTTACACTTACAAGCTCATCAAGCTTTAAACTAACTAACTTGGCATAACTAATTCCCCAAACTCAATTTAAACTACCTTAACACATACAAGAATACTTCAGCACATTTAATTTCACAATAGATATCCATTAACTCATAAATTATACAACAAAGTCTCAAGTCTCTTAAAATAGGGTTTTATGCTCATAAGTCAATAAACTTCATAGCAATCGAATTACATAACAAATACACATCTTCAATTCAATTTAGCAGACAAACACAATCACACATTTCAGATTATATCAACTATTAATTTAACACACAATCACACAGTTTTCCAAACCTCTACTCCTTTGCTCCAAAGAGCTCACTTAGCACTTTGCTCACCAAGCATCTCCTTTCTTTTAGCGTTTTTGGTTTCTTTAGTACAACACACATTCAATTTCTAGAATCGGATAAGTGATCAATTCCAACTCAATACAGAAAAATAGAAGGAGAAGAAGAAGATTCTAATACAATCACATAGCCAAAAACACAACACAACTCAGAAATCAGTTAAGCAATCAACACATATTCGATGGACTTATGGTTGAAGAAGAAGAAGAAGGAGAAAAACAGAAATGTCCAAGAGAGTGGCCGCACAAAGAGTGCAAGGAATGAGACAAATTCTGCCTCTCAAACCTTAAATATGCATGCAGGAGCCGAGTTAGCAAAGCCAGCTCAAGACACACGGAATACGC
The DNA here is from genome assembly GCA_947683425.1 of Excoecaria cochinchinensis. NCBI lineage: Eukaryota > Viridiplantae > Streptophyta > Magnoliopsida > Malpighiales > Euphorbiaceae > Excoecaria > Excoecaria cochinchinensis. The sequence continues at coordinate 3,763,776 of CANTUQ010000028.1, read as the reverse complement.
TAACCTAAATTAAGTTAATCTAATCCCACTTAGCCTTAATTAATCCTTCCCTTAATTAATCATGCACAATTACATCTTTGTCACTTAACTTATTTATTTCATGCAATTAAGTGCTCTCTTTTGAATGCACTTAAATCTAAAATTAGGAACCCCAAATCAAGCTTTTCTAATTATGCTAATTAAGCAAAATGCTACAAGAATAGGTTTCAATTCATTACAATTTCTACTGTGGAATTGGAATGGGATTAAGCAAACACAAAGTAACTTGGTGTTCAATTTTTACTTGCTGACAGGTGTAGACACCGGGTCCTGAGGCAGCCTAGATCAAGGTTACCAATGATGATTAGATGCCTGTTCATAGATAAAAAGGTTGGAAGCAAGATTTCCTTATTAAATTTGTTTTTTAGAGATAGAAAATAAAAAATTAAAAAAAAATGAGTTTGGAAATTACATTGTTTTAGTCAAAATTGCTTTTTTTTAAAAGAAAAAAAATTCCTGTCGCTCGGCGGTGCGCATCTCGTAGCGCGCGTGCGAGCATCGCCCACTTGCACGCAGCAAGTGCGTGGGTCCGACGAGTGTCACTCGCCAGGCATGCCTATCAGTTGCCCCCTGTGTAACACCCCCTAACCACCTGTAGAGCTTTACTACGATGGCTATGGAGTGTCACAACACATCACATGCGCATAAGTTAGTATTCCATACGAAGTTTAGGATTAATAAATTTCTTTCAAAAGCGACATTCAATTATCAACTGAAAAATCCATGCACTACAATACATAACATCTTAAGTCTTATTACACTTTTCGCTTTACAAAAATACAACTTTAGTTTGCTTACACATGCTAACTATAAATACACATCTTTTACTATTACAAGATAACCTACTTATACAACGGTTTCTAATGTGTTGGCCGTTGGTGATGCAAGACTGTCTTTCAGAACGCTACCTTCAGATACCTGCATGGATAAAACATCCATGCTAAGTGATAATGCTTAGTGGGGAACAATAAAATATGGATGAACACTCACAGTGATCATCAATACTAATCACAAGCTCAAGCAACAACACACATATATATATAGGTATAATCAGTTAGAATCCACATTATTGCAATCATCAATAAATTACCCATGAGCAACTATCAACATTGTAATCATTATATAGTTCTTTACTTTGAATCCTAAATTCACATATTAATTTGCTCATTTTGTTATCTCTTATTGATTCTTTGCAACTCAAAAGATATCGCCGTTTATAGATATTACATAGCATATATATAAACACACATGACAAAGTAATTATTAGCACTTGCATAAATATATACACTATCATCAAATTATTAGCACACATTCGTTCAAGGCATGCTTTTACCAATCCCTAACAAAATCACATACTCATCAAACATAGCAATTTCACTGTCATTTCCTTGCTTGTCATAACATAACCTACCTGATACCACATACTATATCCATTATGTATTCAATTCACATTACACTAACAATTATCAACATCAATTCATATTTATATATATAGCACATATATTCCCATAAATTTATAATCACAAACCACATTACTTATGCCTTAACCTATCACATAATATACACTCACAAATTCACTAAATACACAAAGTTGATAATCAATCATTTGTTTATTAGCTATTTCCTAATTTTCCTGCACTTTTATAGTAGTGGATAACGGGTTATCACTTTGATATCCGTAGATACCTCTAAACTAGTATCCATAGGTATAGAAATATTCAATCGCATTAGTACCCGTAGGTACAAAAATATTCAATCGCATTAGTACCCGTAGGTACAGAAATATTCAATCGCATTAGTACCTGTAGGTACAGAAATATTCAATCGCATCTGGTATCCGCAAATACCTTTAAATAGAGACACACACTATCACTTGCTTTTGGGGAAACTATTCCAGGATTACCCCTAACCCAAATGGGGCCGGTTGATAGAAATCACTCGCTTTTGGCTATAGCACTTCAGACACTATAGGCATGCCTATTTATCCACGACTCGACTTGCAGGCTAGACAACTGACTTAATTATTTAAATCAGATTCACGTGTTATAAACCTTCGCAAAACTGCGTTAAGCAAACATTGGATAACTCATAACACTTTTCATTTCCGTACACATATAACTTATTATCAATCTCACATTTCATCATTCAATTCATACAAATTGTTTACACATATATATAGACATGCATAGTCACCCGATTTTCCACATTATCGGTCTCCATATAAATAAGAAATTCATAAGCTCAAAGCCTTAAATCACATTTATCATTATTATATATAATCACTCATATATCCACATGAACCAATATAACATCATTAAATACCTTGCATAATAATACATTCTAGAATCATCTATGTCATATAAATTCATGCATGATATAATAATGCTAGGCAAATGCTTCAATCACACATTCATTGAACATATCTCATTTACACATATTCACTATAAACATATAATCATACTCTTACACATCTCATTCACTTCAATCCCTAAAATATACATCATTACTTCATTAGTTTGCCATTAATCTTAATCCTTTTCATGTGTATTTTTCAAGTGATAACTATTTTTATACTCATTTATTAGTCCTAAACATGCATCGGATAGATCCCGAAATGTTTCGATGCAATATGGGTTCAATTCGGGAAGAAAAACACATAAAATAGTTAAAATAAAGGGGGGTCATGGTGGCAATGATTTTATTGTGACTACAAGGTCCAAAAATAGGCATTCTACCTTCTCTTAGCATTGGACATAGTGGCAATGAATTGGTTATCACCATGACATACAAAAATTTAACAAAATAAAACCAGAAACTCGAGACTGCTTCACTACCCTATTTTGCAAAGCCTATAACAACGTCTAAAACTCATTTTTAAACAAACATCTCTGCCTAAAAAAGTATTCCCTAGGATGTTAAGTTTCCAATGGCACAAGTTTCAGGTCATTTGGACATCTAAAACATCAAATATGATCTAAACAACTTGAACTGCTCAAATGAACCGACCAAAGTAGAGACACTTCTGTTTTGGCAACTTTTGGGACACTTAGAGCTAGAATTAGCTCAACCATATCACTGAGACATTTTTAGGTTCGGATCTTAAGTTCCAGTTACAATTTGATTCAACCAATGCGGAGTACTAAAACTCGATATATGGGCAAAAAAGTCACCAAAGGTCAAGAGAGACCTACAGAAAAAGTTACCCCTACAAGCACATTTTTCCTGCTTCGTGGATATGACCTCTAAAACCAAATTTAATGACATTTTTTACCAACATGCTCTACTAATCATTTATTCATATATGTTCTAACTTCCAATTGACACAACCTAGATAATATTTAGACTCAAATTCAAGGAGTTATGGATAAGGGAACATGACTTGTCCCAAAACCCTCCTATAGAATTCTAGTTACACTTATGAACAGTTTTGGAGACTTTAAAGTCCCCTAAAGCACAAGGCCTTCTCCACAAAAATTAAATACATAGACATTATGGATTCAACCCAATTGGTCTCACCCAATTTAGAGTTGTAGAACTCACAATATAGCATCAACAACTCACATGGGTCAAAATGGACCCCAAATTCAGTGTTACCCTACTAACTCTCTAATCATGCAAACAACCAAATTGGCAAAACACATTTCACTATACCCAATTTAACACTCCTATACACATGCATAAGCAACTCAAAACAGTTCACTTCACATTAGAGACCCGTACATTCACATCACACGGCAACTTCACAAGCTCCCTAAAATTGGGGTTTCAGTTAAATCAATTAAACTCATGGCAGTTTTCATAACTCAGCATGTTCATTTCTTCAATTCAACAAATTTTATAACAAAATTTACACATTCTAAACACATAAGCAATCTATTAACACACATAAAGCAGTTAGTTCCCAAACCTCAAACTCCTATGCTTCTAATGCTCACTTGGCATAAGGTTCTCCAACTTTCTCTTTACCCTTAACTTTGTGATAGGTGCCTAATTGATGCAGTATTTAGTGTATGTTTGTGTGACTCTAAGAAGTAAAGTATGTAAATATATGTATCTTTCATGTTATTTGTGTTAGTTTACTTGTTGTTATGTGTGTAGGGTGATTTAGGTGAAAAAGGAAGAAAAGAGCATAACTGGTGAAGAAAAGAGCACGACACGTGAACAGACCAAAAGGATATGCAAGACTAGTGAATGGGGACACGAGTCGTGAAGAAAAGGATGAAGATCAAATGAAGATGCACGACTCGTGAATGATAGCCTGACTCGTGAAGGAAGAAACATATGTGCACGAGTTGAACAGCATGAAGGAAAGCAGAGAAGCATGACTCGTGAAAGGAGAACAAGAGTCGTGAAGGGCCAGAGAGAAGCATGAGGAAGAAAAAGAAAAGAGAAGAAGAAAAGGAAGAGCAGAGCATAACTCACGCAAGTGGTTCACGACTCGAGAAAAGGGATCATGAGTCGTGAAGATGCAGAGAGAGACCGGAGAGAAGGCAAGAAGAGAAGAAAAAAGAAAAGGCAATCCGTGTTTTGTCACAAGCACGACAGAAGAGACCATTGGGCAGTTTCCTGTGAAAAGTCACCTGAAGAGTAATAATTTTCCACCAATAGTTGCAACTATTTGAGCAAAGAGACACAACTTTTAGAATTCTATAAATATGTAACTCAACTGTAATTTTAGGGATGATTATTTAGAGGTTAGATAAATGATTAGAATCTAGAATTTAACTATTATTTTTTTTTAAGTTCTGTAGTTAGTGTTTTTAATTAGAATTATGCTTTTAAGAAGAAGACTAAGGGGAAGAAAAATTTATTACAAGGGTTTGAGAAAAGTGCACAGGTCATACTATTATTTCTTCTCTATCATTAAATAATTTTTATTTAAAGAAACTTGAATCATAGTATTATTTTTTTCGATTACCATCTATGTTAGTAATCTTTGAATGCAGAATTTTCTATTAGTATATTTGCATGATCTTTATAAGTTAATGTAAGATTCGAGAGACCGCTTTAACTGAAATCTAATAGAAATTCATTATCAAGGCATAGTTTGAGAAATTGCATGTTGAGATAGTTGCTATAATAGAAATGATGTGCCCATGTGTGATAGGTGAATCATGTTTACCAACACACTGCAATAATTGAGTAAAAATCCAATAAGACCAACATACATCCTTACCTCTATGCACACAGCACATCAAGAACAATTCATGAGCAGAAACTCTATTAAACTCAGACCTATTAAAAACCAAAGAAGTGAAAATCTTATGCAAAATCCAGTATTTTAAATCTTTTATGAACATAGATTTAGCATCTCTAGATCTATAGGGTGTTTGCAAACTAGTTAAAAATGACCAAAATTCACTAGGTTTAAAGGATTTAGGTGGGTTAAATAAACCAGTTTGTGAAAACCCAAACATTCTATTTGTTATAAAATAGGTCAAAGTATGTACCTTTCCATCCAATCTAAAATCTAACTAGTGTTCATTCTCCTCATTCTTGTGCAAAGTAATGTAAAATTATAACATTAAGTCAGGATAAATATTTTCATGCATGTTTGCAAACCTCAAGAAACCACAATTGGACAACATCTCATTAATAGAATCTGACATTTCTACTTGCTCAAGAAGAGAGATAGAAAAATACTTACATTACAAAAAGGTTCTGTCATGAAGAGTAAGAAATCTGGTACCTTCATCCACTGAAAAGATAGGAAAATTGGCACCAAAGGTGGAAGATATATCTCCCTGTTCAGCCTCTAGTCTCGCTTGTTCTATTCATGAAGAGGAGGGATTCTTTTTTCTTAGCATTTTGTGTTAAAGAAAGGAATTAAAAAGAAACAGGAAAGTAAACTAAAAATGGCAGAAGCAGAATGAAGCCGAACAAGAAGAAAGGGAATCACGTGAAAACCAAAGGAAGAAGAAAGATAAAAGCGAGGGGAAAAACACGAAGAAGAATTGCTCGACTCGTGAAGTTGAACACGATGAAGGAAAGTATAAAAAGAAAAGGGAAAAGTCAAAATGATATGTGAAACTAAAGGGTCACGATTTTTACTGAGTTAGGGTTTTGAAAAAATAACTCCCCTATTTGATTTTTCTTTTGTGTTTTCCCTCTCTTTAGTTTTCCTTTTTAACTTAGGTTAATTTAAATTGAGCCAAATACAAATAAGAAAAGAGTTAAATTAGTAGAGAAAGAAAATGAAATAAAACTAATTAGAGAAAAAATTACTTACAGTGACTCTCGGTCTACCCTTCATGCTGCACGAGTTGGATGCACCTGCATGACTCATGCAAAGGCACTTACCTGCATCTACTCGTGAATGCCAGCACGAGTTGGATGTCTTGCAAAGCAACGCCTTCTCTCGCGATCGTGATACGTGTCGCGCTCACGACAAAAGCATCCTCTTCTGCAGGGAACACGAATCGGACAACTTGCATGACTCGGAGGACTTCCCATTTACTCTTTCCATCAACTTCTATCATGCTCGCGATAGAAGCATCATCTTTAGCAAATCACTCAAGTCAGATGAAAGCTCACGAATCATGTCCTTCGAGTGCGACTCGTGTTAAATTTTAAGGTTATGCATTTTGTAGCCTTTTGTCGCGATCGTGATGCACGTCGCGCTCGCGATAAAATCATCATATCTTGAAAAATGTTATTTTTCAAATTTTTCTTGTATTAATAATAAATAAAAAAATACCTAATCTTACTATTTTGACCCATGGCACAAAAATAAAACAAAGTGTGTTAGTAATAAAAAACCAAAATAAAAATTAATTAACTAACTTTCATAAAATAATTATAACAACAATAAGGACATATAGAAAGAAAATCTTATGTAGCAACCTAAATAAGAGACTAGAAAATACTAGGATTTCATGTGCTCCCTAGAATTTTCTTCCGTATTGCTTGGAAGACACCCTAGACTTCTTGATGGTAATGAACTTGCAAGTTGACCCAATTGAACCTCAAGATTATGGATGGATGAAGCATGATTTTTAGTAATTTGAACAATTTTTGCCTCAAGCTTCTTTTAGTTCTCATCTTGAGAGCTAATTTTGAAATTAATCTCCTCAATAAATATGTCAATTTTCCCTTCAAATGCTCCAAACCTATCTTGTGGTTGTTGGAAACCTACACCTCTATTTTGGTTATTGCTACTATTTCCCCATGAAAAATTTGGTTGATTACGCCAACCAGGATTATAAGTGTTTGAATAAGGGTTACCATGCCCTTGGCCTTGGATAAAGCTCACTTGTTCCACCTTATTAGTCAGTCCTAAATTTAAATTCTCACTAATATGACCATGTTGACCACACATAGTGCATCTATTTGGTGGACTTCCTAGGCTATTAACCTTAAGTGTCAAAGCCTCAACTTGGGCTTGCAAAGCTACTACAGAATCTATTGAATGTACCCCCCTGGCATTAGAAATATTAGACTCCCTCACTCTTTCAGTGGGCCACATACAATTATTCATAGACATCACTTCTAGCAACTCAAACGCAGCCTCCATAGTTTTCCTCATAAGGGAACCTCCGACTGCAGCATCAATAGTGTAACACCCCCATACCCCCGGTAAAGAATATCGGGGCACCACGCGGACTTTAACGCACACACATACATGTACCGTAGCGAAAGCATTAATATTAAAGGATAAGAATATTTTGGGCCAAACAAAAAGCTCTTATAACATATATAGAAACTGTACATAATACAAAAGCTTTATCTTTATTACATGTTCGTTTTCGGTACACATATATAAAACAGTTAACATTTACATGTCAATACTATACTTCCTATGTACATAATGATGTTACTCAAAATGTAAGAAACTCTATTACTATCTTATACAAAAAGAGATCAAAACAAAACTCCTAGTGGCCTTGACCTACAGATGTGCACCCTCAGATCCAAACCTGAAAACCTACATGGATAAACACCCATGCTAAGCGATAACGCTTAGTGGGGATAAACAGAAGCAAAAGACTTCTAGCGAAGTCACAAAACATATCACATGTGTATCAATAGTCATGTCATATATAAATAATCATATACACCATCTTGTAAGCAAATACCAACATGCTTTAACTTATTCATAATGCAGAAATCTATATATGGCCAACAACATTAGTAACATGTCATACTATAATCATATGCATTTACGAGTCTCTACTTCACCTCTTGTACACTACAAAATATACATTAGCCTAAACTTTCAACAATTGTGGATACGGGTACTTTATCTTAAATATTGATAAATAGTATTAAACTCTAGAGACCTAACTCAATGTGAATACTCTAGGTATTCGTCGTTGGACCAATTAAGGTCACTGTGGCAGCCGCACTCTGACCATTTATAAGCATGCTTATCTATCCACTACTATGACATTTCAGGCTTGACTCGATAACTCAAAATAGAATACTTAACACTGTTAGGGTCACAATTCAAAATAGTATCATGTCAATATTTACTAGTACGAACTCTATTATAGTATAAGAGAAGAATGATCAAGTATAGACTATTAGTTAAAGAGGAGACATGCAAAGCAAGATCAAAGAAAACATTTTTCAAACACATAGAACCAAGCGAAAAGAGGTTCACTGTCGCGATCACGACGAGATAACGCGCTCATGACAGAAGCCAAGTTTACTGTCGCGATCGCGATGAGATGTCGCGCTCGCGACAGAAGCTAAATTTCATAAAGACTCTATATACTATATTCAAGTACAGTACAATAATTCAAGCATTAGAAAACAATTGAGATCACATAGCATGTCATATGCAACACTTGAAAAGCATGTATATATTTAATTCTATCATTAAACTCTTATGCCATAGCATAGATTATAACTCAAGTGCACTCATCAACTTCAGAGACATTTAATTCAGATACAATCTTTATTAATCATGTTCAACAACTAAAAGCATGTACCATTTAAATTCCATGCATGAACTCTTATCTCACATCATCATATACATGCACTCATAAGTTCACACATATCTATGATGCCATTTGCTATCCTTCACACAATTGTAGATTGTTACTTTATTAGTTAAATTACCAATCTTAAACATACTCAAATGTATTTTCCCATAGATAACCACTTTATAATCATTTACGAACCCTAATCATGTATGATAAGTTAAGGGGAAAGGTAAGGGGTTGACCTATATCAACCATGGGTTCAAAATGAATAAGAAAAGTCTTAATATGGGTTGTTCTATTGCGAGGTCATGACATGTGTCGCACTCGCGACAGAAGCACGCCTCTAGTACCTTACGAGACTGCTTTTTACCCTAAATTTGCATCGCAAACACAGCCCTCTATAACTCGTTCCTAAGCAAAGTGGTCTTCATAACAATTTTTCCCTAGGATATTAGCTTTCCAAGTGGACAATTTTTAGGTTGTTTGAACATCTATAACAAAAGATATAATTTAAACAACCTATACTATTCAAATAACCCAACTCAAACAGGGATACTACGATATTAGCCAATTTTCAGGGTCTTAGAGCAAGATTTTGCTCAAGGTCATTTCTTAGACTTTTATAGGTACTGAAGTCATGGTTCTATGGTGTTAAGAATCACTCAATTCATAGGTCTATAACTATACATATGATGAAAACATCACACAAAGATCAGATGATAAATAAGCAGAATTTGCCGACTCAAACTTTATCATCAACACACACACTCAATTGATCAATTCACATACTTATAAGCATATATACACTTATCATAAGCCCGCAAGCAATCAAATTGAACATCTAATTAATAAACTCTAACAGAGTAGTTGAGCTAATTAAAGCTCCACAAGCATCTCTTTATTCAAACATGTCTCTATTCGAACATATTTCATGTAAACACATGCAAGATTAATAAGATCACACTCGATCCCTACCTTAGGCGGCTTAACTGCTTCTCCCTAATTGATTCCGAGCTTTTCCTTTCCCTTGTCCATAACTCTCATGCAAAAGAAGACCAAAACACTTAGGTTAACCCTCTTTTCACTTTAAATCAAGAACAGAAAGAAAAAGGAGGTCAGATCGGAAAATAAATCCATTTTACCTTCTTGAAGAGACCTAATCAAGCCCCTTCCACACTCTCTTGAAACCAATCCAGGAGATTCTCTTAAGGAGCAAATACAAATGAAGAAGAAAAGAAACAAAAGATGAAGAGAGGAAGAGCACGGCAAAACCAAAGAAAAGCAAAAGAATAAAGATGAGAAAAGGCTAAAACAAAAAATTGAAAGAAGAATTGCTTAGAGAGTGGCCGGTCAATGGTCATCCAAAGCCAAATACTTCCATAATTGCCAACTTACCTCATTAAAGGCCAACCAGTCTCAATTAATCCATCTTAATCCAAAAAGTCCCATGCCACATGTCACTCTATCTTGTAGACATGTGTCAATTCCCTACGACGCCACTTGTCAATCTCCTATGCCGCCATGTATCCAATATACATCAAATAATCCAACTCAATTAGGCTTCACGGGAAGCGTTTTGTCGTGCCCGCGACAGAACCCAAACACAAGCCACTCATTCATCTTCTCAAAACAATTTTCTTCTAGCAAAAATTATGACCTTAATCAAGTCGGAAACTCCTTCAATTACACTCTCTTATACATACAAACTCTTGAATTCCCGAACAAAAATTTTGAAATTCTACTAGGGCCAAATCGGGTTGTTACAAATCTCTCCCCCTTAAGAAATTTCCCCACCAATCCCTTGCATAAGCAAATCCTTAAACATATCTCTGAATCGCTATCACTTATACCATACAGCTATCAAATCGTGTACACTCCACACTTTCCTTAACGCACTGCACTCTAATCCATATACTTCTTCTAAGCATCAAGCATTGGATGTATATCCTGTCAGCTTTTCTCAATGAAACGCATGCAATGATACTTTATCACATAAAATGAGGGATGCGGATGGAATGGCTATGTAATGATTTATGTATGCAAGATGATGCAAAAATGCAATGTAGCTAGTGTAATGCACTTTTCCCATCCCCATATTTCACTATGCTTATGTTCACACGATTCAAGGAGATAGCTAACAGGAATACAGAGTGTCACCTCGAACTCTTACCAATTCACATCTGCCGCTGTCTCTTCTACGCTCTCACGCGAGTCGGACTTCATCTATACTATACACAAACGACATCTGCATTAGGCCACAAATCTAGACAAACTCTGACATTTAACCTATACTCTGCATCTTATAGACCAGAACCTCTAACCTATGCTCTGATACCACTAAATGTAACACCCCCATACCCCCGGTAAAGAATATCGGGGCGCCACATGGACTTTAACGCACACACATACATGTATCATAGCAGAAGCATTAATATTAAAGGATAAGAATATTTTGGGCCAAACAAAAGGCTCTTATAACATATATATAAACTGTACATAATACAAAAGCTTTATACTTATTACCTGTTCGTTTTCAATACACATATATAAAACAGTTAACATTTACATGTCAATACTATACTTCCTATGTAGATAATGATGTTACTCAAAATGTAAGAAACTCTATTACTATCTTATACAAAAAGTGATCAAAACAAAACTCCTAGTGGCCTTGACCGGCAGATGTGCACCCTCTGATCCAAACGTGAAAACCTACACGGATAAACACCCGTGCTAAGCGATAACGCTTAGTGAGGATAAACAAAAGCAAAAGACTTCTAGCGAAGTCACAAAACATATCACATGCGTATCAATAGTCATGTCATATATAAATAATCCTGCACACCATCTTGTAAGCAAATACAACCATACTTTAACTTATTCATAATGCAGAAATCCGTATATGGCCAACAACATTAGTAACATGTCATACTATAATCATATGCATTTACGAGTCTCTACTTCACCTCTTGTACACTACAAAATATACATTAGCCTGAACTTTCAACAATTGTGGATACAGGTACTTTATCTTAAATACTGATAAACAATATTAAACTCTAGAGACCTAACTCAAAGTGAATACTCTAGGTATTCATCATTGGACCAATTATGGTCACTGTGGCAACTGCACTCTGACCCTTTATAAGCATGCTTATCTATCCACTACTATGACATTTCAGGCTTGACTCGATAACTCAAAATAGAATGCTTAACACTGCTAGGGTCACAATTAAAAATACTATCATGTCAATATTTACTAGTACGAACTCTATTATAGTATAAGAGAAGAATGATCAAGTATAGACTATTAGTTAAAGAGGAGACATGCAAAGCAAGATCAAAGAAAACATTTTTCAAACACATAGAACCAAGCGAAAAGAGGTTCACTGTCACGATCGCAACGAGATATCATGCTCGCGACAGAAGCCAAGTTTACTGTCGCAATCGCGATGAGATGTCGTGCTCGCGACAGAAGCTAAATTACATAAAGACTCTATATACTATATTCAAGTATAGTACAGTAATTCAAGCATTAGAAAATAATTGAGATCACATAGCATGTCATATGCAACACTTGAAAAGCATGCATATATTTAATTCTATCATTAAACTCTTATGCCATAACATAGATTATAACTCAAGTGCACTCATCAACTTCAGAGGCATTAATTCAGATACAATCTTTATTAATCATGTTCAATAACTAAAAGCATGTACCATTTAAATTCCATGCATAAACTCTTATCTCACATCATCATATACATGCACTCATAAGTTCACACATATCTATGATGCCATTTGCTATCCTTCACACAATTGTACATTGTTACTTTATTAGTTAAATTACCAATCTTAAACATACTCAAATGTATTTTCCCGTAGATAACCACTTTATAATCATTTACTAACCCTAATCATGTATGATAAGTTAAGGGGAAAGGTAAGGGGTTGACCCATATCAACCATGGGCTCAAAATGAATAAGAAAAGTCTTAATATGGGTTGTTCTATCGCGAGATCGTAACATGTGTCGCGCTCGCGACAAAAGCTCGCCTCTGGTGCCTTACGAGACTACTTTTTACCCTAAACTTGTATCACAAAAACAGCCCTCTATAACTCATTTCTAGGCAAAAGTGGTCTTCATAATAAATTTTCCCTAGGATGTGAGCTTTCCAATGGAACAATTTTTAGGTCGTTTAGACATCTATAACAAAATATATGATCTAAAAAACCTATACTGTTCAAATAACCCAACTCAAACAGGGACACTACGATTTTAGCCAATTTTCAGGGTCTTAGAGCAAGATTTTGCTCAAGGTCATTTATGAGACTTTTATAGGTACTGAAGTCATGGTTCTATTTGGTCAAGAATCACTCAATTAAGAGGTCTACAACTATACCTATGACAAAAACATCACACAAAGATCAGATGATAAATGAGCAGAATTTGCCAACTCAAACTTTATCATCAACACACACACTCAATTGATCAATTCACATACTTATAAGCATATATACACTTATCATAAGCCCCGCAAGCAATCAAAATGAACATCTAATAAATATACTCTAATAGAGTATTTGAGCTAATTAAAGCTCCACAAGCATCTCTCTATTCAAACATGTCTCTATTCAAACATATTTCATGTAAACACATGCAAGATTAATAAGATCACACTCGATCCCTACCTTAGGTGGCATAACTGCTTCTCTCTAATTGATTTCGAGCTTTTCCTTTCCCTTGTCCATAACTCTCATGCAAAACCAGACAAAAACACTTAGGTTAACCCTCTTTTCACTTTAAATCAAGAACAGAAAGAAAAAGGAGGTCAGATCGAAAAATAAATCCAACTTACCTTCTTGAAGAGACCTAATCAAGCCCCTTCCACACTCTCTTGAAACCAATCCAGGAGATTCTCTTAAGGAGCAAATACAAATGAAGAAGAAATGCAATAAAAGATGAAGAGAGGAAGAGCACGGCAAAACCAAAGAAAAGCAAAAGAATAAAGATGAGAAAAGGCCAAAACAGAAAATTGAAAGAAGAATTGCTTAGAGAGTGGCCGGTCAATGGTCATCCAAAGCCAAATACTTCCATAATTGCCCACTTACCTCATTAAAGGCCAACCACTCTCAATTAATCCATCTTAATCCAAAAAGTCCCATGCCACATATCACTCTCTCTTGTAGACATGTGTTAATTCCCTACGACGCCACTTGTCAATCTCCTATGCCGCCATGTGTCCAATATACATCAAATAATCCAACTCAATTAGGCTTCACGGGAAGCATTCTGTCGCACTCCCGACAGAACCCAAACACAAGCACCTCATTCATCTTCTCAAAATAATTTTCTTCTAGCAAAACTTATAACCTTAATCAACTCGAAAACTCCTTCAATTACACTCTCTTATACATACAAACTATTGAATTCCCGAACAAAAATTCTGAAATTCTACTAGGGCCAAATCGGGTTGTTACAAATAGTCCGTCTAGTGGTATGATTCACTCCATTGTAGAAAGTCTGCATAAGTTGCTCTCTTGGAAGGTTGTGGTGAGGACACATTCTCTGCAATTCCTTAAACCACTCCCAAGCTTCATACAAAGATTCATTATCATGTAGCACAAAAGTGGTGATATCTTTTATAATTTTTGCAGTTTTGGACAGAGGAACGTATTTAGATAAAAATGCTTAGGCTAATTGGTCCCAAGTGGTAATAGATCCTCTAGTTAGGGAGTTCAACCAAGCTTTAGCCTTATCTTTCAAGGTGAAAGGGAAAAGCCTAAGCTTAATTGCATCCGCCGAAACTCCATTTATTTTAAAAGTATCACAAATTTCTGAGAAATTTGCCAAATGAGCATTGGGATCCTCATTTGCTAAACCATAAAATTGAATGCTATTTTGAATCATTTGCAAAAGAGATGGTTTTATTTCAAATTGGTTAGCATTTACCGTAGGCCTTACCACACCTTGTTGAGCACCACTCAATACAGGTGTAGCGAAATCCATCAATCTTGGTGGATTTTCCTCTTCAGCAATGATAAGTCTCTTATTCTTATTCTTCTTCTTGAGAACTCCTTGTACTAGGCATAGACTTGAACTACCAAATCCTATAAAAACAACACAAAACAACACTAATTAAGTATTGTAATCCAAAATCATAAATCAAGATTCATAATGGCAATAATTAATCATTCATTCCCCGGCAACGGCGCCAAAAACTTGTTAGCATATTTCTACATGCTAATTCAGCAAGTATATGTTGTACCAATTATAGAACAAAAGATGTCGATCCCACGAGGAATGTGATTAATATTGCACACTATTACTACTCAATTTTAATTTTGTTTACAATGATCATTAAATTGTAATTTGATTCTAAAATACTTTATCATGCAAATTAATTTAACCTAGTTATTGATAATCAAAGAAGACAATATATGTAATAAAGAATTAATAATTATGAAACTGGATTCCATCATTATAATATAAATTTAATCTCTTAAGTAAGCCAAGTTGGAATATAGTTCTAATCCACTCTCTCAAAATGAATTAGAATGCCTAAAACATGCAATTAAAATTCTAACTCACAATTCTCATTAATGAATTAGAGGGTTCCAATTACATATTCTAAGAAAAATCACCAACCTATAGCAACTATCTCTACATGCGATTTCTCAAACTATGCCTTGATAATGAATTTCTATTAGATTTCAGTTAAAGCTGTCTCTCGAATCTTACTTTAACTTATAAAGATCATGCAAATATACTAGTAGGGAATTCTGCATTCAAAGATTACTAGCATAGATGGTAATAGAAAAGAACAATAGTATGATCCAAGTTTCATTAAATAAAAATCATTTAATGACGGAGAAGAAATAATAGATAAGAGTAATGAGAAAGATGACTTCTGCACTTTTTTGAAACACTTGTAATAAATTTTTCTTCCCCTTAATCTTATTCTTCATAGCATAATTCTAATTAAAAACTTTAACTACAGAACTTACAAAACATAAAATAATAGTTAAAATTCTAGATTCTAACCTCTAAATAATAATCCCTAAAATTACAGTTGAGTTACATATTTATAGAGTTCTAAAAGTTGTGTCTCTTTGCTCAAATAGTTGCAACTATTGGTGGAAAATTATGACTCTTCGGGTGACTTTTCACAGGAAACTGCCCAACGGTCACTTCTGTCGTGCTCGCGACAGAACACGGATTGCCTTTTCTTTCTTTTTCTCTTCTTGCCTTCTCTCTGGTCTCTCTCTGCACTTCACAACTCATGATCCCTTTTCACGAGTCGTGAACCACTTGCGTGAGTCGTGCTCTAGCTCATGTCTCGTGCTCTGCTCTTCCTTTTCTTCTTCTCTTTTCTTTTTCTTCCACTTGCTTCTCTCTGGCCCTTCATGACTCGTGTTCTCCTTTCACGAGTCCTACTCCTTTGCTTTCCTTCATGTTGTTCAACTTGTGCACATATGTTTCTTCCTTCATGAGTTAGGATATCATTCATGCATCTTCATTTTATCTTCACCCTTTTCTTCACGACTCATGTCCCCATTCACTAGTCTTGCATATCCTCTTTGTCTGTTCACGTGTCGTGCTCTTTTCTTCACTAGTTATGCTCTTTTCTTCCTTTTTCACCTAAATCACTCTACACACATAACAACAAGTAAACATACACAAATAACATGAAAGATACATATATTTACATACTTTACTTCTTAAATTCACACAAAACATACACTAAATACTGCATCAATTAGGCACCTATCACTTTGCTGGATTTTACCACTAAAAACATGATCCAATTTCAAAAATTGGAAGCAAAGGGATCAATACCAATTCAATCTCAATTTTAGAAGTAAGGAGTAGAAGAAGATAAAGAACTAGAATTGCTTACCTTGTGAAACGAAGAACACAACTCAACCGAGGACTCTCAACCATACAATCAAACTTAATAGACTAGAAATGAAGATAAACCAAAAAAGAAGAAAATGAAGAACAAGAATACAAATGAAGATGAAAGGCTAAAGAAGAACCAACCAAAGAAGCTCAAAATGAACCAATTCTGCCTTCAAAGATCACTTATACTGCATATGATGAGTGCATTGGCACAGCCATCACATGACACCTAAAATCCACCCACTCTAAATTAGATTAAATTAATACCAATTAATGCAAATTAATCCCACTTAAACTTGATCATGCACATCTACATAATGGTCACTTAAACTTATTTATTTTATTCAATCAAATCCTCAATTCAATTACTCTTGCTTATTTATTTTATTCAATCAAATCCTCATTCAATTACTCTTTGGTCCAAAATTAGAAATTACAATTCCATCTCATCTAATTACCCTATTTAAGCCAAAATACTACTAGGGTAGATTTTGGGTCATTGCACCTTGTCCACCGAAAAAGCCATTTTTTACCTTTCTTTGGGATTTTTTCCCCAAAATTAATTTTTTATCCCATTTTTCAAGGATTTTCGTGATTTTTTCAATTTATAAAATATAAATAAGGAATAATATGATTTAAATTTATTTTATTTCCTTAATTAATTAGTTTTTACAAAAAAAATCATATAAATATAAAAATTTAGAAAGATAGGGGGGATTTTTTAGGTAAAATTTTAATTTTTTCTCTTCTCTTCTCCTTGAAGAGGATTCTCTCTACATTTTATTGGGTTTTTTTCTCCAAATAAATTTTTTAAGATTAAAAATCCAATTCTTATCAATAATTTTTCTTGAGACAAAAATATAATTTTTTGTTCGTTACAATATTTTTAATTTTCTTTAATCAATAATTTTTCTTAAAAAAAAAGAAAAATAATTCTTTGTTCTTGAGAATTATTTATTTTTCTTTAATCAATAATCGCTCTTGGGACAAAGAAATTAATTATTTGTTCTTGAGAATTTTTATTTTCTTTTATTATTTATTTTTAAGCAAATTTTCTTTCATTGAATAAAATTCAAATTTTATTATTTTTAATTCTAATTTTACGGATCAAAGCAAGTAAATTTGTCATATTTTTCTCTCAATCGAATTCGAATTTTGAGGATAAATATTCTGGACTCAATCTTTTTTTATTTTATTTATTTTTTATTCAAATTTAATTAGTCACCATGTACATATTTAGATCTATTGTATAATTTTTTTATTTTATGTTGTCTTATTCATAGATTTAACATTCTTTAACAATTTTTTATTATTTTTTATTTATTGGATTGTTCATTTTTTTCTTTATTATTATTATTATTATTATTATTTTTATTATTATTATTATTATTATTATTATTATTATTATTATTATTATTATTATTATTATTATTTGTGTTTTTATTTTTATTTATTCTATTAATATCTTAATTTATTTGTTTCGTCATTTCATTTAATTCATTTGTCATTTTTGATGTCATCTTATTTTATTTTATGTGTTTAATTGATATTCCTGATTTAATCACTAACATTAATTTTATTTGTATTTTTTTTTATTCCAATATCTATTTTCCTTGCTTTGGCATTCTCGCGAGCAAATAGAGAGATCCAGGTGACTCGTTTGGCTTTAAATTATTATTTTTATTATTTTCTTTATTTTGGCTTTTTATTTATTTTGTTAATGTAATTTGTAATAAAATTATTTATTTTGTGCATGCTAAAAAAAAATCACAAAAATATTTATATTAATTAATTTGGAATTTTTTCTAATAAAAATGGGACCAATGTCCTAATTTTCCATCCAAATAAACCGTCACCTTTAACACTTTTTCTCTTAAGTATGCATGCGAAGACCAATGTACTCATCCTAAATAAATACCAAATTTTATGTATGATTTACATTTCATTTATAGTGGGATTGTATTCCGCCCCTAATTGTATTGTAATTTATTGTATTTTCATTTACTTTATTTTGAATTTACTTTATTTACCGCTTCCACTATGTGATTGATCTGCATTTTAATTACTGCATTTAAGCGAATGAGAAACGGGTTGAAATTTTAATCGCAAAACTCAATTATAATTTAATCAAGATATGAATAAATGGGAAGTCTCGGACCTTCTTTGGTATTAAGCTCAACGAGGTTGGACGAACCATCCTAATGTTCTATTAGGATGGGAACTCCAAAATATGTCTTGCTGCTCAAGATAGATCGATGTATATCATCTTAGGTTCAATGAGGTTAGATGAACAATCTCAATGTACTATTGGCATGGGAAATCCAAAATACTCTTTGTTGCCCAAAATAGATGCATGTGCTTGTCTCAGGCTGACCGAGATTAGATGAGCTTTCCTAATATTTTATTGGGTGGCAACTCCAAAACACCTCATTGTTGTCCAAAATAAACGCCCTTGTAATACTTACAAGTTATATGAACCTCTCTCGAATACCCTAAAAGCGAGTTTTCGGGGCCTCCGGGGTTCAGCGCACATCACAGTGCACTGGGGACCATTGAGATTTCGCTTCGAAAGATCTTGGTTAAAACATATAATTAAGTTTTCATTTAAAAATTTCGTCCCTTTTCAAAAATTGCATTGCATTTCATTATAGCCTTAGATCTATGCTAGTTTACACCCTCTTTTAGCCTCGGTCCGTTTCTAAAGCACGACCCTCCGTTCACTCAATATGGGGAAGTGTTAAGACTAATCACCAGCCCAAGTCTAATACCATTTGGTATATCAAATGATGACCAAACTGGTTACTATGCTCACGACGATCTAGACCCCGTTGGTAGGTATCATGCTTGGGTAGACCTAAAATATCATCACCCTGACTAAAGCCCATGTAATGGAAATAGATACTTCCCCTAGGTGGTATAAACCTTAAAACCATGCTTTCTATGTGGATCATTATGTATTGGATAGACCAAAATAAATTGCATGGTCATATAATCAAAAGGCTTTTGTAACACCCTTATACCCGCAAATGGTACGAATATCGGATGTCACCACACTATACTGTAATGCACTTATCAGATTCGGTGATTTTTTTTTTTGCTACAATCACAAACCTACATATACAATAATATAACAATTACACTAACACTATAATTCCCATTCCGACCTTAGTACTTTGAGCCTTGTGCGTGTGTGTTCAAATTTGGCATGTGTTATTTTTGTGTATATGCATGGTTTAAATTTTTGTGTTATGCCTTTATGGGGTTTTGCTCAGGTGTGAGAGTGTGTAGGGGATTAGTGTGTATGTAAGTGAGGTTTGGTTTCGGTGTATGTGAGAGGATGGGTTTTGGGTGTGTCTTAGGGCAGTCTTCCAATAGGGGGCTGCCATGTGGCAAGTGGGGGGAGTATATATTGTGGAGAGAGGAGAGAGAATCAACTTTTTCCTTCTCTTTTTCCCGTTTCCTCCTTTTCTTTCCCGTTCTTCCTCTTCCTCTTCCTTACTTCTTTACTTTCTTGTAATCTTTCTTCTCTAGCTACAATTTTGGGTGAGTTTTGGTTAATCCTAAGTTGATCTAGGTGAGTAATAGCTTATTATTCTTCCCCATCCTCTTATTTCCTTCTAATTTAGTTAATTTTAGTATTTGGGTATTTTTGGGATTTGAGTTTAAAGCTTGTGTAATGGATGTTTTTGCTCAGAGATCCCTCCTAGAGAGCCGAAAGGCAAGGAAATAGCAAGTGGCAGCGAACCCTGTGATTAGAATTCAAGAACTTGAGGTTTGGGAATGTTTATGGTTTTGATGTGTTTTTGTGTGATTTTGTATTTTGTGGTTATTGTTGAATTGATGGGGTATATTGTGGGTATTTGTATTTAATTGATATGGGTATTGATTATTTTGAGTTATAATGCATAATTTGTGAAGAATTGAACTATATTATGAGTTTGTATAAGATTCTATGAGAAATTACTGGTTTAGTAAATTCTGGATTTTTGATCTTGTAAATTGTGTGATTTGATGATGATAACTGGATTATAAGTTGGGTTTTAGGTTGTTTAAGATGTTGTGAATGATCTAATTATGTGGGGTCGTGTTTTGAAGTCAATGGGTTGTTTGGGTGAATTATGGAAGTGAAATTCTGCAGGTTTTTCGCGTAAGGGCTGGAAATCATGTCCCAGTCGTTAGCGGGACACTTTCGCGAGGTCGTGATAAAGTTTAGTGATTTTAGCCTTCGTTCGCACCGAACGACCACAGCGAGAGCTCTCTGTCGCGAGCGTGACAAAGCACTCGACTGTCGTGCTATTTTGGACACTCTCCTGTAGTGAGCGCAACAACTTTTGCTGGCCGCTCATTATCGCAAGCGCGATGACCATCGCGTGCATAACAGTGAGACAAGTTCCTGTCCCCACACGAGCGCGAGGACTGTCGCGATCGCGACCTGGGGTAAATCTTCGCCTCTATCGCGAGCGCGACACTTCTGGCTTGAAAAATTTAGTTTCTTTTTATGCTTTCAATGTTTAATTTTCATTCTTGTGATGCTTTTATAATTATACATGGACAATTGTATGACTTATATGAATGTAAATTGAATTAATTATTGTGACGCGCGCCATGAACCAGCAAGGCCCTCTTCGGGAATCCGCTTTTAGGATTCGAGGGATAGGTTCGCGTCTTTTCCGATTTTAGGTGTTATGAGATATTTTCGGCACTTCCTTTTACAATAGAACATTGAAAAGGACCATCCATCGCCATAACACCTTTAGGCACTTTTGAGGTATTTTGGAGTCGCCACCCAATTTACAAGAAATTGGGAAAGTTTAACCTCTTATCGGTCTAAACCAGAGATGGTGTCCGGAACTTCACACTTATTGGTGCCTTGGTTAATTATAAATGGGTTTTTGAATTACAAAATTTCATTTTTCATCTCACGCGATTAATGCATTAAATTTAAAGCGCACATCATTCACATATGTAAAGCGGTAAATAAAATTTAAAATAAAGACAAAATAAATTACAACAAAACTAGAGGCGGAATACAACCCCATCGTAAATAAAATATAAATCATACATAAAACGGGGTATTTATTAATGTTGAGGACGTTGGTCCTCTCATGCACAATTAAAGAAAATCATTTTAAAGTGACAATTTATTTTGGATGAAAAAACTAGGACCTTGGTCCCATTTTATTAGAAAACCCAAGTTTATTTGTAAAAATATTTTTGTGTGATTTTTGATTAAGCGTGCAAAAATAAATGGTTTAATTAATTATTACATGCCAAATAACTCAATAAAACAAACAAAGGAAAAATAACAAGTACAATGAAAAATAACAACTCCTTGGATCTCCTCCTTCATTCGCACGGGCGCTCAAACAGGGGAACGCAAGCATTTGACACCGACAACAAATACAAACAAACTTAATCTTAGTAATCGAAACAAGAAATTCAATTAAAGCAAATAATAATAAATAAATTAAATGAAGCATGCATATTAGGTGATAAATAAGTTTAAATGACATATTTAAATGAATTAACACATTAGTAGATCAACATATAAAATATAAAGTAATAATAATAATAATAATAATAATAATAATAATAATAATAATAATAATAATAATAATAATAATAATAATAATAATAATAATAACAACATAACACAAAATACTAATAATAAACAAACATAACAATTAATTAACAATAACCATATAATAACAATAATAATAATAATAATAATAATAATAATAATAATAAAACAGAAATTAAATAAATAATAATAATAATAATAATAATAATAATAGTAATAATAATAAAACAGAAAATAAATAAATAATAATAATAATAATAATAAAAATAATAATAATAATAATAAATAGAAATTAAATAAACATATAATAATAATAATAATAATAATAATAATAATAATAATAATAATAATAAACATAAATTAAATAAACATATAATAATAATAATAATAATAATAATAATAATAAAAACAGAAATTAAATAATAATATTAATAATATTAATAAACAGAAATTTAATAATAATAATAATAATAATAATAATAATAATAATAAAAGCAGAAATTAAGTAAATAAGTAAATAAATAAATAAATAAATATATATATATATATATATATATATATATATATATATATAAAATATAAAATATAAGGAAAATAGGGGGCTTACCGGATTTAGGTCGCCGGAGTGTCGCCTGAGCAAGGGTGGCCGTCACCTCCACCACCGGCAGATAGATCGCCTCACGCCGAGCTCGCCGGAGCTGGTCACGCGCCGATCGGAGGTCTGCCGTCGCCGGAAAACGCGATAAAGCGTTGCGGGCTTCTCCTCGCCGATCTCCCCCACGCGCCGTCTGCCGAAGTCCGATGGAGGAACGGCTGGTGCGAGGGGCTTCGTCCGGATGGTTCTTCCGGTGGGGCGCGTGCCACCGTGTACGGCGGCGGTTGGCCGGCGGAGGCCTCGCCTCCTCCCTCTCTCTTTTTCCCTTTTTTCTTCTTTTCCGGCGTCGCTTGGTCTGTGGCTTGTTCCTCTCTTCTTCTTTCTAATTCTATTCTTTAATTTTCCTTCTCTTCTTTGATTTCTTTCTCCCTTACCTTACTTTATTTCTTTGTTTCTCTTTTGATGTCCCTTGATTTGGTCCTCTTTGCCTTGCTCAATCTTGCTCTCTCTTTATTTTTCTTTTCTTTTTCTTTCTTTTGATCTCCCGACTCCTCTTGCTCTCTGTCTCTTTCTATTATCTTTTCTTTTTTTGTTCCAGCCGAATGAGAGAGCTCTCCTTCTATTTTCTATTTCTTTCTTTTTCTTGATCTGCCGACTGAGAGAGCCCCCTTGCTCTTTGCTCATTCTTTTCCCTTTATACCCTAAAATTAGGGCTAATGGGCACAATGGTCATTTCCTCCACTCAATTATTTCCCTCCTTTTCCTTAAATTAATTTAACTTAATTCAAATAACACATACATTAATTAATTATACATATTAATTAAACTTTCTATTAATTAAACATTACACTAATTAATCCATTTAAATTATCATACATATATTTATTTTATCTAATTAATTACACACTTTAACTTTAATTTTACATGCATTTTAATTAACACGATAATATTAACCACTTAATTAACTAACAACATCAACTAATTAATTACCTAATTTCACACACACATATTTATATTTATATTTTTTATTTTTTATTTTTTATTTATATTTTTTTTTATTTTTTTCGGAGGGAATAATCAAGGATCAAAAATCACCATTTTCATTTTATGCCGAACTCGGGACCCGGTGTCTACAGTTGCCCCCAATTTTGGAGAAGCTAGTGCGTAGACACCTAGGTGAGCCAAAATTCAAAGAGAAAGAGAGAAGGGATTACATACCTGTGGCGGAGACCCTGTCTTCTTGCCGGGAGTTGGATAAAGAGATGCCTCCTCAGAGGGCTTCAGGATTTACCTCCTCAGAGGACTTTGAGATTTGCCTCCTCAAATGGCTTTGGGATTTTCGCCTCCTCAGAGGATTTAAGACGTAATACTTCGAAAAGACTGAGAATGCCTTTAAAGAAGGACTTAAGGATAATGCTCCGAAGAGACTGAGAATGCCTTTAAAGAAGGACTTACAGATAATGCTCCGAAGAGACTGAGAATGCCTTTAAAGAAGGACTTAAAGAGAATGCCTTTAAAGAAGGACTTAAAGAGAATGCCTTTAAATGAGAATGCCTTTAAAGAGAATGCCTTTAAAGAAGGACTTAAAGAGAATGCCTTTAAAGAAGGACTTACAGATAATGCTCCGACTGAGAATGCCTTTAAAGAAGGACTTACAGATAATGCTCCGAAGAGACTGAGAATGCCTTTAACGAAGGACTTAAGGATAATGCTCCGAAGAGACTGAGAATGCCTTTAACGAAGGACTTACAGATAATGCTCCGAAGAGACTGAGAATGCCTTTAAAGAAGGACTTAAAGATAATGCTCCGAAGAGACTGAGAATGCCTTTAACGAAGGACTTACATATAATGCTCCGAAGAGACTGAGAATGCCTTTAAAGAAGGACTTAAAGATAATGCTCCGAGGAGACTGAGAATGCCTTTAAAGAAGGACTTAGATAATGCTCCGAAGAGACTGAGAATGCCTTTAAAGAAGGACTTAAAGATAATGCTCCGAAGAGACTGAGAATGCCTTTAAAGAAGGACTTAAGGATAATGCTCCGAAGAGACTGAGAATGCCTTTAAAGAAGGACTTAGATAATGCTCCGAAGAGACTGAGAATGCCTTTAAAGAAGGACTTAGATAATGCTCCGAAGAGACTGAGAATGCCTTTAAAGAAGGACTTAAAGATAATGCTCCGAAGAGACTGAGAATGCCTTTAAAGAAGGACTTAAGGATAATGCTCCGAAGAGACTGAGAATGCCTTTAACGAAGGACTTAAGGATAATGCTCCGAAGAGACTGAGAATGCCTTTAACGAAGGACTTACAGATAATGCTCCAAAGAGACTGAGAATGCCTTTAAAGAAGGACTTAAAGATAATGCTCCGAAGAGACTGAGAATGCCTTTAACGAAGGACTTACAGATAATGCTCCGAAGAGACTGAGAATGCCTTTAAAGAAGGACTTAAAGATAATGCTCCGAGGAGACTGAGAATGCCTTTAAAGAAGGACTTAGATAATGCTCCGAAGAGACTGAGAATGCCTTTAAAGAAGGACTTAAAGATAATGCTCCGAAGAGACTGAGAATGCCTTTAAAGAAGGACTTAAGGATAATGCTCCGAAGAGACTGAGAATGCCTTTAAAGAAGGACTTAGATAATGCTCCGAAGAGACTGAGAATGCCTTTAAAGAAGGACTTAGATAATGCTCCGAAGAGACTGAGAATGCCTTTAAAGAAGGACTTAAAGATAATGCTCCGAAGAGACTGAGAATGCCTTTAAAGAAGGACTTAAGGATAATGCTCCGAAGAGACTGAGAATGCCTTTAACGAAGGACTTAAGGATAATGCTCCGAAGAGACTGAGAATGCCTTTAACGAAGGACTTAAGGATAATTAATTTGCCTTTAAAGAAGGACTTAAGGATAATGCTCCGAAGAGACTGAGAATGCCTTTAAAGAAGGACCTAAGTAGAATATTTTGAAGATATCGATGATGCCTGTTGGATAAGGACTTAGAGATAATGCTCCGAAGAGACTGGGAATGCCTTTTGAGCAAGGACTTGAAGATAATGTTTTTGAAGAGACTGTGGGTGCCTGTTGGACAAGGACTTAGAGGTAATGCTCCGAAGAGACTGGGAATGCCTTTTGAGCAAGGACTTACAGATAATGCTGAATGCCTTTAAAGAAGGACTTACAGATAATGCTCCGAAGAGGCTGGGAATGCCTTTAAAGAAGGACTTAAGGATAACGCTCCGAAGAGACTGAGAATGCCTTTAAAGAAGGACTTAAGGATAAATTTTTGAGGAGACTGGGGGTGCTTGTGAGATGAGCATGCTTTAGCTACAATCTCGATTTGGTGAAGTGTGGCATTCTCTAGCCATGAGATGCAGCATGCTTTGGCTACAAGCTCGATTTGATGAAGTGCGGCATTCTCTGGCCACAGCTTCGATTGGAGAGATGCAGCATGCTTTGGCTACAAGCTCGATTTGGTGAAGTGCGGCACTCTCTGACCACAGCTTCGATTGGTGAGATGCAGCATGCTTTGGCTACAATCTCGATCTATGAGATGCAGTGTTCTCCAACTGCAGTCCAGGTTGCTATCTGCTCTATCGCTGATGTTTTTCTTGAACTTTTTTTTTTTTTTTTGCAAAAAAAAGGAAAACGCAAATTCATAGGGTAAATTATAAAAGAAATACGTACCTGTGGCGGTTTTGATCGAGAGGCTTTGATGCTTATTGGGAGGCTTTGATCGAGAGGCTTTGATGCTCACTAATTGCCCCCCGGCACCGCGTGGATAGGCTTGCTTTTCTAGGTAGTGTCTGACAACGTTGAGCTGGACCCATCATTTGGATCACCTGCTTGCCCCCGGTATGGCATGCATGAATAGGCTTGCTTTCCTGCTCAGAGGACTTAAAGGGAGTTATCACTCTACGGTTTACACGATTTCAGCCTTGTGCAGGCTTCATCTTAAATTTGTCCTGCCGAAGCTATCTCTTGGTTTGGCCTTTTCCTGCAAAGCTATGTATACAGGAATATACCAGAGACTGTATGCATGCGTAAAATGCTGTATGCAGATACGAGATGTATGCAAAAATGGATAGACCACGTCCTAGGTGGTTAGGGGTCCGTTCAGGACACGGCTTGGCATTGTCTGATGCCCCCAAGGATCTAGAAAAGCATCGTCTTCAATTTTTGGATTCTGGTCCATAATCTTTCTAAAGAGAACTGACCCGTGCACATCTTTGCCCTCTGGTCAATGAGCATTTTGCCCCCAAAACTTCAATTTGCGTCCTGAACCTCATACCTAAAGGGAAGTTATTCAAAGTAATGCTGCCTTATCGCTCCAAGTGTCGGGAGTCATTAATTAAAGATAGTGCGTCCCTTGTGGATTTTCACACTAGCTTTTCTCAGCGGGAAATGCGTCCTTTCTTGGATTTTCACATAACCCTGTGCCTTATTTTTTGCCTGGAATGGACCCAACCCAATCCAGCGGCTTTTATTTATTTCATTTTTTGTAGGGCAGACTGCCTGTCCCCAGGTTTTCACCCTGCCCTTTGGCCTAACTTTTGCTTAGAGCGCCAGTCACAGTTTTCATCTCTAACGGTTTTTTTTTTTTTTTTTTTTTTTTTTTTGCGAGAGAAGTTGGAGTTGTTGCGAAAGGTCTTTCGGGTATGATTGGCATGTGCTTATGTCTCAGATATTGGTTGTATGAGCTTGTAGGATTGGCTTCACAGTAGGTAGCAAGATGAGTTAGCTGAAGCGCCTGAGCAGCGAGAATGATAGAGGGTAGATGATAACAATGTGCTAGTTTTATATCGGGCTCAGACAACTTTGAGTGTGCAAGATGAACTGCCCTGGTTATACCAATACATCTTTGCATAAATGCATATATTTCAATCTAATTTCATAACACATGATCACTATTTGGCATTAACTCGAAAAATATGAGACCTCATCTAATCTCGGGATAGATCTTGAGAGCATCAAACTCCTGTTATCAATCAGCCCTCGCGGGTTTTCTTGATTGAATATTTTCTCTCTTTTTTTTATTTTTTTTTATTTTTTATTTATTTTTTATTTTTTTTTTAGCCTCTGCCATGGACCCTCCTTCAGTTTGTCAGTATTAGTTGAATTTGCTTTCATCTTTATCAGCCGGGGGGACTGCTGCTTCTGAGAGTGGCTCCTCTTGGTATCGAAGTCTTGGTCTTAGCCCTTGTGCAGACTAGTTGAGGTGATGGGTTCCTTATTTGGGGCTTGAATATGAAGTTTCACGTCCGGCCTTTATTGGCTTTGGCGGTTCGAACCCTGGGGTGGCCTTTCAATGGTTGGGATAGGGTGACAAATCGGGCTTGGATGATCTGGGATACTTTATCGGTTTTGGTGGTTTAAATCCTGGAATGGCCTTCCAACGGTAGGGGCTGGATGGATGGTTTGTGAATTAGCCTTTTAGGTCCTTTTCAAATTTCTTTTGGGCTTTCCCAACAAACCACTCCTTATCATCAATTTTTTTTTCATTAAGCACATCAACAGCTCTAGCAGCATCATCTGCATTCTCAAAGTTGACAAATCCAAATAAGATTTGAACAAAACTCGCCCCCAAATAGCATTCCCTTGCAAACTTCGTTCCAGTCATGAAGTTACACATACGTGCACTTTTCATCTTAACCACTGGGACCGTTGTGATTCAATCTAGTCAAGTATTGGGTTTTAGCAAGAAACTTGGCGATAAGGGTTCTGGATGGTCAAGGGTCAATCATAATCAATTTTGAGGGTGCACTTTTTCAAAGGGGGTCAGGAGGAAAGAGGTCATAGGGTTTGGTTCTGATGGGTCATATATTTCTCATGGGGGTCCTGAGTCTTATTTGTCCAACTTTTGATGTAGATTTCGGGGTTTGATCTTATTTGGTAGCGCCATATGCAACTTATATGTTGTGGATACAAAGAAATGGTTTTCAAAATTCGGTTCGTCGTCATGTTGGCACGTGAAAGTAGTACTGATCTCAAGAACGTCCTTGTCAATTTTCAGCATGTCACACCAGGTCCAGGCAGAGGCCCTTCCTTTTTTATTTATTTTTTTTTTTTTATTTTTTTTTTTATCTCTCAAAATTATCCTCTCCTCAAGAGTTATATCAGATGCTATCAAGATTTTGTTTGGATTCCCCAAAGTTCCGAGACTAGATGGAGCCGTATTAATTGAATTAGTGTCAAAATGAATGCATCATGACCATGTGAAATGAAATTATTAGGAATACCATACAAATAAGCAAACTTGTTCAATTTTATTGAAAATAACCAAACTGTCATAAGGAGTTCTTGAAGCAAAATGAACCAAATGTCTAAAAACATAATCTTCTTCCCCACTCTCCCGATGAGTGTCAGCGACCTATTCATATCCATGTAGTTCTCGCAAAATATGCCACTATGCTGGACCAGACCCGATCACATATCTGGTAGAGGGACTGTATTGTAGGCTGGCTCTTTCTTCTTCTCCCTCCTTTCGGGGTCAGTAATCTGCTTACTGTCAATTAGATCCTGGATATGATGCCTCAGTCTTGCACAGTTGTCTGTCAGATGCCCGGTGTGCTGGTGGAATTCACAATATTCATTATCTCTATGCCCCGGCTGTCCTTGGGTTCTGGCTGGCTTAGCGGGCAGTGGCTGCAACATCCCTATTTTCACTAGCTTCTTGAAAACCCATGATAGAGATCTACCCAAATTAGAATAATGCCTTTGATTCATTCTCACAACTGGTACTCTCGTCTTCTTAGCATTGCCCTTATTGACGTTGTGGATACTTAGGTTTGCACTTTTTGGGGCATGCATACTCGCCGGATCTCCATCCTTTTCCAGCATAATGCCACATTCCAAAGTAGGCCTCTTACCACCCCTCTGTCCAACTGGTGAATCAAGTGGCTTCCTGCCTCCGGACTTGGAAGTACAAGGAGATGTTGCTGTAGTCAATGCATAGGCCTTCTCAACAGTAGCCATCATTTGAGATTGGAGAACTAGCGCCATGGCATCCATCCTTTCCTTAACTGCGGCCCATAACCTCTTTTCAAGTTCCTCGAGCCTTTTGTCCACCTCCCGGGCAATTAAGGCACAAGTCTCTTCAGTCCGTGAAGAATTGGCCTCTCTTAGTACTTGGTCAAATCCCTCTCCTTTATCTTCTCCAACTTCTTCTTCGCTTTCGCTAGTGGACCAACAATCTATCATTGCTACGAGAACCCTCCTTTCGTCTATCTCAGGGTGAGCAACAGTGGCACTCTCATTTCTAAACAAGTCTTGCAGTACGTACCATTCAGGTAAGCCTGACCCAACCATGGCAATACAGGTTGACTTCTTATCCTCCTTTTGCTCAGGATTAGTGGTTTGTTTACTGTCGATCAAGTCTTGAATCCGATCCCTTAAAGGACGACAATAGTCTGTTCTATGCCCTGTGTACTGGTGATATGCACAATACCAGTCGGTTCTATGCTCGGGCTTTCCTTGACTTGGGGCAGGCCCAGCTGGCAAGGGTTGTAACTTCCCTTCCTTGATGAGACGAGTGAAATGCCAAGATAATGGTCTGCCCAAGATAGTGAGGTGTTTAGGAGCTGTTCCCGTGGCTGAGACTTCTGCTACCTTAGTATTGCCCCCATTACTGCTGCCATCTCCCTTACTTTTGCCCAAGGCTAGATTTGTAGATTTAGTTATATTGTCCAAATGCTCTGCCTCAACTTCAATGGCTATATCCTTTAAGGATTCCCAGTCCTTTAGCCCTTTCATCTTTAACCCATCTTTTAAATATGGACTAGCATTCCTGATGAATATCCTGATCTGGTCCGGAGTATCCGGTTTCTTCTTCATCTCCATTACTCGTTTCCTCCATCGGGTTAGGTACTCATGGAATGACTCGTCTGCCTTTTGGTACAGTAGCTCCAAATCTTTTAGAGTAACCTCCATCCTTGTACAACAGTCATACTGCCTCAGAAACTCTTCAGTCAATAAGTCCCAATCTTCTTTGGATCTTTTGTCTAACCCATGATACCAGTCCACTGCAGGGCCTGTCAAGCTCAGACAAAAATATTCAATCTTTTGCCTCTTTGTTAAGGTAGTGCCCTTCATTACCAATGAATACTGCTTCACATGTGTAGTGGGATCAGAAGTGCCATCGAATTTGGGAATATCAGGAATCTTAAAGTTCTGAGGTATCAAGTCTTCACTATCTAGCTCTCGGTCTTCAGGATTCATCCTTCCATCCACTTTCAACATCTTGGTCATAGCTTTAAACCTCTCTTCCATTTTTCTCCATATCTCATCCTCTAACTTAGGCGACTCCTCCTTTACTACCATCTGCTCTTCTTGCTCTTCCCATAAGTCACTCTCAGATTTGGGGTCTTCTTTGTGTTCAACAAGCATTGGCGCTCCTGGCTCAACCATGGGTGGATTAACTGCCACTGGGGGATCCTCTCTAGTAGCCCTTTGTTCATCTTGCCCCCAAGTCGGAGCGGTATCCTGTCGTCCCTTTGGTGGGGCTAAGGAAGTGGCAAGGTTGCCTATCATCATCATCATTCTAGCCTCAAACTCCTCCATCCTCTTCCCCACTTCTTCGGCAATCAATGCACGGGTAGCTTCGAACTCTCTAGAAGGATCAGCCATACTGGATGTTATTGAAGATGAAGTCTTGCTACTTTCTGAATCTGGCTCCAGAACTATTGCCCCTTTAAATAACTCAGAGATTAGGACTTCCTGATCAGCTGTCCACTAGTATCCCTAGACCACCCGGACGAATCTATGATGGCTGCATAACTCACTTTGTTAGGATGATGCATGAGTGATATATATACAATGTATGATCGTAAATTATGCAGGTGGTCCTAGATGAGAGAAAGATCAATAAATTACAGTGACATAATGTGATGCATGTAAAATGATATGAAGACAAAAGGATATTCACACACAAAATGAAATGCATTTTTTTTTATTTTTTCATCATTTTTTTTAATTTTTTTTTAATAATTTTTTTTTTCATTTTTAATTTTATCATAAAAACATGCATGAATGACGTATACAATGAATGGTCGTGTGTTATGCAACATAGACACACACATGCAAGCAAGTAGATCCTTCCGACCTTATAACTCCCGCACACGAGGTCAAATAGTCTCTTCCTAGGTGGGCTTGACCCATGGGTCAACGGGGAACCCAATGGGCACGTATGGTGTGCGGTGAAAAACCGGCAGCATAACACTCTTAATTTAAAGCACATGCGCATGAATTTTGGCCATTATATATTTAAGTAATTCAAATAAATTAAAATGGGCCCATCGGAGCATGAGAGCCTTTGATAAAAACCATTTAATTTGATTGATCTTATTTAATATACGATGGCCCACATAGCAAGCATAGTATTATGGTACATGTAACCTAGGGGAAGTATCTATTGCCATTACATGAGCTTTGGTCAGGGTGATGTTACTTTAGGGCTACCCAAGCATGGTCCCTGCGCGACGGGTCTATCTCATCACGAGCATAACGACCGATCGGGTCACCATTTGATATACCATTTGATGGCACGAGGCTTGGGCTGGTGATTATCCTTAACGCTTCCCCAAATTGAGTGAAAATGAGGTCGTGCTTCAGGAACGCACCGGGGCTAATAGAGGGACCAAACTAGCATAATTCTAAGGCTCTAGCATGAATGCAATGAAATTTAGATGAGAGATGAAATTTTAGTTTTAAAAACCCAATTATACATTTTTAACCAAGACATTTTCAGAGCAAAGTCACAAACAGTCCCCAGTGGAGTCGCCACTGTGACGCGCGCCATGAACCAGCAAGGCCCTCTTTGGGAATCCGCTTTTAGGATTCGAGGGATAGGTTCGCGTCTTTTCCGATTTTAGGTGTTATGAGATATTTTCGGCACTTCC
Source organism: Excoecaria cochinchinensis (assembly GCA_947683425.1). NCBI lineage: Eukaryota > Viridiplantae > Streptophyta > Magnoliopsida > Malpighiales > Euphorbiaceae > Excoecaria > Excoecaria cochinchinensis. The sequence continues at coordinate 3,730,845 of CANTUQ010000028.1, read as the reverse complement.
TTTTACAATAGAACATTGAAAAGGACCATCCATCGCCATAACACCTTTAGGCACTTTTGAGGTATTTTGGAGTCGCCACCCAATTTACAAGAAATTGGGAAAGTTTAACCTCTTATCGGTCTAAACCAGAGATGGTGTCCGGAACTTCACACTTATTGGTGCCTTGGTTAATTATAAATGGGTTTTTGAATTACAAAATTTCATTTTTCATCTCACGCGATTAATGCATTAAATTTAAAGCGCACATCATTCACATATGTAAAGCGGTAAATAAAATTTAAAATAAAGACAAAATAAATTACAACAAAACTAGAGGCGGAATACAACCCCATCGTAAATAAAATATAAATCATACATAAAACGGGGTATTTATTAATGTTGAGGACGTTGGTCCTCTCATGCACAATTAAAGAAAATCATTTTAAAGTGACAATTTATTTTGGATGAAAAAACTAGGACCTTGGTCCCATTTTATTAGAAAACCCAAGTTTATTTGTAAAAATATTTTTGTGTGATTTTTGATTAAGCGTGCAAAAATAAATGGTTTAATTAATTATTACATGCCAAATAACTCAATAAAACAAACAAAGGAAAAATAACAAGTACAATGAAAAATAACAACTCCTTGGATCTCCTCCTTCATTCGCACGGGCGCTCAAACAGGGGAACGCAAGCATTTGACACCGACAACAAATACAAACAAACTTAATCTTAGTAATCGAAACAAGAAATTCAATTAAAGCAAATAATAATAAATAAATTAAATGAAGCATGCATATTAGGTGATAAATAAGTTTAAATGACATATTTAAATGAATTAACACATTAGTAGATCAACATATAAAATATAAAGTAGAAATAATAATAATAATAATAATAATAATAATAATAATAATAATAATAATAATAATAATAATAATAATAACAACATAACACAAAATACTAATAATAAACAAACATAACAATTAATTAACAATAACCATATAATAACAACAATAATAATAATAATAATAATAATAATAATAATAATAATAATAAAACAGAAATTAAATAAATAATAATAATAATAATAATAATAATAATAATAGTAATAATAATAAAACAGAAATTAAATAAATAATAATAATAATAAAAATAAAAATAATAATAATAATAAATAGAAATTAAATAAACATATAATAATAATAATAATAATAATAATAATAAACATAAATTAAATAAACATATAATAATAATAATAATAATAATAATAAAAACAGAAATTAAATAATAATATTAATAATATTAATAAACAGAAATTAAATAATAATAATAATAATAATAATAATAATAATAATAATAAAAGCAGAAATTAAGTAAATAAGTAAATAAATAAATAAATAAATATATATATATATATATATATATATATATAAAATATAAAATATAAGGAAAATAGGGGGCTTACCGGATTTAGGTCGCCGGAGTGTCGCCTGAGCAAGGGTGGCCGTCACCTCCACCACCGGCAGATAGATCGCCTCACGCCGAGCTCGCCGGAGCTGGTCACGCGCCGATCGGAGGTCTGCCGTCGCCGGAAAACGCGATAAAGCGTTGCGGGCTTCTCCTCGCCGATCTCCTCCACGCACCGTCTGCCGAAGTCCGATGGAGGAACGGCTGGTGCGAGGGGCTTCGTCCGGAGGTGCTGGTTCTTCCGGTGGGGCGCGTGCCACCGTGTACGGCGGCGGTTGGCCGGCGGAGGCCTCGCCTCCTCCCTCTCTCTTTTTCCCTTTTTTCTTCTTTTCCGGCGTCGCTTGGTCTGTGGCTTGTTCCTCTCTTCTTCTTTCTAATTCTATTCTTTAATTTTCCTTCTCTTCTTTGATTTCTTTCTCCCTTACCTTACTTTATTTCTTTGTTTCTCTTTTGATGTCCCTTGATTTGGTCCTCTTTGCCTTGCTCAATCTTGCTCTCTCTTTATTTTTCTTTTCTTTTTCTTTCTTTTGATCTCCCGACTCCTCTTGCTCTCTGTCTCTTTCTATTATCTTTTCTTTTTTTGTTCCAGCCGAATGAGAGAGCTCTCCTTCTATTTTCTATTTCTTTCTTTTTCTTGATCTGCCGACTGAGAGAGCCCCCTTGCTCTTTGCTCATTCTTTTCCCTTTATACCCTAAAATTAGGGCTAATGGGCACAATGGTCATTTCCTCCACTCAATTATTTCCCTCCTTTTCCTTAAATTAATTTAACTTAATTCAAATAACACATACATTAATTAATTATACATATTAATTAAACTTTATATTAATTAAACATTACACTAATTAATCCATTTAAATTATCATACATATATTTATTTTATCTAATTAATTACACACTTTAACTTTAATTTTACATGCATTTTAATTAACACGATAATATTAACCACTTAATTAACTAACAACATCAACTAATTAATTACCTAATTTCACACACACATATTTATATTTATATTTTTTATTTTTTATTTTTTATTTTTATTTTTTTTTTATTTTTTTCGGAGGGAATAATCAAGGATCAAAAATCACCATTTTCATTTTATGCCGAACTCGGGACCCGGTGTCTACAATTATGCTTGACCTACAAAAGTCATTGTGACACGCGCTGAACCCCGGGTCACCCCGAACTCCCGATTTTAGGGCTTTAGAGAGAGGTTCATGAAAACTTGTAAGAAATTACAAGTGCATCCATTTTGGGCAAGAAGGAGATTTCATGGAATTGCCATCCAATAGAACATTAGAGAAGGTCGTCTAGCCTCAGTGAGCCTAAGACAGCGTTGCTATATCCATCGTGGGCAAGCCGGAGGTGTCTTGGAGGCCCCACCCTAATAAAATATTAGGATGGCCTTCTCGCCTCGCGCTTAGGCAACCCAGAGGTGTCTTAGAGGCCCCATCCTAATAGAACATTAGGATGGCCCTCTCGCCTCGTGGTGCCTAGGACTATGCAAATTTAGCCTTTTTACGGGACACAAGAGGTGTCTTGGAGGCCCGACCCCAATAGAATATTGAGATGGCCCTCTCACCTCATTGAACCCAAAGACCAAAGAAGGTTCGGGACTTCCCATTTATTCATACCTTGGTTAAGTTTATAATGAAGTTTTGAATTTAGCGTTCCATCCCATTTCTCATTCAATTCCATGCAATTTAATTAAAGCGCAGGTTATCCATTTAGGGAAAGCGATAAATAAAAGCATAATTAAAATAAAGCATATAAAAAAAATTACAGTAAAACTAGGGGCGGAATACAACACCCATTGTAAATAAAATATAAATCATGCATAAAATGGGCGATTTATTAAAGATGAGGACATTGGTCCTCGCATGCACACCTTAAAAAATGTTAAAGGTGATGGTTTATTTGGGCATGAAAAACTAGGACATTGGTCCCATTTTTTATTTAGAAAAATACCAAATTAATTAATATAAATATTTTTATGATTTTCTTTTTAAACATGCATAAATAATTTTATTAAAGATTATATGGTAAAAAAATGAATAATCCGAATAAGGAAAACAATATAAATAATCAAAAATTAAGGAAAAGACCATGCCAAACGAGCCTCCTGAATCTCCCCGTGTGCTCGCAAAAATGCCCAAGCAAAGAAAATAAGTTTAGAAATAAAAATAAACACAAATAAAATAATATTAGTAATTAAATCAATAAGATAAATTAAACGCATAAAATAATAAATAACAAATTAAAATAAATAAAATGAGATGACATCAAAAGAATGATATATGAATTAAAATGTTAGTAAATCCAAATAAATGAAAAAAATGCATTATGAATGACAAAAGGATTAAATGATGTGATTGAAATAAATAAAACATGTTAGTGAATTAATACATAAAAATATGAACATGACAACAACAATAATAATAATAATAATAATAAAAGAATGATAAAAACAATAAAAAAAATTAATGATAAAAAAATGATGAATAATTAAATAAATGAAAAAGAACAAATTGTGTAAGAGAAATAAAAATAATTGAATAAAATAAGTAATTAAAATGAAATAAATAGTTGAATAAATAAATAAATTGATTAAATAAATTAGATAACACAAATATATATATATAAGTGAATCAATACAACAAATAAATAAAAATTTATATGAACAAAATAATATATAAACATATCAAATAATAAAATAAATAAATAAATGAAAACAATAAAAATGTACATGTTAATAAATTAAATATTAATAAAATAAATATAAAATTAAAAATGAGAAATCGAGCTCAGAATGTTTACCCTCAGAGTTCGGATTCGATGAGGGAAAAAAGTTGATTGATTTCCTTGCTTTGTTTTGCAAAATCAGAATTAAAGATTGGAAAAAATTAGAATTTGATTCCAAAAGAGAAAATTTGATTAAAAATAATGAAAGAAAATAAATAATCTCAAGAACAAAGAATTATTCTCTTTGTCTAAAGAATGATTTTTATTGATTAAAAATGAAAATGTTATCAAGAACAAAAAATTACTATGTTTGTCTCAAGAAAAAAATTATTTATGAAACATTTTATTTTTTAGAAAATCAAATGAAAAAAATCAAATTACAAGAACAAACAATTAATTTTTTTGCCCCAAAATCGAATTTTCATAAAAAAGGGATTCCAATAAAAAATTTTGAACAAAGTTTAATTGAAAACAAAAAAAACAAGTAAAAAAAATTAAATTTTTTCATAAACAAAATTCCATCTAATGTTCTTAGAAGAAATTTTATTGGAAAAAGGAAGAAAAAGAATTAAACTCTTCAATTTTTATTTTCTTTTTGTGGGGAAAACCTAAAAAACTTAGAGAGAATTTTTTGAAGAATATGAAGAAGAGAAAAAGAAAAAGAAAAAACCCTTAAAATGAATCCCCCCTTTCTCTTTCCATCCTTTTCCTTTTATATGAAGAAAAAATAGAAAATAAAATTACTTAAGGGAAAAACTAAATAATAAATTAATAATATAATTTTTGTATGTTTAAAAATGGAAAAAAAAACTTGAAAATCCCTTAAAAAAGGAATAAAAATCAAATTTTGTGGAAAAAAATAATTTTCGGACGAATTTGGCGTTTTGCGGCGGAACAGGGGCGCCCAATGTCCGTCGCGTGCGTCGGTCGCGCACACTGGGTGCGGAGCAGCCACGAACGACTCGCGCTGGCGCTCCGTCCAGGGCACCGCGCAGCGCGCTGCCCACTCGTCGACATTCGCGGAAATTTTTTTTTATTTTTAAATTTAACTAAAAAAATATTATAATTTCTAAACCCCATTTTTCTAATCTAATTTTAAAAATATTTTTTATTATTTTTATTTTTTTACTTTAAAATGCAAATTTGATAAGAAAATCATTACTTTTAACCTTTTTGCCTGTGAATAGGCATCTTATCATCATTGGGTAATTCTGATCTAGGTGAGTAATAGCTTATTATTCTTCCCCATCCTCTTATTTCCTTCTAATTTAGTTAATTTTAGTATTTGGGTATTTTTGGGATTTGAGTTTAAAGCTTGTGTAATGGATGTTTTTGCTCAGAGATCCCTCCTAGAGAGCCGAAAGGCAAGGAAATAGCAAGTGGCAGCGAACCCTGCGATTAGAATTCAAGAACTTGAGGTTTGGGAATGTTTATGGTTTTGATGTGTTTTTGTGTGATTTTGTATTTTGTGGTTATTGTTGAATTGATGGGGTATATTGTGGGTATTTGTATTTAATTGATATGGGTATTGATTATTTTGAGTTATAATGCATAATTTGTGAAGAATTGAACTATATTATGAGTTTGTATAAGATTCTATGAGAAATTACTGGTTTAGTAAATTCTGGATTTTTGATCTTGTAAATTGTGTGATTTGATGATGATAACTGGATTATAAGTTGGGTTTTAGGTTGTTTAAGATGTTGTGAATGATCTAATTATGTGGGGTCGTGTTTTGAAGTCAATGGGTTGTTTGGGTGAATTATGGAAGTGAAATTCTGCAGGTTTTTCGCGTAAGGGCTGGAAATCACATCCCAGTCGTTAGCGGGACACTTTCGCGAGGTCGTGATAAAGTTTAGTGATTTTAGCCTTCGTGCGCACCGAACGACCACAGCGAGAGCTCTCTGTCGCGAGCGTGACAAAGCACTCGACTGTCGTGCTATTTTGGACACTCTCCTGTAGTGAGCGCAACAACTTTTGCTGGCCGCCCATTATCGCAAGCGCGATGACCATCGCGTGCATAACAGTGAGACAAGTTCCTGTCCCCACACGAGCGCGAGGACTGTCGCGATCGCGACCTGGGGTAAATCTTCGCCTCTATCGCGAGCGCGACACTTCTGGCTTGAAAAATTTAGTTTCTTTTTATGCTTTCAATGTTTAATTTTCATTCTTGTGATGCTTTTATAATTATACATGGACAATTGTATGACTTATATGAATGTAAATTGAATTAATTATGCTTGACCTACAAAAGTCATTGTGACACGCACTGAACCCCGGGTCACCCCGAACTCCCGGTTTTAGGGCTTTAGAGAGAGGTTCATGAAAACTTGTAAGAAATTACAAGTGCATCCATTTTGGGCAAGAAGGAGATTTCATGGAATTGCCATCCAATAGAACATTAGAGAAGGTCGTCTAGCCTCAGTGAGCCTAAGACAGCGTTGCTATATCCATCGTGGGCAAGCCGGAGGTGTCTTGGAGGCCCCACCCTAATAAAATATTAGGATGGCCTTCTTGCCTCGCGCTTAGGCAACCCAGAGGTGTCTTAGAGGCCCCATCCTAATAGAACATTAGGATGGCCCTCTCGCCTCGTGGTGCCTAGGACTATGCAAATTTAGCCTTTTTACGGGACACAAGAGGTGTCTTGGAGGCCCGACCCCAATAGAATATTGAGATGGCCCTCTCAACTCATTGAACCCAAAGACCAAAGAAGGTTCGAGACTTCCCATTTATTCATACCTTGGTTAAGTTTATAATGAAGTTTTGAATTTAGCGTTCCATCCCATTTCTCATTCAATTCCATGCAATTTAATTAAAGCGCAGGTTATCCATTTAGGGAAAGCGATAAATAAAAGCATAATTAAAATAAAGCATATAAAAAAAATTACAGTAAAACTAGGGGCGGAATACAACACCCATTGTAAATAAAATATAAATCATGCATAAAATGGGCGATTTATTAAAGATGAGGACATTGGTCCTCGCATGCACACCTTAAAAAATGTTAAAGGTGATGGTTTATTTGGGCATGAAAAACTAGGACATTGGTCCCATTTTTTATTTAGAAAAATACCAAATTAATTAATATAAATATTTTTATGATTTTCTTTTTAAACATGCATAAATAATTTTATTAAAGATTATATGGTAAAAAAATGAATAATCCGAATAAGGAAAACAATATAAATAATCAAAAATTAAGTAAAAGACCATGCCAAACGAGCCTCCTGAATCTCCCCGTGTGCTCGCAAAAATGCCCAAGCAAAGAAAATAAGTTTAGAAATAAAAATAAACACAAATAAAATAATGTTAGTAATTAAATCAATAAGATAAATTAAACGCATAAAATAATAAATAACAAATTAAAATAAATAAAATGAGATGACATCAAAAGAATGATATATGAATTAAAATGTTAGTAAATCCAAATAAATGAAAAAAATGCATTATGAATGACAAAAGGATTAAATGATGTGATTGAAATAAATAAAACATGTTAGTGAATTAATACATAAAAATATGAACATGACAACAACAACAATAATAATAATAATAATAACAATAAAAGAATGATAAAAACAATAAAAAAATTAATGATAAAAAAATGATGAATAATTAAATAAATGAAAAAGAACAAATTGTGTAAGAGAAATAAAAATAATTGAATAAAATAAGTAATTAAAATGAAATAAATAGTTGAATAAATAAATAAATTGATTAAATAGATTAGATAACACAAATATATATATATAAGTGAATCAATACAACAAATAAATAAAAATTTATATGAACAAAATAATATATAAACATATCAAATAATAAAATAAATAAATAAATGAAAACAATAAAAATGTACATGTTAATAAATTAAATATTAATAAAATAAATATAAAATTAAAAATGAGAAATCGAGCTCAGAATGTTTACCCTCAGAGTTCGGATTCGATGAGGGAAAAAAGTTGATTGATTTCCTTGCTTTGTTTTGCAAAATCAAAATTAAAGATTGGAAAAAATTAGAATTTGATTCCAAAAGAGAAAATTTGATTAAAAATAATGAAAGAAAATAAATAATCTCAAGAACAAAGAATTATTCTCTTTGTCTAAAGAATGATTTTTATTGATTAAAAATGAAAATGTTATCAAGAACAAAAAAATACTATGTTTGTCTCAAGAAAAAAATTATTTATGAAACATTTTATTTTTTAGAAAATCAAATGAAAAAAATCAAATTACAAGAACAAACAATTAATTTTTTTGCCCCAAAATCCAATTTTCATAAAAAAGGGATTCCAATAAAAAATTTTGAACAAAGTTTAATTGAAAACAAAAAAAACAAGTAAAAAAAATTAAATTTTTTCATAAACAAAATTCCATCTAATGTTCTTAGAAGAAATTTTATTGGAAAAAGGAAGAAAAAGAATTAAACTCTTCAATTTTTATTTTCTTTTTGTGGGGAAAACCTAAAAAACTTAGAGAGAATTTTTTGAAGAATATGAAGAAGAGAAAAAAAAAAAAGAAAAAACCCTTAAAATGAATCCCCCCTTTCTCTTTCCATCCTTTTCCTTTTATATGAAGAAAAAATAGAAAATAAAATTACTTAAGGGAAAAACTAAATAATAAATTAATAATATAATTTTTTTATGTTTAAAAATGGAAAAAAAAACTTGAAAATCCCTTAAAAAAGGAATAAAAAATCAAATTTTGTGGAAAAAAATAATTTTCGGATGAATTTGGCGTTTTGCGGCGGAACAGGGGCGCCCAATGTCCGTCGCGTGCGTCGGTCGCGCACACTGGGTGCGGAGCAGCCACGAACGACTCGCGCTGGCGCTCCGTCCAGGGCACCGCGCAGCGCGCTGCCCACTCGTCGACATTCGCGGAAATTTTTTTTTTATTTTTAAATTTAACTAAAAAAATATTATAATTTCTAAACCCCATTTTTCTAATCTAATTTTAAAAATATTTTTTATTATTTTTATTTTTTTACTTTAAAATGCAAATTTGATAAGAAAATCATTACTTTTAACCTTTTTGCCTGTGAATAGGCATCTTATCATCATTGGGTAATTCTGATTTAGGTTGCCTTAGGACCTGGTGTCTGCAGTTGCCCCCAATTTTGGGGAAACTAGTGCACTAGTGCATAAATGAGCTAAAATTCAGAGAAGAAGGAAAGAGATGCGTACCTGAGGCAGCCCTTTCCCTTCCGTGGGGTGTTCGAGCCGGTGACCCCTCGCTGCCGAGTTGTAGTGTACTTCACCGCAACTCTTTGACGATTCATTCAACCACCTTCATCTTGCTGGCCTTATCTCGGCCTACACGATTCCTGACTGTCGTGAGAAGCAATATTATCCAACTGCAACCTAATTGCAATTTGTTCTATTACATGTACACCACTAGCTTCGTCTCGGCTTGCACGACATCTGAGTGATGCGAGATGGAGTCTTCTCTAACTGCAACCCGCTTGCGATTTGTTCCATTGCATGTGTCCCGCTGGCCTCGTCTCGGCTTGCACGGTGTCTGTGAGATGCAATGTTATCTAACCACAATCCCGTTGCGATTTATTCTACCGCAGGTGTCATACCGGCTTGTAAGGTGTCTGTGAGATGCAGTGTTATCTAACTACAACCTCTGTTGCGATCTATTCTATCGCTGGTGTCCCGCTGGCCTCATCCCAGCTTGCACGGTGTCTGTGAGATGAAGTGTTATCTAACTACAACCCCTGTTGTGATCTATTCTATCGCTGGTGTCCCGCTGGCCTCATCCCAGCTTGCACGGTGTCTGTGAGACGCAGTGTTATCTAACCACAATCCCTGTTCCAATCTGTTCTATTACTGGTGTCCCGCTGGCATCATCTCGGCTTGCACGGTGTCTATGAGATACAGTGTTATCTAACTACAACCTCTGTTGCGATCTGTTCTATCGCTGGTGTCCCGCTGGCCTCATCTTGGCTTGCATGGTGTTTGTGAGATGTAGTGTTCTCCAGCCACAATCTCGTTGCGATCTGTTCTATCGCTGGTGTTCCACTGGTATCATCTCGGCTTGCATGGTGTCTGTGAGATGCAGTGTTCTCTAACTACAACCTTTGTTGCGATCTGTTCTATCGCTAGTGCTCTGCTGGCCTTGCCTCGGCTCGCGCAATGTTTGTGAGATGTAGTGTTCTCTAACTACAATCCCGTTACGATCTATTCTACCGTTGGTGTTTCGCTGGTCTCATCCCGGCTTGCACGGTGTCTGTGAGATGCAGTGTTCTCTAACCACAATCCCATTGCGATATGTTCTATCGTTGGTGCTCTGCTGGCCTCGTCTTGGCTCGCGTAGTATTTATGAGATGTAGTGTTCTCTAACTACAATTCCATTGCGATATGTTCTACCGCTGGTGCTCTGTTGGCCTCGTCTCAGCTCACACAGTGTCCTTACTGTGGGAGGTAGTGTTCTGTAACTATAACCCCATTTCAATCTATTTTATTGCTTGTGTCCTTGCTAACCCCCATCCAATCTGCAAGGCATCTGATTGAATATTCTGTTTTGCTTGCCTCTTCCGGGCACGACATGATCTTACTAACCCCCATCCGATCTTAAGACGTGTGATTTTCAATTTTCTGACCCCCTTCTGGCCTGTAAAGTGCGACTTTTGATTTGCTGACCCCTATCTGATCTCCATCCGATCCGGAAGACGTGTCTTTTTATTTACTAACCACCATCCGGCTAGCCCAGTGCCTGACTGTTGACCATCCTTGGGTTGGCATGGTGACTCGCTCATCATTGTCTTTACTAGCGCTTATCCTGAACCTCTCTTTTTTTTTCTACAAAAAAAGACAAAGCAAACATGTAGGGTACATAAAAGGGATGCGTACCTATGGCAGTACATACCTGTTATGGTCAATGTCAGACGGGTGCCCCCTGAAGGACGGTTGGTTATCCCCTGAGAAGGATTTATGGTATATGAACGTCCTCCCCTTGATTGCATGGAGTTATTTTCTAGACGTCTAAAGTGAGGACATCATCTTCTTGCAAAGTTCAGGTATCATACTCTTAGAGATCCCTTGTCGACTGTGACATGCCAAATACATTTTCCTCTATTATCTCCAATCAGAGCCTCCTTGCTGAAAAGACCTGCATACCTCTCGAGAGGGCTCTGTGCTCGCAAGGAGACGTTAAAAATCTGTGCTCACTGAGAGGCTTAAATGCTCACTGAGAGACTTTGATTTCGAGCCTCCAGAGAGGAAAATAGGTTTGAGCCTCCTCAGAGGAAAATTATATTTGAGTCTCCAGAGAGGAAATCGAATTTGAGCCTCCTCAGAGAAAAATTATATTTGAGACTCCAGAAAGGAAATTGGATTGGTAGTTTTGGTTGCTTGCCCGCAGGTAGATACGTTTCAATGTCTTTTTGGGGTTTTCACGTTTTGGATGTATTTGAATTTTTACAGTATATTGGATTTTCAAGGCCTTGAAAATATCTTCTTCTTTTTATTTTGTTGTTTTGTTTTGTTTTGTATGTTTTTGTTATTTTTGTGTTTGTTTTTTGTTGTTTTTGTTTTTTTTAAAGAGTTGTATTCTTTGTACATTTGATTTTGGATTTTGTACACTTTGTGTGATGTGTGTGAGCGTACATCTTTTGATAAAGAAACTTACTTGGTTGCCCTCGGCATGGTGTGCATAAATAGGCTTATTTTTCTGGGCGTTCCCCCTCCATACAGATGCACCTGATTCTATGCCGAATATAGTGTCCGACGATGTTGAGCTGAACTTATCTCTTGGATCATCTTTGCACATAAGGTTTATTCGGACCTTTCCCCCTGGGTCATGTACACAGCAACGTATACAAAATATTGTGTGTGCATATGGAATCATGTGTGTGAAATAAACATATAAAACTATGTAAAGGATTAATGTATAAAAATTATGTGTGCACAACTACACGTGTAAAAGGATTGAATGCACATGATATGCTTATGATATGCATGCTAAACATGTGCAAAGAATTATGCGTTACATGTATGCAAAGATTATGTACACGGAATGTGCATGAAGAATTACATATGCAAAATATATACAAAGTTCAAGCATGCGTGAATGCATGTTGGGCATCATGAAAGGCTATACACGTATAAAGTTATGCAGGGGGATATGCAAGAGATTTATGCATGCAAGATGCATGTGAGATGCAAAAATGGATAGACCACATCCTAGGTGGTTAAGAGATTCATTGAGGGTACTGCTCGGCTGCTCACATTGTCTAATGCCCCTAAGGATCTAGAAAAGCACTGTCTTGACTTTAGGGACTCTGACCCATAATCTTTTCAAAGAGAACTGACCCGTGTGTATCTTTTCCCCCCGCTCAATGAGCATTTTGCCCCCAGGACCCTGAATCAAGTTCTGAATTATGCACTACCTGCCTAAAGGGAAGTTATTTGGAGTAACACTGCCTTATCACTCCAGGCATCAAAAGTCATTATTTTAAGGGTAGGGCGTCCCTTGTGGATTTTCACACTAGCTTTTCTTAGCGGGCAATGCATCCTTTTAGGGATTTTAACACAACCCTGTGCCTAATTTTTGCCTTGAATGGACCCAACCCACTCCAACTGCTTTTATTCATTCTTTGTAGGACAGACTGCCTATTTTCAGGTTTTCACCCTGCCCTTTGGCCTAACTTTTGCTTAGAGAGCCAATTATGATTTTCATCTCTAACGGCCTTCCTTTTTTTTTTTATAGGGGCATAACTGCAAGAAGAGTTGAAGCTACTATCAGAGCCCCCCTCTAGAGTAATCGACAATTATTCACTGAGGCATTTTCTCCCTAAGCATCAATTGCATTCCTTTGCCTCTCTTGGTGAATGTGTTGCTAGATTGGGTAAGGTGGTGGATGAGGATCGGGTTCCTTAGGGCTTCATAAGGCTGCTTTTTACATTACCACCCATTATACTTGATAGTTTTGAGGGATTAATGATGTAGTGGGGCATCCCTATCTTTCTAAGGTGGAACTTTATCTTTGGCTCTTACCTCCAAACATCACAGCCTCTAGGCGAGCTATAGGTGAAGACTATTATGCCATCTTTTGGGGATTGTTCTTTCACTCCCACTAATGCATTCAAGAGGTAGGTGATTAGTCCTGCAATCGATATTAGAACTCATCGACTTAGACATCTGGACGGTGAGAGCAAGAGCAGAGCGTACTCATTTAGATTTCATGCATTCAGGAATGAACGATGTTTCTCTTTTTATAAACGAACTAGAAAATAATGAACACATGTATTTGTAAAGATTGTGTACATTTCGATATGATTTCTCTATACATGATCATTATCTAACATCGATTCAAAATGCAAAACTACATCTAATCTCAGAGTAAATCTTGTAAGCATCAAACTCTTGTCTCCAATCAGCCCGCTCGGGTTTTCTTGATTAGGCATTTTCTCTCAGGCCTCTGATTTTTGCCCGTGTGCCTTTTTCGGTTTTCACCCTGATGAGGTGCCCCTTTTTAGTAAGGCCACCTTTTTTTTGGTTTTCGACCCACGGGGCTGTTATTCTCTTCTTTTTATTCTTTAGCCATGGACTTCTTGAGTCTATTGATGTTGATCAATTCTTTGAAGTCATCTTCATCGTTGTCTATTGCTACTCTCTTGGATAATAATCTTTGGAGAACAAATGGGCCTTCCTATACTGGTCTGAATTTACCTCATTTGTCTTGAACATTCGGACTCATTTGCTTGAAGACTGAATTTCTCTCTCCCATCGGCCAAATGTTTTATATTTAATAAACTGAATTCTTCATAAAATCAAGGACCCAATGTCCTATTTTTATCCAATAAAATCCTCACAATAGAAATATCCATTTTAATAATGATACATGCGAGGACCAAAGTCCTCAAAGTAAACAATGCCCCGATTTGTGTATGTATCACACATTTATAAAAGCGAGTTGTATTCCGCTCCTTGTGTTATTGTAATTCATCGCTTTCATTATTTACTTGTTCATTTACCGCTTTCCAATATGAATAAATGCGCTTTGATTCAATTGCATCGTGTGGAGAGAGAGCGAATTAATGAAAATTAAAATTTGATCATAAAATAATCAAAGTAGAAATAGATGAGAAGTCTCGAACCCAACTCTGGTCTTTGGGCTCAAAGAGGCGAGAGGTCTATCCGATCACTCATTGGAACTATGACCTCCAAGACACCTCTTGTGTCACGAGACTTTGACGTTAATCCTAGGCTCCTTAGGGCGAGAGGTTTACCCTCCAAGACACCTTTGGTTGGCCCAAAATGGATACTAATCGCAGTCTTTGGGTCTCCGAGGCGAGAGAAACTTTCCCAATGTTCTATTGGGTAGTGACTCCATGAAATCTCCTTGTTGCCCAAAATAGATGCACTTGTAAATATCTTTACAAGTTGCCAACGGATCCTCAAATGCCGCAATCGCCCTAGAGCAGGCGGTCGTACGGGCGGGATGCGTGGGCCCGGTGCGCGTAACAGTGGTGACTCCGCTGGGGACTATGGTTCGAGACTTCGATTTGAAAATACCTTGCTTAACATTTATGATTAAAGTTTAATTCATAAATTTGCTTTCTTTCAAATTTGCATTTACATCCCATTAGAGCCTTAGAATATGCTAGATTGGTCCCTTCTTAACCTCGGTGCATTCCTGAAGCACAACCCTACGTTCACTCAATGTGGAGAAGTGTTAAGGATAATCACTAGCCCAAGCTTCGTACCTAATGGTATATCAAATGATTACCCGATCGGTCGTTATGTTCGTGATGAGCTAGACCCGTCGGCAGAGATTATGCTTGGGTAGCCCTAAAGTAACATCTCCCTAGTCTAAAGCTCATGTAATGGCCGTAGCTACTTTCCATAGGTGATATGAACCGTAATTCCATGCTTGTTGTATGGATCATTATGTATTGGGTGAGTTCAGATGTCTTGCTTGGTAACCTAGCCAAAGGCTTTCATGCCCTGGTAGGGCCATGTCAACATTTTTGGAATGTCTAAATACATGATGATCATTATCCATTCGCTTGTACATTAGCGTAAGAGTGTCATGCTGCTGGTTTTTTCGCCGTGCACCATGCGCGTCCATTGGGTCCCCCGTTGACCCTTGGGCTAATCCCACCTAGGAAAGAGACCGCGTGACCACGTGTGTGGGAGAAAAAAGGGTGGAAGGACCTACCTGCTTGCTTGTGTTTTGTGAGTGTTGCATATCACGATCATGCATTGCATCTGCATTCCATGTATCACATCTAACGCCTTGTCCCTGCAGCCATCATAGATATGCCTAGGTGGACTAGAGCGCCTACCGGACGGTTGATTCGAGTTCCTGCATCTGAACAGCTAGAGAGAGAAGGCCTTCCAGAGATCTTACAGGAAGTCAGCTGTACCGTATCTGAGATAGCAAACTCACCTAGGGGTAATTACTCCACCAGGGCCATGATTGCAGAAGAAGTGGGCAGACGGTTTGAAGAGTTTGAGGGCAGAATGATGAACATGCTAACTGCTTTGGCATAACATAATGCTTCACATAATCCACCACCTCCTCCTCCCATGAGACAAAATGAGCGAGAAGAGGAAAGAGCTGAGAGACAAGAAGAGCCTATTCGGCCACCACCAATAGAGCTGAGGTCAGTAGCTTCGTGAGGTCAGAGGAGAGACTGGCGCTGAGGATAGATGATGATAGGGATGATGAGGACGACAACATGAGTATTGTATCTGAGAGAGGGAAGGCACCCCAAACTGATGAGTTCATTCTGAAGAAGATGGAAGAGAGGTTTGAAGCCATGGCCCCGTATGCTGAGTAGAGGTCAGGGGATGAACCCGGAAGACAAAGAATTGGAGGGAGAAGACCCGATTCCTTACAATTTCAAGATGCCTGATGTGCCAAAATTTTAACGGTACCTCTGACCCGACTGCCTATGTGAAGCAGTACTCTCTGGTCATGAAAGGGACCACTTTGTCTAATAGGCAGAAGGTGGAGTACTTTTGTTTGAGTCTGACTGGCCCTGCTATCGACTGGTATCATAGTCACGATCGTCGAACTAAGGAAGATTGGGATCTACTCACAGAGGAGTTCTTGAGGCAATACGATTGCAACACCAGGATGGAGGTGACTCTTAAGGACCTTGAATTGCTCCAGCAGAAGGCAGGGGAATCTTTTCACGACTAGCGAACAAAGCCATACACCCAAGACCAGATCCGCCTGTTTATCAAGAATGCGAGCCCGTATTTGAAGGATGGTCTGAAGATGAAAGGGCTGAAGGATTGGGAGTCTCTAAAAGACATAGCCATTGAGGCGGAGGGAGAATTCTTGGCCCGGAAAGCTAGCAATGATAGTTTTGTAAAAAGGACTAACACCGGTCAGGGAACTAGTAGGCCAACTGGTGCCAATAGCAGTACCAGAAGATCTGTTGAGGTGTCCGCTACTGACATCCAGCCCCCGAGGAAATTTTCGAACTTAGGAAGACCACTGTCTTGGGTTTTAAGAAGGTTGATGAAAGAAGGAAAGTTTCAGCCTTTGGCTCCTAGGCCAACTAAAACGCAAGGAATGCCAGGTGATAAGGACAATGAATATTGTGCATTTCATCAGCACACAGGCCATCTAACAGAAAAGTGTAAGGCACTGAGACACTCTATTCAAGATCTGATTGATGACAAGCAGATTTTCGACCCAGAGAAGAGGGAATCCAAGAAGAAGCCTGGTTACAATGCCGTGCCGCCACCAGTTTTTATGATCGGATCCAGCTTGCCAGAGTGGTACGTACTGCAGGACTTATATGGGAGCGAGAGTATTGCTGTTATTTGTTATGGGGATGGAGAAGGAAGAGCAGTTGTAGCGACCCTTGATTATTGGTCGAGCAATGAGAGCGGTGAAGAGGCCGAAGAGGAAGGAGAGATGAACTCTGATTTATGGAGATCTGATGAGGAGGAAGAAGAGGTAGGGGCTGTGACAAGAAGTGGGAGAGTGGTCCCTGAGATTACAAGGGTACCAGAACCAGCGCAGCCATTGACAGAAATGGAATCGGAGGAGAACCAGATTGTTAAGCAGTTGAAAAAGACCGCAGCTCAGATATCCATCTGGGATCTCTTAAGACAGTCCCCTTCTCACAGGCAGAAAGTGGTAGATGCCTTGACTGAGTCCACTATTGCCACCACAATTTCCCCATCAGAGCTTTTGGGTCTAGTTAAAGGAGGATCACGGGAGAGATTGGTTTTTTCCGATGCCGACCTGCCAGTCGAAGGCCGCGATCATAATCGACCCCGGTATATCAAAGCACAGATTAACGACAAGCACACTGCTTGCATTATGGTAGATGATGGATCTTCTATCAATGTTTGCCCTCTGATAGCTCTTCAGGCTTTTGGATTGAGTGAGGATATGCTCAGTGAATCAGATTTGATGATTACAGCCTATGATAATTCAACAAGACAAGCCTCGGGAACATTCAGGACCCTGGTCAAAACAGGACCCATTGAGGTAGAAGTAGAGTTTGTGGTTCTGCCCATTCCAGCTAATTTCTCAGCCCTGCTCGGGAGACCTTGGTTTCACAGACTAGGAGGAGTACCATCCATGCTGCATCAAATGATAAAGTTCCCACATGAAGGGGAGGTGGTAACTATTAAGGCAGCCAGGGAGAATCAGGTGTCGGCTCTTGAAATTGCTAATCAGCCATTTAGTGGCTTCCACGTGTCAGTGATAGGAGAAGAGCACGGATCAGTGGATAACCCAGCAGTGGTTAACATGATGAAGAAGATGCACTATCTCCCTGGGGCTGGTTCGGGTAAAAACTCTCAAGGGCTGCAGACTGCGATCACCACTTGAGGTCAGAAGAACCGGAAGGGTCTGGGGTACAGAGGTAGTTTTGGCAAGAAGAAGACGGCAGATAAGATCCCTCACATTTCAGAAAGCTTTGTACCAGCATCCTCAGTATGCGCTTATACTGGTGAAGATGAGCCACAGTGGGTGAATGGGAGGATTGTCCCCAAATTTGAGATCTTCAATGATGTATTTGACTGGGATGTCGGACTTATCAAGACCGCTGAGAGCTTCTGGGATGTCGGACTTATCAAGACCGCTGAGAGCTTCTGGGATGAAGAGGTCATGACTCAGTGCATTGCTTGGGACAGAGGTGAGCCCGAAGAGGTAATCACAAAACGGATGTTGATTGCTAGATAGAAAGGGAAAGAAAAGATGGTAGAGCCAGAACTGAAGATTGGGGATTTGAAGATTTCCTCAGGCATACCTGAAGGGCCTCTACCGAATCAAGAAGCCGATGAGCAAGCTGCAGCAGCATCAACCTCTAGGGAGGCAGAAGAAGACTCTAGCTTAGATTGTCTTTTTATTCCAGAACTTTTTTATGATGTAAATGACAATTATAATATTATTAATAAGGCAAATGATTTCTCTTACTTGTGCGATGTTTCCAATAATTTCAACCTGCATGAACATGATCATATTTCATCAATTTTTGATATTGATTTCACTGATACAACGCCTTTTAATCTTGGAACCTCGGAAAATCCGAAGGAAATTCTAATAGCATCAAATATAACTCCTGATGAGAGGGAAAAATTTGAGAGAATAATAAGAAAATATGAAAAAGTCTTTGCATGGACCTACGAAGACATGCCACGGATCGATCGGAACGTAGCGGAACATGCTATCCTGACTTATCCAGATCACAAGCCTGTAAAACAGAAGTTGAGAAGGCTCAGGCCAGAATGGGCAGACAAGGTCAAAGAGGAGATTCGGCAGCAGATTGAGGCCAAGTTCCTTGTTGAAGTGCAGTCTCCTACATGGTTGCCAAACGTGGTCCCTGTAGCGAAGAAAAATGGGAAGGTCAAGGTATGTATGGATTATCGAGATCTGAACAAGGCCTGCCCTAAAGATGATTTTCCACCACCCCACATCGATGTGTTAATAGACAGTGTCGCTAGCTGCGCGATGTACAGCTTTGGGGATGGTTATGTGGGCTACAACTAGATCCTAAACAAGATAGCTGATCGGGTTAAGACCGCTTTCATCACAGAGTGGGGGACCTACGCTTATCGAGTTATGCCTTTTGGCCTGAAAAATGCAGGGGCCACATACCAGAGAATGGCGACCAAGATTCTGAGCGACCTGATCCACAAGGAGGTGGAGGTGTATGTCAATGACATGATGGTCAAGTTAGCCACCTGAGAGGGCCATTTTGAAGCTCTAGAGAAGTTCTTCACCAAGATCGATAAATACCATCTGCGACTTAACCCCAAGAAGTGTATCTTCGGAGTAACTTCGGGGAAACTGTTGGGACATGTAGTCAGCTAGAGGGGAATAAAAATTAACCCAAACAAGGTAAAGGCCATCAGAGAGATGCCCGTGCCGCAAAAGGAGAAGGATGTAAGGAGCTTCTTGGGCAAGCTGCAGTACGTCAGCCGATTCATTGCCAAGATCACTTCGATATGCGAGCTCATTTTTAAGCTGCTAGAAAGAATCAGCCTGTGGTCTGGAATGAAGACTGCCAGAAAGCCTTTGACAACATCAGGGAATATCTGTTGAATCCGCCAGTGTTAAGGCCTCCGCAACCAGTAAAACCGCTTATCCTGTATCTGGCAGTGGAAGGCAGTTCTGTGGGTACCATGACGGCTCAGGAGGATGAATTTGGAGTGGAATTCACAGTTTATTACCTCAGCAAGAAGTTTCTAGTTTATGAGATAAAATATGCTGAGATAGAGAAGATCTGCCTTGCAGTGATTTGGGCATCAAAGAAGCTGAGGCATTATTTCCATTCATACAAAGTTCAGGCATTGGCCAAGCAGAATCCGTTGAGATATTTGCAAGAAGCACCGTCTTTGCTTGGTAAGATGGGGAGGTGGCTGCTTTTGCTACAAAAGTTTGATGTAGAATACATCACCCGCAAAACTATTAAAGGGCGAGCCGTAGCTGAATTTCTTGCTGAGCATCCTATTCAAGGAGACACTCCCGAGTTCACCTTTCTTGATGAGAGCATAGTCACGATTTCTGTCCAAGGATAGCAGTTACACTTCGACGGGGCAGTGAATAACAAGGGGGCCGGAGTTGGAATTATTTTGACAACCCCAGATAATGAGAAACTCCCTCTAGCCAAGAAGTTGAGGTACAAAGCAACCAACAATGAAGCCGAATATGAAGCATGCACGTTCGGGTTAGAAGCTTTAGCTGCTTTGGCGCCAAAGAACATATAAGTCTTTGGTCACTCACCCTTGGTGACACTACAAGAAAATTGACTTTTAACGACCAAAATTTAACGAAGGGATAAAAATTCGGTCGTTAAAATATACAAATAACGAAGGGAAATTAATCCGGTCGTTAGTTCTTAAATTTTATTGTTATATAACGAGTGGATTAAATCCGGTCGTTAAAACAATAAAAATTCGGTCGTTAAAATATATAAATAACGAAGGGAAATTAATCCGGCCTTTAGTTCTTAAATTTTATTATTATATAGCAAAGGGATTAAATCCGGTCGTTAAAACAATAAAAATCCAGTGGTTAATGGTATGAATTAGTGGTATGAATCAGTGGGAATTATGAGAAGTAGAAAAAGAAAAGAAAGGGAAAGTCACGGAAGAGAGGCTGAACGGGAAAGAGACCGAGGAAGAGAAAGAGAGAGAGGGAGAGAGAGATGGTGAAGCATGACGGAAGGGGCGAGGAGGCTGGCGATGGTCGACGGCGAGCAACCGGCTCCTCGCAACGGCGATCTCGGCGTCTTATTCCCTATCGCGACATCGTCATTCCAGGAGAGCGGGAGGAAAACGACGAGCTTCCTCTGCATTTTTCGGCCACCTCCGGCGGCGAACGACGATACAAATTGCACGACGGGACTCTTGGAGGGCAGGCGAATCTTCCGGTACTCATGGGTGGTCCTCAATCTCCGGCGACGAGCAGATCGGCGTTGGGAAGAACCGAGATCTCCGACATCGATCCCGGCGAAATGAAGGGCAGTCATGGTGCGTGGCCACCATAAAAGCAACCCTGACGCTTTGAGCTTCCTTTCGGTGGTTTCGGTGCCTCCGGCGGAGCTCCGGCGACGGTGGAGGGAACAAAAATAGCAGAAAAATTGGTATGTGGCAGATATTAAGTTGTTTTCCGAATTGCTAAATGGTTCAATTGGATCAAGTTCTTGTCTTTGGCATTTGTAATTGGTGTTGCCTGTTGAGACATCCTAATTGTGCTTTTTTGCTTATCTATCGACCAGTTTTTCACTTAGCTTGCTCTTCAATTTGTGTTCAATTTGATCTTAGCAGATACTTAGTTATTTGCCTAATTGCTGAGTACTTAAATTGGATAAAGTTCTTGTTGTTGGCATTTGTGATTAGTGTTCGCTCTAGAGACATCTTGTTATTGTGTCTTGTATAGTCTTTTCTCAGCAAACATAAAGTTGTAACTGGATATCTATGTTTGTGTAATGTTGTATGAGGTGATTGAATATCTATGTTAGTATTCTGTATATTCTGATGTGGATGGGCTATAAGTTGACATTGGTTATATTACATTTATTTCTCTCTCTCTCTTTACATCTGAGTTCAGCATTAGTTATTTTGCTGCCTGGTTGAATCTCCCTGTAGAGAGGGGTTAGGCATCGCTTAGAGGCTTCTGTACTGTGGTGCCCGGTTGAATCCTATGTATGAAGTTTCGAACTATGTCACGGTTGCCTAGTTTCATAATCTACCTAATATCTTCTCTGTAAGTTTATTAGTTTTTCTCCAATACTCAATTAGTTTTGTTCTGTTTTGATTCCCTGTTCTGTTCCATTTGTTGAAAGGGAAAAGTAAAACAAGAAGAAAGGAAAACATAAATTGCATCTCAGCCTTAACCTTAATTAATATCACTATTGTTTTTGTTAATAGCATAGGCTTATTGTTTCTTTTTCCATTTTCAGAGTTATTAAAACAAAACAGTATCTTATAAAAAGAAAACTGTATATCTACCAATTTATTGCCTCATTACAAGTCAATTCAATCGAATCAATATATATAAGCTAAATAATATAAATGTATAATTCTGTTGGAATGCTGTTTCTTCTCTTGGCAAAGACCTCAATTTCCCATGTAAACTTTAATATGTCACTAAATGTTTCCAGCAATATAAGAGATTTAATAGAGTGCATATGTGTATGTATTAGAAGTGAAGAGCGATTGAAAATTTAGTTTGAAAGTTGAATGTTTAAGATAGATAACTTGTTTGGAATCTAATTTATACTAGGAATCCATTTTGGGTGTCCCGAGTTTGAATTTTAATCAGATGTTTTATAACTTAAAAGAAAAATATCCATTGTGTTATGTACTTCACAACTTTTAATTCAAGCTTATCGATCAGTTTTGCACAACTTGAATATTAGCAATTGAATGAGCAAGAAAAGAAATTTGCCAATGGCCACATGTATATGCTTACAGAATAGATGCAATCCACCCTAGCACTCTACTAGGATAGCTTACCTATTTTTGCAAATTTGAAATTTGATTGAATAGTTCTTCTGTGTATTAACATGGATGTAGTAATAGGATAAGGGGCTCTGTAAGATGACGAGAAATAATGAATCACCTCATGGTCCAAGCCCCAGGGAATTAATATGCCAGGCCGGAGCTGGGGCAGCCGCAGGTTAGCTTAATATTAAGATGGAATCTTAGTTCAATTATTGTTGGAATTAAGTTTTGTTTGGGAATTTCGTTTAGGGTTTTATTTATCCTATCCCGTTGTAAGTTGTTTTTGATACTAGCTTCAGTGCTTCTAATAGAATGCTTTTGCTTAATTTAATGGGTTGTTATTGGTAATTGCAGGTGCTATTGCAGCTACTTTTGTTTGCCCATTGGATGTGATCAAGACAAGGTTGCAGGTGCATGGGTTGCCTACTACTCCCAATTCAGGTCGTTTAGGTATTGTTGATACTGTTCTCTTGAATATCATGTTTTATTTGTGGCCTCTGAAACTGTGGATTGGCATTCTTAAAAGAAATTCTCGTGGAAGGTGCATTTGCTGTGAATTTCACTCTTGGAGGACCCTCGTTTATTGTTTATGATTAAACATTTGCTTTCTTTTGTTAGTTAAGGGGCGTATATTTGCCATTTTAAAGTGCTTACAATTTGCACATAATGGGGACAAATACAAAAGCTGTTAGGGTTACAATATTCTGTTTAGATTGGGTCTTCTAAATCACAATTCTAGTTACTTGATCTTTTTCCTGCTAGCAAAAAAGTGTACTTGTTATATCCTCTGTCTGCTAGATGGATCTACTGTTAATTCAGATGAAGCGGAATATGATAATTGAACTGTTGAATGGCTATGGTTTTAAAGATGGAATTTTTGATCCTGTTCCTGATGCTTATGCTAGCTCTCTTGGTTTTCAATGATCGACCATTCTTTGTGTCCTTATCTTGCATTTTTGCTCAGGTAGCATCATTTGGACGAGTCTCAACAGCATAGTCAGGACTGAAGGTTTTAGGGGACTCTATCGTGGGCTCTCCCCAACAATATTGGCACTGCTTCCAAATTGGGCTGTAAGTATTTTTTATTTTTTTTATTTTTTGGCTTGTGTTCTATGAGGCGGTTTTGTGAAGTACATTTATATGATGCTTGATATAATTGCTTGAGATGCTTTTAGATCTAGGATGAACATAGGCATTCTTTGAATGCATATTTCCATCCTAGGTAACCTTGCTCTGTGTTTCTCCTTTCTCTGTATAGGCATGCCAGTTTGTTTTCTAAATAATTCCAGCAGAAGGTTCAAGAAATTTTAATATGTCTAATCCAAAAGTGAATGACCTTCAAATTCAATGGATTGCAGAAACATTTTAAGAAGGCTTCTCTTGTATAGTCTTTATGTCACGTTTGCCTAGTATAGAGAGAAGTCATAATGAAAGGAATTGCCAACTTATACTTTGAATCTGCAAAATTTTTGAGGTCCCACAGAAAACAAAAGAATAAAGTTAGAAGTGTTGGCATATTTTGCTTTTAGAGTCTATATTGAACTACAATTCCACCGGCATACATCAGTTACTACTGTGGTTGGCAGAAAAAAGGAAAAAAATTAGCACTCCAGGTATTTTTGCTGGAGTTGAGTAAAAGAACATTGATAGTTCGTGTTCCATTTCTCTCTTAGCTCTCTGTCTACATCTGAGTTCAGCATTAGTTATTTTGCTGCCTGGTTGAATCTCCCTGTAGAGAGGGGTTAGGCATTGCCACAATAGTTTATGATAAGTTTTCTTTAATGAGATTCTTAGTTTAATAATCATGTTGTGTATTCAATAAAATTTAAGTAGATTTTAAGAAGACATTTAAGTAATTAGTATTTATTTTTTAATTTTCTGGCCTCACCAAAGGCATTGCAGATATATTGCTCCTCTATCTTGAAGGTTATAAGTTGCCCATACTTTCTATTATTGATATTTTTGTTTATGCCTGTGAATATTAATTTTAGCTTTTGCTATACATTTTGCAGGTCTTCAAAATTTTGGACAGTGAAGTTGGAAGGTTTATTTTTCACATTTTTCTCAAAAATCGTTTGAATATAAATTAGTATAGAGGAGAGTTATTTCTTGAATTTGTCATTGATAGTTTTTATACTTTGTAAATATGATTATACTTTGTACCTTTTCTTTTTCAATATATGAAAATAATTTATTATATTTTTGTATAAAATATATGTACCGTACATGTAATATTATAAAATGGTTTATATTTTAAAGTACCATTTTGCTATCTATGTATGGTATATTATGATAAATCAAAAAGCAGTATATATTAGTTGAAAATGAACACAATTAGCGAAAAAAAATCTAGTCGCTAAACATTAACTTTAACGACCGGACTTTCATTCATTACAAGTAAACACAATCAGCAAAGGAAAAATTTGGTCGCTAAAAGCTATTTTTAACGACCGAAATTCATTTCGTTGAAAGTGAAAACAATCAGCGAAAAGAAAATCTGGTCGCTAAAAGGTATTTTCAACGACCGGAATTCCCTTCGTTAAAAGTAAACACAATCAGCGAAGGGAAAATCCGGTCGCTAAAAGGTATTTTCAACGACCGAAATTTCCTTCGTTGAAAGTGAAAACAATCAGCGAAGGGAAAATTCGGTCGCTAAAAGGTATTTTCAATGACCGGAATTCCCTTCGTTGAAAGTGAAAATAATCAGCGAAGGGAAAATCCGGTCGTTAAAAATTAGTATTTAACGACCGAAAACATTCCGGTCGTTAAAGACATTAACGACCGGATTTAAAATCCGGTCGTCTATACCTTTAACTCGGGGCTTTTACCGACCGAATTTTCCGGTCGTTATTTGTCTTTAACGACCGGATTTTGACTTTTAACAACCGGATTTCCCTTCGTTAAAAGCCATTTTTCTTGTAGTGTGATTAACCAGATCCGAGGTGAGTGGGCTGTAAAAGAAGAGCGGCTAGTACCCTATGTTGAATATTTGAAAGAGATTTGTGGTCACTTTGAAACCTGCACTTTCCACTTTGTGCCAAGAGATGAGAACCGTCTAGTTGATGCGTTGGCAACCCTAGTATCGATGTGGGATAATCCTGAAGGGGTAGTTATGAAACCAGCGCTGATTTTGAGTTCTAAGAAGCCCAGCTTTGAGATCAAGCCAGTAATGGGAGTAGAAGTGGCGGATGGAAAACCATGGTACTTTGACATTATGAATTATTTGGAAAACGCTAGGTTCCCAGAGGAAGCTACTGAGAAAGACCAGAGGATGATCCGTAAGCTATCTACTCAGTTCATATCCTTAGAAGGAGCATTGTACAAAAGATAGGCAGACGGGATCCAGCTCAGGTGCTTAAATGAAAAAGAAGCCCGCAAGGTAATGGAAGAGACCCATGCAGGCGTCTGTGGGGCTCACATGAACGGTTTAACTCTAGCAAAGAAGATCATGAGGCAAGGCTTCTACTGGCTCACGATGGACAATGACTGCTCAAAATATGTCAAGCAATGCCAGTTATTCCAACAGTACACAGATTTGAGACATCTGCCAGTATCTGAGCTACACAACCTGACATCACCTTGGACTTTCGCTGCTTGGGGGATAGATATCATTGGAGAAATTTGCCCTATGGCATCTAACGGACACAGATATATCATAGTCGCAATTGACTATTTTTCCAAATGGGTAGAGGTAGAATCCTTCAAAAAGATTGATGCAAGGGATATGGCCAAGTTCATAGAGAGAAATCTGATCTGCAGATATGGCCTCCCTCACCACATAGTGTCTGACAATGGGGTACAGTTCATGGGGGAAACCAGGAAGCTCCTTGAGAAATATGGTATCAAGCACCATAGATCCTCTCCCTACCGACCACAAGCTAATGGGGCAGTAGAGGCCGCCAATAAAAATGTGAAGAGGATCTTATCCAAGATGGTCCAACTTACGAAGACTGGGCAGAGAAGTTACCCTTCGCACTGTGGGGGTACAGGACAAAGGTAAGGACATCTACAGGCGCTATGCCATATTCTCTGGTATACGGGATGGAGGCAGTATTGCCAGTTGAGATAGAGCTCCGATCGTTGAGGGTGATTATGGAAGCCCAAATTCCGGAGGCTGAATGGGCACGACAGAGGCTACAGCACTTAAACTTACTGGATGAGAGTAGGCTGAAGGCTTATTATCACAATCAGATCTACTAGAAGAGGTTGGCCAGGACATTTAGGAAGAAAGTGAGAAAGCATCCGCTGAAGGAAGGGGACTTAGTGTTCAAGCAGATGAGACCGGATATACCGGATATCAGAGGAAAATTCAGACCAACCTGGGAGGGGCCGTATATCCTTAAATGGCTGTTGTCCAAAGGAGCTGCAATCTTGTTGAATAGCGATGGAAATGAATTCAAAGAACCGATCAATGTCGACAGACTCAGGAGGTTCCATGGCTAAAGACAAAAATTAAAAGAAAAGAATAAAATGCCCTGCAGGTTGAAAACCGAAAAAAGGCGGCCGTGCTAAAATTGGGCGCCTCGAAAGGGTGAAAACCGAAAAAAGGCATCCTGTACAAAAATAAGAGGCAGGAGAGAAAATGTCCAATCATGAAAACCCGAGAGGGCCGATTGGTAACAGGAGTTGATGCTGTTAAAATTTGGTTTCATGTATTAATAGGGCGTACACGGTCGAGTTAATGTCAAAACTGATCATGTATGCTAAAATTACATGGAAATGTACACAATTTCGTGAAATAAAACAAGTATTATTCTTTTCATTTTCGTCATTTTCTAGTTCTGCATTAAAAAGAAATGTAACACCAAAAAGAAATACATATGTAAGCTAAGCTAAGTCCTGCCATTGCTCTCGCCAGCCAGATGCTTGAGCCCTCGCGTCCTATTATCAGATGCTGGACTAAGGACCCATTTCTTGTACTCGCTGGTTGAAGCCACGGAGTGATCGCCGAACCTCGGAATAACAGTCTTCACTGGTAGTTTGCTCCACAGCTCATGACGTGCACATCGAGAAGTGATGCATAAAGTGGCTTGACAGAGCCCACAGAGGGGAACACACCCCGATAGCCCATCAATGACCACATGAGACAGTGGGAGCCAGGCAAATGTGAAACTGATATCGTCATCTGATAGTTCACTAAATCTGGTGACGCCTTCACCTGCAGTGGCACACTCATACAGCCGTCGACGCGAAAGAAAATGGCTCGGCAAGTTCTATGGGATGACCCGAGGAGGTGGCGCAGACAGCATCCTCAGTTTCTCTTGTAGCCAGATCTAAAAAAAAAGCAAGAAGAAGCCGCTGGAGTAAGTAGGGTTTACTTCAGGGAAAAGTAAGGCAAAGGGTTGTGTGAAAATCCGAAAGGACGCACCTCCCGCTTAGAAAAGCTAGTGTAAAAATCCACAAGGGACGCACTACCTTTAAAATAATGACGTACCTGGAGCAATAAGGGGCTGTCGGTGAAATTAGTGGTGGATCCAGAGCTCACAGAGTCCAAGCCCAGGATGGTTTCAGCTAAAATAAGTGGGAAGGGTGATGATCCCCGATGAAAGTCGCTTAGAACCCCGAACAGGCGAGGGTTGCCTGTCAAACCCCCTGGAACCACAGTGAGAAAGTTCGTCATGCAGAACATAAATATGATGCTTACCCGGTAAGTAGGGACATCAGTGAACCGATCTAGAGCCTCGATCAGTGGCTCCAAAGTAAAGGAAGAGCCCAGAAAAACCAGCCGAGCGGCCTCAGAAGGGGGTATGCCGAGAGCCATAGCTATATCCCGAGTCTGGAGTAGACCGCAACGGGGGACGCAGGGCAGAAGTTAGGGGGGTACCAAGCTCCAAGAATGGCAGCTAACTCCTCAGGCAGGGGGTACAACTCCTGATAAGTGAATCGGAAGACATGAAAACGGGGGTTCCAGAAGTGAGTCGCCGCCAGAAGAAGGTTCTGGTCAACTTTGACCCGACGCAGATATTTTAGCCTAGACAGAGAAGAAAGGGCGCCTTTTTCCCAAGTGTGCTTGTCATCTAGGATGCGATGCATTCTTTGGAGAAGAGGGGAAGACATTTTGAGAAGAATGAAGGGCTCAAGATGTTGGGAAAATGAAGAGACACAAAAAAGCATAATTTTTGGAGGAATTTATAGAGAAGCGCCAATGATGGCCTACCCGTCGCTCACAAGAGACGGCCTGCCCGTCGGTAAAAATCCACCTGGCAGATGCATACGTCAGCATAAGCATTTCAGGATCATAGTCCTTTGCATGTCATTTCATAAAAGCATAGCCTTTCACATGCATTCCATGCATACATGGCTTCTCACATGCATTCCATGCATACGAAGTGTCCCGTGTCCACTAGATGATGTACGTCAATCTCCACCTCGTGACTTTGCATGTCGGCGTTTCTCAAGCCCTCTGAGGAGGCACATCCTTTAAGTCCCCTGAGTGGGCAAAAATTTTCTAAGTTCTCTGAGGAAGCGAAGATCTCAAAGTCCTCTGAGGAGGCGAAATCTGAAAGTCTTTTGAGCAGGAAAGCAAGCCTATTCATACATGCCATACCGAGGGCAAGCAGGTAAGTTTTTCTATCATAAGATGTACGCTCATACACATCACACGAAGTGTACAAAATCCAAATTCGAATGTATGTATACATTTCGCGCACATGCTCCCATACATGCACACAATATTTTGTATATATTGCCATGTACGCGGCTCAGGAGAAAGGTCTAAATAGACACCATACTTAAAGGTGATCCAGATAATTGGTTCAGCTCAACGTTCTCAGACACTACCAAGAAAAGCAAGCCTGTCCACGCTGTGTCGGGGGGCAATCAGTGAGCATCAAAGTCTCTCAATGAGCATTAAAGTCTCTCAGTGAGCATCGAGGTCTCCCAGTGAGCATCAAAGCCTCCCAGTGAGCATCAAAGTCTCTCAGTGAGCGTAAACTGACAACGACCCCAATAGGCAGGCACTGCCAAAGGTACGTATCTCTTTTATAATTTACCCTACAAATTTGTGTTTTCCTTTTTTGCAGAAAAAAAGAAAGTTCAAGATAAACATCAGCGATAGAGCAGATCGCAACCGGGTCTGCGGTTAGAGAACACTGCATCTCACAAATCTAGGTTGTAGTCAGAGAGCACTACACCTCACAAGTCGGGATTGTAGTCAGAGAGCACTACACCTCACAGGCCGGGATTGTAGCTAGAGAGTGCTTGTGACACGCGCCGAACCCAGCAAGGGCCCTCACGGGAATCCGCTTTAGGATTCGAGGGATAGGTTCACGTCTTTTTCGATCATAGGTGTTATGAGATATTTTCGGCACCTCCTTTCACAATAGAACAGTGAAAAGGGCCATTCATCGCCATAACACCTTTAGGCACTTTTGAGGTATTTTGGAGTCGCCACCCAATTTACAAGAAATTGGGAAAGTTTAACCTCTTATTGGTCTAAACCAGAGATGGTGTTCGGAACTTCACACTTATTTATGTCTTGGTTGATTACAAATGAGTTTTTAAATTATAAAATTTCATCCCTCATCTCACACGATTAATGCATTGAATTTAAAGCCCACATCATTCACGTTGAAAAGCGATAAATAAAGTAATAAATAATTACAAAATAAATAAAATGGGACAGAACAATCCCCCAAAAATAAATTGCA
Organism: Excoecaria cochinchinensis; assembly: GCA_947683425.1. Lineage (NCBI taxonomy): Eukaryota > Viridiplantae > Streptophyta > Magnoliopsida > Malpighiales > Euphorbiaceae > Excoecaria > Excoecaria cochinchinensis. The sequence goes on along the minus strand of CANTUQ010000028.1, from coordinate 3,700,578 downwards.
AAATAAAATAAAATAAAATTGGGACAGAATAATCCCCCAAAATAAGAAAACGTAAATAAATAAACACAGAAAAAGAACTAAAATGCAACATACATAAATCGGGTTATTTATTTGAACTTTGGGAACATTGGTTCCTTTTTATCAACTTAAGAGAGTTGGAGAACCATTTTTGAGTATTGATTGAGGAAAACCGGGATGAGTGATCCCATTTTATGAAAACCTAGTTCTCCATTTGAAAGTGAAATTTTATTGGTTAAAAATAGGACATTGGTCCATTTTATTAAGAAAACCCCATTTATTTATAGAAATATTTTTGTGTGATTTTTTTATTAAGCGTGCAAAAAAATGATTTTATTAATTATTACACGCAAAAAAAAAACTTGCCAAATAAATAAAGGAAAAACAATGAATACAATAAAAATAGTAATTCTTCGGATCTCCTCTTTCATTCGCACGGGTGCTCAAACAAGGGAAAACAAAGATTTGACACCGAAAACAAACACAAGCAAAATTAATGTTAGTTATCAAGTCAAAAAAAATCAATTAAACATTTATAAGAATAAATAATAAGCTAATTGAAAATATGCAGACTAGTAAATTAAATGGCACATTAAAATAAATTGACACTTTAAAAGTTCAATATTAAAACATAAGTCAATAATATTGCCAATAACAACAACAACAAAATAATAATAATAATAATAATAATAATAATAATAATAATAATAATGATGATGATGATGATGATGATGATGATGATGATGATGATGATGATGATAGGAATAATAGATGATGATAGTAACAATAAATAATAATAATAATAATAATAATAATAATAATAATAATAATAATAATAATAATAATAATAACAACAACAACAACAACAACAACAACAACAACAACAAAAATGAAGATAATCATGAATCCAAGAGATTGAATGAACAAAAAAAAAAAGAAAAGTCAATTAAACATGCAATATGAAATAATAACATCTAAGCATGCAAAAATCATAAAAAATAAATATTACAAGAGAAAATCATGCAAATCTTATTTTACATCTTTTAACGATATGTATATCTATCCATTTTTAAGCCAATGACAAAATAAAGAATGAATACTCATGTAAAATAATACATCACAAACCAAAAAAATACATACATGCATTAATTCAAAAAATAACAAAGCAACATAACATAAAATAAATTAACATGAATAAAATGAAGCAAAATAAAATAAAGAGTTGGATCTAAGAATCTTTACCCTAAGATTTAAGTGATATTTGAAGTGAGGTATCCCGATCTAATCTCTTGTCAAGATCCGAAAATTAACTCAAAAAAATGTTCTAATAGATCTTGAGTTTATGCCAAAGAAAACTCAAGAACACAAATATCCAAAAGTGATTTGATTTTTTTTGTTTGATATATGATCTGAAAATTCAAGTTAAGGAATTGATTTTCCATTCTCAAAGGTTTCAAGATCAATCAAAAATTTTTAGATATGAGAAAAAAACTAGAATGAAATTTAAGATGAAAAACTTGTAGATTTAATGAAGAGAATTAAGAAGATTAAGGAAAATGATTTTTATTTTTGAGAATAATAAAAGATGAACTCCAAGAACATTGAACTCTTTATTTTTCCAGCAAAATCCACTAACTCCCCCCAAGAATATCTCCCCCAAATGACTTAGAAAAAATATTTATTCTAGAGAGAATTTCCTTACTCCTAAAAAAAACCCAATCTCTTTCTTCCTTCCAAAAAATGAAAAATAACTCACATAAAAACTCACTTCCTCTGCCCTCTCCAGCTCCCCTACAGATTTTTCCAAGATTCCCTTCCCCTAATTTCAACAAAAAACCCTCCAAAATTCAAAATTAAATCCCTAAAGTCAAATATGGACAATTAATATTTTTATTTATTTTTATTATTTTTTTTGTTATTTTTGACCTTTAACTCCCACCCAATTTGACTAATATTTGTCAAATTTTGATAAAATCTAAAAAAGTCACAAGAAAAAATTATTTTTAAGCCCAAAAAATAAAAAAAAAATGATTTTTGGGGGGTTAGGGGAGCTGTCGGCGAAATTTCTCGCCCATGGGCGAGAAATCTCGCCGACAGGGGCGAGGTTTCTCGCCGATGGGCGAGAAATCTCGCCCATCGCGCTAGATTGCTGCGCGCGGCGTGCGCAATAGCGACGTGTAGCCGCGCGCTTTAACGACGTGGCTGCGCGTCGCCTTTGCGCGCTCTGCGGGTGCTGCGCAGCCCGCTGTGTGCAGGGCACCGAGCGCTGGGCACAGCGCCTGCGCGCTGCTGCAGGCGCGCCGCCGCGCTCGACGCTCGCAAAATTATTTTTATTTTTTATTTTTTAATTTTTTCAACATGTCTAAAAAAAACTAAAATAAATAAAAATATTTTTAAAACTAATTTTTAAAATATTTTTATTATTCTTTTAATTTTTTATTCAAAAATGCAAAATTTGACAAGAAAATCGTCGCTTCCAACTATTTTTGCCTGTGATGGCACTTTATCATCATTGGGTAACCCTGATCTTAGATCGACTCGGGACCCGGTGTCTACAGTTACCCCCAATTTTGGGAAAACTAGCATATAGGTGCCTAGTTGAGCCAAAATTCAGGAAAGAGGAAAGAAGCGCATACCTGAGGCGACGTCCTTCCTGTTGCTATGAGGATGTGCCGAACTACAAACCTATTATGAACTTGCGAGATGCGGGTTCCGTCTTTAAATGGTGATGCGCCGAGTTCGCTCTGAACTTACAAAACGCAAAAAGTGCTCTCTTGAGCTCCACCGAGTTGCTGACAAGGCTACAAAGTGCGAAGTTCTTTTTTTTTTCTTTTTTTTTTTGAGCTGCTCTTCTGAGTGTGGAGTTTTTCTGAACCGAGTTGAAAATAATGCTCTGAAGAGATTGAGAGTGCCTTTGAGTAAGGACTTAAAGATGATGCTCCTAAGAGACTGAGAATGCCTTTAAAGAAGGATTTAAAGATAATGCTCCGAAGAGATTGAGAATGCCTTTAGAGAAGGACTTAAAGATGATGCTCCGAAGAGCCTGTGAATGCCTTTAGAGAAGGACTTAAAGATAATGCTCCGAAGAGACTGAGAATGCCTTTAAAGAAGGATTTAAAGATAATGCTCTGAAGAGACTGAGAATGCCTTTAGAGAAGGACTTAAAGATGATGCTCCGAAGATCCTGGGAATGCCTTTAGAGAAGGACTTAAAGATAATGCTCCGAAGAGACTGAGAATGCCTTTAAAGAAGGATTTAAAGATAATGCTCGGAAGAGACTGAGAATGTCTTTAGAGAAGGACTTAAAGATGATGCTCCGAAGAGGCTGGGAATGCCTTTAGAGAAGGACTTAAAAATAATGCTCCGAAGAGACTGAGAATGCCTTTAAAGAAGGATTTAAAGATAATGCTCTGAAGAGACTGAGAATGCCTTTAAAGAAGGATTTAAAGATAATGCTCTGAAGAGACTGAGAATGCCTTTAGAGAAGGACTTAAAGATGATGCTCCGAAGAGCCTGGGAATGCCTTTAGAGAAGGATTTAAAGATAATGCTCTGAAGAGACTGAGAATGCCTTTAAAGAAGGATTTAAAGATAATGCTCCGAAGAGACTGAGAATGCCTTTAGAGAAGGACTTAAAGATGATGCTCCGAAGAGGCTGGGAATGCCTTTAGAGAAGGACTTAAAGATGATGCTCCGAAGAGGCTAGGAATGCCTTTAGAGAAGGATTTAAAGATAATGCTCCGAAGAGACTGAGAATGCCTTTAAAGAAGGATTTAAAGATAATGCTCTGAAGAGACTGAGAATGCCTTTAAAGAAGGATTTAAAGATAATGCTCTGAAGAGACTGAGAATGCCTTTAGAGAAGGACTTAAAGATGATGCTCCGAAGAGCCTGGGAATGCCTTTAGAGAAGGACTTAAAGATAATGCTCCGAAGAGACTGAGAATGCCTTTAAAGGAGGATTTAAAGATAATGCTCGGAAGAGACTGAGAATGTCTTTAGAGAAGGACTTAAAGATGATGCTCCGAAGAGCCTGGGAATGCCTTTAGAGAAGGACTTAAAGATAATGCTCCGAAGAGACTGAGAATGCCTTTAAAGAAGGATTTAAAGATAATGCTCTGAAGAGACTGAGAATGCCTTTAGAGAAGGACTTAAAGATGATGCTCAGAAAAGCCTGGGAATGCCTTTAGAGAAGGACTTAAAGATAATGTTTTAAAGAGATTGAAGATGCCTGTTGGACAAGGATTTAAAGGTGATGCTCAGAAGAGACTGGTAATGCCTTTTGAGCAAGGACTTGAAGATAAATTTTTGAGGGGACTGGGGGTGCCTGTTGGAAAAGGACTTAAAGGTAATGCTCCGAAGAGACTGGGAATGCCTTTTGAATAAGGACTTGAAGATAATGCTTTGAAGAGATCGAGGATGCCAATACAAGAAATTTGACTTTTTGTGACGAATTTTTTAATGACACATAAAATTTCGTCACTAATTGTAACTTACAACGACGAATTTTTTAAAACGTCACCATACTATTTATTATTGTGACGAAATTATCTTGTGTCATTTTATGTTTTAATTATCGTCACTAAAAGATTAATTTGGTGACGAAAAAATATATTTCGTCATGGTTTATTTAGGAGGGATAATTTTCCACCATTTTTTGGAGGGAAAAAATTTAATGACAAAATAATAACTTATTGCAACGTATATAATCGTCACAAAATATTTATTTTTCGTGACGAATTATTTTTGTCATAATTAAATAAATTAGTGACGAATTATTTTTGTCATAATTAAATAAATTAGTGATAATAAAATTATTTTGTCACGAATAACATATTGATATAAATAAATATTATATTTATGACAAATAAATTTATAAAAAAAAATTAATATACTGTGACGAGTTACAATTTCATCACCTTTGATATGAAAGAAAAATTTCTAATCTTTTTTCTTTTGGAGAAAAAAATATAACTGAAAAATTTACTATTTACAACATATAAATTTGTCATGAAATAATTATTTTTTTTGACATTAATTATTTTTGTCACAGTTTAATGAATTAGTGCCGATAAAAGTTTTCAGCCTTTTTCTTTTAGTGAAAAAAATATAACGAAAAAAATAACTATTTTGATGGTACAAATAGTAATTCTATAGGTTAAAAATTTATCAAATGTCAATTTTGATCCAAATGATCCGATTTTTTTTTTAAATTTACAAAATTAAATATATTTAATTATAAATAAATAAGTAACTAAATATGAGTGTGTGTATATATATATATATATATATATATATATATATATATATATATATATATATATATATATATATACAGAGCCAAATAACCAAAACAAAAATAATAATAATAAGAATAATAAAATAATAAAAATAACTTAAGTTGAGAAAGAAAGAAACTTAATGAAGAAGAGTAATAAAATAAGAAAGAAAGGAAGGGGAAAACAGAGGAGGGAAGCGAGAGAGAGAGAAAGAGAGAAGTCGAATCTTCTTTCCCCAATTCCGGCAAACTCCGGCATCCAACGGCGGCACGAACGGTACCGCTGGACTCCTGGTGAGCAGTCGTAGTAGAAGCAATCGGTTCGTTTATGTTTTGCATGATCTAGATTTAATATTTGCTTGTTTAATCTGTCTAGGGCACTGTGCAATTGGTGATTACAGGTGAGAAACTGAAAAAACCCTTCTTTCTCTTCTCTCTTGATACCATTTGCATATCTATTTATTTCTAATCTGCTCTTCTTCCCATCGAATAGGAAAATAGGGCATACCAGTGTTTTGAGGATTTGTTTTTCTGTTAGGTTAATCGATCCATTAAAATAGGTAAGTACGTTTTTTTTGGGTATTTTTGATTTCAAAACCGTATCTGCTACTTTTAACCAGCATCTCTTTTGATTCTCGTTTAAGTTTTGATTCTCGTTCTTCTTTTGATTGATTCCCGTTCTGCTTTTGAATGATTCTTTCTCTGCTATTGAATGATTCTCGTTCTACTTTTGAATGATTCTCGTTCTGCTTTTGATTTTGTTTCCAAGTATAAATGGAATGATGGTTTTGTTTGGAAATTTCGTTTGGTTGTTGTGAAATTGGAAGAAAGTTGAACTTTCTTAGGTTGTGAAATTGGAAGAGTCTAATCCATTGCTTTCTGTCTGTCTGTGGTTTGGTGTCTAAGATGATGCAATATTTTTCATCTGATATATGTTAAAATCTTTCACTTTTGACTTGAAATCCTTTTGACATATTCTTACTTCTATCTCCTTTGTTTGATTTTTTTTTATTCATGCACCTTATGTTGGTCTTGCTTCCTTCTTCTTTGAATCTCTTTTTATTAGGATGTGTGTGTTCCTCTCTCATGGCTGGCAGAATTGATATCAAGGTCTAAACAAGAGCTGGATGCATCACCCCTGGTTTGGTATGCATTCTAAGCAACTGAATTTCTTTATGTTTTTTGCTTTAGTAAATTGAGGCACCAAAATAAATATTCCATTTATGTAAGAATGGTGGTGAATATCTTATTCATCACTTCCATCTTATTACTGTAATTAGCTGCTGGGGTTTTTTGGAATCAATATGGTTTTTTGGAATCAATATGTTTAGCCTTATGGAATCAATATGTTTTGTACTTCTTTTCTATTTTCTTTTCCTTGTCTGCTGGATCTGCCATTGATTGCAAATCCTCCACTCTTGATTGATCCTTGGATCTATCATTTTAGATCATATGTTTTGTACTTCTTTTCTATTTCCTTTCCTTGTCTGCTGGATCTGCCATTGATTGCAAATCCTCCACTCTTGATTGATCCTTGGATCTGTCATTTTAGATTTTTTTATGTACGTGCTAACATTGTTGTTCTTATTTTTTTATTTTGTTTAAAAGAGTTGCTGGCAGTAATCACTATTGTCTTGCTTTGTTTCGAATTGAGCTCTGCTATTGTTGGATGCTTAGTTGCTTCGATAAATAACATGTTGCGGGAGATAAAGTTTATTACTTTTAAATGTTATGTTATGTTTTAGTTGATAGACATCTTTTTTTTTGTCTTTGTTAATTAAAATGAACACCGAAACTTGGAAAATGTTCAAAATATAAAATATTATCCTCATCTTCTGGTTTATAGGAAGAAATGATTATCCTCTTCCAATATAAAATATCCTAGCAATCACTAGCCCGAACTAATTGATATTTTGAGGGTCTATTTGCTTGCCCCATGGGTTCTAATGATCATATTCACATAGGTATAATTTAGGACATGCACCTAGCATCTTGAAGCAGTAAGAAATTTTACTTGTTACAATCATTGATGGCTAGTTCTTCTTTAAGTTTCCATATTTATTGCACTCTTGAACTAGGACCCAAATCAATTTTCAGATATTGTTACTAGGATTTAATGTTTATTTATGCTCTTCAGTTACACTTTGGCTGACCTTCCCCCTCATTTTCCCTAAAATTAAACTTCCTTTGGTGTGTGCATGTCTTCAATTGTCGGTTAGAATTATGATAGACTGTAATCACCGTTGCTCTTTTTGCTTACCAAGTCTTGTTATTATTTTTTGATACTTGGGAATAGATGGCAGGTAGCTTCTGTTATTTGAGCTTTAAAGCTGGATTTGCTAAACTATTATTGCTGGGCTCTGAAATTATTAAATGCTGTGTGATTCTACTTTTAACGTTGGGAATGAATTTTGGAATTGATCACAATTCATTTGATAAAAGCTTTGTTAATGTTCTGTGTTAGCTGTTAAATAGATTGAATTATAGCTCTTTACCTGGTTGGCTTCTTGAAGCGTAGTTTTATAGAAACATACTGTAGCTTTCACCTTGCTTTTGGGAAAATTATTTACTATTGCCTTAAAGTGATACTTGTGCATTTATTTTTAGCCGATAGTTTTGATGTATTAATATTATACCTTTGTATTTTGTATAATTGAATTGAATACTGAAATTGGATGATATAAATATATTATAAGATATGGTGTGTGAGATTGGATCTAAATTGGAGGATGGGCAAACTTGTGTTGGAGTTTGAATTGAAGTGGGGTGAATAAATATATGATTATTTGAAGTGTAAAGATTTTATTGATTACAGGGGAATAGACAATATTATAGAGGGAATTCTGCCGAAATTTCGGTAGAATTAAGTGACATATTTGTATTTTGATTGAATGAATAATAAAACTAAATAGCTATAGGGCAGATGGGTATAGTGAAAGGATAAAAAAAAAATATAATTACCTGAATTTCGCAATAATTTGAAGAGTAGTTTAAGAAAATCAAGTAATCGTGCAGTATTGTTGGAATCGTAGTGTGTATAAATGAAGGATGTTACATGATTGAGTTTTTTTTATCTAATATAAGATTTTTTTTTTGCAGGAACAGGATGCAAATTTTGAAGTTTCAACAGATTTTATTTCTTGATTAGGATGCAAATTTAATTTTTTGTATTAGACAATATGTTTTTTTTAATTAACCTTTTATTTGAATAAATACATTATATTAGATTTTCTTTAGAAATTTAATTGATTGTATGACATTAAATTTAAAATGTGTCATTTTTACTAAAATGCATATATGATAAGTATATTTGTCATAATTTGTCGACTTATTAGTTCATAAATAACGATATAATGTTTATAATTACGATATTAATATTGTAATAAAAAAATATAATTTAATGACAATAAAAAATTGTCACTAAAACTATTTTTTGTGACAATTATTTTTATCCCTATTTATGTCACTAAAATGTAACGTAATATGACAATTTATATTCATCGTTAATACACATTATTTTAATGACGAAATCATTTTTCGTCACTTAAAGTATTAGATTTAGTGACGAAATTGAATATTTTATGACAAAAATTATATTTATTTATGACGATAATTACGTAACCAATGCTTAATGGTTTTAATCAGAAGCAGAGTTTCGTTATTAAAAATATTTAATTTCGTGACGAATTTTAAATTTGTCATAAAAAATATCAATTTTTAGTGACGATAAACAATATAATGTGACGAAATATAATTTTATTTATGACATAATTTTTGTCATGAAAAGTAAGAACTAAAGATGACGATAATCATTTTCGTCACAAAAAATATAATTACGGTGACAAAAAAGTAAATCGTCACGTAAACTTTTATGTTACGCGCCTACCGTTACGTTATCTGTGACGATAAAAAATCGTCACCTTATCTTTTCAGCAACGAAAAATAAATTTTTCATGACAATTTTTTGCGTCATAAAAAGTTAAATTTCTTGTAGTGTGCCTTATGAAAAAGGACTTGAAGATGACGTTATGAGAATGCCTTCTGAAAAAGGACTTGAAAATAATGTTCTGAGGATGCCTTTAGAAGAAGGACTTAAAGGGAGTTATCACTCTATGGTTTACACGATTTCAACCTTGCGCAGGCTTCATCTTAAATTTGTCCTGCCGAAGCTGTCTCTTGGTTTGGCCTTTTCCTGCAAAGCTGTGTATATAGGAATATACCGGAGACTGTGTATGCATGTGTAAAATGTTGTATGCAGATATGAGATGTATGCAAAAATGGATAGACCACGTCCTAGGTGGTTAGGGGTCCGTTCAGGATATAGCCTGGCATTGTCTGATGCTCCCAAGGATCTAGGAAAGCATCGTCTTCACTTTTGGGATTCTGATCCATAATCTTTCTAACGAGAACTGACCCGTGCACATCTTTGCCCCCCGGTCATTGAGCATTTTGCCCCAAAGAATTTAATTCGTGTCCTACACCATATGCCTAAAATGAGGTTATTCAAAGTGATGCTGCCTTATCGCTCTAAGTGTCGGGAGTCATTAATTAAGGATAGTGCGTCCCTTGTGGATTTTCACACTAGCTTTTCTCAGCGGGAAATGTGTCCTTTCTTGGATTTTCACATAACCCTGTGCCTTATTTTTTGCCTGGAATGGACCCAACCTAATCCAGCGGCTTTTATTTATTTCATTTTTTGTAGGGCAGATTGCCTGTCCCCAGGTTTTCACCCTGCCCTTTGGCCTAACTTTTACTTAGAGCGCCAGTCACGGTTTTCATCTCTAACAGCCCTTTTTTTTTTTGCGAGAGAAGTTGGAGTTGTTGCGAAAGGTCTTTCGGGTATGATTGGCATGTGCTTATGTCTTAGATATTGGTTGTATGAGCTTGTAGGATTGGCTTCACAGTAGGTAGCAAGATGAGTTGGCTGAAGCGCCTGACTAGCGAGAATGGTAGAGGGTAGATGATAACAATGTGCTAGTTTTATATCGGGCTCAGACAACTTTGAGTGTGCAAGATGAACTGCCCTGGTTATACCAATACATCTTTGCATAAATGCATATATTTCAATCTGATTTCATAAAACATGATCACTATTTGGCATTAACTCGAAAAATATGAGACCTCATCTAGTCTCGGGATAGATCTTGAGAGCATCAAACTCCTGTCATCAATCAGCCCTCGCAGGTTTTCTTGATTGAATATTTTCTCTCTTTTTTTTATTTATTTAGCCTCTGCCATGGACCCTTCTTCAGTTTGTCAGTATTAGTTGAATTCGCTTTCATCTTCGTCAGTCGGGGGGACTGCTGCTTCTGAGAGTGGCTCCTCTTGGTATCAAAGTCTTGGTCTTAGCCCTTGTGCAGACTGGTTGAGGTGATGGGTTCCTTATGTGGGGCTTGAATATGAAGTTTCACGTTTGGCCTTTCTTGGCTTTGGCGGTTCAAACCCTGGGATGGCCTTTAAATGGTCGGGATAGGGTGACAGGTCGGGCTTGGATGATCTGGGATACTTTTATCGGTTTTGGTGGTTTAAATCCTGGAATGGCCTTTCAACGGCCGTGGTTGGATGGATGGTTTGTGAATTAGCCTTTTAGGTCCCTTTGAGATTTCTTTTGGGCTTTCCCAACAAACCACTCCTTATCATTAATTTTTTTTATTAAGCGCATCAATAGCTCTAGCAGCATTATCTACATTCTCAAAGTTGACAAATCTAAACGGGATTTGAACAAAACTCGCCCCCAAATAGCATTCCCTTGCAAACTTCGTTCAAGTCATGAAGTTACACATACGTGCACTTTTCATCTTAACCACTGGGACCGTTGTAGTTCAATCTAGTCAAGCATTGGGTTTTAGCAAGAAACTTGGCGATAAGGGTTCTGGATGGTCAAGGATCAATCATAATCGATTTTGAGGGTGGACATTTCAAAGGGGGTCAGGAGGAAAGAGGTCATATAGTTTGGTTCTGATGGGTCATATATTTCTTGTGGAGGTCCTGAGTTTTATTTGTCCAACTTTCGATGTAGATTTCGGGGTTTGATCTTATTTGGTAGCGCCACATGCAACTTAGATGTTGTGGATGCAAAGAAATGGCTTTCAAAATTCGGTTCGTCGTCATGTTGGCACGTGGAAGTAGTACTGATCTTAAGAACGTCCTTGCCAATTTTCAACATGTCACACCAGGTCCAGGCAGAGGCTTTTGTTTTTATCTCTCAAAATTATCCTCTCCTCAAGAGTTATATCAGATGCTATCAAGATTTTGTTTGGATTCTCCAAAGTTCCGAGACTAGATGGAGCCGTATTAATTGAATTAGTGTCAAAATGATTGCATCATGACCATGTGAAATGAAATTATTAGGAATACCATACAAATAAGCAAACTTGTTCAATTTTATTTAAAATAACCAAACTGTCGTAAGGAGTCCTTGAAACAAAAGAAACTAAATGTCTAAAAACATAATCTTCTTCCCCACTCTCCCGACGAGTGTCAGCGACCTATTCATATCAATGTAGTTCTCGCAAAATATGCCACTATGCTGGATCAGACCCGATCACATATCTGGTGGAGGGACTGCATTGTAGGCTGGCTCTTTCTTCTTCTCCCTCTTTTCGGGGTCAGTAATCTGCTTACTATCAATCAAATCTTGAATATGATGCCTCAGTCTTGCACAGTTGTCTGTCAGATGCCCAGTGTGCTGGTAGAATTCACAATATTCATTATCTCTATACCCCTGCTGTCCTTGGGTTCTGGCTGGCTTAGCGGGCAATGGCTGCAACATCCCTATTTTCACTAGCTTCTTGAAAACCCATGATAGAGATCTACCAAAATTAGAATAATGCCTTTGATTCATTTTCATAGCTGGCACTCTCGTCTTCTTAGCATTGCCCTTATTGTTGTTGTGGATACTTGGGTTTGCACTTTTTGGGGCATGCATCCTCGCCGGATCTCCATCCCCTTCAAGCATAATATCGCATTCCAGGGTAGGCCTCTTACCACCCCTCTGTCCAACTGGTGAATCAAGTGGCTTCTTGCCTCTGGACTTGGAAGTACAAGGAGATGTTGCTGTCGTCAAAGTATAGGCCTTTTCGATAGTGGCCAGCTCGACCTGATTAAGGGTAGTAGCCATCATTTGAGATTGGAGAACTAGCGCCATGGCATCCATCCTTTACTTAACTGCGGCCCATAACCTCTTTTCAAGCTCCTCGAACCTTCTATCCACCTCCCAGGCAATTAGGCATAAGTCTCTTCAGTCCGTGAAGAATTGGCTCCTCTTAGTACCTGGTCAGATCCCTCTTCCCCATCTTCCCCATCTTCCCCAGCTTCTTCTTCGCTTTCGCTAGTGGACCAACAACCTATCATTGCCACGGAAACCCCTCTTCCATCTGTCTCAGGGCGAGTAATAGTGGCATACTCATTTCCAAACAAGTCTTGCAGTACATACCATTCAGGTAAGCTTGAACCAATCATGGCATTACAGGCCGACTCTTTTTCCCTCTGCTCAGGATTAGTGGTCTGTTTGCTGTCGATTAAGTCTTGAATCTGATCCCTTAAGGGACAACAATAGTCTGTTCTATGCCCTGTGTACTGATGATATGCACAATACCAGTCTGTTCTATGCTTAGGCTTTCCTTGACTTGGGGCAGGCCCAGATGGCAAGGGTTGTAACTTCCCTTCCTTGATGAGATGGGTGAAGTGCCAAGATAGTGGTCTGCCCGAGATAGTGAGGTGTTTAGGAGTTGTTCCTATGGCTGAGACTTATGCTACCTTAGTATTGCCCCCATTATCGCTGCTATCTCCCTTGCTTTTGCCCAAGGCTAGATTTGTAAATTTAGCTATATTGTCTAGATGCTCGACCTCAACTTCGATGGCTATATCCTTTAAGGACATCCAGTCCTTTAGCCCCTTCATCTTTAACCCATCTTTTAAATATGGACTAGCATTCCTGACGAATATCATGATCTGGTCCGGAGTATCCGGTTTCTTCTTCATCTCCATTACTCGTTTCCTCCATCGGGTTAGGTACTCATGGAATGACTCATCTGGCTTTTGGTGCAGTAGCTCTAAATCTTTTAGAGTAACCTCCATCCTTGTACAACAGTCATACTGCATCAGGAATTCTTCAGTCAATAAGTCCCAATCTTCTTTGGATCTTCTGTCTAACCCATGATACCAGTCCACTGCAGGGCCTGTCAAGCTCAGACAAAAATATTCAATCTTTTGCCTCTTTGTTAAGGTAGTGCCCTTCATTACCAATGAATACTGCTTCACATGTGCAGTGGGATCAGAAGTGCCATCGAATTTGGGAATATCAGGAATCTTAAAGTTCTGAGGTATCAAGTCTTCACTATCTAGCTCTCGGTCTTTAGGTTTCATCCTTCCCCCCACTTTCAACATCTTGGTCATAGCTTCAAACCTCTCTTCCATTTTTCTCCATATCTCATCCTCTAACTTAGGCGACTTCTCCTTTACTACCATCTGTTGTTCTTGCTCTTCCCATAAGTCACTCTCAGATTTGGGGTCTTCTCTGTGTTCAACAGGCATTGGAGCTCTTGGCTCAACCATGGGTGGATTAACTGCCACTGGGGGATCCTCTCTAGTAGCCCTTTGTTCATCTTGCCCCCAAGTCGGAGCGGTATCCTGTCGTCCCTTGGGTGGGGCTAAGGTAGTGGCAAGGTTGCCTATCATCGCTATCATTCTAGCCTCAAACTCTTCCATCCTCTTCCCCACTTCTTCGGCAATCAATGCACGGGTAGCCTCAAACTCTCTAGAAGGATCAGCCATATTGGATGCTATTGAAGATGAAGTCTTGCTACTTTCTAAATCTGGCTCCAGAACTATTGCCCCTCTAAATAACTCAGAGATTAGGACTTCCTGATCAGCCGTCCACTAGTATCCCTAGACCACCCGGACGAATCTATGATGGCTGCATAACTCACTTTGTTAGGATGATGCATGAGTGATATATATACAATGCATGATCGTGAATTATGCAGGTGGTCCTAGATGAGCGAAAGATCAATAAATTACAGTGATATAATGCGATGCATGTAAAATGATATGCAGACAAAAGGATATACACACACAAAATGAAATGTATTTTTTACTTTTTTATTTTTTTTATTTTTTATTTTTTATTTTTAATTTTATCATAAAAACATGCATGAATGACGTATACAATGAATGGTCGTGTGTTATGCAACATAGACAAACACATGCAAGCAAGTAGATCCTTCCAACCTTATTACTCCCGCACACGAGGTTAAATAGTCTCTTCCTAGGTGGGCTTGGCCCATGGGTCAACGGGGAACCCAATGGGCATGTATGGTACAGGTGGAAAACCGACAGCATAACACTCTTAATTTAAAGCACATGCGTATGAGTTTTGGCCATTTTATATTTAAATAATTCAACTAAATTAAAATGGGTCCATCGGGGCATGAAAGCCTTTGATAAAGACCATTTAATTTGATTGATTTTATTTTAATATATGACAGCCCAAATAGCAAGCATAGCATTATGGTACATGTAGCCTAGGGGAAGTATCTATTGCCATTACATGAGCTTTGGTCAAAAGGTGGTGTTACTTTAGGGCTACCCAAGCATGATCCCTGCCGATGGGTCTAGCTCATCACGAGCATAATGACCGATCGGGTCACCATTTGATATACCACGATGGTACGAGGCTTGGGCTGGTGATTATCCTTAACACTTCCCCACATTAAGTGAACGTAAGGTTGTGCTTTAGGAACGTACCGGGTTTAAGAAAGGGACCAGACTAGCATAATTCTAAAGCTTTAGCATGGATGCAATGCAATTTAGATGAAAGATGAAATTTTAATTTTAACAACTCAATTACATATTTTAACCAAGACACTTTCAGAGCAAAGTCACAAACAGTCCCCAGCGGAGTCGCCACTGTGACGCGCGCCGAACCCAGCAAGGGCCCTCACGGGAATCCGCTTTAGGATTCGAGGGATAGGTTCACGTCTTTTTCGATCATAGGTGTTATGAGATATTTTCGGCACCTCCTTTCACAATAGAACATTAAAAAGGACCATTCATCGCCATAACACCTTTAGGCACTTTTGAGGTATTTTGGAGTCGCCACCCAATTTACAAGAAATCGGGAAAGTTTAACCTCTTATTGGTCTAAACTAGAGATGGTGTTCAGAACTTCACACTTATTTATGTCTTGGTTGATTATAAATGAGTTTTTAAATTATAAAATTTTATCCCTCATCTCACAAGATTAATGCATTGAATTTAAAGCGCACATCATTCACGTTGAAAAGCGATAAATAAAGTAATAAATAATTACAAAATAAATAAAATGGGACAGAACAATCCCCTAAAAATAAATTACAAAATAAAATAAAATAAAATTGGGACAGAACAATCCCCCAAAATAAGAAAACGAAAATAAATAAACACGGAAAAAGAACTAAAATGCAACATACATAAATCGGATTATTTATTTGAACTTTGGGAACATTGGTTCCTTTTTATCAACTTAAAAGAGTTGGAGAACCGTTTTTGAGTATTGATTGAGGAAAACCGGGATGAGTGATCCCATTTTATTAAAACCTAGTTCTCCATTTGAAAGTGAAATTTTATTGGTTAAAAATAGGACATTGGTCCATTTTATTAAGAAAACCCCATTTATTTATAGAAATATTTTTGTGTGATTTTTTTATTAAGCGTGCAAAAAGAAATGATTTTATTAATTATTACACGCCAAAAAAAAACTTGCCAAATAAATAAAGGAAAAACAATGAATACAATAAAAATAGTAATTCTTTGGATCTCCTCTTTCGTTCGCACGGGTGCTCAAACAAGGGAAAACAAAGATTTGACACCGAAAACAAACACAAGCAAAATTAAAGTTAGTTATCAAGTAAAAAAAAAATCAATTAAACATTTATAACAATAAATAATAAGCTAATTGAAAATATGCATACTAGTAAATTAAATGGCACATTAAAATAAATTGACACTTTAAAAGATCAATATTAAAACATAAGTCAATAATAATGCCAATAACAACAACAACAAAAAAAAATAATAATAATTATAATAATAATAATAATAATAATAATAATAATAATAATAATAATAATAATAATAATAATAATAATAATGATGATGATGATGATGATGATGATGATGATGATAATAGGAATAATAGATGATGATAGTAACAATAAATAATAATAATAATAATAATAATAATAATAATAATAATAGTAACAATAATAATAATAACAACAACAACAACAAAAACAAAGATAATGATGAATCCAAGAGATTGAATGAACAAAAAAAAAAGAAAAGTCAATAAAACATGCAATATGAAATAATAACATCTAAGCATGCAAAAATCATAAAAAATAAATATTACAAGAGAAAATCATGCAAATCTTATTTTACATCTTTTAACGATATGTAGATCTATCCATTTTTATGCCAATGACAAAATAAAGAATGAATACTCATGTTAAATAATACATCACAAACCAAAAAAAAACATACATGCATTAATTCAAAAAATAACAAAGCAACATAACATAAAATAAATTAACATGAATAAAATGAAGCAAAATAAAATAAAGAGTTGGATCCAAGAATCTTTACCCTCAGATTTAAGTGATATTTGAAGTGAGGTATCCCGATCTAATCTCTTGTCAAGATCCGAAAATTAACTCAAAAAAATGTTCTAATAGATCTTGAGTTTATGTCAAAGAAAACTCAAGAACACAAATATCCAAAAGTGATTTGATTTTTTTTGTTTGATATATGATCTGAAAATTCAAGTTAATGAATTGATTTTCCTTTCTCAAAGGTTTCAAGATCAATCAAAAATTTTTAGAGATGAGAAAAAAACTAGAATGAAATTTAAGATGAAAAACTTGTAGATTTAATGAAGAGAATTAAGAAGATTAAGGAAAATGATTTTTATTTTTGAGAATAATAAAAGATGAACTCCAAGAATATTGAACTCTTTATTTTTCCAGCAAAATCCACTAACTACCCCCAAGAATATGTCCCCCAAATGACTTAGAAAAAATATTTTTTCTAGAGAGAATTTCCTTACTCCTAAAAAAAACCCAATCTCTTTCTTCCTTCCAAAAAATGAAAAATAACTCACGTAAAAACTCACTTCCTCTGCCCTCTCCAGCTTCCCTACAGATTTTTCCAAGATTCCCTTCCCCTAATTTCAACAAAAAACACTCCAAAATTCAAAATTAAATCCCTAAAGGCAAATATGGACAATTAATATTTTTATTTATTTTTATTATTTTTTTTGTTATTTTTGACCTTTAACTCCCACCCAATTTGACTAATATTTGTCAAATTTTGATAAAATCTTAAAACGTCACAAGAAAAAATTATTTTTAGGCCCAAAAAATTAAAAAAATTGATTTTTGGGGGGTTAGGGGAGCTGTCGGCGAAATTTCTCGCCCATGGGAGAGAAATCTCGCCGACAGGGGCGAGGTTTCCCGCCGATCGGCGAGAAATCTCGCCCATCGCGTTAGATTGCTGTGCGCGATGCGTAGCCGCGCGCTTTAACGACGTGGCTGCACGTCGCCTTTGCCTGCGATGGGCACTTTATCATCATTGGGTAACCCTGATCTTGGATTGACTCGTGACCCGGTGTCTACAGTGCTACATCTCACAGTTCACGCGGCAGCCAGAGAGTGCTACGCACCTTATAGATCGGATGGTTGTGAGCAAGGGAACTTCTCAACAATCGAAGTTGTAGTTAGGGAATACTACTCTTCACCTCGAGACTGTGGTCAGAGAGTACCGCTTCTCACCAATCGAAGCTGCGGTTAGAGAAACACTGCTCTTCACATCGAGTTTGTAGTCAGAAAGTGCTACATCTCCTCAACACTGCGCGAGCCGAGACGAGGCCAGTATGTAACACCCCCTACGTCCCCGTTGGAAGGACACGAGTGCGCTACCGACGCTCACTCACATACATGCACACATACGCTAAGCGAAAGCATACATTCATGCAAAAATAGGGGAAATTAAAAACTTATCTAGAGAAGCAAAACTGGACATACCTTAACTCACACACACGCAGGCACTAAGCCGAAACATATACACATGCATACATATGATCATTCAGTGGAAGCATAAAGCGGAGAAATAACTGAAACTTAATTACAAAAAGATCCTTACATAATCAAAAGGCTACAAATTACAGAAATCAAAATACAGAAGCCGAACAGAAAAACATAACACTTCTAACTCCTATGTGGCCGACCCTGCAAACGCGCCACTCGAACCGAACCAAACCTGCCACCTGCACGGGAAAAGAGCTCGTGCTAAGCGATAAATGCTTAGTGGGGAGAACACACAAGCAATATGGACGACCATTCATAATGATCGTCAAGGCATAGCACATACACAAATGGCATATGCAAATAATCACAACAGATGGATAAGCTAGCCTGCATATGAAAGCCCTGCATTCAGAAGTTCATATAGACATACTTATACATATTACCTGAGTGCTCATTTCAATATCATATTCGTTCGAATACTACACTCTTATATCATATTAAGCAAAGCCCCAAACAGACAAGGAATCACAGTAGATACAAATATTCATGTAAGAATACATACGGACTCTTATGCATATAGTTATTGGGGCATCAAGTGTCAGTACCCTACCGTGCACAGTCACGAGAGATAATACACATACGACAATCATGCCAAGTACTCATGCATTTAACGGAAAACTCATTCACATGCAATACAATTATCAGGCAATACGCACCCAACTATCATGCCGAGAATGTTAGTTAACTAAATATACTTTTATCATGCCACAAGACGCATATGCTAACTGGAACTCAGAGTATAATATCAAACTACCACACGCTGAAATCACTACAATAGGAAAACTAGAGAGAGGAGGCACGTAACATAACATACTATATATAACATTCCAAGGACAGGAGCACATTCATTACGCATCTTGATTCACATAATTCACTATAATCGTCAAAAGTACAAAATCACGTTTGTGCACATACTTACTAATCATAGCATTCAAAATAGACATAACTAATCGAACTCATGGCATTCAAAAGATCATGGTCACAGTTACGCACATCTTAATTCCCGTACCTATATTCACAACCGTTGGCATACAATACATTCGCAATATGTTATGCATATACCCATATATGCAGATAAATATATCCAATTCACATGTTTAGGTCACACTTAACCCATTCAGAGATTCATAATCACATTCGGATACATAACCGATTCACATGTCCAGAATCATGCTTAATTGAATATCACATTCTCTTGTTCATATTAGGCAAAACAAACAAAATACCTGCTGACTCAAAATAGTGGATAACGAGTATACAGACAGTACTTTACGGGTATAAGCCGATACAGACAGTACTTTACGGGTACGAGCCGATAAATCAAGATACTTTTAACTTTTACAAAACACTTTCAAAAGGGATCTTAAACAAGATTCGAACACATAAGGGTTCGCGAGGAACCAAACGGGGACCTGATCAGGGTCCAAACATTCAAAGGGCTGCAGCTAAGAGACTCTATTAGGCATGCCTAACTATCCACTAGACTGACTCTCACAAGTCATACGTAAAAGAATTCACGTTTCGAGTCGCATAATGCATAAATAGAGATAGATATATTATCATGCATAAACCGGAGTACAATAGACATATAAATATGTTCATAAAATCAGTCATGCATCACACAATTCATATTGCAAAGCGTATAATATAATTCAGGCTAACACTTAACAATGCAAAGTCTTAATCATGCAATGGTACAATTTACACTTAAGCATAGCATAATATTCTTAGAGAAGGATCATAAGTACAGATATGCATAATACATTTCACATTCAATATCACATGCTCATGATGAACAACCATGAAATTGGCATTCATAACTCACTCAATTTCAGATGGCAATATATGATACCACCCACAACAACCATCATCAATAAATTACATCAAGCAACCCCCACTTCATTCGATATCCTTTAAATGTGTTTAACTTATTCTCAACTCATAATTATGCTTACTTAATCATGTTACACATGCTCATGCAGATTAAGGTATTACAACCCTTAAATGTCATTTAACTTGACTAGTTTCTAATCATACAATTACACCTAATTATTTTATTAGTTTGTATTAATCTTAATCATATTCACATTTATTTTCCAAGTTATAACTATTCTTATACTCATTTAATAGTCCTAAACATGCCTCGGATGGATCCTAGGAAGTTTCGGTGGAAAACGAGTTCAATTCGGGAAGAAAAACACATAAAATGGTCAACACAGAAGGGGTCACGGTGGTAATGAATTTGGTTACCACCGTGAGGTCCAAACTAAGCATTCTGCCCAGAATTTTCATATGTCACGGTGGTAATGAATTTGGTTACCACCGTGACCTACCAAAATTTTGCAAACCAGAAGCTAAAATTCAGGAATGCTGCACTACACGTTTTTGTTCAGCCTAAACCGACTTCTAAACGACATTTTTAGGAACAACTTCCTTCTTAACAAATCTTTCTTAGGATGCTAACGTTCAAAGGCAATAAATTTTAGAGCAAAAGGATATCTATAACTCCAGATATGAGCTAAAACATCAACACTATTCCAGTAACCCGACCCAACTAGAGACACTTTAGATTTTAACTTATTCAAGGGTCTTAGAGCTAGAACTGGCTTCCAGACCTTCGAAGACAATTTTATATCTATGTCTCAGCTTTCAAATGGCACTGGAATTACTCAATTTTGAGGTCTATAACTCGACGTATGATAAAAAAAATACACAAAGGTATGGCAAAAACTAAACAGAATTTCCCCAAAATCATACTTTACACACCAAAAGTTATATGAACAGTCTAATACATCCAAAAATCATGCAAAATTATCCAATACCTAATCATGCATCATTTATACATCAAGATCATATCACACATAGCTCCCAAACCTAATTTCTTTGAAGCTTCAAAACCGCATCTTCACCTTCTCTTTGCCCTTCTCTCTTTCTTCCTTCCTCCAATTCTTGTACAAAGCCCAGCCAAAACACAAAATCAAACCATGAGAACCCCTTTCACAACCCAGAAAACACAAGAGAAAAAGAAGAAGAAGAAGAAGCCACAAATACCCATGATCTTACCTCTTGAACTCAGCTCACAACTTAGAAATCCAACTCCAATCTTGAAAACCCACATTGAGCACACACAAGAGAGTAACTAGAGCAGAAAAATGAAAGAAAAGGAAAAGAGAGAAGAGAGAGACGTGAGGAAATAGTAGAAAATCTGCCCTTTTCTTTCCTCACTCTTCATTCAATGCTCCTACCTACCCCTTCCATGTGTCAAGTCACTATAGGACCCAACAATCCACTTAAGACTTAATCACTCCTTGCACCATACACCATCCACATATTATCATTTCTTATAACACACTTACATCCTTGTTACCATGCATCCACCTCACTAGATAAACCTTCATCAAAATATCTTACATCCATAGTACCAAACACACAAACCACTAGATCAAACCACAATAAACACCCTACATCCATACACACATGCACACCTTATAATTTTCCCCTCTTAACATAATTAATTATTTACTTTTCAATTAATCCTAATTATCCAAAATCTTCATACACAAATTATCGAAATACCCTTGACTTATCCGACTTAGCTTGCAAAATCCAACTAGGCCCGATTTGGGGTGTGACACAGCAGAAGCAGAAGCTACAGTTAGAGAAACACTGCTCTTCACACCGAGTTTGTAGTCAAAGAGTGCTACATCTCCTCAACACTGCGCGAGCCAAAATGAGGCCAGCAGGAAGTTGTGGTTAAAGAAACACTGCTCTTCATATCGAGGTCGTGGCTAGAGAATGCTACATCTCACCAACACCTGCAGGTTGAGACGAGACCGATAGGGATATCTTCACATGCTGAACAGACTGAGATGAGGTCTACCCGATAAAAGGCGCGAAATGTAAGAACCGCTATAGGTATGCTTTCTTCCTTTCTGTCATTTCTCTGAGTTTTAGCTCATCTAGGCGCTCGTGCACTAGTTTCCCCAAAATTGGGGGAAACTCTAAGCACCGTATCCTGGAGCAATCCGGATCAGAGATTCCCCTATGATGAAAGCGGCATCTAAGCCTGTACAAACGGTTTGGATTCGGAGGCTTTAGTCCCATGCTCCACGAGAAACGAATCTTTTTACCTTTCGTAGGCAGAAGGGGAGAAAATGGGGGAGTTTTTTAAAGTCCAAAAAAGTATGTTTTTCTCTACGGACGGGCAGCCCGTCAGTCAGGGGAAGGACCGTCGGGTAAATCCTTGTGTCAGAAGGATTCTTTTAATGCCCGTCTGTCGAAATGGTAGTGCCGTCGGATGAATCCTTGTGTCAGAAGGATTATTTCGATACCCGTCGGTCGATATAGTAGGCCCGTCGGTCAGGTTGCAGGGCCGTCGAATGAATCCTTATGTCAGTAGGATTCTTTCGACGCCCGTCGATGAACCCACAAATGCCCGTCGGTCATCCCTGGCCTATAAAAGCTTTGAATTTTCTCATAAAAGTGGAAAATTTGCAAAAATAGGGGAAACTCTACCAAAATTCAAGCGCATTTTCTCTCTCTTCCAACAAACACATTTCTAAAAAGATGTAACTAATTCAAGAATCAAATCATCAAAAGAAAGAGGATCTAGTTGATTTTTCTTCCAAAACTCATTTTTTGTCAAACTATTGAAGACACATTCTATCTTTAACATTTGATCTTTTTGTTCGGACCTTCTCGTGGAGCGTGCGGGAAGCCAAACAACAACAAAGAATCCAATCAAAAGGTTGTTCTGAGGGTAAATATTCCGGACCCTTTTCTATCTTTTTTTTACCTTCATTTTCGATATTATCTTTGCTGTTGCCCTTATTTTCATTTCTTACTACTATTCTTCTTGAATCTGTGTAAAATTTGTCTTTTCGCTTTTTGAAAAGCTTCGATTTTTCTGGGATAGAGGTGACCGACGGGTCATCTGCTGTGATCGATGCCCGTCGGTCACCTTCAAGCATAGCCCGTCGGTCACCCTCACAGACGGCTCCCTTCGAGTGAGCGACGGGTTGTGTCGGTCACCTTAACCAACGTCAGTCGGTCATTCAGCATAGCCCGTCGGTGGGTTCTGTCCCATATTTTGAAATCTTTTTCTTTTCCTTTTTTGTTCACTCAAATTTTTATGTTTATTTACAACTTTTCTTCTGTATCTTAACATCCTTTTGGCTTGTTTTATGAGAGTATGTTCTTATTTTTTGGACTGGCTGGAGCCTGAGGGAGTTCTCCTATGTGTGGAAAGTTCGCCTGGTTTAGTTCCCTATCCTCCTCTCTCTTTATTTCATGTATTTATTTATTGTTTCTCCTGTATATGACAAAATTGTTGTATTTCTCGCTAATGTAAAAATTGGCCAAACGTTTTATATTTAATAAACTGAATTCTTCATAAAATCAAGGACCCAATGTCCTATTTTTATCCACTAAATCCTCACAATAGAATTATCCATTTTAATAATGATGCATGCGAGGACCAAAGTCCTCAAAGTAAACAATGCCAAGATTTGTGTATGTATCGCACATTTATAAAAAGGAGTTATATTTCGCTCCTTGTGTTATTGTAATTCATCGCTTTCATTATTTACTTGTTCATTTACCGCTTTCCAATATGAATAAATGCGGTTTGTTTCAATTGCATCGTGTAGAGAGAGAGCGAATTAATGAAAATTAAAATTTGATCATAAAATAATGAAGGTCGAAATAGATGAGAAGTCCCGAACCCGGCTCCAGTCTTTGGGCTCAAAGAGGCGAGAGGTCTATCCGATCACTCATTAGAACTATGACCTCCAAGACACCTCTTGTGTCACAAAACTTTGACGTTAATCCTAGGCTCCTTAGGGCGAGAGATTTACCCTCCAAAACCCCTTTGGTTGGCCCAAAATGGATACTAAGCGCAGTCTTAGGCTCTCCGAGGTGAGAGAAACTTTCACAATATTCTATTGGGTGGCGACTCCATGAAACCTCCTTGTTGCCTAAAATAGACACACTTGTAAATATCTTTACAAGTTGCCAACGGATCCTCAAATGCCCCGATCGCCCTATAGCGGGCGGTCGTACGGGCGGCACGCGGGGGCCCGGAGCGTGTCACAGCTATGTTATAGAGTAGGCCTCATATTTCCTTCTTGCTTAATTGATGAATCAAATGGCCCATTGTCTCTGGTCTCAAAAGGAAAAGGAGGTACTACAGCTGTCGCTGTACGAGCCTTCTTGACCGTGGCTGGCTCTACTTGGTTAAGGGTAGTGGTCGCCATAAGTTGAGCTTGGAGAATGAGTGCCATAGTATCCATCCTTTCCTTAACCAGGGCCAATATCCTTTTCTCAAGCTCTTCGAACCTTTTGTCCATCTCCTCGATAATTAGGGCACGAATCTCTTCAGTCTGTTGTAAAGGGCCAGCCATTTCTAATACCTTCAGATGGTCTGGTAAGGATGCTAAATCTTTGTTAGCCAACTCAAGCTCTGATCGCTTTTTAGACAACTATCGGGATCCCTAAACAACCCAAGCAAATGGTCTACAATGGCTGAAAAGCAAGGAGTTAGAATGATGCGTGAATAAAATGTAATGCATGATCGTGCTATACAAGTGGTCCTCGATGGCTGAAAGAGACTACAATGATACACATTAAATATGTAAAAACTATACATAGGTTGATATGTACATGTAATAATTATATGTAAAGAATAGGATGTATATATAGGGAAGAAATATAAAATTATATTTGTGCATGAATGACATGAATATGCAATGCATCATCCACAACCACATGCAAGTAAATAGATCCTTCCAACCTCATTGCCCCTACACACGAGGTCGTATAGTCTCTATCCTAGGTGGGCTTGATCCATGGGCTAATAGGGAAGCCGATGGACGCTCATGGTGCTCAGTGGAAAACCGATAGCATAACCTCTCTTAACTAATGTGTATATGCATGGATTTTGACCATTATGTATTTAGGCAGCATGAATAAATTGACATGGGCCTATCTAGGCATGAAAGCCTTTAATTAGGTGACCAATCAAATTACATGTGTTTGTCCAATAAGTAATGATCTATACAACAAGCAAGGTATTATGGTTCATACCACGTAGGGGAAGTCTCCATTGCCATTACATGAGCTTTGGCTAGGGTGATGATACTTTAGGTCTACCAAAGGATGGTCCCTGCCAACGAGTCTAGCTCATTATGAGCGTAACGACCGGTCGAGTCTCCATTTAATATACCATGTGGTATGAGACTTGGGTGGTGATTATCCTTAACACATCCCTATATTGAGTGAACGTAGGGTTGTACTTCGGGAATGCACCGGGGTTGAAAGAGGAACGAAACTACCATAGGTCTAAGGCTCTAATGAGATGTAATGCAGTTTCGAAAAAGGATGAAATTTTTAAATTTAAACTCAATTGTAAGTTTTAACCAAGGTACTTTTGAAGCAAAGTCTTTTTTAAGTGTCCCCAGTGGAGTCGCCATTGTGACGCGAGCCGAACCCCGGGTCACCCCGAATGCCCGCTTTTAGGGCTTTCGAGAGAGGTTCATGAAAACTTGTAAGAAATTACAAGTGCGTCCAATTTGGGCAACAAGGTGGTTTCATGGAATTGCCACCTAATAGAACATTGGAAAAGGTCGTTTAGCCTCAGTGAGCCTAAGAAAGCGCTGTTATGTCCATCATGGGCAAGCCGGAGGTGTCTTGGAGGCCCCACCCTAATAAAATATTAGGATGGCCTTCTCGCCTCGCGCTTTAGCAAACAAGAGGTGTCTTGGAGGCCCCATCCTAATAGAACATTAGGATAGCCCTCTCACCTCATGGTGCCTAGGATTATGCAAATTTAGCCTTTTTGTGGGACACAAGAGGTATCTTGGAGGCCCCATCCCAATAGAACATTGAGATGGCCCTCTCGCCTCATTGAGCCCAAAGACCAGAGAAGGTTCAAAAATTCCCATTTATTCATACCTTGGTTAAGTTTATAATGGAGTTTTGAATTTAGCGTTCCATCCCATTTCTCATTCAATTCCATGCAATTTAATTAAAACGCAGGTTATCTATTCAGGAAAAGCGATAAATAAAAGCATAATTAAAATAAAGTATATGAAAATAAATTACAACAAAATTAGGGGCGGAATGCAACCCCAATTGTAATAAAATATAAATCATGCATAAAATAGGCAGTTTATTAAGGATGAGAACATTGGTCCTCGCATGCATACCTTAAAAAATGTTAAAAGTGATGGTTTATTTGGGTATGAAAAAGTAGGGCATTGGTCCCATTTTTTATTTAGAAAAATACCAAATTAGTTAATATAAATATTTTTGTTATTTTCTTTTTAAACGTGCATAAATATTTTTATTAAAGATTACATGGTAGAAAAAATGAATAATCCGAATAAGGAAAGCAATAGAAATAATAAAAATTAAGGAAAAGACCACACCAAACGAGCCTCCTGAATCTCCCCGTGTGCTCGCAAAAATGCCCAAGCAAAGAAAATAAGTTTTGAAATAAAAATAAAAACAAATAAAATAATGTTAGTAATTAAATCAACAAGATAAATTAAACGCATAAAATAATAAATAACAAATTAAAATAAATAAAATGAGATGACATCAAAAGAATGATAAATGAATTAAAATGTTAATAAATCCAAATAAATGAAAAAATGCATTATGAATGACGAAAGGATTAAATGATGCGATTGAAATAAATAAAACATGTTAGTGAATTAATACATAAAAATATGAACATGACAATAATAATAATAAAAATAATGAAAAAGAATGATAAAAATAATAATAAAAGAATAATGGTAAAAAAATGATGAATAATTAAATAAATGAAAAAGAACAAATTGTGTAAGAGAAATAAAAATAAGTAATTAAAATGAAATAAATAGTTGAATAAATAAACAAATTGATTAAATAAATTAGATAACATAAATATATATACAATTGAATAAATACAACAAATAAACAAAAATTTGCATGAACAAAATAATATATAAACATATCAAATAATAAAATAAATAAATAAATAAAAACAACAAAAATGTACATGTTAATAAATTAAATACGAACAAAAATAAATAAAAAATTAAAACGAGAAATCGAGTTCAGAATATTTACCCTCAGAGTTCGGATTTGATGAGTGAAAAAAGTTGATTGATTTCCTTGCTTTATTTTGCAAAATCAGAAGTAAAGATTGGAAAAAATTGGAATTTTATTCTAAAAGAGAAAATTGGATTAAAAATGATGAAAGAAAATAAATATTCTCAAGAACAAAGAATTATTCTCTTTATCTAAAAAATGATTTTTATTGATTAAAAATGAAAATGTTCTCAAGAACAAACAATTACTATGTTTATCTCAAGTAAAAAATTATTTATGAAAAGTCTTATTTTTTAGAAAATCAAATGAAGAAAATCGGATCACAAGAACAAACAATTATTTTGTTTGCCCCAAAATCCAATTTTCAACAAAAAGGGATTCCAATAAAAAATTTTGAGCAAAGTTTAATTGAAAACAAAAAAAACAAGTCAAAAAAAATTGAATTTTTTCATCAGCAAAATTCCATGTAATGTTCTTAGATGAATTTTTATTAGACAAAGGAAGAAAAAGAATTAAACACTTCAATTTTTATTTTCTTTTTGTGGGGAAAACCTAAAAAACTTAGAGAGAATTTTTTAAAAAAGATGAAGAAGAAGAAGAGAAAAAAAAAAGAAGAAAAAACCCTAAAAATGAATCCCCCCTTTCTCTTTCCATCCTTTTCTTTTTATATGAAGAAAAAATAGAAAATAAAATTAATTAAGGGAAAAACTAAATAATTAATTAATAATATAATTTATGTAAGTTTAAAAATGGAAAAAAACCTTAAAATCCCTTAAAAAAGGGATAACAAATCGAATTTTGTGGAAAAAAATTGAAAAAAATGATTTTCGGGCAAATTTGGCGTTTTGCGGCGGAATAGGGGCGACCGAGGCCCGTCGGCACGTGCTGTAACAACCCAAAATGGCCCTAGTCGGAATTGTATGCTAAGTCGGGAATTTAAGGGTATTTCAGTAATTTATGCTTGAGGAAAATTTGATAATAAGGATTTAATTGCAAAGTAATTAATTATGTTAAGAAGAGAAATGTTAGAGTGTGCTTGTAGTGTATGGAAGAATGATATAAGTGGGTTAAGAGATTTTAGAGTGTGGGTTGGGAGGTATGGTGCCTTGGAAGATAAGTGGTTTATAAGGAAATGTTAGGGTGTGATTTAAGTTTGGTGCCTTGAAGATATTATTGTATGAGGTGTTAGTGTGTGTATTGTGTATGGTGCAAGGAGGAATAAGTCAAAAGATGGATTAAGGAACCAATAAGAATATGACACATGGCTTGGGTAGGTGGGCATTAAATGAAAAAAGATGAAAGAGGGAGGAGGGAGGAGAAGGTGGGAAAAGAGGAAAAGCTTCCCGTGGAAGCTAAGTTGTTCCTCTTCCTTGCCTTTCCCGTTCCCCTCTTCCCTTCTTTCTCATTTTGTATGCTTTGCCTCTTTTCTTGAGTTGGTTTGCAAAGATTTGAGTGGGTTTTTCGTGAGTTTAAGGGGCTGTTGTTAAAGGTAAGTGCTTAAGTTTGAATTGGGTTTCTCCATCTTCTTTTTGTTCTTAGAATTCTGGTTTTGAAGTTTGAGCTTATGGTTTGATTTATGTGTTCTTGGTTGGGTTTGTGCAAGCTTTTGGTGGCAAGAAGAAGAATAAAGGCAAAGAGAAAGTGGGCTCTTGAAGGTTGAAGAGTGAAGCTTCATTCCAGGTTTGGGAGTGTGTTTGAGTGCATGCAAGTGTTTGGGAGCTATGTGGTTTGTGTTTTCAGTTTGGATGCTTTGTCTCTACCCTAATACTTCATGGATCATGAGTGTGTGTTTATGTTTGATTCTCAGTAAATTGGGTGTTTTGATATGAGTTTTATGTATGTATTTGTTTGGTTAAATGTACTAGTAATGCATGATAAGGATTAAATTGAAGGTATGTGAGAATTGAAAGTGAAAATGCATGATTGGGTAAACTCTGTTAATTTCTCATCTGACCTCCGTGTATTGTTTTTGTCATAAGTATAGTTGTAGATCTCTACATCGTGTTATTATTGAGCCATTAGAACCATGACTTCCATGTCTTTAAAAGTCTTAGTGACCTTGGGCTAATTCTTGCTCTAAGACCCTGAAATTTGGATAAAACCGTAGTGTCTCTTTTTGTGTCGGGTTGTTTGAGCAGTATAGGTTTTTTAGGTCATATCTAGAGTTCTAGATGTCCTTGTGATCTGACATTTGTTGCATTTGAAATTTAACATCCTAGGGAACATTTGTTAAGAAGGATGTTTTGGCTAAAAATGAGGTTTAGAGGTCGGTTTAGGCAACACAAGTCAGGGGCATAAAGCAGTCTTTTAAGGTATCTGAGGTGAGCCTCTATCGCGAGCGCGACAGGGTCGCGACCTCGTGACAGAAAAACTTGCTTAAGCCTTTTCTTCTGTATTTTTGAGCCCATGGTTGACCCGGATCAATCCCCTACACTTCCCCTCAGCTTATTATGCATGTTTAGGGTAATTAAATGACTATATAAGTAGTTATCTTTGGGAAAACTTGTGAGTATGATTAAGATTTGTGATCTAACTAGTAAATAATAATAGATATAACTCCGTGAAGGATGGCATATGGATGAGTATTAATATGTGTTGAGCTCATGAGTAACCTAAGCACGATGTACTATATGTATGAATGCATATAACATGGGTTCGATTGAGATGAATGACGAATAGTGCTGTTATTATAGATTGTGTAAATGGATATTGTTAGTGGCATGATTTATTTGGAATTCTTGGTATGGATGTTGTGTTTTATGTTGTCAATGATGTGTGGCTTGCTGGAGATGAGGCAAGTGGATGTTTTGATGTTTGGTTTGAGATTTGGGTATTGTGAAGTTGGGTTTTCTGAAGATTTCTTGTGTAAGGGTTGGAATTCACGACTCTGTCGAGAGGTCATGACAGAGCCCGGTGAAAGCA
The DNA here is from genome assembly GCA_947683425.1 of Excoecaria cochinchinensis. Taxonomy (NCBI): domain Eukaryota; kingdom Viridiplantae; phylum Streptophyta; class Magnoliopsida; order Malpighiales; family Euphorbiaceae; genus Excoecaria; species Excoecaria cochinchinensis. Next base: position 3,670,143 of record CANTUQ010000028.1, on the reverse strand, counting down.
GCCCTCGCACGCGTTCTAGCTCGCTATCGAGCCGTGCAGCAGATCCTCTATCGCGAGCGCGACAGGGCGCTTCACTGCCATTTTGAATTGGGCGATCCTCTGTCACGAGCACGCTGTCGAGCGCGAGCACGACAGATCGGGCTAGCAGCTCACTATCGCGAGCACGACAGTGAGATGTGTATAGTTCCCTCGCGAGATCACGAAGGTTGCCGTGATCGCGACCTTTGCCTAGTCGCCTTTGTCGCGAGCGCGACATCCGTCGCGACCGCGACACTCCCTGGTTTCCAAAATTGAGTTTTCTTTTGTGATTCCAAAGCTTGAATTCTGAACTTGTGATGCCTTTAGGTTTATAATTGGACTATTTTATGAAGTATATTAATATAATTGGATGTATTATGCATGGACAATGTTATGAATTATATGAATGTAATATGTTAAATTATGTGGCATGATGTGAGACATGATTTGTATTACGCATGACCTGCGAGAGTCAGTCTAGTGGATAGTTAGGCATGCCTAATAGAGTCTCTTTAGCTGCAGCCCTTTGAATGTTTGGACCCTGATCAGGTCCCTGTTTGGTTCCTCGTGAACCCTTTTGTGTGAATGGATCTTGTTTAGGATCCCCTTTCATTAAAATGTTTTCGAATGTGAAAAATGATGTTGTTTTTCGATTCGTACCCGTAAGGTACCCTTTGGCCGGTTGGTACTCGTAAAGTACTATTCGTATACTCATTATCCACTATTGTGAGTCAGCAGGTGTTTTGATGTTTTGTTTTGTTTTGAAATAACTATAAGAATGTGATATCCGAATGAGCTCGATAATGAATTGAGGAATCAGTTTATATGTATATGAACGTGACTATGGGCTTTGGAATGTATGTCTGTATTATGTAAGCATGATTTTATATCTAACACGATTATCCACACTTGTCATGTGATGTGTTATAAGTTTCAGAATGCTTTGAATGTGCTTCGACTAATGTATTTACGTATGTGACTCAAGCATGGTTTTATTGTATATAAGCATGTGAATCGGATCAGTTATGGCTATAAGTATGTAAGATTTAACTGTACTTTCTGCATGGTGATGTTATGAATGTGATGTTATGTGATTATGTTTTCGGTCTCTGCTATTGGAGTGTTTTCGGCATGATATTTTATGTATTAGAGTTGCGCAGCGAAAGTGTGGTGCTTTGGATTTTGGCTAGTGTGTGTGTATGGCATGTCAAAGTATGTTAGATAGCTAGTATTCTTAGCATGATAGTTGGGTACGTTATTATATGGTAATTTTGTCGCATTTGAATGGGTTTTCAGTTAATGCATGGGTACTTGGATATGACAATTGCATGTGTAAATTTCATGTGACTTTGCACGGTAAGGTACCGATATTTGATACCATGGTAGGTATATGCATGTGATATTGTATGTAGTTCTGCATGATGATACTTGTATCGTGTATTGTATTAGGTCTTTTTTGGCCTATTCTCGACGTAAGTATATGGTTATGGTTGTGAGTTTTCGAATTAATGCCTTTACTGTGCAAGCCTGATTATATATGTGTTATGAATGTTCGCATTAGCCATTGTGAGTGTGTTATGCCTTGGCGACCATTGTGAATGGCCTTTCATACTCTTGTGTGTTCTCCCCACTAAGCGTTTATCGCTTAGCACGGATTCCTTCCCGTGCAGGTGGCAGGTTTGGTTCTGTTCGAGTCGCGCATCTGCAAGGTCGGCCACGTAGAAGTTAGAAGTTTGTTTTGTGATCAGCTTCTGTATTTTGGATTTTTGTTATTCCTGTAGTCTTATGTATCTGTAAGGTTTTGGATATTATTTTGGGTTATGTAAACGTTATTATATTTATATATTAAGTTATTCCTTCATTTTATCTTTCGCCTTATGCTTCCGCTTAATGATTATATATATGTATGCGAGTTATTGTATGTTCAGCTATTGTTCCTTTAAAGTTTTAATTTCCTTTGTATTTTCGTATGCATGCCATTTATGAATGTATGCTTCCGCTTAGTGTATGTGTGTGAGTGAGCGTCGGGTAGCGCGCCCGCTGGCGCCCTTCCATCGGGGGCGATGGTGGGGGTGTTACATGTGCGACGGGCGTCGGCCCTGCACGCTGGGCGTGGAGCAGCGCAGCGCGCTGCCGCACGTTGACATTTGCGGAATTTTTTTTTTTATTTTTAAATTTAACTAAAAAAATACTATAATTTCTAAACTCCACTTTTCAAAATATTTTTTATTATTTTTATTTTTTTACTCCAAAATGCAAATTTGACAAGGAAATTATTACTTTTAACCTTTTTGCCTGTGAACAGGCATCTTATCATTATTGGGTAACTCCGATCTGGGCTGTCTCAGGACCCGGTGTCTAGAGTCATTAAGTGGATAAATTGGCATGCCTATAGAGTTCAGTTTGCTGCAGCCATGCCTATACGTTCTGGACCCTGATCAGGTCCCTGTTCGGATCCTCATGATCCCTTTTAAACTTGAATCTTGTTTAAGATTCCATGCGAAAATCTTAAAACAAAAAGAAAAGAATAGTTTTGATACCCTCAGGTATCCATGCATTTTGAATGACTATGCATTACTCGCTATCCACTCTTTTGAATAAGCAGGTTTATTGAAATCATGTGTTATAATTTAGTTTAGTATAAATGATTGTATAATGAACTGTTCTAAATATTGAGGTTTAGTATGTGCCTTGCGTATGTGATTTGTTGACGTCCACTGTGAGTGGTCGTTTTTCATTGTGTTTTCCCCACTAAGCTTATTCGTTTAGCACGGGTGTTTCATCCGTGCAGGTGTGGAAGATGTGGAGGTTTTTGGGCAGGGTGATCCGTTTCAGCAGGGCCAACACAACTAGGAGAGAGATTTTGTAGTACAGGATTGTACTTTTTGTATATGTAATAGTTTAATGATTTTGTAATGATGACTCTTGATGTAAACTCTACTTTTATAATTTGGTTTGGATATCAGATTTGTAAATGATCTTTTGCTATGTCACTTTTGTATTTCGATATGTAAAAACTATTATATAAATTAATAATATTGTACTTTTGTTTTCAGCCCTTGTCTAATGTTTTAAGAATTTTATTTTTACCGCTTTGAATGTATATTTTGCACCTTTATTCGCCTTCTTTGAGTTTTTGCGTGACAACCCTCATCTATCGGGGTCCTTCTTTCGCTTCGAGGGATGAAGCTCCCTATGTATAGGTAAGGGGTGTTACATTTTGTGGTATTAAATCTCTGGTTTAGGCGTTTCTGGGCAAGTGTAAGATAGAGTGTACGTCTAGTGTTGTGTTGGCCTGATGCGGATTATTGTGTATGTTTTGTAGTTAGATGGAGTCCGCTCGTGGATCACTTAATGGGTCAACCGAGAGTGAGAATCCCCGAGAGCAAGATCCATATGTTTTTGGTCCAGCTTAACCACCTAGGGTGCAACCTGATGTTCATGCGGTCCCCTTTGAGGCCATGCTTAATATACCCTATGATATGGCTAGGGTTTTGGAAAGAGTTACTGCCCCTAGAGCTTTGATTGAGAATATGTGAAAGTTTGGAGCGGAGGATTTCTTTGGAACAAGTCTGGATGAATCGTATAAAGCTGAAAGGTGGATTGAGAAAGTTAGTCGGGTGTTAAGGGAAATTCGTTGTCCTCCGGAGAGAGAGGTGGAATGTGTAGTATCTTTATTGCAGGGCTCAGCTTATGATTGTTTGACAATGGTGCTTAGGCGTCCTCAGCTTCCCGAGCCTGTGACGTGGGAGTTCTTTGAAAGGGAGTTTCGGAACAAGTATGTGACTAAGGCATTCAAGGAGGCCAGATGGGCGCAGTTTTTAAGTCTTCGACAGAGAATGTTATCTATAGCTGAATATGAGAAGGAGTTTAATCAACTCAGCAAGTATGCACCGCCAGGAGTTCTCACTGAGGAGTTCTGATGTCAGCAGTTTGAGGCGGGTCTGAATGAGTCTCTTAAGGTGATGTTGGTTTTCTTGATGTCTGCACCGAATATCAGCTATTATCAGATAGTGCAGGCAGCTTTGAGAGCGGAATGCTCTGAGAATATTTTAAGGGAGAAGGCTCAGAGGAGGAAGGCATCTAGAGGAGGTTCTTCTCCAGGAAAGAGGTCACGTGAGTTTCAAGGAAATCCCTCTGGTGAGTCGCATCCTAGTCCAGCTACTAGAGGGAGGAGACAGGATTTCTTTAGAGGGTCTGGCACGGGTAGAGGAGCTTCGAGAGGTAGAGGTGATGGTGTGCCCTAATGTTCCCATTGTAACAAGCGTCGTTGGGGCGAGTGTCGATGATTGACGGGAGGATGTTTCAGATGTGTTAGCATTGACCACTTTCTAGCCAATTGCCCAAATTTGTATGAGAATACTCAAGGTCAGCAAGAGACGAGTCTAGCTGGGTCGAATGTTCCTCAAGGGAGTCATGCTAAAGGTAGAGGATGATCATGGTGGATGGCCTCAGGAAAGAGAATCCTTTGAGACAGTTGATTGTCTAGCGCCGACGGCTGTAAGAGCATATGGGAGAAGAGCCCGTGATGACCAGCATGCTCCAAAAGTGATAGCCGGTAAGTTCTTACTTTTTAGTGTTGAAATGTATGCTTTGATAGATCCGGGTTCCACTCATTCTTATTTGTGTTCCGATAAGTTATGTGATGAATTGATTAATGAGGATAAACTGGATTATGAGATATGTGTCACTAGTCCGTTAGAGCAATGTGTAAGAGTGAATCGGGTTTATCGGGATTGTCCTTCGTTGGGGCAAGGTAAGGAATTGAAAGTTGATCTTATTAGTTTACCATTTCATGAGTTTGACCTCATTCTAGGTATGGATTGGCTGTCCAAGCATCTAGCTATAGTTGATTGTCAGAGGAAAACGGTTGTGCTCAAAGACGGGGATTAGATACCCATGGTTGTAAGAGGTTTAGGAAGTAACTCGCTGCATAATGCGATTTCGGCTATGAAGGCCAAACGGTATATGAGGAAGGGATGTGAAGCGTATTTAACTTTGATTTTGGATTCTTGATGAGGGCAAGTAAAGATACATGAGATTTCGATAGGAAGAGAATTTGTGAATGTGTTTCTAGAGGAATTATCGGGTTTGCCATCAAAGAGAGATGTAGAACTATCTGTGGATATTGTGCCTGGTGCAGCTCCAATTTCTAAGGCTCTGTATAGGATGGCTCCGATGGAATTAAAGGAGCTGAAAAGTCAGTTGCAAGAGCTTTTGGATAAGGGTTTTATTCGATCGAGTGTGTCGCCTTGGGGTGCTCCGATTCTATTTTTCAAGAAAAAGGATGGTACCTGGAGAATGTGTATTGACTACCGGCAGATCAACAAGGTCACAGTGAAGAATAAATATCTGTTGCCACGGATTGAGGATCTTTTTGATCAGCTAAAAGGAGCGGGAGTGTTTTCGAAGATAGACTTAAGATCGGGTTACTATCAATTGAGAGTCAAGGATGCAGATACTGTGAAGACAGCTTTTCGGACGCGTTATGGTCACTATGAATTTTTAGCGATGAGGTTTAACTAATGCGCCCGTAGCTTTTATGGATTTGATGAACATGGTATTTAGGCAATATTTGGACCGTTTTGTTGTTGTGTTCATCGACGATATTTTGGTTTATTCTAAGGATGAAAAGGAACATGAAGAACATGTACGATTGGTATTGCAAGTGTTGAAAGACCATCAGTTGTATGCTAAGCTTAGTAAGTGTGATTTTTGGTTAAAAGAGGTAACGTTCCTTTGACATGTGGTTTCAGCTGAAGGTATTCGGGTAGATCTATCAAAAGTTGAAGCCATTGTGAACTGGTTGCCACCAAAGTCTGTACCAGAAGTGAGGAGTTTCCTTGATTTAGCTGGTTATTATAAGTGGTTTGTAAAGGGGTTCTTTGTGATAGCTTTGCCATTGACTCGGCTTCTCCGAAAAGAGGTTAAGTTCATTTGGTCGGATAGGTGCCAAGCAAGCTTTGAGCAATTGAGGCTCCTGTACTTACTCAACCCATCTCGGGTAAAGAGTATACTATGTACAGTGATGCATCAAGTATAGGATTGTGCTGTGTTCTGATGCAGGACGACAAAGTGATCGCCTATGCTTCTACGCAGTTGAAGCCTTATGAGCAGCATTATCCGATGCATAACTTGGAGTTAGCAGCGGTAAGGCGGGATTATTTGTATGGGGAGACATGCAGGATCTTCACCGATCACAAGAATCTAAAATACTTGCTCACTCAGAAAGAATTAAACTTGAGGCAGCGAAGGTTGTTGGAGTTATTCAAAGACTACGATTGTATCATTGATTACCATCCGGGCAAGGTAAATGTAATAGCAGATGCTCTGAGTAGGAAATCAGTGTCAGCTTTGTCTCTGAGTAGAGGAAAGTGGAGGTTTGATTCAGAAGGAGCATTTATTGCCCGATTGAAGGCTAGACCAAGCTTGAGGCAGTTGATAGTGGAGACACAGTTGAGTGATCTTGTATTGCAGCGTGCTCTTCATATGGTAAAAGATGGTAAGTGGACTGAATTTTCTTTAGATAGTGAGGGAGTGCTCAAATTTGGGAATTGGTTATGTGTGCCTAATGTAGATGAGGTGAAGAGAAGACTTTTGCAAGAAGCTCATTCGTCGGTTTTCATGATGCATCCTAAAGGAAATAAGATATATAGAGATCTGAATCAATTCTATTGGTGGCCGAGTATGAAAAAGGATATAGTAGAATTTGTTTCGAAGTGTTTGGTGTGTCAGCAAGTGAAAGCTGAGCATCAGGTCCGAACAGGATTGTTGTATCCCTTACCCATTCCTTAATGGAAGTGGGATGATATTACGATGGACTTTGTAGTTGGTTTGCCCTTGACTCAGTACAAGCATGATTCTGTGTGGGTGATAGTTGACCGGTTGTCGAAGTTAGCGCACTTCTTGCTAGTTCGGTTAGATTATTCCTTGGACAAGATAGCTAAGATCTATGTGAATGGGATAGTAAGGCTTCACGGAGTTCCCATCTCTATTGTATCTGATCGGGATCCAAGGTTTACGTCAAAGTTTTGGAAGGAATTACAGTCGGCTTTGGGTACTCGATTAAATTTTAGCACTGCCTTTCACCCTCATACCGATGGTCAGTCAGAAAGAGTTATTCCTGTCACACCCCAAATCGGGCCTAGTCGGAATTGACTAGCTAAGTCGGATAAGTGAAGGGCATTTTGGTAATTTTGTTCATGAAGAAATTGGATAATAAGGACTTAAGTGCAAAGTATTTAATTAATTATGTTAAGAGGGGGAAAATTATAAGGTGTGCATGTGTGTATGGATGTAGGGTACTTTGGTTTTGGCATGATCTAGTGGTATTAGTGCATGGTAACTAGGATGTAAAAGTGTTTCATGGGAGGTTATATGGTGTGAGTTGAGTGTGGTGCCTTGGGTTGTTAGTCAAGATGAGGTCATTAGGGACCAATAGTGGGGTGACATGTGTAAGGTTGGTGGGAGCATTGATTGGGATTTGAAAAGAGAAGAGAGAGGGATTGAGGGACTAGCTTCCCGTTGAAGCCAAAGGAAGTTTTGCCTTCCCTTTTCCCACGCCTCTCTCTCTCTTTCCCATCTACATTTCTGCTCTCTCTTCCTTTCATGTGGGTTTTCTTCCACCTTTGGTCTAGGGTTTGAGCTTTGAAGGTTCTATAGGAGGTAAGTGGTTGTTTTGCTTTTAGTATACTTCTTCTTCTCCTCCTTTTTCGGATTTGAGTGGGTTTTAAAGGTTATGTTCTTTGGTTAATGAGGTTTTGATTTGATTTGGTTGGAAGAATTGGAGGAGAAGGGAAGAGAAGGTTGGATTTTGAAGTTTTCGGTTTGAAGCTTTGATTTCCAGGTTTGGGAGCTATGTGTTATATGATTTTAATGTATAAATGATGCATGATTATGTATTGGATAATTTTTCATGATTTCTTGGATGTGTTAGACTGTTCATATAGCTTTTGGAGTGTAAAGTATGATTTTGGGGAAATTCTATTTAGTTTTTGCCAGACCTTTGTGTATTTATTTTGTCATAAGTAGAGTTATAGACCTCCAAATTGAGTAATTCCAGTTTCATTTGAAATATAAGATATAGAACTAAAATTATCTCTGAAGGACCAGGAGCCAGTTCTTGCTCTAAGACCCTTGAATAAGCTAACATCTGAAGTGCTTCTGGTTGGGTCAGGTTACTGGACCAGTGTTGATGTTTTAGCTCATATCTGGAGTTAAAAATGTCCTTTTAATCTGAAATTTTTTTCATTTGAATTTTAACATCCTAGGGAAGATTTGTTAAGAAGGAATCTTTGCCTAAAAATGTCATTTATATGTCCGTTTAGGCTGCACAAAAATGAGTTCTGAAGCAGTCCTGAATCGTAGCTTCTGGTTTGTAAGTTTTTGGTAGGTCACGATGCTAACCAAATTCATTACCACCGTGACATATGTAGATCCTGGACAGAATGTTTTATTTGGGACCTCACGGTGGTAACCAAATTCATGTTTAGGACTATTAAATGAGTATAAGAATAGTTATCACTTGGAAAATAAATGTGAATAGGATTAAGATCAATACAAACTAATAAAATAATTAGGTGTAATTGTATGATTAATATATAGTCAAGTTAAATGACACTTAAGGGTTGTAATACCTTAATCTGTATGAGCATGTGATATTGAATGTGAAATGTATTATGCATATATGTACTTATGATCCTTCTCTAAGAATATTATGATATGCTTAAGTGTAAATTGTACCGTTGCATGACAAAGACTTTGCATTGTTAAGTGTTAGCAATGAATTGATGTAATATGATGCTGTTCTTCGAATTCATGTGTAAGACTTATTAATGGCATGATTCAATGATGTTTGATTTGGGTTTTTATTACTATTAGAATGAGGATATGTTGTTTGAAATGAGAACTTTGGGATAGTTGGTTTGAATAACCTGGAAATCGCCCTCAGGAATCGCATCTGGCATGGGTCACGGTGGCAACCAATTCGGTTACCACCGTGAGGCACGAACCAGATGCATTTCTGCCGTGAGTTTGAATAGGTCACGGTGGCAACCAATCTGGTTACCACCGTGAGGTGTTTAGACCTTAGATTCTATTCTGGGTTGTGGCAACCTATTTAGTTACCACCGTGAGGTACCCCAGACTTGCTTTCTGCCGAAGATCCTTGGTATGTCACGGTGGCAACCAGTTTGATTACCACCGTGACCTACCCTGTTTTTGAAATAAAATCCTTTAATTTTTGTATGTGTTAGGAATGTTTAATTGTGGATTTTAGCATGCGTTACCACCTGATATGAGCTATATTATGTATGTACCGATTCATCAAAGTAAGTGAACTCTTTGCGTGTTATAATTGAACTATGGCCGTAAACTGTGTAATTCTCCGCCTGCAAGAGTCAGTCTAGTGGATAGTTAGGCATGCCTAATAGAGTCTCTTAGCTACAACCCTTTGAATGTCTGGACCCTGATCAGGTCCCCGTTTGGGTCCTCGTGAACCCTTATATGTTTGGATCTTGTTTAAGATCCCTTTTGAAAATGTTTTGTAAAAGTTAAAAGTATCTTGATTTATCGGCTCGTACCCGTAAAGTACTGTCTGTATCGGCTCGTACCCGTAAAGTACTGTTGTATCGGCTCGTACCCGTAAAGTACTGTCTGTATACTCGTTATCCACTATTTTGAGTCAGCAGGTATTCTGTCTGTTTTGCCTAATGTGAACAAGAGAATGTGATATTCGATTAAGCATGATTCTGGACATGTGAATCGGTTATGTATCCGAATGTGATTATGAATCTCTGAATGGGTTAAGTGTGACCTAAACATGTGAATTAGACATATTTATCTGCATATATGGGTATATGCATAGTATATTGTGAATGTATAGTATGCCAACGGTTGTGAATTTAGGTACGGGAATTAAGATGTGAGTGACTGTGACCATGATCTTTTAAATGCCATGAATTCGATTAGTAAGCATGTGCAACCATAATTTTTGTACTTTTGACGGTTATAGTGAATTATATGAATCAAGATACATAATGAATGTGCTCTTGACTTTGGAATGTATATATATATATTGTGTTATGTTACGTGCCTCCTCTCTCTAGTTTTCCTATTGTAGTGATTTCAGCGTGTGGTCATGTATTTACATTTCAAGGCATGATAAAAGTATGTTTAGTTAACTAGCGTTCTCGGCATGATTGTTGGGTACGTATTGCTTGATAATTGTATTGTATGTGAATGGGTTTTCCGTTAATGCATGAGTACTTGGCATGATAGTCATATGTGTATTATCTCTAGTGACTGTGCACGGTAGGGTACTGACACTTGATGCCCCGGTCCCTATATGCATAAGAGTCTGTATGTATTCTTACATGAATATTTGTATCTATTGTGATCCCTTGTCTATTTGGGGCTTTGCTTAATATGATATAAGAGTGTAGTATTCGGACGAATATGATATTGAGGCGAGCACTCAGGTAATATGTACAAGTATGTGTATATGAACTTCCGAATGCATGGCTTTCCTATGCAGGCTTATTTATCTATCTGTTGTGATTATTTGTATATGCCATTTGTGTATGTAATTTATTCTGGCGACCATTGTGAATGGCCGTCCATCTTGCTTGTGTGTTCTCCCCACTAAGCGTTTATCGCTTAGCACGGGCTCTTTTCCCGTGCAGGTGGCAGGTTTGGTTCGGTTCGAGTCGCGCGTCTGCAGGGTCGGCCACATAGGAGTTAGAAGTGTTATGTTATTCTGTTCAGCTTCTGATTTTGATTTCTGTAACTTGTAGCCTTTTGATTATGTAAGGATCTTATTGTAATTAAGTTTCAGTTATTTCTCCGCTTTATGCTTCCGCTGAATGATCATATGTATGCATGTGTATATGTTTTGGCTTAGTGCCTGCGTGTATGTGAGTTAATGTATGTCCAGTTTTGCTTCTCAAGATAAGTTTTTAATTTCCCGTGTTTTTGCATGAACGTATGCTTTCGCTTAGCGTATGTGTGCATGTATGTGAGTGAGCGTCGGTAGCACACCCGCGTCCTTCCAACGGGGACGTAGGGGGTGTTACAGTTAGTGGTATCAGAGCGCCGGTTTGTCGGTTTTGGGTGTGTTGTTTGTTATGTGATGTGTCTTTGCATGTGAGTCGGTTTGTGTCGTGGTCTAATGCAGATGTGCCGTGTCTTGTGTCATGTTTAGATGGAGTCTGATCCTAGTGAGAATGTGGGCGAGACAACAGAATGTGTGAACCCAGTTAGTGCAATATCAGAGTGTTTCTGAGTATCCTTTAGTTGAGGATTTCGGTCCTGTTTCCGATGATAGGACGTAAGTGCAAGGGTCTTTGGATTTTGTAAGGATTTAGTAGTACTCTGTATACCTGTCAGCTATCTCTAGAAAAAGTTTTTGAATGAAAGCATATTGAATCATGGGGATGGGATAAAGTGCATCATTATAACATCAATTGCATTTCTTCTGCATCACTCTGCATACATGAGCCATCGCATTCTCATTGCATTATCATCCCTTTGACCATACATGAGAAAAATTTGCATATGTGTTTTGATTGAGAGAAAGCTGACAGAGTGTACTGGAGTATTTGATGTTATGACTAAGGGTGATAAGTGATGAGTATATCAATTGTTAAGGAAATGTCCTGTGTTTGGTTAAGTTGAGTGAAAAGAGTATTTCAGAATCGTATACAGTGAATGTAAAATGATTTTTGGGGTTTGATAGATGTATTGTTAGTAAGAGGAAATAGCATGTATGACGGACATCTTTGAAGTGTTAAAAGGATATGTATCGCTGTCGGCGAAAGTCGGGTGGTTTATACGTGAAGTGTATGAGTTTGGCGGTGACTTGGAATGTAGTGTTGAGAATTCTTCTGGTGTAAGTGAATTTCGAGGACGAAATTCTTTTAGGAGGGAAGAGTTGTCACACCCCAAATCGGGCCTAGTCGGAATTGACTAGCTAAGTCGGATAAGTGAAGGGCATTTTGGTAATTTTGTTCATGAAGAAATTGGATAATAAGGACTTAAGTGCAAAGTATTTAATTAATTATGTTAAGAGGGGGAAAATTATAAGGTGTGCATGTGTGTATGGATGTAGGGTACTTTGGTTTTGGCATGATCTAGTGGTATTAGTGCATGGTAACTAGGATGTAAAAGTGTTTCATGGGAGGTTATATGGTGTGAGTTGAGTGTGGTGCCTTGGGTTGTTAGTCAAGATGAGGTCATTAGGGACCAATAGTGGGGTGACATGTGTAAGGTTGGTGGGAGCATTGATTGGGATTTTAAAAGAGAAGAGAGAGGGATTGAGGGACTAGCTTCCCGTTGAAGCCAAAGGAAGTTTTGCCTTCCCTTTTCCCACGCCTCTCTCTCTCTTTCCCATCTACATTTCTGCTCTCTCTTCCTTTCATGTGAGTTTTCTTCCACCTTTGGTCTAGGGTTTGAGCTTTGAAGGTTCTATAGGAGGTAAATGGCTATTTTGCTTTTAGTATACTTCTTATTCTTCTCCTTTTTCGGATTTGAGTGGGTTTTAAAGGTTATGTTCTTTGGTTAATGAGGTTTTGATTTGATTTGCTTGCAAGAATTGGAGGAGAAGGGAAGAGAAGGTTGGATTTTGAAGTGTTCGGTTTGAAGCTTTGATTTCCAGGTTTGGGAGCTATGTGTTATATGATTTTGATGTATAAATGATTCATGATTATGTATTGGATAATTTTTCATGCTTTCTTGGATGTGTTAGACTGTTCATATAGCTTTTGGAGTGTAAAGTATGATTTTGGGGAAATTCTATTTAGTTTTTGCCAGACCTTTGTGTATTTCTTTTGTCCTAAGTAGAGTTATAGACCTCCAAATTGAGTAATTCCAGTTCCATTTGAAAGATAAGATATATTTCTAAAATTATCTCGAAAGGACCAGAAGCCATTTCTTGCTCTAAGACCCTTTAATAAGCTAAAATCTGAAGTGCTTTTGGTTGGGTCGGGTTACTGGACCAGTGTTGATGTTTTAGCTCATATCTGGAGTTACAAATGTCCTTTTAATCTGAAATTTGTTTCATTTGAATTTTAACATCCTATGTAAGATTTGTTAAGAAGGAATGTTTGCTTAAAAATGTCATTTAGATGTCTGTTTAGGCTGAACACAAGTGAGTTCTGAAGCAGTCCTGAATCGTAGCTTCTGGTTTGTAAGTTTTTGGTAGGTCACGGTGGTAACCAAATTCATTACCACCGTGACATATGTAGATCCTGGACAGAATGTTGTGTTTGGGACCTCACGGTGGTAACCAAATTCATTACCACCGTGACCCCTTCTGTCTTGACCATTTTATGTGTTTTTCTTCCCGAATTGAACCCATTTTGCACCGGAACTTCCTACGATCCATTCGCTGCATGTTTAGGACTATTAAATGAGTATAAGAATAGTTATCACTTGGAAAATAAATGTGAATAGGATTAAGATCAATACAAACTAATAAAATAATTAGGTGTAATTGTATGATTAGTATATAGTCAAGTTAAATGACACTTAAGGGTTGTAATACCTTAATCTGTATGAGCATGTGATACTGAATGTGAAATGTATTATGCATATATGTACTTATGATCCTTCTCTAAGAATATTATGCTATGCTTAAGTGTAAATTGTACCGTTGCATGACTTAGACTTTGCATTGTTAAGTGTTAGCAATGAATTGATGTAATATGATGCTGTTCTTCGAATTCATGTGTAAGACTTATTAATGGCATGATTCAATGATGTTTGATTTGGGTTTTTATTGCTATTGGAATGAGGATATGTTGTTTGAAATGAGAACTTTGGGATAGTTGGTTTGAATAACCTGGAAATCGCCCTCAGGAATCGCATCTGGCATGGGTCACGGTGGCAACCAATTCGGTTACCACCGTGAGGCACAAACGAGATGCATTTCTGCCGTGAGTTTGAATAGGTCACGGTGGCAACCAATCTGCTTACCACCGTGAGGTGTTCAGACCTTAGATTCTGTTCTGGGTTGTGGGTATGTCACGGTGGCAACCTATTTAGTTACCACCGTGAGGTACCCCAGACTTGCTTTTTGCCGAAGATCCTTGGTATGTCACGGTGGCAACCAGTTTGATTACCACCGTGACCTACCCAGTTTTTGCAATAAAATCCTTTAATTTTTGTATGTGTTAGGAATGTTTAATCATGGATTTTAGCATGCGTTACCACCTGATATGAGCTATATTATGTATGTACCGATTCATCAAAGTAAGTGAACTCTTTGCGTGTTATAATTGAACTATGGCCGTAAACTGTGTAATTCTCCATCTGCAAGAGTCAGTCTAGTGGATAGTTAGGCATGCCTAATAGAGTCTCTTAGCTGCAGCCCTTTGAATGTCTGGACCCTGATCAGGTCCCCGTTTGGGTCCTCGTGAACCCTTATATGTTCGGATCTTGTTTAAGATCCCTTTTGAAAATTTTTTGTAAATGTTAAAAGTATCTTGATTTATCGGCTCGTACCCGTAAAGTACAGTTTGTATCGGCTCGTACCCATAAAGTACTGTCTGTATCGGCTCGTACCCATAAAGTACTGTCTGTATCGGCTCGTACCCGTAAAGTACTGTTGTATCGGCTCATACCCGTAAAGTACTGTCTGTATACTCGTTATCAACTATTTTGAGTCAGCAGGTATTCTGTCTGTTTTGCCTAATGTGAACAAGAGAATGTGATATTCGATTAAGCATGATTCTGGACATGTGAATCGGTTATGTATCCGAATGTGATTATGAATCTCTGAATGGGTTAAGTGTGACCTAAACATGTGAATTAGACATATTTATCTGCATATATCGGTATATGCATAGTATATTGTGAATGTATGGTATGCCAACGGTTGTGAATATAGGTACGTGAATTAAGATGTGCGTGACTGTGACCATGATCTTTTAAATGCCATGAATTCGATTAGTAAGCATGTGCAACCATAATTTTGTACTTTTGACGGTTATAGTGAATTATATGAATCAAGATACATAATGAATGTGCTCTTTACTTTGGAATGTATATATATATATATTGTGTTATGTTACGTGCCTCCTCTCTCTAGTTTTCCTATTGTAGTGATTTCAGCGTGTGGTCATGTATTTACATTTCAAGGCATGATAAAAGTATGTTTAGTTAACTAGCGTTCTCGGCATGATAGTTGGGTGCGTATTGCTTGATAATTGTATTGTATGTGAATGGGTTTTCCATTAATGCATGAGTACTTGGCATGATAGTCATATGTGTATTTTCTCTCGTGACTATGCATGGTAGGGTACTGATACTTGATGCCCCGGTGCCTATATGCATAAGAGTCTGTATGTATTCTTACATGAATTTTTGTATCTATTGTGATCCCTTGTCTTTTTGGGGCTTTGCTTAATATGATATAAGAGTGTAGTATTTGGACGAATATGATACTGAGGCGAGCACTCAGGTAATATGTACAAGTATGTGTATATGAACTTCCGAATGCATGGCTTTCCTATGCAGGCTTATTTATCTATCTGTTGTGATTATTTGTATATGCCATTTGTGTATGTAATTTATTCTGGCGACCATTGTGAATGGCCGTCCATCTTGCTTGTGTGTTCTCCCCACTAAGCGTTTATCGCTTAACATGGGCTCTTTTCCCGTGCAGGTGGCAGGTTTGGTTCTGTTCGAGTCGCGCGTCTGCAGGGTCGGCCACATAGGAGTTAGAAGTGTTATGTTATTCTGTTCAGCTTCTGTATTTTGATTTCTGTAACTTGTAGCCTTTTGATTATGTAAGGATCTTATTGTAATTAAGTTTCAGTTATTTCTCCGCTTTATGCTTCCGCTGAATGATCATATGTATGCATGTGTATATGTTTTGGCTTAGTGCCTGCGTGTATGTGAGTTAATGTATGTCCAGTTTTGCTTCTCAAGATAAGTTTTTAATTTCCCGTGTTTTTGCATAAACGTATGCTTTCGCTTAGCGTATGTGTGCATGTATGTGAGTGAGCGTCGGTAGCACACCTGCGTCCTTCCAACGGGGACGTAGGGGGTGTTACAATTCTGATTCTGGAAGATATGCTTCGGGGATGTGCTTTGGAGTTCTCAGGTAGCTGGGACAAGTATATGCCTTTGATGGAGTTCGCTTACAACAACAGTTATCAAGTGAGTATTGGAATGGCTCCCTACGAAGCTCTCTATAGACAAAAATGCAAAACTCCAGTATGTTGGACTGAGTTGTCGAAAAGGTCAATTGTAGGTCCAAAATTGATTAGAGACACAGAGAAAAAGATTAGAGTGGTGTAACGGAATTTGAAGGCAGCTAAAGATAAGCAATGATCGTATGCTAATTTGAAACGAAGAGACATTCGATATGAGGTTGGCGATAAGGTATTCTTGAAAGTATCACCTTGGCGGAAAGTTCTTCGGTTTGGTATGAAAGGGAAATTGAGTACTCGATTTTATTGGACCTTATGAGATCTTGGATAAGATTGGTCCAGTAGCTTATCAGTTAGCGTTGCCAGTGTAGTTAGCTAAGTTACACGATGTTTTTCACGTGTCTATGCTCTCCGCTGCTACCGATCCAATCCATCTCATGTGTTACAAGTGCCAGATATTCGGGTTCAGTCAGATTTCTCATTTGATGAAGAACCGAGGGAAATTTTGGCTAGGGAAATCAGACAGCTCCGCAACAAGCAAATGCCTTTGGTTAAGGTACTCTGGAAGCACCATGGAATCGAAGAGGCAACTTGAGAACCGGAAGCAGTCACAAGAGCTCAGCATCCTCAGTTATTTGGATCAAGTGAGAATTTTGAGGATGAAATTCCGTTAAGGAGGGGAGTATTATAATGCCCCGTTCCCACCCTAGTAGTTTAAGCCTTGTGCCTGTGTGTTTATGTGTGTGTGTGTGTGTTCAAATTAGGCATGTGTTATTTTTGTGTATATGCTTGGTTGAAATTTTAATTTTATGCCCTTGTGGGGTTTTACTTGGGTGTGAGAGTGTGTAGGGGATTAGTGTGTATGTAAGTGAGGTTTGGTTTGGGCGTATGTGAGAGGATGGGTTTTGGGTGTGTCTTGGGGTAGTCTTCCAATAGGGGGCTGCCATGTGGCAAGTGGGGGGGAGTATATATTGTGGAGAGAGGAGAGAGAATTAGCTTTTCCCTTCTCTTTTTCCCATTTCCTCCTTTTCTTTCCCGTTCTTCCTCTTCCTCTTCATTGCTTCTTTACTTTCTTGTAGTCTTTCTTCTCTAGCTGCAATTTTAGGTGAGTTTTAGTTTATCCTAAGTTGATCGAGGTGAGTAATAGCTTATTATTCTTCCTCATCCTCTTACTTCCTTCTAATTTGGTTAATTTGAGTATTTAGGTATTTTTGGAATTTGAGTTTAAAGCTTGTGTAATGAATGTTTTGGCTCAGAGATCCCTCCTAGAGAGCCCAAAGGCAAGGAAATAGCAAGTGGAAGCAGAGCCTGTGATTAGAATTCAAGAACTTAAGGTTTGATAATGTTTGTGGTTTTGATGTGTTTTTGTGTAATTTTGTGTTTTGTGGTTATTGTTGAATTGATGGGGTATATTGTGGGTATTTGTATTTAATTGATATGGGTATTGATTATTTTGAGTTATGATGCATAATTGGTGAAGAATTGAACTATATTATGAGTTTGTATGAGATTCTATGAGAATTGCTGGTTTAGTAAATTCTGGATTTTTTATCTTGTAAATTGTGTGATTTGATGATGATAATTGGATTATAAGTTGGGTTTTAGGTTGTTTATGATGTTGTGAACGATCTAATTGTGTGGGGTCGTGTTTTGAAGTCAATGGGAGGTTTGGGTGAATTATGGAAGTGAAATTCTGCAGTTTTTTCGCATAAGGGCTGGACATCACGACCCTATCGCGAGGTCGCGACAGAGTTCGGTGATTTCAGCCTTCGTGCGCACCGAGCGGCCGCAGTGAGAGCTCTCTATCACGAGCGCGATAGAACGCTTGACTGCAATACGGTTTTAGACAGTCTCCTGTCGCGAGCGCGATAGCTTTTGCTGGCCACTCACTGTCCCGAGCACGAAAGTGAGACAAGTTTTTATCCCGCGCGAGCATGAGGACTGCCGCGATCGCGACCTGGGTCAAATCTTTGCCTTTGTCGCGAGCACGATAGTGTCGCGCTCGCGACACCTCTTGGCTTCAAAAATTTAGTTTCTTTTTATGCTTTCAATGTTTAATTTTCATTCTTGTGATGCTTTTATAATTATACATGGACAATTTTATGATTTATATGAATGTAAATTGAATGAATTATGCTTGACCTACGAAAGTCATTAAGTGGATAAATAGGCATGCCTATAGGATTCAGTTTGCTGCAGTCATGCGTATATGTTCTGGACCCTGATCAGGTCCCTGTTCAGATCCTCGCGATCCCTTTTAAACTTAAATCTTGTTTAAGATTCCATGTGAAAATGTTGAAACAAAAAGAAAAGAATAGTTTTGATACCCTCGGGTATCCATGCATTTTGAATTACTATGCGTTATAGCTATCCACTCTTTTGAATAAGCAGGTTTATTGAAATCATGTGTTCTAATTTAGTTCAGTATAAATGATTGTATGATGAACTGTTCTAAATATTGAGGTTCAGTATGTGCCTTGCATATGTGATTTGTTGACGTCCACTGTGAGTGGTCGTTTTTCATTTTGTTTTCCCCACTAAGTGTATTCGAAATATCCGTGCAGGTGTTGAAGATGTGGAGGTTTATGGGCAGGGTAATCTGTTTCAATGGGGCCAACACTGAGACGCTCATTCCCAACTGGCGGATTAGTTCAGCTAATCCAGCCAGGAACGACCATACACAACAGAAGAACGCATACACATGCTCATATAGAACTTTATTAAACCTGCATAATAAAATTTATCGCTCGCATACATGCATCATTCATATTTGGACAATCATTGCTAGGTCTTGTACTATAACCATTCTTTTATCAAGCAAATTCACATAGCCGATAAGATAACCTACTTAGTTATCACAAGCCTTGAGTACATTACAGTTACACAAGCTATTACATAATTATACAAAATGAAGGGAGAGTTATAAAAAATTTTCCCTTAACAAAACCCCGTAACCTACATCTGTAGCACTCTTAATGTTGACCGTTGCTATGCGGGAATGTCCTTTAAAGCCTCATGTCCGTACCTGTACGGATTAAAGTAACCCCGTGCTAAGCGATAACGCTTAGTGGGGAAAACGCATATAACAAGTAGCACATACAAGTAATAGCATCACACTTTACATGCTAGAGGTCATGCTTGAATAAAAATTACCATATCAATTACTACTATAGCATGGCATTTTCCGTTACTATATTCAATCATAAAGCATCAACCATTTATCCACATATTCACATATCACGATACATATAATATTGTATCAAAGTCACTTCCATTTATCATTTAGTTAGCCTGCAATTCAATGACGCAGATAACGAGTATCGCATTAGTACCATCAAGGTACTAGAATCGCATTGAAATCTCATTTACGCATTGATACCCTCAGGTACATGACATCATTCCACATATAAAAGAATCCAGCAACGATTATACGCATTGTGATTCCCAAGGAATCAGACACATTTATTGAATTAGGCTGCAGCACTTTGACCCTATAGGCATGCCTACCTATCCACTACTTGACTCGCAGGCTTAAGTTGTCAAACATGTATTCATTTCACATTGATCGATTCTCACATCACATATATTGTTTGCCATCATCACATTCACTTTATTTGCATACGCATTGTGTTCCTAAGCTCATTCTTTCATGGTTATTAATCACATACTTGATTAAATTCAAGAATCATCATGTTCATATGAAAATATACACTATTTAATGCACACATAATGCTTACCCACATTGCCTTTCATTTGAGCTTTATGCCTTGCCATTTGAAAGTCCAAACACATTAGGGTTATATTGTGAAAGCAAGGTAGATCACGGTAACAACCTATTTTGTTGCCACCGTGACATACTGAAGTCCCAAAACAAAATGCAAATTGGGGACAGGTCACGGTCACAACCATTTTGGTTGCCACCGTGACATGTTCCCAACTCTCGGCAGAATGCACTTGGGGGTATGTCACGGTCACAACCAATCTGGTTGGCACCGTGACATATCCATGCCCTGCAAAGCAGAATGTTCGCTTGGTTACCTCATGATCACAACCTTCTTGGTTGCCACCGTGACATACCCAATTTCACTTAGGTAGAATTGAGCTCAAGCATACCTCACGGTCACAACCAATTTGGTTGCCATCGTGACCTATGCAAGATTTCTCCAATTCAACATTCAATTCTCATTTCCTCTCAAGGACTTCAACCTATTTCCTTTTTAGCAATTAAACCAATTCATAAACCACATACTCAATTGGCACATACCCGATTTCCATCTTAACATTGGCATACATTTATAACACAAATCCCAATCATTCTCATCACATACACTATATACACATTCTCAAGCAACTTTATCACAAGCATATCACTACAACAATCATTTAACCTTGCATTACATAATTCATGGTTAAAGACCACAATTGCACATACACATATAATTCATACCAAACCTCTATTCAATCAACGCAAATCACACAGTTAAACAACTAGGGTTTGTTCCAAAACCAAATCAAGAAGATGAGGAGAAGAAGAGAATACCATAACTTAGTACTTACCTTTCAAGCTTAACAACTTAGCCCATAATTATTGCGCCAATTAACTATATGCATGCACCCACTTAATTAACTCTCATATTCACTCACGAAAAGAAGGAAGAAGAACACAACCAAAATGCAGAAATGAGGAATGAAGCCAACCATCACTCACCTCTCAATCCTCTAGACAAATGCATGCAAAGGTGGAGGTGGCTTGTTCTCAAGGAGCCACACGGATTCCACTCACAAAATCTACCTCCACTAACTGATTTCTAACATTATATTATTCTTAATTAACCCTCCACTAGCTTAACTAATCAGCCATCAATCCATTCCTAACTTAATCTTATATAATCATCAATTAGCCATTAACTTTCCTTTACATTCCAATTAAGTCCTTCCTTCGTTTCAATTTAGACCAAGCTACACATTCATTTCACACGCATGCCAAAATAATTCAATACTACTAGGGTACATTTTCGGCCATGATTCTATCACTAGCGGCCCTTAATATTTGCTGAATAAGTCTTGCCTTCTCTTCTGTATCGCGAACCAAGTCTGGCCCGATGACTCTTTGCTTATTCAACTCCATCCAACAAATCGGTGTGCGATATTTTCTTCCATACAAAACTTCATACGGTGCCATGCCAATACTAGTCTGATAACTATTGGTATAAGCAAATTCCATAAGTAGAAGATACTTATCCCAACTCTTAGAGAAATCCAAAACACATGCTCGCATCAAATCCTCCAAAACCTAAATGATTCTTTCCGATTGTCCATCGGTTTGTGGATGGAAAGTAGTACAGAAGTTCTACTTCGTACCCAATGAAACTTGCAAACTCTTCCAAAACATAGAAGTAAACCTGGGATCTCCATCAGAGACAATAGATAAGGGTACCCCATGTAGTCGAACAATCTCCCTCACATACAATTATGCCAATCGATCCACAGAGTAATCCATCCGAACCTGTACAAAATGAGCTGACTTGGAGAATCTGTCCACTATAACCCACACTGCATCTTACTGCTTTGAGGTTAGAGGCAAACCAGAAATAAAATCCATTGTGATATTGTCCCATTTCCATTGTGGAATAGGGAGTGGGTTCAACATTCCTTGTGGAACTTGGTGTTCCACCTTAACTTGTTGACATATCAAACACTTGGACACATATTCCAGTATATCTTTCTTCATACCTGGCCACCAAAATAGCTGTTTCAGATCCTGATACATCTTGTTTCTGCCTGGATGCATAGTGAAAACTGTATTATGGGCTTCATGCATCAACCTCTTCTTCAGTTCCCTATCACTTGCCACACATATTCTATTCTTATATAACAACACTCCATGCTCATTCACTGAATAGTCGGTCTTGTCATCATTACCGACTGACTGCAGAATCTGTTGCATCCTTGCATCATTCCTTTGTGCATCTAATAATTCATCTCTCAAAATCGGTCTCGCTTTCCACTGTTCTAGCAAAGCTCCATTCGTAGAAAATCTCCACTTGATCCGCCTTAACTGTATTGCTGAAACTGATTTCCTGCTCAATGCATCAACCACTACATTAGCTTTTCCCGGGTGATAATCCACAATACAGTCATAATCTTTAAACAGCTCCATCCATCTTCGTTGTCTCAGATTCAATTATTTCTGAGTAAGTAGATATTTCAAACTCTTGTGATCGGTGTAAATTCTACACTTCTCACCAGACAAGTAATGTCGCCAAATCTTTAAAGCGAACACTACTGCCGCCAATTCCAAGTCATGGGTTTGATAATTCTGTTCATGCGGTTTCAATTGCCTTGACACATATGCTACCACCTTTCCATCTTGCATCAATACACAACCCAATCCTATACCTGAAGCACCAGTGTACAGAACATACTCTCTACCAGACATAGGCTGTGTAAGAATCGGCGCTTCAACTAGCATTCTCTTTAACTGGTCAAAACACTGCTGACACTTTTCTGACCATTCATACTTAACTCCCTTTCGCAGTAATCTTGTCAATAGAGAAGCTATCACTGAAAACCCTTTCACAAACCTTCTATAATGTCTAGCCAACCCTAAGAAACTGCAAATTTCAAGCACGTTCTTAGGTCGCTTCCAACTCACAATAGCTTCTATTTTAGCCGGATCCACCTTAATACCTTCAGAAGATATAACATGACCCAGAAAGGATACCTCTTGCAACCAGAACCCACATTTACTCAGTTTAGCATACAGCTGATGTTCCCGCAACGTCTGAAGCACCATTCTCAAATGCTGTTCATGTTCCTTCTCATTCCTTGAGTAAACCAGGATGTCATCTATGAACACTACCACAAACTGATCCAGATACGGTCTAAACACACGATTCATCAAATCCATAAATGCAGCAGGCGCATTAGTCAACCCAAATGGCATTACCAGGAACTCATAATGCCCATATCGAGTCCTAAATGCAGTCTTAGGTATATCTTCTTTCTTTACCTGCAACTGATAATATCCAGAACGCAAATCAATTTTTGAAAACACACCCGCTCCTCCTAGCTAATCAAATAAGTCTTCAATTCGCGGTAGAGGATACCGATTCTTTACTGTCACCTTGTTCAGTTGCCGATAATCTATACACATTCTCATTGTACCATCTTTCTTCTTAACAAATAAAACCGGTGCTCCCTAAGGAGAAACACTAGGCCTAATAAATCCTCGGTCTAATAATTCTTGCAACTGCATTTTCAACTCCTTCAATTCAGTCGGAGCCATCCTGTAGGGCACTTTAGACACCGGTACTATCCCAGGTATTACATCAATGGACAGTTCAACTTCTCTTAATGGTGGCACACCACTCAATTCCTTAGGAAACACATCCGGGAATTCTCCAACCATAGGTATATCCTGTATTTTCACAAGCTCCCTTTTACTATCCAGCACCAAAGCAAAATATGCCTCGCACCCCTTCCTCAAGCATCGATACGCTTGCATCGCTGAAACTACATTCACAAGGGGATTCACATCGACTTCTCTAACTATTACTTTATTACCCTTACCATCACTGAGTACCACAATCTTTCTTTTACACTTAACCACTGCATTATACTTAGTCAGGCAATCCATTCCCAATATCAAATCAAATTCATCAAATGGCAAAACAATTAGATCCATAGGGAATACATTATCCTGAATCTCTAAGGCACAATCTCTACACACTTTATTCACATTCACATTACTTCCCAAAGGACTGGATACACATATATCATATTTTAAACATTCCGCTTTAGGCATCTTTTCACACATCTTTTTAGCACACACATATGAATGAGTTGACCCAGGGTCAATAAGTGCAAACATTTCTACATCATAAAGTTGAAAAGTACCTGCTATCACCTCAGGCGCATCCTGATCCTCTCGTGCCTTCATTACATAAGCTCGCACCGGCGCCGTATTAGGCCTATCCACAATTTCAGAGTTAGCTGCACCCCTGGACTGGCTACCTCTGCCACATCCTCTTCCTCTTCCTCTATTAATAGAAGGCAAATTTGAACCACCCCTACTCTGCTCTTGCTGATTTCCTGTCGTCTCATATGCGTTGGGGCAGTTAGCAAGAAAATGCTCAGTGCTTCCACATCTAAAACAAGCACCCGTCACCCTCCAGCACTCTCCTCTGTGTCTCTTCCCGCAATGAGGACACTCATGTACCTCACTCCTGTTACTAGATGCTCCTCTCCTAGAGCCAGATGCTATAGGAGCCCCACGCTTCTTACCTCTTACTGCAGAACTGAACACTAAATCCGCAGGTGGTGCCACAGAAGAATCTCTTGATCTTTTACCCACACGAGAACCACCTCTATTTGCATTTCTTCTCTGCAACCTATCTCGTTGAGCTCCCAAAGATCTCTCGGCTCTCATTACCACCTGAACTATCCAGTAATAACTCACATTCTGCTCAGTAGTTAGTGAAACCAACAATGCCTTGATTTCCTCATTCAATCCTTCTTCAAACTGCTGACACCGAAACTCCACAGTTAGAACATCTTTAAGCGCATACTTGCTCACACGGCAGAATTTTTTCTCATACTCTGCCACTGTCATAGCTCTTTGTCTTAAATTCAGGAATTGCTTCTAGTTGGCCTCTCTATGAGATTTTGTCACAAACTTATTTCGAACTCCTTTCCGAAGAACTCCCAAGTGATAGGATTAGGAAGCGTTGGATTCTGGAGGACTAGCTTCCACCAGTCGTATGCTGCACCCTGAAGCAGCGTCACCACACATTCCACGTGTTGCCCCAAAGGACACTTAATCTCACCCAAAATCCTCTGTACCTTTTCCAGCCATTATTCTGCCTTTTCAGACTCATCCAAACTAGTACCATGGAACTCTTCAACCCCATGTTTTCTCAAGGTTTCCAATGGTGCCTATGGTGCAGTCATACGTTCCATAACCCTTGCCATATCTTGCGACATTTTCAATAGGGCTTCCATAGGACCCGTTGGAATCTCATTCTTGAAAATAACAGGCAGAGACTGACCAGACCCCATCACTTCTTCTTCATGGGGGTTCACACTTTCGGTAGTCTCTTCTCTAGTATTGCGATCAGGATCCATCGTTACTACACAAATTACATAAGGACGTCCGCATTAGGTCAACATAACTATACACCACCTAGATACCCAATCTCCCAGAAAAGACTAAACATAGGCTCTGATACCACAACTTGTGACGCCCGTTCCCAACTGGCGGATTAGTTAAGCTAATCCAGCCAGGAATGACCGTACACAACAGAAGAACGCATACACATGCTCAGACAAAACTCTATTAAACCTGCATAATAAAATTTCTTGCTCGCATACATGCATCATTTATATTCGGACTATTATCGCTAGGTCTTGTACTATAACCATTCTTTTATCAAGCAAATTCACATAGCCGATAAGATAACCTACTTGGTTATCACAAGCCTTGAGTACATTACAATTACACAAGCTATTACATAATTATACAAAATGAAGGCAGAGTTATACAAAATTTTCCCTTAACAAAACCCCATAACCTACATATGTAGCACTCATAATGTTGACCATTGCTATGCGGGAATGCCCTTCAACGCCTCACGTCCGTACCTACACGGATTAGAGTAAACCCGTGCTAAGCAATAACGCTTAGTGGGGAACACGCGTATAACAAGTAGCACATACAAGTAATAGCATCACACTTTACATGCTAGAGGTCATGCTTGAATTAAAATTACCATATCAATTACTACTCCAGCATGGCATTATCCGTTACTATATTCAATCATAAAGCATCAACCATTTATCCACATATTCACATATCACGATACATATAATACTGTATCACAGTCACTTACATTTTATCATTTAGTTAGCCTGCAATTCAAAGGCGCGGATAACGGGTATCGTATTGGTACCATCAAGGTACTAGAATCGCATTGAAATCTCAGTTACGCATTGGTACCCTCAGGTACATGACATCATTCCACATGTAAAAGAATCCAGCAAGGATTATACGCATTATTTTCGCATTGTGATTCCCAAGGAATCAGACACATTTAACGCATTGGGCTTCAGCACTTTGACCCTATAGGCATGCCTACCTATCCACTACTTGACTCGCAGGCTTAAGTTGTCAAACATGTATTTATTTCACATTGATCGATTCTCACATCACATATATCATTTGCCATCATCACATTCACTTTATTTGCATACGCATTATGTTCCCAAGCTCATTCTTTCATGGTCATTAATCACATACTTGATTAAATTCAAGAATCATCATGTTCATATGCAAATATACACTATTTAATGCACACATAATGCTTACCCACATTGCCTTTCATTTGAGCTTTAAGCCTTGCCATTTGAAAGTCCAAACACATTAGGGTTATATTGCCAAAGCAGGGTAGGTCACGGTCACAACGTATTTGGTTGCCACCGTGATATACTGAAGTCCCAAAACATAATGCAAATTGGGGACTGGTCACGGTCACAACCATTTGGGTTGCCACATGTTCCCAACTCTCGGCAGAATGCACTTGGGGGTATGTCACAGTCACAACCAATCTGGTTGCCACCGTGACATATCCATGCCCTGCAAAGCAGACCTCACAGTCACAACCTTCTTGGTTGTGAAAGCAAGGTAGATCACGGTAACAACCTATTTTGTTGCCACCGTGACATACTGAAGTCCCAAAACAGAATGCAAATTGGGGACAGGTCACGGTCACAACCATTTTTGTTGCCACCGTGACATGTTCCCAACTCTCGGCAGAATGCACTTGGGGGTATGTCACGGTCACAACCAATCTGGTTGGCACCGTGACATATCCATGCCCTGCAAAGCAGAATGCTCGCTTGGTTACCTCACGATCACAACCTTCTTGGTTGCCACCGTGACATACCCAATTTCACTTAGGTAGAATTGAGCTCAAGCATACCTCACGGTCACAACCAATTTGGTTGCCACCGTGACCTATGCAAGATTTCTCCAATTCAACATTCAATTCTCATTTCCTCTCAAGGACATTGGCATGCATTTATAACATAAATCACAATCATTCTCATCACATACACTATATACACATTCTCAAGAAACTTTATCACAAGCATATCACTACAACAATCATTTAACCTTGCGTTACATAATTCATGGTTAAAGGCCACAATTGTACATACACATATAATTCATACCAAACCTCTATTCAATCAACGCAAATCACACAGTTACACAACTAGGGTTTGTTCCCAAACCTCGTCACCTTAGCTCCTAGTTTCGTTGTATGCTTGGCTCTCCGATCACGGCTTTTCCTTTATCTCTCTTCAATTCTTCAGCTATTAAGACAATTTCAATTTTTAGGATTAAGCTAAATCCATAACTTCTCATCCTCAATTCAATCAAACCAAATCGAGAAGATGAGGAGAAGAAGAGAATACCATAACTTAATACTTACCTTTCAAGCTTAACAACTTAGCCCTTAATTATTGCTCCAATTAACTATATTCATGCACCCACTTAACCAACTCTCATCTTCACTCATGGAAAGAAAGAAGAAGAACACAACCAAAATGCAGAAATGAGGAATGAAGCCAAGCAACACTCACCTCTCAATCCTCTAGACAAATGCATGCAAAGGTGGAGGTGGCTTGTTCTCAAGGATCCACACGGATTCCACTCACAAAATCTACCTCCACTAACTGATTTCTTACATTATATTATTCTTAATTAGCCCTCCATTAGCTTAACTAATCAGCCATCAATCCATTCCTAACTTAATCTTATATAATCATCAATTAGCCACTTAACTTTCCTTTACATTCCAATTAAGTCCTTCCTTCGTTTCAATTTAGTCCAAGCTACACATTCATTTCACACACATGCCAAAATAAGTCAATACTACTAGGGTACATTTCCGGCCATGACAAACACAACTAGGAGAGAGATTTTGTAGTACAGGATTGTACATTTTATATATGTAATAGTTTAATGATTTTGTAATGATGACTCTTGATGTAATCTCTACTTTTATAATTTGGTTTGGACATCAGATTTGTATATGATCTTGTGCTACGGGACTTTTGCATTTCGATATGTAAAAACTATTATATAAATTAATAATATTGTACTTTTGTTTTTATCCCTTGTCTATTGTTTTAAGAATTTTATTTTTACCGTTTTGAATGTATATTTTGCACCTTTATTTGCCTTGTTTGAGTTTTTGCGTGACAACCCTCATCTGTCGAAATCCTTCTTCCTCTTTGAGGGATGAAGCTCCCTACGTATAGGTAAGGGGTGTTACAAACACACCTTTCATATACTTATCATGTACAATCTCGTGTTCACCCATTGCAGTCGTATATATGCCATGCTTAATTCTCCTTACATTTGCTTTCAATTCCCATCTCGACTTTCGTCAAACCTCGGCCACTTTAAACTTCCTATCTTTCTATAACCTGCAAGCAGTAATCACACTATGAGCTGAGCATTAAAATGCCCAGTGGTGGATACATATCCTAAATTTTCAACACTAATACAACATGCATGCACACACAAGCATTTTTCTTTATTCCCATTATCTGAGCATTAATTTCTTAGTCTTTTAAATAGTTATGACATGTTTTTACTTTAATTATTTATCCTTTACCTTTGTCATTATTATAGCAATCCCAATTATCATTATTATTGCTATTATTACACTGTTAACTTTGCAGTATTACCATTACATTCCGTTAGTTAATCTGAGGACCAGTTAGTGACAGTTTTGCAAATATCTTATAAATGTGTCCATTTGTTTTTCTTTACTTGCTTATAACTTGTTTACATTAATTACAATTACCATTACATATTTCATTACATTTCCTACTATATTCTAATCAACTACCTATCTTATTATACACTTGTTTTGTCTATACTATTTCTTAATATACTGGCTTATTTGAGTACTTAATATTTCCATTTTTATTCTCCTAATTTTACACATAATTTTTATTGACATTAACTGATTACTTTCTATTATTAACTATCTTGAATAACTTTTATCATTACCACGGCTAACAATAATATTATTATAACAGTACTTGCATTACTCATCTTGTTAAATTTTATCTTTAGGTCAGTTACCATTGTTATTCTATTAGCCTATAGCATTTTATAGTTAGACTTAAATCCTTTCATACCCATAAATATATCTCTGATATTCTCATGTGACCCTTATAATTAATTTACCATATTACTAACATTATATAACTTGGTCCATTATTGATTAACATTATTGCTTATATTCTTATATCCATTTATGATACTATACATTTATATTACCTTTTTCAGGAACATTATGGTGATACCCACCTAATCCTTAGCAATTTCACCTACCAATTTGTCCATGATATTAACTAGTTTACCTAATGAAATTTACACATACAATAGTTTAGGAGCATTAGATCTTCATTATTAACATTAATTTCTATTAACATTATTTATATTAGCATAACATCAACACTATTATTATTCTTATTATTAACAAATCATTGATTTCCCCATTAACATTTTATTATTCAATTGATATTCATATTTTCTGTAAATTATATTTAATCCCTTAATTTAGGTTTATATTACCAATTTACCGTTTTACCTTTCACTGTCCACTTATTTACATTAATGCCATTAGTTAACATATTATTATTCTTATTTCATTATCTAACATGCAATAATATTCTTAATGTCAATTAAATCACTCAATTAAGGAAATAAACATATATAGTACACAAAAAATTACATATTTATATTTAGGTCCCTTAACTATGGTATAATTCCAATTAAGTCCTCATATTATATCATATTTACATCTAAGTCCTTTAACTATGCCATATTTACACTTAGGTCCTTTAACTATTATTAAATTATGATTTTACCCCTAACTTTCTCATATTTACAATTATGCCACCAAATTAATTTATCAATTTAACAAAATTATAATTTATCCCCTAAACATGGAAAAATTACAATTAGGTCCTCAAACTTTACCAAAATTATAAAAATGCCATTAATTCATCTTATTTACCTTTTTAAACACTATTTAATTATCTAAAATATTCAAATTATGCTATCATTATTTTCCTTAATCTTTTTCTCCATAAATAATTTAATTAAATATCAAATTAAAATTCTAATTCA
This sequence comes from Excoecaria cochinchinensis, assembly GCA_947683425.1. NCBI lineage: Eukaryota > Viridiplantae > Streptophyta > Magnoliopsida > Malpighiales > Euphorbiaceae > Excoecaria > Excoecaria cochinchinensis. The sequence goes on along the minus strand of CANTUQ010000028.1, from coordinate 3,639,762 downwards.
CTTTGAATTCTAATCCAATTAGAGTTCTAATCCAAATAGACTTCTAATCCAATTAGAGTTCTATTCCAAGTTGACTTCTCATTCATTTAGAATTCTAATCCAAATTGACTTCTAATTCATTTGGATTAGGGTACTTCAATTTCATTCAAATTACTATTTTACCTCTCTTGTTTACCTCAAATATAATCATTCCACTAATTTGGCTCATTAACGTATTCAACTTCTTATTTAACATATAAATTACCATTAGATCCTTAGAATATCAGTCTCATGCCAAATTATATTTTATCCCCCAAAGAGTGACAAATATCCATATTTAACCAATTAATTATATTTTCATCCTTATTAATCTTTTTGTGGTCAAAATTACCATTATGCCCTCAAAACTTTTTTTTATTTAATCAAATTATCTCCATTTTTCACACAAATATTATTTTAATCACAAATCAACCATATCAAGCTTACTTTTGCCATTTACCCCCATATAGAACTGGCAGACATCTATGATCAGTATAAATGAGACATGAACCCCAAAGGCTGACAAATATACCAGAGGGATCCCGAAGGACCACCCCAATCTTCACCAGAGGGACCCAGAAGTGTAACAACCCAAAATGGCCCTAGTCGGAATTTGTATGCTAAGTCGAGAATTTAAGGGTATTTCAGTAATTTATGCTTGAGGAAAATTGGATAATAAGGATTTAATTGCAAAGTAATTAATTAAGTATGTTAAGAAGAGAAATGTTAGAGTGTGCTTGTAGTGTATGGAAGTAGGATATAAGTGGGTTAAGAGGTTTTATAGTGTGGGTTGGGAGGTATGGTGCCTTGGAAGATAAGTGGTTTATAAGGAAATGTTTGGGTGTGACTTAAGTTTGGCATCTTGAAGATATTATTGTATGAGGTGTTAGTGTGTGTATTGTTTAAAGTGCAAGGAGGAATAAGTCAAAAGATGGATTAAGGAACCAATAAGAATATGACACATGGCTTGGGTAGGTGGGCATTAAATGAAAAAGGATGAAAGAGGGATGAGAAGGTGGGAAAAGAGGAAAAGCTTCCCGTGGAAGCTAAGTTGTTCCTCTTCCTTGCCTTTCCCGTTCCCCTCTTCCCTTCTCTCTCATTTTGTATGCTTTGCCTCTTTTCTTGAGTTGGTTTGCTAAGATTTGAGTGGGTTTTTCGTGAGTTTAAGGGGCTGTTGTTAAAGGTAAGTGCTTAAGTTTGAATTGGGTTTCTCCATCTTCTTTTTGTTCTTAGAATTCTGGTTTTGAAGTTTGAGCTTATGGTTTAATTTATGTGTTCTTGGTTGGGTTTGTGCAAGCTTTGGGTGGCAAGAAGAAGAATAAAGGCAAAGAGAAAGTGGGCTCTTGAAGGTTGAAGAGTGAAGCTTCATTCCAGGTTTGGGAGTGTGTTTGAGTGCATGCAAGTGTTTGGGAGCTATGTGGTTTGTGTTTTCAGTTTGGATGTTTTGTCTCTACCCTAATTCTTCTTGGATCATGAGTGCGTGTTTATGTTTGATTCTCAGTAAATTGGGTGTTTTGATATGAGTCTTATGTATGTATTTGTTTGGTTAAATGTACTAGTAATGCATGATAAGGATTAAATTGAAGGTATGTGAGAATTGAACGTGAAAATGCATGATTGGGTAAACTCTGTTAAGTTGTCATCTGACCTCTGTGTATTGTTTTTATCATAAGTATAGTTTTAGATCTCTAAATCATGTGATTCATGAGCCATTAGAACCATGACTTCCATGCCTTTAAAAGTATTAGAAATGACTGTGGGCTAATGCTTGCTCTAAGACCCTGAAATTTTGATAAAACCATAGTGTCTCTTTTTGTGTCTGGTTGTTTGAGCAGTATAGGTTGTTTAGGTCATATCGGGAGTTCTAGATGTCCTTTGGATCTGAAATTTATTTAATTTGAACGATAACATCCTAGGGAACATTTGTTAAGAAGAACGTTTTGGCTAAAACTGAGGTTTAGAGGTTGGTTTAGGCAACACAAGTCAGGGGTGTAAAGCAGTCTTTTAAGGTATCTGAGGTGAGCCTCTGTCGCGAGCGCGACAGGGTCGCGACCTCGCGACAAAAAAACTTGTTTAAGACTTTTCTTCTTTATTTTTTAGCCCATGGTTGACCCAGAATAATCCCTTACCCTTCCCCTTAGCTTATTATGCATGTTTAGGGTAATTAAATGACTATATAAGTAGTTGTCTTTGGGAAAACTTATGAGTATGATTAAGATTGGTGAGCTAACTAGTAAATAATTATAGATATAACTCTGTGAAGGATGGCATATGGATGAGTATTAATATGTGGTGATCTCATGAGTAACTTAAGCATGATATACCATATGTATGAATGCATATTAACATGGGTGCGATTGAGATGAATGACGAATAGTGCTGTTATTATAGATTGTGTAAATGGATATTATTAGTGGCATGATTTATTTGGAATTCTTGGTATGGATGTTGTGTTTTATATTGTCAATGATGTGTGGCTTGCTGGAGATGAGGTAAGTGGATGTTTTGACGTTTGGTTAAGATTTGGGTATTGTGAAGTTTGGTTTTCTGCAGATCTCTTGTGTAAGGGTTGGAATTCATGACTCTATCGCGAGCGCGACATTGTCGTGAGGTCGCGACAGAGCCCGATAAAAGTAGCCCTCGTACGCGTCCGAGCTCGCTACCGAGCCGTGCAGCAGAGCCTCTGTCGCGAGCGCGAAATATATCGCGAGCACGATAGAGCGCTTGGCTGCCTATTTGAATTGGGCGATTCTCTATCGTGAGCGCGACAGATCAGGCTAGCAGCTCACTGTCGCGGGCGCGATGCCTGTCGTGTGCGCGACAGTGAGATGTGTATAGTTCCCTCGCAAGATCGCGAAGGTTGCCGTGATCGCGACCTGGGCCAAGTCGCCTCTATCGCAAGCGTGACATACATCGCGACCACGACACTCCTTGGTTTCCAAATTGAGTTTTCTTTTGTAATTCCAACGTTTGAATTCCGAACTTGTGACGCCTTTAGGTTTATACTTGGACTATTTTATGAAGTATATTAATATAATCGGATGTATTATGCATGGTCAATGTTATGAATTATATGAATATAATATGTTAAATTATGTGCCATGATGTGAGACATGATTTGTATTACGCATGACCTGCGAGAGTCAGTTTAGTGGATAGTTAGGCATGCCTAATAGAGTCTCTTTAGCTGCAGCCCTTTGAACTTTTGGACCCTGATCAAGTCCCTATTTGGTTCCTCGCGAACCCTTTTGTGTGAATGGATCTTGTTTAAGATCCCCTTTCGTTAAAATGTTTTCGAATGTGGAAAATGATGTTGTTTTTCGATTCGTACCCGTAAGGTACCTTTTGGCCGGTTGGTACCCGTAAAGTACTGTTCGTATACTCGTTATCCACTATTGTGAGTCAGCAGGTGCTTTATTGTTTTGTTTTGCTTTGAAATAACTATAAGAATGTGATATCCGAATGAGCACGATAATGATTTGAGGAATCAGTTTATATGTATATGAACGTGACTATGGGCTTTGGAATGTATGTCTGTATTATGTAAGCATGATTTTATATCTAACACGATTATCCACACTTTTCATGTGATGTGTTATAAGTTTCAGAATGCTTTGAATGTGATTCGACTAATGTATTTACGTATGTGACTCAAGCATGGTTTTATTATATATAAGCAAGTGAATCAGATTAGCTGTGGCTGTAAGTATGTAAGATTTAACTGTACTTTCTGCATGGTGATGTTATGAATGTGATGTTATGTGATTATGTCTTCGGTCTCTGCTATTAGAGTGTTTTCGGCATGATATTTTATGTATTAGAGTTGCGCAGCGGAAGTGTGGTGCTTTAGATGTTGTCCCTTGGGTTTTGGCTAGTGTGCGTGTATGGCATGTCAAAGCATATTAGATAGCTAGTATTCTTAGCATGATAGTTGGGTACGTTATTATATGGTAATTGCGTCGCATTTGAATGGGTTTTCAGTTAATGCATGGGTACTTGGATATGACAATTGCATGTGTAAATCTCATGTGACTTCGCACGGTAAGGTACTGATATTTGATACCTCGGTAGGTATATGCATGTGATATTGTATGTAGTTTTGCATGATGATACTTGTATCGTGTATTGTATTATGTCTGTTTTGGCCTATTGTGAACGTAAGTAAATGGTTATGGTTGTGAGTTTTCGAATTAATGCCTTTACTATGCAAGCTTGATTATATATGTGTTATGAATATTCGCATTAGCCATTGTGAATGGCCGTTCATACTCTTATGTATTCTCCCCACTAAGCGTTTATCGCTTAGCACGGATTCCTTCCCGTGCAGGTGGCAGGTTTGGTTATGTATGAGTCGCGCATCTGCAAGGTCAGCCACGTAGAAGTTTGAAGTTTTGTTATGTGATCAGCTTCTGTATTTTGGATTTTTGTTATTCCTGTAGTCTTATGTATCTGTAAGGTTTTGGATATTATTTTGGGTTATGTAAACGTTATTATATATATATTAAGTTATTCCTTCGTTTTATCTTTCGCCTAATGCTTTCGCTGAATGATTATATATATGTATGCGAGTTATTGTATGTTCAGCTATTGTTCCTTTAAAGTTTTAATTTCCTCTGTATTTTCGTATGCATGTCATGTATGAATGTATGCTTCCGCTTAGTGTATGTGTGTGAGTGAGCGTCGGGTAGCACACCCGCCGGTGCCCTTCCAACCGGGGCGACGATGGGGGTGTTACAGTTAGTGGTATCAGAGCATCGGTTTGGCGGTTCGGGCATACGGGATAGGTTTAGGCTAATTTGAAAGGACCCCTTGTCCTTCAAAGATTGTTATCCAAGGGAGCAGCAACCGGTAGCAATAAAGATGGCTTCAAGAATCGATCAACGTTGATGAACTTAAGAGGGTCTATGGCTAAAGACTTAAAAATCTAAAGAAAAGAATAAAAGGCCCGCGGGTCAAAAACCGAAAAAAGGCGGCCTTGCTAAAAATGGGTGCCTCGTCAGGGTGAAAACTGGAAAAAGCCACCCTGGGCAAAAATTAGAGGCTTTAGAGAAAATATCCAATCAAGAAAACCTGAGAAGGCTGATTGGAGATAGGAGTTTGATGCTTACAAGATATACTCTTAGATTAGATGTAGTTCTGCATTTTGAATCAATGTTAGATAATGATCATGTATAGAGAAATCATACCAAAATGTACACAATCATTGTAACTATATGTGTTCATTATTTTCTAGTTCATTTATAAAAACAGAATTGTTGTTCATTGCTGAATGTATGAAATCTAAATGGCTACACTCTGCCACTGCTCTCAGCACCCAGATGTCTAAGTCGATGAGTTCTGCTATCAGTTGCAGGACTAAGCACCTACCTCTTGAGTGAATTAGTGGGAGTGAAAGAACAACCCCCGATAGATGGCATAATAGTCTTCACTCGCAGCTTGCCTAGAGGCTATAGTATCTGGAGGTAAAATCAAAAGATAAGGTCTAGTTTGGACAGATAGGGATGCCTCATTACATCATTAATTCCTCTGAACTATCAAGCACAATGGGTAGGTAAGGTAAAAAGGTAGCCTCATAAAATCCTAAAGAACCCGATCCTCATCTGCTATGTTACCCAATCTAGCGACACATTTAAAGGAATGCAACTGATGCCTAGAGAGAAATACCTTAGAGAATAATTGTCGATTACTCTAGAAGGGGGCTCTGATACTAGCTTTAACTTTTCTTGCAGTCATACCCTCTTAAAACAAAAAGGCCATTAGAGATGAAAACCGTGACTAGCTCTCTAGGCAAAAGTTAGGCCAAATGGCAGGATGAAAACCTGGGAATAGGCGGTCTGTCCTTCAAAAAATATGAATGAAAAAAAAGGCAGTTGGAGTAGGTTGGGTCCATTCCAAGCAAAAATTAGGTGCAGCGTTATGTGAAAATCCCTAAAGGGATGCATTTCCCGCTAAGAAAAGCTAGTGTGAACAAGGTTTATAGAGATTGTCCGGTTAGTGCTTAGGGTTTTGTGTTTATGGCCAATTTGATTGATCTTCCCTTCCGAGAATTTGATGTCATCCTTGGTATGGATTGGTTATCCACTCACCATGCCACTATTGACTGTAAAAGGAAGAGATTGACTCTTAAGACTTCAAATGATCAGGACATAGTCATTATGGGTGAAAGAACATACTTCCTTTCTGATGTGATTTCAGCTGCTGTAGCTAAAAGACTTATCAGAAAAGGTTGTGTTGCCTACTTGTGATATACAATAGAGACTAAAAAGGATGAACTTAAGGCTTTAGATGTGCCCATTGTTCGGGAGTTTCAGGACATTTTTCCTAAAGAACTTCCAGGTTTTTCACCTGATAGAGAGATAGAGTTTACTATTGACTTAGTACCTAGTACTCCACCTATCTCTATTGCTTCTTACAGAATGGCACCTTCAGAACTCAGAGAATTGAAGGTTCAGTTGCAATAATTATTTGATAAAGGCTTTATCACACCGAGTGTTTCACCTTGGGGCGCACCGGTCCTCTTTGTGAAAAAGACGGATGGATCACTTCGGTTATGTATTGATTACAGACAATTGAATAAAGTCACCATAAAGAATTAGTATCCACTGCCTCGTATTGATGATTTGTTTGATCAGTTGAAAGGTGCGGGCATGTTTTCCAAGATTGAATTAAGATCTGGCTACCACCAGCTAAAGATGAAAGATTCATATGTGTCTAAGATAGCTTTTTGCACCAGGTATGATCATTCTGAGTTCATGGTCATGCCTTTTGGATTGACAAATGCTCCTGCAGCTTTTATGGATCTGATGAATAAGGTTTTCCACCCTTACTTGGACCAGCTTATGGTTGGTTTTATTGGTGATATTTTAGTGTATTCGAAGACTCCAGAGGAGCATGATGTGCATTTGAGAATTGTTCTGCAGACTCTGAGAGATAAGCAACTTTATGCCAAGTTCAGTAAATGTGAATTCTTGCTAAATGAGGTAGAGTTGATCCTAAAAATATTAATGTGGTCCTTCAGTGGAAGACACCTAGGAGTGTTACCAAGATTAGGAGTTTTCTGGGATTAGCAGGTTACAATAGAAGATTTGTCAAGGGTTTTTCGATTGCAGCTCCTTTAACCAAGTTATTACAAAAGAATGTTAAGTTTGCATGGTCAGATAAATGTCAGGAGAGCTTTGAGAAGCTTAAGTGTATGTTGACTGAAGCTCTAATGTTAGTACAACTTGAATCTGATAAGGACTTTGTGGTCTTCAGTGATGCTTCCAGAGATGGGTTGGGTTGTGTATTGATGCAGGAAGGCAAGGTGATTGCTTATGCCTCCCAACAGCTTAAGACTCATGAGAAGAATTACCCTACTCATGGTCTTAAGTTGGCAGCTATTGTATTTGCATTGAAGATCTAGAGACATTATCTCTTTGGTGAGAGATGCTACATCTACACTGATCATGATAGTCTTAAGTATTTTCTTACTCAGAAGGAGCTTAACTTAAGATAGAGGCATTGGCTTGAGTTGATTAAGGATTATGAGTGCTTTATCGACTATCATCCTGGTAAAGCTAACATTGTAGTTGATGCTCTCAGTAGGAAGTTCATGGCTTCTCTACAGGCTATGAATGTTAATATGGACTTATCAAATGATGGAGCTTCGATTGCAGAAATGCAAGTTAAGCCAGATTTTCTCCAGCAAGTGAAAGATGCATAGAAGCAGGATGATCGGTTGTCCACCATTATATCTCAGGTGAAAGATGGCCATGTCAGTGATTATTCGTTGGGCTCAGATGGTGGATTATATTACAAACAGAGATTGTGCGTTCTTGATCAAACAAATTAGAGAAAGAATATCCTGTCAGAAGCTTATCACAGCGGCTTTGCCATGCATCCTGGTAGTAACAAGATGTATCTAGATTTGAAGATGCTTTACTGGTGGCCAGGCATGAAACGTGATGTGATGGAATTTGTGGGTAAATGTCTGATTTGTCAACAGGTTAAGGCAGAACATCAAGTTCCTTTAGGTTTGCTTCAGCCTATTGTCATTCCTAAATGGAAATGGGATAGGGTAACCATGGACTTTGTATCATGATTTCCTCTCACCAGGAAGAAACATGATACAATTTGGGTAATTGTTCATTGACTCACTAAGTCAGCTCACTTTTTACCTATCAGAATGGATTATCCACTATTCAGACTAGTCGAGTTGTATAGTAAGATTGCATGGAGTTACTTCCTCCATCATTTCAAATCGTGGTTCGAGATTCATTTCTCAATTTTGGAAGAAACTTCAGGAAGCTTTAGGAACTAGATTACATTTTAGCATAGCTTTCCATTCTCAAACTGATGGTCAATCTGAGCATGTAATTCAGATTCGGGAAGATATGTTGAGATGTTGTATACTTGAGTTTTAAAACCGTTATAAGAGGCACTTATCTTTAGCAGAATTTGCCTACAATAACAGTTATCAGACCAGCATCAAGATGGGTCCCTATGAAGCTTTGCATCGTAGAAAGTGCAGAACTCCTCTTTGTTGGACAAAGCTCAGTGAGAACAAGATTGTGGGGTCCGATCTGATTCGAGAAACTGAAGAAAAGGTTCGGGTGATTAAAGAAAGACAAAAAGAAGCCATGGAAACCATAAAAGTCTTTTGCAGATTTGAAGAGGAAAGATATAGAGTTTCAAGTGGGAGATAAAGTATTTCTGAAAGTTTCTCCATGGAAGAAGATCCTGAGATTTGGAAAGAAAGGGAAGCTGAGTCTGAGGTTCATTAGCCCTTATGAGATTATTCAGCGGATTGGACCAGTAGCTTACAAACTGAGGCTTCCATAAGAGTTAGAGAAGATTCATGATGTCTTCCATGTCTCTATGCTTCGAAGGTACCGTTCAGACCCCAGTCATGTTATCAAGCCTGAGGATGTTCGAGTCTAGCCAAATATGACTTATGAGGAATATCCAGTAAAAATCCTAGCTAGAGAAGTGAAGCAGCTCAGAAGCAAATAGATTCCACTAGTAAAGATTATCTGGAATCACCACAATATCGAGGAAGCGATGTGGGAAATCGAAGAGACTATGAGACAATAATATCCCCAGCTTTTTAGTTCAGGTAAATTTCGAGGACGAAATTTTTAATTGGTAGGGGAGAATTGTAATGGCCCAAAAATAATAACTTTTATGAATAGTAAAGGTGGGCCCATGAATAGCAGAAGTGGATCCCATTAATATTAATTGTGGGACCATAAATTGTAACATCATCAATAACAGGGTCCCATGAATAGTAATTGTGGGACAATGAATAGTAACATAATTAATGATTGAGTCCCATGAATAGTAACTATAGATCCCACAAATAGTAACTTTAGGGTGAACAGTACCCGAAAATATTTTATTTCACCATTAGAAAGTGGATGTTAAATGAAGGATAATAGTATAATGTGGTGTAAAAACAAGATCAAATACGCCCCCGAAAATCAGTTTGAAGTTACCTCTGGTCCGGTTCGGTTGAACCGAAGTTTAACTGAGCTTTGACCAAACATTCATAAATGGTTAGAGTATATTAAAAAGGTCTACTGGGGGACTTGTAAAGGATTAGAATGATTTTAGAAATTTTTGACAGCATTAGAATTGTATTTTACGGCAAAACCGAACTGAATCGAATTAGATCGATTTAAGTGAACCGGACCCCAAATGGACTCCGATTGAGCTAAAATTTTATGGGGGGACTATTTTTGATATTTCAAGAATGACGGAATTATTTGGGAGTGAAAATGAGTTCAGGAACACTTAGTTACACAAAAATAGTGAAGAATGACATGAAAATAAAAAATTGGACCAAACTGGCTCGATCACTTTGGTTGGACCTGGTTCGGTCAAATTGGACCCTTATAAATACATCATATTCTCTGGAAATCCCTAGGATTCCCTTTTTGCAGCCACCCTCCCTCTTCCTCTCTCTTGGCTGAATTGATATTCCTCTCTTCTCCACCATTTTTCTTCCATCTTTCCTCCATTTCACCTCAAAATAAAGCCTACCTAACATAAATGAGCTCCTCTATAATCCATTGGTTGTCTTATAATTTCATTTAAAGGAGTAAAGGTGGGTGAAACCTAGACTTGAAAGTTTAGGTGTAAAATTGAGGTAAGTGATTTAGGTGGTTTTAATTTTATTTTAAGGTTCCTAAGGGTACTTTAGGATGTGAGTAAGATGTTTATGTTATTTAATTGTTGAAAGAAAGCTTGGTTTTGATGAAATCTTCATTTTTGTGTTTGTACATAATTATGTCAACTAGGTGAAGGAACTTTTAGCCAAGCTAAAGGCAAGGAAAAGGATACTTGAGAGGTGTATTGCAAGGATTTGAGGTTTTTGATTGCAAATTCCATTTATTTCCATTGTAAAAGTATGGATTTAGGTTATGTTTGTGAAGAAAGTATGTGATTTATGGATGTTTAATTGAAAATGACATGATATTCATGCTTAGGGATATTAAAAATAATGGTATGAATGATTAAATGAAGAGATAAATTTTTTGTGAAAAGTTACTTCTTTGGTCGAATGTAAACTATGAAATTTTCATTTGTTTTAATGATATTTTATGCATGTCTATGATGGTTCTATGGTATTTGGCATGTGAACTAATGAATGGTATGTGTTAGAGCATGTGAAAATATCATGAGGTATGTGATGTATGTATGGCCGAATGTATATCATGTGTAAAGTTATGATTTCGATGTGTTTCTATGGAAATTAATAGTATAGTGATGCTATACAACATGTAATTGACCTAAATAAATGATAAAGATGATAAAAAGAATTAATGGAGATAAATTGGTATGTGGGTCGTATGCATGTATGTATATATGCATGTGTATCATGATGAAATAATGAGTTTACATGGCATGTGATGGTGTAATGATGATAATCAGATGTGAAATGATGAAATGGCATGAAAAAGAATAAGATATTATGATGATATGCCATGAAATATATGTATGTCACATTATTACAATGGAAAATAAAATAATATTGCCCTATGTAGTAATCTGGTCATCGAGTCTAATTCAGGATATGTTGGCATGCCATAGGAACATAAGACCGTAGATGTGAGCATGGCGTCTCACTTATTAGTAGGCCAATGATGGTCCTATTTCACTGTATTAAGATATTTTTATTGTACTGCACTGTATTTAAAGATAGGGGTGGTCCCACCAAACTCCTCTTGTATTTCTGTGAATTTTTGGAGTTCAAGTCTCGTTTATCCTGTGCTCAGAGTCTGCCAATGTGTTACAGAGGCATAATGGTAAAAAGGAGATTAAAATAGTTAAAATGTGATTAAAATGAAATTTATGTGGAAAAAGGGTATAAATGGACTTATATAAAAGGTTTGAGGACAAAATGATAATTTTGTGCATATGTGTGTTAAGGATGGTTAATAAGGGTAAAAATGTAAATAAAGGATTAAATATGAAAAATTGAGCACTTTATAAGGGTAAAAATGTAAATAAAGGATTAAATATGAAAAATTGAGCACTTTATAAGGGTAAATATGTAATTTAGCATGAAAATGGTAATTGGAGGGTAAAATCGTAAATTGGTGTGTAAATTAATGGTAAAAATTGTAATATTAGTGAAAATAATTAAACTAGTGGCATAATGGTAATATTAGTGAATTTAAAATGAACTAATGGCATAAATGTAATTTTGGTGAAGAATAAATAAACTTAGTACATTTTTGTCATTTTGAAAAAGTTTAAGGGTATAAATGAAATATTACCATAAATTAAGGACAAAATGGTAAATAAGATTATTTATGTGTATTAATTGTGTAATTGCCCTAATTATGTGATTTAAAGATAATTAAATATAATATTGCATGAATAATTGGTCATTAAATTAAATACGTTTATTTATGAATGTTAAATGTTGTTATTTGTGGAAATTATTTATGCATGAAAAATTAGTTTAGTGGAAATTTTTGGAATTACAATCACCACTGGGCAAATTTAATGCTTAGCACGTAGTTTTTTTTGACTGGGTGTAGGTATTCCGTAAGGTTTTGGAGCAGTGCACACCTCACATTTTGGAAGTGGTATTGAAGAAGTTATTTGGAAAAATTTAAGTTTTTAAGATTTTGGCATGTATATGTCTTATAATATTGTTTTTGGCTTTTGGCCTGTAATAGATTGCTAAAACTGTCACTAGTATGTGTATTTGGCATGCCTAATAATTGGTAGAAATTAAGTTAATACCATTGGTAAAGTAAAATGTGGATTTCCAACTTAAAAGAAAAATGACCAAAGGAATAGTAACTTAAACAGTTATAGGTGTAACACCCCCTACCCATACCCGTATGAGTCGGGGTGTCACCAAGCAGATACTATAAAAATAATATAATCATACATAAACATGTATACTGAATTACAGGATAATTAAAAATTTTCATAATACATCGCATGTTATCACTCATCATATATGTAATAATATTACAGGCCCAAATACAAATACACCAGCGAAAGCTATTTTCCAAACCAATATCAAAAGTTCTTTACATAAAAGAATCAACCATAATAAAATAAATTCAAAACTCTAAACCTTGCTGTGTTGGTTGGACTGCAATGACTCTCTTTAAACAAAGCTTCTTATTTACCTGCACGGGTAAACACACCGTGCTAAGCGATAAACGCTTAGTGGGGATTAACACATAAATTATGGACGGCCACTCACAGTGGTCGTCAAGGCATATCACATTCATAATGGCATATACATGATTCATGTCATAATATGTATACATATAGGCTCCAATTTATAACCATATATTCAGCATCTCATGTTTATATCCATATCCATATTATCTCATTCAATTATTACTTTTGTATAATCAACGGTAACATAACAAATCACATATTAATTAAAGATCCTGCTGACTCATAATAGTGGATAACGAGTATACGCATAGCGATACCTTACGGGTACGAATCGACGTATAGCGATACCTTACGGGTACGAATCGAAAACCATTTTTATTTTATATTTATAAAACCTTTATAGGGGCCCTTAAACAAGATTCATCATATTAATAAGAATCGCGAGGATTCAAACACATTTTCTTATAGGGTTCGCGAGGAACCAATCGGGGATCTGATCAGGATCCAAATCATCCATATACTTCATCCCTATAGGCTGCAGCTAAAAGACTCTATTAGGCATGCCTAACTATCCACTAAACTGACTCTTGCAGGTCATGTATAATACAATTCACATTGAGTTACACATTTGTTCAATATGAATAACCATTGAATTTAACATACAGAAATCAATTATATTTAAGCATGACACATTTAGTTCATAGGTTAAGGCATAATATGGCATGCAAACATTTGGCATAGCAAAAATACAATTATAAAATGTAAGGCATAATATTCAAATCACAAGTTCTTGCTTCCTAATTAAATTAGATTTAATCAAATAATATATTAGGTTTAATGCCTTAATCATAAATTATACACATGTTATATAATTCTCGTCATGAGTATTTATTCATCTAGCAAATTATACTTATAGTTTAATTCATGGTTAATCATCATATTAATTAATTTTTCATTATAAGGATTTATTCAATTCATAGGTAATTTAATTATATATCCTTATTACCTAATTATAAAATAAGTAACATTAAATTTTTCAGGCGTTTCTAGACACTTTGGGGCTAATTCGGAGGTGTAGGATCGATTCTAGGATGAATTGGTGAAGAGGGACAAATTTTATTAAAACACAGCTGTGTTTTTTTATAAAGCACAGCTGTGCTCTGCTGTATATGGTCTATCTAAAAGCCAAAACACAGCTGTGTCCTACCCAAAAGCACAGCTGTGCTTTCCAACCAGTTCCCAAACATTATCAGACACAGGGCAGAATTAATTTACTGAATATATATGCATTTTTGAACTACTAAATGACATTTTTAGACAAACTTATCTTCATAACAATTAATCTTCAAGATGTTATCTTTCTAGTGACAAAATTTCAGATCATTTGGAACCAAAAGCGGGGAGATATACTCAAATTTCTCTACCCTGTTCCACAGACACACCTTATGATTTTTGCTACTGTAATGGGCGATTTTAAAATAGTTAGAGTTCGAATTAAATTATGGTTACTTCTACAAATTTTTAGATACGGAAGTTTTGGTTCTAACCCAACTGGAATCATGTATTTTGGAGTTGTAAAACTCAACTTATACTTAAAAGAATGACCAAAGGTCAATCTGACCCTCAAAAACAGAATTGCACTTTGAAGTTCAACAAGCTTCAAACCAACTCATTTGACACCATCAATTCACCAAATTTAATCCAAACCATCACAACACATAAATTAACATCTCAGAATACTCAATTCAGGTATTAAGAATCATTAACACATAAATTAACAAACTAATTCCCAAACAAATCACAAATAATTTCTAAACAAAATCCCAAACCTGAATTTTTTACTTGATCCCACTAGATCCAACCTTTTCCTTGTCTTTAGAATTTGTAGGAGGCTCAACTAATCATCAATTCACCAAAAATACACAAAACACATAACCTAAATTAAAATCCAACAAAAATAAAAGAAATTGGATAATTAAGATAAAATTAGGAGTTGATCTTACTAAATTAATGTAAGATTTATTGATTTTTACCCACAATTTCTTAGATTTAAGCTAGGATTTTTAGATGTGAAGAAATTGAAGAAGAAAAGGATGAAGAAGGTGAAGAAGAAGATGAAGGAAATGAAGAATAGGATGAAGAATTAAGTTTACGGGAATACATACACATCCCTCTCCACTTCACTCTCTTTTCCTACCCTTTCCCACATGTCAACTCCTCATTGGTGCAAACCAATCACTCACACCCAACAATTATACTCTTACACACACTCAACACATTCTCACTTAACACATCCTACTAGTGTGTGAGTAAAACACACAATAAAGCCCTCTAATAATGCACTCCACATAGGTATGAGCATCCACACACTATAAAATCCCATAAGATTCCTTCTACTATGCTACAATCTTCCACACCCAATCACTACTCTCTTACTCATATCCAACAATGGTATATGCATGCACACACAAATATTTCTCAACTAATTCACAGCCTACTAATATATGTGCACCCACATATTAAAATAACTCTTATAACATGCTATATACCCCAGAATACCCTTGTCACATGCCAAAATACTTATAAATTTACACACATATATGGCTCATACTACTAGGGGGTAAATGGGGTGTGACAATAGGTCAATTGGCATAATTGATAATGACTTAAAATAGGAATATTAAGTTTGATGATTAATTAATAATTGTTAATAGACTTAAGTAAATTGTCTATTCATACAGTACTATTAAAAAAATGTAAATTTTAATTAATTGTCTATTTAATAACCTGACTAGTTCAATTAAGTTAACCAGATTAAAATGAACAGTTAATTAATTGCAACGTAAGGTGTTAGGGTGTTACATTTTTCTCCTTGCTCTTCTTTGCTTTACTTGGCTTCCCTTTCACCTTCTTTTTCTTTCCCTTTGCCTTTAGCAGCTTTCTCCTCTACAAATCACCAAAAATTCATTATTTAAACAATAAAACTTGACTCTTTCCCTTCAAGAGCCACGGATAGGAGGAGAAGAAAAACTACTAACTCACTTACCTTTTAAAACTTACACAGATACTTGAATTTATTTGTCTATCTTGCAAGTTACTTGAGCATAAAGTTAATAAAGGATTTAGTGAAGGAAATAAGTACGAAATGGCTGCTAAAAGAAAGGAAGGAGAGGCTAATTTACAACCCCTCTTTCCACCAACTTCATGGCTTTTATAAGCCATGAAGTCTCCTCTTCTTTGTAGACACACACATGCCATTATCCCATTGTTCCCCTTTTCCAATTTTCCTTTTAGTTCCTTGACTTCATTTAAATCATGCATTAGCCATTTAATCAAGTTAATTTCATACATTAACATACTCAACTTCTCATTTTTTGCATTTAAGTCCATAGGGGTCAAATGACAAATTTAATCCTGATTTTTAAATTAATTCCGATCATGTCCCGAACACTTATAATTGACCAATTACACAACCTAAGCCACTCTCGTACCACAATGGTGTTCAAAATGACTAGGGTACAAGTCGAGGCCTTACAGAGACAAATAACAACATTCAATATTATCATACATCGTCCTGATTGGGACAACGCTACCTCGCACTTGCTCTATGTCACATTGCTACAACCTACCCTGACACTTGGATAGCCCATTCGAATGCCAAGGGAGAAAGCATTGCTAATCTGATCGGTTGGAGGCAGCTGCCATTTTGGAGAAGTCAAATGGACTCCTGAAGGTCAATATGACCAACATAGCAGACCAAACATGCCGATCGGATAACTCGATCAAGGGAAAGAAATTGCCCGCGAAAAAGGGAGCATTCGATCGTAAGGGTTTGATCTAGAGAGGCAAAAGATTCCATCCCAAGTCAGATAAATAAAGCCATATCCAATTTGAATGTATGCTCAATGGAATCAAGAAAACTAATTATCTTTTCTTGTGTTATTCAAAAATCCATAAGAGATTATCTATTTCAGATGATACTTGCACCGGTCATGGTTTTCTGATCGGCGCACTTCAAGGAATTTACGAAGGCTAATTTATAAACATCGATCACGATCACCTTATCAGACATGTTATACCACTATACTGTACGTATGTTTTACTTTTCCTATTTTAATGATACTTAAATTTTTCCCTTTTAAAAGTCTTTAATATAAACTTTGTCGATCAAACTATAACTGTCTTATTTACTATTTACTTGGTCAAAATTTCAGCAGCATAATAATTATATATTTTAACTACCTTCCTGCAAACCAACAATACCACAGCCTATAAAGGGCATAACAATTTATATAGTGCAATATATTCATAACACAGTCTCATAATAAATCATCTCATACGCTCACATCAGAACTATCTAAAGTACTTAAAAAGTCCATACAAGTCTTATACAATCCATTACATATAACTACACTCATTTATCAGTTTAGATATACATGCCATCATATATATACATATACAAAAGGTCCCATAAATTATGCTTTTCCAGTTTGTTCCGAAAATCTCTCTATATGCTTGCTCCACACTCCTATCCTGTACCTACAAGCAGTCAAATAAAACTATATGCTCAGCATTATTTATGCCCAGTGGTGGATATATATCCTAAATTTTCCATTACCAATTACATGCACACATGCATAATTTAAAACTTTCATAAATTATTTTCATGCATTAACATTAATACAATCACTTACTTTATCAATCACTTAATTACTACTAATTAAACTATCCTTAAATCCATAACTATTATTCTGTAATTTTTATCATTGTCCATACATATACTTTCGTACCTTAACTTTTTAATAGTCATATAAATTAATTCATTTATTCTTACTAATTATCATTATTTTCCATAATTAATATTACCATAAAAAACATTTATCTTCGTCCATATTTTTCCATTATTAATATCATTATAAATCTTATTAATATTATTTCCTTAATTATACTATATTACCATATATATATCACATTTATTTTTTTCCATATATTTCTATAATTAACATTATTACAATTCTTATCATTATTATTTCTTAATTACATAATACAATAAACTCTCATTATCCTTATAATTACATTTATTAGTCAATTATCTCGTTAATTTACATTTAGGTCCTTCCATTAGCCTTATAATGATTAATTACATTTTAGTCTTTCAATTCCTATTAAAATTTTGGTTTTGCCCCTCAATTACACTATAATTGCAATTACGCCACTAGTTATGCATAATTCATACTTAATTCATTATTTACCATGTAAAATTATTGTTTAGTCCTGAAATTATGTCTTATACATAAAAATCATATTTTAACCCATATTTATCCATTTTATCACTTATTTAACTAGTTAATTACTTGTTTTTTCATGACTACCCTATTTTCTCAATATTAAACGTAATTACTATTTTAACCTTAATACTTTTTAATCCTTACAATTTAGTCCTTATTCATTTCATTTCTCTTATCACTTCATATGTATTCACTTTAATCAATTTTCCTTAATTTGCCCCTAGTATTAATCTGGTAGAAACGCCCAAACCGGATACATGAGACGTAGAGCCATAAGAGATAGTGACCACTAAGGACCACTAACTTTGTAGCCATAAGAGAAAGTGACCACTGAGGATCACTAACTCTAAGAGCCATAAGAGTAGGTGACCACTGAGGGTAACTATTCTAGGAGCTATAAGAGTACGTGACTATTAAGGATCACTACTATGGGAGCCATAAGAGTAAGTGACCACTAAGGATCACTACTTTGAGTCATAAAAATAAATCCGTCAATTCCATAAGCCATAATGGCATAGTGCCATACATAGTAGACCTTCACTGGCCTATCCATATGAGTTGCCACGACTTAAACTGGGGTATAGGTGTCCCTATAGCTAGCCAATTATATCCTGAACTAGTGATTTACTAACAGTGTACTAAGGGCAATTTACAGTATACATTATTCTCGTTAATTCCTTATGTCCATAGCTATAATCATTTCATAAAAACCATAATCATTACATGTCATGTCTTAACATAATCTTATTTCTATTTTTAAACATAATTCTATTTCTCATTCCATACATCTAAATAAACATACATACATTTCTTTATTTTTTTCCTTTATTATACTTATATATCTATAATTATTACATAGCCATCATTCTATAATCACATATTATTCGGTCATTACACTACCATTCATACCTTTAATTTATTTTCCATTAAATTCAATTCTACTTTACTTATTATTTTATTCTAATCTTACTTATGGCATTGCTTTACTTAAACATAACTTATTCCATAATCTTTACTTAATCCATAATGCAATATCAATATAAATTATATTCATTATTAATCTAAAAATTCAAAATAAATTAATATAGACTTCATTTTAACTATACATTCATTCTATGACATTAGTTTCATTAAATTCATCAAATACACATTAATACCCTTTAAATAAGCATTCGACCAATCTTATGATTTTTCATTCATAATTTCTTTTCTTCCATTTATCATTTAATCCATTCAATTACTTGTTAACTTACATAGATATACTTATAAACCATTAAACATGAAAATATACCATGATAACCCTAAGTATCCTATTCAGACAACATAATAGTTTTTTATACAAGTTTGTTCTTTCAATTTTAACCATTTAAATCATCATGGACAACCTCCATAAACATGTCTATAACATTTATTTCAATTATACATGCATAGTTCAAACAATTCCATAACATACATAAGCTTAAACCTAAATATAATTAATAAAAAACAAAGGATATTGTATCCACTAACCTTATATTCTTGTTCTACACCACTCAAGCTTCCTTTTTCTTACCCTTAACCTTTGAAAGCTTTTCCTTTCCTTTAGAACCTATATTGACTGTATATGTATCCATGAGAAATTATCATTTCCATGCCTTCTTTCCTCAATATAACCACATATTCAAACTCTACAACCTTGAATCTACCCATATGAACCATCAAACAAAACCAAATTATAGAACTCAATTTCACTTACCCCAATTTTGACACATAAACTTCACCTACTTTTCCCATTTCTTTCACTTCGAATGAACTTTAGAGGCCACTACCAATGAAAAGAGAGGCTGAACTTTACTTGAGAGGGTTGAATTTGGTGTAAACTATGGAAGAGAAATAAAGAAAGCCATGGAGAAGATGAAGAACTCAATTCGGCCAAGCAAGAAGGTGGAAAAGGATGAAGAGAATTCTAGTCCTATATAGATTTTTTAGCCTTATATATATGTCTTGAATGAGCTTGTGCTAGGTCTAACCAATTGGGCCAACCCAAATTAACCTAAGCCCATTAATTAATCCATATATGTAATCTTAATTTATTTTTTCATTTTTCAAGTTCAATTCCTCCCAAAAACTATTCCATAATTCTTCAAATATATTAATTAGCATACATAACATTTTTCAACCCAATCAAAGTCTGTTTCCTGTCCGATTCTCTAATATTGGTCTGATTAGCACACAAGCCACTGTCACGAGTCCTGACATGGGACATGACTTGTGATAGCCCCATCCCTTTCCTTTTTTTTTTAATTATTCATTCTATTTATGCATTTGTCATGTTTATCTTTATAATTGTACTTTAACTTATTATTATATTATGAGTGGAAATCTTGAAAATGTGAAAATGAAATGCAAATCATGGTAAATTGTGTTATAATATATATATATATATATATATATATATATATATATATATATATATATATATATATATATATGGAATAGGCATTTAAATGAAATATAATAAAATAAATGTTATTTTTTATTTAACAATATAATTATTATTGATAAAACTGTAAGCAAGAGCCTAAATTTTGGATAGTAATGGATAGATAGGCATGCCTATAAGGGTCATTGTTCACAGTTGCCTAGTGTTCACACCGAAAGGTACCTAGTGTTCAATATTGCTTGGTATCTTAGTGATTCGAGACTTACATCTCCCAGTGTTTGATACTGCTCATCAATATCTAGTGATTGTTCTCATTATTCATTATTGATAAGAATTCAGGAGATTAAAGTGAAATAATTGCACAATTGTGACAAGTGATTATTGACCATAGTATAAATGACTTAGTGATTCTTGTAATGCTAGTGTATGAGTGTATAATTCATAATGAATGCTATTATGTGACATTGGTATTGCCATATGATTTTATGATTATTGTGACTTCGTAAGAAGTCAATTGCATTGTTTTCTCCCCACTGGGCCTTCGGTTAGAATGGGTGCTTTTCCTGCAGCATTGAGTCACCATCTGTAGGCCACTAGGATTGAAGCTTGAAGTCTTTTTGGTATGATATATATTTTTTTGTAATTAACAGTATAACGAACATGTAAAGGATATTGTAATAGTGCAATGTAAATATTTTAGAGTTTGTATATGTATACAAATGACTTGTTATAGAAATTATATATTCATTATTTAAGTAATTTAATAATATTAAAAATAACAGTATAAAAAGAAATAATAATAATAATAATAATAATAATAATAATACAGTTTATTAATTTGATTAATGTAATATGACTAATGTATTCTTACAAGATTAAAATTGTACAATTTATGTGTAGCGCTCCTATATTCTCTTGGGGGTATTGGGGCATTACACCGCAGATGCTTTTATTTAATGATATCATAAGCATGCTTTATATGCTTGTGCTCTGCATTGGTGACCTCTATGAGGAGTCATCCATTTCATGTTTCCTCACTAAGCCTTTTTGCTTAGCACGGGTTTCCATCCTTGTAGGTGTAGGCGATGGCAATTTTGGAGGGACAAGCCTAAATCCCTAAAAGCCAACACAGTAGGGGCAAGCATTTCTTTTTGTAGGTTTTATATGCTGGTGTATTTTTATAATTGTAATTTTGGTAGGCAATATTATCAATTATGGCATGTCAAGTTAAAGGATTGTATATATAAAGTTATCATGTAATGTTGTTTATATATGAAATTATGTGATGAGGTAATTTATATGGTGTGGATGATTTTAAATGGATGAGAAAAAAAAAGTTATGTGTGCCCAATGAATGGAATGTATGTCACTAACAACAGAAAATAATTTTGTATGTGCGGATAAAGTTCTTTGATTGCTAATTGCATGTTATTTGAGTAACATTCCTTATTAGTCATGGTGACACATCTCTCGACGATGTAGTTTGTTACGTACGGATAAGGGGTATTACATTTATTGGTATCAAAGCTTAGGTTTTGGAGATTTTGGACAACTGTAAAATAGAATGTGTATAGATAAGTGTTGGCTTAATGTGGATGCCCTTGTGTTTTGTAGCTTAGAGATAGAACCATCCTAGGAAGCGGTTTAAGAAATAGCCAAAAGTGTCAACCCTTTGGATCATGATCCATCTATTTTTTGGTCTAGCTGAACTGGCTAGAGAGGAATATAATGTAATAATTGTGCCGGTGGAAGCTTTCACTAAGATAACACAAGAAATGGCAAAGGTCCTATATAGAATGACTACCCCCAAAACTCTGACAGATTTACTAAGGAAATAGAGAGCTGAAGATTTCTATGGTACTAGTTTGGATGAGTCTGATAAAGCTGAATATTGGATTAAGAGGGTGCAGTACAGTGAGTGTTAGAAGTAATTAGATGCTCTCTCGGGCTGAAAGTAGGATGCATGGTGTCTCTGTTGCAAGGCCCTGCATATGATTGGTGGAAAGTTGTTTTGAGGCATCCAATGTTGCCCAATCCAATTACTTGGGAGTTCTTTGTTCAAGAATTCCACAACAAGTATGTCACCAAAGCCTATAAGGAAGCAAAGTGGAAATAGTTTTTGAACCTAAACTAGAGAGCCCGATCAGTGGTAGAATATGAGAAAGAGTTTAGCAGACTTAGTAAGTATACACCGATGGGAGTGCTTACTGAAGAATTTCAGTGTCAACACTTTAAAGAGGGGCTCCATGAATCTATTAAGGCATTATTGATCTCCATGACGACTCTCAGAATATAAGTTATTAAAAAATTGTACAAGTGGCTATAAGAGCAAAAAGATTAGAGACAATTCAGAGAGAGAAAGCTTAGAGAAGAAATCCCTCATGAGGCGGCTCATCTTTAAGAAAGAGACCCAAAAACCCGCAAGTAGCTTCTGAAGCTGAGTCTGTGAGTAATCTAGCTTTTAGGGGTAGACGTCAAGGCTCTTCTAATGTATCTGGTGTTGGAAGAGAGGCGTCTAGTGGATGAGGAGAAAATGTACTAGAGTGTTCCCATTGTAATAAGCGCCATAGAGGAGAATATAGGTGGCTAACTGGAGGGTGTTTTTGGTGTGGGAGCACTCAGCATTTCTTGATAAACTGTTCAAAAGCCTATGATTCTAGCTGAGATTAGCCAGAAGTTAATGGAGTTGGATCTAATGCTCCTCAGGCTACGGGAGGTAGAGGTAGGGGATGTGGTAGAGGTAACAAGCCTAAAGGTGGGGCAACATCATAGACTATTGACTGTCCTCCAATAGTACCGGCGTGAGCCTATGCTATAAAGGGTTGTGAGGAGCAGGACACCCTAGAAGTTATAGTTGGTACATTTTTGCTTCTTGAAACTAAAATGCATGCCCTAATTGACCCTGGATCCACCCATTCTTATTTATATTCTGAAAAATTATATGATAAGTTGTCTCCTTCTGATCAATTGGCTTATGATATTTGTGTGACTAGTTCGTTGGAGCATAGTATCAATGTGAACTACGTATATAAGAATTGTCCTATCGTGGTTCAAGGTAGAGACTTTCTTGCTGAGTTAATTGAGTTGCCATTTCATGAATTTGATTTAATTTTGGGTATGGATTGGCTAAGCAAGCATCGGGCTATAGTTGATTGTGATAAGAAAACAGTAATGCTTATATGTCCAAATCAACGCAACGTGATTATGTAGGGTATCCATTCTAATACTTTGACGGATGTGATCTATGCCATTCAAGCAAGATGGTATTCAAGAAAAGGATGCGAAGCTTTCCTAGCTTTAGTACTGGACTCTAAGTGGGGTCCGGTGAAGCTACCGGATATACCAATGGAAAGCAAATTTCCTGTTGTATTTCCTGAAGAGTTGTCGAGGTTACCACCTGAGAGGGAAATGGATTTGTCTATTGAATTTCTTCCAGGCACTACCCCTATATCCAAAGCTCCTTACTGTATGGCTCCTACTGAGTTAAAAACTCAATTGCAGAAGCTGTTAGATAAGGGCTTTATTCAACCCATTGTGTCTCCTTGTGGTGCTCCGGTCCTATTTGTCAAAAAGAAGGATGACACCTTAAGGATGTGCATTGATTACAGGCAAATCAATAAGGTGATAGTGAAGAATAAATGCCCTTTTCCTAGAATAGAAGACTTCTTTGTTTAGTTGATAGGAGTTGGTGTCTTCTCTAAGATTGATCTGCTGTGAGGATACTACCAACTGCGGGTGAAGAATGAATGTAATGGCCCCAATACCGGGTTAGCTGTGAATAATATTTTTTTAATAGTGAATAGTACTTTCGGTATGAAAAATATACCCAGAGGTAAAAAATATTTTATTTGACTATCAAAAAATATTAGTCACGGTGAGTCCGGGGTTAAAATTTGGATTGAAATCAAGGTAAAATAGGCCTCCAAAAGTAAAAAATACGAAAAAATAAACGTTCGGTTCAAATAGTAACTAGGTTGACTAAAGTTTGACCGAGCCTATAAAAATAGTAAATGAGTTCCAAAAATTGCCAAAAATTGCAGATTTGTCTAAAATAATATTTACAATTTATTGACAGCAAAAGGTAATTTTTTAGTAACACCGGTAATTATTAACTCGGACCGATCTGATTAAATCGGACCGAAAACAGACTCCGATTGAGCTAAAATTTTATGTACAACCTAGTTTTTCCATATTATGAATTATGAAATCAAATTTGGGAGAAATTGGATTTGGAAAATGAGAAAACCACAGAAAAATTGCATTATGGGCCTAAAATTGCATTTTGTGCTTGTGAGGATACCCATTTAGACCACCTTAAATAGTCATAAAGAGGTCGATTTGGGAGGTAGAAACTTTATCTGCTCCAACCTATCCCTCTCCCTCTTGTGGTTGAATCCCTCTGTTCTCCTTCTCTCTTAATTTCTTCATTTCCTCTTTAAATTTCTCACCAAATCCAACCATTCTAAGTGAAATTCAGCCTCCCTACATGAACTTTAGGGTCCCTAGTCCTTGATTTGAGTAAGAGAAGTGGATAAAACCAACGGACTAAGTGAAGGGCTTTGTCACACCCCAAACCAGGCCTAGTCGGATCTGACGAGCTAAGTCGGATATGTGGAGGGTTTTTCGGTAAAATGTGAATGAAGATTTTGGATTATTAGGATTTAATTGCAAGGTAATTATTAATTAAGTATGTTAAGAAGAGAAATGTTAGAGTGTGCTTGTGGTATATGGAAGTTGGATGTAAGTGGATTATAAGGAATTATATGGTGTGAGTTGTGTTTGGTGCCTTGAAGATATTTATTCAAGGGATGATATAGTGTATGTGAGAGTATGGTGCCTTGGGTTGAAAAGTCAAAAGTGGATGTTTGGTCCAATAGGGAGCTGCCATGTGGCATTGGTTGGTGGGCATTGATTGAAGGAAAGAAGAAAAGAGGGAGAGAGAGAGAGAGAACACGGCATTTTCGTTCTCCCTCCCTCTCACGCCTCCTCTTCTTCTTCTCTTCTCCTTTCTTTGCTTTTCCTTTCTTTCTCTTTTGGCTGGATGTTGGTGCATGCTTAGTGGTGTTTGAGGGAGTCTTGGAGCAAGATTGAGAAGGTAAGTGGTTAGATTTTGGATGTTTGAGTTTGGATCTTCTTCTTTTTCTTCTAGTTGCTTTGATTTTAGGAATTTAAGGTTTGGATGAGTAATGTGTGGGTTTTGGTTTTGTGCAAGTTTTGGGTGGTAAGAGAAGCTCAAGGGCAAAGAGAAGGTGAAGATTGGGTTTTGAAGCTACAAGAAATCAGGTTTGGGAGCTTTGATTTATGAATTGGAATTTGTGAGTTGTTGTGCCCTAATTCTCACTTAGGATGTAAATGAGTTTGTATTGTTTAAATATCTGAAATTGAGTGTTTTGGTATGTGTAAATGTATGATTGATATGGGTAAATGAGTTAGTAATGCATGATTAAGATTAAATTGAAGGTATGTGAGTTTGGTAAATGTAATGCTTTGTATGTAAATGTGTTTAAGCATGTAGTCTTGATAGTTTCCAGAATTCAGGTTGTGATATGTTCCTATCAAGGCATATATGTTATGGGTTTTTGTTTGGGCAAGTAATTTTGCATGAGCTTGGGATTATTGTAGTGAATTTGAGGATTGATGTAGTTTTTGCTGTAAATTTGTGGGTATTGCAATTTATTGGTATTGTTAGTTTGAATTGATGTTTAGTATGAAATTAATTGTCGATAAATATTATAATGTGGTTATTAATGTTGATGGGTGGCTGGATTTGAGGTAAGAGACCATTTGAATGTGATTTGTGTGTTGTAGGTAGGTTTTGGTAGAAGGAGAAATCTGCAGATTTTGTGAATCCCAACTCTGTCGCGATTGCGACACTGTCGCTAACGCGACAGAGACCGGTGATCTTGGCCTGTGCTATCATGAGCCCGTGACTCTATCGCGAGCCCGCGATAGCCAAAATTGATGTGCTCTCTATCGCGAGTGCGACATCGTCGCGATCGCGATAGAGCGTAGTGCTGGCCTGTGCTGTCGCGAGCACGCGATCCATCGCGAGCCCGCGACGGTAAAAACTTAGACTCTCTATCGCAATTGCGACATCGTCACGAGCGTGACAGAGCCCAACTACCCTCCTTCCCGCAATTGCGAAGTCCGTCGCGCGCACGCCGTGAAGAGACTATGGTCTTTGTCGCGAGCGCGACAGTTCAGTTATGCTGAATGAGTTTCCTTCGGCGTACTTGTGTGGTTTTGAACTCCAAGTTTCTTTTGAGTGCCCTTAAACCTCATATCTATTAATTTATGAGTTATGCGAATGCGAATCCATGTTATGAATATGCCTATATGTATGTATATATATATGTGTATGCATTTTAGAATATTATGGGATGAATGGATTGGATTATGCATGGTTTATACTTAGTTATCCTCATCTATTGCATGATTAGGATTTTGTATTGATAATCACTGGCATGTTAGTGTCTCTATGCTTATCTCCGATATGCTTTGGAATTTTGGATAATGTTAAAGTGTGTTGACTGTATTATATTATATGCTTTGCAATACAAATTATATGAGCCATGATTGACATTATGAACTTATGTATATGTCTACTATACTCTGATTTATGCATGTTGAATTATATTGTGTGACTCGAATATGATTTATATTACGCATGACCTACGAGAGTCAGTCTAGTGGGTAGTTAGGCATGCCTAATAGAGTCTCTTAGCTGCAGCGCCCTTCGAATGTTTGGACCCTAATCAGGTCCCCGTTTGGTTCCTCGCCAACCCTCTATGTGTTCGGATCCTCGCGATCCTTTTTAATGTGTTTGGATCTTATTTAAGATCCCCCTCTCAGTGAAATGTTTTAAAAAGTAAAATGGCTTTTCGATTCGTACCCGTAAGGTACCGCCATGCGTTCGATTCGTACCCATAAGGTACCGCCATGCGTTTACTCGTTATCCACTATTTTGAGTCAGCAGGTATTCTGTTCGCTTTGTCTGATATGAATATGAAATTATGATAACCGATTGGGTAAGATTTCAGTAATGTGAATCAGCTATCTTTCTGAATGTGATCATGAAAGTCTGAGTGATCTGAATGTGACTTAAGTATGTATTTGTATATGCTATTTCGCCTATATTGTATTGTGAATGGATTTAATTGATCAGTTGGGTGTGTAAGCATGCGAACTAGTATGTATAAGTACACTGGCTTGCTTCATTGAATACTTTGGTTAAATGTGTGAATGAGTATTTGTCCTATTGTGATGCAATGCATGAGGATCGACGTCCTGTAAGTGCATGTGCCATAATGTAATGATATGCTCTATGTTCCTTTAAACTCAGTTATCGCAGTGTTTTTGGTACGTTGCTGTGTGTTTACAATTCATGGCATGATATTGTATGGATCAGAGTTGCGCAGTGGAAGTGTGGTGGTTTGATGCTATACACTGGGTTTTATTTAGTGTATGCGTCTTGTGACATGATAAAGTATGTTTTAGTACCTCCTAGTGGTGCATGATAGTTGGGTGTAGTAATGATTGGTAATTGGGTTGCATGTGAACGGGTTCCACTAAGGTAAGGGTACCTTGGTATGATATTTGCATGTGTAATTTTCATGAGATTATGCATGGTGAAGTGTTACTATCTGATACCTCGGCGAACCAGTAAGTATAATGCATGTGATATTATATGTAGTTCTGCATGATAATATTTGTACTATGCATGGCATGGCTTTTACTTTGGCTTATTTGAATATACGTATATGGATATGAATATGGGTTCTCGAATGAATGCCTTTATTATGCAAGTCTGATTATATATGTATTATGAATATCCGTATTTGTCATTTGAATGTGTTATGCCTTCGCGACCATTATGAATAGTCATCCATAGTCTGGTATGTTCTCCCCACTAAGCGTTATCGCTTAGCACGGGCTCTTTTCCCGTGCAGGTGGCAGGTTGTGTTCGGATCGAGTTGCGCATCTACAAGGTCGGCCACATAGGAGTTAGAAGTTTTGTATTTTGTTCAGTTTCTGTACTTCAGCTTTTGTATTTCTGTATTATTGTATATATGTAATTATATGTAAAAATCTAGAGATTTTATTTGGGATATGCAATCGTTAGTAAGTTTTTATGTTAAGATTATTCCTTTGTTTTATCATTCGCTTTATGCTTTCGCTGAGTGATCTTATGTATGCATGTGTATATGTTTCTGCTTAGAGCCTGCGTGTGTGTGAGTTAATGTATGTTCAGCTTTTGTTTCTTTAAAGTTTTAATTTCCGCTGTATTTTCGTATGTATGTTAAGTATGAGTGTATGCTTCTGCGTTGTGCATGTGCATATCTGTGTGAGTGAGCACGGGTAGCGCGCCCGCCGGCGCCCTTCCAACGGGGACGACGGTGGGGGTGTTACAGGCTTGATTTTGGGTAAGTAAAATTCAAGTTTTAAATTTAGTTTAACGGTGCCTAGAGATGTTTTTTGGGTATCTATATTTCATTTATGAAGTTATTTTAAGCAAAGAGATCAAAATCTCGGTGAAAATTTGATGTGTGAATTCGGCCCTTTGTAGAAAACCAAGAAGGTATTCAAGCTTCCAAAAAAAATGTATCACCCCATACCTATACGTAGGGGAGCTCATCCCCATAGGAGAGTGAGTACCCATATAGACAAGTGTGTCACCAAACTGAACATACATGCATATCACAAAAGCGGAAACAAAAATAACAAACATAGTAAATTAAAACTTTAGATCTCAAATAATGGGCCAACAAAATTTCTCAAATCTCATTCATTTATAAAACAAGATATTCATTAAAAAAAGGGGGTACAATATCATCCTTACATAACTACCAAAATTGCATAATTGAAAGTATAATAATGTCATATACATAACAAAAGGTTTTACATCAGAGTATCAAAATATAAAATACAAGGCTCCAAAAAATTCTCTCTAATGTGTTGGCTCTGATGGCTACTGATCGGACTTCTAAAAACTCTAACAGCTTCCACACCTGCACAAATGAAACACCCGTGCTAAGCAATAACATTTAGTAGGGAAAACAAAGATAAACGACCACTCACAGTGGCCGTCAAGGCAAAACACATACTTATGGCACATATAAAAGTACACACATATCTATATAAGAACATATTACATATATCATACCTTGTATTCACAAGAGTTACTTAACATAATTTCATATATATAGCATCATAATACAAATTTACATTCATAAGAGAATCAAAGATATGCCTACAAACTCAGAGTTGCGGATAACGAGTGAACAAATAAGTACCCGTTGGTATGAACAAAAGCAACTTCTTTCATTTTCATTCGAAAACATTTTCACATTGGCGAATCTTAAATAAGATCCAAACACATAAGTATTACGAGGACCCAAATGGTGACCTGATCAGGGTCCCGAACACAAAGGGGTTGTAGCTAACAGAAATCTATAGGCATGCCTATCTATCCACTAACTTGACTCTTATAGGCTAGGCATATCTCAACACAATCAGCACATATATTGAAGATATTAAATTGTATAACAATTCAAACTTAAAGGCAATTGCAATACATGAAGGAGAAACCATGCAAAATGACATAAAAACAATTTACGTACAAGAATAGGGGACAGTCACGCTTGTGACGAAAGGGGTAGAAAGGCCTCTGTCGCTCCCGTGATATAGTCACACATGCAACAGATGGCAGGGAGTTCATTATTGCATCCACGCACACAGGCACGCTCGCGACAGTGATTAGCCCGGCAGATGCTTGGCCTACCGAGTTCTCTATGCAATCGAGGTTGCACCTGCAACAGAGACACTCCTCAGCAGGAGCTCGGATGACCGGGCTCTGTCATGCTCGCGACAGAGTCGGGTTTCTAGTTCCTTCAACTATTCTGCAAACAATTCTTCCAAAACCAAACCATCCCCAACTTGCATCAACCCATCAAACCTCAACACAATTATCAATAGGCATTCAAAACATATTATACAACATAAAACCCAAGTTTTATACTAATTAACCTGAACTAAAACATCAAAATAAGCAATTCAAACCAAAGATCTTCAAACCCAGAAATTTTGCCAAAAACCATACAAGATCATACCCAAACTCAATTCTACTTCCAAAATTAAAAATTACACTTCAATTCAGAATCACCAACTTCACTTAAGCATATAAATATACATTTCACTCTCAATTATCAGGAATTAAACTAGAAATTCAAAGAAACTACGCAAACACAAGCAAATTCCCAAACCTTGAATTCCTAAGCTCCAAGGGATCAATTGGCTGAATTCCCACCAACAATCTCCTTCCCTTTAGGATCTTTAGGAGGAATCTTAGCTATAATAACCCATAATACACAAATTGCTTAACACCTACCCACACAAACACACACACGCACACAACCCAAACGGGAAACAAAAGGAGAAGAAGAAGAATAAAAAGAAAAAGGGCAACACACTTACTTGATTAGCTTTTGGATTTGCCAAACCAAACACAAATCACCAACTATAAGAGATGAAAGTGAGCAAGGAGAAAGAAGAAAGCAAGGAAGAAGGAGATGGCATGAGGAGGAAATGGGAGAAAGGGGCAGAATTATACTCTCTCTCATTTTCTCTCTCCTAAGCTTTTAAAGCCAATCTCCTCTTTCAATCTCTCTCCTGCCACTTGTCACTAAATCATTGGTGAGTTTGGAAAATTCATCTTTTAATACTTCTTTTTATCCCAACAACAAATTTATACCAAACAATTAAAATGTAACATACAATTATATGCTTAAATAACCTACACACACACTAGCTCAAAACTACTAGGGTGGGAATTGGGGTGTTGCAACTCTCTCCTCCTTAAATGAATTTCGTCCTCAAAATTCTCACCTGAGATGAACAATCTCGGATACCGCGATCTCATAACTGATTCCGGTTCCTAAGTAGCTTCTTCAACCCCGTGATGTTGCCACAGTATCTCAACCAAAAGGATCTGCTTATTCCAAAGCTGGCTCACTTCTTGAGCCAAAATAGCCTTAGGTTCTTCATCATAAGAATAATCAGGCTAAACCCGCACATCCTGAACCGATAGCATAAGAGACGCATCCGATCTATACCAACGAAGCATTGACACATGGAATATGTCGTACAGCTTGGCGAATTCTATCGGAAAAGCTAACGGTAGGCAACTAGACCAACTCTATCCAAAATTTCATACGGCCTAATAAACCTCGGAATCAACTTTTGCTTATTGCCAAAATGCAAAACTTTTTCCCACAGTGACACTTTAAAGAACACTTTATCTCCAACCTTATACTGAATATACTTCCGCTTCAAATTAGCATAAGATCTCTGTCTGTCCGTGGCTGCCTTCAAATTCTGTTGCGCCACTCTGATCTTTTTCTCGGTATCCTGAACCAATTCCGGACCAACAAAAGAACATTTAGTCAACTCAGTCCAACAAACTTGAGTTTTACACTTCCTTCCATATAGGGCCTCATATGGTGCCATCCCAATGCTCATCTGATGATTATTATTATATGCAAACTCCATCAGAGATACATATCTGTCCCAACTGCCTGAGAAATCCAAAACAAAACCCTGTAATATATCCTCAAGTATCTGAATAACCCTCTTAGACTGCCCGTCGGTCTGAGGATTGAAAGCAGTGTTGAAATTCAGTCGGGTACACAATGCTGCTTGCAACTCTTTCCAAAACTTTGATGTAAATCTCGGATCCCGGTCTGATACAATTGATAATGGAATTCCATACAATTGGACTACCTCATTCACATAAATCTCTGCCAACTTATCCATCGGGTAATCAAGTCGAACCAGTAAGAAATGAGCTGACTTAATAAGCCGATCGACTATTTCCACACAGAATCATATTTCCCTTGAGTTAATGGCAAACCTGATATAAAATCCATCGTGATATTATCCCACTTCTACTGAGGAATAGGTAAAGGATTGAGCAACCCAGATGGAACTTGATGCTCAGCCTTTACCTGCTGCCATGTTGGGCATTTGGAGAAAAAATTCACAATCTCTCTTTTCATCTCGAGCCACCAGTAGAATTGCTTTAAATCACGGTACATCTTTCACTTCAAGGATGCATAGTGAAAACCGTAGTGTGCGCCTCAAGCAAAAGTTTCATTTTCAACTCACCATCATTAGGCACACAGAAACGATTTCTATAACTCAGTACCCTGTTTTTAATAGAAAAATCACTCGGATTCCCACTCTGGGTTACTTGCATAACTTGCTAAAATTTTGGGTCATTCTTCTGAGCATCAACAATCCACTACTTTAGAGAAGGCCTAGCTTTTAGCTAGGTAATCAGAGCTCCATCGAAATCAAATCTCCATTTACCCCGATGCAAAGATAAAGGTGAAACTGATTTCCTACTTAAAGCATTTGCAACTACATTCACCTTACCCGAGTGATAATCAATAATACAATCATAGTCCTTATATAGCTTTAACCACCATCTCTGCCTGAGATTTAGCTCTTTTTGAGTTAAGAGATACTTTAAACTCTTGTGATCACTAAAGATCCTACAAGTTTCTCTAAATAAATAGTGTCGCAAAATCTTAAGAGCAAACACAACTGCTGCTAACTCTAAGTCATGTGTTAGGTAATTCTGTTCATGAGGCTTCAACTGCCTGGATGTATAAGCTATCACCTTACCCTCTTATATCAAGACACAATCGAGTCCAATACCCAAAGCATCACTGTACATAGTATACTCTTTACCCAAGACGGGTTGAGTAAGTACAGGAGCCTCAACTAACATCCTCTTTAGCTGATCAAAACTCGCTTGACATTTGTCGGACCACTCAAACTTAACTCCTTTTCAAAGAAGCCTAGTCAAAGGCAAAACAATAACCGAAAACCCTTTCACAAATCGCCTATAATAACCAGCTAAATCGAGAAAACACCTCATTTCCGGCACATTCCTCGTGGGCATCCAGTTTATAATTGCCTCCACCTTAGATGGATCTACTCGGATACCTTTCGAGGAAATAATATGTCCTAGGAAAGACACTTCCTTCGACCAAAAGTCACATTTTCTAAGCTTAGCATAAAACTGATGATATTATAACACTTGAAGCACCAAACACAAATGTTCCTCATGTTCATTCTCATTCCTCGAATATACCAGAATGTCGTCAATGAACACCACTACAAATCGATCAAGATATGGCCTAAACACTCGGTTCATTAGATCCATAAAAGCTGCTGGTGCATTAGTCAATGCAAATGGCATTACTAAGAACTCATAATGACCATATCGTGTCCAAAATGCAGTCTTAGCCACATCCACATCTTTAACCCGCAACTGATAATAACCGGACCTGAAATCAATCTTAAAGAAAAGTCCAGATCCCCTAAGCTGATTAACCAAATCCTCTATCCTTGGCAATGGATACTTGTTCTTCATAGTGACCTTATTGATTTATCGGTAATTAATACACATCCTTAAGGTACCATCATTTTTCTTAGCAAACAAAGTCGGAGCACCCCATAGAGAAATGTTAGGCCTGATAAAGCCTTTATCAAATAGCTCCTGTAATTGAGTTTTTAATTCTCTCAATTCCATAGGAGCCATTTGATAAGGAGCTTTAGAAATAGGAGCAGTGCCAGGCATAATCTCTATGGATAGGTCCACTTCTTTCTCTAGTGGCAAACCCGACAACTCTTTAGGGAATACATCCACAAACTCCCTTACTACTAGAATGTCTTGAATCTTAACTTGACTCCATCTAGAATCCAAAACCAAGGCCAAAAATGCCTCACATCCCTTTCTTATAAAATGTCTTGCTTGCATAGCTGAAATCACATTACCCAAAGGACTTGAACCCAAACCTCTCACAACTAATTCAGACTGGCCACTACTCTTGAGCAATACTATCTTCCTATGACAATCTACTACTGCCCGGTGCTTGCACAACCAGTCCATGCCCAAAATCAAATCAAACTTGTGGAAAGGTAAACTAATCAAATTCACAGGAAACTCTACACCTTGCACCATAAGGGGACAATTCCTATACACTCTACTCATATTGACACTGAGCCCTAAAGGATTTGTCACACAAATCTCATAATCTAATTTCTCCACACTAGGCAATTTAGCACACAACTTATGAGAATATAAATATGAGTGTGTGGATCCAGGGTCTATTCGAGCATGCAATTAAGTGTTTGTGACACGCACCGGATCCCGAGCGCCGCCCGTTCGACCGCCCGCACGTGGGCGATCGGGGCATTTGCGGATCCGTTGGCATCTCGCGATAAATTGCAGGTGCGTCTATGTTGGGCAACAAGGAGGTATCATGGAGTCGCCACCCAATAGAACATTGGGAAAGTTACTCTCGCCTCGGAGAGCCTAAGACTGCGCTTGGTATCCATTTTGGGCCAGCCAGAGGGATCACGGTAGGTGAACTTCTCACCCTAAAGAGCCTAGGATTAGCGCTAAAATCTCGTGACCCGAGAAGTATTTTGGAGGATAACCTCTAACCTCTCGAGGCCAAAGACCAGAGCTGGGTCCGGGATTTCTCATCTATTTCTACCTCAATTAGTTTATGATCAAATTTTAATGTCATTAATTCGCTCTCTTTCAACACTATGCAATTGATTAAAAGGCGCATTTATTCACATCTCGAAAGCGATAAATGATCAAATAGATAATGAAAGCAATAGATTACAATAAATACAAGGAGCGGAATACAACTCCCTTTTGTAAATGTGCGAAGCATGCATAAATCGGGACATTGCTTATTTTGAGGACTTTGGTCCTCACATGCATCGTTATTAAAATTGGGGATTTTTATTTGTGATGATCTTTTTTTGGATGGAAATAGGGCATTGGACCCTTGTTTTGTGTAAACCTCATTTTATTAAATATAAAAAATTGAGTCATTTTTATACATCAACGAGATATGAAAGGAGTATATCCATATACATAAGATGATCAATAAAAGAAATAAAACAAGAGGATTAGGAAACTAAACCGGACGAAATCCTCCAAACATGGTAGATAGCCGCTCAAGCTCGGGATAATCCAGGAGGACCAATATACACTCACAGAAAGTTAAGAGATGTTAATATACATAAAATTAACATATAAGAAGTCAAGGAGACTTGGAAGAGATAAAAAATGGTTTAAAAGGATGGAGATAGAACCCACCGACGGTCTTCCTTGGTTGACCGACGGGCGTCGGTTCGGGTATCCGATATGCCCGTTTGTCACTCAAGGAGGGGCGTCTGTAGGTGGGTGATCGATGGGCGTCGGTGATAAAGATGACCCGTCGGTCACCACTGTCTCCAAAAAAAACAGAATAGAGAGCGAGAGAACCTTTGCAAAGTCAAAAAAAGAATTTTATCCCAAAAGGAGATAAGAGAGTCAAAATAAAAGAAAATAATGACAGATATTCAAAAGTTCCACAAAATGAGAAATAAATATGGAGAAAAAATGGAGAAATAATCCGGAATATTTACCCTCAGATAATCGCTTCAGGTGAGATTATTGTGTCGGTTAGAGCCCCGCGCGTTCCACGAGAAGCAAAGATGAAAGATTAAAGAGAGAAAATGAGATATTTCACCTTCAATCCCTCAGAAAATCGATTTTGGAGTCAAAATCTAAAGAAAACTAATTAGCTTTTAGTTCCTTTTGATTGATTTGATCCTTGATTCAATAGATTTCTTTAGAAAAAGTGTTTTTTGGAAGAGAGAGAAAATGTGCTTGAAATTGGGCAGAGTTTCCTCTTTTGAAAATTTTTCCAACCCTTTTCAAATGAGAATCCGGAGCTTTTATAGCCAGACACGACCGACGGGCGTCGGTGTATAGAGGCGGGCGTCGGAAGAATCCTTCTGACACAAGGATTCGTCCGATGGCCCTGCCACATCCACCGACGGGTGTCGGAAGGGTTGCGTGCTCCGGGAAACCAGGCGGCATTCTGACAGGGGCGGTGATTTTCCGACGGGCGTCGAAAAATACCATTAGCTGTCGGTGACTCGAAGCGACGGCCCGATTTCACAGACGGGCTGGCCGTCTGTAGAGGACAAAAAAGCCTTTTGACTCGAAAAAACCTCTGTTTTCTCCCCCTCTGCCTAGGAATTGTAAAAAAGCCTCATTTCATATGGAACGCGGGACTAAAACCTCCAAATCCAGCCCCTCATACAGGCTCGGACATTGATTTCATCATAGGGTAACCTCTGATCCGGACCGCTCCGGGACACAGTGCTTACAGTTGCCCCCAGTTTTGGGGAAACTAGTGCACAAGCGCCTAGATAAGCCAAAACTCAGAGAAAGGTCGGAAAGGAAGTATACCTGTGACGGCTTTTCACCCTCCGTGCCTTCTGCCGGGTGGACCTTGTCTCGATCCGCTCGGCGATGCGAAGATATTTCCATCGGCCTTATCTCGACCGGCAGGTACTTGGTGGGATGCGGCATGCTTTGGCTACAACCCTGGTTTGAAGTGTGGTATGCTTTGGCTACAGTCTCGATCTGTGAGATGCGGTATGCTTTGGCTACAGTCTCGATTTGTGAGATGCAGCATGCTTTGGCTACAGCCTCGGTTTGGTGAAGAGCGGTATGCTTTGACCACAGCTTCAATCTGTGAGATGCAGCATGCTTTGGCTACGACCTCGATTTGGTGAAGAGCGGTATGCTTTGACCACAGCTTCGATCTGTGAGATGCAGCATGCTCTGGCTACGACCTCGATCTGGTGAGATGCGGTATGCTTTGACCACAGCTTCGATCTGGTGAGATGCAGCATGCTCTGGCTACAGTCTCGGTCTGCTGAGATGCGGTATGCTTTGACCACAGCTTCAATCTGTGAGATGCAGCATGCTTTGGCTATGACCTCGTTTTGGTGAAGAGCGGTATGCTTTGACCACAGCTTCGATCTGGTGAAGATGAGGAAACCCCGCTGGGTTCCTTGTTCCAAAAGAGGTCTTTTTAATCGATATCCATGTCCGGATTGGTATTTCTCTGTACCTGTGTGATAAAAGATTTTGTTAGTTCGCGTTTGAGTGGTCATCTTTTGACCAGTCTATTGATGGCATGATTTTGCTTTATTTGCTATGCCATGTTTCGTCTTTTATTCATTCTTCTTATTGAGATGTTATTGATACCATTTTTTTTGTTTGTTTCTTTTTGTTGTTATATCGTCATTTTTATCGACATATAAGTAAATATGAGAACATACACTTTCTGTGATGTGATTAAGCAATTAACAATCGAATGATCATGCAATAATGAAGCAAAAGTTTTCCACTAGAAATGTCATTTTTGTACAGTGCATA
The DNA here is from genome assembly GCA_947683425.1 of Excoecaria cochinchinensis. Classification (NCBI taxonomy): domain Eukaryota; kingdom Viridiplantae; phylum Streptophyta; class Magnoliopsida; order Malpighiales; family Euphorbiaceae; genus Excoecaria; species Excoecaria cochinchinensis. The sequence continues at coordinate 3,602,099 of CANTUQ010000028.1, read as the reverse complement.
TAGAAAATATAAATATACAAAAGATACAAAAATAACTCCCTGAAGATCAGAGAGGTGTGTAGTCTGAGGGCTCATCGGGATCCTCGTCATCCGATATATGCACGGTCCCTGGAGGAGGTGGACGTGCCGGAGGTGGTGGCGGAGCTGTGGAGGGTCTTGCCTCGTGATCATGGGCCTGCCTGAAACGGATCTGAGCGTAGCCATCCAAAAAGGGCTGGGTGCAGGTACTCATAAACCCTAAGGTCTCAGAAACCTTGTCTCCCAACTTCTTGAAGGCTTGGCTCAACTGAATGGTCTGCTCGCTGGCGGCCTTTCTCCTCTGCTCCAGGCTCTGCTCCGTCTGCTCCCTAAACTCCCTCATGGTCTGAGAAAGAGGGGGGAGAATCCCCTCCATCGCCTGGACGCGGGATCTCAGAGAGTCAAGTGACTCATCAATCATCTGTAGGGTCATATCGACCCTCTGAAACGCCTGGTCCTGCGACGTCCTTAAATCATGAGTGAGCTGCTGGCTCAACTCCCTCTGCCCCTAAGCAATCTGCTTAATCATCCTCATCTGCTCCCCTCTAAAAGCCTCCAGGACCCAAGCCTGCTCATCCCTAAAGGTATCCATGGCCCGAGTCTGCTCCTGAGTCGTGTGCTCAATGTAGCCCGCCTGCTCCCGAGCCAAACGCTCCACCGACTGGGACTGCTCCTGAATGGCAGCCTGCTGGCAATCCAACCTCTCGTGGATAGCCCTGTCCCTCTCATCCTGCCGCCGCTCTAAGGCTGTAAACATGGAGGTGAGGAGCTGAGAGAAGTCTGGCTGCACAGGCTGCAGCGGTGCTGGCTCTGGTGGTGGTGCCGAATAGGTGGATGCCCCTGGGTTGCCTCGGGAGTACGGATGGTATCTCTCGGAGGGCCCGTGGATAGACCTCTGTACCCTGGCGCTCGGTGATGGGACTGGAGTTGGCACTCTGGATGCTGGTGAAGTAGCAAAGAGGTCGTCCATCGTGATCTCAAAGTCGAAGTCCGAGGGGGTCCTAGGTGGCTCCTGCTGCTGTGGTGGAGGCACCGTCTGCGGCTGAGGAGGCTGGGGAGGTTGATGCTCCGGCTGAGATTGGGGCCCTGGCTGAGGTTCTGGCTGAGGCTCGGGCTGTGGAGGCTGCTCCTCCTGGTGCTCCGGGTGATCAGGATCTGCCCCCAAGGGTGGAAGCGAGAACAGCTGCCGGGTCTCATGGATGGTCAACACCCTGTAGGCTTCTGCCTGGCCTGGAATCTGGGAGATCATCCCCATCTGAACTGCCGCTGCGGCATCTACATGGATCCCCTCCGGCAAGGGTCCTCTCAACCTCTCGGGGTTAACCCCCAATCTCAAAAGCAAACGGGTGATGACTCCTCCTACCATCACCACCGGCGTCATCCCTCTACTGACACTGGTCAAGTTGGCCAAGATCTCGTGGCTAATGTTGAGACGCTGGCCTGCCACCATAGCCCAGAGGCTCCAGATCTTGGCCGCGTTAAGCGACCCTGGATTACCAGCTCGACCGAGGTACGAACTGGAAAGCACTCTGTGCAAATACCGGAGTGCCTGAGACACCAGTACGGTGCTCTTCGCTGTATCGTGATCGTACAGCACTCCTGGTATGGCAATGGCCGCCCAATGGGCGCGTCTTACCGCTCGCCGCGGGATCTCGACACCCTCCTCCGTAGGGAGCCCCATGGCCTGAGCAAATCTATACCTAGTGATACTGAAGTGGTCGCCGTCGAACCAAAACTGAACCACCCCTGGGTCGGTGTCTGCGCTCTGAAAACCGGTGTAGCGAAGAGTGGCCAGGACCTGGCGAGTAGCCTCTAGAAACGTCTGGAAGGAGGGCTCAAGAAACTCCGTCCACCCAGTACCCTCGGCAAGTAGATCGAACTCTGGGGCCAACCCTAGGGCCTCTAGAAATGGGCGAGATACAAAACGGCTGGCCCGAAACTCTACCTGAGCCAACGCTCTATACCTCTGAGTGGACTCATCATCCATCCAATCCGGAGCCACAAGCTCGGGCTGGGCCTGCGGTGCTCTACGTCTGGGAGGCATCCTGCAAAAGGGAAGAGATTAAATATCGGAGATTTGGCAAAACAAACATTTTTAAACTTATTTTCGAGGTGAAGGCCGATTTAGGCCTCACCGGGGCAACAGCGGCCCAAAACAAGATAAAGAATTGATAAGAAGAAAAAAAAAATGAAAAGAGCAAACATCCTGTCTAAGGAAGTAGCTTAAAGTGCCTCGAACGCATCATGGCAAAAGCAAACATGCAATCAGCATGGAAATAATTAAAGTGAATAAGAATGGGCTTTCTAGGTCCTGGGGCGTGCGTTATACATGAAAAAAAATATTCAATTCTAGAATAAATAATAAAAATTTGGGCAGCATCCCGGAAGGGATATGCCCAACCTCCTGCACAAAAGGCAAAAAACAGGCCTCAGGCCTCAACAATAATGTACGCATGTAAATGGGACGCACCCCGGCAAGAGTGTGCCCCCAACAATACAAAATAATGGCCTCAGGCCGCAAAAGCAGTATATGTACATAATGGTGCGCTAAAGAAATGCAATTCTAAAGCACCAAGATTATGGAAAAATTCTACTTCTATGTGATCATACAAAAAGTTCGGATTTAATTACAAAAATAATAATACAGAAAATTGGGCAGCATTCTCCCTAAATTCCTAAGGCATCCTAAAGTCAAAAGGAAGAAAAATGAAGAGGTAAATTGCATAAAATTCAAAAAAAAGTAGTTATTTACTTACTTGTAGTTGCGGGAAGTGTAGAAACTGGAGAAAATATGAATATCAAAGTGCCCGGTGAGTAGAAAATGCGAAAATATGAAGAAATCGCGAAAAAAAATATGAAGAAATGCTTGGAAAAATGCAAAAAAACGCAAAGAAAACGGTTTGGGAGAAGAAATGAAAGGGACAGCAGCGTTTAAACCGTCTGTCACTCGCCCTTATATAGAAATTCCTGACCGACGGGCAGGGCGTCTGTACAAGCGACCGACGGGCTGGCCGTCTGTCATGCAATAAACGCGAGTTAATGTGCATGATGAATGCAATGCTGATGTATGCGTCTGCCAGGTGGATCTATACCGACGATCAGGCCGTCTCTGTGGGGAGGCGGGCAAGCCGTCCTTGTGTAAAGGCGGTTAGGCCGTCCCTGTGTAGAGACGGGCAGGCCGTCGGTGACGCTTGCCTATAAAATCTTGCAAAATTTTTGTCTCTTCATTTTCCCACATCTTGAGTCCTTCATCTCTCTTAAAATGTCTTCTCCTCTTACCCAAAGGATGCACCGTATCTTGGATGACAAAAACACTTGGGGAGAAGGTGCCCTCTCTTCTTTGTCTGGGCTGAAATATCTGTGCCGGGTGAAAATCGACCAGAACCTCCTCCTGGCGGCGACCCACTTCTGGAACCCCCGGTTTCACGTTTTCCAATTCACCTATCAGGAACTGTGCCCTTTGCCTGAGGAGTTAGCTTCCATTCTGGGAGCCTGGTTCCCTCCTAGCGCTCTGCCTTGCGTTCCCCGCTGTGGCTTATTCCAGACTCGAGATGTAGCCCTGGCTCTGGGCATATCTTCCTCCGAGGCCATCCGGTTGATTTCCCCGGGCTCTTCCTTTTCCTTAGGGCCACCGATTGAGGCTCTGGATCGGTTTACTGACATCCCCACATATCGGGTAAGCATCACATTCTTATTCTGCATGGTGAACTTCCTTACCGTTGTTCCAAGAGGTTTGACAGGTGACTCTCGTCTGTTCAGAATCTTGAGCGACTTTCATCTGGGACTGTCACCCCTACCGCTTGTCCTGGCTGAAACTATCCTGGGTTTGGACGCTGTGAGCTCTGGGTCCACTACAACCTTTACCGGCAGCCCCTTATTGCTCCAGGTACGTCATTATTTTAAAGGTAGTGTGTCCCTCATGGATTTTCACACTAGCTTTTCTTAGCGGGAGGTGCGTCCTTTCGGATTTTCACACAACCCTGTGCCTTATTTTTGCCTGAAGTAAACCCTACTTACCCCAGCGGCTTTTTTTTTTTTTTTCAGATCTGGCTACAAGAAAAACTGAAGATGCTGTCTGAACCACCTCCTCGCGTTACCCCCCAGTACTCGCCGAGCCACTTCCTGCCTCGTTGACAACTGTACGGGTGTGTCACCGCTGGTGAAGGCATTACCGGGTTTGGCGAGCTGTCGGACGACGATATCAGCTTCACGTCGGCCTGGCTCCCACTGTCTCATGCGGTCATCGACGGGCCATCGGGTTGTGTTCCCCTCTGCGGCCTCCGTCAAGCCACCTTCTGCATCACCTCTCGATGTACACGATAGCTCGGGAAGACCCAGGATATAGTGAGGGTTCCCCTGTCCTTCGGAGGAGGAGATCTCTCAGCCGCATTTGCCTCTCGATATCATGAGCTGTGGGGTAGATTACCCGTGAAGACTGTTATCCTGAGGTTTGGCAATCATTCTGCATCTTCGACTAGCGAGTACAAGAAGTGGATCCTTAGTCCAGCATCTGATAACAGGACTCGAGGGCTCAAGCATCCGATCGGCGACAGCAGCAGCAGGACTTAGCTTAGCCTATATGTGTATTTCTTTTGGTGCTACATTTCTTTTTAATGCAGAACTAGAGAATGACAAAAGTGAAAAGAATAATATTCATCCTATTTCACGAGTTTTGCGTACATTTTCATATAATTTCAGCATACATGATCAGTTTTGGCATTTACTCAGCTGCTTACGCGCTGTCAATACATGAAACCAAATTTTAACAGCATCAACTCCTGTTACCAATCGGCCCTCTCGGGTTTTCACGATCGGACATTTTCTCTCATGCCTCTAATTTTTGCACAGGATGCCTTTTTTCGGTTTTCACCCTGTCGAGGCGCCCAATTTTAGCATAGCCGCCTTTTTTTCGGTTTTCGACTTGCGGGACCTTTCATTCTCTTCTTTTTATTTTGGTCTTTAGCCGTGGAACCTTTTGAGTCTGTCGACATTGACCGGCTCTTTGAATTCGTTCCCATCGCTATCTGATAAGATTGCAGCTCCTTTGGACAGCAGTTTCTTAAGGATATACGGCCCTTCCCAGGTAGGTCTGAATTTCCCCCTGATGTCTTGTATCCCTGGCCTCATCTGTTTGAACACCAAGTCCCCTTCTTTCAATGGATGCTTCCTCACTCTCTTTCCAAAAGTTCTCGCCAATCTCTTCTGGTAAATCTGATTATGATAATAAGCTTTCAGCCTACTCTCATCCAGTAAGTTCAAGTGCTGTAACCTCTGCTGCGCCCATTCAGCTTCCGGGATTTGGACCTCCATAACCACCCTTAGTGATTTAAGTTCTATCTCTACTGGCAATACTGCTTCTGTTCCGTATACCAGGGAAAATGGTGTAGCGCCTGTAGATGCCCTTACCGTCGTTCTGTATCCCCACAGGGCAAAGGGTAACTTTTCAGCCCAATCCTTGTAGGTTTGGACCATCTTGGACAGGATCTTCTTCACATTCTTATTTGCTGCCTCTACTGCTCCATTTGCTTGCGGTCGGTAGGGAGAGGATTTATGATGCTCAACACCATATTTCTCGAGAAGTTTTCTGGTTTCTCCCATGAATTGCACCCCATTATCAGACACTATGTGATGAGGGAGGCCATATCTGTAGATCAAATTCCTCTCTATGAACTTGGCCATGTCCCTTGCGTCAATTTTCTTGAAGGATTCTGCCTCGACCCATTTGGTGAAATAGTCGATCGCGACTATGATGTATCTGTGCCCATTTGGTGAAATAGTCATGATTTTATTTTTTTCTTTTTGAGTATTATAAAGTTATTTATTATTTGTTTGTTACAATTAATCTGGGTGTTGCTGTTGTATACTAATAATATATTTGTTGTGTAATCACTAAACTATTTTTTTGTTGTAACTAACATGTATGTTGCCACTGTTTATTATTTGCTTACTATTGATTCATTTTTTTACTTGTTTTTTTGTGTGTTGTTATTGATACATATTCGTTATTATTTATTATTAATTGGTATATTGCTTGTCCGATGTAATTAACCTTAGTTTAGTTTAATTTAATTAATATATTAGCATGATGAATGAAATTTTGTAGATTTAACATTGATTTTGTTTTTAATGGATTTTGCTCTGCCTTTAGGTGCTAATTAATCTCTTTAATTTTCGATTTCTTATCCAATTTATTTTATTGTTGTATTGGATCTCTTTATTAAATGACTTATTTTGACATATTCTGTATACTTGCTTTTTATTTAATTATTGGTTTATATTTTATTCATTTGATTTAATTTACTAAAATTTTATCTTATTTTTATTGCCTAAAAAATTATTTATTTAAACTTTGGGTCATATGTCAAAGATCATGGGATTAAAGACCTTCAGAATTTCGGTTTGCATTTTAATTATTGGATTTTCTTTATTATGTCATTTTATGTTGTATGTAAAATGTATCTTAAATCCGTTTACATTATAGAAGTTCATGTTTTTTCTACAATAATTAAAATTGTGGTTTTTTTTTAATAAAAGAGGACCAATGTTCTAATTTTATCTAATAAAATCTCACTTTCAAAGGGGGAATTAATTTTCATAAAATGAGAACACTCATCCCGATTTTCTCAATAAATGCCCGAAAATAATTCTCCAATTTTTTAGTTAATAAAAGGGAACCAATGTTCCAAAACACTAATAAACGTCCCGATTTATGCATAATGCATTTTATTTTATTTATTCTTTTTGTATAGTATTTATTATTTTATTCATGTTGGGCCCTTGTAAATAAATTTGGGGCAAGTTTTATTTTATTTATTCCTTTTTATTTTGGGGGATTATTATGTCCCATTTTTTTCGCTTGTAATTTACTGTCTTCTTTGTCGCTTTATTTACTGCTTTCCAATATGATTGAAATGCACTTTAAATTTATTGCATGATCGCGTAAGATGAGAGATGGAATTTTAATTTCTTAAAAACTCATTTATAAACTTAACTTAAGTCATTAATAAGAGTAAAGTTCTGAACACCTTCTCTGGTTTAAGATCCCCGAGGTTATATGACCTTTCCCAATTTCTTATAAATTGGGTGGCGACTCCAAAATAGCTCAAAGGTGTCTAAAGGTTTCATGGGATTAGATGAAATTCCCAATATTCTATGGGGTAGGGGATTCTAAAATGTCTCATGGCACCCAAGATCAAAAGACGGGAACTAGTCCCTCGAGCCCTAAAAGTGGGTCTCGCCTACGAGGGCCTTTGCTAGGGCTGGAAGCGTCACAGTGGCGACTTCACTGGGGATGATCGAAACTTTTCTTCGAAAGTCAATTAAGTTAAAATTATAATTGAGTTGTTAAGAATCGAAAATTCCATTTTTATTCAAAAATTGCATTGCATCTACTATAGCCTTAGAACTATGCTAGTTGGTCCCTTATTTTACCCCGGGGCGTACCTAAAACACGACCCTACTTTCACTCATTGTAGGGAAGTGCTCAAGATAATCACCAGCTCAAGCCTTGTACCATCAAATGTATATTAAATGGAGACCCGATTGGTTGGTATGCTCGCAATGAGCTAGACCCATTTGCAGGGACCATGCTTGGGTAGACCTAAAGTAAAACCACCTTTGACTAAAGCTTATATAATGGCAATAGAAACTTCCACTAGGTAATGTGTACCTTAACAATGTGCTTGCTACGTGGGCCCTTATATATTGAACAAATTCATACATATTAATTGGACATTTATTAAAGGCTTTCATGCTTCGATGGGCCCATTTTTAGTCTGTTTGAAAGGTCCAAATATGTAATGGCCAAAAACCCATATGCATGTGCTTTAAATTAAGAGTGCTATGCTACTGGTTTCTCACCATGCACCATACGTGCCCATTGGGTTCCCTGCTAACCCATGGGTCAAGCCCACTTAGGAAAGAGACCGCACTACCTCGTGTGTGGGAGTAACAAGGTTGGAAGGACCTATTTGCTTGCATGTGGTTGTCTATATTGCATGAACATGATCATACATCTTTAATGTCATTCATGCATCATGCTAAGAATTTGAATATTTCAGCCATCATAGGTACGAATTAGTGGTCTAAGGGTCCAGACGGTCGACTGGTAAGGAGAAACCCGTTCTTCGAGTCAGTAGAGCGAGTCACGATTGGGGTTCAGAGTCACTTTCTTATAGCACCGAATCCTCGCCTTCAGAATTATCACTGAATATAGCCAACCCAGAGTCGAACACCACCCGGGCTATAATCACTGAAGAGATGGACCGAAGGGCCGAGGAGATGGAGCGTAGAATTAAGGAATTTGAATGTAGAATGATGGCTATGATGGGCAACCTAACTGCTTGTCTAGCACTGCCTGTGGGTTAACAACCTGCCACTCCTGCCGGGGGACGGGCAGAATAGAATTCGGTCAGAGAGGCACATCTGACAGCAGTTATGGAACCACCTCCAACTGTCGAGCCTAGAACTTTTGCAAATGTTGAGCCTAGAATAATTTGGGAGCATAGGCCTGAGGAGGATTTTGTAAAGGATGAGTATGAGGCGTCCATATCAGTAAGAGCTAGACCTCCTAAATAGGATCCCGCCCTGAGAAAGATAGAGGAGAAAGTTGAGGCGATGGCCCATTTATTGTCTGACGAGAAGGGGATAAGCCCTAAGGATAGGGATTTAGAGGACGAGGAGATGCTTCCTCAGAGATTAAAAATGCTCGAGCTGCCCAAGTTTGATGGCACCTCAGATCCATCCGCTCACATCAACCAGTACACGCTTATGATGAAGGGAATTATGCTTACTAAGAGAAAGAAAGTCGAATACTTTTGCCTCAGCTTGACAGGGCCTGCTGTGGACTGGTACCACTATTTGGATAGGAGAACAAGAGAAGATTGGGACCTATTGACCGAAAAGTTCCTCAAATAGTATGACTAGCACCCGAATGGAGGTTACTTTGAAGGATCTGGAACTACTTCAACAAAGATCTAATGAGTCATTCCATGAGGATCTTACTCGATGGAGAAATCGAGTAATGGAGATGAAAAGGAAGCCGAATACTCCAGATCAAATCCACTTATTCATCCAAAATGCTAGTCCATATCTTAAGGAGGGGATAAAGATGAAGGGGCTCAAAGATTGGGAGTCTCTAAAGGATATAGCTATTTAAGCAGAGGGTGAGTACCTAGCAAATAAAGCAAGCTAAGGTAACTTTGCTGAAAAAAATTTTATGAACCAATCAGGGTACAGATCAGGCAGTGCTGGGGGCAGTAATGACAGGAATGGTGAGACGGCTGAGGTTTCAACTACTGAGATTGGACAAAATTAGAGGTGTTATTCCAACTTAGGCGCTCTCTGTCCTAGGTCTTAGAGAAATTGATAAAGGAGGGGAAGCTGAGACCACTATTGCCCAAGCCAGCTATGAATCAAGGACAGGCAGGGCGCAGGGATGATCTGTACTGTGCCTACCATCATCATACTAGGAGTTTGACAGATTATTGCCGGACTTAGAGGAACAAAATCAAAAATCTTATTGATTTCAAGGAGATCACTGACCCTGAGAAGAGGGAGAAAAAGAAGAAGGCGAGCTATAATGCAGTCCCCCCATCCTGAATATGATCGCAGAAGATCATATTTTTTTTAGATGCTTTGTTATTTTATTCCAAGAACTTCTTATGACAATCTTTGCAATTTCAATAAGATGAACAATTATGCTTATTTACATGAATGTTTCTAATAATTTCATTTCACATGATCATGATGCGTTCATTTTTAACATTAATTCAATTAATACTACTATATTTAATCTAGAAACTTTGGAAGACCACAAGAAAATCTTCATAGCATATGATGTAACTCCTAAAGAGAGGAAAATTCTGAGAGATAAAAAGAAACTATTCGCAATTAGTGGATTGCAGGAAAACTCACTAAGAGCACTAGAACCTTTCTAATTGCCTGTCAAAGCGATCCCTAGATAAGACAGAACCTAGAAAATGATTTACGCAACCCTTCTTTGTATAACTCTCTAAATGACTATTTTCTACCATTATTTTGCAATCACTTGCTAGCTCTTTGAGCCTCTATGCTTGTATGCTAAATGCATACCAATTTTATTGTTACACATATTGAAACTACCCTTTGCCTAAAATGATTTTTTGCCTCCCCTTAGAAGAATGGCTGCTCTAATGAGGACATATGTACATCATTGATAATCTTTTGGGCTATCAAAGTTCACCCAGATAAGGATGAGTTTACACTTCAAGAAAAGGGTATAGTTATTCACAAACTCTGCATGGTCAAAGACATAAAAAAAAGGAAAAAAGAAGTAGAGCTCAAGGTAGTAACCACTTGACGAGTTTCAACAGTTATCTTTTTAATTGTTATTCTGATCCTGATGAGCTAAAGTGTTATCAAGCCCAAATTCAATAATACCTTTACATATGCAACTGAGCTGAGAATGGTCCTCCCATCAGTCGAGTAAATATTACGACCATTTTTTCTCTAGCGACTTGATCCTTCTTTGACATACATCTACCTAAGTCTAACGTTGCAACCAAAGTAAGACCTCTTGATTCTTGGTTCAGTCTTATCTAATTAGCGGAGACGACCTTGTAATAAGGTTTGGTACGTAGGAAGGGGCATATGGTGTTTCTTAAACTTCAAGCGGGAAGCCACAAGTACATTTGAGTTGAGTCTCATCCCCAATATTGCATCTAGAATCTGCTTTCGAAAAAAAAAAAGAAAAAAATTGAGGATTGAGAGAAAATTTTCAATCATGAGAACCTGAGAGTGCTAGTTGATAACAAGAGTTTGATGCTTTCAGGATCTATCTCGAGATTAGATGAGATTTTGTACTTTTGAAATTAATGCCAAATAATAATCATGTGTCATGAAATCAGACTGAAATGTATGCATTTTTATAATGATCTATTAATATGATCAAAGCAATCCATGTTGCATGTTTAAAGTTTTCTAGTTTTGGTGTAAGGCTAGCACATTATTGCTATTTACCCTCTGCTATTCTCATCGCTCGGATGCTTCGGCCAATTCATCCTACCATCATTTCTGAAGCCAAATCTATAGCACCTTTATGAGGGCAATTAAGCCCATGCAACAGTGATCTAGGAAGTAAGCACATATAGGTCACCCTTAAAGAATCTCTAAGAACATCTTCAAACCCAATTACAATTCAGCCAAAAAAAAAAAAGAAGCCGTTAGAGATAAAAACCGTAATTAGCTCTCTAAGAAAAAGTTAAGCAGAAAGATATGGTGAAAACCAAGAAACAAGCAGTCTATCCTTAAAAAAAAAAGAAGGAAGAAAAAAAAGAAGAAAGCCACTAGATTGGGTTGGGTCCATTCCAGGCAAAAGTTAGGCACAGTGTTATGTAAAAGTTCGAAAATGACACATTTCCCGCAAAGAAAAGCTAGTGTGAAAATCCATAAGAGATGCACTACCTTTAAAATAATGATTCTGATACCTAGAGCAATAAGGTTGCATTACTTCAGATAATCTCCTTTTGAGCAAATAATGCATGATTCAGGACACAAGTTAAGGCCTTGGGGGCAAAATGCTCATCTGACCACGGGCAAAGATGCGCATGGGTCAGTTCTCTTTGGAAGGATTTTGGGTCAGAATTCTTAAGCATGGACAACACTCCTCTAGGTGTTTGGGAGGCATTAAACAATGCGAGTAGCCAACCTATACCCTTAGCGGACCCCTGACCTCTCAAGACTCAGTCTATTCACTTTTGCATGCAATTTATGTCATGTAGTTCATTTGCAATAACTTTTCACATGGACACACGTATTCCTGTGCGCATAACTTCGCAGGAAAAGTCCAAATAAGGACTACACATACAAGAGCTAGTCAAGGACAACTTCAGCACAATATAGGCATTCACCTATACTAGGCAATCAGACCAAGGCATTGATTCCCCGAGTCCTCTTAAGAGGCAATTTCCTAAGTCCTCTTAAGAGGAAATTCCCTAAGTCTTCTGAAGAGGAAATTCTCCAGGTTAGATACCGACCCGGCTAAGGCTAGACACTGCACAAGTTAGATGCCGCAACGAGGGAGGAGGTTAGACACCACACCAACAGGTTAGATACCGACCCGGCTATGGCTAGACACTACATAGGTTACGGTTAGATACCATACTAATAGGTTAGATACGGACCCGGCTAAGGCTAGACACCGCACAGGTTAAAAGCCGCAATGAGGGGGATTAGACACCACACCAATAGGTTAGATATCGACCCGGCTAAGGCTAGACACCGCACAAGTTAGATGCCGCAACGAGGGAGTTTAGACACCACACCAACAGGTTAGATACCGACCCAGCTAAGGCTGGACACCGCACAGGTTAGATGCCGCAACGAGGGAGGTTAGATACCACACTAACAGGTTAGATAATGACCCAACTAAGGCTAGACACTGCACAGGTTAGATGTTGCAACGAGGGAGGTTCGACACCACACCAACAGGTTAGATACCGACCTGGCTCAGGCTAGACACCGCACAGGTTAGATGCCGCAACGAGGGAGGTTAGACAACATACTGACATGTTAGATACCGACCTGGCTAAGGCTAGACACCGCACAGGTTAGATACTACAATGAGGGAGGTTAGACATCACACCAACAGGTTAGATACCAACTCAGCTAAGGCTAGACATAGCACAGGTTAGATACCGCAATGAGGGAGGTTAGACACCGCACCAACAGGTAAGATACTGACCCGGCTAAGGCTAGACACTACACAGGTTAGATGTAGTAACGAGGGAGGTTAGACCCCACACCAATAGGTTAGAGACCAAAGCGGTTGAGGCTAGACACCGCACGGGTTAAATGCCGAAATGATAGAGGGTAGACACTTAATAAAAGGCTAAACACCGCACAAGTTAGATGCCAAAAAGACAAGGGTTAACACGTTGACAAACAGTTGACAAATACCCGAGCAACTATATTCAGATCGAAAGAACAACTGCCTCAAGTATGCGTCTTTCCTTTCTTTCTTTGAGTTTTGGCTCACCTAGGCACTACGTTCCTCAAAACTGGGGGCAACTGCAGACACCGGGTCCTGAGGCAACCCAGACTAAGGTTACCCATTGATGAAAATGATGCTTATTCACGAGTAAAATGGTTAAAAGTGATGATTTCCTTGTCAAAGCCTTTTTCAAAATTATTATTATTTTTTTTCGTGTTGATCTGTGTTCTGCGCGAGGTTGCTCCTGCTGGCAGCACGTGCCTGTGGGAGGTAACTGCGGGTCATGGCACCTGTGCGCGAGGTGCGGTGCCTATGCGCAACGTGCAGCCCCCTGCGTGAAGGTACATGTCGCACAAGCAATATACGGCCCCCCTACGCAAGGCCGTATGTCGCGTAGGGGACATGTGGCTCCCGCATAGGGGGTGCATGTAGCATAGGCGACATGCGGCCTCCCGCGCAGGGGGTGCATGTCACGTAGGTGACATGCGGCCTCCTGCTCCTAGGCGCATGTCTCTAGGTCATATGCGGCCCTCCTGCGTGGAGGCGCATGTCACGCAGGTGACTTGTGGCCCCTTGTGCGAGGGCGCATGTCGCGCGTCGCCATCTTTGCCAGCACACCTTTTTTTCAATTTTCTCGGGTTTTTGGTTTGAAATTCAAACTTTTTTTCCGATTTTAAAGTGGATAAAATTTGATTTTAAAGGGTAATTAAGGGTTTTTAACAAAAAAAGTCTTTGTGAAACCTAATTTTTTAGGAGCATATAAAAAGAAAAGTGAGAAAAGGAAAAGAGGAGGAGGGGAGTGAGAACGGCAGAGAACAAAAATATTCTAAGAAAAATACTTCTGAGAGCAAAAGGAATTAATCCTAAAACTATTCTTAAACCTAGAAAATTAATTCTTGAGGTTTGAGTTTCAATTTTCATTTACCTGTTTTCTTCAAAAGTGAAGCTTTAATCCAAGCTTTCTCAGTGACTGTTTTCAAGCAATCCACGAGGAAATCAACTTTTCTTCATTTTGCAATCAAAAGTCATATCTCTGAGGGTAAATACGTGGGCTAAATCAGTTCTGTCTTTTTATTCATTCATTATCGTCCAATTGTGTCTTCTCCATTGTTGATTTTTATTAATCTGTTCATTATTACTCTATTAGTTGTTGTTTATTTGTTAATTTAATTGTTGTCATCTACTGTTAATTTGATAGTCGTGGTTCCTGATCAAATTAGTTATTTGTTGTGCATTATTAATATTTGTTTTTAGTCTGTTTACGTTTTATTATTGATTTATTGTTGTTTATCATTAACCTTGTCATTGTATATACTGTAAATTTGCTATTAACTTATGTGTTGTTATTTGTCATAATCAACCCGAATTTAGTTTAATTTAATTGATTTATTTATATGATGCATGCAACCTAATTTAGATCTATAAAATATTCAATAATGATTTTATCTTCCACTTGATTTTATTTTGTTCCTTTTAAGTAATTTTATTTTGTTCCTTTTAAGTATTATTAAGTTATTTATTATTTGTTTGTTACAATTAATCTGGGTGTCGTTGTTGTACATTACTAATATATTTGTGGTGTAATGGCTAAGCTATTTGTTCATTGTAATTAACATGTATGTTGCCACTGTTTATTATTTGCTTAATATTGATTAATTTTTTTCTTGTTTTTTTATGTGTTGTTATTAATACATATTTGTTATTATTTACTATCAATTGGTATATTGCTTGTCCGATGTAATTAACCTTGGTTTAGTTTAATCTAATTAATATATTGGCATTATGAATGAATTTTTGTAGATTTAACATTGATTTTGTTTTTATTGGATTTTGCTCTACCTTTAGGTGCTAATTAATCTCTTTAATTTCCGATTTCTTATCCAATTTATTTTATTGTTGTATTAGATCTCTTTATTAAATGGCTTATTATGACATATTATGTATACTTGCTTTTTATTTATTTGTTGGTTTATATTTTATTCATTTGATTTAATTTACTAACATTTTATCTTATTTTTTGTTGCCTAAAAAATTATTTATTTAAACTTTGGGTCATATTCCCGAGCGAGCCGAAGATCAAGGGATTAAAGACCTTCAGAATTTCGGTTTGCATTTTTAATTATTGGATTTTCTTTTTTATGTCATTTTATGTTGTATGTAAAATGTATCTTAAATCCGTTTACATTATAGAAGTTCATGTTTTTTCTATAATAATTAAAATTGGGGTTTTTATTTATAAAATAGGACAATGTTCTAATTTTATCCAATAAAATGTCACTTTCCAAGGGAAAATTAATTTTCATAAAATGGGATCACTCATCTCGATTTTCTCAATAAGTGCTCGAAAATAGTTCTCCAATTTTTGAATTAATAAAAGGGAACTAATGTTCCTAAACACTTATAAACGTCCCGATTTATGTATGATGAATTTTATTTTATTTATTCTTTTTGTATAGTATTTATTATTTTATTCATGTTAGGCGCTTGTAATTAAATTTGGGACAAGTTTTATTTCATTTATTTATTTATTTATGCCTTTTTATTTTTGGGGATTGTTTGTCCCATTTTTTTCGGTTGCAATTTATTATTTTCTTTATCACTTTATTTACCACTTTCCAATATGATTGAAATGCTTTTTAAATTTATTGCATGATCGCATGAGATGAGAGATGGAATTTTGATTTCTTAAAAACTCATTTATAAGCTTAACTTAAGTCATTAATAAGAGCGAAGTTCCGAACACCTTCTCTGGCTTAAGACCCCCGAGGTTAGATAACCTTTCCCAATTTCTTTTAAATTGGGTGATGACTCCAAAAAATCTCAAAGGTCCCTAAAAGTTTCATGGGATTAGATGAACCTTCCAATGTTCTATTGGGTAGGGGATTCAAAAATGTCTCATGGCGCCTAAGATCAAAAGATGCGAACCAATCCCTCGAGCCCTAAAAGTGGGTCTCACCTACGAGGGCCTTTGCTAGTGCCGAGCAAGTCACATGCAGTTGCCCAGAAAAGCCCAAACCTATAGCTCTAATACCAATAAAATTGCAACACCCCATACCTATACGTAAGGGAGCTCATCCCCATAGGGGAGTGAGTACCCGTATCGATAAATGTGTCACCAAACTGAACATACATATATATCAAAAATATGGAAATTAAAATAACAAACAGAGTAAATTAAAACTTTATATCTCAAATAATGGGCCAACAGAATTTCTCAAATCTCATTCATTTATATAACAAAATATTCATTACAAAAAGGGGTACAATATCATCCTTACATAACTACCAAAATTACATAATTGAAAGTATAACAATGTCATATACATAAATAAAGGTTTTACATCAGAGTGTCAAAATACAAAATAAAAAGCTCTGAAAAAACTCTCTAATGTGTTGGCTCTGATGGTTGCAGATCGGACTCCCAAAAACTCTGATAACTTCCACAGCTACTCGGATGAAACACCTGTGCTAAGAGATAATGCTTAGTGGGGAAAACAAAGATGAATGACCACTCATAGTGGCCGTCAAGGCAAAGCACATACTGATGGCACATACAGAAGTATACACATATCTATATAAGAACATATTACTTATATCATACCTTGTATTTACAATAGTTACTTAACTTAAATACATTCATATAACATCATAATAAAAATTTACATTCATAAGAGAATCAAAGATATGCCTGCAAACTCAGAGTCGCGGATAACGAGCGAACACATTAGTACCCATGGGTACGAACAAAAGCAACTTCTTTCAATTTCATTCGAAAACATTTTCACATTAGGGAATCTTAAACAAGATCAAAACATATAAGGATCGCGACCCAAATAGTGACCTGATCAGGGTCTAGAACACAAAGGGGCGATAGCTAACAGAACTCTATAGGCATGCCTATCTATCCACTAACTTGACTCTTATAGGCTACTCATATCTCAACATAATCAGCACATATATTGAAGATATTGAATTGTATAATAATTGATATATAAAGGTAATTACAATACATGAGGAAGCAACAAGACAAAATGACATAAAAATAATTTACGTAGAAGAACAGGGGACAATCAAGCTCGTGACAGAAGGGGTAGAAAGGCCTTTGTTGCGCCTGTAACATAGTCGCACTCGCGACAGGAGGCAGGGAGTTCACTGTCGCATTCATGCACATAGGCACGCTTACGATAGTGATCAGCCCGACAGGTGCTCGGCCTACCGAGCTCTCTGTCGCACTCGCAATCGAGGTCGTGCCCACAAAAAAGACACTCCTCAGCGGGAGCTCAGATGATAGGGCTCAGTCACACTCATAATAGAGTTGGGTTTCCAGCTCCTTCAACCAATCTGCAAAAATTCTTCCAAAACTAATCCATCCCCAACTTACATCAACCCATCCAACCTCAACACAATCAGCAATAGGCATTCAAAACATGTTATACAACATAAAAACCAAGTTTTATGCTAATGAACATGAACTAAAACATCAAAATAAGCAATTCAAACCAAAGATCTTCAAACCCAAAAATTTTGCCAAAAGCTATACAAGATCATAACCAAACTCAATTCTACTACCAAAATTAACAATTACACTTCAATTCAGAATCACCCACTTCACTTAAGCACATAAATATACATTTCACTCTCAATTATCAGGAATTAAATCAGAAATTCAAAGAAGCGACGCAAACACAAGTAAATTCCCAAACCTTGAATTCCTAAGCTTCGAGGGATCAATTAGCTGAACTCCCACTAATAATCTCCTTCCCTTTAGGATCTTTGTGAGGAATCTCAGCTATAACAACCCAAAATACAAAAATTGCTTAACACCAACCCATATAAACACACATACACACACAACTCCAACGGGAAACAAAAGGAGAAAAAGAAAAAGAAAAAGAAGAAGGGCAACACACTTACTTGATTAGCTCTTGGATTTTCCAAACCAAACACAAATCACCAACTATAAGAGATGAAAGTGAGCAAGGTGAAAGAAGAAAGCAAGGAAGAAGGAGATGGTATGAGGAGGAAATGGGAGAAAGGGGCAGAATTATACTCTCTCTCATTTTCTCTCTCCTAAGCTTTTAAAGCCAATCTCCTCTTTCAATCTCTCTCCTGCCACTTGTCACTAAATCATTGGTGAGTTTGGAAAATTCATCTTCTAATACTTCTTTTTATCCCAACAACAAATTTATACCAAACAATTAAAATGTAACATACAATTATATGTTAGGATCATGTACTCTCTCTCTCTCATTTTCTCTGTCCTAGACTTTTAAAGTCACTCTCCTCTTTCAATCTCTCTCCTACCACTTGTCACTGAATCATTGGTGAGTTTTGTAACACCCCTTACCCATATGTAGGGGAACCCATCTGTAATGAAGTGAGAAACCGTATGAGTAGGAGTGTCAACAAGAAAAACGGTATAATAACATACGACCATATAATATGAACATACAGAAATACAGCGAAAATAAAACTTTAAAACCAAACTGATCATTCATAGATGGAATAATAATATTCATTACAACAGTTTTGATATTACCAAAAATAATTACATCTTTCAGAATTACAAAGCGAAAACTAAACAAAAGACAAAACACAATGAGAGTTCACTATTACAAAAAGAATCATAATACAAAAATCTAAGTCCTAACATCAATCCCTTTGTGTTGGCTTAACTTGCGGTGACTCTCCCAAATACTATACACCTTTCGCACCTTCACGGCTGAAATACCCGTGCTAAGCGATAACACTTAGTGGGGAAATAAACAACAATAATATGGACGGTCATTCACAATGATCGTTGAGGCAAAACGCATATATAATGGCAGAAGCTAAATATCATATAAGATATGATCATTATCGAATCACATTCAAAAGCATTCAAAGGTTCATAATCACATTCATGTATTAACTGATTCACAAACGTATAATCATAGTCATTCGGATTCACATTCTCATAAGCATAACAGAACAAAACACAACACCTACTGACTCACAGTAGTGGATAATGAGTGAACACATGGCGGTACCTTACGGGTACGAATCGAAAAGCAACATCACATTTTCTCATTCAAAAACATTTTGTGGAGGAGATCTTAAACAAGATCCAAACACAATGAGGTTCGCGAGGAACCAAACGGGGACCTAATCAGGGTTTAGAAAAAAACTGAGGGCTATAGCTACTGAACTCTATTAGGCATGCCTAACTATCCACTTATTTGACTCTAGCAGGTCATGCATAATTCATCAAATCACATTTATATATATCATAAAAATATCCATACATAATATATCCAATTATATTCATATACTTCTTAAAATAGTCCAAGTATAAACCTAAAAGCATCACAAGTTCAGAAATTAAACATCAAAAATTATAAAAGAAAACTCAAATTGAAGCTAGTGGTACCGCGTTCGCGATAGAGGCCATACTTACCCCAGGTGACGATTGCGGCAGTCTTCACGCTCACGTGGAGGAAGAAGCTCATCTCATTTTCATGCTCGCAATAGTGAGTGGCAAACAAAAGCTATCGCGCTCGCGCACAGGCGTGCATTCACGACAGGGGAATGCCCAGATCTGCTCGGCAGT
Organism: Excoecaria cochinchinensis; assembly: GCA_947683425.1. Taxonomy (NCBI): domain Eukaryota; kingdom Viridiplantae; phylum Streptophyta; class Magnoliopsida; order Malpighiales; family Euphorbiaceae; genus Excoecaria; species Excoecaria cochinchinensis. Next base: position 3,582,522 of record CANTUQ010000028.1, on the reverse strand, counting down.
CGAGCGCTCTATTGTGCTCGCGATAGAGAGCTCTCGTTGTGGCCGATCAGCAACCCAAATCTGCTCGGCCACGCGCAAGGGCTGAATTCACTGAGCTCTATCGTGACCTCGCGATAGTGTCGCACTCACAATAGAGTCTTGATTTCTAGTTCTTACGCAAAAATCTGCAGAAAATCACACTTCCAAAACATCCAAACCTCCAATCTCAAACACAATAGAACCCAAACTTTGTCTTACCTCAAATCAACCTTCCCATCATCATAAACAATATAAAACATAACTTTATACCAATTAACACAATCAAAATAATGAATTAACATAATCAAACTTCTCAAAAGTGATAAACCCAGAAATTTGCAATAAAGTTCATCAAACTTAAAATTTGCTTCAATAACTCATCATTCGTGCATCACAACTTAAATCAAACCAAAACCATAACATTTGCACTAACATACCAAATCACAAAAATGCATATATTCAAATAAATTTCCAAACTTGAAAATTCCTATGCTCCTAGTTGCAAGCTTCACTCCCACTTGCCTTCTCTTTCCCCTTAGGATAACAAGTAGGCGCTTCTAAACCCGAAAACCCAAGAACCACACAATGACACAAAAATCCTAAGTTATGAACACATCAAATAAAATAAGAGAACAGATGGAGAAGAAGAGAAAACCCACTAACTTACCAATAAAACTCTTGAGAATTACCAAGATCCACTAACAAAATAGTAAAGGAAAGAAAGAATCAAGGTGTAGCGAGAGGAAGAGGAAGAAATAAGAAGCAAAGGAGGGAAGGAGGAAGAGAACGGGAGAGCTAGGGCAGAATTATACTCTCTCTTTCTCTTTCCTATCTTTATATACCCCTTCTTAATTTCCCTTGCCAAATGCCACCTTGAGATTGGTGGGTTTTGATAGTTCACACCATGCACTCATGCAAGACACTACACACAAGACTAACCCTCACTAATTCATACACTACTCCCTTACGAGCATGCACACACTAACAAGACCCATACACACACATCCTAATATCATACATGCACCCACACTCTAATAAAGCCCACAAAACATGCATAAAATCTAAAATACCATTAACACATGCCAAAACACCCACACATGAATACATACACATGGCTCAAACTACTAGGGGGAGAACGGGGTGTGACAACTCACTCCTACTAATAAGAATTTCGTCCTCGACATTCTCACCTGAATTGAACAATTGTGGTCGCCTTTGGTTCCCAAGTCGCTTCCTCAACTCCATGATGCTGCCAAAGAACCTTGACCAGAGGAACTTGTTGATTCCTTAACTGTCTCACTTCCCGAGCTATAATGGCTTTGGGCTCCTCATCATATGAATAATCAGGTTGAATTCAAACCTCTTGAAGTAACACATTCGAAGGATCCAATCTATACCGACAAAGCATTGAGATATGGAAAACATCATGCATCCGAGCCAACTCCATCGGTAAAGCCAACCTATAGGCTACCAGACCAACTTTCTCCAAAATCTCTAAAGGTCCAATGAATTGAGGACTAAGCTTGCCTTTTTTGCCAAACCGCAATACTTTCCTCCAAGGTGAAACCTTAAGGAAAACTTTGTCCTCGACCTCAAACCAAATATCCTTTCTTTTCAGATTGGCATAGGATCTCTATCTATCGTTAGCTACTTTCAAATTTCGCTGGACAACTTTGATCTTCTCCTCTGTATCTCTAATCATCTCTGGCCCAATAAAAGATCGCTCGATCAACTTTGTCTAACAAATCGGAGTCCTACACTGTCGATGTAACACCTCGAAAATCACCCTAGAAGGATTGAGTGTCATTAGTGTAATAGTGTGCATAATAATTAGGGTTTACAACATTGGATCTAATTGAAAAAGTGAAATGAGGGACTTAATTAAAAAGAAATAAAGTATTGTAGTGGTTGAATTGCACTTTGCATGATTAATTAACAAGTGAAGATTAATTAGTGTAGTGGAGATTAATTAATTTAATCAAAAGTTATTGGGATTAGCTGTATATTAGTGGAGTCCAAGTGGATTGTGTTAGGGGAGCCACCTAGCATAAGGGGATTGAGAGGTTGACACCTCATTCATGCATGCAAGCATGAGGAGGTTTAGTGGAATGAACCTGTATTTTGATACTTTGAGCCGGCCACTCTCTCTCTGTCAAAATGTTTACTCTCCTTCTTGTTCCTCTTTCATTTTTCTCTTTGATCATGAAGTCTTAAGAGTTTGGTAAAGATGAGTTAGAAGAGGATTAGTGATTCGAAAGGTATGTAAACGTATAGTGTATCTCCTTCATCTTCTTCCAAGTCTGGTTTTGATTGTTAAGATTATGAGTATAGTCTAATGGACTTGTATGTATTGTATGTGTTATGAGTTGAAGAGCCAAGTAGATCAGCCAAGGGAAAGGAGAAAGTGATATAGAAGAGTAAGAAGGAGTGCTTCAAAAGGTTAGGGATTTGTTGTGTTTTGATGTGTTAGTGTGTTGAAGTTCTTGTAAATGATATGTGATATTGATTTTGCTATTGCTATTGAATTGGATAGTGAACTGGTGTAAAGTGATTATTGAAGTGAAATTAGTGTTAATGGCATATAGTGACTAGTGGAATCTATTGGCATGCTTAGTTAGTTAGTGTGATTATAGTGTCTTGATTGTTTGTGTGACTAAGTGAATAGTGAATATGGAATGAAGTATGCAAGATTTGATTGTGTATCATGGCATGTAAATGAAGAGGTAAGGTATGCTTGAATAGTGGAAGGGTTGCCAAGCTATGAGAATGCAAGAATGCAAGATATGAGAAAAAGCACAACTATGTCTTGGTAAAACACAGCTGTGCAATGGAGATTTGGCATGGGTCACAGTGACAACCAAAGAGGTTGTGACCCTGAGGTGTCAAAATGAGCATTCTGTTTCAAAGTGCATTATGTCACGGTGGCAACCAGATTGGTTGTGATCGTAACCTACCCCAGAAATGCATTCTGCCCGTGAGTTAGTGATAAGTCACGGTGGCAACCAAAGTGGTTGTGACCGTGACCTATCACAAACTATATTCTGTTTTGGGAATTCAGTATGTCACGGTGATAACCAGATTGGTTGAGACCGTGACCCCTCTATCTTGGCAATGTAACCCTATTGTATATGAATGTGTAAGTTGTGCAATTTGATCTATGATTGAGAACCTTATTGTATGAGCATTACATAAGTATTAAATGAGGTTTATAAGCATACAAGTAAGATGAAAATATGAACATATACGTATGTAAATATGTGACTATGCGAATAAGAGATGCATGATTAGCCTAACTAAGCTTGATTGCATCATAAAACGAAACAAGTACATATGCGATAAATAACTTATGAGCTTGGATTTTAACATGAGAATGAACATTATCATGGAAACGAACCATGTCATACGAATGAATTCTGCTACGCGAATAATTATAAAATGTGGATGAAGAGTGATGTGAATATGTATGTGTAGTGAATAAACAAACGAACCTATAAGCCTGTAGTTGGGTCGTTGATAAATAAGCATGCTTATAAAGGGCTAGTGATTTGCGGCTACTAGTGATTAGCACCGACGGGTGTCTAGTGATTGATACCGACGGGTATCCAGTGATATATTGATCGAGACTTTTGTCTCTAGTGATATAGTGTTTGAGACTTCGGTCTCTAGTGTTATTGATTAGTGTACCCGTATCCACTACTAAAATTTACAGGCTGATAATGATTAAAGATGCTATCGAATATGACTATGTGATCAGTGTATTGACTATATTGTATTTAATATAAGTGTAATATCATGCCATGTCAGTGATCTAGTGATCTTATAGTGAGCCATCTATTGGCATAGTGTAGTGATAATTGAGCATGGTATGATATCAGAGATTAACTATAATATTGTATATAATTGTGTTCCATTAATGGCATACTAGTGATATATGTATTGGTATTATTGTTCTTAACGATAGTGTGATATTTATGCCATGCTATTGAATTAGTGATAGTGCAGTGAGCCTACAATTGGCTTAGTGTAGTGACTAATGAGCAGTGTATATGGTTAATGATTGATAGTGACTTATTGTTCTTCATTGACATAGTGAAGTGAATATTGAACATGGTAAGTGAATAGTGATTTAAAGTATGTTATAGACAGTGTATGATTTTGTGATTAACATGAACAATGGTATATTGGCATGCTAGTGTAATATTGATCTAGTGAGTGTACATGATATGCCATATGTGTTAAGCATGCTCTCTATTGCATAGTGCTTTGTGATTATTGTGTTAGTGCTTGTGTATACATCCCAACTAAGCGTTATCGCTTAGCATGGGTGCTTGTCTCTCGTGTAGGTTGTGGATTGGAGCCGAGTTTTTAAAGGAGTTCTGCAGGCCACCATAGGAGCAAGAAGTGTCCTCTTAGTGTAATGTTTTGTAAAGTTTTGTATAGTAGACCTCCATTTTTGTAATGGCTATTCTTTTGTATTTGTATAGTGTTATATGTAACTTATTCTAGTGAAGCCTGTAACTTGTAATAGTGAATAGTGAAGAGCTAGTGAAAAAGCATAGTGTAGTGGAATGCATGAATCATAAGTGTTAGTGAATGTTAAAGGCACAAGTGAGATGATAAGATAATTGCATGCTTTGTGTTGTGTAGCGCTCCCTTGTCCTTCCAAGGGGCATTGGGGAGTCACAAGTTATGGTATCAGAGCATAGGTTTAGGCGTTTCTGGACTATAAGATTTATGATAGATAGAGTTGTCATGAGTCTGTCTAGAGTGTGGCCATAATGCAGAAATTGTGTGTTTGTTTGTAGAGGAACATGAAGACTGATACTAGCGAAGAGATAGGGGAGACGACCCGAAGTGTTAACCCGGGTAAAGCTAACCGAAATCAGTTTGTACCTGAACCTCCACTAGCTAGGAACTCGAATCCACCTCTAGTGCAAGACACTACAAGAAAAATGTCCTTTAACGAAGGGAAATCCGGTCGTTAAAAACCTATAACGACCGAAAAATCCAGTTAGTAAAAGCCCCTTCGTTAAAGGTATAAACGACCGGATTTTGAAACCGGTCGTTAATGCCTTTTATGACCGGAACGTTTCCGGTCGTTGAATACTGATTTTTAACGACCGGATTTTCCCTTCGTTGATTGTATTTACTTTCAACGAATGGAATTTCGGTCGTTGAAAATACCTTTTAGCGACCGCATTTTCCCTTCGTTGATTGTGTGTACTTTCAACGAAGGGAATTCCGGTCGTTAAAGATTCCTTTTAGCGACCGGATTTTCCATTCGCTGGTTGTATGCACTTTCAATGAAGAGAATTCCGGTCGTTAAATACTCCTTTTAGCGACCGGATTTTTCCTTCGCTGATTGTGTGCACTTTCAACGAAGAGAATTTCGGTCATTAAAAATTTATTTTAGCGATCGGATTTTTCCTTAGCTAAAAATGTTCACAGCTATCAATCACCAATATACTATGCCCTCTGATTTATTATATTACACCAGATATGAATACCGAAAATGTATTTTAAAATATAAACTATTTTATAATATTACATGTAGGTACATATCATTCACATATATTTTATACAAAAATACAATAAATTCTTTATAAAAAAAAATTACAAAGTATAGTCAAATTTACAAATTAAATATCATTGTATTTGTCACAACTCCAAATAAAATAAAAACTATCAATAACATGTAAGTTCAAGAAAACTCCTCTCTATACTAATTTCTATTCAAAAGATTTTTGAGAAAAATATGATAAATAAAACTCCTAACTTCACTTTCCAAAATTTTGTAGACCTACAAAATGTATAATAAAAGCTAAAATTAATATTCACAAGCATAAACAAAAATATCAGATAAAAATATAAATAATAAAAAGTATGGGCAAATAATGAGCTCCTAGGTGCCATAGTGACCATAAAGTTGACAAGTGATAATAAGTATGTTAAAAGATGCAATACATATAATAACAATAATAATAATAATAATAATAATAATAATAATAATCTTCTCAATAATAATAATAATAAAAAGAACTATGGCAAATACAATGTGCATGTGCACTGTACCGGGTGTGATACCAAAGGAAAAGAGGTGCTACAGGTAGGAGCAAACTAAGTACCACAAAATAAAACAGCATCCCATTAACACTTCATTTATCAATAAAATACTGCACTATTTGTGGAAAATGGAACACAAGCAAACACACTGAATGGAAGCATTCAATCTGTTAAAGCAGAATATCTGATGAAATTTACAAGGTGAATTACAGAACCCGTGAGTTGATTCAGCTATGTAGAGATCCTGAGAACACCTTAGTTTCACAATAGTTCTTACCTGCAAAATCAAGATAACCTTAATCATCAATTAACGCAATAAAACTATATATATACATATAATAAACCAACAAAAAAATATAGAAAGGCTTCATCATTTTTTGCTAACCCATAGAATATCATCTACCAACTTCCTAAGCTACTTGCTCAAACATGCAGGGGATAAAAAAATTTTTAAAACCTACATTGATAGCAGATATTAAATACTAAACGCATAACAAATACAATAGAAAGAAATTATCATGTGGTGGATGGCTCAAATTCTGGCTTTTAGATGCAAGAACCAGATACCAAAGTACACATCATTTTCAGATCATAGAGATTCAATCAAACAAAAGCAGTGGCAGGACAATCCGCATTTAGACTAAATTCAAAACCAGGGTTATGTTTTCTATGCTTTTGGATTTTCTATTAGTTGATTTTACTCCCACCTACAAACAAAGACTTATTAGCTACCCCTCTACCGTTGACTATCCCATAGGATCAATCAAGATATATCAACACCACACAATTTCATGGTAGAAGTCCGACCAATCACTATATTGACAATGAAGTTATCATTCAAGAAACAGTAGTTCAAACATGATCCCCCTTACTTCTGTTGCGTTAACTTCCTTTTCATCCATAAAGTTCAAATCTTTCGTGCAAATTGGCATCTTTTATGATATTAACTAATCACTTTATCTTGCTCAACACTTGCATTATGGTTCTCATACCACGTAAAATAAAGAATTGAGAGAATAGTATGTGAGCACCTTGTCAAGGTATTCTTGCAATTTCTTGATCCGACCCATGTAATCCTGGTCCTCAACACAGAGAGTTAATGGCTTCAGTCCCTAACTTACATCCTTTAGCTTAGAGATCTAGTGCATCAAACATTCTATTTGCATTTTCATATGTTCATCTCAATAGACAAGTCCCACGAAGAAATATTCCAGACAGCATACAGAGAGAAAAAGAGAGGGAAAATGGAGTGGAAAGAGGTATTGATAGAAAAGTCTATTTAACCAAACTAGACATTCATACCATCAATAATTTATAATTAAATTTTCTAAAACATAATATATATAAATAAACCAAGTTAGACGTATCAAAGGACACAGTGAGGCATTTTCACTAGATTAACAACAACTTTTCATTTAAATTTACCAATGAATAACAAAGAATTTCATAGTTAAGAGACTTAAAGCTGATTTCAAGATTCGAAAAATTGAAAATTATGATGATGGTGATGAATACATGCTAAAGAAATTCATGAGAAGAACAATATTACCTTATAACAGGATCTCTGCAAGCTTTCTTGTAACTCCAAATAGTGGAGTAGTATAAAGAAAACTTTTACATTCTACTAATTTAATAGGAGCAGCAAATGTTAATTTAAATACAAATCAGATAGAACTATACTTTGAAAAAGTAGATTTATTACCTATTTAGAAGTCTTTCATGATCTAAGGTTGCTTGATCTATAGAAGGTATTTAACCATTAATTCGAGGAACATGCTTTACAAAAAGGATAACTTTAGGCAGATAATAAGCAAAAAGTCAGATGCAACAGACTTAACATGCTCAATATAATTCATATAAGCACACACATGCGCTTTGATTTGTATCTAAAAAAAACTATTAAATAATATTGTTTAGAATAATTGGCTAATAAGACTTAGAGAGAGTCAGTAACTATAAGAAATAGAGTTTAAATTGCTAATTACTAGAATAAACATCAACATAAAACTATGTCAATTGAATGCCCGTTTTGAGAATGATAAATGGGAATTTGAAGACTGTTGTTACAGGAAAAATTATCAATATTGCTCACTTAACTAGCAACGCCTTGTCCCTGGTCAATAATTATGCCTCCCTGCACATTCGAAAATAGAATAAGTTAATGTATATGCATATTTATATATTTGCAGCAGATATTTATCTAAACCAAGTTCATGACTAGGAATCAAACCGAGTTCATGACTCATGAATATATATATTTAAAAGTGTTAGCATAAGTGTGTATATCAGCTAGGTTGTGATTGGTATGAAATGAACTTGTATTGTTTTAGCGGTACATTTCGATTGCATATATGTTTTGATGGGCAATTTGCAAGTGAGTCCAAGCAACGAATGTGTTAAGATGCATGAAGCTAAATAAAGGACAAAATCAGTTAGCGTTTTAATTAATTAAACAAACAAAATGATGAAAAGGAATAGAAATGTGTGGTTATGGTCCACATAACAGGGAAATTAAGTATCTTTTCTGGTGCCAACTGAAATAATTAAAATACCGAATATCACAAAGAGCTTGCCAAATGCGATTTCCCAAATGATAGAGGTGCAGGAGTAAAGTAACCTTCTCCAACTTCTTTAAGCATACTTGATGGAATATTTAAATAATAGTTACGAGGCAAATTCCAAATTTGGGAATCAAATCTATAATACAAGTTGAGCAATGAAAAAAGTGCATTATATATACATATATATATATATTTCTCTAAAAGTCGATAATTCTCACAAAGTGTACCCAGACGCTTCAGCAACAACTAACAGTGAAAATTCTTCTTGCAGTGTATGGGCAATAATCTCATCACTATCCACATTACTACTATCCGATATACGCAAATGATCTCTAATATTAATAGGAGCAGCAAATATTAATTTAAACACAAATGAGCAAATAAGAATAGAACGAGATCTTCACAATTTTCACTTCGTATAAACTTAAGAAAATCGAAACTGAAAAATTGACCCAAACTCTAAATTAAAAGCTGAGATGTGGATTCAAGAGGAATACAAGATTTTAAAGCTAAACGAGACAATAATTTCTTTTCATTTACCTAATTTGAAGAACACTTTGCGGTTTTCTATTTAGAATTGATAGTGAGGTTGAGAGAAAGGATTAGAAGTCAACACTAGATAGAGGTGAAAGTCGGCAGTGGGTGGGGGACATAGAGGTGAACACTAACAGGTGCGAGAGAGGGCGGAGTCACCGATGAGCAAGAGACGAGGGGCGAACAGCGAGCGGCGACAGTGGCCAGAGGCAACCTGCGACGGGCAACGGTAGCGAGCAAGATAGCGGCAGCAGTGAGATCGAATTTGCGACGTCGGAGTAGGGGCGAGCCGCAGCAGGGTGGGGGGCGACACCGGATCTGGCGCTTGGTGGCTCGCGAGGGAGGGGACTCGTGATGGAGTGGGCGACGCGAGGGAGGCATGGAGAGTTGAAGACTGAGAGTTGAAGACTTGAAGTTAGGAAAATACATTTTATGATTTTAGGTTTTTTTTTTTTGGAGGTAAATTTTTTATTTTATTTTAAGTCAATAACGATGGGATTTTGAGACTTTTAACGACGGAAAATATACCCTTATCAAATAATAATAAAATTTGAGTTTTAACGACCGGATTAAATTCACTTCGTTACTTTTATCTTTTTACGACAGGATTTTGAGACTTTTAACGACCGAAAATATACCCCTCATTAAATAATACTAAAATTTGAGTTTTAACGACCGGATTAAATTCCCTTCATTGCTTTTATCTTTTTACGACCGGATTTTTATCCCTTCGCTAAATTTTGGTAGTTAAAACTCAATTTTCTTGTAGTGAGAGAATGTAGTGCTAATGCAAGGATTTATGCAAATGATTGAACGATTGACAACCCCTAAAGCTCCTTCGGGTTTGATTAGGAAGAGAGGGGCATAAGAGTTTAAGGGAACATCAATAGATGAGTCAGATATTGCAGAGTATTGGGTAGAGAAAATAGATCGAGCACTACAAGAAGTGCATTGTCCTCAAGAACAACGAGTGGAATGTGCTGTGTCTTTGTTACAAGGACCAGCATATGATTGGTGAAAATTGGTATTGAGCGATCCGCAGCGACCTACAGAACTGACTTGGGAATTCTTTGTACAAGAATTCGAGAAGAAGTATATTACCAAAGCTTATCGAGAGGCTAAGTGGAGGTAAATTTGTGAGTCTAAATCAAGGAAGTATGAGTGTAGCAGAGTATGATAAGGAATTCAGTCGTCTCATTAAATATGTGCCGAAAGACTTAATGACGGATGAGTTTAAGTGTCGCCAATTTTAAGAAGGTCTAGCTGAGATGATTAAAGGGTTATTGGCAGCTATGACATCAATGCAAACAGTTAGTTACTATCAATTGGTACAAGCTGCTATAAAGGTAGAAAAATCTGAGATAGTTCAAAGAAAGAATCAAAAGAGGAATACACAAGACAGTGGATATGGATATAGTTTAGTAAGGGGTAACCAAGAATTGTATAGTGCAATTCTAAAAGTAGCGAATCGAGACAAGTCAAGTAAGCGAACTCGAGTATCTGAAGTTGAATTTACAGTTCCAGCGAGCAAGGAACGTATTCCTAAGCCATGTGAACATTGTGGACGGTCTCATTGGGGTATATGCCGGAAGCTTACCGGTGCTTACTTTAAGTGTGGAAGTTCTGAACACATGGTAGCAAGATGCCCACAAGCACAAGAGAATCTGACTATGCAATCCAGGAAGGATAGTGTACCAAACCCTATGGGTGAAAGAAGAGGTAGAACCAGGAATAGAACTGGTCAGGCCGGACAGCAGCGATTGGGCATAGCTTCAGAAAAAGTGGAAGGACCTAATGTATCGAGAGGGAAAGTGTATGCTTTGACTATGGAAGCAGATAAGAGAAGGCAAGACGAGACACCCGGTATGAGTAAAGTTATAGATGCGATTGTTAAAGTTAGTGTCTTGCATATTGCTTGTGTAGTGCATGGGGTTAGAATCGTAACCTGTATAGGTAAAGAGAATTTCGCGGACGAAATTCCTTAAGTGGGGGAGAGTTGTAACACCCTGAAAATCACCCTAGAAGGATTGAGTGTCATTAGTGTAATAGTGTACATGATAATTAGGGTTTATAGCATTGGACCTAATTGAAAAATTAAAATGAGGGACTTAATTGAAAAGAAATAAAGTATTGTAGTGGCTGAATTGCACTTTGCATGATTAACTAACAAGTGAAGATTAATTAGTGTAGTGGAGATTAATTAAGTTAATCAAAAGTTAGTGGGATAAGCTGTATATTAGTGGAGTCCAAGTGGATTGTGTTAGGGGAGCCACCTAGCATGAGGGGATTGAGAGGTTGACACCTCATTCATGCATGCAAGCATGAGGTGGTTTAGTGGAATGAATCTGTATTTTGATACTTTGAGCCGGCAACTCTCTGTATTTCAAAAAGTTTACTCTCCTTGTTGTTCCTCTTTCAATTTGCTCTTTGATCATGAAGTCTTAAGAGTTGGGTAGAGATGAGTTAGAAGAGGATTAGTGATTCGAAAGGTATGTAAACATGTAATGTATCTCCTTCATCTTCTTCTAAGTCTGGTTTTGATTGTTAAGATTATGAGTATAGTCTAATGGACTTGTATGTATTATATGTGTTATGAGTTGAAGAGCTAAGTAGATCAGCCAAGGGAAAGGAGAAAGTGATATAGAAGAGTAAGAAGGAGTGCTTCAAGAGGTTAGGGATTTGTTGTGTTTTGATGTGTTAGTGTGTTTGAAGTTCTTGTAAATGATATGTGATATTGATTTTGCTATTGCTATTGAATTGGATAGTGAACTGGTGTAAAGTGATTATTGAAGTGAAATTAGTGTTAATGGCATATAGTGACTAGTGGAATCTATTGGCATGCTTAGTTAGTTAGTGTGATTATAGTGTCTTGAATGTTTGTGTGACTAAGTGAATAGTGAATATGGAATGAAGTATTCAAGATTTGATTGTGTATCATGGCATGTAAATGAAGAGGTAAGGTATGCTTGAATAGTGGAAGGGTTGCCAAGCTATGAGAATGCAAGAATGCAAGATATGAGAAAAAGCACAGCTATGTCTTGGTAAAACACAGCTTTGCAATGGAGATTTGGCATGGGTCACAGTGACAACCAAAGAGGTTGTGACCGTGAGGTGTCAAAATTAGCATTCTATTTCGAAGTGCAGTATGTCACGGTGGCAACCAGATTAGTTGTCCCCAGAAATGCATTCTGCCCATGAGTTGGTGATAAGTCACGGTGGCAACCAAAGTGGTTGTGACCGTGACCTATCACAAACTATATTCACAAACTATATTCTGTTTTGGGAATTCAGTATGTCTCGGTGACAACTAGATTGGTCGAGACCGTGACCCCTCTATCATTGCAATGTAACCCTATTGTATATGAATGTGTAAGTTGTGCAATTTGATCTATGATTGAGAACCTTATTGTATGAGCATTACATAAGTGTTAAATGAGGTTTATAAGCATACAAGTAAGATAAAAATATGAACATATCAGTATGTAAATATGTGACTATGCGAATTAGAGATGCATGATTAGCCTAACTAAGCTTGATTGCATCATAAAGCGAAACAAGTACATATGCGATAAATAACTTATGAGCTTGGATTTTAACATGAGAATGAGCATTATCATGGAAATGAACCATGTTATACGAATGAATTCTGCTACGCGAATAATTATAACATGTGGATGAATAGTTATGTGAATATGTATGTGTAGTGAATAAACAAACGAACCTATAAGCCTGCAGTCGGGTCATGGATAAATAAGCATGCTTATGAAGGGCTAGTGATTTACGACTGCTAGTGATTAGCACCGACGGGTGTCTAGTGATTGATACCGACGGGTATCCAGTGATATAGTGATCGAGACTTCTGTCTCTAATGATATAGTGTTTGAGAATTCGGTCTCTAGTGTTATTGATTAGTGTACCCGTATCCACTACTAAAACTTACAGGCTGATAATGATTAAAGATGCTATCGAATATGACTATGTGATCAGTGTATTGACTATATTGTATTTAATATAAGTGTAATATCATGCCATGTCAGTGATATAGTGATTTTATAGCGAGCCATCTATTGGCGTAGTGTAGTGATAATTGAGCATGGTATGATATCAGAGATTAACGATAATATTGTATATAATTGTGTTCCATTAATGGCATACTAGCGATATATGTATTGGTATTATTGTTCTTAATGATAGTGTGATATTTGTGCCATGCTATTGAATTAGTTATAGTGCAGTGAGCCTTCAATTGGCTTAGTGTAGTGACTAATGAGCAGTGTATATGTTTAATGATTGATAGTGACTTATTGTTCTTCATTGACATAGTGACGTGAATATTGAACATGGTAAGTGAATAGTGATTTAAAGTATGTTATAATCAGTGTATGATTTTGTGATTAACATGAACTACGATACATTGGCATGCTAGTGTAATATTGATCTAGTGAGTGTACATGATATGCCATATGTGTTAAGCATGCTCTCTATTGCATAGTGCTTTGTGATTATTGTGTTAGTGCTTGTGTATACATCCCCACTAAGCGTTATCCCTTAGCACGGGTGCTTGTCTCCCGTGTAGGTTGTGGATTGGAGCCGAGTTTTTGAAGGAGTTCTGCAGGCCACCATAGGAGCAAGAAGTGTCCTCTTAGTGTAATGTTTTGTAAAGTTTTTTTTAGTAGAGCTCCATTTTTGTAATGGCTATTCTTTTGTATATGTATAGTGTTATATGTAACTTATTGTAGTGAAGCATGTAACTTGTAATAGTGAATAGTGAAGAGCTAGTGAAAAAGCATAGTGTAGTGGAATTCATGAATCATAAGTGTTAGTGAATGTTAAAGGCACAAGTGAGATGATAAGATAATTGCATGCTTAGTGTTGTGTAGCGCTCCCTTATCCTTCCAAGGGGCATTGGGGCGTCTCAGTCAACCATAAAAAGCTTCAAATGGTGACATCCCAATGCTCAACTGAAAGCTGTTATTATAGGCAAACTCCATAAGCCGTACATACTTGTCCTAACTGCCAGAAAAATCCAAAGCTCAAGCCCGAAGCATGTCCTCAACTCTAGGCAAAGGATACTTGTTATTCACTATGACCTTATTAATTTGCCTATAGTCGATGCACATTCTCAAAGTACCATCCTTCTTCTTAACAAACAATACCGGAGCTCCCCTGGAGATATGCTGGGTCTAATAAACCCCTTATCCAACAACTCTTGTAGCTTAGTTTTAAGTTCCCTCAACTCTTTAGGATCCATCCGATAAGGTGCTTTCAAAATGGGTGAAGTACCCGGTATTATCTCTATGGACAACTGCACTTCCCTCTCCGGAGGCAACCCAGGCAACTCACTTGGAAACATCCCCAAACTCCCTAACAATTAGGATATCCTCAATCCTCACCTGATCACGCTTAGAATTCAACACACTGCTAAAAATGCTTCACAACCTTTCCTCATGAACCTCTTAGCTTGCATAGCAGAAATCACATTAGTCAAGGAACTCGAACCCAAACCTTTAATCACAACAGAAGATTGATCTCTACTTTGCAGCACAACCATTTTCTTATGACAATCAACTATAGCCCGATGTTTACTTAACCAATCCATACCCAAGATCAGATCAAACTCCCGAAATGGCAACTCAATCAAATCTGCAGAAAACTCAACACCTTGAACCAAAAGAGGATAATTCCTATATACTCTACTCACATTGACACTATGCCCTAAAGGACGGGTCACACAAATCTCATAATCTAACTGATCAACATCATGCAACTTATCAAATAACTTACTCGTGTACAAATATGAGTGTGTGGAACCAGGGTCAATTAAATCATACAACTCAGTGTCAAAGAATAGAAACTTACCGACAATCACATCCGGAGCATCCTGCTCATCCCGAGCTATCATAGCATATGCTCTAGCTGGAACCGTCAAAGGATGATCAATAGGCTCTGATGGAGCTCCCTCTCTAGGCCTACCACCTTGACCTCCACCTCGGCCTCTACCACGACTGGCTTGTGGTGCATTCGAACCCACTCTACTAGCCTCACGCTGATCACCAGAAGCCTCACTCAACCTAGGATAGTTAGCCAAATAGTGATCAATGCTCCCGCATCAGAAACAACCACCCGTGAGCCACCTACACTCACCCCGATGGCGCCTGCTGCAGTGAGAACACTCAGGCAATGCCTAAGTCCTATTACCAGAACCACCTCTGCCCGCACTAGAACCCATGGTAGAACCTTGCCTCCTACCTCTCAAACCCGGACCTGAAGAAGACTCATCATGCGGGTTCCTAGACTTCTTACCTAAATATGATGACGATCCTCCATGAGGGGGATTCCTCCTCTGAGCCCTCTGTCTTAAGATCGATTCAGATCTCTCGACCCGCACTACTGCTTGCACTATCTGGTAGTAACCGATACCCAGAGTACTCATCAAATAAATCAGCATAACCCTTAAGGACAAATTCAAACCAGCCTCAAAGTGCCTACATCTGAACTCCTCTGTCAGAACACCCTTTGGAGCATACTTAGAAAGACGGTTGAACTCTTTCTCAAACACCGAAACAGTCATAGCCCTCTACTTCAAACTTAAGAACTGTGCCCACATAGCATCCTTGTAGGCCTGAGTCACATACTTACTATTAAACTCCCTCTCAAAGAACTCCCAAGTGATCGGGTCAGGAAATTGGGGATGCCTACGGACCAACTGCCACCAATCGTAGGCAGATCCTTGAAGCAAAGCCACAACACATTCTACTTGCCTATCCGAAGGGCACCGAATCTCATCCAGAACGTGCTCCACTTTCTCTATCCATTTCTCAGCATACTCTGACTCATCCAGAATGGTCCCATAAAAATCCTTCGCCCCAGCTTTCCTCATGCTCTCTAAAGGGGCTCTCGGAGCGGTCACTCTCTCTAAGACTCGAGCCATGTCCTAATAAATGTTTAACATTGCCTCAAAGGGCATGGCTGCGGCCTCAGGCTAAACCTTAGGAGTTTGAGCTGAAACAGACACTAAAGGATCTACTGCTTGAGGATTCACACTCTCAGTGGACCGCTCAAGCAACCCACGTACTAAATCAA
Source organism: Excoecaria cochinchinensis (assembly GCA_947683425.1). Lineage (NCBI taxonomy): Eukaryota > Viridiplantae > Streptophyta > Magnoliopsida > Malpighiales > Euphorbiaceae > Excoecaria > Excoecaria cochinchinensis. Next base: position 3,566,263 of record CANTUQ010000028.1, on the reverse strand, counting down.
AATACATCTAAAATAAACACAAAAATAATTGCATCAGCCAACAAAGTCCTAGACATATATCCATGCACAATAACACCCAGAAAATGCCTAAACCTAGGCTCTGATAAAAAAAACTTTAACACCTCCTACCCATACGTAGGGGAACCCATACATAATGGAGTGAGAACCCATATAAGCAGGGGTGTCACCAAGCAAAATGGTATAATAACATACAACCACATAATATGAACATATAAAAATACAGTGGAAATAAAACTTTAAAACCAAACCGATCATTCATAGATGGAATAATAATATACATTACAACTGTTTTGATATTACCAAAAATAATTACATCTTTCAGAATTACAAAGCGAAAGCTGAACAAAAGACAAAATACAATGAGAGTTCACTGTTAAAAAAATAATCACAATACTAAAATCTAAGTCCTAACATCAATCCCTCTGTGTTGGCTTGACTTGCGGAAACTCTCCCAAATGCTATACACCTTCCGCACCTGCACGGATGAAATACCCGTGCTAAGCGATAACACTTAGTGGGAAAACAAACAACAATAATATGGATGGCCATTCACCATGGTCATTGAGGCAAAATGCATACATAATGGAATAAGCTGAATATCATGTAAGATATGATCATTATCAAATCACATTCATAAGAATTCAAAGGTTCATAATCACATTCATGTATTAACTGATTCACAAACATATAATCATAGTCATTAGGATTCACATTCTCATAAGTATAACAGAACAAAACACAACAGCTACTGACTTAGAGTAGTGCATAACGAGTGAACGCATGGCGGTACCTTACGGGTACGAATCGGAAATCAACATCACATTTTATCATTCAAAAACATTTTATGGAGGGGATCTTAAACAAGATCCAAACACATTGAGGTTTGCGAGGAGCCAAACGGGTACCTGATCAGGGTCCAGAACAGAACTGAGGGCTGCAGCTACTGAACTCTATTAGGCATGCCTAACTATCCACTTATTTGACTCTAGCAGGTCATGCATAATTCATGAAATCACATTTATATGTATCATAAAATTATCCATGCATAGTACATCCAATTATATTCATATACTTCATAAAATAGTCCAAGTAGAAACCTAAAAGTATCACAAGTTCGGAAATTAAACATCGAAAATTACAGAAGAAAACTCAAATTGAAGCCAGGGGTGTCACGCTCGCGACAGAGGCCATACTTGCCCCAGGTCGCAATCGCGGCAGTCTTCGCGCTCGCACGGAGGAAGAAGCTCATCTCACTGTCACGCTCGCGATAGTAAGCGGCAAACAAAAGGTATCATGCTCGCGTGCAGGCGCATGCTTGCGACAGGGGAATGCCCAGATCTGCTCGATAGCCGAGCGCTTTGTCGCGCTCGCGACAGAGAGCTCTCGTTGCGGCCGATCGGTAACCCAAATTCGCTCGACCACACACAAGGGCTGAATTCACCGAGCTCTGTAGTGACCTCACGACAGTGTTATGTTCACGACAGAGTCGTGATTTCCAGCTCTTACGCCGAAATCTGCAGAAAATCACACTTCCAAAACACCCAAACCTCCAATCTCAAACACAAGATAACCCAAACTTCGTCTTACCTCAAATCAACCTTCCCATCATCATAAAAAACATAAAACACAACTTTTATAGCAATTAACACAATCAAAGTCATGAATTAACATAATCAAACTTCTCGAAAGTTATAAACCCAAAATTTGTAATAAAGTTCATCAAACTTAAAATTTGCTTCAATAACTCATCATTCATGCATCACAACTTAAATCAAACCAAAACCTATAACATTTGCACTAACATAAGCCTCATCAAACCTCAAATTTCCAGAAAAATCATTCAATATACCAAATCACAAAAATGCACAAATTCAAATAAATTCGCAAACCTGAAAATTCCTATACTCCTAGTTGCAAGCTCCACTCCCACTTACCTTCTCTTTCCCCTTGGGATCACGAGTAGGCACTTCTAAACTTGGAAACCCAAGAGCCACACAAACAAACAAAAATCCTAAGTTAAGAACACATCAAATAAAATAAGAGAAAAGATGAAGAAGAAGAGAAAACCCACTAACTTACCAATAAAGCTCTTCAGAATTACCAAGATCCACCAACAAAACAGCCAAGGAAAGAAAGAATCAAGGTGTAGCAAGAGGAAGAGGAAGAAAAAAGAAGCAAAGGAGGAAGAGAACGAGAGAGCTAGGCCAGAATTCTGCTCTCTCTTTCTCTCTCCTCTCTTTATATACCCCTTCTTAATTTCCCTTGCCAAGTGTCACCTTGAGATCAGTGGGTTTTGATAATTCACACCCTGCACTCATGCAAGACACTACACACAAGACTGATCCTTATAAATTCACACACTACTCCCTTATGAGCATGCACACACTAACAAGACCCATACACACACATACTAGTATCATACATGCACCCACACTATAATAAAGCCCACAAAACATGCATAAAACCCAAAATACCATTAACACATGCCAAAACACCCACACATGCATATATACACATGGCTCAAACTACTAGGGGGAGAACGGGTTGTGATAAGTTTGGCAAATTCCTCTTCTAATACTTCTTATTCTCCCAATAACACAATTATACCACACAATTAAAATATAACATACAATTATTCCCTTAAATAACCCCCACACACACTAGCTTAAAACTACTAGGGTGGGAATCGGGATGTTATAAAAAAGGCAAGGAAAAGGAAGTCTAGGAGAGCTTGAGCAAGTGTATAAGGTTAGTGGCTATAAAATCTTTCAATTCCTTTGAAATTGGATGTGTTTACATTATGTTAATTAGGTGAAATGGTGTTAAATACATGCTTAATTAAATATAAGCTTATAAAAGTTATTAGGGTTTTTAAAATGACATTTAGAATGCTTAAATAGAATTAAAAGAATTTGCAAGGTAATGGACTTACCTTGGCCGAATGGAACCCTAGTGTATATTAGGGTATATTTTGTGCATATGTAAGGGTTAATGGCTTAAATTTAATCTAGACAAGAAAAGAAGTGTCTAGGAATGTAATTGGAATTTTTAGAATATGTATGAATATTTTTGAGTGACGTTACATTATATTTAATGTGGAAATCATGAATTATGATAAGATAATTCATGAAATGTGCAAAAATGATGAAAATGTTGGGTAACTAGTATAATGAAATGAAAATGAAATGGAAACATTAGTAAAAATGCTAAAATGTGAAAATTGAGTTTAAGAAAATTTAGAAATTTTTGCCCTTATTAGTGGTCTGGCGGTCTAAATCTAGTTCAGGATATGTTTGGCTAGCCATAGGTGATAACTTCAATTTAGTATTTAGTTTTGATAGTATTGTCGTATGACTTATGGGTGTTTAGTGGTGTTTATTGTCATGTCATGCTTACTTTGGATTAATTTTGTCAATTTTAGTGAAATTAGAATTTTTATGCATTTTAGTTACTATTTTGATTGAGTTTGAATTGTGTTTGCAACATTTTTCTAGGTACCTCACGGTCACAACAACATTGGTTGTGACCGTGACATTCAAAGGATTCAAAATCAGTAGCTGGGCTTACTATGGGTCACGGTGGCAACCAATGTTGTTGTCAGCGTGACATGTTTCTTCAATGGGCAGAATGCAGGCAAGAAGCACCTCACGGTGGCAACCTATCTGGTTGTCACCATGACATAAAACTCACCAAGGCAGAATCATTTAAGAAGGTACCTCACGGTGGTAAAGGAATCCATTGTCACCATGACATAATGAATTCCTGGATAGAAGCGAAAGTTGAGCATCTCACGGTGGCAACAAATCTAGTTCCCACCGTGACCCCTATCCTGTGCACAAGGCAAAATTGCATCCTCGATTACCTCACGGTGACAACCATTTGGTTGCCACCGTGACCCCTCAAGATATTTAAAGACAAGTTTTCTGTTTGGCTAGGGAGTTCGGATTTTTCAACCTATTTTTATATTAGGGTTTTAGATCTAGAGTTTTTACAAGCTTTTCTATTGTTTTGAATTTAGGTTTTGAATTTTGTCTTTAGAATTAAATTACAAATCGAGAGTTTTACATTAGGGAAACACGTAGTTTAATTTCAATACACAGTTTTTACATCTGAATTTCCAAAATTTTTCTCCGTCAAAGATTCGAAGAAGGAGATCGAAGAACGTGGGATTCAACCGGGATCTCCTCCTTAATGAATTTTTGGGTTTATTCTTTCCTTTTTCCTCTTGATTTTGTAATGGATCGTGAGTAGTCTTTTAGTTGTTTGGGGGATCGTTGAATCCCCTACCCATTATGTGAATTCTGAACATCTTTTGAATTTAAATATATGATTGAATGGTTTATTTCACTGGTTCTTATCGTTATTTCATGGGATTTATTTTCTCAAGTTAATTTCCAGTTTTGATGAATGATTTATTTCATGTATCTTTGATTGGTTATTGAGTTGTATGGATTGGATGCCATGATTGTTTATATTTAGTTTTTATCATTCTTGTTGTATCTTTTGGACGACTCCAATTAAAAATCTAGAAGTGCAGAATTTTATGATTTAAGACTAGAGTGGCGAGTGAGATAATTAAGTTCTGGGTTGTTTGACTCCGTATTGGGAAAATAAATCAAACTTAAGATTTTAGACCCGTGCATATGCTAGTTATATGGCCGGCTCCGGATTGGGATGTCATGTAATTAGAGTGGCTAGCTCTGGATTGGGAAGCTTGGGTTAAGAGGGTTATCCCAATTTCTTTCATATTTGGTTCTTGGATTAATTTTATTCACATTTGGGCATGGGGTGGATGAGTGAACCCGAGCAACGTTCTTCTATTTTTAATTCTTATCTTGTTAATTTTTCCATCAATTTATTTCTATCAATTTAATTTGATTATTTATGCTTGCTTATTTTAGTTATTTAATTTCTTTATTTTTAATCAATAGATAACTCCATCAATTCAAACATTTGGGAATTCTTTAGCATATATTTGATTATCATTACTTACACACACAATCCTTTGGGTACGATAATTCGGGGTCCTAACTTTACCCCACTGTATTACTTGCCGATTCAGTACACTTGCTGAGTTCGCGTCAAGTTTTTGGCGCCATTGCCGTGGATTAGCGTTGTTTGTGAGTTTTGATTTTTATTTGTATGTGTTTTTCTTTTTCTTATTTTATTTTTTATTTATTCTTTGCATGTAGTTGTGGTACATGAGCAGATTGAGACAAGGACAAATCGTACCCTACGACTCTGAAATTGAGGGGACTTTACATCAATGAAGGAGACCTACCTTGGAAAATAATATGGAAAACAATCCTCTTGTTGATGAATTTTCTCCCGAGAACGAACAAGTGCCAAGGGCATAAGAAGAGATACCGGGTAATTACAGAGAAGAGGTCCCTAGGTAGAGGACAATAAGGGACTATGCTATGCCGAGATGGAATGAGGATCATCGGACAATTGTGCTACCTAGGGGAGTACAGTTTGAGCTTAAACCAGCAACTATCAATATGGTACAGAGGAACCAGTTTTTGGGTTCGGAATTGGAAGATCCTGCGCAGCACCTGGATATATTTTTGGAGGTTAGCGATACAGTCTAGATTCTAGGGGTGACATCTGATGGGGTAAGATTAAAATTATTTCCTTTCACTTTGATCAAAAAAGCGAGGTAATGGCTGCAAATGTTACTAGCCAATTAATCAGATCATGGGATCAGTTGTAAGAAAAGTTTTTTATGAGATTTTTCCTACAAAGACTGCAAATATTTGCAACAATATTTTGAGTTTTCACCAAATGAATGAGGAGCCTTTTCATGAGGCTTGGGAAAGGTTTAGGAGGTTATTGAGTAGTCATCCACATCATGAAATAGTTGTCTACCATTTGATTACAACATTATATTCTGGGGTTACACCACAGACAAGGTCCCTTTTGGATGCATCATTGGGAGGTTCATTTTTAATTAGGCTGCGAGAAGAAGCTTTCCATCTGCTAGATGAGATGGCAGCGAATGATGCTCAATGGGCTACTCCCAGGTCAGTTCCGAAAAGGCAAGAGATACATAATGTGGATGAAGTGTCGATGCTGAAGGCATAGATTCAGTCAATGCGGAAAGAGATGAGTGGATTGAAAGTTCAAAATGTAGCCTCCGTTTCTCAAGAGAGTGGGCTCTTTGAAGGTGGGCGGTATGTACAAGAGAGTGGAACAATGGTAGATGTAAATGCTGTGGGAGATTACCGAAGAAATGACCCCTACAGTAACACATACAAGCCTGGTTGGAGGAATCACCCAAACTTCTCTTGGAAGGATGGAAATCAGAATGCATCATCTTCTCAACCACAAGCGAGAGCTCCCTTCAACCAAAACATTCATCACAACCACAACCAGTCATACTAACCTCAACTATCTACCCATTACCAAACACCATATCCATCAAATTATAAACAAGGGCAGGGTTCAAATCAATCACAACCTCAATCTTACCACCCACTGGGATATCAACCGACGCAACCGATTCAAGAGAAAAAGCCAAACCTTAAAGATATGTAAGTTAGCTTTATGAACAGTCAATGGCAATTTGTGACTAGCCAACAATAGTTCATGGCTAACCAAGAAGCAAGGTGGAAATCTCAAGAACAATGGAACCGGAATCAAGATGCTTCGATGAGAAATTTAAAAACTCAATTAGGATAGCTTGCAAATTATATGGCTCAAAGACAACCGGGGACTTTTCCTTTGAATGTGGACCGGAATCCTAAGGAAGAGGCTAAAGCAATCACTTTGAGAAGTGGCAAGGAGGTAGTGCAAGGAGAGGATCAAGGTAAAATTTCTTCGCCGTCAACAAGTAAGGAGGAGCCAACACGGAAGGTAAGTAACTCTAACTCTACTGTAGAAGTTAATGAAAATGCTCCTGTACATGACAAGGGTAAGAGTCTAGTGAATCCTAAAGTAGAGGATCTTGATATTAATTTATTGCCATTTCCTGCTGTGGCTAGAAAAGAAAAGAAAAATGAGCAATTGGCTAGGTTTCATGAGATGTTTAAGAAATTGCATATTAATTTACCATTTGCTGAAGCCTTAGCTCACATGCCCAATTATGCGAAATTCATTAAAGAATTATGTTCTAATAAAAAGAAATTAGAAGGGCATGGGACTGTGCAGCTCACAGAAAATTGCAGTGCTATAATAATCAACAAGATCCGTAAAAAATTGGAGGACTGAGGTAGTTTCATGTTACCCTGTGAAATTGGTGAGAACTTTTATGGGAGTGCTTTGTGTGATTTAGGTGCTAGCATAAATTTAATGCCGTACTCTATTTGCAGGAAGCTTAATCTTGGAGAGCTCAAGGAAACGAGAATGAGACTCTCACTTGCAGATAGGTCAGTAAGGAGACCAAGGGGGATAATCGAGGATTTGCTAGTAAAAGTGGGAAAATTTATTTTTCTAGTGGACTTTGTAGTAATGGAAATGGAAAAAGATCAGAAGGTACCACTCATTACGGGGAGGCCGTTTTTGAATACAGCAAAGGCTTTGATCAATGTACATGGTCAAACGGTCACCTTCCGGTTCAATGATGAAGAGATAGTGGTGGACATGAACAAGGCTCAAAAGTATCCATCGAGTGATATGGAGGAGTCTATTTATTTTATAGATACGGTGGAGGAGTGTGTAGAGGAGGTTCAAGAAAAGGTTTTGGGAGTTGACCCAGTGAATGTGAGTTTGATACATTCAGTGGAGGCTGAAGAGTTGGAAGAAGAGAAAGAGGGAGAAGTGATAGCAGCTATGGACAAAGAAGGTGAAGAAGAGGAATCACAGCAAGAAGATCTTAATACGAAAAAGGGGCATTCAATTCCTGAACTTAAACCCCTTCCTTTTCATTTAAAATATGTGTTTTTAGAGAATGAGAAAAAACCAGTAATTATCTCCTCTTTGTTGATAGGTCCTGAAGAGAAAAAACTGCTTGAGGTGCTGAAAAAGTACAAAGATGCAATCGGATGGGAGATGTCTGATTTAAAGGGGATTGACCCAAGCTATTGTACTCACCAAATACCGATGGAGGAAGAATGTAAGCTGGTAGCTCAGCCCCAAAGGAGACTCAATCCGGCAATGCAAGAAGTGGTAAAGAAGGAGGTACTTAAACTCCTTGACTCAAGTATAATCTATCCTATTTTTGATAGTAAATGGTTAGTCGAGTGCAGTGTGTGCCTAAGAAGGGGCAGATGACAGTGGTTAAAAATGAGCTAAATGAATTGATTCCAACTCTTACAGTTACAGGTTGGAGAGTCTGTATAGATTTTAGAAGATTAAACAATGCTACAAGAAAATATCATTTCCCTTTGCCATTTATTGACCAGACGTTAGAGAGGCTAGGAGGGAATAGGTTTTACTATTTTTTAAATGGGTATTCGGGGTATTTACAAATTCCCATAGCCCCTGAGGATCAAGAGAAAATGACCTTTACCTGCCCTTATGGCACATTGGCTTATAGGAGAATGCCTTTCGGATTATGTAATGCACCAACTACGTTTCAGCGGTGCATGATGGCTATTTTTCATGACTTCATAGAGAAATTTATGGAGGTATTTGTGGACGATTTCACTGTTTATGGAGCAGATTTTGAGAGCTGTTTAGAGCATTTCGATTTAGTGCTAGGGAGGTGTGAAAAGACCAACCGAGTTTTGAATTGGGAAAAATGCCACTTTATGGTGAGAGAAGGCATTGTGCTTGGGCACAAAATCTCTGACAAAGGGATAGAGGTCGATAAGGCAAAGATAGAAGTGGTAGAAAAATTGCCACCCCCAACTAGTGTCAAAGGCATTAGGAGTTTTTTAGGACATGCAGGGTTTTACCGCCGCTTTATCAAAAATTTTTCAAAAATTGCTAAACCCTTGTCCAATTTACTCATGAAAGATGTTGCTTTTGATTTTGATAGTGAATGCATACTAGCTTTTGAAACTTTGAAACAAGGCTCATTTCAACCCCGGTGATTATATCTCGAGATTGGAATTTGCCTTTTGAATTAATGTGTGATGCTAATGACTTTGCCGTAGGGGCAGTGCTTGGACAAAGGCGAGAGAAGGTATTTTGTGCAGTTTATTACGCAAGTCATACTCTGACAGGGGCATAGGTTAATTACACCACAACTGAGAAGGAGCTTCTTACAATTGTTTATGCTTTTGAGAAGTTCAAGCCATATTTACTGGGTGCAAAAATTGTGGTGTGGTCTGACCATGCAGCCTTAAGGCATCTGTTTGCTAAGAAAGAGTCAAAACCAAGATTGATTCGATGGGTGCTCCTCTTACAAGAGTTTGATGTGGAAATCAAAGATAAGAAGGGGGCAAAAAATTTTGTGGCGGATCATTTGTCAAGATTGGATAGTGATCACATTGAAAAAGGGAAAATTTTAGATTTATTCCCTGATAAACATATTTGTGCTTTATTTGCAAGTGAAATTTATGTTCCTTGGTTTGCTAATTTGGCTAATTTTCTTGTAGGAGGATTTATGCCCAAGGAACTCACATGGCAGTAGAGAAAGATGCTAAAGGCTGATGCGAAGCATTATATTTGGGATGACCCTTATTTGTTTCGCTTGTGTGCTAATCAAGTGCTAAGGAGGTGTATCCCAGATGAGGAGAAGGGTGAGATCATCATGGCTTGTCACAGTGGGGAAGCGAGTGGACACCATGGGCTAAATAGAACAGTATCAAAAATTCTATCCTCTGGTTTTTATTGGCCTACTGTGTTTAAAGATGTGCAATTTTTTGTGAAAACTTGTGATAGATGCCAAAGGGTAGGCAACATTTATATGAGAGATGAGATGCCCTTAACCAATTTGTTTGAGGTAGAATTGTTCGATTTGTGGGGGATAGACTTTATGGGGCCTTTTCCCGTTTTCTATGGCTATGAGTATATTTTAGTGGCAGTTGACTATGTGAGTAAATGGGTAGAAGCCATAGCCACTAGAACATGTGATGCCAAAGTTGTACTAGATTTCTTGAGGAAGAATATATTCACCCGATATGGAGCCCCTAGAGCGATTATTAGTGATGATGGTAAACATTTTGTTAACCACCAATTCAAGGCTTTATTGAAAAAATTTGGAGTTAGGCATAAGGTCACCACCCCTTATCATGCTCAAGCTAATGGGCAGGTTGAATTGTCCAACCGGGAACTTAAGGCCATCCTAGAGAAGACTGTAAATTCCTCTAGAAAGGATTGGTATATAAGGTTGGATGAAGCTTTGTGGGCTTATAGAACTGCATTCAAAACATCTATAGGATTATCCCCATTTAAGCTTGTTTATTTTAAATCATGCCATCTCCCTGTCAAACTAGAACACAAAGCTTATTGGGCAACCAAGTTTCTAAATTTTGATATCAAGAGTGCAGGTGAGAAGAGACTTCTCTAGATGAATGAACTGGAAGAGATACGCTATTGGTCGTATCAGCAAGTAGAGAAGTATAAGGAAAACACAAAAAAATGGCACGACAATAAATTGGTCAGGAAAGAATTCATTCCAGGTATGAAAGTTCTTTTATATGATATCAGGTTGCATTTATTTCTAGGAAAGCTAAAATCGTGGTGGAAGGGACCCTATGAAGTTGTGGGAGCTGATCAATTTGGAGTGGTAACATTGAAGCACCCGATGGGTGAAAACGAGTTCAAGGTAAATGGACATCGTGTGAAGCCTAATTTTGAATCAACATATGATGGGGCTTTAGCGATCGTCACCCTTGCGGATCCTTAACGGTATTTAAAAGTCCAGCTGTGAACTTCTTAAATGCAGAACTTCTTCTCAAACTTTGTTATTTTGTGTTTATTGATATTTCTTTTAGGTAGTTAGTCTTGTTTATTTTTGTCAAATTTGGTTGGTTTGTTGTTATAGTGAACCTCTATTTTGTTGGAGAATTTTCAAGGTTTTAGTAGCCTAAAGTTTCGAGTGATTAATGAAATTTTTGCAAGTTTGCAGGTGGTCACGGTGGCAATGGCTCTTGTTGTTATCGTGACCAGAGGAAAATCCATTATGGATTCTGGAATGTGCACATGTCACAGTGACAAAGTATCTGGTTGTCACCATGACCGGATGAGGATGACATTCTGGATTGGTATACTTGGTTGTCACTGTGACCAACTGGTAAGTAGCATTCTGTTTTGATGTGTGCACATGTCACAGTGGCAACGAAATCCGTTGTGACTGTGACGTGTTGAAGTTTCGATTCTGTTTTCAAATTGTGGTATGTCACGGTGATAATGATTTTGATTGTCACCGTGACCATGTGGCGGTTCAAATCTGGATTGAAAATTTTGGGTATGTCATGGTGGCAACCATTTTGTTACCACCGTGACCCCCGCGAAACTCTGTTTTAAAATCCCATACCCCCGGGAAGGAATATCGGGGTGCCACACGGACACATACGTGTACATATACATACTCTAGCGGAACCGATAGCATTATACATATTCGTATAAGAATAATAAAATAATACTACACTAGGGCTCAACTTGCATTTCATATAACTACATATACATTTACATGTTTATATTACATTTTTTTTTCATTTAACTTTACATGTACATTTACATGTGCCTTTACTTATATTACATAATGATGTTACTCAAAATGTAAAACTCTATTTCTAACTTATACAAAAAGTTATAACAAAACCCCTAGTGGCCTTGACCTGCAGATGCGCGCTATCACCGCTCTGAACCTGTAAACCTACACGGAAACAAACATCCGTGCTAAGCGATAACGCTTAGTGGGGATGAAAAATAATGCAAAGGACTTCTTTACGAAGTCACAAGTAAAATATACATTTCACATGCAATGCTCAAACAACTCATGCATATATTTTCACAATCATATAAATCATGAATTCCAATTCATATAAACATGTACTTGTATACTAGTCATCATGTAACATTATTCTCATGTTCATTATACTCTAACGATAACAAGAAGCATGAATTCCTTTCATGGTGGATACGGGTAACTCTGGATACTGTTTACAGTATCTTACATATGGAGAATTAACTCAAACTCTATGGAATACACGAGGTATTCCGAACTCTGGGCACAATTAAGGCCAACTCTAGCAGCTGCACTCTAGCCCTTTATAAGCATGCTTATCTATCCACTATAACGGTAATCAGGCTCAAAAGAGACAATTCGATTATACTCTACTTTGATACCAAGTATGGATTATAATTTAAGTGCACTCATCAAATTCAAGAATAATTAACTCATGTACAAACTTAATTAATTATGTTCAATTGTTCAAAACATATAACATTTAATTCCACTAATAAACACTTATATCATACTATCATTGATGTCACACCCCAAATTAGGCCTGGTCGGAATTGGCGCGTTAACTCGGGAATTTAAGGGTATTTCAGTAATTTATGCTTGAGAAAAAAATTGAATAATAAGGATTTTATGGCAAAGTAATTAATTAAGGTTGTAAAGGGAAATGTTAGAGTGTGCTTGTAGCGTATGGAAGTAGGATATAAGTGGATTAAGGGGTTTTATAGTGTAGGTTGTATGTATGGTGCCATGGATGTAAGTGGGTTTTAAGGAATGATTTGGTGTGAGAGAGGTTTAGTGCCTTAAGATATTTAAGTGAGAGATCTTTAGTGTGTGGATGGTGTATGGTGCTTAGAGTGGAAAGTCAAGTGAGTGGGTTTTGTGGCCCAATAGGAGCTTGCCATGTGGCAATGGTTGGTGGGAGCATTGAATGAGGAATTGAAGAAGTGGAGAGAGGGAAGGGAATTGTAGCTTCCCGTAGAAGCCATTTGTGTTTTGCCTTCTCTCTTCTCACGCCCTCTCTCTCAAGTTTTGCTTGTGGGATTTTCTTCCCTCTTTGATCTAGGGTTGAGTTTTGAAGGATTTTGAGGTAAGTGTTTGTGTTTGAGTTTGGGTTTCTCCATCTTTGTTTGTTCTTAGAATTCTGGTTTTGGATGTTTGAGTTTGGTTTGATTTATGTGTTCTTGGTTGGGTTTGTGCAAGCTTTGTGTACCAAGAGGAAGATTAAAGGCAAAGAGAAGGTTCAAGAGTGAAGATCAGCTGGGTTTTGGTCTACAAGAGGTTTGGGAGCTTTAATTGTGGTTGTGATTTGGATTTGAAGTTTTAGATTTTTGTCTCTGCTCTTTTCTCTTTCTGGCATCAAGTATGTGTTTGTAAAGTTTGATTTCTGAAATTTGAGTGATTTAGTATGTGTATATGCATGGTTTAATTTATTTACATGTGTTGGTAATCCATGTTATTGATTGAGATGAAATTATGTGAGGATTGGCTTTGCAATGTTTGAGTCTTTGCAACTCTGTCCCGTTTTTATTGTACCTCTGTGTATTAATTTTCTCATAAGTAGAGTTTTAGACCTCCAAATCGTGTGATTCTTGAGCCATTAGAACCATGAATTCTTTTGTTTAAATGTCCTAGAAATATCCTTTGGCTAATTCTTGCTCTAAGATCCCGAAAATTGACCAAACTCGTAGTGTTTCTGTTTGGGTCGGGTTATTTGAACAGTCTGGGTTGTGGAGATAATATCTGGAGTTATAGATGTCCTTTTGACCTGAAATTTGTTGCATTGGAATTTTAACATCCTAGGGAACATTTTTTAAGAAGGGAGTTTTGGCTAAAAATGAGGTGTAGAGGTCGGTTTAGGCAATACGATTTGGGCTCGTTAAGCAGTCTCGTTTGGCTTCAGGGGTGAGCCTCTGTCGCGATCGCGACAGAAAAATGTGTTTTTAAGCTTTTCTTCTTCATTTTTACCCCTTGGTTGGGTTGGGGTACTTGCCTTTCCTTCCCCTTCTTTAGGTCGAGTATTTTGGGTACGTTTTGCTTTCGAAGTGCATCCAAACTTCGATGTAACTGTCTAAAACTTAGTCATTTCTTGTTTAGAGTTTGGAGATAGGATTAATGTTTGAGAATGGAATCATGGTATTTTTGATGTTCATAATAGTTTAAATGTTATGGGTTTGATTTAGATGATTAATGAAGCCTTGAATGTGAGCTATTGAACTTGATTGCATTGAAGGACGATTTGTATTGATATTATAGATTGTGTAAATGGATATTGTTAGTGGCATGTTTTATTGAAGTTCTTGATACGAATGTTATGTTTATATTATCAATGATGTGTGGCTTGCTGGAGATGAGGTAAGAGACCTTTGGATATGTTTCGTGTGTTTGTGGGTGAGTTTGAGGAAGGAAAGATCCGGCAGAATTCTGCATATTTTCGGAATCATGACTCTGTCGCGATCGTGACACTATCACGAGCGCGACAGAGACCAGTGATTCAGATGTTGTGCCATCGCGAGCCCGCGACGCTGTCGCGAGCCCGCGATAGTAATAACTTGTGTGCTCTCTGTCGCGAGCGCGACAGAGCATGTTGTTGGCCTGTGCTATCGCGAGCACGCGACTTGTCGCGACCTCGCGATAGCAATGCTTGCCTTCTGTCGCGATCGCAACAATATCGCGAGCGCGACAGAGCCGGGCCCTTCTCTCCTTCCCGCGATCGCAAAATCCGTCGCGCGCGTGCAGCGAAGAGACTATGGTCTCTGTCGCGAGCGCGACAGGCATCGCGAGTGCGACAAATGTGTTGTGCTGAATAAGTTTTCTTTGGTACTTCCAATGTTTGAATTCCGAACTTGTGATGCCTTTAGGTTTATACTTTGACTATTTTATAAAGTATGTTAATATAATTGGATATATTATGCATATCTATACTTATGATCCCTCTCTAAGATTATTATGTTATGCTTAAGTGTAAATTGTATGCTACATGATTGACTTTATGAACTTATTCATACGTCTCACCTACTGTTGATTATGTATAATGATATAAATTAGGTGATTTGAAATATGATTTGTATTATGCTTGACCTGCGAGAGTCAGTCTAGTGAATAGTTAGGCATGCCTAAAAGAGTCTTCCGCTGCAGCTTCCGTTATCGTTTGGACCCCGATCAGGTCCCCGTTTGGTTCCTCGCGAACCCCTTTAATGTATTTGGATCTTGTTTAAGATCCTTCCGAAAGAAAAATGTTTGTGAATGAAAATTTAAATGGTTTTTGATTTGTACCCGTAAGGTACTTTCCGTAATCGGCTGGTACCCGTAAAGTACTTTCCGTTCACCCGTTATCCACTATTTTGAGTCAGCAGGTATTCTGTATGTTTTGCCTAATATGAATAAGAGAATGTGATATTCGATTAAGCATGATTCTGGGCACGCGAATCAGTTATGTATCCGAATGTGATTATGAATCTCTGAATGGGTTAAGTGTGACCTAAACATGTGAATTGGACATAATTATCTACACATATGGGTATATGCATAACATATTGTGAATGTATGGTATGCTAACGATTGTGAATATAGATACGGGAATTCAGATGTGTGTAACTGTGACCATGATCTTTTGAATGACATGAGTTCGATTAGTTATGTCTATTTTGAATGCTATGATTAGTAAGTATGTGCACAAACGTGATTTTGTACTTTTGGCGGTTATAGTGATTTATATGAATCAAGATCCGTAGCTAATGTGCTCTTGACCTTGGAATATATATATATATATATATATATATTGTGTTATGTTACGTGCCTCCTGTCTCTAGTTTTCCTATTGTAGTGATTTCAGCGTGTGGGCATGTATTTACATTTCAAGGCATGATATAAGTATGTTTAGTTAACTAGCGTTCTCGGCATGATAATTGGGTGCGTATTGCCTGATAACTGTATTGCATGTGAATGGGTTTTCCGTTAAATGCATGAGTCCTTGGCATGATAGTCGTATGTGTATATGAACTTCCGAATGCATGGCTTTCCTATGCAGGCTTATTTATCCATCTTTTGTGATTATTTGTATATGCTATTTGTGTATGTAATTTGTTCTGGCGACCATTGTGAATGGCCGTCCATCTTGCTTGTGTGTTCTCCCCACTAAGCGTTTATCGCTTAGCACGGGCTCTTTTCCCGTGCAGGTGGCAGGTTGGGTTCGGTTCGAGTCGTGCATCTGCAAGGTCGGCCACATAGGAGCTGTAGCGTTTTATTATTTTGTTTAGCTTCTGTATTTCGGATTCTGTAATTTTGTAGCCTTTTTCTTATGTATTTGGTTATGTAAAGGATATTATTGTAATTAAGTTTTCAGTTATTCCTCAGTTTTATCTTTCGCCTTATGCTTCCGCTGAGTGATTATATGTATGTATGTGAGTTAATGTATGTTCAGCTTTTGTTTCTTTAAAGTTTTAATTTACCCTGTATTTTGGTACGTATGTTTTTGTATGAATGTAGGTATATTCTGTATCTGCGTGGTGGCACCTTTACTCTTACGGCATCTCACTCCTTATCGGATGGGATCGCCTAAGTACGGGTAAGGGGTGTTACAAGTTGTGGTATCAGAGCGCCGGTTTGGCGGTTCTGGGTGTGTTGTTTGTTATATGTCATGTCTTTGAATGTGAGTCGGTTTGTGTCGTGGCCTAATGCAGATGTGTCGAGTCTTGTGTCATGTTTAGATGGAGTCTGATCCTAGTGAGAATGTGGGCGAGACAACGGAATGTGTGAACCCAGTTAGTGCTGATCAGAGTGTTTCTGAGTATCCTTTGGTTGAAGGTTCTGGTCCTGCTTCCGATGATAGGACGTTAGTGTAAGAGCCTTTGGATTTTGTAAGGATTTGGTAGTACTCGGTATACCTGTCAGCTATCTCCAGAAAAAGTTTTTGAATGAAAGCATATTAACTCATGGGGATGGGACAAAGCGCATCATTATAGCATCAATTACATCACTCTGCATACATGAGTCATTTCACTTTCATTACATCATCATCCCTTTGACCATACATGAGAAGCATTGCATATGTGTTTTAACTGAGGGAAAGCTGACAGGATGTACATAGAGTATTTGGTATTAAGGTTAAGAGTGGTGATGGTAACCATAGCAGCTGTTAAGGAAAGTGTTCTGTGTTTGATTTAAGTGGAGTAGAAAGAGTATTTCGGAATTTTGTGCGAGTGAAGGTGATATGATCTTGTATGGACATCTTTGAAGTATCGGCGAATGACGGGTGGTTTTTGCGTGAAGTGTTTGTGCTTTGGTTTCTAATGTACAGTTGAGTAAGGATTATTTGGCTGAACGAGTTTGATTCGGATGTAAGAAAGTGATTTAAGAGTATAGCAATGAGGATAAGTATAAGCAAGCGGGTAGTTGGAAGTGAAGTGTTTGAGTTTGATGGCAACTTGGATCGTTGGGTTGTGAATCTTTTCGATGTTAGTGAATTTCGAGGACGAAATTCTTTTAGGAGGGAAGAGTTGTCACAGCCCAAATTAGGCCTGGTCGGAATTGGCGCGTTAACTCGGGAATTTAAGGGTATTTCAGTAATTTATGCTTGAGAAAAAAATTGGGTAATAAGGATTTTATGGCAAAGTAATTATAAGGTTGTAAAGGGAAATGTTAGAGTGTGCTTGTAGCGTATGGAAGTAGGATATAAGTGGATTAAGGGGTTTTATAGTGTAGGTTGTATGTATGGTGCCATGGATGTAAGTGGGTTTTAAGGAATGATTTGGTGTGAGAGAGGTTTAGTGCCTTAAGATATTTAAGTGAGAGATCTTTAGTGTGTGGATGGTGTATGGTGCTTAGAGTGGAAAGTCAAGTGAGTGGGTTTTGTGGCCCAATAGGAGCTTGCCATGTGGCAATGGTTGGTGGGAGCATTGAATGAGGAATTGAAGAAGTGGAGAGAGGGAAGGGAATTGTAGCTTCCCGTAGAAGCCATTTGTGTTTTGCCTTCTCTCTTCTCACGCCCTCTCTCTCAAGTTTTGCTTGTGGGATTTTCTTCCCTCTTTGATCTAGGGTTGAGTTTTGAAGGATTTTGAGGTAAGTGTTTGTGTTTGAGTTTGGGTTTCTCCATCTTTGTTTGTTCTTAGAATTCTGGTTTTGGATGTTTGAGTTTGGTTTGATTTATGTGTTCTTGGTTGGGTTTGTGCAAGCTTTGTGTACCAAGAGGAAGATTAAAGGCAAAGAGAAGGTTCAAGAATGAAGATCAGCTGGGTTTTGGTCTACAAGAGGTTTGGGAGCTTTAATTGTGGTTGTGATTTGGATTTGAAGTTTCAGATTTTTGTCTCTGCTCTTTTCTCTTTCTGGGATCAAGTATGTGTTTGTAAAGTTTGATTTCTGAAATTTGAGTGATTTAGTATGTGTATATGCATGGTTTAATTTATTTACATGTGTTGGTAATCCATGTTATTGATTAAGATGAAATTATGTGAGGATTGGCTTTGCAATGTTTGAGTCTTTGCAACTCTGTCCCGTTTTTATTGTACCTCTGTGTATTAATTTTCTCATAAGTAGAGTTTTAGACCTCCAAATCGTGTGATTCTTGAGCCATTAGAACCATGAATTCTTTTTTTTAAATTTCCTAGAAATAGCCTTTGGCTAATTCTTGCTCTAAGATCCCGAAAATTGACCAAACTCGTAGTGTTTCTGTTTGGGTCGGGTTATTTGAACAGTCTGGGTTGTGGAGATAATATCTGGAGTTATAGATGTCCTTTTGACCTGACATTTGTTGCATTGGAATTTTAACATCCTAGGGAACATTGTTTAAGAAGGAAGTGTTGGCTAAAAATGAGGTTTAGAGGTCGGTTTAGGCAATACGATTTGGGCTCGTTAAGCAGTCTCGTTTGGCTTCAGGGGTGAGCCTCTGTCGCGATCGCGACAGTGTCGCGACCTCGTGACAGAAAAATGTGTTTTTAAGATTTTCTTCTTCATTTTGACCCCTTGGTTGGGTTGGGGTACTTGCCTTTCCTTCCCCTTCTTTAGGTCGAGTATTTTGGGTACGTTTTGCTTTCGAAGTGCATCCAAACTTCGATGTAACTGTCTAAAACTTAGTCATTTCTTGTTTAGAGTTTGGAGATAGGATTAATGTTTGAGAATGGAATCATGGTATTTTTGATTTTCATAATAGTTTAAATGTTATGGGTTTGATTTAGATGATTAATGAAGCCTTGAATGTGAGCTATTGAACTTGATTGCGTTGAAGGACGATTTGTATTGATATTATAGATTGTGTAAATGGATATTGTTAGTGGCATGTTTTATTGAAGTTCTTGATACGAATGTTATGTTTATATTATCAATGATGTGTGGCTTGCTGGAGATGAGGTAAGAGACCTTTGGATATGTTTCGTGTGTTTGTGGGTGAGTTTGAGGAAGGAAAGATCCGGCAGAATTCTGCAGATTTTCGGAATCATGACTCTGTCGCGATCGCGACACTATCGCGAGCGCGACAGAGACCAGTGATTCAGATGTTGTGCCATCGCGAGCCCGCGACGCTGTCGCGAGCCCGCGATAGTAATAACTTGTGTGCTCTCTGTCGCGATCGCGACAGAGCATGTTGTTGGCCTGTGCTATCGCGAGCACGCGACTTGTCGCGACCTCGCGATAGCAATGCTTGCCTTCTGTCGCGATCGCGACAACATCGCGAGCGCGACAGAGCCGGGCCCTTCTCTCCTTCCCGCGATCGCGAAGTCCGTCGCACGCGCGCAGCGAAGAGACTATGGTCTCTGTCGCGAGCGCGACAAGCATCGCGAGCGCGACAAATGTGTTGTGCTGAATAAGTTTTCTTTGGTACTTCCAATGTTTGAATTCCGAACTTGTGATGCCTTTAGGTTTTTACTTTGACTATTTTATAAAGTATGTTAATATAATTGGATATATTATGCATATCTATACTTATTATCCCTCTCTAAGATTATTATGTTATGCTTAAGTGTAAATTGTATGCTACATGATTGACTTTATGAACTTATTCATACGTCTCACCTACTGTTGATTATGTATAATGATATAAATTAGGTGATTTGAAATATGATTTGTATTATGCTTGACCTGCGAGAGTCAATCTAGTGGATAGTTAGGCATGCCTAAAAGAGTCTTCCGCTGCAGCTTCCATTATCGTTTGGACCCTGATCAGGTCCCCGTTTGGTTCCTCGCGAACCCCTTTAATGTATTTGGATCTTGTTTAAGATCCTTCCGAAAGAAAAATGTTTGTGAATGAAAATTTAAATGGTTTTCGATTTGTACCCGTAAGGTACTTTCCGTAATCGGCTGGTCCCCGTAAAGTACTTTCCGTTCACTCGTTATCCACTATTTTGAGTCAGCAGGTATTCTGTATGTTTTGCCTAATATGAATAAGAGAATGTGATATTCGATTAAGCATGATTCTGGGCACGCGAATCAGTTATGTATCCAAATGTGATTATGAATCTCTGAATGGGTTAAGTGTGACCTAAACATGTGAATTGGACATAATTATCTACACATATGGGTATATGCATAACATATTGTGAATGTATGGTATGCTAACGATTGTGAATATAGATACGGGAATTCAGATGTGTGTAACTGTGACCATGATCTTTTGAATGACATGAGTTCGATTAGTTATGTCTATTTTGAATGCCATGATTAGTAAGTATGTGCACAAACGTGATTTTGTACTTTTGGCGGTTATAGTGATTTATATGAATCAAGATCCGTAGCTAATGTGCTCTTGACCTTGGAATATATATATATATATATATATATATATTGTGTTATGTTACGTGCCTCCTCTCTCTAGTTTTCCTATTGTAGTGATTTCAGCGTGTGGGCATGTATTTACATTTCAAGGCATGATATAAGTATGTTTAGTTAACTAGCGTTCTCGGCATGATAATTGGGTGCGTATTGCCTGATAACTGTATTGCATGTGAATGGGTTTTCCGTTAAATGCATGAGTCCTTGGCATGATAGTCGTATGTGTATATGAACTTCCGAATGCATGGCTTTCCTATGCAGGCTTATTTATCCATCTTTTGTGATTATTTGTATATGCTATTTGTGCATGTAATTTGTTCTGGCGACCATTGTGAATGGCCGTCCATCTTGCTTGTGTGTTCTCCCCACTAAGCGTTTATCGCTTATCACGGGCTCTTTTCCCGTGCAGGTGGCAGGTTGGGTTCGGTTCGAGTCGTGCATCTGCAAGGTCGGCCACATAGGAGCTGTAGCGTTTTATTATTTTGTTCAGCTTCTGTATTTCAGATTCTGTAATTTTGTAGCCTTTTTCTTATGTATTTGGTTATGTAAAGGATATTATTGTAATTAAGTTTTCAGTTATTCCTCAGTTTTATCTTTCGCCTTATGCTTCCGCTGAGTGATTATATGTATGTATGTGAGTTAATGTATGTTCAGCTTTTGTTTCTTTAAAGTTTTAATTTACCCTGTATTTTGGTACGTATGTTTATGTATGAATGTAGGTATATTCTGTATCTGCGTGGTGGCACCTTTACTCTTACGGCATCTCACTCCTTATCGGATGGGATCGCCTAAGTACGGGTAGGGGGTGTTACAATTGACACATAATGTCAATTGGTAAACATTAACATACTCATTTTAGAAAGTTAAATATGAGTTGGACATGCTATAGGAACTTACCCTGAAGTTCGGGTGCATTTCGGGTAGAAAATCACTCAAAATATGCATAACAGGGTATGGTCACGGTGGTAATGGATTGGTTGCCACCGTGAGGTCTAAAGATGAGCATTCTGTCCAGTATTTTCATATGTCACGGTGGTAACCATTTTGGTTGCCACCGTGACATACCAAAATGTTGCAAAACAGAATCAAAATTTCGGGTCTGGTTCACACCATGATTTTGTACAGCCTATATCAAAGTCTATATCTCATTTTAAGGCAAAACTCTCTTCTTAACATTTGTTTGTTAGGATGTTAACTTTCAAATGGAACAATGTTTAGGTCTTTTGGGCATCTAGAACGCCAGATATGATTCAAAACATCTATATTGTTCCAGTGAACCCGCCAGAACAGGGTCACTCATGTTCTAATTACTTTTTGAGATACTTAGGGACGGAAATAGATCAAGTACCCTGTTAGAAATTTTTAGCTACTGATCTTAGGTTTCAGATGCAATTTGAATCAACTCAATTGAAGTCTTGTAACTCTAATTATGTCAAATACAATACACAGAGGTCTGATAACATTTTGAACAGAATTCACCCACAAACACACTTTACACATGAAAGTTGTAAGTAGACCATTTAACACACCTATAATCACAACATATCCATATACATACACCATAAAACACTGAAAGCAATCAAAATGAACAATAAAGATCGCACGCGATCCCTACCTCTAGGAAGCTCGATCTTGTGCTCTCTACTCGATCCCGACCTTCTCCTTGCCTTTATCCACTCTCTTGACCGTAGCTTAAACCAAAATTACGCAAAACACTTGAATCACTCTACTTTTTACTTTAAATCAAAACAGAAATAGGTACATAGAAATAGAAGACCATGCTAGCAAATCAAGTCACTTACCTTCTTTACCCAATCTCTTCAAACCAGTCCAAATGAATCACTCAAAACCGATCAAGAAAGAAGAACAAGGAAAGGGCAAAGCAAGTGGACAGCAGAAACTTTAGGAAAAGGAAAAGAAAAGAAGAATAATGGCCTAAACAAAGAAACCAACGGGAAAAGAAGGAGGAAGAGAGCAGATAGTCTAAGTTAATCCAAAATTAATTACACTAATAAATGCTACCTACTCCATTAATTACATAATTATCTTCTTTTCCCTTTTTAAATAATCCTAATCTCTTATTAGCTAATATAATGCTAATTAAGCTCTTGCCACATGTCACCTCCCTACGGTGCCATGTGTCGCTCTCCTACAAAATTACAAATTAAAAAGGCTAATTAATTACCCTATCACTGAAGAGCTCTGTCGCGTCCATGACGCTTGTCGCGCTCGCGACAGGACTCACACTCCCAACACTAATCTTTCTTGAACCAAAAATTCTATAATTCTTCTAGGGCTATTTCGGGGTGTTACAAATCTCTCCCCCTTAAGAAAATTTGTCCTCGAAATTTCCCCCGCTACCGAACAACTAACTCAAACTATACACTGTATAAACCAATAGGAGGACTTACCAGAAGATCCAATCAAAGCCTCTAAAACTTTAGCAGTCATGGCAAATACACGTGGCTGATCCTTAGGGAATGGCCTCTCGACTGTCTCCGATGGCAGTCTTTCAGTTCTACCTCGTCCTCTTCCACTTCTAACATTCCCAGAAGCATTGCCTTTCTCTTTATTTACTTGTGATACCATACTCTCTCTTGTTTTAGGACACTGAGCAAGGAAATGCTATGTACTACCACATCTAAAGCAAGCTCCGGTGAGCTTCCTACACTCACCCCAATGATGCCTATTACAGTGCACACATTCCGGTGCTGCACTTCCTCTACTCATAGGTGACCTCACACTTCCAACTGAAGTCGGCACTTGTGCCGATGCTTGCTCATCCTTTCCTCTTTTTACTGTTCTTGCTCCTTTACTACCACTTTCATTTTCTCTTGGAAATCTTCTTTTCTGCTCTCTCTGTTGCTTTATCAACTCAGATTCCTCCATTTTCATTGCTGCCAACACCAATGGATAATAACCCACCGGCTGCAAAGCAACCATAGCAGACAAAGGTCCCCGAATACTCTCTCTTAATCCATCTTCAAATTACCTACATCTGAAGTCATCAGTTAACATCCCTTCCGGTACATATTTACTCAAACGAGTAAACTCTTTTTCATATTCCGCCACCGTCATATTCCTTTGCTTGAAAGTCACAAATTCTTTCCATCTAGCATCTCTATATGCTTTGGTTACAAACTTGTCCTCAAATTCTTGGACAAAGAAATCCCAAGTTAACTCCACGGGTCTCTGAGGATTCTGCAACACTAACTTCCACCAGTCATATGCTGCACCTTGTAGCAATGACACAACACAAGGTACTCTTTGATTCTGAGGACAACTGATTTCTTGCAAAATTCTTCCTGTTTTCTCTAACCAGAATTCTGCTATCTCGGATTGATCCAAAGATGTCCCATGAAACTCTTCAGCTCCTCTCTTTCTTATCAAGTCCGATGGCGTCTTAGGAGCCGTCAACCTTTCCAGAATCTGTACTAATCCTTGCATCAGCTCCGGGTTGTCCTGAACAACTCTTGCTCTTTCCTCTCTATCTTGTGCTTGTACACGTGAATCCACTCAAATCGGATTCACACTACCTGTAGTCTCTCCTACATGCTCACTCGGGTCGGACTCCATCTAGACCATACAAAACCAGCATCTGCATTAGGCCACATTCTAGACAACTCAAACATATACCCTATACGCTATCACCTTATAGTCTGGAATCATTTAACCTAGAGCTCTGATACCACTAAATGTAACACCCCCATACCCCCGGGAAGGAATATCGGGGTGCCACACGGACACATACGTGTACATATACATACTCTAGCGGAACCGATAGCATTATACATATTCGTATAAGAATAATAAAATAATACTACACTAGGGCTCAACTTGCATTTCATATAACTACATATACATTTACATGTTTATATTACATTTTTTTTTCATTTAACTTTACATGTACATTTACATGTGCCTTTACTTATATTTTACATAATGATGTTACTCAAAATGTAAAACTCTTTCTAACTTATTCAAAAAGTTATAACAAAACCCCTAGTGGCCTTGACCTGCAGATGCGCGCTATCACCGCTCTGAACCTGTCAACCTACACGGAAACAAACATCCGTGCTAAGCGATAACGCTTAGTGGGGATGAAAAATAATGCAAAGGACTTCTTTACGAAGTCACAAGTAAAATATACATTTCACATGCAATGCTCAAACAACTCATGCATATATTTTCACAATCATATAAATCATGAATTCCAATTCATATAAACATGTACTTGTATACTAGTCATCATGTAACATTATTCTCATGTTCATTATACTCTAACGATAACAAGAAGCCTGAATTCCTTTCATGGTGGATACGGGTAACTCTGGATACTGTTTACAGTATCTTACATACGGAGAATTAACTCAAACTCTATGGAATACACGAGGTATTTCGAACTCTAGGCACAATTAAGGCCAACTCTAGCAGCTGCACTCTAGCCCTTTATAAGCATGCTTATCTATCCACTATAACGGTAATCAGGCTCAAAAGAGACAATTCGATTATACTCTACTTTGATACCAAGTATGGATTATAATTTAAGTGCACTCATCAAATTCAAAAATAATTAACTCATGTACAAACTTAATTAATTATGTTCAATTGTTAAAAACATATAACATTTAATTCCACTAATAAACACTTATATCATACTATCATTGACACATAATGTCAATTGGTAAACATTAACATACTCATTTTAGAAAGTTAAATATGAGTTGGACATGCTATAGGAACTTACCCTGAAGTTCGGGTGCATTTCGGGTAGAAAATCACTCAAAATATGCATAACAGGGTATGGTCACGGTGGTAATGGATTGGTTGCCACCGTGAGGTCTAAAGATGAGCATTCTGTCCAGTATTTTCATATGTCACGCTGGTAACCATTTTGGTTGCCACCGTGACATACCAAAATGTTGCAAAACAGAATCAAAATTTCGAGTCTGGTTCACACCATGATTTTGTACAGCCTATATCAAAGTCTATATCTCATTTTAAGGAAAAACTCTCTTCCTAACATTTGTTTGTTAGGATGTTAACTTTCAAATGGAACAATGTTCAGGTCTTTTGGGCATCTAGAACGCCAGATATGATTCAAAACATCTATACTGTTCCAGTGAACCCGCCAGAACAGGGTCACTCATGTTCTAATTACTTTTTGAGATACTTAGGGACGGAAATAGATCAAGTACCCTCTTAGACATTTTTAGCTACGGATCTTAGGTTTCAGATACAATTTGAATCAACTCAATTGAAGTCTTGTAACTCTAATTATGTCAAATACAATACACAGAGGTCTGATAACATTTTGAACAGAATTCACCCACAAACACACTTTACACATGAAAGTTGTAAGTAGACCATTTAACACACCTATAATCACAACATATCCATATACATACACCATAAAACACTGCAAGCAATCAAAATGAACAATAAAGATCGCACGCGATCCCTACCTCTAGGAAGCTCGATCTTGTGCTCTCTACTCGATCCCGACCTTCTCCTTGCCTTTATCCACTCTCTTGACCGTAGCTTAAACCAAAATTACGCAAAACACTTGAATCACTCTACTTTTTACTTTAAATCAAAACAGAAATAGGTACATAGAAATAGAAGACCATGCTAGCAAATCAAGTCACTTACCTTCTTTACCCAATCTCTTCAAACCAGTCCAAATGAATCACTCAAAACCGATCAAGAAAGAAGAACAAGGAAAGGGCAAAGCAAGTGGACAGCAAAAACTTTAGGAAAAGGAAAAGAAAAGAAGAATAATGGCCTAAACAAAGAAATCAACGGGAAAAGAAGGAGGAAGAGAGCAGATAGTCTAAGTTAATCCAAAATTAATTACACTAATAAATGCTACCTACTCCATTAATTACATAATTATCTTCTTTTCCCTTTTTAAATAATCCTAATCTCTTATTAGCTAATATAATGCTAATTAAGCTCTTGCCACATGTCACCTCCCTACGGTGCCATATGTCGCTCTCCTACAAAATTACAAATTAAAAAGGCTAATTAATTACCCTATCACCGAAGAGCTCTGTCGCGCCCATGACGCTTGTCGCGCTCGCGACAGGACTCACACTCCCAACACTAATCTTTCTTGAACCAAAAATTCTATAATTCTTCTAGGGCTATTTCGGGGTGTTACAGCCTATGCTCTATTCTCCAAATGCTCGTACATTCCGACGAGTTACTTGAATTTTGACCTATTGGAGAAATTGGAGATTCGGAATGAAGTACGGCGCCTAATTTCCAATATTGCTTGGGAGAAAATTTTTGCTATGAATGAGAAGGTTTATCCGGGGTTAACAAGAGATTTTGTGACAACTGTGACATGTCGGATCAGTCGCGACCCTTCTAGAGATCTTGGAACAGTATCATTTTTTCTGGAGGGTACAGAATATGAGATGACTTTTGTGAGATTTGCAGAACTGCTAGGTTTCCCTCCCCTAGCCCCGGATTGCTTTGATGACTATGACAAAGATAATGCCTGGACGACAATTCGAGATTCGGTGACAGCCATGACATATGTGTCAGGCAAGAAGAAGGCACACCATCTCGATAGTCATGCCCTGTGGATCATTCATCATTTTTTCTCGCTCTCTTTTCTGCTTCATGTGGACTCACCTGGGCAGGTAAATCTACCGGAGGCATTTATTTTAGCGTGTATGTTAAGGGGAGTGAGGATTAATGGGGCTCCTCATTTGTTGAATAAGCTGGAGGAAATGCAATGGCACGCCAAGAAGGTTAAGAAGATTGCACCGGGTGGTTTGGTAACAGTAATTGTTAAGGGTGTACATCACCCATTGAGGAAACCCAAACCACTATCTTCCATTGCAACTATTGACAAGAAGATGCTGAAGAATATGAAGGTCATAGTGGATGACGCGATAGCTGCACATGGGTACTGTAACACCCCCTACGTCCCCATTGGAAAGATGCCGGAGAGCGCTACCGACGCTCACTTACATACATGCATGCATACACTATGCAGAAGCATACATTCATACATAACCATACATTTGTAAATGCGGAATAATTAAAAACTTACCTTGCGGGCAAAAGCTGGTCATGCATTAACTCACACACTCGCAAACACTACGTGGAAGCATAAGCACATACTCACATGCATACACTCTTTCAATCAGCGGAAGCATAAGGCGAATAATAAAATCGAGGATTAACTTAATACATAAGCATTTTAATGCTTACATCATCAGAAATATTACATCAAGACGATTACATAATAATTACACATACAAAAGGTTATAGAAATACAAGATCCAAAATACAGAAGCTGAACAAAATACAAAACTTCTAACTCCTATGTGGCCGACCTTGCAGATGCGCGACTCGAACAGAACCAAACCTGCCACCTGCACGGGAAAAGAACCCGTGCTAAGCGATAAACGTTTAGTGGGGAAACACACAAGCAATATGGATGACCATTCAAAATGGTCGTCAAGGTATAACACATTCACAAAGGAAAAATACGGATATTCATAACATATATATAATCAGGCTTGCATAGAAAGGTATTCATTTAAAAACTCACATTCATATCCATATACTTATGTCGAAAATAAGCCGAAGCAGGCATAATACCATACACGATACAAGTATCATCATGCAGAACTACATACAATCTCACATGCATATACTTACTAAGGTATCGAACATCAGCACCTTACTGTTCATAGTCGCATGACATTTATACGTGCAATTATTATGAACAATTACCTGTACATTAACTAAAAACCCATTCACATGTTATGAGATTACCATGCAATAATGCACACAATTATTATGCCAAGAACACGAGCTAATTAAACCTACTTTTTGTCTTGTCATGGCACACACACTAGCCGAACCCAAGGAAAGACGTCAAAACACCACACTTCCACTGCAAGTCTCTATCACATAAAATATCATGCCATAATCATAGACACATGACAACATGCCGAAGATACTATAATAGCAGACTAGAGAAAACTCATACCATACGCAATAATTTTGGCATTCAATAGTCGAGATCACATTCATATTCATACTAATTCACATACTTAACCATGACAGTCAACGGTGCGAAATCACATTCACATACTTACCAAAGTAACCATAGCATTCAGTAATTCAGACTCGCCTTCATATGCATATTAATTCCCATATTTATAACCATAACGGGCTATATTCAAAACACAGTCACAATATGGTATATGTGAATAGTCATCCAAAATGTACATGCTTGAGTCATTTTTATCCCATTCAGAGGTTCATAATCACATCCTGATAAATAACTGATTCACATAGCTGGAATCTTACACATTCGGATATCTTATTCACTTATTCATATTAGACAAAGCAAATAGAATACCTGCTGACTCAAAATAGTGGATAACGAGTGTACTGAGGGTACCTTACGGGTACGAATCGAAAAGCAACATCATTTTTCACATTCAAAAACATTTTCTGAGGGGACCTTAAACAAGATCCAAACACATTAAAGGTTCGTGAGGAACCACACAGGGGACCTGATCAAGGTCCAAACGTCCAGAGGGCTACAACTAAAGAACTCTATTAGGCATGCCTAACTATCCACTAGACTGACTCTCGCAGGTCAAACATAAGCGAAAGCATGTTTCAAGTCACATGACATAGTTCATCATGTACCATATTGAGTATAATAGATATATAAATAAGTCTACACTATCCACGTGCATCATCCAAATCATGTGTCGATTCCAAAAACACACACAAACACATATATATATATATCCATATATATATATATACATATATAGGTCATCATGCATAATCCAGAGTCTAATAGACAAATACATATGTTCAAAATATCAATCTTACCTCATACAATTCATATTAAGAAGCATGCATTATAATTCAATCAACACACTTTAGCACTAGTCAATATTCTAAAACATATCAGAATTAAATGTGGGACCATATTACGCCAATGATTAACGATGCATAATCTTAATCATGGAATGATACAATATACACTTCATCTGAAGAGATCATGGTATTACTCATATAAAAGCATATAAAAGCATGACATGTATCATACAGTAGTGTAAGTCCATTCAGAAAAGATACGAAATTCATTTTAGTTAAAACTGGGCAATTTCAGAAAGATAGGCCGAACGGAGGTCGGTCACGAGTCTTATCACGACTCGTGACTGGCTTCACAGGACGGTCACGAGTCGTGACCTTAGATCACGACTCGTGACTGGTCTCACAGGACGGTCACGAGTCGTGACCTTAGATCACGACTCGTGACTAGTCTCTAGGACAGTCACGAGTCGTGACTGATGATCACGACCCGTGACTGGCCTTCCGGCCTGTCAAATCCCCTTAAGGTCACGTGTCGTGACTGGGAGACCAAGGTCACGTGTCGTGACTGAGAGTCACGATACCCCAATCTCCCGATCTAACTCATAACCCTAACATCGTGAAATTTTGACAGAACCCAGAATTTTATCCCATCTTAAATCCAAATCATTCTTACCTGAAATTAGCTTCCTCAAGCATGCAAAACCCAATATAAACAATACAAAATCACTTCTTCAACAATTACCCATCCCAAAACAGAGGATAAACAAATCAAAACTCAGAATATCAAAATCCAGAAAAATAATAGTAAGCTCATATTCACGTTAATCCATTTTCCAGGTTTCAATCATCCGGCATTAACCACAACCAAAACCCATTCATTCAAATCCCAACATGCAATATTAACACATCAGATTAATCATCCCAAGGAATCAAACAAAACCAATACACATTAAATACTCAAACTCAGCAAACATAGTAAATGCAAAATTCCCAAACCTGTACTCCTAGCTTCAAAACCACACTTCAAACTTCAATCCTCCATCCTCTCCTTGCCCCTAAGCTTCCTCTTGCAACCCAAGGCTTGCACAAACAAAAACCCACAAATTACTCTTCCAAAAACCCTAACTCAAAATAGCAAAACCAGGAGAAGAGGAAAATAAGAACATGCAGGAAACCCTAACCCCAACTTACCTCTTCAAGCAATCTTCAAGCTCTACCAAGACACCAATTCACACACAGCCAAGGAAGGGAGAACAAGAAATGGGAAAAGGGAAAAAAAAGAGCAAGGAATAGGAGAGGAGAGAGCAGAACGTAAAACGTGATATCCTCTCATTCTTTTTCTTTTTCTTCTTTTCCCACTAATTGCCCACCTACCAAGGCACATGGCAGCCTCCTATTGGCTCCAACCAAAATATCTTGTCTTATTACTCTTTAATCCTTTGACAAACTTGCACTTTACTCACTAGCATAATTCTTTCCTTACAAACTTTAATTATCTTTTCAATTAGGTCCTTATCATCCAAATTCCACAAGCACAAATTATTGAAATATCCATCACTTATCCGACTTAACTTGCCAAATCCTACGAGGCCCGATTTGGGGTGTGACAGGTACAGACTGACTACTCGCGCAGAGTATTTGCAGGGAGTATAGCGAGGTCTAAGAGGCTTGCCCTATGAGCAAGAGGAAGACCCAGAAGCACCTCCAGCACCAGAGCCCGAACATTTATCATCGTAGCAGTACAGTGCTCTTATAGAGCGCATGGACACCATGACCGCGTCTGTGGTCACCGTCACCCCATCTCAAGCTGATCTTCAGTCACAAATGGATCAGATGCTATTGGGACTTTCCTCATTGACTGCGCGCTTTGATGCGCGTTTCCCACCTCCAGATAGTTGAATAGCGAGACATACTATCTTTTGTTTTTATTTTAATTGTGTTTTGTAAATATTTGACTTGCTGAGGACAGCAAGGTATTAAGTGTGGGGTAGGAGGAGTAACTCCAACATCTTAATTTGTAACTAACAGCTATTGTGTTTTATTTTATTTTATTTTATTCCCATATTTTATGTTTTATTTATTGATATTCGCATGTTTTATTTTGTTTTAGTTATTTGTATACTCAATTGTGGTTGTCTGAATTTCCCTATCTTAGTTTAGTTTGCCTCTAGTTATTCTTGTTGTGAATGTTTTGAACTTTAATTTCAGAATGAATTATCCTAATAATTGATCCTAGTAAGAGAGTAGTTGAAATTTTTAACAACAAATAAATCTCAATTAGTCATCTATCTTGTAATTTTCGATCTTTTGTGCACTATAGGCTTGCTTATGAAAAACTTGAAAAAATTCCAGTGTGTAAAAGTTGTTAAGTAAAGGAATTTTAGGATAGTTAGAACCTTCCTCATCACCCTTCGAAATGTTATAACAACTCAAGCAGGTTTAGGACATGATCTAGGCTAATTTTTCTTTGATAACCACTTTTAATGACTTTTTACCTACCTGTATGCATAATTTCTGTTGCTAGCCCCGTTGAGCGGATTTGGTATGCTAAAAGCGTACTATGAATTTTTCTTTGTTACACTCTTATTTTACCATTTAACCTAAATGATTTTGCCTATCCTTTTAAAGAATTGGCCACTCTAGGATTGGTTGGGATAACATTGAAAGTTGAATAAGGGTATTTACTATTAAAAAAGTGTGGGTGTGAGAAGAATTGTGAAACTTTGGGGTGTTGTCTAGTTTATTATTTAAATTTCCCTTAATGGAGTCAAATTTGTTATGGAAATAGAGGTTTTGGGTATCTTATAAAAAAAAGAAGCCACAAAGAAGAAAAGAAGAAAAAAAATTGATGAAAAGGTTGATCATTGTTTTTAATTTTTGAGTTAGTCAGATGTAGAAAAATTCAAGTGTGGGGTACCCTCAATTAGAAGAAGATGTCCTCACATTCATAGATAATCAGGTTTGAGGAAACAAATTTCATTAGGGAATTTTGTCTCCTCGTTTTCTGGTGGTTTAATGTTTTTCATTTTGGGAAGTCTAGAAGAGTATTGACAACTGTGGGTGAATTGAAAGTAGGTCATGACAAAGTTTTATTGAGATTGGGTAGTGGTAAGTGTTGGTAGAGTGACTGACTCTTTGTTCGATTTCCTTAACTTTTCTTGTTAGCCAATATCCTAACCTAACATTTCAACCCTAGAATAAGTCCTAATGATCCTGCTCTTAGCTTGAGTTGTTTAGTGGAGATGACCCTTGTGGTTCCGGTGATAAAGGAGAGGCTTATGATTACCCTGAGTTGCAAGTGCGTAACCAATTTGCAATTTATTTGCTTATTCATTTCTTTTGCTCAATTGCTGAAATGCGGTAGTTGTTTTATTTTGAAAAGAGACAATTTATTTTTAGCCTAGCACACACACACGTGAAATTTCTTGATATAAGCTGATTTGAGAATTTGTGGTTAAGACTATTCTACTTAATGCTATGATTGTTATTAAGTTTTCTTATTCCGAGTTAGAGTTTAAAATTTCAGGAATGTGGATGATTCATTTACTCGAGGACGAGCAAAGTTAAGTGTGCGGTATTTTGATAACTTCAATTTAGTGTTTAGTTTTGATTGTATTTTCGTTTGACTTATGGGTGTTTAGTGGTGTTTATTGTCATGTCATGCTTACTTTAGATTAATTTTGTCAATTTTAGTGAAATTAGAATTTTTATGCATTTTAGTTAGTATTTTGATTGAGTTTGAATTGTGTTTGCAGCATTTTTCTAGGTACCTCACGGTCACAACAACATTGGTTATGACCGTGACATTCAAAGGATTCAAAATCGGCAGCTGGGCTTACTATGGGTCACGGTGGCAACCAATGTTGTTGTCACCATGACATGTTTCTTCGTTGGGCAGAATGCAGGCAAGAAGCACCTCACGGTGGCAACCTATCTGGTTGTCACCGTGACATAAAACTCACCAAGGCAGAATCATTTGAGAAGGTACCTCACGGTGGCAAAGGAATTCATTGTCACCGTGACATAATGAATTCCTGGACAGAAGCAAAAGTTGAGCATCTCAAGGTGGCAACAAATTTGGTTGCCACCGTGACGCCTATCCTGTGCGCAAGGCAGAATTGCATCCTCGACTACCTCATGGAGATAACCATTTGGTTGCCACCGTGACCCCTCAGGATATTTAAAGACAAGTTTTTTTTTGGCTAGGGAGTTCGGATTTTTCAACCTATTTTCATATTAGGGTTTTAGATCTAGAGTTTTTACAAGCTTTTCTATTGTTCAGAATTTAGGTTTTGAATTTTGTCTTTAGAATTAAATTACAAATCAAGAGTTTTACATTTGGGAAATACATAGTTTAATTTCAATACACAGTTTTTACATCTGAATTTCCAAAAATTTTCTCCGTCAAAGATTCGAAGGAGATCGAAGAACGTGGGATTCAACCGGGATCTCCTCCTTAATGAATTTCTGGGTTTATTCTTTCCTTTTTTCCTCTTGATTTTGTAATGGATCATGAGTAGTCTTTTAGTTGTTTGGGGGATCTTTGAATCCCCTACCCATGATGTGAATTCTGAACATCTTTGGAATTTAAATATATGATTGAATGGTTTATTTCACTGGTTCTTAACGTTAATTCATGGGATTTATTTTCTCAAGTTAATTTCCAGTTTTGATGAATGATTTATTTCATGTATCTTTGATTGGTTGTTGAGTTGTATGGATTGGATGCCATGATTGTTTATATTTAGTTTTTATCATTCTTGCTGTATCTTTTGCACGACTCTGATTGGGAATCTTGAAGTGCATAATTTTATGATTTAAGACTAGAGTGGCGAGTGAGATAATTAAGTTCTGGGTTGTTTGACTCCGTATTGGGACAATAAACCGAACTTAGAATTTTAGACCCGTGCATATGCTAGTTATATGGCTGGCTCTGGATTGGGATGTCATATAATTAGAGTGGCTGGCTCTGGATTGGGATGTCATGTAATTAGAGTGGCTGGCTGCGGATTGGGATGTCATGTAATTAGAGTGGCTGGCTCCAGATTGGGAAGCCTGGGTTAAGAGGGTTATCCCGATTTCTTTCATATTTGGTTCTTGGATTAATTTTATTCACATTTGGGTATGGGGTGGATGAGTGAACCCGAGCAACGTTCTTCTATTTGGAATTCTTATCTTGTTAATTTTTCCATCATTTTATTTCTATCAATTTTTGACGTCAATTTAATTTGATTATTTCTGCTTGCTTATTTTAGTTATTTAATTTCTTTATTTTTAATCAATAGATAACTCCATCAATTCAAACATTTGGGAATTCTTTAGCATACATTTGATTATCATTACTTACACACACAATCCTTTGGGTACGATAATTCGGTGTCCTAACTTTACCCCACTGTATTACTTGCCGATTCAGTACACTTGCTGAGTTCGCGTTAATATGGTGTAACACCCTGATACCCCCGTTGGAAGGATACCAGAATTCCACGCAATCGAACGCAGATAATCAAACATATAATGACAGTGAAAAACATTTAAGACCAAAAGGAGATTTAAAACATCTAATAATATCAAAAAATGGTAAAATATTACAAAAGAGATTTGTAAATCTTGTTCATATACATATACTAGAAAATTCTTTTACAACAAGTTACACTTTAGAATAACATCTCTTTACAAAACATATGCATAACCATGGGCAAAGGTAATAACAAAAGACAAAAGACTTCATCTAAAAACTCCTAGTGGCCGACCTGCAAATGCCCAACTCCGAAAGAACCTACCACCTGCACGGGAAAATAACCCGTGCTAATCGATAACGCTTAGTGGGGAGGAACAAAACAGGCATAGATATGCATATACAAAAAAATAATTGCTTTAAGAACATATAAACTTATCAAGCAATAAAACATATAAGAAATAATTTACTTGTACAACACGCCATTTAATTATACACATGCATACATGTAAACATCACTTATTCAACAAATGCATGATCACAATATAAAGTAATTAATCATTCATATTCAACTACAAGTATCGCAACATCTTATCTTATCTCAAATATACATGTAACATATACCCAATTCATATCACTGGAAACACATGTAATAGCCTGATTATTCACTAACTAGTGGATATGGATACTAATATATTGATACTGATAGGACACAGTATCCAAGCATATAGAGACATGGGTCTCAAACATCTTATATGACCCAAACGGGGCCAAATCAAAGACCCAAATGGGGCCCACATATAAATACACAGCCGCTGCACTCGCACTCTAACCCTTGATAAGCACTTATCTATCCACTACTATGACTATCAGGCTCAAATAACAACTCAACTAAGTTCTAATATTATTATCATATGATAGAGAAATAATTCAAGTATAATCACTTAATTTCACGTATAAACGTATATTGACCAATTTCAGAGACATATAAATCATATACAGATCTCAATATGAACATATAACTCAAAATCAAGTAATCCGTATACATATAAAATCATATGTATTTATATCATATAAAAAATTATTAATCATGAACATATAACTTATAATTAAATAACTCATAATAATACATATGCATAAGCCAAATCATGTACCATGTAGTAGTAAAGCCCATGTAGATAGAGACTTAAAAACCATTTTTAAAAAATAGGGTAGGCAGGCAAATGGGTTGCTGTCACGCTCACGACAGTAACCAAAAATTCATTGCGGGAGAAAAGGGCATGCATGAGTCTTGCATAGCCGGCACGAGTCGTGCATATCATCACGACTCATGCTCGGCCGCATCCCAGATCATGAGTCGACACATTTCACCGAGACACGCATGACAAGCCGAGCGGAGCCCTCCTACCGAACGGGCTCTCACGCCGAGCGGCCTCTGTCTGAGCGGGCTATCTTCATAACTCATGAAGAACTTCAAGTGTCGTAAAGACTCTCATGCTGAGCGACTACTGTCACACCCCGTTCTTCCCCTAGTTGTTTGAGCCGTGTTTTGTCTGTGTGTCCGTGTGAGTCCAAAATTGTGTTCGGGTATTTTGGGATTTAAAAGTGTGTTTTGTGTGTGTGGGCTTTAATAATGTGTGCATGGTAGTAGGGTAATAAGCATACATTATTGAGGGAGAGTCTTGCATGTATAGTATGTATGCATGTTGGGTGTGAGTGGTCAAGTTCCACCAATGGCATGAGGACAAGTGGCAAGGAGAGGAGAGGAGTATATAAGGCAGCTTGAGAAAGAGGAAACCCATTTTTGCCCTAATCTTCCTTTTCTGTTTTCTCTTCCTCATGTCGTCACCTCCACTTCTTCTTCTTCTTCTTCTTCTTCTTCACTGTTTTGCCGTGATTTCTTTCTTGGCCGGGCTTTTGGTGGAAGCTGATCAACTCTTGGGTGTTGGTGAAGAAGGTTGAGTCTTCTTCTCCTATTTTCTATTTCTTCTACGGATTTGTGTTTGTGATTTTGATTTGGGTTTTTGTGTGTTGTAATTTTTGGGTTTTCTGGTTTTAGAGGAGCCTCCTCAAGATCCTAAGGGAAAAGGGAAGGCTAGCGGGAGTGGTGATCGGAGCTATGAAGCTTTTGATTTTGCAGGTTTGGGAACGTGTGTGTGTGTTCTTTGTGTTTCTGCATTTTGTGATTTTTGATGCTTGATCTGTGGTATTATGAGTTAAATGCATGCTATATTGTGAGCGAAGACTGAGCTATTGTGTTTGTGGCAATGTGATTGCAAGGATCGATCTAAGGTAAGTTACGATTGCTGGGTTTCTGGGCAGACTTGGGAATGGGATGAGTTTTGCAGAAATTCTGCAGTTTTGAACAGGACTCGGTTAAGGGTGTGCCGATCGGCACAAGCATAACATAAAGTATAAAGTTCCATTTCAACCGGACTATTATCTACCAAACGAAATGTTGTACGGCTCTCCCAAACTGCAATATCCCGATCGGTAGATAAATAGTTTTGTCCGAGCGCCTGATGAAACGAACTATAGTTGGAATCTCTTTATCACCTGACCGAGCGGAATAAGCATTTCAGATCCGAAGTCCAGGTAGTATCCGATCGGTCAAGTGACAGAGGAGATTGTGTTAGGTCGGTACTCATTCCCATGGTTATTGCTACTATTATAACCTAGTTGCAATGACTTCAATAATCATCAGTTGTATTGCCTTTTTTGTATCTTGGATGCAATGTATAGATGTTTACCGAGCTGGCAGCCCACGGGCGGCTAGCATCCGCCCCTCTCAGCCCACATTGTGGGCAGAGGGTTTGGGGCGACGGTTGCGTGACACCCAGGCAGACGTGCCCTCGGCCAAAAGGCTTTGGGCACAACTTGTGTTCAAAAACTCGATGGTTCGCGGGATCCTGTAATTCACACCAAGTATCACATTTCGCCGCGTTCTTCATCGATGCGAGAGCCGAGATATCCGTTGCCGAGAGTCATTTTGGTTATCAAAAGAGGACATCGCATCCTGCGAGCTCATCGTCTCCGAGGCTCGCCGGAGGTGTCCCTTTGCATTTACAATTCCTTAGCGCGTATCGCGACGGGGTTGGTTAAGAAGCCTGGGCGAGGGAGATCGGCTAGGGCGGAAACCCACGGTCAATATTCCTCCCCCAGGCCTGCGGGATCGACAAGGACCGAAGGCCCTCGCGACCTCATTAGTTCGATGATATGTTCACGGGTCGTTCTGCTATTGCAGGTTTCGACAATGATCCTTCCGCAGGTTCACCTACGGAAACCTTGTTACGACTTCTCCTTCCTCTAAATGATAAGGTTCAGTGGACTTCTCGCGACGTCGCCGGCGGCGAACCGCCCACATCGCCGCGATCCGAACACTTCACCGGACTATTCAATCGGTAGGACCGACGGGCGGTGTGTACAAAGGGCAGGGACGTAGTCAACGCGAGCTGATGACTCGCGCTTATTAGGAATTCCTCGTTGAAGACCAACAATTGCAATGATCTATCCCCATCACGATAAAATTTCAAAGATTACCCAGGCCTGTCGGCCAAGGCTATAGACTCGTTGAATACATCAGTGTAGCGCGCGTGCGGCCCAGAACATCTAAGGGCATCACAGACCTGTTATTGTCTGAAACTTCCTTGGCCTAGAACATCTAAGGGCATCACAGACCTGTTACATGAAAGTATGACTATATGTTCAATAAATGTGGCACATATATGAAGAACTATAAAAGTTGTTGAACCATTAATGTTTCAAGTCTCAAGCAGTCTTATTTATAGTCCAGAATTTGTATGTGATATTAAGATTGTATTAAATGATTGTTTTAGGTGTGTCATAAACTGAAATTGAAATGAACCTTTGTAGCACAAACGGTTTTTCTATGACTGTCTAATTTCGGAATGATTCTTAATAAATGGAATGGTTAAGATACTTGCATTGAAGTTCTTGAGTTTTGTGCATGAAATTGGGGGGAAATAATGTTTATGAAATTATTATGGAAATTATAAGGGTAAATATGTTTTTATGTGAAGTGGTATGCAATTGAGTACTGACAGGAGTGTGATGCTTGGCTCTGTCGCGAGCGCGACAGAGGCCATCTAGCTTTTTGTTGCGGTCGCCACTCTTTTCTATTCTATGGATGTATATTGATTGAGCTATCTGACATGGGTTTTTAGTTGTGATTTACTTATAACATACCGGGATATGCCATACCATGTAAGCTATAGTTGAAATAAATGGTTAAGTATGTATTTAAAGTGAATGCAATTAAAGGATATGCTTGTTATATTCTATGTGAGCCATTGCTTTAGTTATGTATGAATTATTCGTATGATTATTATGCGATTAAAATAAGAATCTGTACTTTTGAAAAAATATTAAAATTTAACATGTACATCATTGAAGGAAACAATTATGTGTTAGCCTATGTTAGTCGAGTCATGGATAGATAAGCATGCCTATAGAGTTCTGTTAGCTGCAGCCCTCTGTTCCGTTTGGACCCTGATCAGGTCCCCGTTTGGTTCCTCGCGAAACCCTAATGTGTTTTGGATCTTGTTTAAGATCCCCTCAGAAAATGTTTTGGATGTGAAAATAAAATGTTTTTGAACGAAAAATGTAATATTGCTGTTCGATTCATACTCGTAAGGTACTGTCAGTATTCGATTCGTACCCGTAAGGTACTATCTGTTCACTTGCTTATCCACTCCTCTTGACTTAGCAGGCATTAAATGAACATGAATATGTGAGTTGAACCATAAGTGTGAATTGATAAAGATATGTGAATATTTGTGTAAGATTATGCACTCAATAAGAATGTGAACGCATTGTATGCTGTGACTTATATGTGGCATGAGTTTGCACTTCGTGCACATATGTGTTTTGGATTCGGTAAGGATCCTTATGTGAAACTGTGATAACACCTTTGAAAGCCTACATGTTCCGGATATTTCTTTTGAAATACTAACATGAGTTAATGTCATGAAGATAATGCAATGATTTGAAGCAAGTGATTAAATAAAAGTAACTATAAGTATGGTATGCATTTGTATGCTGGAACATGAAGATAAATTTGTTGCTGCTTACCTATGACTCTTTGATGTGTGAGAAGTTATGTAATTTGAAAATCGATTTTAAGCTAAATATGATGATATGTGTGATATGAGATATATGATTAATTAAACATGAAAAGGATGTATTAATTAAGATTGTCACCTTGTTTGGCCTTGTGAATGATTATGGATAAAATATTTCGTTTATGATCAATTTTATGTATCGATTAAATGAGATGTCCAAGTTTGTTTGAAACATGTATTTATATTTTTAAATGATGGGATTTTGGTTATTTATTGGGTGTTGTGACTGACGACCATTGTGAATGGTCGTCCATACTATGTGTTTTTCCCCACTAAGCTTTTATGCTTAGCATGGGTGTTTATCCATGCAGGTTTGGAGTGAATTGTGTTGCCGAGGATAATCCGCAGCAGTCTAGCCACCAAGTCTGTAGTAGTAGTTAGTGTTTAGAGAGTATAGTCCATATTTTTTATGTAATCCCTTATTAGTATTGTATTAAGTGTTTGAAATGTAATAAGATGTTGATGAGAAATGTATTATCAAGTATAAATGTCTTTTGTATTGTGCGAATGCTTATGTTTTAAAAAAAACTTATGTAATTTTGCTTATATTTTTGGTTGCTGCATGTTTTTTCGGTAGCATCCCTCTCTCAGCGTTGCATACTGCCTATGTTACCATACAGTGTGCTACACTTGGGCAGGGCGTGTTACAGGGATTCTCCACCATTGCTTCACCACTTACTAAGTTACTTCAGAAAGGAGTCAAATTTGAGTGGACTGATAGATGTCAAGCTAGTTTTTAGCAATTGAAGAAAATGCTTATTGAAGCACCTGTGCTTACCCAACCTATCTTGGGTAAAGAATATGCTATGTATAGTGATGCTTCAGCTACTGGCTTGGGATGTGTATTAATACAAGAAGGGAAAGTAATAGCATATGCGTCGAGGCAGTTGAAGCCCTATAAGCAGAATTATCCGACTCATGATTTAGAATTGGTAGCAGTTGTATTTGCTTTAAAGATTTTGCGCCATTATTTGTATGGTGAGAAATGGAGAATTTATACCGACCATAAGAGCCTCAAGTATCTGCTTACATAGAAGGAACTTAACTTGAGGCAACGTCGATGGCTTGAGTTATTCAAAGATTATGACTGCCTTGTGGACTACTATCCTAGCAAGGCCAATGTAGTTGTTGATGCCTTAAGTAGGAAATCCATATCAGCTTTGACACTGTAATAGGGTAGATGGAAAATAGCGCATGATAGAGCTTTAGTAGCTCAATTGAAAG